>CM062807.1:1294120191-1295391738 GCA_031772625.1 Pinus tabuliformis
TTAACCCTCATATATACCCCATTTTTCGAAAAATACCCCTGCAAGCCCTTTCCCCCACTCAAACCTAAGTCTAACCATTTGTTGACCCCCCGACAAATTAACCCATACCCCAAAAACCCACAAAAAATCCCTTAACCAAAGTCCCGACCCCGACATATTAAAATTATTATTTAAAAAGTCGTCGGGTCCCCCCCCAACATGCACGATGTGTCGGGGCGCCCGCCAGCCGTCCATCATCTGCTGCCCCCGATCCAACGGTGGGCGGTCTTTTTTGAATTTCAACCCGCCGCTGTTTAACGTCCGGGGAGCAAGGAGTTTTCCCCCCCGTACACGGGACGCGTGGCGGCCGGCGGGGGTGTTCGGAGCCCCCCTCCCCGATACCGCCTTCTCCCAAAAGCAGTGCGGGGAGACCGCTTACCACTCTCCCCGATACCGCCCCTCTGCTGGCACGTCACCTCCATGTCATCGTGACGTCACGTCACCAACCCCCGCCCCCATGCCTCGTGGTCCTCCATGTCACTTTGACACCGCACTCCGCCTGCCACCGTGTCCGGCCACGCTGGACTCCAACTCAGTGCCCACGTCACCCTCCGTCCCGGGGCCCGCCCTGACGTCATGCTGACGTCATCGGCGGAAAAGCGCCAATGACCCGCTTTTTCCAAAATTATCGTTAAAAACGCGCCAAGGGGCCGTTTTATGTCATTTTCACGCGAAAAAGACAGAGAGCCGTTGTGAGCTGTGCGCTGCGAAATTTGCCTCCAAACCGCCAAATTCAAGGCTCCGGACGCCATCATTCGCCAATTCAGCTGTGATTCTGCACCCACTGTTCAACCCGAAGGTTTTCCGCACCATTTATCCAGGTATTCACCGCAATTCTCTTATTTTGCCCCTGTTCATGCCGTTTCACTGCAAATTCTCCATTGAACACCTGGGAATTCCCAAATTGAAGATTGTCTCCTAGTTAATTTTGAACTAAAGCAACCTACATTGCCCCCTGCTCTGAAAATTTGATATTGAAACAATAATTCACAGTCGTAATTTGCGAAGTCATCCTCAAGCTGATCGGCATTGTTCCCTTTTTCCGAGTGCATGCCCAAAAAGCTACATTTCACCAATTTAAATCCTGCCCACCCTCTACATTTCATCTCCAGTATTCACCATTCCTGTGAATTTACCAAAGAACAACAGAGACAAGTCTGCCTGGCCTGCCTATTCCACTTTGAAGAAAATTTCTAGCATTGTCTACATTGAGTCTGTCACTTGAGCTTTGACGAACCTTGCAAACCATTACACTTACCTTGTTCCATTCACAAGCTACATAATGGCTGCTCCTGCACCCACAGCTCTCAGTGTTGCCCCCATAAATCCACCAAATAAAGAGCTAGAGTCCCTGCCTCTTGCTGACAGGGACTACCTCATCCAAGGCTTTGTGGGTGATAGGGACCATTTGCAGACCTTCAGGGAATTGAGAGATGACTATTTAAATGTTAAGGATACATATGGGATATGGGAATCAAATCTGCCATATTACTTTCTCCCATCTGTTAACATTTTTCTAGAGATTATTCGCCTATGTGCTGAGAATTATGATGCAAATCACAGAGCTGTCAAGTCTCCATCTGGGAGCATCCTCTTTCACATTAATGATGAGTCCATCAACCAGATGCTCAACTTCAAACAAACTCAGTTGTTGTTCCCTTTCTCCATGAACTATCTGCTGGATACAGGTGCCAAGATGACCACTGAAGAAAGGAAAAAGATCAATTAGACATTTATGAGGCCTGACCGCCAGCCCACAGGGCCACCTCCCTACTTATATGTCCACTTTACTGATATAGGCAAACTTCTGCTGGACATGATTTCATATGTGTTGGGCTATAAAACCAGTGAATTTGTTGATGAGACAGTGCTGGTATTACTAGCTGCTTATAGCCCAGGCCAACCTCCTGCCTACAAATATAATTTTGCTAAGTTCATAGCCAACAAGATACATGAGCAGCTTTTCAAAGTAGACAGGGAGGGCATCTTCAAGTATTCATCTTATATCTACCACCTGTTCATGTACTACCAGTCCGAGGCTTTTCCATGCCACATTAAAAAGCTGGATTCCAAAGGAGAAAGAAGATCTGTTATCTTCCGGACATCTGTCTTCCACCAAGTGCAAAATTCACCATATTCATATTGTGAATTCATTGATCAATTTGTTTACCCAGTCTCTTGTTTGTTGATGAGGTCCCCTCCTCCCAGAATGTCATTTGAAATACAGAAAATCCTACAGCTCTCCAAGAATTACAAAATAGGTGATTGGTACCTATACCAGGATCATACAGTCATCAGAATCTATGGCTGTGAGCTCTGTCCATACAAGCTCCCAAAATATGTGCCCATGAGACTGTTTGCCTTGGAGTATTATAGGCAGCTTATTCACTCTGACCTCACTCACTTTCACAGCTCCAAAAAGAAAGCCCATCTCAAGTTCAAGCACCACCTAGGCCCGTTCATCATGAACAAAAAAGAGGGATGGCAAGATGCTGAGCTAATCCTCAAATACAAGTACATGCTCTCAAAAAGCTTCCGGTGGGTCCCTTATGACCCTGAAGGCTTCATCTGTGCCAGGAGGGTTAAGTACAGGCTGTTAGGCTATGAGCATTGCAAATATCCACATATTGAACAGTATGCCAATCAGCAAGAATGGCTGTAAGACACTTTAATTGAAAAATTAACTGAAGAAGAGATAATGCAAAAGAATGTCAAGGATTTGGAAAAGACTCTTGACTTAGATTCTGTGCAGCAGGTAATCTTCAAGCAACCACATCCAGTGGGAGAAGGAACCTCAGCCACAACAACTGCACCAGCCACCCAGGCACCTTCCACAGCCGCATCAGGTACAGAAAAAGGTAAAGGGATAATGGGTGTTGAAGAAGAAACAGTAAAAGACCAGCCTGCCTCCTCAATTGGGCAGCAACAAGAGCAGACCCCTCCACCGCAAACTGAACCACCTACAGCACCAATTTTGCAGACTCCAGCACATGAGGAGAGGGGTAAGAAAAGAGACAGAGAAGAGTCCACTCCTGCTAGTGGATCCTCCCAGCAACCTGAGGCCAAGAGGCAAAAGGTTGAATCCCCGGTAATAGAAGAGATAAGTGAAGAAGTCCTTGACAGTCCAAGGAAAGATGGGGAAGGCAGCCAGCAAACAGGCACAAGCTCCTTTCAGCAGGAGCAGGGATTACAGCTTGGCTTGGAGGTATCCTCCTCCTCTTAGCAAAGCAAGAAGCCCTCAAGCACCTATGCTTCTTTCAAACAAATAAAGGCACAAAATGACTTGCTGAGAATTGAAGTGTACAAACAGTTTCTGAAAGCAACACCAGCCAAGCAAGAAAGGCTAATGTCTTTCTATGACATTCAAGAGGAGAAAATGATCCTCAGCCACTTCAAACCTAAGGTGCCGCAGCCCAAATCAGCTGCAGATTATGTAAGAACAAGGGTGGAGGTCATGGCAAATGACATTCACCCCATGGACCAAATAGAACTCCACAAGCAAACTGGAGAAATGGTTTATGCTACCTTGATGGACAGGGCAACAATGGCCCATGAACTAAAAAAATCACTGAAAAATACCAACATTCAGTTGGATTTTGAGAGAATGTCCTCCATGGCCAAGGACAATAGAATTAAATCACTGGAGGACATCATCATCGACCTAGGACATCATCCTAAGGATCCAAAGGGCGTAAGGGCCCTCCTGAAGAAAAAAGAAGATGACCTTAATGCATTGAAGAAAAGGTTGAAGCTGCTGCCCACCGAGCACCCTCAAACAACAGAATTACAGAAGGAAAAGGAGGCCGATGAGCAGCTGGATCTTATAATGCAACTCAACCAGAAGGTCCTTGATTTGGAGAAGGAACTTGAAGGGGCACTACAAGATAAGAAGGGAGAATCCACATCCCAAGCTCCTCCAACTACTTCAACCACTGCGACAACAACAAAGGAAGCAATAGTCCCTGTGACAACAACGGTAACAACAGAAGCAGCAGCAACAACAACATCCCCAGAGTCCAGTTTAAACATGGAAGATTTGACTAAGGCTATTAAAGAAATGGAACTCCAGGCTACTGAGATAAAACAAGCCAAGGAAAAGTTGGCAGAGCTAGAGGCCAAATATGATAAATCAAAGATGACTGTGGCAGAACAAGGTAGGGAAATAAAGGCCCTCAAAGCGAAGATAAAGGCCTTGGAGAAAGAGCTCAAACTAGAAAGTGCTATGGCAGAAATAAAAAGAATTCTATGAGCCCGAATTGACCAATCCATCACTAGACAATGGAAGTCAATTAAGACTGTGCATGAGCAAATGGATTTAATTGGCCAAGCGCAGATAGAGATTCAGAAGGCCAGAACAGTGCTGGGAAACAGACCTAAGCAGGCCAATAGAATGATAGATTTTTTGAACAAACAAACAAAGGAGGAACTGGCAGCCATCAACATTGTCAACAGAACCGAGGCTGTCCTTACAGCTAAAAAGGTACTGACTCTCAGGAACTTTGTACAAACTGTGGAGAGGAAATGCTATGAAATACAGGCTGAGGTGGATGAGTACAAGCTCAAAACGGGAGCACTGCAAGCAAGGGGACTGCCCAACCTACTAAACATCACAGGAAGACTGCTCCCCCATGAGCAATATGCCAACAGGATGTCAACCTTTGTTGAGAATCAAATTACTGCATCTGGCAGTACTTCTGAGGAAGCAGGGCCTCCAACAGGGCAGGGCCTTCTGGACAAACTTGAAAATCTGTTTTTTATTGAAAATGAAATCCACCACCTTTTTGAGGTTCCTTCAAACTTTTACAGATATACAGAGGTAGATGAAACTTTAGTGAAGAGTCGAAGACACCAAATGCCCAAAGAGGATTGGTGGCAAGAAATGCTTCAAATTTTGCCACAATAGCCTCAGTTGCTCGATCCCAGTCAGCTACAACTCAGCAAAAGGAAAAAAGCATAATAAAGACAGCACTTTAGGCAGCCGAAAGGGTGACTCAGCAAAAGACAGTGGCAGCAAGCAAAAGATAAGAAATACGCAAGTTTTGGGCAGCGCATCTTCAGCCGACTCCAACAGCCACAAAGTCAACATTTTCTGACCATTTTGGACAGCTAAGGCACTGAAGAGTTACTACAGCATTTACTTCCTCAGCTACAACGCTCCAGGAGTTGGCATGACATTAATGAAGCATTTACTCATCAGCTAGATATTTTCTTATGTAAATTATGTATATATACCTCCCCTGGCAACGTATGAGGGGTTGGTGATTTTCATTCGGAGGCAAATGTATTGTATATTTTCAGATTATCTAATGCAAAAGGCTGGAAGAGCTCAGTGATTTCCTGAATGTTTGATGTCTTGGTGATGCTATGCGTGCTGTTGCAGAATTCCTCTGCTGTCTGTTGGAACAATAAGTTTTTCTCAATCTATGTTTTGTCTTCTTATGTTTATTAAATCATACACATGTCTCACTAATCTAGCAGTAGAGAAAAGGAATAGCACAGGAAATGTTTGATTACACCTTGTGCTCAATCTGTATTGCTGAAATGTTTTCTTCGGAATTGATCATGAACATGAATTCTTAATTGCTCATGTTTTCATTAATTCTATAAATATGAATGTTATGTAGAAATTCTTCACTGCTTCTAAATAATATTCTCACTGTTTGTCCATACCAGTTTGTTGAAAGATTCTTAATTGCCTTTCATACCCTGGTTACATCACACTTAATCACAGATTCAAAGAATTGTTTCTCAGACACTTATCTGGCTCTGTAGCATCACTACTGTATCAACACAGACATATCAAACAAATTAAGCACCACTGACTCCATGCCCAATGGCCTAAGAACACCCTGATAAGCACATATATATCTTGACTGAAGTCATCATCCAGCAAATTCCTAAAACAAAACCTTGAGCATCATAACTAGACTAAAAAATTATACCAACAAAGTTAAAACATAAAGAGAGAGCCCTCTCTGGTCATAGGTAGGCTAGAACCTGTGACCCAAAGATTGGTTAGTGGTTACCTCGGCCGTATTCCCTTGGGAGTCAAAGGGAACAACCTGAGTGATAACAGAAGGGGAGACAACTTTTCATGGCCTAGTTAGTGGGTGTTTTCTGAAAATTTATGTTATTTAAGGTCTTTTGGCCTTAAAATTGTAAATCTATTGCTTTATCAGTTTTAGTGTAAGCTCAGCTAGACTACATGCCCAATGGAACACTAGGAAATTTTTCTAATTTGTTTTCACAGGAAAGGCAATGGTCTGCAGTTCTTGAGACCTCACAGGGAGGATCTCATCCCCAGAAGGAGCCACTGTTAGCTCTGCTACATACTTTGACATTTTGAGGGTAAAATACAGGTCTGGCCGTGTTGTTCATGCTCAAAGAGGACTCACATCAGTCATCCTTCTCATTCTCCTTCACCCCGCTTACACTCTCATAACCCCTGCTACCTCCGTTTTGCCTCTAAAACCATGTATAAGCTCATGCTCCCTCAGGCCCCTGAGCACGGAGCTCAAACCGTCATGTGACCCTGTCCATGTGACTCTGCGCTCCCGTGACCCTTCCTCACCTTTAAGTCGTGGCCGCTCGCTCTTCCCACTGATCCAAAGACCCTCCCGTCACATCAATCGAACCAATCCTTGCAATTAATACCCACCATTCGATCGCATTCCCCACAATCGGACGGAAATCGCAATCCCCCGCGCCCGCAAAACAATCACGCATTAACTCGCGATAAAAGCGGTTTCTGTGTTTCCCCGCTGCCACGCGTCACCCTCTGAGTGGTATCGCTCCCCCGCGTACAATTACTGCCCGACCCTCCACGACGGTGCGATCAATGTCGCCCACTGCCGAAACCGCTCATCCCCGCCTGTTAACCCCCGCGCATCTCCTCCACACGGCAGCCGTTGGATCTGCTCGCCCGAGATCCAATGGCCTGTGATCACCCTGCTCCCATATCTCTCGATATCTTCTGCAAACCAATCCCCACCATCGATCTACCCAATCCAATGGCTGATTTTCCCTCTCCATTCGACCCAACTATTCACATCCCTTAACTGCTTCGTGCACCCGAAGGATGGATGTAACCAGTTCCTAGTACCGCTTGTAATAGATCCTCAACAACCGTATTCAAGAGGCAATATGGCCGAGAAGGAAAGGTACAAAGCTGACTAGGTAAATGCATTCAATGGTTATGGGATTACATCCCATATAATAGTCCACTTGCCCAAGAAGGACAGCAGAGCACCTAAGAAGATTAGATTTGTTCACTGAAGTAGGCAAATTGCACCAGAGACTCCATCAGATAGTTAAAGCGGTTGGTGGTCAATTATGAACCCTCCACACCTAGAATAGCAAAACGTCTTTGTAATGAAACTCTATATATACCCAAAAAAACAGATGTAATCAGGGTTGATGGTTGTTGTTTTGATGTAAGGTTCAACTTCTGGAGACTGTAACTGCTTTGATACTTGCAACGTCTCGTCTTCATTTTCAGCTAATACAAGCTTCTTTTGTTGTTAATTGCTCACTTTCCATTTCTATTTTGTTCTAGGCTGCTTGATATGCATTTTTCCTGAACTCTTGATGTTTAGCATTAGAGGAGCTGTCATCCTACCTCTGTGTTTAAATCTTGCATGTATCAGTGAATGTGTTAATCAGGTTTCTTTTCACTTAGTGACAGAGAGCTGTCATCTTGTCTGTACACTAGGGAATTAGATTTGCAGACCTTTTTACTGGTTGCAGCCAGCCATCACAAGGTCATGTGCATCTGCTGGTGTGGTCAGTATTTTCCATATTCACCCAATCCTTAAACTGTGAGTAATTGGTGGTCTAAAGCCTTGTAATCTGGGGTGTTCACGCATGTCTAGATTCAAGCAAGGTAGAAGTGGTTATCTGGCTTGAACAAGCATCATTCCTTCCATTCATCCATTTCCAAAATTGAGTTGAGTTTGTAATGTTCCTGAGCATCTCTGAGCTACAACCTAGGAGAGTTTCTTGGGATGATAACATGGCCTTAGATCTAGGAGCATCAGGTAGAATTTTCTGAAGAACCCAAGACTGATAATATATCAGTTCCAATTGCTGGGCTCTGAAAATGGCCTGCTCTTCCATATAAACACTGGAGAGAGACACATCCTTTGAGATCTCAGGTTGTAATGATTTGAGAAACCATTTGAGAAGGAACTCTAGTGGGATTTCATCTTTCATAAGCCTTTTCATCCATCATTCCTGGATGTGATCCGAAATGTGAGTTGCGGTGTCTTGCTGAAAGTTAGCCAGAAGTTCAGTTCCGGCTTCATATCGAACAAGCAACTGAAAATGGTTCAAAAAGACATTAGCCAAATCACAAAAAGAAGTATAGGTGCCCCCCGGCAACTCTATATACCATTTGGCCGCATTTCCGGTTAGGGTGCACTGAAATAATCTCAACCTGATCAAATCATCTATCAGGGAGTTGGATGAGCACCATAAGTGAAATGTGGTTACGTGGTCTCCCAGATATTCACCACTCTTCCCTTATAATTTTAGGATATCCGAGGGAAGTTTAGTTGGGACCGGAGACCAAGCCAGATTGTATCAAATAAGATAATTTGTCAATTTAGTTAAGTTTAGTAAGTTCTATGTGACCAGAAAAGGGAGTCATGGTGGACCTTGGGAATTCCATCCAGTGCGAGCGGGGTTCCCAAAGGTCTAAAAAGAATGACCTGGATTTTGAAAAACACCAGGTTGCCCGAAGTAACTCATAGAGCCTACCGAACCAAAAGGTGCTCCTTGTGGTCCAACAAGATTTGGAGTTTGACCAACTCCTGCCGAAAATCCTCTTTAACCAGTGAAGTTATCTAATAGCCCCTGATAAGGATTCCATGCATTATCAAAGGGTGGAAAATTTTGAAATGAATTAACTGAAGAATACAACACATTCCCTTGTTGATCGGAATAAAATTGATTCCCAGTTCCTATCCCACTAACCGCTGGGTTTGTCCAACTCTGGAATGGGTTATTACCTTGACTTGAAAAGGAAAAAGGCATTTACCCCACTATTGGATTGGAGTGTGGTATATGACCACTCCCAAATGGGAAACCCTGAAAAGAAGTTGATCCACTCATCATGGATGTGGAGGCAGTCGATGGTATGTTCAAAGAAACTGAACGAATCCTGTGAGACGACATTCGATAAGGGATAGATCCAAAACCGAATGCAGTAGCCTAAGAACTTCCACTCGTTGACGGAATGGAAGTAGACCCAAATATAGCCATGCTAGAAGTAATAGAAGGGATGGAAATAGTTCCTCCTCCTTATACAAATATGGGAGTCTGCATACTCTCAACACTCGTCATAGATGCCATGCTTCCAATAGTGGTCATCGAAGGAATAGATGGGTGTAAACCTGGGCTCGAAGGCCTATGATTCGGGGTTTCGATGTACAATAGAACCTCTGGATGATCAGGAGGAAGAGGAGAATTCGAAGCTGCAATCGACTTCGAAATCTCTTCACTTCGATATTATCTTCCAACTAAAAAAGTACTCAAGAAAGAACTGGTGTGTTCCTCTCTAACTCTCTACTGGTGCCAGGTCTATCTTGTGAATTAATGACCCCAAGCAGAGGATCAATCTCTGATGCGCTTGCTGCCACTGGTTGAAAACCACTAGCAGAATCACTCCTACGCCTTCTAGGATAAGGCTCAAGACTCATAGGTGATAGCCCACGAAGTCTCCTAGACCATCGAGATGGTCGATCAGCCACTTTGAATTATTTAAAATATCTACTTAAAGACTCAAAAAATTATAAAGCTAGGCTGACTAGGAGCAAAGAACACTCACTAAAAAGTCCCTAAAGATATCAGCAATCAAAAAACTCTCGAGTATTTCCACTCCAGGTGATTAGGACCGGACACCAAAATACAAGAAAGTTAATAACAAGGGCCTTCCGAAAATAGACTGGGGTAATTATGCCCCAGGCCTACTAGCGAAGGTATTAGAGGCAGTTACGTTGACCTCCAGAAAACAGTCGTTGTCAGTGAAAGCACCCAAGATTCACAAGGGTACCCTCTAGAAGTACTATTGAATGTGATACAACGTCAGCCTCAGGTGCCACGGGATTCCCCTCCGCAGCCACCTGTGTGATCCCTAGGATAGGAAACTATGGTCACCAACTCGTATCAGAAGTTGGGTGGAACAATCATGAGGCGGGATCCGACAAGTAAGAGAGGGGGTATCTCTCGTCCTTATCTTCACTCTCCCTCATGCTTTACTCCCAATTACAGAGCTTTCCCAGTCTCCCTAACACTATTGGATTTCGCTCATTAATCAAACTTCTATGTTTTGTAATTTTGAGCGGCCTTGGAGAGTTAACTCTCCTCTCGCCTAATCCAAGGCCCTAATAAACCTAAACTTGTTGGTGTATTCTAATGACAACATAAAAGTTCTAGTTTCTTTTAATTAATCGCTTGATTTTAATGGTTTTTCTTTAATTCAAGGGTAAATATGGGAGTGAAACCAATGATGTTTGTATGACGCAACAAAAATCAATGAAAAACTAACTACATGAATGCAGTCATTTTTTTTCTTCGATGAAAAGAGATCTCTATATGGTTTCTATGAAAATTCTACAAAGCAAAGTACTTTTTCTCTTCTTTTCTTGAAACACACTTCACACACCCAAAAACTAAAATACTATGAATTCTTTAACAATGCAAACTACCCTAATGCAAGATATAATGGAGATGCAAGATCCTAAATAACACTAAAAAAGAAAAAGCAATTGTTTATAACTAACAATGAGACAACTTAAGTATTGAAGAGGATACAAATTTTAAACAAAAAATTCTCTCCAAACAAGAAGGACAAATTGTAAAAGATCACAATTCACTTTCAACAAAAAAAAGAAACCATAAACCAAACTTGGAAAAAAGAAAAACAAAAACAAAGTTTTTTGAGATCTTTTCTTTTTGAAAAGGAAACCAAAACAACTTTCTAAAATCACCAAAATGCTACTAAAGCTCAAAAGATTGAAAAAAGAGCACAAGGAGTCTTTGCAAGTTACAAACTCAAAAATGAATGAAAACTTGAGCAAAAAGACTTCAACTTGTACAAAATGACCCAAATAGCAGCAAAGAGTTTGACAAACTGACCAAGAAGCCAGGAAAGAAATACTTCCAAATTTGTCAAAAAGACTTTCAAAAAGCAAGAAAAGCTATGAGGCCACAAAACAAAGGAGAGCAAAGCAAGTAGATTTGAAATCTGGGCTTGACACTGAAACTGAAAACAATCTCATGTTCTGGAGGACCAAAACAATCAAGAACTTCAGGACGAAGTCTTGTGTGCCAAAACACAAATTACAAACTCACTAAAGAAGCAAACCTAGGCCAAATATTTTCAATGAGGAAGAGACTTCGAAATAGTAAGCTTGCAGAATAATTAAATTCTTCAGACATCAATTGACCACACAAATACTTGAAAGAACAGGCAACAAATCTATCTGGGCTAAAAGATTTGAAAAAACAATGCAAAAATTTCCATACGCGACTGTGTGCAAACACAGAGGCGTGCAGACGCACTCCTAACACGGGAAACTCTCATATACGTGAGTTCACTTTACAGAAACAAGCATGTATACGTGACTATAAACAAAGTATAGAGCATATACAAAGCTTTGCAAGAAAAAAATAAAAAACAAAGTCTAATCCAAAGGATCAGACTTGAGGCCCGGGACTCTAGTAGACCAAATAACACTGTAACCGCAAGCAAACCAAAGATTGAGCCTTGATTAAGAATGAACAACCCAAACTAGGAATAACAAGATTGTTATCCCCAGTGGAGTTTCCAATTCTGTTTCGGGCGTCAACTCCCTAGGGCTTTGGGATAGAACCCCAATAGAGCAAAAGAAAACTACAACAAGAAATACTCAAACAGCTTAGGCAAGATGCTTATATTATCAAACTATGTAAGAGTGACCGTACCCAAATGTCCTTCGTTTGAGTAGGTCCCACAGGGTTCAGACCCTCTGCAACTCTCGATTTTCTTTAAACCTGAAAATCATTCAATTCGAACATACATAATATTATATAAGTAATATTCACGAAACTAACTTTATATCATATAAACAAATGATTGATCATACATCAAAACCACATTCATATATAAATTAAAACATAATTTGATGCATAGACATAGTTAATTTCTGAAACAAGACAACATTTCTTTTATTGTAGTAAGCTATAAATAACATGGAGAGAATTCACCTAAGTCTTTCTCTGGCTCCAAGTAGAACCATCCTCTGGATTCGTCCTATCCCAGCCTTCAACAATCTTCTTCCATCACCAACACCATGATATCTCAAGAAAAAGGAAGGATATCTATAATCAAGGAAACAAGGGTTTCATGAAGCTTGGGGAAGTGCATGAGGCATAGGGATTCATTAGACTCAGTCAAGGATAATCTCAGTATAATAACTCTATCTCTTCTCCTCCTTAAGGCCTTCCCATAGAGGTCTTTTTATACCTCTCCCAATTAGTTTTTTAGTTGGGAAACAATTGGGAAATAGTTGGGCCATGGGCAATAGGAGGTAATTAATAGGTAAAACCCGTGAACTCCACCCAAAATTAAGGAAATTTAATTTTTTAAGTGTTTTAATACATATATCTGGGTTGGGTATTGACTGACCCACGTGTACATGCTTTTAGCTCAGGGAAAAGTAGCGTACAAGGAATAAAACACTATTTTTTATATATTTGGACCGAATATGGAAGGAGGAGTTGCCCTAGGCCATAAACAAAGCATCATATATACCAAGAGTGGTAAATGTTGCTATAACAAAGAGAGTTTGAGATGAAGGACATGGGGCTCATTCATTACTTTTTTAGCATGGAGGTATGGTAGGGAGATGGGGAGTTGTTTGTGTCTCAGGGCAAGTATGCCAATGAGATACTCAGGAGATTCTGCATGGAGAGTAGGAAACCCATGGAGACTCCTCTAACAAGTAACTGGAGGAAGGAGGATGCTACTTGTGGGGAAGTAGTGGAAGCTACTGTTTACAGGTATCTTGTGGGTTCACTCATATACTTGGTGAACACACAACCAGATATGTGCTATGCAATTAACCAGCTTATCCAAGCGATGGTTAGGCCTACCAAGCTGTAGTGGAAGGCAACAAAGCATGTGTTTTGATACCTCAAGGGAACTTCTTAGTATGGATTATGGTACAGATGGATAGAGGGAGTGAAGCTTCAATGCTTCACCGATGTGGATTGGGCAGGGAGTCCATCTAACAAGAAGAGCACATCAAGAAGGATCTTTAGTATTAGGTCAGTGGTAGTTCCTTGGTACAACGAGAAACAGAGATCAGTTGCACTCAGTTCAGTAGAGGCAGAGTACATGGTTCTCAGTCAAGCAGCATGTGAGGCCATCTGGATGAGGAAGATCCTGGTTGGTTTGTTTGGTCAGCAGATGAATCCAACTGTGATTTACTATGATAATCAGAGTTGTATCAAACTCTCTGAAAATTCCATTTTTTCATCATCAATCCAAGCATATTGATATCCGATATCATCATCTCAGAGATTGTGTATTGAGGAAGATTATTTTGTTAGAGTACATTCCCATGGAGGAGAAAGATGCTGACATTTTGACAAAGGCATTGTCAAGATGTAAATTTGAGTTTCACAGAGACAGGATCGGGGTAGTTGATAATCCCTTTCTTGTTGAGGGGGAGTGTTGAGAAATGGCAAGAAATTCAGTTTTAATTTGTCCTTAAATTAAACTGAAAATTAAAATATAATTCTATACTCATATCAACTTGTAAATAGCTAATTAACTTAATTTAATTTAATTAGCTTAGGAATTTCGAGTTGAAAGGCTTTTTGTAGTCATGTATATGTTCTCCCTAAGTTTTAGGGGTCTAGTGTGAGTTTAAATTGAGTTGGAAATTATATCACTTAGTTTACTGAGTTAAGTTTAGTTAAATAAGTTCCAAACTATTTTTGGAACTAATAGAGAGTTAACAGTCAGTTTGTGCACTAGTGCATCCAAAAGTGTCACTCTAGTTAACTAAAGATTCCCTCATCAGAAACTCATGCATGTCGATTCTGAGAAATATCCAATTGATACTAGAGTGCAGGGATAGTGTACTATCAGTTGTATTATTTACTGGTGATCCAAGTGGCTCTAGACACATGTAAAAGTCCTAGAGGACTCAGAAAGGGTCAAAAATCAAAGTGGTTAGATTGCTCCCAAACTAGCACCAGATCGAAGTGCTCATCGCCATAATTTCAATGGTGCAAATGACACTCAAATCCGAGCTCGTATGGAGGAGATAGAGCCAGTCAAAGTTGCAATCAAAGTTGGGCAGTAGGCCAGGTTTAAGTGTCCTACAAATTCACCATCAACCGACGTGGAAACTTAGATCCCGAGAGCGGGTGAATTTGTTGGATGGTTAATTTGCCCAATGACCCTTATTTTCATTAAAATTAAAAATAATCAATTTTTTTATATAACAAAAATAATATATATATATATATATATATATATATATATATATATATTGAGGTGGCGAGCCATGACCTCCACAACTCCCCCCCCCCCCACAAAAGAAAACCTTATGGTAAAACAAAATTTAATTAAAAAATAGGCCGACGGGCCATGACCCCTGTCGGCCCCAACCACCATAACCAAAACATTGTTATACAATGGGTGGTGGGCGGGCCACCTTCGGTGGACTCCACCCATGCCCCCATCCCTTGACACTTGTACTCTGTGGGCGATAGGGTTTGAACCTACCTGGCTGGAATGGTTGGCCCACAGCTCGGGATCCCACACCATAACAATCCGCGGCGTTCGCACAACGGTTATAACAAAACCACAAATGCGCCATCCAAAATACGGTGGAACCATCACACCATATATAAATGCGGGAATGGTTATAACAATGTGCCAATTAAACCAAAACAAAACACAAGGAATAGGAGGGGCGAGATTTGATCCCCCGACCCCTCCTCAACCATTTGTCCATTTTTTTCCATCGTGCTAACAGCCCCGCCTTGGTAAACTCTTCCAACCATCATGTACTTAAACCCTCTTGCACAATTCGACTGATGGGGAGAGAGACTGAATGGAAAGTGAAACTAGGACTGTGCGGAACCCTATGCCAGGAGAGTAACAATGATTTGTAGGCCATACGTGGAACCATGATTGGCACACATTTTGAGGTAGAATATTCCCTGATGCAGAAAGGGATCTAAAAGATTCTCGGGAAGGTAAAAATTAATTTTGTTTGAATGTAGTCAAGTTTACAGCCATTTTTCTTAGATTTTCTCGGGGAACACAATAGCAAGGTTGGATTCGACTTTTGAGCAGTAGATTTGCAGATTTCCAACAAAGGAGAATCTTGAGGGAATCTTCTAGATTGCTTGGAGGTTAAATTTCCCAGATCCAGAATGCAGCCAAATTTATACTCATTCTTCTCATAATTTCACAAGAATCTTGATGGTGAGATCAGTTTTCTGATTTGAGTTGTAGATCTCCAGTCAACCCAGAAGAGGGAATCTTTGGAGATTCACAAGGGAATCTAAAAGATTCCTACAGGCCCAGGTTTTGCCAGTGTCAGAATTCGACAAATGGATAGTTGATTTTACACCTCTCGATAACACAAATTCGGTGGCCTAGTCAGTTTTTGTAGTTGAACCTTCTATTTTTCAGCCATTTTCAGATTGGAGCGACAGTGTCAGATTTCAAAGTGTGGACAGTCTATTTTATGCCATTCGACTCCACAATTTCGATGGTGCATTCATATCCAGCATCTGAGTATTCTATTGTTCAGTCAGCATCAAAGTTGAGGTATATGAAGTGTTGTTTTCATGTACTTATTTGATCATTTTTTGTGAGATGTATGATGTTGTTTCGATTCCTCCTTGATGTATGATGCAGAATCTTTGTGTCTATTTCATGTGATATGTATTCATCATGGATTGTTATGTATGTTTTGATTGAGATCCCTTTGTTGCCATGATGGTGGGATACTCATTGTCACCATGGGTATTTTGGTTGAGATCCCTTTGATGCCATGATGATGGGATACTCATTATCACTATGTGTAAGATTATGTCATGCTGATAGGAGGTATATTGTGAGTGATAGTTCCTGTAGCATAACGTCTTGTGGATATACTTTGCCACTCATGTAGAGGGAACATATCCTTGTATGACAGAAAACACAATCCATGTACATCTTCACCATTTATAGAACTGAATGAAGCAGCCTACACCATCTTGACACGGGGCCTGGAGACGTAGTCCACACTGGATGAACTTCATTATCAATGTCTCTTGTTTATGATTTGTTGATCATCATTAAGTTTCAATTTTCTTAAGCATGCATATATGTTCATTTATGCTCTGTTAAAATGCAATTCTAACTACATCACGAAAGCAAAAGATCTTGGTTAAAACCAGAAGTTGAGTTAACTCTGATCAAGTTTGGTATTAGGGTTGTCTTCGTGTGGATGTGAATTACGAGCATGAACAATGGAACGTGCAGCAATGGAGGATGACCAAGAGATGTATGAGTCCATGCTTAGAGTGTCCTAAACTATGGACATAATGTATGAAGCTCTACAAGAAGAGACAAAGGAAAAGAAACGATTGCAGCTTCAGTTTGCGAGCCATGTAAGAGGTCGTGGAAGAACTAAAGCACAAAAACTAGAGTCTTCAAGAAGATAACGTTCAATTGAATATGCTTCTACGAGAAGAGAAAGAAGAGATACAGAGGTTGCTACGACAGTTGCAAGATAAGGATGAGGCCTTGGAAAAGCTGCAGCGTGAACCCTATGAGGTAAAAAGTAATTCTCTAACTTCATGTATGTTTCCTAATAATGATTTCGCTTCTTTTGAAAATCATACCACAGGAATTGGCTCCAAACTGCTGAAGGGAATGGGGTATGAAGGAAAAGGTTTGGGCATTAATGGCCAAGGCATTGTCAACCCCATCAAAGTAGAGGAATTACCCCATCAGGCAGGACTTGGGTATGTCAGGAAGGAAGTTGGGGAATGCACCAAGACAGCCAGCGAACCACCAATAACAGATGATGAGAAGCCCTCATCAGTTCTTTCGAACTCGAAAGTGGAGGTAAAAGATGTTGATTTCCCTTCAGTTTCATCTTCACATAGTATAATTTCTGTTGGAAATGTGGAGATACCAATTACAAGGAGAAACCTGAGGCTCCTTACCAAGATGAGGTACAAGGAAGAAGAAGAACTTGGTGTTAATATCCAAGGCATAACTCAGCCATTGCAGGTTGTGAAAAGACCTCAATTTGAAGGCTTGGGATACCACGAAGGAGATTGCTCAAGGGTGTCAGATGCTTCCGAGACATTGTTGAAATCGTCGAGGAATGAGAATGATGGGAACTCATCACCATCATCCCATGGTAGTGCCAATTGCAGGGAAAGAGTTGAGGCAAGCCCTCATCGCCATAATTACACTAGAGGCAGTAAGGAAAGGTATAACAGTCTCAATATTCGAATGTTGATTTTTTTTACAACCATGTTGTTGATGAATGTAAATCATGGCATCGGAAAGCATGTACTTTTTGTGGGTTACATAACCATATATTTGTTGAGTGTTGGAAAAGAATATCAACACGAAAAAGGATGAGGCATGAAATACCCTCTCAACAATAGGCAAAGAAGAAGGTAAATCATATCTGGAGGAAGAAGACTTATTGCAGTCATTGTGACAGAGGTGGCCATGAAAGAGCCATGTGTTGGAGGCTCCATCCAGAGTAGCGCCTTAAAGACAAAGAATTGGTGCATGAACTAGTTGAAAAAGTCATTCAACAAGCAAAACCACCACAGGGGGATGCCCCATTCACATTGATAAGTGAAAAATGGTTTCTAGATATGTTAGCTTGTCATGGCCATGCTTTTGTAAATCATTTTTTTCAATTTAAAATGTAAAAGTGATTATGTGTTTTCCATCACTTGTTAAGCAACAATGATATTTTGGGCTTGTCTTCATAGATGGGGTATTATTTCCATTTTGATGCAAACTTTACCATAGAGTATGTGTTATAAACTCATGGAAAGTATGGGATGCTTAGTTCATTAGTTGGTCATGTGAATTAAGCATGTAATTTGCAAAGCAATGTAATACAGGTTTGCAGAGGATGCAAGTGTTGGCTCATCGCTTAGGGTTCTGAAGAACAAAGGTAAAGGAGAAGGAAGGGTGACTTATCAAACACTTGTGGTGCAGACAATGTATAAAGAAGTTGCAGATTATTTTTCATGCTTTTGGAGGACCAAAATATCCTCAGTGGGGAGGATTGATCCAGGTGGCTCCATACACATGCAAAAGTCTCAGAGGACTTAGAAAGGGTCAAAAATCAAGGTGGTTAGATTGCTCCCAAACCAAAACCAGATCGAAGTGTTCGTCGCCCTGATTCCAACGATACAAACGACACTCAAATACGAGCTCGTATGGAGGAGTTAGAACCATTCAAAGTTGTGGTCAAATTTGGGCAGCGGGCTAGGTTTAAGTGTCCTACAAATTCACCGTTAACCGGCGTGGAAACTTAGCACCTGAGAGTGGGCGAATTTGTTGGATGGTTAATTTGCCCAATGACCTTTATTTTCATTAAAATTAAAAATAATCAATTTTTTTAAATAGCGAAAAATAGAAAATATATATATATATATATATATTGAGGTGGCGAGCCATGACCCCCACCACCCCCCTCCAAAACCTTATGGTAAAACAAAATTTAATTAAAAAATAGGACGACGATCCATGATCCCTGTCGGCCCCAACCACCATAACCAAAACATTGTTATACCATGGGCAGTGGGCG
This sequence comes from Pinus tabuliformis, assembly GCA_031772625.1. Taxonomy (NCBI): domain Eukaryota; kingdom Viridiplantae; phylum Streptophyta; class Pinopsida; order Pinales; family Pinaceae; genus Pinus; species Pinus tabuliformis. The sequence goes on from CM062807.1 coordinate 1,294,139,073, forward strand.
GGCCACCTCCAGTGGACCTGACCCATGCCCCCACCCCTTGACACTTGTACTCCATGGGCGATAGGGTTTAAATCCACCCGGTTAGAATGGTCATCCCACTGCTCGAGAGCCCACACCATAACAATTTGCGCCAACCGCACAACGGTTATAACAAAACCATAAACGTTCCATCCAAAATACGATGGAACCATCACACCATGCATAAATGCGAGAACGGTTATAACAATGTGCCACTTAAACAAAAAATAAATGCCAGGAATAAGAGGGGCGGGATTTGATCCCTGGACCCCTCCTCAACCACTTGTTCATTTTTGCCACGGCGCCAACGTCCCTGCCTTAGTAAACTCCGCCAACCATCATGTACTTAAACCCTCTTGCACAATTTGACTGAGGGGGAGAGACCGAACGGAGAGCGAAGCATGATTGTGTGGAAAAATGTGCCAGGAACAGAACCATGATTTGCAGGCCAGATGCAGAACCATGATTGGCATGCATTTCGAGACAAAATATTCCTTGATGCAGAAAGGGATCTAAAATATTCCCGCGGAGGTAAAAATTCATTTTTCCATAATGTAATCAAGTTCACAGTAATTTTTTTCTTATTTTCGCAGGGAACGTAATGGCGAGGTTGGACAACCTTTTGAGCAGTGGATTTTCAGATTCATAGCAGAGGAGAATCTTCAAGAATCTTGAGGGAAACTTCTATATTCCTTGGAGGCTGAAATTTCCCAAATCCGGAATGCAGCCAACTTTATACTCATTCTTCGCCTAATTTCACAAGGATCTCAATGGCGAGATTAGTTTTCTGACTTGAGTTGCAGATCTCCAGTGAACCCAGAAGAGGGAATCTATGGAGAATCACAGAGGAATCTAAAAGATTCCTACAGGCCTAGATTTTTCTAGTGTCAAATTTCACCAAATGGATAGTCAATTTTACACCTCTTGATGACACAAATTCAGTGGTGTAGTCAGTTTTTTTAGCTAAGCCTTCTATGTTTTGACCATTTTTCAGATTGGAGCAACGGTGTCATATTTCAGAGCATGGACAGTTGATTTTATGCCATTCGACTCCATGATCTCAATGGTGCATTGATATCCAGCAGCTGAGTATTCTATTCTTCAATCAACATCAAAGTTGAGGTATATGAATTGTTGTTTTCATGTACTTCTTTGATCATATGTTGTGAGATGTATGATGTTGTTTCGATTCCTCCTTGATGTATGATGCAAAATCTTTGTGTCTATTTCATGTGAGATGTATTCATCATGGATTGTTATGTATGTTTTGATTGAGATCCCTTTGTTTCCATGATGGCGGGATACTCATTGTCACCATGGGTATTTTGGTTAAGATCCCTTTGATGCCATGATGGCGGGATACTCATTGTCACCATGTGTAAGATTATGTCATGTTGATAGGAGGTCTATTGTGAGTGATAGTTCCTGTAGTAGAACATCTCGTGGATAGAGTTTTCCACTCATGTAGAGGGAACATATCCTTGTATGAAAAAAAACACAATACGTGTACATATTCACCATTTCCAGCACTGAATGAAGCAACCAACAACATCTTGACATGTTAGATCTAAGACTTTCGTGATCCATAGTCTCAAGGCTTTTCACAGAGCTAGCAAGGAGTCGAGGGTTAAACCCGGCCTCTCTAATCCTATCTCTAAGGCTCATCTCCTGTATATCCAAGGAACCACTAATAGGATTTCCCATATTCTTAGGAAATCCAATGTTTCTTTGTCCTTCAAGCCTCTCAATACCATTAAAAATTCTCTTAGGTCGGTTAAGGACCCTATTGACCCAATGAGCTCAAAATGGGTCTACCTTGTTCCCTGCTCCTGTGGTCTCCCCTTCATTGGAGAAACTGAGAGATTTATTAAGTAGAGGATCAGTGAGCATGTGGCTAACATTAGACACAGTCGCTCCCGCACATCAGCCCTTGCAGAACATGCTGAGAAATCAAAGCACCATGTCTCCATTGAAGAATCTAAGGTCATTGCTAAGATTGGTCATTTCCACCACAGGAAACTCAAGGAAGTGATTGAGATCGAGAGGCATACCAACAAACTGAATAGGGATGATGGTTGGAAGTTAAGTAAAAGCTGGATTCCAACTCTCGCCTCTTAACTCTGCCACCCTCTCCTCCCCCTTATCTTTCTTGGCTTTTGTTATCTTCCTCCTTTTATTTGGTTACTCTCCTCTTGTTGTTAGTTATTCCTTTCTTTGTCAATAAGGTGGCTATCCCCCCTTATAGTCCTTATTGAATGTTTGTTAATGTTTAATATAAAGTTATCTAAAGCAATTAAAAAAAATTAACCTATTATTCATATAAATAAATAATTATGTTATTAGTTCTAGTCATAGTATTATAATAATAAAATTGATTATTAATCTCATTTAAACTTTTTATATAATATTAGTAATATATTATTAAATAAGATTTTTTAATTAATTATTTTCAAACTATTATTATTATATAAATTTATAATAGTTGTAAGACATTATTATATGAATTTATAAGATTTTAGTTAAATATGTTAATATTTTATTACATAATAAAAAACTTTTACCTAATATTATTATAATCACCTATTATAATGGCTAGTTTTCTACCAACTAATTAATATTATTATGATAACAGCTAGTTTTATTCATCCCATTGAATAGGTCAACCCTTGCTTATATTATTATTTTATTAGATTATTTAATTAATAAATTTGTGACTTTTTTGATAATAAATAATTTATTATTACATAATGGCTAGTTTCTAGCTAAATAATTTTATTTCACTAATGGCTAACAATGAACGGCTAACACTGTATAATGATGCATCCCTGCTATTTATTCTCTCAGATCGATTGATTTCTCACCTTGTCCTAAGGATGAACCACATTAGTTGGTTCGAAACATCGACCCAATCCTTGCGATGTGATTAATCTAAAAGACTATTCTCTAAACATCTTGACACCTGGCCAGGAGACGTTGTTCACACTGGATGAACTCCGTTATCAATGTCTCTTGTTTATGATTTGTTGATCATCATTATGGTTCCATTTTCTTAAGCATGTACATATGTTCATTTATGCTATGTTAAAATTAAATTCTAACTACATCACGAAAGCAAAAGATCTTGGTTAAATCTAGAAGTTGAGTCAACTTGGATCAAGTTTGGTATTGGAATGGTCTTCGCGTGGATGTGAATTGTGAGCGTGAACAATGGAACATGCAGCAATGGAGGATGACCAAGAGATGTACAAGGCCATGTTCAAAGTGTCCAAAAATATGGACATAATGTATGAAGCTCTACAAGAAGAGATAGGGGAAAAGCAATGATTGCAACTTCAGTTGTGAGCCACGGAAGAGGCCCTGGAAGAACTTAAGCACAACAACCAAAGTCTTTAAGCAGATAACACTAAATTGAATATGCTTCTATGAGAAGAGAAAGAGGAGAAACATAGGTTGCTACGACAGTTGCGAGCTACGAACAAGGCCTTGGAAAAGTTGTAGCATGACCCCTGTGAGGTAAAAAGTAATTCTCTGACTTCATGTATGTTTCCTAATAATGATTTCGCTTCTTTTGAAAATCATACCACAGGAATTGGCTCCAAACTGCTAAAGAGAATGGGGTATGAAGGAAAAGGCTTGGGCATTAATGGCCAAGGCATTGTCAACCCCATCAAAGTAGAGGAATTACCCCGTCAGGCAGGACTTGGATATGTCAGGAAGGAAGTTGGGGAATGCACCAAGACAGCCAGCAAACCACCAACAACAGATGATGAGAAGCCCTTATTAGCTCTTTCGAACTCGAAAGTGGAGGTTAAAGATGTTGATTTCCCTTCAATTTCATCTTCACATAGTATAATTTCTGTTGGAAATGTGGAGATACCAATTATAGGGACAAACCTGAGGCTCCTTACCAGGATGAGGTACAAGGAAGAAGAAGAACTTGGTGTTAATAGCCAAGGCATAACTCAGCCATTGCAAGTCGTTCAAAGACCTTGATTTGCAGGCTTGGGATACACCGAAGGAGAATTCTCAAGGGTGTTAGATGATTTCGAGACATTGCTAAAATCGTCAAGGAATGAGAATGATGAGAACTCATCACCATCATCCCATGGCAGTGCCAATTGCAGGGAAAGAGCTGAGGCAAGCCCTCATCACCATAATTACCCCAGAGGAAGCAAGGAAAGGTATAGTAGTCTCAATATTCGAATGTTCATTTCATTTTCAACCATGTTGTTAATGATGAACGTGAATCATAGCATCCGAAAACATGTGCTTTTTGTCAGTTACATAACCATATATTTGTTGAGTGATGGAAAAGAATATCAGCATGAAAAAGGATGAGGCATGAAAGACCTGCTCAACAACAGGGAAAGAATAAGGTAAAGCAGATCTGGAGGAAGAAGACTTATTGTAGTCATTGCGATAGAGGTGGCCATAAAAGAGCCACATGTTGGAGGCTCCATCCAGAGCAGCGCCTTAAAGACAAAGCATTGGTGCATGAACTAGTTGAAAAATTCATTCAACAAGCAAAACCACCACAGGGGAATGACCCATTCACATTGATAAGTGAAAAATGGTTTCTAGATATGTTAGCTTGTCATGGTCATGTTTTTGTAAATCATTTGTTGCAATTTAAAATGTAAAAGTGATGATGTATTTTCCATCACGTGTTAAGCAACAATGGTATTTTGGCCTTATTTTCATAACTAGGGTATTATTTCCATTTTGATGTACACTTGACCACAGAGTATGTGTTATTAACTTGTGGAAAGTATGGGATGGTTGGGTCATTAGTTGGTCATGTGAATTAAGCATGTAATTTGCAAAACAATGTACTACAGATTTGCAGAGGATGCAAGTGTCGGCTCATTTCTTATGGCTCCGAAGGACAAAGGTGAAGGAGAAGGAAGGGTGACTTAACAGACACTTGTGGTGCAGACAATGTACAAAGAAGATATAGATTATTTTTCATCCTTTTGGAGGACCAAAAGCTCCTCAGTGGGGAGGATTGATCCAGGTGGCTCCAGACACATGCAGAATTCCCAAAGGACTTAGGAAGGGTCAAAAATAAAAGTGGTCATATTTCTCCCAAACTAGAACCAGATCGAAGTGCTCGTTGCCCTGATTCTAATGGTACAAATGACACTAAAATACGAGCTTGTGTGAAGGAGATAGAACTAGTCAAAGTTGCGGTCAAAGTTGGGCAGTGGGCCAGGTTTAAGTGTCCTACAAATTCACCGTCAATCGGTGTGGAAACTTAGTTCCTGAGAGCGAGCGAATTTGTTGGATGGTTAAACTCCCCCACCCCTTGACACTTGTACTCCATGGGTGACAGGGTTTGAACCCATCTGGCTATAATGGCTAGCTCGTCGCTCAGGAGCCCACACCATAACAATCCATGCCAATCACACAATGATTATAACGAAACCACAAAAGCACCATCCAAAATACGATGGAACCCTCACACCATGCATAAATGCAGGAACAATTATAACAATGTGGCACTTAAACCAAAAAAAACACCAGGAATAGGAGGGGCAGGATTTGATCCCCCAACCCCTCCTCAACCACTTATCCGTTTTTGCCACCGTACCAACAACCCTGTCTTGGTAAACTCTGCCAACCATCATGTACTTAAACCCTCTTACACAATTCAATCAGGATGGAGAGAGACCGAATGGAGAGCGAAACCATGACTGCAAGGAACGTTGTGCCAGGAGTGGAACCATGATTTGCAGGCCAGAGGTGGAACCATGATTGGCATGCATTTTAAGACAGAATATTCCCTAATGCAAAAAGGGATCTAAAATATTCCTCGGGAGGTAAAAAATAATTTTGTCATAATGTAGTCAAGTTTATAGTCATTTTTCTCATATTTTCACAAGGAACACAATGGCGATGTTGGATTCACCTTTTGAGCAGCGGATATGTATATTCCAAATAGAGGAGAATCTTGAGGGAATCTTCCAAATTCCTTGGAGGCTGAAATTTCCCAAATCTAGAATGCAGCTAAATTTATACTCATTCTTCTCATAATTTCACAAGGATCTCAATGGCGAGATCAGTTTTCTGATTTTGAGTTGCAAATCTCCAGCCAACCCAAAATAGGGAATCTTTGGAGAATCACAGGGGAATCTAAAAGATTTCTATTGGCCCAGATTTTGCTAGTGTCAGAATTCGACAAATGGATAGTCGATTTTACACCTCTCGATGACAAAAAAATTCAGTGGTGTAGTCAGCATTTGCAGTTGAGCCTTCTATTTTTCAACCATTTTTTAGATTGGAGCGACAGTGTCAGATTTCCACACTCTGAAAATCTATGTAATTCCCCCAACCGCTTTGGAGAAATGCGAGAGTTTCTACTAGCCTAATATGTTCTCATATGTTAAGGTGAGAAAAAAAATTAATAAGGAAACATGATTCACCTAGGAACAAATTATAACTGCCTAAGGGGTGAAAAGGGGGACATATCTTAGGCTAATGAAAATTCACTTTTATCTTATAAAGTGAAAGATTTCTAAAGTGACTTAATAAAAATTAAAAGGGTAAAATGGTGGCAAAAGTTTCCACTTAATTATAAAAAGAGAAAAAAGAGGAGTCTCTCCTCATTCTATGACTTGAATTTTGAGAAAAAGAGTTCTTCAAGAGTTTGTGGGAGAAAAATTTAGGGTCTAAGAAACCCTAGCCACCATTCTAGCTTCAGTGTTGAAACTAGACACCCTAGTTGGTTCAGAGAGTGAAATCATTCAGATTTCATCATTACATTATCATGGAGTAAAATATTTGCAGAAGATGTTGAGGTAAAGAGGTTTTATTAGTTGATTTTATCTTCTAATATTTTTCTTTCTATATATCGTTTCACAGGTGGAGGTCCAAGCCAAATTTGAGGTCCTTCTTAAGGGTTTATGTTGGCTTAATGGGGCCTGACCCAGGTTTAGAGATGTTTAGCCAAACAAATCCTGACACTATCGGCCCTTTCAGAAATAGTCCGCGGAGCGCGGATTGAAGTCTCACCCAAGGTAGTATGGGAGGGTGCTGGAACCAGGTTTCTGCACCCTAGGGATGTCTTGATGCGGTCTAGGTTTGCGCGGAGAGATCCTACCCACTGTGTGGCTTCCGCACAACTGTCTTCCCAGGGCAACTACCTTAGTTAAGCACCAACACGATTTACCCTTTTTCTATGCTTAGTATTATTATAGTTCTTTTATTGCTTACGAAAGTACAGTTCTTTCAGTTATTATTTAACATAAACAGACATGCGTGTAATCGTAAATCAGGAACAGATGCATCAACCAGAATCTAGAATAGATACACGATATTTCAAAATCAACTTATCCTTATTAATGTCTTTATCTGATTACAATCCACTTCCTGCCCTACGCACACAACTGTGGGGGTCCGCGCACACAGCTGCAGAATCTACAAGGCCTCTGTGTACACAGCTGCAGAGCCTCTATCTCCTATTACAACCCAAACTTCAAACTTACAGACTCAGATCTACTATCCCTCTTAAACACCCATATTACTTCTTACATTACCCAAAAACTGCCTTGTACACTTAGAGCCTCGCTCTTATTTATACATCCCCATGGTCCGCAGACCATGGATAGGTCGACACATTCTAGATTAATTTACAATATTTTAGGGTGGACTACCCTTAGACTTGACCCATTACAATTCCCGATCTGCGTGCTTCGCAGAGCTTTTACAATACAATACCTAAAAATCTGGGCTTCAAGCCCCAAAACCGTTATGCGAGGGATCCACTGCCCAACAGGCCCCCAACACAATCATCATGACTCATCCCGAGTCACTCGCCGGTGCGGTGAGACGCGCTGCCAAGGCTTCGCGGTTCACCATCCTTGTGAGTGACGTAATGTACTTCGTTGTTCCATCCTTGCTTCTTACAACACTTCTTCAAGCTCATGTTCCATTACCCCTACTAGTTCACCTAACCGACGATGCTCATTTTGCTCTACTTGGTTAACACAAAGTGGCTCCTCATAGGATTTTAGCTCTAACTGAGATGCCAAATCCATGAATTTTTTGCGCAAGTGCAGCAAGTTTGTAATCTCTGGTCCTGTATACTCAATATCTGCTATAGCTTGTGTTGCATTTTTGCAAGAGAGATGGTGTTGTCCACGAGATCCTAATCTTCAAGGTTCGTTGTAGGCATGTAGCCCAGGGTTGCACTTATCCATGGTATCCCAAGATTCACCATCTCACCGTTATCTTTCATAGATCGCTTCCCCAACCACACGTTTCACAGTGATATCCGAACCAGTCCTGCTATCTGTTTGGGAATTTGCGGTATGTCTCTTACCACTGGTGTTGAGCTCGGCGCAGCAACTCCGGTCGTCGGCATTACGCTGTCCCAAAGGTTCCGCAAATCATTGAAGTTGGGCGGGTCCATATCTATCAGGTAACTCAATAACTTAAGTCTCATAGTGCCATGGTTTGTTCGGTAGACGACCACCTATGATTTATAATCCATCCAATATTCAAATTTGACCATTCCCTCCTTTTCTAGTTTGTGATACGTACTGGAGATCGTTTCAAATCTAGTATTGACTTCATGTCTTAATTGCCCGTTGTTCGCTCCTTGCTACCTTAGATTGACCATCTTGTCATGAACAATAACCTCAATGGTCACTTTCCCAACATTCTACACAACAGTGCAGCCCTTTATGCGCGACCACAATTCCTGTACTAAACGCTTCTTACACGGAACCCTGTTTCCACGCAGCCGTCCTGCAGACTCGTTTATAGTTCCACACCTTCTTTCAACTGCTTGAAGTGTTGAGACTATACTTCAGTCAGTTAGTCAGGCAGTCGTCCCACTCGTTTGGAGCTTCAGGCGACTGCCATTTACCTTTCCTGGGAAGGGCTCCCCATTAAGCTTGCCAAGCTGGACCGCGCCACCATCTATGATTTCTTTGACTACATATGGTCCCAACCAATGCATTCAGAGCTTTCCAGGGAATTTCTCAAACTTTCTATCATACAGTAATACCAAATCATTTATTATGAACATGTGCAACTTGATGTGGCGATCGTGCCAAGCTTTCTGGCGCTGTTTCTGTACCTGCTGATGGAAGCCTGTCAGAAATTGTTCTTCCTCTAGTTCTTCTAGTTGTGCGAGCCTTTCTTCCAAGGCTTTGCAGTTAGCAATTCCTGCCATCACTGCTATCCGCAAACTGGGTACAATGTATTCCATTGGCATGACGGATTCTGTGTCGTAGACCAACCTGAACGGTGTCTACCCTGTCAATTTTTTTCATGTGGTTCTATATGCCCATAACACGGTAGGTATGCGTAAATCCAAATCATTTCGTTGTGTGTTACATAATTTGGTCAACACAGTCTCCAGAATCTTATTGAATGCTTCTATGGTCTCGTTCACTTGCGGATGGTACAGCGTGCTTTATTGATGATACACCTAGAATTCTTCAGTAAGTGCGCTGATAGTTTCATTTAGGAGGTGTGTTCTGCAGTCACTCATTAGAAGTTTTGGGCATCCAAACCTTGTCGAGATGTTTTCAAATAAAAATTTTGCAGTCGTAGTAGCCGTACAGTCCTTAACCGGTTGTGCTTCCACCCATCTAGTTAAATATTTTGTCGCATTAATGATATAGCACACACCTATCTTCCATTGAGGGGTGATAGGCCCCAGAAAGTCGATGGCCCATTTTTCGAATGGCTGCAGCGTCATCTATGGATTGAGTGGCATCTCATCCCTTCGCAATGGTTTCCCAGTCCGCTGACATACGTCACAGGCCCGATAGTACGCTTTCGAATCTTGATGTAGGGTTGGCCACCATAGTCCGGCATGAAGAATCTTATGTGCTGTCGCTCGTCCCACATAGTGTCCTCCTGTAACCCACCCATGTGCTTCTGTGAGGATCTATCCTCGTTCAAATTTAGGTGCATATCTTCATAATATTTTGTCATTTTCTAGTTTGTAGAGGTGCCCCACGATAACAGTAAAATCTGTCACGCGTACCACCAATTCCTTCTTCTGCTGAACTAAATATCCCTGCGGCATGGTCCCTATGGTTAAGAAGTGGATTATATCTTCGAAGTGGCCATCTGCGATGTGCACTGCATAGAGTTATGCATCAGGTAGTCCTTCCTCCAAATTTGTTGGCTCCTCTCCATTCTCAATTCGGGACAGGTGATTTGGACCTGCGTTTAGGCGTCCTTGCTTTACGATGACCTCAAAGTCATATTCTTGAAATAGTAACAACCATCTGCAAATGTGCCCCCCCAACACAAGCTTGTTCACCAGATATTTCAACGTGGAGTGATCGGTATACATTTTAAAGTGCCCACCAAGTAGATAGTGGCAGTATTTCTGGAGTGCATATACCATCTCCAACCCCTCACGCTCAGTAGTGGAGTAGTTCGTTTCTACTTTAGACAATCATCGACTTGTGAACGTGATCGGGTGATCAATCCCTTCCGCTCCTTTCTTCGTGAGTACAACGCCCAACGCGTTACACGATGCATCCACATGTACATGAAATTCAATGTCCCATTTTGGGAAAACCAAAATGGGGACGGATGCCATCCTTTTCTTAAGAATCCCCAGACTTTTCTTACAGTCAAAATTTCAACAATATGTAGCATCCTTTTTCAACAACTGTTCCATTGGTGTCATGATTTGTGCATAAACCTTAATAAACTTTCGATAGTAGCCAATGTGTCCCAGCATGGTACGGAGTTGTTTGACACTGCACGGTGCTTGCAAATTGAGTATGATGGCAATCTTCGCAGGGTCCACCATCAGGCCTTGTCTGTAGACTACATGGCCGAGCAAGTTGCCAAAAGGGACGAGGAATGTACACTTCTTAAGATTCAGCACAATCTGGTGTTGGCGACACATATCTAGCAATAATCATAAGCTCACTACATATTTCTTAACTAGCCTAAATACAGTCCAATCATCAAAATAAACCTCCAAAAACTTGTGAATGAATTCCTTGAATGCGACCACTACTATGCTTGAAAATATCGCTAGCGCATTCTTCAACCCAAAGGGCACAACGGTGTACTGAAAAAATCCCCATTCGGCCATGAAGGTGGTCTTGCTCCTATCTTCCGATGCGATCTTGATTTGATGGTACCCCAAGAACCCATCCAAGAACGAGTACGCTTCCTGTCCACCAAAATTTTCCAGGACCTCATCTGTAAACGAGGTAGGGAATGAGTCATGAACACAGGCATCATTCAGTTTTCGGAGGTCCACGTAGATTCAAATTTCGTCGTTCTTTTTTTTCTCCTGCACTATCATAGGGCTCACCCAATCAGACTCTTCCATAGGTTCAATAATTCCTGCAACGAGCATTTTGTCCAATTCTTCGTGGAATTTTTCGTTATACTTCGGATTCAAATGGTACAGACACTGCTTAACTTGCTTTGCTTCTGGTTTCAGAGTTATCTTCATCATCCCCAGGTCATCGAGAATCCCCTTTAACTCTGTTGTTTTGGTCGGGAATAAGTCTTGATATTCACGCACTAACTCAATGACTTTATCCATTGTGTCATCATCCCAATAGTCCCCTAGGGTCACGTACTTTGGTTCCTCATCTGTACCAATGTTCACTTGTTTCATTTTTAGTGGCGTTGTGATGTCAGGGTCCTCAATCGACGGTCCTCAAATTTTGTGACTTCCTTCTGTTTCCGGAATGTTAATGTTTCGGGGATCATCATCATCATCCTCTAATTGCATGTTGTAACATTCTAGGGCATGGCTTAACTGATGTGACCATTCTGGTTGAACTATTTCTTCTGGTTCCTGTGGTATTTTGAAGATAGCGGCTTTCACAATTTGTAGTGCATCATCAATAGTATCCATCCATTGGCCTTCAAATAAGAACGTTAATAAAAACCCTTCGTGCAAGATATCCCATTCGCCCATACCATGTTGAAGCTCTGTCTCAGTACACTAGTTTCTGGGGATGACATCCAGGGTATGATAGAATAAGTGTACCCATTCAGGTTGGGGCTCTTCGCCATAGGCTTTGGTCCATTTTGTGAGGTGTATGCGTGGGTCATCACATCCATTATATTTCTCGGTTATTCGTAGCTCTGGCTTCCCAAACCTTAGCTGCATCACCCTTCTGCAATCAAGCTAGTTCTCAAAATTTCCTTCATGTGTTGCCCACCAACACGGAGGTGTTATGCACAGCAACCACTTTAATGCATTGAACTTCTAGTGCTCTGGTACTGCATTCTCAAACTTGCTCAAGAATTCGTCTACCGTTGTTAGTGCATCATATGTTGGTAGATCTCGAGCCTGGGCGGTTATGCAACGTAGTGATTTGGTCATCATATTACAATTTAGCGTCATCACTTCACTCAACCGATTGTGCCATCGCTCGTCTTCTTCATCAACTCCGACAGGCAGGATTCTGCGTGCTCCCATAGGGTCCTTTCATCTGCAGTCAAATTTATCCAATCCTTGTTTCACACGGTTATTTTATAGATACAATCTAACTCCTTGTTGCTTCCATCTTCGTGCACGGGTTTTGTGTAATGCTTTCCTTCAGAGGGATCTAGCAGAACTATCACACATAGGGACTTTTTCTCAAAAATCATTTTCCGCTTCTTTAGGTTGATGACTCCATTCATATCCATTGCCCAATCTATTCTGAGTAATGCGAGGTAAGGGTTACTATCATCTACAATCTCTATTACCTCGAAATCTGTCTACGTGCTTGCACCATTGATGTCCACTATTACTCCTGTCAATCTCCCCATGGGCAAGATCTTTTGTTGGTTCGCCATCCGCAATTGAATGGGAGACCACTGTAGTGCAGGCCTACCCATGTGTTCCCAAGTCTGCTTTGGTAATACATTCACATCTGAACCCAGGTCTAAGATTACTTGATCCATCTCATATTTGCCAATTTGCGTTGTCAACCGCATTTCCCATCCAGTGTGCAGAGCATGCTTCCCCATTCTTCGAACTATGTGCGGTTCCCGTGACCCTACGCACCTAGTGATCAGCTCTTGGAGTCCCTTAACTGTCGTATTGTCTCATAGCAGCTTCATGCATGTCTCTAAAAAGGTACTAAGCATAGACGGATCCATTCCCGGTTCTGGTTGATCCTTACTACCTGAAGTAGAGACCTACGTGAAGCTCTTCTTAGCTTCCATAAACGTTTCTTTTGCACGATCCAAGTCAAACTCAGGTTCCTTTGTAGGAGCCTTACGTACCTAGGTATCCTCTTCAGGCTTCTTCCCCTTATCTTCCCCCATGGTCATGCCACTTCTGAGCATCATGTTTACGTAGGGGTCCTCTTCAAGCAGTTCAGACCTCATCATTTGGATATTTTGCATTGGAGTGGGCTGCAGCACCCCCTTTTCGTGCATTTGTGCAATCAGCGTCAGACAATCTATCATTTCATGATCAAAATGTTCATAGTACGGGCAACATAGTCTTGTCGAGTTGGTACAATCACAAGCGTAGTGCCCACGTCCTCCGCAATTGTAAAAAATTAGCTGTCCGCAACCCCTCCCAAGCCCCATTCCCCCGCGACCTTGACCTCGCCCTTGGAAGCCACCCCACGCTATTGCTATAGCTGGATCGAGGCCTAGTGTTTCTGTTTGCATTCAATAAGCTGGGGTCCTATCCATCATTAGTTCATATCTCCAACATGTTCACTCATCATGACCCACTGATCTACAGAAATTACAGTACAGTTGCTGCGGGGTCTAGGTATATTTCTGCAATATGTGACAGTTGTTTGTTGCGTGTTTTCCTCCCACCTAAAAAATTGTGCACCAGAGAGTGGCAGACGCACTCGGCCCTGCTTGCACCTCCGGTCTCAACAGCATCGGTCCCCCTCCTACCAAATAGTTCGCAAATACAGGATAGTGATCCTTATCGTGACCCTGGCCTTTACATTTTATACACCACACTACTTCGCGTGCCTCTGCTAGGGCACCCTATCCTGCTTCAAACTCTGCATCTCTAAGGATAGTTTTTGTAATTTCACATGGATTTGTTGGACTCCCAACCCCGGATCCTATATCGGTGTTTCGTGCAACCTCATCGCCATTTCCAATGCCTCTGCCTGGGTTGAGAGCTTCTATTGTGACAGTGTCATCCTCAGGTGTGGTGTCAAAGATGCCACAAACCATGCGTGGTGTTGCACATCCATCAGTGTCATATTAGCCTCGTGGATCGTACTTTTCAGCCTTTGATCTAGATCCCGGGGGATCTCACCTAGAAGCATCGCGATCTCCTTGAATCCTATAATCGACTGCGTCTCCGATTTTGGTCAGCTAAATTCTTTGTTCAATGCAATCTTAATTTTTGCTATTCCAGCATTTGGATGATCATTTGAGTGTTTGATATACCAAGTCAGTGCGCATTTCTGTAGCACACTTACCAATGTGGCCTTCTTAATGTTATCATCCGTAACCCCGTGCACTTCCCACACTACTCTTACTATGAACCAAAACTGATCGGGATCTTCGTTTCCTACTCCTCTGAATACAGGCAACTTGATCACGCTCGCCATGCTAAACTGCTGGTTTGGTGGAGGCAAAGTGGGTGAAGTTGTAGGTGAAGAAGGCGATGGGAGTGGTGGTGTTAGCGAAGATGATAACTGCGGAATGCGTTGCCCAATCAAACTGACCGCACTCCTCAGAGAAACCCAAGCGTGCTCTTCCCCACTTGCTCGTGGCGGTGAAATTAAAGGATTGTTTCCGAACCCTTCAATCCCTTTGAAGATCCTTCCACTTCGTGTCATTCCACTCATTAATGTATGTGCATCACACGTTTTTCACATAACAGCATCTTAATCTAGGTATTCAAAGACTTGATGTACTTACCTCGCGGTCCTTTGAGAAATTGTTTTTCGGCTTTGCTATAGCTAACATTCATGTCTATCACAATTTCAGTGATAAACCCTCCTATTATCCAATCTAGCCAATGATCTACGGCCCGCGCGAGCTTATCTTCAGATGCCTCTAGCCTGCGCATCAACTCCGGAATCCACACTATCGGTTGATCTAGCTTGCACCTTCCCTGGCTGTCTGCTACCCTCGTGATCCAATTGTATAGTTCTGAAGAGGAGGTTGCAAAGAAAACCTCGTGGATTTCTATACATATGAAGCGACCCAACCACCTCTTCTTGGATATCTTCAGAGTTTTGTTTTCCTGTATCACAAACTTGTGCAGTTTCTGACATAACCAATCTTCAATTTCTTTCTTCGTAGGGTTCCAGTGTTTTGACATTAGACATCCCTTAGGCAGATCCCAGTCCTGGCAATGGAACCATTTGTTGGCTTAATGGGGCCTGACCCAAGTTCAGAGATGTTTAGCCAAAAAAATCTCGACACTATTGGCCCTTTCAACAACAGTCTGCGAAGCAAGGACTGAAGTCTCACCTGAGTTAGTATGGGAGGGTGTTGGAACCAGGTTTCCGTACCCTAGGGATGTCTTGATGTGGTCTAGGTTTGTGCGGAGTGATCCTATGCATTGTGTGGCTTCCGCACAACTATCTTCCTAGGGCAACTACCTTAGT
The DNA here is from genome assembly GCA_031772625.1 of Pinus tabuliformis. Lineage (NCBI taxonomy): Eukaryota > Viridiplantae > Streptophyta > Pinopsida > Pinales > Pinaceae > Pinus > Pinus tabuliformis. Next base: position 1,294,154,627 of record CM062807.1, read on the forward strand.
CAAGTGCAAACGTGATTTACCCCTTTTTTGTGCTTAGTATTATTATAGTTCTTTTGTTGCTTACAAAAGTATAGTTCTTTCAGTTATTATTTAACATAAACAAACATGCACGTAATCGTAATCAGGAACAGATGCATCAACTAGAATCTAGAATAGATACATGATATTTCAAAATCAAATTATCCTTATTAATGCCTTTATCCAGTTACAATCCACTTCCTACCCTGTGCACACAGCTACAAGGGTCCATGCACACAGCTGCGGACTCTACTAGGCTTCCACGCAAAAAGCTGTGGAGCCTCTATGTCACACGGAATCAGTCAAGAGTGCGGACACAATCGACCTTCCTAGAAGTCTAAGACATTCTAATGACAAACAAAACAAACTGGAGCTATCCTTCTCTAAACATGCATTATGATATGAGAAATCAAGTGTTTCGTTCTTACCTTTGTCCAAACGCTGTTGTAGAAGTCCAAGCTTTGTTGATCTGGATGAATTCCTCCTTTTCTCCAAAACCTGCAATCACCAACAGTCAAACAATTAAATAGCACCTGATTATAACATAAAACAAAGCATATTCAACATATAGACCAAGGAGTACATGAAATAACCCATAAACAACAAGTTATTGAGAAGAATGGACCAATTTGCATTAAAGGTAATCAAAAGGAACCATTACAACCTGAGCCTTGGTGTTGTGCAAGCTCCTTCCAGGGTCCACAAGAGTCTTCCTCTACTTTGACAAAGCTCACCCACTTCCAAATAGAACAAGTAAAGATGACAATCTCTCCTCACAAGCTTCTAAATGGGAGTCCTAATTCCTGCACCATTTACCCTTAGAAATCTATAGCTTTCAACCTCTTTCCTTCTCGCTCAATGCCTCTTTTTATAGTGCTCAAGAGGAAGTTAATCAGGTCCACCATCAATGGGATAGTCCCCTCTTTGGATGGGATCACTCCCTTATTGATGGGATAAGTTCCTCTTTGATAGGAGTGCATGAACCATCTGGAGGCGCTCAATACACATCAAACAACCTTCTAGAATGCTCTAGAAATGACCACAAGTAAGTTTTTGAAGATAAAACTTGCGCATTTTAACCTTTTCAGAGGAACGCACCTGCCCCTTTAGATACAGAGCGTCCTTGGACGCAGACCTTATGAACAAAAGGTGCGTACCCGCAGGCAAGGCTTGAGAGAACCTGCGTACCCAGAGATAAACATGTTTATAAAGACTTTCTCTCTTTCTTGGAGTTTGACATGAATAGTAGAGGCATAAGACTTGCTCAAGAGGGTAGTATGACTGTTGATAGAGCCATACCAACTGTAAATAGCCATGGTGACATTTTTTAGTGTAACAGATTGCCCCCTAAAGTGCGAAGCCTGGAATAGATTAGGGTTTTGTATTATCTAGGAAGGGTGAAGCACTTTATCATTTCGAGGATTATCTCGTGGAGAACCTGGTTGGAACCTGCAATTTTCAACACAAAATACATGGATAAGATTATATCATCAGTGAGGTAGGCATTCCCATACTCAGATAAAAACTTTAACTAACAGACTAACTACTCTGATACAGGAATGATTTTGCAGTACATCATAATCATAGACTTTTGTAGACACAGTATGGGCGCAGCCATCTGTTTATGATTAGTCTACTTAGATAATGAATACAAAACTCCTCGCAGCCTGGATGGTAAAGATTTGATCCAGGGTCTTCATTCCTACTTCTCGAATTGGTACGATTCTAGCCATGCGAATAAATGAGTCGATGTAGAACATGGTAGAAACCACTTGATTACCAGTCAATGATGTGAACTGTTAACAAGCGTGAGAGAGACCACCAGTAATGTCAATGGTTCTCAAAGTACCCAGTACAATCCATGAGATGTGAATAGATGAGTTGATGTCGAACATTTCACGGAATCCTTCGATCGAAAGTCAATGATGTAAACTGACGTCAAAGGCGAGAAACCTGCCATTGATGCATGCAGACTTCAAGGTACTGACGATTTCTAAGTCATCTCTCTAGATAATGTGCTGATGTCGATAGAAAGCGACCCGTTGCAGGCAAGCCCACAACACGAAATCATTTGTTCAAGTTGAAGAAATGTTGCTGTAAGGACTGACTCAGGGATGGTCAAATGGATGACAAGTATTTTGCAGATGAAAGTTTTTCTTGCAGAACTATTGAACACATAACGACACGACAGATGGTTTGGTGATGAATGACTCAAAGTTAATCCCCGGAACCCGGCTGAAGTCTTTCAAAGTGGTTTGATCAACTGTGAGGTAAAGGATTTCCCAACCCAGGTGAATGAAAAGTGTCGTGTCCAAGAGTGGTGATAAGGTTCTTCTGTAACAACGGATAACAAATAGGTTCATTCTTCTCTCTTTTCCCCCACCATTTCTGGCAAGTACCTCTTTATTTTTAACAAGCTTGAGGAGGATAACATATGCTTGATTATAAGCTCATCCTTCGGATGAGTCCAACCTAGTTTTGATTCGAACCCTAGGAAGGAGTGGTTCGTTCCTGTTTGTAATTGAACAGGTCCTTTACTGTGAAATTTTAACGAGCCCAGTATAGGAGAAACTCGGCATTTTTCAATTTTAGAGAGTCTGAAAAACTTAAGAAGACTCCAGGTTGAACTTTTTCGTAAATTTGTGTCCCCCAAGCCCGAAAAAGTATAAAATAATACCTGGGAGAACCGCTTGATCTTGCGACCAAGGAGTACTTTCATGATTAGTGTCTCTGACCTGAAAAGTAAAAAGCGATCAAGGACACGTCGTTTTATTTCCGTATCGAGTTTGAAACGACAAAAACCCGGCAATCTTTTCCTGTTTTTACGGTCAGAAAAGAGCTATAAGGGGACCGTCTTTTAATTCCGTTTTAACGAGTGTAAAAGAAACGCTCGGCAATCTTTTCATGTTTTAGGAGTCTGAAAAGGGCTTAAAAGAGAACTCCAAGGTTTCACTTTTTCGTAAGTTTTAATGAGTTCGAAAAAATGATAAAAATGTACTCATATGGCCGGCTTTCGATTTAATTTACGAGCAGGAAAAGACGGAAAGAACTCGACATTTTCATTTGTTTTACGAGAATGAAAGATGGCAAAATAATCTCGGGATTTTCATGAGTTTAACGAGTCTTGAAAATAACCGAAATTGACTCGAGATAGGTTTCATTTTTACAAAAGCTTGAAACAGGGAAAAACTATGCTTCAGAGTAGTTTCATTTTTACACAAGCTTGAAATAGAGAGAAAACTGTGCTTGATGCCCCCTAAGCGTAACTGCTAGAGCGCATGCCCCCCAGCTTCATTTCATTCAACCAGCTGGATGAAATGAAGGTTTGAGTACGAGATCATTTGAAAGACTCGACCTAAACTGTAAGAAAATTATGCAAAAACCTAAAATAACTAACCTAAATATACAACTTAACATTTACGAGATCTAGTCAATCTCTCGACTCAAGTAGAGGAGGATTTGTTTCATTTTTTAACGAGCTTGACACAGGAAAAGAACTATGCTCGGATTCAGTTTCATGTTTATGCAAGCTTGAAACGAAAAACTATGCTTGATATAAGTTCACATGCCCCCAGCATAATGACGCAAAATGAGGTACATGCCCCCCAAGCTTCATTGCATTCAATGAGGTGGATGGAATGAAGCTTTACTTTCAAGATCTTGGAAAGACTTGTGGGAGTTGTTTCATTCTTTAAACGAGCTTGACACAAGATAAGGAACTATGCTCAAAACTACTCTCGACAATCTACCTAACGAAAAATCTACTCTAAAAACCTTGATTCATTTTTTAACGAGCTTGACACAAGACAAAGAACTATGCTCATAAATCCTTGATTCACTTTTTAATGAGCTTGACACAAGACAAGGAACTATGCTCATGACTACTCTCTACAATCTACCTACTTAACCTACCTGTGTTTCATTTTTTAATGAGCTTGACACAAGACAAGGAACTATGCTCAAGACTCCTTGTTTCATTTTTTAACGAGCTTGACACAAGACAAATAACTATGCTCAAAAAGTTCACATGCCCCCAGCATAACGATGCAAAGCAAGGTACATGCCCCCCAGGCTTCATTGCATTCAACCGGCTGGATGAAATGAAGGTTTACTTTCAATATTTAACTTGAAAAGGGAGTTGTTTCATTTTTAAGGAGGTTGACACAAGAAAATAACTATCCTCATACCTGATTAATTTTTTAACGAGGTTGAATCAGTAACAGGAACTATCCTCTAACCTGATTTATTTTTTAACGAGGTTGACTCAGTAACAGGAACTGTCCTCGCAAAATCTTACTTTCTATAATCTACCTACATATCCTAAAATCTAGCTGATTCATTTTTTAATGAGGTTGACTCAGTAAAAGAACTATCCTCATACTCCTTGTTTCATTTTTTAACGAGGTTGATACAAGAAAAAAAACTATCCTCGCCACACTGATTCATTTTTTAACGAGGTTGACACAGGAAAAGGAACTTTCCTCGAAACACTGATCATGGCTTCCAACTGGAAGAAAGACATGTCAATGGACACACCTTGATCATGGCTTCCAAAAGGTCTTCATCAGAAGGAAGAATAGTTCTCTGGAAGGAACACATGTCAAGGGACTCAAAAGGGATAAGAACATTGTGTTCAAGTAATCCCATAGAGTTTTCCATGTCAATTACCGGATCTAAATCAAATGAAGATGAGCAAACAGTGAGAGGCTCACTTACATCGGTAACTGAAAACATGGGACCAGTTGCCACATAATTAACCCGTGGCGGGGTAGATACCACTTTAGAATCAGGAACATTTAGGGGTGTCATATTATTGGTAGTCGAGACAAGACTAGGGAACGAAAGCTGGTCTACAGTCACAATACTGCCATTGTGAGGGAAAGACATCACGCGAAAGAGTGTCGATACGACAGCTTTCATTGCATAAACATAGTCTCGCCCAAGGAGTAAATTGAAATCCAAGGGACCTCGAACTACCATAAGATCAATACAGACAGTTTTACCTTCCAAGGTAATGGAAAAATTAGGAAGGATCCCTAAAGGTTCACTAATGGTTCTGTTAAAAGCTTTCAGATTCTGCGTAATAGGCGCCAGCTGAGGGGAACCCAAAGCTCTCCAAACATTTGAGGATAAAATACTAACAGAAGCACCTTCGTCTACCTGTGTACGATGTATGTCCCTACCACCAGCCTTGACAATGATTTGGAAAGGGATGGAGGAAGGAAGACGAGGTTCTGTCAATCTATTCCAATCAAAGGAAAAGACCTCAGTACTTGGAGGGGGTTCTGTAGAAACAGGTGAAATGCCCCCCGGCATAGAAGAATCCGATGTAACAAGAAGAACATCAGCGATATGAAATTTACTCTCGAAAGGGAGAGTGTGATCGACCGAATGTGAAATTGAATCGACCACTTGATCAACTAATGGATCATCAACCTGAGTGACATGAGTTTCACTCTCCAATGGAAGAGTGTGATCGACTGTACTTGAATTTAGATCAATCACTTCGTCAGTTGACGGTAGGTTGGGAGAAATTTTACGGTAACCAGTTGGAAATTCTTGTTGTGGAACAGTAAGGTTTTCCAACAATTTTGAGGCTTCATCCATGTGAGGGCAAATGTGAGTTTGATGACTCCCTTTGCATAACTTACAAGGAAACCTAACTTTACCCTTTTTCCCAGGAACCTGACTATCACTGGTTGATGGATCAACGGAAAGTTGATGAGATTTTTCTGACCATACTTCCAAGACCTTTGGAATACCAGGGCAATTGACAAGGAAGTGGTCACCCTTACAAAGCCTGCAAGGGTATTTGGGTTTACGATGCATGTCGGAATTTTCCTCAACACAACTAACACTTACAGCCATGGTTGGTTGGTTGACTTCTTTCTTATCTTGCTTCTTCTTCTTCTTCTTCTTCTTCCCTTTCTTCTTCTTCTTAACCTCCTGGTTACTAGCATCAAGACTTTTACCAGGCGAAGAGGAAGAAATGGAGGAAGAAAAATTAGGCGAAGAAGGTAAAGGGTCAACAGAAAGTTGGTTATGTTGAGATGGTGAACTCTGTGAAGGTGAAGCATCCGGTTGAGGTGGAACAATTGGAGTACTTTGGGCCAACGAAGTTGAAAATAACCATATCGGTAAACCTATTGTAAATCCAGGTAATGACAAAGTAGCCATATAAGGAGGACCAACATTTCCAAAGTAAGGAAAAGTACTAGGATTCTCATTAGGAGGGGTTCCTAGGTTGATAAATTCCGGAACATTTGCCATTATATTCAACTTCAGTGAATTTTATTAACAATTTAAAAATAAAATTAACAATTCACAATTCACACCTAACAATTAAAATTCACAATTCACACCTATGGTCTCTAAAAGTAAAAACAAACAAATTAACACGCGCTATCAAATCTAGGAGTCAAACCACACACAAACAGTAAGCTCTCCGGACCGAAAACACTAGTTGGTGATTAAGCCCAACCTCGCAGAATCCAGTACAGAAATAGTGGGTGGAACAGTTACCCCGACAACTTGCTTAATGAATAGACTGGACCAAGTTCCTCCACTTTAACCGTCTCGAGTGAAGTGAACCCCACAGAAAATCCAACTGAGTATAGCCGACGTCTGCTCCAGGTACAGTGGGACCTTCCCTCCACCGTCACCTCGGTAGAATCCTAAAGATAATGGCCACTAAGGTTACCAACCGCAACAAATGCACCTGGGGGAACAGTCTAAACTCCGACAGCACGCAAGGGCAGAGTAGCAAGCTCAATCCCCTTGCCGGCTCCTTGACAATAATCCAAGGTTTACCGACAAGTGACCCCTGGCTCCTCGACAATGGTTAATCTGAGGTTTACCGTTTGTAATACGTACTGTCTGGCGTCGTTCCCAACGAGGGAGGATGGATCCCCTCACTGGTTCGGACACGAGCTCGTGCTTCTCCTTTAAGAGGAGCTTTCCCAGAGTGTAAATGTAACAATTGGATTTGATTCTATCACAAGATCAGCTACTTGTTTGGTTTTACTGTCTTGGAGAGTTAAGTACTCACCTACTCCAAGACACTAGCCTAAGCTATGTTGGTGTTTCAGAGCCCTAGAAATGTGAAAATTACTAGATGAATTTTAATTAAGCGCTGTGTTATTAAGGCTGTTATTACTCAAATGGGTAAATGGAGATGAAACCAATGGTGTTATGACCCGACTCAACTGAATGCAATCGAATATGATAATGTAATCTTTTCAATTCGATGAATCCCAACTAAAGTAAGGAGAGAGTTTCCATTCACTTCCAACAATGCAAAAATTGATCACTAAGAGAAAAATAACAAATTCTCTAATGCACTAATTTTATCAAGAAAAACTAATGCAAATCAATTCCAAACCATTTTTTTTTTTTTTTTTTTTGTGTAAATTCAAATCAAAGAAAACTGATCTAAATCTACGATTGATTTTCCAGAATGTAAACTATGCAATTGTAATCTATGCACAATTCACTCGAAAAGTATGCAAATGTAATCTATGCACATTTTTCATTCATATTCCGAAAATGAGAATTCTAATTATGCAAATGTGATCTATGCAAGAGAATTCTCAGACACAAGACGATTCTAATGTGATCTAAGAACCAATCAAGTGCAAGTCGAGAAAATTGGGTGAGAGTTCCAAAGATCAAAACATAAAAACACTCAAAGGCGATTAACACTCATACACAATGAGGGGCAAAAACAGAAGCAAAAAGATGCAAAATTGTGAAAAGACTGAGACAAACCTCCAAGTAATGACCAAAGGAAATCAAATCAAGAATTTCTCAAAAAAGAGACTCAAAACACCCAATTGATGAAAGCTTAGAGTAGGAATGCTGATGAAACAAGATTAGGTGAAGATCTTTGACAAGAGACTAATGGATCTGGGCAGAAAAAACTAAGAAAAAACAAAATCTAAGAGCAAAAAATGCAAAAAATGGAATTTTCTCAAATTTTAACAGGGGACGCAGGCAACCCGTTAAGACAGGTGCGGGCCCGCACTGTGCACACAGCGACAGTGCGTCCAGGGACGCACTGTGCAGCACTCAGAGGGTGCGTCCTACTGAAAAACTCAAGAAAACCCAAAATAAAACTAATCCTAAGCTAACCCACCCAGAGACAAGGTCACAGAGCCAAAACCAGAAAAATAAACCAATTTTCTCAAAGCAAAGTTCACACAAAAGAAAAACTCTTCTCATCAATGGAATCTATCCCCAGTGGAGTCGCCAATTTGTCACACGGAATCAGTCAAGAGTGCAGACACAACCAACCTTCCTAGAAGTCTAAGACATTCTAATGACAAACAAAACAAACTGGAGCTATCCTTCTCTAAACATGCATTATGATATGAGAAATCAAGTGTTTCGTTCTTACCTTTGTCCAAACGCTGTTGTAGAAGTCCAAGCTTTGTTGATCTGGATGAATTCCTCCTTTTCTCCAAAACATGCAATCACCAACAGTCAAACAATTAAATAGCACCTGATTATAACATAAAACAAAGCATATTCAACATATAGACCAAGGAGTACATGAAATAACCCATAAACAACAAGTTATTGAGAAGAATGGACCAATTTGCATTAAAGGTAATCAAAAGGAACCATTACAACCTGAGCCTTGGTGTTGTGCAAGCTCCTTCCAGGGTCCACAAGAGTCTTCCTCTACTTTGACAAAGCTCACCCACTTCCAAATAGAACAAGTAAAGATGACAATCTCTCCTCACAAGCTTCTAAATGGGAGTCCTAATTCCTGCACCATTTACCCTTAGAAATCTATAGCTTTCAACCTCTTTCCTTCTGGCTCAATGCCTCTTTTTATAGTGCTCAAGAGGAAGTTAATCAAGTCCACCATCAATGGGATAGTCCCCTCTTTGGATGGGATCACTCCCTTATTGATGGGATAAGTTCCTCTTTGATAGGAGTGCATGAACCATCTGGAGGCGCTCAATACACATCAAACAACCTTCTAGAATGCTCTAGAAATGACCACAAGTAAGTTTTTGAAGATAAAACTTGCGCATTTTAACCTTTTCAGAGGGACGCACCTGCCCCTTTAGATACAGAGCATCCTTGGACGCAGACCTTATGAACAAAAGGTGCGTACCCGCAGGCAAGGCTTGAGAGAACCTGCGTACCCAGAGATAAACATGTTTATAAAGACTTTCTCTCTTTCTTGGAGTTTGACATGAATAGTAGAGGCATAAGACTTGCTCAAGAGGGTAGTATGACTGTTGATAGAGCCATACCAACTGTAAATAGCCATGGTGACATTTTTTAGTGTAACACTCTATCTCCTATTACAACCCAAACTTTGAACTTACAGACTCAGACCTACTATCCCTCTTAGACACCCATAATACTTCTTACATTACCCAAAAACTGTCTTTTACACTTAGAGCCTCGCTCTTATTTATACATTCCCATGGTCTACGGACCATGGGTAGGCCGACACATTCTAGATTAATTTACAATATTTTAGGGCGTACTACCCTTAGACTTGACCCATTACAATTCACGCTCGTGCGCTTCGCAGAGATTTTACAATACAATACCCAAAAATGTGGGCTTCAAGCCCCAAAACCGTTACGTGGGGGATCCACTGCCCAACAGTTTATCTATGTCATATACCAAGGACCAACTTTTGAAAGGGAGACAAAATTCATAGGTCAAATTTCTCTGCTAAAAGGGATGTGTTCCCTTTGTATTCCATTGTTGGAAGAGTTTTCTGCTTGTGGGGTCAAATATCAAGTTCACCTATTTAATGGCATACATACATGTGTTTGGGTTGTTGGTTTTATAACCCCTATTAGACAGTCGTGTTGCATCAAAGAAACATAGACTCGCTGTTAAAAGGGGTTACTCATTTCCTATCTCACTAGTTGAGCATAATCGTGGTAGAAAGAGTGTCAAGGTTGTTGGTATTTGAGGGATGCATTTCCTCTCTACTAGTTGTAAGTGCCTGACCAATCCAAATCATTCAATATCGAGTTCCATTTTGTTGAAGGAGAATGATTGTATTGTTGTTTTGTTACTTGAGTTCAAGTGTGGAAAGAGGGATGAGTTATGTCATGTAGTTGAATAAAAACCTATGCAAAGTTTAAAGTGTGAAAGGGTCGAGTTGGGGGCTATTATACAGAAGTTAGATACATATCTCCAATTGCACCAAATGATAGAGGAGGGGCCCATTAAGTCAACCACATTACACTTGGATTGTGAAGCCCATGAGTGGTGGTACCATGGGTTGGTGGCAATGTATCACAACAACATCACTTCATAAAGTGTGTTCACTCAAAGGCTCATAGAGCGATTTGACGGGAAGGACATGGAGTTTCATTTCAGGAAGTTAGTCGAGCTCAGGCATACAAGCAGTTCGAAGGCCTACCTTTTAGAGTTTCATAGTCTAGTAGGTATGGTCACAGATATATCTAAGGCTAGATTTGTGATGCTATTTGTGGGGGGGTTGTCTGAACCTCTACATTATTGGGTCAAAGGCTTTGAGTCAACTAAAGGTTGAGAAGGTGATTGAAATATAGAAATGATGTAGCTTGCAACCTTCACATGTTGCAAATGTTGCAAATAGAGATCGGTCATGCTTTTCTATAGAGGGAGGGTGTGATGTACGAAGTTATAGGGTAAGTTCCTCAAATAGAACACCAAAGGACACCGCTCACAAACAGATCACATGTCAATACACTAGTATTATTTACATGGTTAAAACCCTCAAAGAGGGAAACAGTCCACGACCTGAGCCAATGCGGCCACTTCAGGAAATTTATTAATAAAAGAATGAAAATTTAGTTAAGCTTCTCTCATGAACGGTTACCCTACAAATGACCCTCCATGTTCTTTAAATAGAGATAATGGACCAATCGGGTGTCAAGCCATGGATCAAGTGTCGATAATACCGAGGAAAGAGTGAACCGTCAAATCACTACATATCGTGGCCGTCGGATTGTAAGTTACAAAAGTACATAGTAAAGAAACACACTTTACCTAACTCTACACTAGACCAAGTTATACTTAACTATTTCTTATGTGTTGTAATATCTAAACATCCCCCCTTAAGAACAACTTGGGATAGGATTGAAGGATGTACAAATATCACACAATAGGAGAAAGAAGGAGGAATTAGAGCCTATCCCACCTTAGTGAATACTTCCTGAACTCCAACCATAAATTGAATTTTAGTAAACTTCGCCTCTGTGATAGCCTTTATAAAGATGTCTGCAACTTGATCATCTGTTGAACAATATTGCACTTCAAGAACATGGTCATGAATGAGCTTTCTGATGAAGTGCATGTGCAGTTAAATGTGTTTTTTGCACTGATGTTGGACTAGATCTTTGCATAGTTGAATGATACTTTGATTATCACACCAAAGTGTAGTCAGATCCTACTATTGAAAGCCAAACTCTGACAGGATCTGACGAAGCCACAGGGCTTCCTTACTAGCTTCTGCAGCACCACGATACTCTGCTTCTGCTGAAGAAAGAGAAATGGAACTTTGTTTCTTGCAAGCCCATGTAATAGGTCTTGAACCAAGGGTGAACACATAACCTTCAGTAGACTTCCGATCATTAGGGTCACAAGCCTAATCGGAATCAATGAAACCAACCAATAGAGGAGATGATTCTGCACTATAATGAATCCCAAACTGAATTGTACCTCGAACATAACAAAGCATTCTTTTAGCTGATTTCCAATGACTTTCATGTGTGTTTTGCATAAACCGAGAAATAAGGCCAACAACAAAGGAAAGGTCATGACGAGTATGGGTCAGATACAAAAGTTTTCCTACAAGTTGACAGTATAAGGTAGCATCAACTTTAGGGGAAGTAAAAGTGACTAAAAGTTTGGCTCCAGACTAAAAGGGAGAAGGGGCTAGCTTACAGTCTTCCATGTGAAAATGTCGTAGAAGATCACAGGAATACTTGGACTGGGAAAGGGAAATACCTTCCTTGGATTGCAAGACTTGAAGACTAAGAAAACAATGCAAGTGTCCTAAGTCTGTCATTTCAAACTTCTTTTTAAGGTTGGACTTCACATGGTTTATAAGGTTGGGATCACTACCAGTAAGGATAATATCATCAACATAAAGAGCAAGAATGATAAGAGACTTGCCCACTTTCTTGGTGTAGACAGTATTGTCAGAATGACACCTAGAAAAAGCCATTTTCTAAAAGAAAGCTATCCATTTTGGCATACCAAGCCCAAGGGGCTTGCTTGAGACCATAAAGGGATTTCTTGAGCCGACATACAATACTGGAGTCTGTTTGTATAAAGCCAGTAGGTTGTTCCATACATATTTCTTCATGCAAGTCCCCATGCAAGAAGGCAGATTTAACATCCATCTGATGGACTTCCCATTTGAAAGAGGCAAAAAGGGAAAGAAAAAGTCAGATAGAGTTCATTTTGGCAACAGGGGGGAAGGTTTTAGTATATTCAATGCCTTCGACATGTGAAAAACCCTTAGCAACAAGATGAGCTTTATGTTTATTAACTTTTCCATCTAGTCCATACTTGGTTCTATAAACCCATTTGCATCTAACAAGTTTGTGTCCCTTTGGAAGAGCAACAAGATCCCATGTATCATTTGTCAATAATGAATGATATTCTTCATTCATAGCTACGTCCCAATCTTGATGGCCTAAAGCTTCTACAAAGGCGTCAGGATCATAATTCGCTGAAGCTTGAGCTAGTAAAGAAGAGGCTCTATCAAACTGAGAATGTGTACGTCATTGTTTTGTAGGATCACCAGCAAGAACACCTGCTGCATCCCGAGTAGCATGGACCCATTTTGGAAGGAGGATCCTGAGAAGGTGGGGGAGGATTTTCATCCTTGCTATCATCATCTGAAGAAGAAATATTTTCATAAGTACAAGGGATAGAGAGAGGTGGCACATCTGCCTAACTAGGCTTGTAGGCCGATATATTAACAGCAAACTTTACATCTCTTCTAATGATAACATTTTTGGACTTAAGTGGAATAAGTCTATATCATTTGACATCTTCAGAATATCCAACAAAAAGACATTTTTCACTCTTAGGTTCTAAAGATTTATGTTTCTCATCTGAAATATGGGCCCATGCTTCACTTCCAAAAACACGAAAGTGACTTACATCTGGTTAAATTGAGCTCCATGCTTCTTCTGGAGTGATATTCTTTAAAACCTTAGTAGGAGTGTGATTTACTATGTAATTTGCACAGTTAATTACTTATGCCCAAAAATTAAGACTAAGTCCTTTAGATTGAAGCATACAATTAGCCATTTCCTTTAAGGTGTGATTCTTCCTTTCAGCTACACCATTTTGTTGTGGAGTATATGGAATAGTATGTTGCATTTGAATTCCATTCTAAGTGAAAATTTTGATGAATATTTTGTTAACATATTCTCCACCATTATCAGATCTTAGCTTAAGAATTTGATGTCCATATTGTTTTTCGACAAAGGCCTTAAAGGCTAAGAACATGTTAAATACTTCACTCTTGAGTTTCAAGAATTATACCCAAGTGCGTCTGGAGAAATCATCAATGAAAGTTAAGAAATACTTGTAGCCAGAGAATGAAACAATTGGAAGTGGACCACATAAATCACTATGCACAAGCTATAAAGGGGTTGAGGCGTGCCAAGAGGCATGTTTTTCAAAACTATCCCGATGATGTTTTCCGAGTACACATCCGGAACAAACACCATTTCTACAAGATACCATTGGAAGACCTGTCACCATATTTTCCTTACATATATTCTGAAGGGAGAGATAGTTTAAGTGACCAAATCACTCATGGCAAAGTTTGCTCACTTCATCATTATGAGAAACAAATACCGAGGGAAGATTTGATGACCGAAAGTTGTTAAAATTATACAACCTTGTAGAATCATCAACAATGCTAGTAGCTAAAATATGTCTATGATCTCTTAGGTCCTTAATTACAACATCGTGAGGTGAAAATTCAATGATTTTACCTTCACATGAATGACTTATCTGATATACAGATAGAAGGTTGCAATATAATCTTGGAACACATAATACATCATAAAATTGACCATTGTCTAGATGAAGAGTTCCAGTCCCTACAACACTAAGAGATCTATCATCACCAACATATATATTTTTGGTGTTACAATCATTTAAAGAAGAAAACATGGCTTTGTTTTTGGCCATGTGATGACAAGCTCCAAAATCAATGAGCCACTCATGAGAATGAGAAGAAGAATATACATTTAGTGCATAACCAGACCAAGATGCTTGACAACCACATGCATAAAGTGCTATTCCTGAAGATGAAATTGAAGTATAAGAGTGCTCCAAATGGATGTTATGCTTCTTCATTGCTACTTCCAAGGCTTCCATATTTTTAAAGCATTTGGATTCTAAGTGGTCATCTCGATTACAAAAGTGGCAATGTCTATCCGTATTCTTCCCTTTGATTTTATTTACCTTATCATTTTGTTGAAATGATTTTTCATTTTGAGGTTGAAATTGCTTAGGACCCTTGTTTGGTTTAAGACCATTCTTTTTAGGATACTGCTTCTTAGGATTCTTTGAATTTGGTTATTGTTGGGCGGCTAAGGCTTTCTTAGAAGAGTTTCCAAGATTAATAAGACCAAGATATAAGAGCTTTTCTTGTTCTCTTATTAAAGAATCACAAAAGACATCAAAATAGGGGGACTTGTAGTCTTGTCCTCGAGAAATAAAGGCTTCTCTAGTAGAATGGAAGGTAGAAACAAACACAGAGTATGCTGGTCCCAACTTAGTAAGAATGGAATAGATAAGGCTACCATCTTCTTTCTTAACCTTAACATCTTCCAAGAGAAGTCTAAGGGTCTTGAACTTGGACAAAAAATATTCAATGGAAGAAAAAGTATTGGGGTCCAATGTAAGCAACTCATTTTCGAGTTGATGGGCTCTAATTTCATTTTTTATTCCAAAAAATTTAGTGAGTTGTTTCATTGCTTCATTAGGAGTATCAAGTTCTACGATATGGAACCTAAGGTCTAGAGAAATAGACATCCTTATCAACCCACGTGCTTCATCTTGCCTATTTTCCCATTTGGCCACCTTATCTTCATCTTGAGGTTTGCTTTCCTGGCCTAAGGCTATTCTGTAAAGACCTTTACTTCTAAGTAAATCCACAATGTAGGACCACCATTGGAAGTAATTGGTGTTGTCAAGAATAACTTAGCATGGACTTTCTATTTTAACAAAAACTGAAGCTATAGATGCTAAAACTAAGTATTCTAATGGAAAAATCTCAAAAAATTAGGCTAATTCAAAAAAAAGGCTCTGAAAACGGCTTCCGAATGAAGAAGTTATGGCTTTTTGAAGAAAAGTTGTTGAAGATGCCAACGAAGTGCGTGAATGTGCGAAAATGAATGATAATGTTATATTTAAAAAAATCCCCCCCTTTCCAAACATAAATCTAATTAGCTGACTTTAAAAAATATATATTTATGTGACTCACTTTTATAAATAAATGAAAGTCACTTTTACAATGGTACTTTATGAGCTACCCACTAAATTGTAACTTAAATAAAAGATAAAGAGACTTTAGAATTATAAGTGGCTCACTTTTTATACTGGGTGAGAACACTTTTACATAAAGTAACTTTAAAACATAAGCTACATGTGTTTTTTGAAAAAAGTAACTCAACAAAAAGAAAGACATGAACCCAAGGCCTCTATCCTCATAAAGTAACTTTGGACTAAGCGAGCTAGTTTAAAAGGCTAGTAATTTTTGGAAAAGAGGAAGGGGTTTTTTTATTTTTTAGTCATTGAAGCTTTGGGGCACGTGCTTACTTGAGAAAGCTCCTTTTTTGCCTACAAAACAAAAACCACAAAACCCAACACGAACATACAAAAAAAAAACAAACCTTATGGTTTGAAATTAGTTTTACCCGGAAACTAGAGATCATACGCAGAAATAAAAGGTATAGATCCGGTAATAAAAAAAAAGAAATAAATAAACCAAAATAAACAAAGAGAAAATAACTAAAAACTACAAATAAACATTGTATACCTCTAGATCTTAAAAATGACGTATATAGGGCTATTGGAAACCTTTTCGCGTGAAACGAAAGGGGTTCCTCACTGGAACAGATGCTCTTAACACAATAGAGAAATCGTCTTGGCTCGAAAGTAGTCAAAAACAATAGATATAGGAAACGACAGTCGAATGCAGTTCTACCGGCTTCGAATTTGGATCACCAATGGATGCGGCCCTCAAATTGCTCTAATACCCTCTAGGAATTTACAAGGTAAGTTCCTCAAACAGAACACCAAAGGACACCGCTCACAAAAAGATCAGAGATCAATACACCAATATTCCTGACGTGGTTAAAACCCTCAAAGAGGGAAACAGTCCACGGCGTAAGCCAATGCATCCACTTTAGGCAATTTATTAATAAAAGAATGAAAATTTACATAAGCTTCTCTCATGAACGGTTACCCTACAAATGACCCTCCATGTTCTTTAAATAGAGATCATGGACCAATCGGGTGTTAAGCCACGGACCAAGTGTCAGTAATACCAAGGAGAGAATGAACCGTCGGATCACTACATATCGTGGCCGTCAAATTGTAAGTTACAATCGTACATAGTAAAGAAACACACTTTACTTAACTCTACACTAGACCAAGTTATACTTAACTATTTCCTATGTGTTTGAATATCCTAACATGTGACCATGCTTAAAAGTATTTTTTCAAGGGAATGAACTATGTTGTCTCACTATGTGACATCAATGGATTATCAAGGTTCATGAGGGAAATTTTTAAGGCCATAACATCTATGTGTGAGAAAATCAAATTTCTTAATGCATGTTGATGTGACATGTCATAAAAAAGAGATGTCATATGTAAAAGGTTTAAGGAATATGTCTTGAATGCTTGGGATAAAGGATTATATAAGAAACATTGAAATAAACTCCATATGTATTAAAATATATTTCATTTGGAATGTAAGCATATAGTTCATTCATGAATTAAAGTGTAATTGTATAATGTAGGTTTCCAAGTATGAATATCTTAAATGAACATTTGATATCATCCTAGGCTCTATTTTTCACATAAGAAAATCAATAAGGAGATAACAAGAATCCCTTACCATCTAAATTGATATAAAATTTAGTAACAACTATTATTAGCACTCAACTAGGTGCATGAGTGAAGCCCTTGATCATTCACAATAATTCAATCATTTCACCATCGTTCTACCCATTGCATAAGGAACTCTTCATGATCAACCTTCCATTTTTAAAGAAGAATCAACTTTTGTTTTCTACAGTATCTTTCACAAACTCGTAAACTCATCCACAACCAATAATACCTCTTAATAAATCTTATATAAATGTTAGTTAAAAATAAATAAACAAAATCAACTTTCAACATCCCAAAAAATATACCTAAACACAATAGCAATATAAAGTAATAAAAACTAACATTTTCTTATTTAATGTTTCTAAAACTCCTCACATCATAACTCCTATGTTATACCTAAGCTAACCATATCAATATTCGTTTTTATTATTTTATTTCTCATTGCATTATAAAAATATATATCTTTATCTCTAATATTTTAAAAATAAAAACATTAATAAAAACTAACATTTTTTTATTTAATGTTTCTAAAACTCCTCACATCACAACTCTTATGTTATACCTAAGCTAACCATATCAATATTCATTTTTATTATTTTACTTTTCTCAATGCATTATAAAAAATATATATCTTTATCTCTAATATTTTAAAAATAAAAACATTAATAAAAACTAACAATTTCTTATTTAATGTTTCTAAAACTCCTCACATCATAACTCCTATGTTATACCTAAACTAACCATATCAATATTCATTTTTATTATTTTATTTTTCTCATTGCATTATAAAAATATATTTCTTTATCTCTAATATTTTAAAAATAAAAACATTAATAAAAACTAATTGTTGACACCTAATCATGGGGATTGGGTGAACAACTATAATTAATGTAAATAAATAATAGAAAAGATGGAGAATCACCGAGAGATGAACTGAACAGTCAGTCCCTCTTGTATATAATAATGAAGAACCTGAATGAATAATATGATTTGATTTGAGGAGTTACCTCCTGGCCTGACATGGTATCAGAGCCAACTCCATTTCTGGCATTGCAGTCTACCATTGTAACTCCCTTCTGCCATTTTTTCAGAGATTTGTCCTACATTTCTTGCAGTCTGCCATATTATTGAGTTCTCTTCCCTCTACGTGATAATATGGTGTAACTCCTGGTGTAACACTTGGTATATTGGAGAAATCCAGTATAATCATTAGTGTACGCTCAAGGCATTTTCTAGGCCTTTTAGCGTTGTTGCCTATCTTCACTGTATTGCATCTCAGAACCCATATTATGTTGCGTCCCTTTCCACTGATATGTATTTTTTTAATATTCTGCAAGGGTTCGTGGAATTTCTCATTCAAGCTAACTTTGATGACATGTTAAGATGCGTGAGAGCCAGTCGAAAGGAGTCGAGAGCATAAGATTGTCCTCCACGGAGCTGCTCCACAGTGAATGCTTGGTATCACGCTGCTCCACGGTTGGTATCACGTTGCTCCACGGTGAACGCTTGGTATCGCCCACGGTGAACACTCCCATACGACTCCACGACCCTCCTCCATACCTCAGCCCACTCCAATATAACGTTGTCCAAACAGAGCAGCAAAAGGATTAGAGCCCAAATCAACTCTAGTATGCGACTAAAGGTATAGCGCTCCAGGTTATATTAATTTGAATGTTGTTGGTATAACATAATTCTCCTTCCATGGTTACCACAAGTTAATGTAGTTTGTAGAGATAGTATAACACTGTCCAAATTTCAGCTTACATTATATTATTTCAACTGCGTTTCCATTTTGGTATTATTTCAACTGCATTTCCATCATAATAAAGTTGTCTAACATAGTATATCACCTTCCCCAAATACCACCTTCCCCACATAATACCTCTATCTTCATATATCAAAATCCGATTTTTTTTTTTATTTTGCAGCAGAAATATTTTTTCCCACAGTACACAGATTTTACAATGCATTCAATCATATCTATTGTGGGAGTAGTTCTCACTAGCAAGGAGAACTATCGTGAGTGGTCCCGGAAAATAAAACACACCCTCATTCTCAATGAGTTGTGGAAAGGAGTGTGTGTTGGAAACGGAAACAAAGAGCCAGAACAGCCTACCTTAGACAAGGAGTTCGCCATTTGGGAAAATAAGAATAGCAAGGCCTATGCATTGATTGCAGCATCAATAAATGAAGAGGTGAGTCTCCATATTTCACCATTTTCAAATTCTTTTGAAGCCTTACAAAAACTTAAGGAACTCTATGACTCACACTCTTCACTTGAAGTTGTTCAACTCATGATTAAACTCTTCACCCTTGAATTACAAAATAATGATCCTCTTGCTCTTGCATCAAAAGTAAAATCTATAATGCATGATATCAAAGTTACTAATGTTGAACTGGATATTCCTCTTATAGCTTTTCTCAAGGCACTTTATCCCACTTACTCAAATTATCTTAAGTCATTGCAAGCAAATGGAAACCTCTAAGATATTACCTTTGACTCCCTTGTGAAATAATTTGTTGAAAGAGAGAAACTTTTGTCAATAAGACAACTCTTGAGTCTTCTGAAGAGCCTGTGTTCCTTGCTTATAGAGAAAAGAATCTTACTCAAGATTCTTCCAGAGGAAGAGGTGGTCGAAGAGGAAGAGGAAGAAATTTCAGAGGTAGTGGGGGCAGACACTCTTAAGGAGAAAATTCATATTTGCACTGCATACACTATAAAAGAGATGTATCACATGATGCATCCACATGCAAGTTGCCTTGGGAAAGAATTAAGCAGGAAAGAAACCAACCCAAAGGTAAAACTAATGACAAAGAAAAAGGTAAAGCACCTGAATCCGCTCATTATGTTGTGGCACACTGTAATATTGGAGTAAATGAAGGCTTATTTAATGCTTCACTTGCTTCTTGGAAAAATGACTGGTTGCTTGATTTAGGAGCAACTGGCCACATGACTTTTAGAAGAGATTTTTTTAAAGAATTTACTAACAATGTTGATGGAGCGGTATACTTTGCAGACAAATCAAAACTCAAGCCATTAGGGCTTGGCACAATTACGCTTAAATTTCTTGGTCTTCCAGACTTTATTCTACATCATGTTCTATATCTCCCACAGCTGAGGAGAAACTTGTTGTCCTTGGTCCACATTCACCAGCAAGGACACTCCATTCATATGTTTTATGGCAAGCTTGAGGTAAGAAAAGCTTCAAACCACTCACTTGTCATGATGGCGATAGAAGAAGAAAGGCTTCTCAAGCTACAGGATACCTCTGCTCGTGCACAAAATTTCTCATACAATTCTCATTATGAAGAAGGTACATTTCCATCAAGTTTATTATGGCATGCTAGATTTGGACACTTGAACTATGACAGCCTCCGCTTGTTGAAGAAAAATGGTGTTACTGGTTTGCCTACAATTCCTAGGAAAATTAAGCAATGTGATGCTTGCATTCTAAGAAAGCATAGCAAACAGTCTTTTCATGATTCATATTCAAGAGCATGTAGAAAACTTGAACTCATTCATTCAGATTTATGTGGTCCAATTCCTATTCCTTCTGCAAATGGAAATAAATATATGATGACAGACATTGATGACTACACCAGAATGTGTTAGGTTTATTTATTGAAGAACAAATCTAATGCTTTTCAAACATTCAAGAACTTTCATACATGGATTGAAAATGATGCACAATCTCCTATTGGCTCTATTCGCACTGATAATGGAAAAGAATACACTTCAAATGAATTTGAAAACTATCTTTGCCAACATTGGATCAAACATCAAACAATTGTGCCTTATAATACCCAACATAATGGAGTAGCTGAAAGAATGAATAGGACAATCTTAAATATGGTACGCTCCATGATGTTTTTCAAAAATGTAAAATTGATGTTTTGGGCTGATGCAGTTCTATGTGTTGTATATCTAAAGAATAGATGTCCATCTAATGCTATTAGAAACAAGACTCCTTATGAAATGTGGTATGGGCACATTCAATCGATAAAGCATCTCAGGGTCTTTAGTTCCACATGTTATGCCTTGATACTAAAGATACATAGAAACAAACTTGGTGCAAGACGTCGTAAGTGTATCTTCCTGGGGTATTCAAACACCTCCAAAGCATACCATATTTATGATGAAGTCAATAAAAAGTTTGTTGTATCTAGAGATGTAATCTTTCTTGAATCATCCAAAACTAACAATGTTGTTGAGCAGCAACTTGATTGCTTGGATAGATTTTCAAATGAAAAATCATTTCAAGAATTTGATAATCAGATTCCACATCTTGAAGGTGGGATTCCTATACTAGATCAACCTGTGGAATCTTCTTCTGAAGCACTTTCTCCCTCGCATGAAACTCCAACAACGGATGATACTTTGAATGATGTGATTGACAGAATTGGGAGACTCAATCTGGATTCAATCCCAACTCAATCAATAGAGCAGCCTGGACCATCTGAGAAAGGTCCCCAAAAGTGGCTGACAAAGACACTTGAAAGTGTTCATCCTGATGAGGTTGGAAAGAGAGGAACTAGAAATTCAAAATGGAAAAATGGAGGTGATGTAGATGACTCTGATTCACCTATTGATATGGATGTTTCTTATGATTGTGAATTGAATTTGACTACAGATTTTGAACCAACTTCCTTCAAAGAAGCTGCTTCTCATGATGAATGGAAAGAAGCGATGCAAAAGGAGTATGATGCCCTGATAAAGAATGGCACTTGGAAGCTAGTTGATCCTTCATTGTGAACCAAACCAATTGGCTACAAGTGAGTCTACAAGAACAAGTATAAAGCTTATGGCTCACTTGACAAGCACAAAGTCAGGTTTGTGGCAAAAGGTTTTGCACATAAGGAAGGGGTTGATTATGAGGATACTTTTGCCCCCACAGCAAAATGAGCTACCATCCGGACACTCTTTGCCCTAGCATCTCAGAACGGTTGGAAAGTCCATCAAATGGATGTAAAAACTGCTTTCTTGAATGGAGATCTAAAAGAGAATGTTTTTATGTCCCAACCTGAAGGATTTGTTGTGAAAGGACATGAACATAAAGTATGAAAACTTGTGAAATCCTTGTATGGCCTCAAATATGCATCGTGAGCCTAGTATGAAAAACTAACTAAGCATCTTTTGAAACTCAATTTCAAACATTATGATCTTGATGATGCAAC
Organism: Pinus tabuliformis; assembly: GCA_031772625.1. Taxonomy (NCBI): domain Eukaryota; kingdom Viridiplantae; phylum Streptophyta; class Pinopsida; order Pinales; family Pinaceae; genus Pinus; species Pinus tabuliformis. Next base: position 1,294,176,938 of record CM062807.1, read on the forward strand.
TTTGTTTGTCAAAAAGGTTGGAAAAACCGTTGTATATCTTGTGGTATATGTAGATGATCTTTTGATGAAAAGGAACAATGAAAGCTGTATTTCATCCATAAAGAAGGAATTGAGGAAAGGTTGTGAAATGACTGATTTGGGCTATGTTCATTACTATCTTGGTATTAAAGTAACTCAACATCCGAAGTCCATATTCCTTTATCAAAAGAAGTACATTGGAGATCTGTTGAACAGGTTTGGCATGACTGAATGCAATCCTCTGACTACTCCAATGGAACAAAAATTAAAGCTCACATCCATTAAAGGAAAAGAATTTGAGGATGTAACAAAGTATAGACAGCTTGTAGGAAGTATCAACTACCTAACTACTACCAGACAAAACATTTTGTTTGCTATCGGAATCCTCTCCAGGTTTATGCAAAAGCCTTGTGAGGGACATTGGTCTGCTGCAAAAAGAGTTCTAAAGTACTTGAAGTGAACTCAAGGCTTTGGAATCAAATATACACAGGTGGGCGACTTCAGCTTGCTTGGATACTCTGATTCAGACTTCGATGGAGACAAAGAAACTGGGGTATCTACTTCAGGTTATGCTATGAGTCTTGGATAAAGAGCTATCTCCTAGAGATCACGTAAACAATCAGTTCCAGAAGATTCCACAATAGAGGCAGAATATGTGGCAGCAGCTAAGACAACGAAAGAATTGTGTGGCTTAGGAAAATTCTTGAATATTTGCAGGTAAAACAAGTACAATCAACTCCACTCATGATTGACAATACCTCAGCAATAAAGTTGGCCAAGAACCCAAAGTTCTATGATCGAACAAAACACATCAATACTAAATATCATCTAATTCGACATCATGTTGAGGCCAAAACAATCCATCTCCGCCATTGTTCCACTAATGAGCAAATTACAGACATCTTCACCAAAGTGCTTGGAAGAGAAAAGTTTGAAAGATTCAAAACAATGCTTGGACTCACCAACATCCCTTCAGATTAAGGGGGGAATGTTGACACCTAATCATAGGGATTGGGTGAACAACTATAATTAATGTAAATAAATAATAGAAAAGATGGAGAGTTACCGGGAGATGAATTGAACAGTCACTCCCTCTTGTATATAATAATGAACAACCTGAATGAATAATATGATTTGATTTGAAGAGTTACCTCCTGGCCTAACACTAACATTTTCTTATTTAATATTTCTAAAACTCCTAACATCATAACTCCTATGTTATACCTAAGCTAACCATATCAATATTCATTTTTATTATTTTATTTTTCTCATTGCATTATAAATATATATATATTTATCTCTAATATTTTAAAAATAAAAACATTAATAAAAACTAACATTTTCTTATTTAATATTTCTAAAACTCCTCACATTATAACTCCTATGTTATACCTAAGCTAACCATATCAATATTCATTTTTATTATTTATTTTTCTCATTGCATTATAAAAATATATATCTTTATCTCTAATATTTTAAAAATAAGAACATTATGGCCTAGCTATTCCATGGAGGCCTTGCTTCTTTGCACACATATTTATGCTTTCTCACCCAGGGAACTTTATATCTTCACACATCTATTTATGCAGAAACCATGACTTTCAAAATGGGAGTTTTACACACATGTAGATGGTCTAAGTAACTAAAGCCTATCGACAACTTCGTCTTCAACCAACATCTAGATGGTCTAAGTAACTAAAGCCTATCGACAACTTCGTCTTCAACCAACATGAACTCCAACTGCATCCAAAAGCCAACTTTTTCTTCCATGGAATCCGACGATCCTGCCCCGGACAGGCTGAGAGGAAAAGCAAGTTCCTTGTTCTTCTCCATAGGGTCCATAGCTTCTATTAGTGGTATGGAAGGTAAGTGACTTTATAACAGTTGGGCCCGATACTAGAACAGTGCCAAAGTATCCAGTGATGGTGGTCAATATTTCATAAGGGTAATTAAATAGTATCTGCACGCAATGAAACATAACATTAAAATTCAAATACTTTCAGCTAATCTTTGCTCCTCTATAATGTAATGAAATGATTTATCAATAAACTCACCCTCTGGGTTTTGACAGAAGTTATGGTGCCTCCATGAGTATTTCCCCATATGGCCTGCCCATTTCTATCATATTCCACTTTGATAGCAGTTATACCTGCTCCTCGATATAGAACAATTTGTCGAATACCTGTGTAAATCCCGTCGTCAAATATACCTCCACCGCTACCACCCCAAGGCCCATGCCTCGAAGTGAGACTGTAGAGCGTGAGACTATCTTTAGAAAAATCCAAGTCATTCTGCACTAAACGCAAAAAATATCTCAGTTGAGGATCTCTAGGCCAAGCAGCACCAGTACAATATTTTATAACTTATTCTGGAACCTTTATAAGATGAGAGAGAAAAATAAATATACATGTGAACTAAGTTTTCTTGGAGATTGAGTGCAAGGTTGTATAGATTCTAGGCACTACTTTCTAATTTCTATAAGTTAAGATTAATTATTATCTTTTACCACTTGGCCAGTTATTTACATGATAGAAATTTAACACCCATAACTACACAACTATATATACAGGGTAGCTGATGATATCCATAAAATATCTTAAGTTTAATTTATTTAGGATGCAAGTCTTAAAATAAATTCAATATGTAAGTTTTTTTGGTGAACTGCAACGATATTCATGAACAAAAGAAGGATTACATTGTGATCACATTCAGACCATACAATCCTGAGAAAGATAGAAACAAGGGAGTAAATTTCTCCTCACTACAGCATATAACAACAGTGAATCATTTCCAACAAGCAGAGACAACATCATAAAGAACAAAAGTGTTCAGACCATGTCCCTTACAACTGAGAGCCAGAGGCAAGTCCAAGACATCATAACATTAATTTTCACTGACCATTCTGCAGATATAAGTGTTAATATGTAAGGTATTCTTATTTGTATGGTAGATTGTGTATATATAATGTACATGAAGCAAAATCAGCAATTTACTTTGGTCATATTTGTTAAATACGAATAATTTTCAATCAATATCAACTGCTTCAACTAAATATAAGGCATACAAAAAAATTTCAAACTAATTTATTTAGAATGCTTTTATATATATAAAGAACATGGGTAAAATTCAATTGTAAAGCTAACCCAAGATGAAGAAAGGAAAAATTAAAATAGAATGTCCTCCCAGTTAGGTGAAGCCTATCACCAACCTGGCCTTCGAGCATATGGATGCCAATGGCATCCAAACACCAGCCTTTCCTTCCATGGAATCCGACTATCTTTCCCCTGACAATTTTAGAGGGAAAGAAAGTTCCCTGTTCTTCTCCATAGGGTCCATAGTTCCTAAGATTGGTGTGAAAGGTAAGGGACCTTATAACAGTTGGGCCCATCAATAGCACAGTGCCATAGTAGCCAGTGATGGAGGTCAATATCTCAGAAGGATAATTAAATAATATCTGCATTCAACAAGATGGGTACATAGTTATTATGGTTAGAAACCATTTTGCAATAGTTTCAAATATTTTTATTTTGGAAATTTGACCAATTTGAATGAAGGAATGAAGTCTGACAGCTAGCTTTTAGCTTTGTTTTTTTTTACTGTTCATCAAATTTTCAAAATACTCCAAAATCTACAATAAATTTAAATCCAACAACTATTTATTAGGACTATCAAAAGACATACCCTGTCCGTTTTGAAGGCATTTGTGGTTCCTCCATGACGGTTACCCCAAATGGACTGGCCATTTCTGTCATATTCCACCTTTATAGAAGCAATACCTGCTCCTCGACTTAAAACGATCTGTCGAACGCCTGTGTAAATCCCGTCATGGAAGTCAGTTCCACCACTACCACCCCAAGGCCCATGCGACACCGGTGATATGAGATAAAGTGTGGCGGCTGGAGTACCTAAATTTGAAATATAGGTTCCAATGCAGTCCAAATACAAACCATTCCGGCCATGGAACCCCACTATCTTCGATCCTGGTTTTGAAAATGAGAAATAAGTCCCATGCTGAACACCATAGGGTCCATATTTCTGAAAATTGCTCTCAAAAGTCAGTGACCTTATCACAGACGAAGAGCCTTGTGAAAGAGGACAGAAATGTCCACTCATTGAAATGAGAACCTCTTTTGGATAGTCCAATCCAATCTGCAGATGAGTGTAGAAGGTGTATTAAATAAGAACAAATTCAATTGTTTAACTTCGATCCTCTTCATCAAATTTCAGGAATATTTCACATTCCTAAATGAATACAATAAATTTGAGTCCCCTCCGTATTTTCTTACTGTAAATCAATCATTACCTTATCAGTTTTCTTGTCCCCAGTCCCACCGTGCCTGTCCGACCACGCAGGACTTCCATCTCTATCATATTCAAATTTAACGGACTCTATGGCCTCTGCATGCACTATTATTATTTGGCGAATATCTGTATATACTCCATCGTCCCATGCGATTCCGCCATTGCCTCCCCACGGACCAGCTGAAATATCCCTCGTGCCCTGCAAAATCCACAGGAAGAAAGAACCAGATTTAACTTACCCCCAACATTTATTCTAAGCAGTGTTAAGACAATTTAACATGGTTAAGGCGATTGCAGGTTTTGCAGGGTCTGTAACTTGGATGTTACATGTTTTGAAGGGTCTGTTTCAGGGTCTGTACCTTGGATGAATGTGTCAGCTTTTTTCTTTTCTTAATGGAAGGACTCCTGTTTATTTATTTAAAACTATTGAATTTTGCACTTTTGCATCTTTTAATCCATGAAAGCTTTTTCTCAGGACTCAATAGAGTATCTTTTCCGACCCACCATCATATATTAACATTTTTGTAATTTATTTTTTTCCCTTTTATATATATGCAATAAATTCATAATTTTTTTATGTTAAATTACAATGATATTTATGATAAATTTAAATTATTTATTTATAAGTAAATTTATATATTTTATGATGATAATGATGATGGTGGTTAACGTTCACTGAGATCAAATTGGTCTATTGGACCTATAATTTTCTTAGTTCTTAATTGTCTCGCTTCTCGTCTTAGTTCTTAATTGTCATTATACTAAATTATAATGATATTTATGATAATTCTTAAATTAAGTGGTTTATTTGATTTTTAAAAAATGTGAGAAATTAATTGATATAAATTTTGATTTTCATATTTAAGGGAAAAAAAAAAATTAGAAAATGTTAAATTTTATATTATTAGAAATATTAAAATTTGAATCTCATTGTAGGTGCTAATGTTGGGATAGTGAGGGTGGTAGAAGTTTGTGCTTGCAGCCATTTGGTGATTACACTTGTTTGCTTTCAATGCATTTGATATCATTTTTAGACTTTGGAAATGCACTAGAGGTTTATTGTGGTAGTTGTTTCTTAGTGGAATTATAATATTGTTGATAATGTGTTTCTCTAAAATGGTTTTATGATTCACAAAGAATAAATTGTGGGAATCAAGAATTCTCATTCTCTAGAGGAATTTGGTAAGAAATTCTTTACACTTTTTGTTAATTGGAATTATAGCATTTTTTATGGCTTAAATAAAAGTACAAGTGCAAGGATCTAGAGTTCTCTAGATAAATCTGGTAAGAAATCCTCTAGATTTCTCATTAATGGGAATTATATGCATTTTCCTAGGTTATTTGTCTGAGCCAAGAGCTTCCTCAGTCATTCAAAACTCTACCTATTTCTCGTCAGTTTTACTTTATGGGTTGGTGGAATGCCATGTGAGTGATTTCCCCAAGCTAATTTAGTAAATAGTCGGTAAAGGTGTTTGGTTTTTTCAAGAGTCACAGAGTTGCTTCCACCTTGGAGGTAGAATGCCTTATCATAGTCGTAATCACAAACTTATGTTTTTGTTTTAGATAGTTACAAGATCAAGATTAAGAGACTCCTATCCAAGGTTTCATTTGATACCTTTCTTAGTGGGTTTAAGATTAGATTTGTGCTCTTTCATTCGATTTGTTATTGGTTCTCATTTCCCATGGTTTCTCTCCCTTTTGACACTTTTATATATACCTCTCTAAAAGTGACGCCTTTCTCCATAGCTTTTTCTCATTGTAAGTTTCACTTTTGTGACCATGTCCTATCTTTTAGATCTTCTTTTAACTCTCTTCCTATTGTTGCTATTGTTTCTAGCTTAATGTGGGCCTCTTTGCTTTTTTTATTTTGGACAGACTATCTTGTGAGTTAGGATTGATATTTAAGGTTGGTGACTCTTGATTTCACATTCTTTTTCTATCTCTATAACTCCCTTCTCCTTCTTGGCTTCTTGTGGAGGTCCCCTTAGCATTTCCTATGTGTAGTTTTTTCTCCCCTTTCTATTTGATGTCTTTGGTTGATCTTCGATCAATGATGTTCATTATACCCCACTTGGTCATGAGCTCCACATAGTATAGTCAATTACAGCTAGGACAGGAATTGAAATACGGTAAAGTGCATGTTAATACGTTTTATAATATAGGTTTCTAAAATGTTTATACAGGGATAGGCAAGGTAGGTACTGATAGGACGTCTAGGCAAGTATGGTTGGTCTGGATGGTCTCTCCAATACTATCACTCTCCAGTACTATTGCTCTCAAGTACTATCAAATAAGAAAGGATGGTACATACAAAAAAAGTAGGAAGAACGTATGTGTGCTCAACCCCTACCAACATTCATAGTGAAATAGATAATGCAAAATAGGAGGCCAAAATTGAAATAATATTTATTAGTAATTTTGAGGTAGAGGAGGAGGTTGGAAGATGGTTGTTAGCCACCCACAACATAAGAACTATGAAGACTAGATATATGCAAAAGTTGCATATCACCATTATCCATAAATTTTGAATGGAGTGCTTTGAAACCCAATAATAGATCCTCTTATGTATTGACTACTAAAGAAAAATCTAATGGAAAAGGTTTCAATCATGGCTAGAAAGCTAGAAAACCTAGAGTTCTCTTCTTGTGATGAAGAAGGTGACATATCTAACACCATGTATGTGGATTCTCTATCTATATAGATTTATCTTTTCGTTTTTCTTTTTGGTTACAATCATAGGATTCCATAGCTCTATAATAATCTATTTGGTTGTCAAGGCTATATTATCTTTTTGGTTTTGTTATTAAATTTAGTTTGTTCAAAAAGACAAAAGCTCTATTGGTATGCTTCCATAGGCTCATAAACATAATGTATGATGTACACTTTTTCATGAATGTCTAATACAAATATTGTCTAACTTATTAAAAAAAATGAATTTAATATGAATGAAGCAATTTTCATCCCATTTTTTAGTCCCATAAACATGACAAATTCTTTCATTTTACAATTTTTTTTATGAATTATTCATTAATTTATTACATCATGTGATTGGTGAAAATTCATTTTTATTTTAATAATGTTAATTTTCTTCATATATATATATATGGTCAATGAACTCTTCAAAGCATCTTAATTATTATTTTTATCGTCTAATTCTTTGTCAAACCACAACTTTTTCTTAAATTTAAAGGGGCTGGTATTTTTATTGGATATTCAACATAGTAGCCTCTTTTTTTTATTCCTAAAAATTTAGAAAATTCTTTACATCTTTATACTGGCATATAAATATTAACTACTAAACAAATCTGACTTTACATGAGAAAGATATGATAAGAAGTATTGTTTTTAGTTTTAAGATAATAAATTGTAAAAAGTTTCTAGATTTCAATGAAGATAAATTAGTGAATTATATTAATGCATCATCCCAATATAATATAATTAAGATATATAATAATCCATTTATAAAACAAAAAATTGATTATGATAAAATTTAAGATGTCAACTTTTATTTAAATCAATTTATCAAATTTTAATGAAAAAATTAATTATTATATTACTTTTAAATAATTTTTATAAGTTTATATATATATATATATATATATATAGACACGAGGCTCTGATTAAACTATTGGGATTAAACTATTGGGAGATCAACGAAAATGATGCATTGCAAAACATTAATAACATTAAAAATATTGTTACTTCTAAGTTCAAAGAAAAAATGTGGTGTGAGAAAGATTTAGCGGCTAAAAGAAAATTAAGTTATTATAAGAAGGTCATCAACCCCACCCTAGAAAATCAAAAGTATCTCTCTATTTTAACTAGCTCAAAGAAGAAAATTAATATAGAAAAGATTAGAACGAATTCTCATGAGCTCCATAGTGAAACAGGTTCGTTGGGCAGTTCCTAAAACACCATGGATAGAAAGGATCTGCCATCTATGTGAGAATAGGAACATTGAGGATGAAAATCACTTCCTCTTATAGTGCCCCCCTACAACCACATTAGATGTCAGTTTCTCTGTCGCAATACTGACTTTCCAACCCTTTTACAATGTCAAAATTATAGTGAGCTCAGGAGGCTTCGCTTTTTGAGCATAAAAATGAAATCTTAAATCAAACTAAATAATTTGTTTTTTTAAATCTAATAAACCAAAATTTGGTCTCAACGAATGTTAACCACCACCATTATATATATATATATATGTTTTAATTTTTTTTTATAACCCAATTTGGTTAAATAATTTGAAAAAAAAAATAAAGTATTGGCAGTAAGAAAGTAGAAATTACCGGAAAAAACAAACTCGAAAATACCACGTTAAAAATTCAAGTTCATAAGGCAATGAAATTGAGAATACCAACAACACATCGACTTACCATGGATTTAGCTCAGTCTGTCCTCCTCCTTTTGAATGGATACCGAATATCTTCACTGAATCTCCAGAAAAAACCCTTCCAAACAAGGAACTCAAAATCAACTATACACTTGTTTATCGAGACTGAGTTCCAAAAAGCAGTATGGATGAAAGCATTTACAGCATACCTATGTGTTTGTTGATGGAGACTCGGCTCCAAAATTCAGTATTTACGGCATACAGGGAAATACATTGAGATATAATTACAGTCACCGACCTAAAATATATATATAGGCGTTTTAGATGAAGTCTTACCTCAATTTTTTCTTGAGGCAGAGACGTGGAGATTTTGACAGAAATTGAATGATCGTAATCTTCCTTGAGTTCTTACGATGACAAGTGAAAAGTGAAGAATTGTATGTAGCCGTTGAATGAGTTGGGTATTTTAAATTAAGCACGGTACCGGAATTTCTGGGAAGAATGAACATCTCCTGATGCGAACCTCGCAAAGCAGAAGAGAACCAGCTTTCACAGGTGTCAGAGATCTGGAGGTTATGGTGCGACATTTCATCTAAAAAGCCACAATGTCAGTTTGATGTATTCTTATTCCACACTTCTTTATTTATGGATATCATCTTTGTTGGTGGATATCATTCGGATTCCAGCCTTGTGAATGTACGTATATTATTCCGGTTTGGATTGCGCTCTGCCACACATTTTTTCCACATCTGGTCCTGGAATTTGCTTTTGCCTTTGCCTTTACCTTTGCCTGGTCAAGGCAATGCTCATGGCCGGTACGGCAATTCGGTGGCTTTGTGATATATTAGCTGGAAATTCCAAAGCTCTCGGATAAAGTTTGGTCGTTAAATGGAGAGCACATTTATAATTAGTAATCTCAATAATTTTACTGTCTTTTTAAATATTTTTATTATTTTTCAACTCGTCATAAATAAATTAATAATTTCTTAACCAATTTTGAGGGCATTAAAATTTGTAAATTATAATTTTGTTTACAAAAGCATATATATTTTATCTTTCTAGTTTTGAAAGTGTGATTTTTTAGGAGGAAACACATGCTCTTAACCATTAGGCTCGCTTGTAGTTCATATTAAAATATTTTAAATATAATTCATGTTATTCACATTAAATGTTAAAACATACATGCCCCTCATAATTTGTTTTCTGTATGCATACATTTAATTATTTTTCTTATTAATATTTTCTAAAAATATTAAATATCAAGTTCATATTAACCATTGAAAGAATTGCAAATAGTTGGAATAATCATAAAAGGCAAAAGAACATTTCTTTGTCTCATTCTATGCAAGCAAATTGGGTGATTTGTATCCAGATACATCCAAATGTCATGCAGCCCACAATAGTAAAAAAAACGAGTAAAATTTAAATTCTTTCCCCACTTCTCTCAAGCAAAGATGAAGGTAAAAGTGATTAAACCCCGACCTTAAACTCTTCCCGACTGTTAGTCAATTTTGAAGACCTCGCATTAATTGACTCAGAAGGTTATACACATGAAATAGTTGTGAATTTGATTTCTACGATCTTAGAGAGTGGGCTTATCAAAGGTTCCAAGACCAACATGATATATCCTTAAATTTGAAATCCTATTGTTATGATAGTCATCCTATGAGTGTCATCAGTTAAAGATTTATTAGAACATACATATTACAGATTCATGTGGTGGTGTGTGTTCTGTGTTATTTAAGCAACAGATTAATCATATTGCCAATACACAGACATTTAAATGGAAAGACAACAGAGAAATATAGTAAGCAAACACAAAGACATAAGAATTTTAATAAGGAGTGCATCCTATTCTCCAGGGCTACATCTCTGGTCCAACTTTCAGTGGTGGCCTTGTTTTATTGTGTCTTTAAGAAGAGAATTACAATGCAAGGACTCAATATGAGTTCTCCTGAAGCAAGTTTGCTTGGCAAGGTGATTCTTGGATTCCCTGAGCCACTGGAGTGCACAAACCCTTCTTCTTCCTACCAGCTCTGTGACCTTCAGGTCTACAATGGAAAGATCCGAATATGATGCTCAGTCTGGATAGATTCCTCTATGGGATGGCTTGAATCTTCAAGCTCTGGTGCTCAATGTTGCTACTGATCAGCTCAACCCTTTGTCTCTCTTTTGCTTTTCTTTGTTGTTCTCTGTGTCCAGTCCTCCTCTCAGGGTCCACTATTCCACCTCTTCGTCTCTTGACTCTCTTTGTCTAAGTTCGCTGATTCGACTGTCTCTGTTCATGGCTTTTAGCCATTCGTCCCCATGCCTGTCTGGTTCCTCTTCCGCCCTTATCGATTCACCTTCTACAGTTGCGCTTGGAGTTCCCTGTTTGGCGTCAGCATGAACGCTCAGGGAGTGGCCACGTGTCCCCTTCTAAACATTGCTAGCCTGGTTGTCGGTTCGTTTCTTCAATTACATCGTGGATGCGTTCTTCCTCCATCGTGGCAGTCAAACGGACCTCAAATCTTTACGAACGTGGCTTAATCCTCCATCGATTTCGCTTCCTCCATCGGGAGTTGTCTCAGCCGTCCGATCTGGGTCCCCAAGATCTAATGTCATACGCACATCCTGCGCAGTTGACCTGCTCAACCGATAGCGTGCAATCAACGACGATTTTCTCTCACCTCCGCCGCCACGTGTCAATTGTTGAGTGGGATCGCTCTGCTTTTGTCCAAACCTCTTATCGTTTGAGGGCACCCCAATCAATACCGTCAGTTTTCCAGAGCGCGGGTCCCACCTTGTACGATTAGCGCTTTTTCCTTTTCCGCCCGCAGTCCTCCGGTTCGCCATGTGTCCGAGTGCTCGGGCTTCCCCCACTTCAGCCCTATTTGCCTAGCGATGCGCGATTAGCACTAATTGCGCATCAAATTCCACCCCCTTTTCCCATTTCGAGGTTCCCAGGGGCTACTTGGACCTCCTGCGCGGTCTCCATGGGCCTCGGTCAGTGCGTTTTGACTAAGGCCCTCGTTGTTCCACGTTGGCTGCCATTGCCACTGGTTCAGGGGTGCTTTTTATCGTTGTTTTGGATTTCTTTAGAGACTTATTTGATTTGATATAGTCATGGTTCTTTGACAGTCTACTATGGATCCGATTCAAATCATAGCCTTCCCACTGAAAAAGATTTTGGACCACCAAAAGTTGGTTTTCTTTCAAGCATCGACTAAGTGAGGAAACTGCTGCCTCACTTGCCCAATCTCAATCCATTTTGCATTGCTCAGGCTTCAAACCTGTGAGCCCAATTCTGAGGTACTCAACATCTCCCCTGCGCATCATCCTCACCTTCTTGTCCAGCACTGTGTCTTCCTGCAACTCATTAAGCTATTTAGGTAGCAGGTCATCAATTGAAGGCAATTGACTTCACTCTTTAAGGTCCTCAATCATTGAAGGCTTAAACAACCTCAAACAGTCTGCATTTACGACTGAGTAGATGTGCATGTAAGCTAGTAGATCAAGGCGAAAAGCATTTTCACCAATCTTCTCAAGTATCCTGAAGGGTCCATACCTGATAGGTTTTATATTTTTACCTTCACCTTGCATCCTGTCCTTGCTGATATATAGCTAGACTTTGTCTCCAACTTGAAAACTATGCTCCATCCGATGCTTATCATGCCTAGCCTTGTACTTGGCCTGGCTCTTTTCCAACTGTTCCTGTACTGCCTGGTGGATCTCCTGGATCTGTTTAATGAACCTAGTTGCCTTGTCCACATCATTATGTCCATCAACCATGGTATCTTTACCAAAGACAAAAACCAAAGGAGACCTTGGTGTGAAACCGAAACAGGTCTCAAAAGGAGATCTCTATGTAGAAGAGTGTTTGGCTCTGTTGTAAGTATGTTGCACATAACACAAGTGTTCATCCCAAAGCTTAGGGTGTTTGCTGCAATATCCTCTCAGTAACTGGATCACTGTCATCTTAACTACTTCTGTCTGGCCATCAGTTTGTGGATGAAAAGCTATGCTTTTCTTCAATTTGGTGTCCATTAGTTCCCACAGACTTGACCAAAACTTCCCCACAAATCGGGTGTCTCGATCAGATACAATAGAAGTGGGTAATCCAAAATGAGCCCATAAATGTTCAAAGAATAATTTTGCAGTTTGTTCAGTTGTAATCTATTTACTACAAGGTATCAAAATACACATTTTGCTGAACCGATCCACAACAACATATAGATAATCATGACCTTTCCTAGATTTAGGCAGTCCTCCAACAAAATCCATGGAAATAATTTCCCAAGGGTGAGAAAGAACTCGCAATGGAGTGTACAAGCCTAGTTTTCTATTGTTGGGCTTGCTTTTGGCACACATGGCACACCGTTTTACATATCTAGAAACTGTCTCATTCATGTTCGGCCAATAGCAGAACCTTTGTAGCTGTGCAACTGTTTTACTTACCCCAAAGTGACCTGATATCAAAGAAGTGTGTGCTTCCCTAACTATCTTTATCCTCTTAGTTTGTGGAATGCAAAGTTTCCCACAATGGTATAAGAGTCAGTCCTTCACATGATAGTCCAATTCTTCTACTCTTTTGCCTTGACTCAAAGTTGAATATACATCTTTAAAGTCCATATCCTGAGCATATTTCTCTATGTAACTTTCATGTAGCACAAAATTATGCTTAAGTATGGTGGCTACATTTATAATGGGTCTAGACAACATGTCTGCAACTTTGTTATGTATGCCCTTTTTATATCTAATGACTAAATGAAACTGTTGTAGAAAACCCATATATCTGTAATGTCTTGATTACTACAACTTAGTTTGGGAGTGTAGGTATTGAAGTGGCTGATGATCTGTATGTATTACTGTCTCTTTGCCCATTAAGTAATGTTTCCACTTTTTCACACTCTGAACTAATGCATACAATTCTTTATCATATGTAGGATAGTTAACTACTGCAGGATTAAAAGTCTCAGAATGATAACATATGGGTTTACCGTGCTGTGTCAACACTGCTCCCATGGCATAGTCACTGGCATCAATTTGGATCACAAATGGTCTTTGCAGATCTGGCAGTGCTAGTACAGGTGTTGTACTAATCTTTTCTTTTAAGGTGTCAAAGGATTTCTGATGTTTGCCTTCCCACTGAAACACCTTGTTCAATCTTGTTAAAGCATGTAAGGGAGCTGCAATTGAGGAAAAGTTAGAGATGAACTTCCTCCAATATTGTGTTGCTCCTAAGAAGCTTCTCACTTCTGTAGCAGACTTGGGTTTAGGCTAGTTTACAATGACTGTGACTTTAGAGGGATCTATTTTCACTTCACCTCCCCTATTATATGACCGAAGTAGTTTAGAGATGTTTTGCCAAATTCACATTTTGAGAATTTAACATAAATTTTTTCTCTTTTCAAAACATATAATGTCTGCTTAACATGCTTTAAATGTTCTTCCCACATTTTACTAAAAATCAGAACGTCATCCAGATACACAATAACAAAATCATCAAGAAAAGGTCTGAGTACATCATTCATTAATCTCATGAAAGTAGCAGGAGCATTAGTTAAGCCAAAATGCATAACCATCCATTCATACAATCCCTGCTTTGTTTTGAAAGCAGTCTTCCAGGCATCTTGCTCTGCAACTCTGACCTGATGGTATCCACTATGCAAATCCAGCATGGTGAAATAAACAGCTTCTTTTAATTGATCTAAAAGATCATATATATGAGGAAGGGGATAACGATTTTTTATTGTTATCTTATTCAGTGCTCGGTAGTCAATGCACATTCTCCATGAGCCATCTTTATTTCTCACCAAAACAATTGGTGACCCACATGGCAATGTGCTAGGCCTAAGGAACCCTTTCTCGAGCAACTCCTGCACCTGCTTCTTGATTTCATCACTCTTTAAAGCAGACAACCTGTACATCCCAATGTTAGGCAATGGAACATCTTGCTGCAAAATAATATCATGTACTATTCCCTTTTTGGGTGGAAAACCTTTAGGTTCTTGAAACAAGACATCATACTCTGAAACAATCTTTTCTATATCAGCTTGTTGATCAACATTACAGCCCGCAAATACATTGGTTTTATCAGTAAGAACTGTTTGCATGAATTTACCATTCTTTTCATCTGTCCTGAGTTTATGAGAGTATAATTATTCTTGAGCTTATGAGCTCTTACAAAGTATTTGATTCCATCTTTAACAAGTAGCTAATTGTTCTCAGCTCTATAGAAAATAGCCTTTCTATCATACAAGTAAGGGCTTCCTAAAACAATTCCACATATATCCAAAGGAACTATATCTAACTCAGCCTCATCTACAAAAGCTGACCCAAAAGAAAACTTGAGTTTGCACTGTCTAGTCATTTGTAGTTGTGCTTTATCATTCAACCATCCTAATGGGTATGGTTTCTTATGAGGTGTAGTTGTTAATCCCAATTTCTTTACAATTGCTTCAGAAATTCGATTTACTTGTGAGCCACTATCAAACAAAGTATCAATCTTTTGATTTTTGTAAATAACTCGAATATGGAAAAGCTCATGTCTTTTTCTCTCATGTTCTTCATCAATAACAGATTGAGTAGAATTACTAGTAGATGCTTCAGAATTCTTACCTTTTATACCTATGGCTGCAATGATTGTTTCATCTCCTGAGTCTGACCCCAAATCTTTCTGAATAGCTACAACAGTCTTCTTCTTCTTGCCCTCGGACTTCTTAGGTCTCAGCTCTGGATGCAGAATCCAACAATGCTCATCATCATGCCCCTCCTTTTTACAGTGAGTGCATGAAGCTTTGCCTTTTTGTGCAGTGTTAGCCTTCCTTGTTTTCCACTTCTGCTTTCTTTTCTCCTTTCTCTTGCTTATAGTGGGTTGGGATGGTCCCCCAACTTCTGGATTTCCATTCTTTCCTCTAGCTTCTAGATGGGTAGCTTGTACAGATACCTCATCTATACTAGTGGGATTAAACATGAGGATGGTATGCCTCATGTAGATGTGTAGACAACCAATGTACTTTAGAAGAGTCTCTGGCGAGTCTAATGAGATACCCAACATCAATTCTCTCCTTATGAACTCTTGAGTATACTCTTGCACACTTTTCCCTTTCAACTGCCGAAGGGTTTGCCAACTCATCATGGCTTGTTGCATGTAGGCCAATGGATACAACTGCTTTTTTATTGTAGCAACAAATTGACTCCAGACAGAGATGGTCTTACCATGTCTTTTCATATCAGCCTGGGTTCTGCCTTCCCACCAAACCAAGGCATTGCCTCCTAGGAGTAGGTTTTCCAGCTAAATCTTATTCTTGTCTAAGTCTATGTTCTGTACCCTGCAATACACATCAATTTGTCTAATCCAATTGTCCAACTTTTCAGCATTTAGCTCTCCATCATATATAGGAAAATCAAATTTAACATCTAGTTTAATCAAAGATGCTTTCTTATTATGCACAGGGCTATTAGGAGGTGTGAGAAAGCTTTCCTCTTTCCCTTTTCCTTTTGAGTGGTCATGGGAATGAGACTCATCTTCTTCTTTATCTTGTTTAGAACCTAATGAATCTTCATCCTTGTGCTTTCTAAAGTCCCTATACATTTCTTCTACCATAGACTTTATAGCTAGGAAACTTTCTATGAATTGAGGGTTTGGCCCCACAGAACCTTCTTCTGACATTGTCTTCCAAGGATAGACTCTCCCAATTTCAGGATTAGTTTCGACACCTTCTCCTAATTTTAGCTTTGATCTAGTGAGCATTCACAGCTAAACCAACACGAGCTTGTCTAACCTTACAGCCTAAAGCTCTAATACCACTTGATCTGATAGTCACCCTATGAGTGTCATCAATTTAAGATTTATTAGAACATAGGTATTACAGACTCATGTGTTGGTGTGTGTGTTCTGTGTTATTTAAGCAACGGATCAATCAGATTGCCAATGCCTAGACATTTAAATGGAAAGACAGCAGAGAAATACAGTAAGCAAACACAAAGACACAAGAATTTTAATAAGGAGTTCACCCTATTCTCCAAGGCTACATCTTCGGTCCAGCTTTCAGTGGTGGCCTTGTTTTATTTTGTCTGTAAGTAGATAATTACAACGTAAGGACTCAATATGAGCTCTCTTGAAATAGGTTTGCTTGGCAGGGTGATTCTTAGATTCCCAAGCCACTGGAGTGCACAGACTCTTCTTCTTCCTACCAGCTCTGTGACCTTCGAGTCTACAGTGGAAAGAGCCAAATGTGATGCTCAGTCCGGATAGATTCCTCTATGGGATGGCTTGAATCTTCAAGCTCTAGTGCTCGATGTTGCTACTATCAGCTCGACACTCTGTCTCTTTTGCTTTGCTTTGTTGTTCTTTGTGTTCAGTCCTCCTCTCAGGGTCCACTGTTCCACCTCTTCGTCTCTCGACTCTTTCTGTCTAACTTTGCTGATTCGACTGTCTCTGTTCATGGATTTTAGCCATTTGTCCCCATCCCTATTCAGTTCGTCTTCTGTCTCTGTCGATTCACTTTTTGCAGCTGCACTTGGAGTTCCATGTTTGGTGTCAGCATGAACGCTCAGGGAGTGGCCACGTGTCCCCTTCTGAATAGCGCCAGCCTGCTTGTTGGTTTATTTCTTCAGTTACATCATGGATGCGTTCTTCCTCCACCGTGGCGGTCAAACAGACCTCAAATCTTTACGAACGTGACTTAATCCTCCGTCGATTCTGCTTCCTCCATCAAGCGCAGTCTCAACCATCCGATCTGGGTCCCCCAGATCCAACGTCATATGCACATCCCGTGCAATTGATCTGCTCGACCGATAGCGCGCGATCAATGATGGTTTTCTCTCACCTCTGCCACCACGCATCAATCGTTGAGTTGGATCACTCCACTTTGTCCAAACCTCTTACCATTTGAGGGCACCCCGATCAATACCGCCGGTTTTCCAGAGCGCGGTTCCCGCCTTATACGATTATCACTTTTTCCTTTTCCACCTGTGGTCCTTCGGTTCGCCATGCGTCCGAGTGCTCGGGCTTCCCCCACTTCAGCCCTATTTTCCCAGCGATGCGCATCAAATTCCACCTCCTTTTCCCATTCCAGGGTTCCCAAGGGCTACTTGGACCTCCTGCGCGGTCTCCATGGACCTCGGTCAGCGCGCTTTGACCGAGGTCCTCGTCATTCCACGTTGGCTACCATTGCCACTAGTTCAGGGGTGTTTTTTATCGCTGTTTTGGATTTCTTTAGAGATTTATTTGACCTGGTACAGTCATGGTTCTTTGACAGTCTACTATGGATCTAATTCAAATCACCTATTTAGCCCAATTCATTATTCCTCGAACCTACCCTTACTTTGAGTTTATCTCATAGCGTGTTAAGCATTAATTACCTAGAAAGCAATTCATTATGTCTAAAAGTGGAGTTGTCTTGTTCACTATTACCCCTCATCCATTCAAGATATGCTAAAGATTCTAATTTATAACCAAACACAACCCTTAAATGAGGATTTCTTGAGCCAAAGTTATAATGAGTTGAATTATAAGGAAAATTTGATTATTCTCGAGTATTTTTTACCCTTGAATGTCCTATTACCATAAACTACCCCCTCATATCCTTCAAGTATATTTTGTGAAATTTCTGGACAAATAATATCCCTAGTTTGTTTTATGGTTGGATATGACAATGACTAGCCAATTGATGATATCATATTACGATTTTTTGCTTATCTTTCCCTTGCAAGGAGATCATTTGTTATATTTCATTTCAACCAATATTCAACATATTAATGTCCTATTTTGCCACTATGATATTTTTAGGTCTTTTGAGGTACCGGTCTATCTTTGTGTATCTCTTCATTTACTTTCAAGTTGACAAGTTCTCAAATTTACAACTACAAAATGAAGATCAAAATGGAATGTCATCTTTGTCATTCTTTCAACCCCATCTTTTAGAAAGAATCCCCAAAATATGGGTTTCTCTAAGTTTTTGAATCAATTTTTATCGATTATATATCGTTTATTGTTTGATGAGTTCCCTCCCGAAGTAGTTTTAGAGATCAAGAAGATTTTACAACTCAAACTAGCTACTAGAGTGGGGGATTGGTATTTGTTCAAATATTTTAACTGAAATTCAGGTATATGATTGTGAATTTTCTCCTTACACACTTCTAGTTTTTCTACCAATGAGCATATTTTGTCTTGGATTCATCATATAGAGCCTCAACTCTGATCAAATTCATTTTGTATCAAATAAATGTGTAGCCATGTTTAAATTGAGGAAAGAAGTGGGACCCTCCTCAATTAAATACCAGAGAAACATTGTAAGAAGTTGAGGAAATGCTAGAAAATGAAATTACCTAAAGGGGAAGTTTGGCCCTATGATCCCCAAAAAATTATATTATAAAGAAGATTTAAATAGGGATCTAACCTTTACAAGCATGTGGCTAAACCAAACATTGAAAATTTTGCTAATGGTGATATTTGGAAACAAGATTTGATTAAAATTACATAACAAAGTCATGTAGTTTCTTAGAATTCACAACCTCTTGTCTTGAACACTCCTCAACCAAAAGAGAAATATCTAAAAAGAGGATTCTCAAAGACACAATAGACACTATCAATCTCAGAGACCGAGGATGAATAGAAAAAACTACAAAAGAAACCTAGAAATGAAGAAGAAGAAGTTACATTGTCAACTAAGAATACAAAAGAGGCTACATCAAGTGAGCTTGCATTCAATTGGGAACTTTTTCCAACAGCCTCTACAATCCAAAAGACTTCATCTCCAAGTATGTCAATTTTAGCTACAAGGAAGTAGGATTAAATTTATTCACATTTCATTGATACTAAAAATAAGAATCTTAAAACGAAGCAAGATTCATATTCAAAGTTGTGGAAACAAGGTTCAATATCATCTTAAACTAGGTTATTGTCTACCCTATATTTTGAAAAATGATATTTGAATATGGTTGATTTCGAACCTAGATCTTAGACAATTAAAACTGCAAAAGATTACAAGGAAGCTAAGTTAACCATATACCTAAACAAGATACATTTGGTAGATTAGATCGATCTACACAGGAAAATTAGAGAGATTATTTTTAAAAACTTAACAAATACTTCTTTAAATGCCTCAAAATTAGAAAATATGTTGACAAAGGTCACAAATCAGTTGAAGGAGAAAAAGATTGCTACCAAGACTAAGCAGATGAAAATTGATGAATTGGAGCAATGCATTGTTAAATTGGGGTAGACCCAAGATATTTGTCTTCAATACATACCCTAACTAAGTCTCAGGATACAAACATTCAAGCATTAAGAAGAAAGTTGAAAATCCTAACTATAAAACTTGTTCAAACACCTGAATTGGAAGTTATACAAAAAGAGAAAGAACAAGTAATGTCTATGATTATTGAGATAATGAAAAAGGTAGAAAATTATGAACAACAAATTGACCTCCTTATTTAAAAGGAAATAAATGAGCATGTATGTCTATCATCCTCCTCACCACCATCAACACTAGTTGATTCATTTGAGAAGTTGTCTAAACCAATGTCAACTTTAAGTATTAAGGATATTGAGATTAAAAATATTAAGAAAATAATCATAGTGAGGGATATGAATATTGATAATATCATTGGGGAGGTAGTTGATAGCAATGCAATAATTCATACAAACCAAGATATGAAAGCAAGATTGCAAAAGGAACGTAATCAACTAAGGGGTCAATTAATGGGAACACATGCTTTGAATGAAGGAAAATCCTTTGGATAAAAATAGTTACAAATATTTCATAAATGTGCGGGTAAATTAGGATTATTGGAGATGAAGTAGATTTAGTATACACCATTGAATAGGCAATTGAAAAAACTCAAACAAAATTAGGGGACAAACCTCAAATTGCCTCTAGAATATTAAAATTCCTCAACTCTGAGAATTGGTAGTAGTTGAGGGATTTGGGTGTTGAAGACAATATTTATGTTATAATGGAGATAAATAACGTTTCAACTAAAAAAAACTTCGTCCAAGAAGCTCGGGGTAAGTGGAGGTTAGTGGAAAAGGAGGTGGCGTCATTCAATACAAATTTCAATGTTCTAAGAGAAATGGTTATGCCTTCTTGTTGGGATCAAAATAGCACGTTAATGTACCTAGATGCATATAGAGAATCTATGTTAAGAAAAAGAGAAAATACAAGAAAATTTTCACATATGATGGGAATATTAAAGGTGCTAATTGTATTAGATGAATTAATGGATTATTTTTTCCTCCACTGTCAACTCAAAATGATTTCCCAACTACTCCATCCTATTAAAAGTATCCAAATTTGGATCTTACAAAAAGATGATCTCATATAGATCTCTAGTGGGAAAAATTGGAAATGGTTAACTAAATTTTCCCCATATATCTTTATTATTTAACCAAAATAACTTAGCTAAAGAATGATACATGTGGACAAGAATTGTTTGAAGCTTGTAATTTTTTATAATTTTTTTTTTTTACTAGTTAGTTCCTTAAAAGTTGTATTTGCAATAAATATCCATTGCAATAATTTTATATAAAACCTAAAGAAGAAATGAAGAAATGGGTTTTGATTTTGCAAGAAACATTGTATTTTTGCATCAGTGGACAATATTATTAAATTTTTAATCAAAATATTCTATTTTCAGAAATCGACATGTGTACTCTTGTGTTATACTATTTTTCTCATAAATTATGCATCTTTGTTTCATATATGAAATATTTGAATTTATATCAGAGATCTCAAGATGCTAAATTGCGGATCAATTTTCCTTACATCTAGAAATGTTATGCTTTACACGGAGATTTATGGTAAAACCCATTTTTTTATCATACCTCTTGTTAACTAGTTAGATTGTTACCTAATATTTCATATAATCAAAGTTTTGTTATGTTAATTGAACCATCAGAATACTTTTCTTGTGTGTTTTATTTAGTGACATACTTTGAAGTATTCATTGAATGTTGTAAAATATGTTACTTGGCCTTTCCTTTATTCTTCTATAACCCACAATCAATCATATTTTAGTTGTCTTCCTTAATTGGGAGGTAGCTTGTTGATTAGACATTTAAAATATATTATTTCACAGTGCATCATATAGGAGTTAAATTAAATTAGAACCTCTTTAAACTTTTTATGGTGTGTTACATAGTTTTCTAACCAAATTATCTAAAGGATACAACATCAAATTGGCATTGTTGCTAAGGATCAAAGATACAGAGACACTTTTCCTTGGGAAAATGATTATACCTTTCCTTGTTGGAGAACAAGGAATAGGTTAGCTAAATTTTGTCACCTGGTGAACTTAAGTATACAAATCATGGTGTCTTGAAGGAAATTTACGAGTAACCCTGATCCAAAGGAGGTCTCAATTTTATCTTATCCAAAGAAGTTAATTAGGAAAATAAATCTAAGATAGGGATAGGAAGCCACATATTCAACACTTTCTCAATAATTTGTCTCATTTCCTTAATATTCTAAAGAGAAACATGAAAATAAATTTCCTAAGTTGACTCCTATAATTATTTCCCTCTTTGAAAAGGGAGTCTCCAGAAATTGCTTTCCTCATTGAGAAAAATGAAGCCCTTGAGAAACCATCCCCTATTCTTCCTAAAGAAAAATTATTTGATGATATGAATTGGATCAATATAATTTTTTTCATCAATATCGATGGTTTCAGAGTGGAAAAAGTGGAGGAATCATCTCATAGGACCATTTTTACCAGCGGGACTTAGTTTCGAAAATGGGGTCTGAAACCTTTTGGGAGAATTTTGAGGCATTAAATGACATTTTTTGGGGAAAACATTTCCTCTTTAGTGTGGCACTTTTTTTTTCTCCATATTCTAGACACAAAAAGCTTTCCAATGACATAAGAATCGCCTGAATTGGAGTCTGTATGCAAAATTTATGTCACTTAGCAGTTGACTTTTCTATTTCTACCACCATAATTCGAGAGGATGCCACATCAAATCGCATTACTCGAGGAAAAGTGGTTAGCCACATGATCATGGTGAAGAATACTGTATAAGAGTCCATATTTTAACTCTAGTTAAGAGTTACAAGAGTCAAACTTAACCACTAGTAAGTTATCGTATTGTGTTAGAACCGAACCACTAAGAGGAAAAGCGTTATCATTCCTTTCAAGTGCATTTGTTCCATAAATGAGAAGAGTAGCAAAGAGGGATAGGGAGAGATCATACATAGAGTAGCTAATATGGATAGGGAGATATCACACATAGAGTAGCTAAGATGGATAGGGATACAAGTATCCATTTTCTATTCAAAGAAAGAGAGCGGAGTGGCCTCACCTTCCAGCTAGATTTTCTCCCAAAAGGGTTTCCCAGGTTATATCTGTGGCAATTGTGGTTTTTGAGTTTTTATTCTATTTTCCTATATTTTTTGCATAAATATAATTTACATGCATACACAATAAATAGTAATTTACAAATCCAGAAACCTAAAGAGAAATAAACCCTCATAGCATAGATTTCGTATTTTTAAGTACAATTTTATCAGATAGGTTGTGATGAATTGTCTAGTGGAATATCCATGGAAGTTTATAGGTCATTTGAAGTAATGCCTGAAGAAATATTTTCACTTTTCTCCCATTCCATTCCCCTACCTTTTTCATGGAAAGACAAGGAAATAAAATTATATATTAATCCTCTTGCACCTAAGGTAGAACAAGTTTTATAAGAACATGTTTTGTAGTAGCGACAATCAAAACAAAATAATTTGCAACAAAAAATGGTTGGAGTAGCTACTATAGTAGTTTTGAGGTATGCCCCTTTGCAATTACCTGCCAATTTTCATGATTTTAACCAGGGCACCTAAAACATTATCCTAAATTTGATGGTCAAGGTGAGATCATTGCACAATAACACATAGTTTCTTTCTTGATTTTTTAAATAATATCAATATGGACACAGATGATGTATATACTATGTTGGACAGTCATTGTCTAGATGGCTAGTGGCTCAATAAAGATATATGCAAGTGTGTTGGCATTGATGCCAACAGTCATGTTGGGAGATGTGTTGGGAAGTTGTCATTGTCTAATTGTTGGTAGGAGTGTTAGCATTACTGTCAACCAAACTAGCATGGATTCTTATCATAGTTGATGTTGGCTTTGATGTTCCCTAGCCTATTTGTGATGGTAATTAGGCTAGCATTGATATGATGGATGTGTCAATCTTAGGGGGAGTCCCATGGTTGTTGCAGTTCCATGAAGAGAATCATGACTGTAGCAAGCTTATTGGAGAAGCCATAAAATTATGACTATGGTGGTTGGTAGTTCAGGATTCCAGGCACAAGAAGAAGAGTCAAGGAGCAAAGTGTGGTAGAGAGTTTTCAACCATTTTATAGTTAGCATATGGGCTCAAAACTTACATCGGACCCTCTCCATTGGAAATTTCTCTGAAATAGATTTCCAACGGTGTGTGAAAATCTAAAAATGGACTCCTGGATCAAAAGATATGGTATGCCAAAGTCAGGGTCTTGAAGTCCTAAGCAGACCGAAATAACGGAGGTCCGCAGAGCGGAAAGAGGAATATTGGAGCATCAGAGCAAGCTATTTATTGGAGGTCATAAAATATCCAACCTCAGAGGTCAAAGTATATCAGGTTATCGAAGGCTGAATTCCATCAAAACATCGGAGGTCAAAGCGTACTGAGATATCAGAAGTTGAAGGCCATCGGAACACTAGAGGTCAGAGCATATTAGGATATCGGAAGCTAGAGGTCATCAGAACATCAGAGGTCAGAGCAGGTGGATATCATAATATCGGAAGGTTGAAGCCATCAGAACCTCAAAACTTCTTAACACTTGAATTTTGAGAAGTTACGATATATGGAGTTGTCGATATTGTTAAAAGTGTCGAGGGATGCGTAACGGGATTAACAAAGGTTTTCATTGCAAAACCAAGGCTTGTCGGGACCCTTCTCTCTCCTTCGGTAGGACACATGGTGACATGTGATTGGCTCTAAGAAGCTGGAGTGGCAACTTATGTCAGCATGACGTGGTAGTATGGTGGACAACTGGCATCTTGTTTTGGCACTTTTAGTGGCCCAATGGGGCAAATCAGGGTGACACATGTCATCACTCAGGAGGCGCTACATGGATAAATGAAGAGATCATGACGTCCTCCCATAGGTCAACATATAGGAGGTTTAGGACCTCGTCACTCATGTGAATATGGAATTTGAAAAGGTTACGATAAATTTGGCTTTGATATTCATAGGGACATGGTCGTGTTGAGATCAAAGAAACCAAGGTATAAGCAGAGGGAGCCAAAATGCAATCGGGACTCTGAAAAAAGTTACGATATGCAGGGGCTCCAATATAACGTTATAGTGGGATGCTAAGCCAACGATCACAGGCTCAGCCTTATGAGAAATAAAATGTACAAGAAGCTAAGTGCCAAGGGCACATAGCAATGATAGCACCTAAGTTCCATGAAGTATTTCGATGTTGTACATCTCATAACTCTAGGGAAAATTCTCTATGAGAAGGTCATGATAAAAGGGGCTTTGATGATACTAGCACTTGGTTGTGGAAGCTAAAAAGAACCGAGGGTGAGAGATTTAACACAGGGAGATAGACCCCCAGCAAGAGCCTGAAGGCTTGGCATCTAAGTGCTATACTAGTTGTCACAGGCAGCGGTCCTATGTGTGGAAAGTGATGAGAGCTAAGAAGAAGGAGCTACATGCCAATCAGGATCTTTATGGTTTCGTAAAAGATTTTTAATAAAAATTACGATATGTAGGGAGCCTGATATAACACTATAGTGGTATATAAAGTCGTCGGTCATAGCTCTTGTTCCCATGGTGGAAGAACAAGAGAGGAAAATAAAAAGGGATAGGATCCTCATGATCTCGTGTTTTCATAACATTCCCTTTAATAAAAGTTACGAAATGAAAGGGCTCTAAAATGGTAGCACAAAGGTGTATGGTAGATGGATGATTCAGCAGCAAGGACCATGATCGCATAGAGGAGTTGGTATGAGGAGTAATAGAATCTGTCAAAGATTGTTGGGTCAAGGAAACAAGGATCGTGATTTGCAGAAAAGAGTGTTGGGCATGTCTTGAGGTGAGACAAGCCATCTCTATGCTCCCATGCACGTCTCAGAAATTAAATTAAGATCAAAGAAGTCATCCTAAAGTACATTTAAGCTTTTTGAAGCCATGAATAAGCATGGAGAGCCTCGAGGACAAGATATTTTTTCATTGAGAGGACAAAGCTTGTTGGAGTGTGCAGATGAACTAAGAATTAATTATTAGTATGAAGATCATTCAGGTGCCCATATTCAGAGTTTATTGAGGCAACAATGTCCAAGTTAGATGCAACAGTAGAATGGAAGAGCCATGCCGAGGTACACTTGGGCAGTGTGGATATAGGATAGTAGAGGAAGCATTGTGCAGTGTGTAGCATAAAAAGACCTTTTATTTCCATTGAGCATATGGGGGGAATGTAGCATTGTTGAGTGTGTGGTGAGAAACGTTATGTGTGGTGGGTGTGTTGTTGTGCATGAGGCTAAGTGAGCTTGTTCTGCTGTGAAAGGCTGAGAGTACTTAAGTAGAAGGTAGGACCCCGAGAGAGTGAGCCAGTGTTGGTGTATGAAAGGCCGAAGGTGTTAGTGGAGAGGAAGAAGGACGAGAGAGTCTATGCTGAGGTGTGTGATGCTGAGAGAGCCTAGGAAATAGAAGGGGTCGAGGCCTTTGTGTAATTTGTTGAAGAGTAGAGAGTAGAGAGTGTTGTGTGGGCTGATGAGTGACTATTGTTGAGAAGATCAGTTGGTTTCTACAGTGTGAGCAGAGTGAGTAGAGAATAGATCTGAGATCATGCGGAGTTTCTACCAATTATAGAGAACATTCAATTCCTATTTGAGTGTGGGTTGGATCCTGCACATAAGTAGTTGGTGCTTCCATATCAAGTGGGTGCTTGAAAAGGCTTGGGATTGGTGCCTCTTGCAAATTGGTGCTTGCATAAATCCAAGGAGCTGCAAGTTGGTGCTTGCAACAAATTCATGAATTTGGTGCTTCACATGGTGCTTTTGATAAGTTGGAAAGGTATCTACAAAAGGAGGTAGTTGGTAATAGAAAACAATCAAAGGGAGTTGGTGCTTCCTATGAGTGGCAACTCAAAAAATAGATTGATGTAATAGAGCAGGTTCTCTCATATTTTATATCAATAACAACAACAAGCTTTGGCGGTTTTTCCCAAAAGGGTTTCCACGTAAAACCTTGTGTCTCATGTGTATGATGCTCATGGTGTGTGCTTGTATGTTGATTTCATATTGTTGCCTTATGTTATGTTGTTGTTTTTTATATGGATGGTTTGCAAGTTTGAATAAGAAAAGTAAATTGGCATAAAGAGTTAAAACTTAGCCTTAATACTAATTCACCCCCCTCTCAGTATTAACATTGTTTCCAACAATTGGTATTAGAGCCAATTTCCTTTAGTATTAGCTTAACTGATAGAAGGTAGATCAAAGGGAAATAATGGATAATCAATATTGGCTTACATATAAAGTGTTGGAAATAATACTAAGAGGGGGGGGGGTGTGAATCAGTATTATCAGATCAAGAATTTTTCTTTTTCATAATCAGATTTATATACGCTACTTCAGAGAGGGGAACTAGCGTGTACACGCAACTGTCTTTAAGGCAACTAGTGTTTATGCAGTAAACTTATGATTCAGTTAATTCATCATATGTTGATCTTTAATCAATGCATCACTACTTCATCAATCATTAAATAGTAACCATGTGCAATATAAACATAATAAACCATTACACATAAGCAACACACATGAACACCAAGATTTAAGGTGGAAACCCAATGTGGGTGAAAACCACCTGCTACTATCATCTCTGTCTTCTTTTAATAATAAGAAAATGTGTTTACAATCTTGTACTGGTGCAGACTCAGACCAGTACGTAGGCTTTTACCTGCAGAATGTTACAACCTTCTCTCATTCTCTAGCTTCTACTGGAAGGGAGCTACAATCCCCTAGCTCTTGTACTAGCCAATATGTTTACTAGTACGTAGGTGCTAGCCCACAGAAAATGTATTGGGAATGGGATCCCTTGCAGCAGGTTTTGGGGCTTAAAGCCCAAGTTTTGGTCAAAAATGGTGTAGAACTCCGCGAAGTATGGGCACGGAGCGCGAATTGTATAATCGAGTCATAGGGTTGTCCACCCTAAGAATTGTAATTTAATGTAAAGTTTTGTCGACCTACCCATGGTCCACGAACCATGGGATTGTATAAATAGAGCAAGGCTCTAAGTGTAAAGATAGTTTTTGGAGTAGAGAATAGATAGAATAGTGAAGGCATGGTTAGAGACTAGAGTGGAATCTGAAGTGTACTAGGTCATAGTAGTAGGAAGAGGCTCTACAGCTGAGTGCGCAGAGGCCTAGTAGAGTCTGCAGCTGAGTGCGCAGACCCCTGTAGCTGAGTGCATAGGGCGGAGTCGGTTCTGTACTTAGGATTGAAAGATAATAAAGAGAATTTTATTTTGTGCATCTGTTCTAGAATCTTTATGTTGATGTTATACATTACTTTTACTCTGTTAGTTTACTGTGTGCACTTGATGAATACTCATATGAATGATTATATGTGAATTTAATCTAAGTAATCATCTAACAAAGACTAATTAAGATAGACTTGGGTAAATAACATGGGTCGCGTTGCGGCTAAGTCCTGTGCGAAGACAGTATCACAGGGCACGGGGCGCCCACAGGTGCGCGTAGTGCAGTAAGTGCGAAGGTTGGACCATGTTCCAATCACCTCATATCAGGCATCCCCAAGGTACAGAAACCTAGTTCTAGCACCCTCCCATACTACTTCGAGTGAGACCTTAGTCCGTGCTCCACGGACTGTTGCCAAAAGGGCCAGTAGTACTGGGATTTGCTTGGCTAAATCACTTCCGAACCTGGGTCAAGCCCCATTAAGCCAACAAATGGTTTCATTGTCAGGACCAGGATCTACATAAGGGATGTCTGACGTCATGCCACTGGAACCCAACAAAGAAGGAAATTGAAAAGTGGTTGGAGCACTACATGTATATGGAAATCCATGAGATTTTATTTGCATCCTTTCCTTCTGAGATATATGAGTGAATCGCGAAGCTAGTAGATAGCAAAGGAAGGTGTAGGCTCGACAAACCAATAGTGTGGACTCCGGAATTGGTGCACAGACTAGGAGCATCAGAGGATAGAATCGCAAGGGCTGTGGACCATTGCCTCGACCAGATAATAGGGGGATTTATCACTGAGTTTACGGTGGACACGACCGTGAGCTACAGTGAACGCTTTCTTAAAGGACCGCGATGTAAGTATATTAAGTCTTTTAATACGTGGATTAAGATGCTATTATGTGAAAAAAGGGTCATGCAAATACATTAATGTTTGGGACTATGCAGAGCGGAAGAAGCTACAAAAGCAGTGAAGAATTAGAAAACAGTCCCTTAATTTCACCCCTGTGATAGAGAGAGGAAGATCTCGTGAAGGTCTCTCCGAGAAGCGCGGTTAGTTTGATAAGGCAGCACATTCCGTAGTTACCACTTCCACCCACACTACAACCCACTTCACCTCCATCTCCACCTACTCCACCTCAACCGCCTCCACAGTTCAGTATGGCGAGCGTGATCAAACTACCAATATTCAGAGGAGTAGGGAATGAGGATCCGGACCAATTCTAGTTCATGGTAAGAGTAGTATGGGAAGCATGAGGTGTCACGGATGACAATATTAAGAAGGCTACATTAGTGAGCATGTTATAGGATCGCGCATTAACATGGTATATCAAGCATTCTAACGACCACCCAAATGCATGGATGGTAGAGATCCAGAACGCGCTGAATAGGGAATTTAGCAGACCAAAATCAAAAACACAATCAATCATCGAGTTTAAATAGATAGCGATGCTCCCAGGCGAGACTCCCTGGGATCTGGATCAATGGATGAAGAGTACGATCTGCAAAGCCAATATGACGTTGACAGATGGACAACATCACGCATGGTTTGTAGCATCTCTGGCACTGCACTTGAGGACGGAGTTGTCCCAAGAAAAACTTTCCACCCAGGCCGAAGCATTGGAAATGGTAATGAGATTGCATAAGACCCCAATACAAAACCCTAGGTTAGGAGTTCAACAAATCCATGCGCAACTACAAAAGTTGTGTTTGGAAATGCAAAGCTTGAAGTAGGATAGGGCACTGTAGACAGAGGCACGCGAGGAAGTATGGTGCATAAAATTCAAAGGCGAGGGCCATGACAAGGATCATTGTCCAGTGTTCATGAACTACTTGGTAGGAAGAGGGCCAATGTCGTAGAGACCAGAGGTGTAGGAAGGGCCGAGTGCAGGACCCGCTTTATTGTGCGCGATCTGTCAGATAGGAGGGAAACATACGACAAATAATTATCATTTGTTGCATAAGTATACATAGACACCCAACAATTGTTTTGTAATTTTTGCAGGTCAGTAGGCCACAATGAGCACACGTGTTGTACTTATAAGATAATGATGGATTGAACCCCTGCCTACAGGATGCAGACCGAAACGCGAGCCCTCGATCTAGATGCGGGGATGGTGCGCGCTAGATTCCAGGGGTGAGGTCAAGGACATGGGGGAATGGGACCAAGAAGGGGCTGTAGACAGTTAATTTGTTACAATTGCGGAGGACCAGGGCACTATGCCCACGATTGTAACAACCCGACGATGATATCATGTTCGTATTATGCTCAATTTGACCATGAAACAATAGATTGTTCTACGTTGATCACAAATATGCACGAAAAGGGGTATTCCAACCTCTCCCAACTCAGAATATACAAATGATGAGGTCTGAGCCATGCAAAGAAGACCCGAATGTAAACATGATGCTCAAAAGTAGTATAGCCACAGGAGAAGATATGGGGAAACAGCCAGAGGAAAGTACATGGGCTCGCAAGGATCCTACAAAGGAACCCGAGTTTGACTTAGAACGCGCAAAGGAGACATTCATGGAAGCTAAGAAGAGCTTCGCGAAGGCCTCCACTTCAAGTAGTAAGGATCAACTAGAGCCAGGAATGGATCCTTCAATGCTCACTACCCTTCTAGAAACATGCATGAAACTATTGTGTGACAACAAGGCGATTAAAGGACTACAAGAGATTATCACCAGATTCGCGGGGGCAAGAGAACCGCACGTAGTCAAGAAATTAGGGAAGCATGCATTGCGCACTGGAAGGGAAATGAGGTTGACTACACAAATTGGTGAGTATGAAATGGATTAGGTCATCCTAGATCTGGGTTCAGATGTGAATGTATTACCAAAGAAAACATGGGAATGCATGGGTAGGCTCGCGCTACAATGGTCCCCTATTCGATTACGAATGGCGAACCAACAGAAGATTTTTCCCATGGGAAGGTTACAAGGGGTAATAGTTGATATTGAAGGTGCGAGTGCGCAGGCGGATTTTGAAGTAATGGAAATTTTCGATGACAGCAATCCCTATCCCGTGTTGTGAGGAATAGACTAGGCCACCGATATGAACGGAGTCATCAACCTGAAAAAGCGCAAAATGATCTTAGAGAAAAAGTCATTACGCATAGTAGTCCCACTGGATCTAGCCGAAGAAGCGCTACACTGAACCAGTGTGCGATGATGAAAGCGACGATGATCTTGATTATATTTACAAGATAACAGCGCGAGACCAAGATTGGGTGAATTCGACTGCAAATGGGAGGATTTCGTGGGAGCGCGAAAGCTCCTGCACTATGGATTCAGACAAAGAGATAGAGCGATGGAAGAATCAGTTGCGCGAAGTAAGGATGCTGAATTGCAACATGATGGTTAGATTACTGCATTGCGTGACAATAGAGGCGAGAGAACTACCTACATATCATGGATTGACAGCGGTGGATGAATTCCTAAGCAAATTTGAAAGCACAGTACCGAAACAGCAGTGGGTTGATGCGTTGAAATGGGCACTGCGAGCAACACCCGCATGATGGTGGGGTACACATCAAGGGAACTTTGAGGACTAGCACAGATGTAGAAGGATGATGTGCCTATGGTTTGGAAACTCCCAGTTTCGAACAAGAGTCAGCCAGCAAGGATGGAGCAACTTGCGTGCCCACCTGTGTTGATGGGTACAGACGTGTGATGTGCAACCCACTCAAGCACACCCCAAACTAAGGATCGAAAATTGGAATAGGACGCAACAGCAAGAAAGGTGATGTGTACCACAAATGCTCCATGTGGAAGCATTCAATAAGGTATGCGGAGGCTTGAACAGGGTTCACCAGGTGAGACAAATGGATTGGGACCAGCGCGTGCCGGCGATTCGATGGGCCTATAGGGTCATGTGCAAAAACCTGAGCATGAAGATGATTTCGAAGTTGAGGAGCAGAGTCGAGACCATAGTTTTGGAGGAAAGGAATCCTCACACAATAGCTCCCATAGTTGGGACAATACACGAGGACCAAGACGAAGGAATTATGCAGCTATGCAAGGACGAACATATGTAGATTCAGGAAGTTGTTCAGCGAGGGAACCTTAAACTTCACGAACTCGAAGAATATCAAGTACGACTAAGGAATAAAAGCATGTTAATGGACGCGGAGATCAAAAAAATGGAAAAAGAAATTACGCAAGCATGTCGCGTCGATAAACTAAGAATGACAGGACAAGATATGGGCAGCCATACTACTGCATTTAGAAGATTGTCGTTGAGTATTTGTGACTCTGCTACCATGGCTACGACCACACCTTACCAGAAAAAGTAACCAAGGGAGTGCACCACATAAGGAAGAATGCACGGCACTGAATGTCGCGAGGGCAATTGAGGGGTACCCACGGACTAGGCTGGAAGGTGAATTGAAGCCTCGCACAGGGGTGCGACCACCTGACTATCTGTGAGGAGCACAGTCTCAACGCTCCAAGCAGTTGAAAGAGAGTGCAGGATTATAAAAGAGTCTGTGAGGGAGCTACGCAATAAGGAGGTTGCGCGCAAGATTGGCATGTCACAAGGGTCGCGCTCGTGTATAGGGGGCTGCGCTGCCACATGGGTAGGCTGAGAGGTGACCATTGGTGTCACTGTTCATGACAAGATGTCCAATTTAAGGCAAAGAGGAGCGGGTGGCAGACAACTAAGACACGTAGTCAGAACTAGATTTGGGACGATCTGCTGCCAATCTAGCATTAATGGGCCAAATGTGGGGGGAACGATCGAATTTGAATTTAAAAAGGCCTATAAATCACAGGTGGCTATCTAGTGAACAACCCTTGGAATTTTGAGAATTCAATTGTTGCATTATCAAGTGGGTATGGACCTTATGAATTTGGAGGCTTTGATAGAAAGTTCAGTGTTTGGGACATTGTCGAAGGAGATGTAAGACCTCCTAAATAGAATGATGTCGACGACTGAGGAATCCATGCAGAGCCCTACGCTCCAGGTGGGGGATGCACTAGAAATTTCAAAATCGCCCTGGACGCCGAGGCCGAAGATGGATCCACAGGCAGCAGGACCAATCCAAAAGTCCCCACAGAATCCGCGGTTCGGTAAACTTTCTATGGAAGACAAGGGCAAGATTGTTAATCTTAAGACAGATGATGAGGAAGAGGACTTCCAGGATTTCGTAAAGGAGATAGAGGTGGATGAAGAAATGGAAGAAGACATCCAACCGGTGCACTTTGCAGAAAAACTTCCCAAGTATGTCCCTCCGTGGAAAGGGAAAGAAAAAGTACCCAAGGATTTGGATGCGGCTAAGAGTGCACTCAAATCCCCGCTCTTCCCAGATGGAATTTTGATTGAAGGCTAGGTCCTAGGCCGCGTTCCCATGATGAAATTTAAAGATTGGGACCTCGCAGAAGGTGAAAAGTCCCCAAATTTACAGACTGAGAACCTCATGACACAAAGAAAGGAGGGGTCTATTACAACACTCGAACCGCAGGAATGGTTGCGTGGTGTGGAGAAGGCCGGGCTACTCCACCTACTATGGATTCTACATTTTCACCGCACACCGATTACAATCTTAGTTATCAGGAAACTGCTTTTCCTGGTACACGATGGGTACTTGTGGCTGGAGGAGCCCATTCCCATCATGGCGGAGCTTATTCATAGGATTTCTCAGCTTCCTTGTGAGGGAAGGGACCCCGCAGAAATAACTGGCAAAAATGGAGATTTGGCGCTCGCAGAGGCCATGAAGAAGAAATAAAAGCTGGAAAATAAGTAGAGAGGATACGTAATTAGTAGAATTCCAGACAAAAGGGTGTGCATAGATACCTAGCTACTAGCCGGGAAGGTGATGAGAAAATGTCACAGCAACGAGGTATTAGCGACGGTCGTCGCGCTAGCCGAACAATGCATGGAAGGGGTCCAATTCAACTAGGTTGCCTTCCTCTGTGAAGAATTCCTCACCAACTACAAGGAAGTCTAGGAGAAGGGCAAGACCTTCCACTACACATGGTTGCTCTTTTCCATCATACTGGTGTCTAGGGAACTACCTGAGGACAGTCAGTTCCCTCCTCTTGAAAAGGACTTGCCAGAGGCGGAAAAATATGCATCGCTCTGGGTGATGAAGGATGCCACAAGGATCCGCGAGACCAAGATCTTCTAGGTGCTCATGGAGGCGAGCGTCTGGATGTGGATCAACAAGAGGCCGTACCTATCCCCCACAGTGTACGACAGTCTGTGGAGCTTTGCAAACTTCAAGGCAGATATGCACAACATGTACATTAAGGCATGTAAGGATCCGGTGCAGAACTGGACCAAACTTCCGTTCATTAAGATTGACGATGCCATCTTCGTTGTGCTCAATTCATGGCCACCTGGGTGGTGTGCCTCGGATCTGGCGGCATGCAATAAGATAGCGGTACAAAAATAGAAGGTTGCCACCAAGCTGTTGGCTCAGTAGAAGCGCAATGAGTAGTTAGCAGAGGAGGTAAGGGTTTTTCGCGAGGCAGTGAAGGCTGCCATAGAGTAGACCAAGGGTGCCGAACAAGCAGCAACAACACAGGCAATAGGGGCCACCATGACATAGGAAGAAGGAGGCCTGGACTTGACCACGCGACAGGGAAAAGAGGACACAGTTAAAGGCGTGGACCCAAGCACGACATTTGCAAAACTAAAATGGCCGCGTGATATGGAACGAACAGGCCCACGGAAGAAGACCAAGGCTTCCAAACTGGATGGTGAACCCATTACACTTGCAGAGGGTGACCTATACGACATCGGCGACATAGTTCACAAGGTCACCAAGGAAGCGCTCCAAGAAGCAATGATCAAGAAGTAGA
Source organism: Pinus tabuliformis (assembly GCA_031772625.1). Lineage (NCBI taxonomy): Eukaryota > Viridiplantae > Streptophyta > Pinopsida > Pinales > Pinaceae > Pinus > Pinus tabuliformis. The sequence continues at coordinate 1,294,211,848 of CM062807.1, forward strand.
TTGTGTTGGGGGCCTTCGGGGAGTAGCTCCAGGAACTTCAGGTGCGGCCCCCACAAGGGGGAACGGTAACCGCCTACGGTGCCGTAGGTACATCAACAACAGAGCAGTTGCTGCAGGCAAAAATGGCTACCATTTTCATGCTGCCGGAAGGAGCACTGACAGCAGACAACACAGAGGATAGAGCCACGGTGGACCAGATCAAGGGATTTGGCCTAAACTTGGCTTCCCTTCCGCAGGATATATTATACCAACTACAGGATGGAGCAGCAGTAGAACTTCATGCTAGGGAAAGACGCGTAGTACAAATGCTCAACAAACAGTGAATCAACATTGAGCAGCTTAGTCTACAACGCGATGAAGTGCTGATGCAGAATCAACAGTTGGAGCAGATAGTGGAGGAAGCATGTCACCGCACTCCAGAGCTAGAAATTGCAACAGACCTACCAGTTGGAGTGTGAGTTCATAGATTGGCTAATGGATTTCGCAAGGCAAAGGAGGAAGCAATAAGGATACAGTTGGACCTCAACCTTCAGATTGCCTAACTATGATTAAAGGCGCAACCATCCATGCCCCCAAAAGTCAGGGAACAACGCGTTGGTGCTATCCAAAAGGGGCTGGAAGAAATAGGACAGGAAGTGCAGGATTGTACGATGTTGTTGGAAGAATCCCTCACGGTCCTTAATTCCTTACAAGAGGACCCCACCATACAGCGCCTGGAAACTGAAGCACGGGAACTCCAAGTGCAGTATGACAGTGTGCGCGGAACAATGTAGACAGTTGTCCTGACCCAGTAGTTGGCGAAGCTACAATAAGCAATGGCATTGAAGGAACAGGTGGATGTCGCGTGACAGAAAGAGGCAGTACTTAAAGCGCGCGTCTAGCCGTGAATTGGTGAGGCCTTTCACATCACTGCCGATATCGAAGGAAAGCTTGCACAAATGAAGGTGATGCATGCCTTAAGACATGGATCTGCCCTTGACAGTGAGCATTCGGTATAAAAAGTAGAGTAGATCCAGCAGACAACAGAATAGTGCATTGTGGACCTTCGCGCAACACAGGCACAGTTGGACGGGCTCTGTGCCAAGATCGCCACACCAGCAGAGTGACTTCGGATGAGTCATGATGATTGTGTTGGGGGCCTGTTGGGCAAAAGATCCCCCACAATAGTTTTTGGGGCTTAAAGCCCAAGTTTTAGTCAAATATGGTGTAGAACTCCGTGAAGTATAAGCGCGGAGCACGAATTGTATAATTGAGTCATAGGGTTGTCCGCCCTAAGAATTGTAATTTAATATAAAGCTGTGTCGGCCTACCCGTGGTCCACAGACCATGGGATTGTATAAATAGAACGAGGCTCTAAGTGTAAAGATAGTTTTTGGAGTAGAGAATAGATAGAATAGTGAAGGCATGGTTAGAGCCTAGAGTGGAATATGAAGTGTTCTAGGTCGTAGTAGTAGGAAGAGGCTTTGCAACTGAGTGCGCAGAGGCCTAGTAGAGTCCGCAGCTAAGTGCACAAACCCCTGCAGCTGAGTGCGCAGAGGCCTAGTAGAGTCCGCAGCTAAGTGCGGAAACCCCTGCAGCTGAGTGCACAGGGCGGAGTCGGGTCTGTACTTGGGATTGAAAGATTATAAATAGAAGTTTATTCTATGTATCTGTTCTGGAATCTTTATGTTGATGTTATACATTATTTTTACTCTATTTCTTTACTACACGCACTTGATGAATACTTGTATGAATGCTTATATGTGAATTTAATCTAAGTAATTAGCTAACAGAGCCTAATTAAGGTAGACTTGGGAACACGGGTCACGCTGCGACTAAGTCCTGCGCGAAGATATTATCATAGGGCATGGGGCACCCGCAGGTGCACGTAGCATAGTAAGTGCAAAGGTTGGACCGCATTCCAATCACCTCATATCAAGCATCCCCAGGGCGTGGAAACCTGGTTCTAGCACCCTCCCATACTACTTCGAGTGAGACCTCAGTCCGCACTCCACAGACTATTGGTGAAAGGGCCTGTAGTACCACGATTTGCTTGGCTAAAGCACTTCTGAACCTGGGTCAGGCCCCAATAAGCCAACAAAACTCCACTCTTCCACTAGGGACCGCGTTTCATGAATTTTCAGACTGGGTGCTCCTGGCACATATCAAGACATATGAAGACCTTGACTCATTAATAACCCATCAGAAATTTAGAAACTCAAAATTCATCAACCAACATGCAGTTAATCTAAAACAATCAGATAATTGTCATCAGAACACTGTGTTGAAGCCAGAAACATGTATCAACATTCAGAACCAACTGAAACCTCAAAAATTCATGTGTCAGACAGTATACGCTACTTCAATGAAGACAACCTGCGTATATACACTACTTCCTTCAGCCCAACTTGCGTATACCTCTAAAGATTTTGAATCATAAAATCTCTTAATCACAAACTATACCAACCAACAGTGTATTGAACATCTACTATCAACTTATAGAAATTTACACAGGTAGGCAATAGAAAACACTTCTTCTCACTTATACAATCAATCAAGTATCAACCTCCTTGTGCATTCAGATCTAAGAAGACTTCATTTGACAGACAACAGTAAAATAGCAGTAGAAATAAATCAACAATATTGATCTGATAGATCAATCATCTCTAAACATCAAGCCTTTATTTTATATACGCTACTTGAAAGAACAGAACCTGCGTGTATATCCTCTTTTGTCGAGACGAACCTGCGTAAATATCTGCAAATATTGACTCAAAACTTTGCTGCAATTCTAGACTTCAGACAAACCTAGATCATGATAGATAATGAATAAAACAGACGCAAACCATCAGATCTAGCCTCAACCAATATCAGATCATTCAAGAATAAGTCAATTCAGGTCTCATGATCCTGATCCAATATTGAACTCAAGGTGCACATAAATATTTCAAATCTAGTCCTAAACATAACCCTGCAACATAAAACATACTTCAAATAGAAATATTCCTTAGAATCTTATTCACTTGCACATTTGGCCTTATGACCCTCTCTTCTTTATATAGTTTTTGGCCTTTCTCAATACCATGGACCGAATCCACTTAGGACCAATACCTTGGATCAAATACCACGGACAGAATACCTCGGACTAAATACCTAGGGTCAATATCATGGTCCAAAGATATCTTGGACCAAATACCCCAGACCAAAACCATGGTTTTCAACATGTATGCAATTTGCTTTCTGTGGGATTGCGTGCGTACGTTATACGCTATTTCTGTTATGAGTACATGCATGTATACGTTGCTTGGACTAAGTGAACCTACGTGTGTCTCTTAAACTGCTCTTACATCATCTTCTTCCTTCAACTTCTTTATTATGATCAATAGACCTTAGTTCCATCTTCTTGATCCTCTATACCACTGCCCTATTGCCTTTGAATATTCCTATTAGCCTCTTATCAAAACTGAGTTGACCTGTAGAGTTGCCATCCAGGACAATACTTGTATCATAATGCCAACAATCTCCCTCTTTGGACTTGATGGAAACCATGATGGCGTTGACTACCGAAAGCTGTAAAGACTGTTAGAGATACCATACAACACCAAAATATCAAAATACTCCCCCTCTTTGATGGAAACCATGATGGTGTTGACTACCGAAAGCTGTAAAGACTGTTAGAGATACCATACAACACCAAAATATCAAAATACTCTCATCCTTTCATGATGCTATCCATACTCCCCCTGAGTACATGCCGAGTCTGTAGAGAGATGATTCAATATAAAAACATGACATTATAACTCAACAAAGTGAGTATGACCTCCCTATGACCACAAACTCATGCATACATCAATCACCCAACCAAGTGGGGATACACCATATTTGACTCATCTGCCCAGCTAAGTGGGGATATACCAATGTTTATACATGACAGAAATACAACAATTATTACATCATCCATCCCAAGGATATTGGGGAAATAAATTACATCATATAACCAATAATACTCATTGAAATATAGACCATGACAGAAGAAGTTATATCACACTAATGACTGATGCAACTAAGAAATAGTTGAGTTCAACAACCATAATGCCAACAATGTGGAATGTAAACGCTCCCCCTGAACCTATGCTACCACTGTTTTTTTTTATATAAAAAACATATATGCACTTTCAACTAAGGCAACCCGCGTGTACCCATGCATATACTACATGAAACCAGCGTGTAGTAAACTTCCTCTAAAAAATTGGATTTAACAGCAGGATGATGCAGCAATAACTCCCAACTTTTGTCTGAGATATTCAAATTTTTCTTTGGGCAGTGGTTTAGTGAATATATCAGCAACCTATTCTTTGGAGGGGACATACTCCAATTTGACCTTTTGTTCAAGCACTTGTTCTCGTAGAAAATGGTACTTGATAGGTATGTGCTTGGTCTTGGAGTGCATGACTAGATTCTTTGAAATATTGATGGCACTTGTATTATCACATAGAATGGAGATGGGTGGAGTACATGTGATCTAAATGTCTTGCAAAGTTTACATCATCCAAAGTAGTTGTGTGCAGCAAGATGCAGCAGCCACATATTCTGTTTTAGTTGTCGATAAAGCAATTGAACTTTGTTTCATGCTGAACTAAGACACTAACCTGGAATCCATATAGAATGCACCACCACTAGTGCTTTTTCTGTCATCAACACTTCCTTCCCAATATGCATCTGTATATGCATGAAGACTGAGATCTACATCTTTAGGATACCATATTCCAAAGTCCTAAGTTCCTTGAAGATATATGAAAATTCTTTTAACTACCTGAAGGTGTGATTCCTTTGGATTTGCTTGGAATCTTCCAACTATTCCTACTGCATGCATGATGGAAGGTCGGGTACATGTTAGATAAAGTAGACTGCCAATCATGGATCTGTAAGTTGGTTGATGTACTGCTGGTGATTCATCATTTGTGCTGAGACTGCATCCATCTTTAGTTTGTTGAACTTGTAGACCAAGAAAATAGGTAAGATCACCAAGGAAGGACATTTCAAATTCTTGCTACATTACTGAAGCAAAATTCTGACTCATAGATTCTTTATTGCTACCAAAAATGATATCATCAACATAAACAATAATAATTAGCAATTTATCATTTTTAATCTCTGTATATAAATTTCTATCTGTAGAATCTTTTGTAAAACATTGTTGGTGTAGATATTTGTCAAGGCGGTAATACCAAGCCCTTGGAGCCTGTTTCAGACCATAGAGAGCCTTTTTGAGTCTGCATACAATTTTTTCATCATTTCCAAGAATGAATCCTTCTAGTTGTTCAATATAAACTTCTTCCAAATCTCCATTAAGGAAGGCTGATTTTACATCCATTTGGTATACTTTGAATTTCTGAAAACTGGAAAGAGCAAGAAACATTCTTATGGTGTCAAGTCTAGCAATAGGTGCAAAAGTTTCTTCAAAATCTATACCTTCTTGTTGAGAATACCCTTTACAAACAAGTCTGGCCTTGTTTCTAATGACTTCTCCATTTTCATTCAGCTTGTTCTTGAATATCCATTTAGTTCCTATAATATTTTTATCATGAAGTCTAGGAACCAATTCCCAAGTTTCATTCTTTTCAATTTTCTCAAGTTCTTCATCCATGGCCTTGACCCAACATTCATCTTTGCATGCTTCATTTACATTTTTAGGTTTGGTGGAGGATAGTAATGCTAGATAGCTTGAGGTCCCTGTAATAGTTCTTCTTGTCTGTACACCAGCCTCCCTTTCTCCTAAAATTTGAGTTTCTAGATGATTTTTCTGAACATACCTGGATGGACTCTTTTCTTCTACCATTATATCTTCTTTTGGTGCTTCATTGGTTTCTTCTTCAATATAATTTTGATTTGATGTGGGAAAGTAATCTTGATCTTCCTCATTGTCATAATCTTTTGTTGATTTTATCTGTTTTGGATTTATGCATGCTTCATCAACGACAACATCAATGATTTCAACAATTTTCCCAAGTCTTTTATTATAACATTTATATCCTTTACTTCTGGAAGAATAACCAAGAAGAATCCCTTCATCTACTCTGGGTTCAAACTTACCAAGTTTTTCATCAGTCCTTTTGATAAAACATTTGCTTCCAAAAACTTTAAAGTACTTTACAGTAGGAGTCTTACCATACCAAAGTTCATGTGGAGTTTGAGTGCTATTTACCCGAACATTTTCTTTGTTGATAATAGTCATGGCAGCGAATGTAGCTTCACCCCAGAAGGTTGCAGGAGTTCCAGATTCATCTAGCATGGCTCGAGCCATTTGTTGAACTGTTATGTTCATCCTTTCTACTACACCATTTTGCTGAGGTGTTCTTGCAGTGGAGAATTCCCTTTTTATTCCATGTTGTTCACAAAAGTCAAAGAATTCATCCGATATAAATTCCCCTCCTTGATCAGATCTGAGGCATTTGATTTTTTGATCTGATTCATTTTCAACCAAAGCTTTGAAGGCTTGGAACTTTTCAAATGCTTCATATTTATGCTTTAGAAGACCTATCCAACACATTTTGGAAAAATCATCAATGAACAAAATAAAGTATTCTTCTCCACAAGGTGACTTTTTCCTTGTTGGTCCACATAAATCAGTATGGATAAGTTCAAGAGGCTTACTAGATGACCCTTCCTTTTCCATGAAGTGAACTCTAATTTTCTTACCGATTTGACATGGTTTGCATATTGTATTTTCTGGGATGTTGATATCTGGAAGATCACAAACAGCCTTGATTCTACATGCTTTTCTTATTTGAGAAAATATTAGATGTCCCAATCTTCTATGCCATAGCGAGTTTTCATCACTTTTTCTTAGATAGCACTATTGTTGTCCTCCTTTGAGTATGTATAAGTTGTTTGGAGTTCTTGTACCTTTGATCATGGTCTCTCCTGTATCAAGCTCACGAACAACACATCCGTTTGATCGAAACACCACTTCATTTCCTTGATCACACATTTGACTGACACTCAACAGGTTATGCTTTAAACCATCTACATACATAACATTTCCAGCTTTAACCTTTTCTTTCAAGAAAACATAACCTTTACCTTTTATGACAGCTAGAGTGTCATTTCCAAATGAGACATTCTTTTCCTTTTCTAAGGCATTATATGAGTGAAGTTTCTCTTTGTCACTTGTCATATGTTTGGAGCATCCACTATCGATGTACCACTGATTTTCTTGTCCTTCTGCATACAAGGCTATACCACATATTTCTGTTTGAGATTATTTCCTTCTCCATATCTTTGGATTTAATGGTGTTTGCTCCTTTTGAGGTGTTTGCCGAAATTTGCTCCTGCATTCAGATTCTTCATGACCAAAGTTGTTATAAACTGAGAATTTGATTTCATTTTCAAGAGGAGAAAAGTTATTAGAGGAACTTATCTTGATCCCTATTACATTCCTTTGATTTCATGCTTCTCTAGTCATGATGGTTTTGTAAGCAACGCATTGAGTAGCTTTGTGCCCAAAATTATGGCATGAAAAAATTGCACATTAAAGAAGTTTCTACGACTATCGAATCTATTTACCTGTTGACTGTAGTTTTTATTGATATTCATCTTTGGAGCAAATTTATTATGATTTGCCTGAGGTTGGTTGTGGCTTCTATTGATATTCATCCTTGGAGAAAATTGAGTATGATTTACTTGGTGATCAGCGTTATACCTTTGCTGACGATTGTCTTATTGTTCATTGGTCTTTGCTGCATCAAGATAGCTTTTGGTGGAGGTTGATGGCTTCTGTGATTGAGATGCTTCTTCAGTATATCCAAGACCTGCCTTTATCAGAGGAGAATGCTAAACTTTAATAATTTCATTTAAATTTTTTGATCCTTTAGCAAATCTAAGATTGAGAGATTTTGTTTTCTCAACATCTTTTCTTAGACCCACAATTTCACATTCTAGTTTTTCATTGTGTTTTTCTTTTTCAGCAAGTTGGTATGTTAAGGTATCTATGATCATATTCTTTTCTTCTAAAAAGATTTTGAGTTAAGAGATTTCTTCATGAAAGTTTTCTTTTTCTAAAGCATCCTAAAAATCATCATTGTCATAAGCCATGAGAACTCTATAATCATCACTAGTTTCATCTTCATCGCTATTAGATAAACCATTGCTATCTTCATGAGTATAGTAACTCCTTCTATTCACAACTTGCTTCCTATTCCCTTTTTCATATTCCTTTCCTTTTTCATATTTATCTTTATGAGGATATCTGGCAGTATAATGACTGACTCTACCACAAGAAAAGCATTTGAAAGGTAGCTTACCTCTAAACCTTCCAGAACCCCGTTGAAGCTTCTTGACAAAATTTACCTCATCTTCTTCTTCTTAAATGTGTCCTGATTCATTGTGTTCTTCCTTTTCTTTTCCTTTTACTGAAGCTTTAAATTCGGCTTCTCTCATATCTGATGGACCTCCTTTTCTCATCTCAAAAGTAGTTAGGATTCCATGAAGCTGTGTCATAGTGATATTCTACAGATCCTGTTTTTCTTCTATGGTAAACACTTTTGATTCAAATTTAGCAGACAAGGATCTCAAAATTTTCTCAACTAAGGTAACTTCCTTTATTTCTTCACCCAGATTCTTCATACAATTAACAACCTCATCTATACGTAAGAAGTAACTAGCTATATTCTCATCATTATGCATCTTAAGAGTTTCATACTAAATTCTAAGAGTTTGAAGCTTAACACGTTTTACCTGAGAGTCTCCGTCCTAGCTCTGAACGATTTTGTCCCATATCTCTTTGGTTGATTTGAGTTGCATCACTTTGACAAAATCTGATTGTGACAAACTTCCCAATAAATTATTGACAGCTTTGGCATTGGCTTCATATTGCTTTTTACCTATCGTGTCTGTAGGAATTGTTGTTGGAAATTTATATCCTCCTACAATTTCCCAGACATCTGTTCCAAGAGATTGTAGATAGGATGTGGTTCTTATTTTCCAATAAACAAAGATGCTCCCATTAAATATTGGCGGTCTAATGGATCTCATGCTTTTGTAATTATTCATCTTGATGGATCTTCCTTCAAGTGATCAAACTTATTCTGAAGAACTTGGCTCTGATACCAATTGTTGGAAATAATACTTTGGGGGGGGGGGGGGGGGGGGGTTGAATCAGTAAATTATCAGATCAAGAATTTTTCTTTTTCATAATCATATTTATATATGCTACTTCAAAAAGGGGAACTAGCGTGTACACGCAACTGTCTTTAAGGCAACCAGCGTTTATGCAGTAAACTTATGATTCAGTTAATTCATCATATGTTGATCTTTAATCAGTGCATCAGCACTTCATTAATCATTAAACAGTAACCATGTGTAGTATTAACATAATAAACCATTACACATAAGCAACACACATGAACACCAAGATTTGAGGTGGAAACCCAATGTGGGTGAAAACCACCTACTGATGTCGTCTCTGTCTTCTTTTAATAATAAGAAAATATGTTTACAATCTTGTACTGGTGCAAACTCATACCAGTATGCGAGCTTCTACCTGCAAAAGGTTACAACCTTCTCTTATTCTCCAGCTTCTACTGGAAGGGAGCTACAACCCCCTAGCTCTTGTACTAGCCAATATGTTTACTAATATGTAGGTGCCAGCCTACAAAAAACTCCACTCTTCCACCAAGGACCATGTTTCATGAATTTTCAGACTGGATGCTCCTAGCACATATCAAGACATATGAAGACCTTGACTCATCAATAACCCATTAGAAATTTAGAATCTCAGACTTCATCAACCAAAATGCAGTTAATCTAAAACAATCAGATCATTGTCATTAGAACATTGTGCTAAACCTAGAAACCTGTATCAGCATTCAGAACCAACTGAAACCTCAAAAATTCATGTGTTAGGCTGTATACGCTACTTCAATGAAGAAAGCATGCATGTATACACTACTTCCTTCTGCCCAACCTGCGTATACCTCTAAATATTTTGAATCATAAAATCTCTGAATCATGAATTGTACCAACCAACAATGTATTGAACATCTACTCTCAACTTACAGAACTTTACACAGGCAGGCAACAGAAAACTCTTCTTCTCACTTATACAATCAATCAAATATCAACCTCCTTATGCATTCAGATTACATTCAGATCTAAGAAGACTTCATTGACAGACAACATTAAAATAGCAACAACAATAAATTAGCAATATTGATCTGATAGATCAGTCATCTCTAAACATCAAGCCTTTCTTTTGTATGCGCTACTTGAAAAAACAAAACCTGCGTGTATACGCTCTTTTTCCGAGACGAACCTGCATACAGATATACAAATATTGACTCAAAAATTTGTTGCAATTCCAAACTTCAGAAAAGCCCAGATCATGATAGATAACGAATAAAACAGATGCAAAACATCAGATCTAGCCTCAGCCAATATCAGATCATTCAAGAATAAGTCATTTCAGGTCTCATGATCCTGATCCAATATTGAACTCAAGGTGCACATAAATATTTTAGATCTAGTCCCAAACATAACCCTACAACATAAAATATACTTCATATAGAAGTATTCCTTAGAATCCTATTCACTTGCACATTTGGCCTTATGATCCTCTCTTCTTTATATAGTTTTTCGCCTTTCTCAATACCATGGACCAAATCCACTTAGGACCAATACCTTGGATCAAATACCACGGACCGAATACCTTGGACTAAATACCTAGGGTCAATATCATGGTCCAAAGATACCTTGGACCAAAAACCTTGGACCAAAACCATGGTTTTCAACATGTATGCGCTTTGCCTTCTGTGGGAGTGCGTGTGTACGTTTAACTCTATCTCTGTTCTGAGTACCTGTGTGTATATGCTGCTTGGACTAAGTGAACCTGTGTGTATCTCTTAAAATGCTCTTCCCTCATCTTCTTCCTTCAACTTCTTTAATTTGGTCAATAGACCTTAGTTCCATCTTCCTGATCCTCTGTACCACTGCCCTATTGCCTCTGAATATTCATGTTAGCCTCTTTTCAAAATTGAGTTGACCTGTAGAGTTGCCATCAAGGACAATACTTGTATCATAATGCCAACATAAAGGAGTTTGATTATTAATTGGATCAAAGTATGTATTCTCAAAGGTTAGAATGGAAGCCTATTTAATGGCCTTGTATGTTGATGTATGGCACTCCATATTGAATGGAGAAAAGAGTGAGCATGAAGAAGAATCCAAGGAGGTTTTCATGAAAGGGACATCTAATCCCAATGTTGAGAAAGTAAGGAATTACAAGACAGCAATGGAAATGTTGGACAAACTGCAATGTTTATATGGAGGAGATAGCCATGTGGCTCAAGAAGAGGATGAGGAGCCCTGTTTCTCTAGCAATGAATCAAAACATGCAGAAGTTGCTACTCATCACACTGAGGTTGATGATAAAGAAGTATCAGGAGAGAGATCATGCTTCTCTGAAGGTATGTTATTTCTTTGTGATAAATGTAAAGATATAGGTCATTCATTATCTAAATGTTCATGTGGATCACTTAAATATAGAAATAGCTATGCATCTAGTAGTTAAAATGAAGATATACCCACTTTAATATCAATAGAAAATGAGGGATCCTTATAGGAAGAAGAGAGATTCTTGATGTGCTCATCCATAGGAGAAAATGAGAGTATATTCCATGAAGAGAATAAGGATATCACTGAAAGTGATGAAGATGGAATACTCCTTAGACCTGTGGAGGAATCCATGGATACAAAGATGGGTTTGAGATCTTTGTGGTGAATCAGCTACCACCTATGATAGTGAAGTGAAGGATATGAATGAAAGGATCTACTTAAGGAATAAGTTGATCTCCACTCTAAAGGATATCAAAGACCTATCAGAGGAAAATCTCAAGCAAGAGGAGAAACTAAAAATTTATGAGCTTGAGAATGAAAGGTTGAGAAAAACATTAGTTGATCTAAATGCTCAACAAGAAGAGGCTTGTAGGTTGAACGAGATGTTAACCAATCAGCTGAGTGAGAAGGAAGATTACAGTGAGAGACTACAAAATGAAGTAGTCTCATTGAGGAATGACAAAGAAAAGTCTAGTAAAGAGTTGTCTCAATATCGAAATATTTAGAAGAACAAGAAGGCAAAGGGTGAACAGTCAACTTCCTAGGTAAAGGTAGTTCGAGGTTCCAACGACAACAAAGGAAAAGATATTGTTGGATACCATCAGCAAGTAAAACATCAGCAACAAGAGAATAAAAGGAAATAGAAAAAGGATAAGGTGCAACAACAAGTAGTGTAGAAAAACAGAGCTAGGCTGTTGAAAGAAATAGTGGAAGGAAGTAATGAAAAATTTCAATGAAGGAACATGAAGAACTAGTAGAGGTCCTTTACTCCTCAAGGACAAATCCTTCAGAGAAAAGGTAACTTCTGTCATCAAAATCCTTTTTATAGGTATTTTTTTTCTTTCAATAATTTTGGACATAAAGCCATAGACTGTAGATGGCATGAAAAGAAATAAGATGTGTTGGGTTGCAGAAGCCCAAGTTCAATGCATAAAGAGGTTAGGGGAAGAAATGTTGGCCATGATAAGAGTTTTGACAAAAGCATCGTCAAGAAGAGTAACTCCTCTGCCCCATTCTTAGGCCAAGTCAAATGCTATAATTGTGGAAAATTTGGGCACCAGGAAGTTGGTTGCATACATGGGAAGTCAAAGCATACATTCCAAGTGATGCGACGAAATGAAGTCAAGAATGTCTTCAATGTTATGAGTTAAAAGGGCCAGTTGAAAAGAGGAGGAATAAATCAGAAGAATGATCATCCTACTCTTGTAGAAAACCCCTCTGTAAGCCAGAAAAGCAGCAAGAGAATTTGGGTGAAGAAAGAGGAGTTGAAGAGAAGGTTCCTCTATCCATGTGCAGCATAGAGAAGGCTCAAACATGGGAAAAGAAGAAGTTGGAGAGTAATGCTTTTGTCAAGACTTGGCCATTGAAGTTCTAGAATAAGAACAAGGATTATCTTCTTATGGGGAGTAGATATTATGTTTCTCTTCAATGAAGAAAGAGAATGGCCTCAAGGGAGGCCAAATAAGTCAGATGCAAGAAGCTAAAAAGAATGAACATAAAGGTGCATCTGATTGATGAAGGTGTTATCACCAAAAATTGATCATATAGCCATAATTTAATAGATGGATCGAATTAAACCATGTAGGGCCAATTTTACCATAGTAAAATTGCTTTCACTGTAAGAAATTACTTAATAAACTACATGTGTTAAGTCATTTATAATTATTCCTAGAAGGTAATTAAATAGATAATCAATTATTTAATTATTCTTCAATCTGTTATCACCAAAAATTGATCTTCTAGCCATAATTTACTAGATGGATCGAAGTACACCATGTAGGGTCAATTTTACCATAGTAAAATTGCTTTCACTGTAAGAAATTACTTAATAAACCACATTTCTTAAGTCATTTATAATTAAACCCATGAAGAATATTTAAATAAATCATTATTTATTTAATTATCTTCTATGAATAGTTAATTAAACCATTGTTTAGCTAATATTCTTTGTCATATTTCACCCAGTTATGAGAAATAAATAGATAAATCATTAATTATCTTATTTTTCTCTAGGAATAATTAATTAATCACTAATTAGTTATTATTCCTTGTCAAGTTTGACTAAATCCCCTAGGAATACTTAAATAAATCATTATTTGTTTATTATTCCTTAACCATATTTCTTGAGATGATAAATAAATCATTTATTTATTTATTATTTCTAAATAAAAGTTTAAATACTTTTTCCCTCCAACCAAATATAATAAAATATTCCAAATGGTTAATTATAGAATTTGGTTAATAATATTTTATTATTTTCCATTATTCAAGAATAACCTAATATTTTTTTATAAATAGAAGTGTTTTACATTCATTCTTCACATTTGATCATTTTCATTGTTGCACTCACTGTTGTAGCTCTGATTATTATCATTGTCGCACACCATTTTCTTTTCCATTTGAGTTCTCATTGAACTCAAACATTTTGTTTGTTGGGTTTTACACATTATAGAGGAGAGAGACTCTACAAAAGCTGAAGACATTGAGGATAACCAAGAACCCAACCCATAGAGGGGGACTGGTAACATTATTTGTTTCCTTCATAGGTGTCGTTTAATAAAATATATTCTTTATATATCTGGTTTCCATCGGATTATTGGAGTTATTTGCGCTTATTTTACTATTCTATTATGTTGTTTAACTATTTTTGTTGCATAGATCAGGGCTTTGGCAAGTTTTGTTTATATCATTTGCTGCAAATCTACATTGTTTAACAGCCATTTTTATTGTTAGGGTTGTTTTACATCTACAACCTAAAGTAGTTTCTTTTCATACACCTTCAAGAAGAATACTACATAACAGAAGGTATGGTCATGCTTTGTTGTTGATTATAAGAATAAATTAGTTATTTTGAATGTATCAAAATTGAAAAGGATGAGTGATGTCAGCATGAAGCGTACACAACAATATCTTATGTTGTGGGAAGAAGAAATGGGCTATAGCGGAAGTGTGGAATGACAAGAAGCACACAGTCAAGTCAAGGCCATAGGGTCAGTCCCCACGCAGAGGCAAGAAAACAGTTGCAGGATATCAAAGAGCATTGGCTCAGGGGGAGTTGCTTTCATAAGAAGTAGCAGGAAACAATTGTCGGCCTTAGAAAGGAAGATTCCTGAGAAAATGAAAGGTTTGCATCTTGGATGAAATATCCTTATTTCATTTAAGTTGTAAGTTTGATCATGCCTAGAAGTCTTATGTTTATGAAACACAATTGGTGTAATATTTCAATATCATTTAGCCTTTCAATTGGTATCGTTATGGGAGTTGATAGTTTGGGCTCATGTGGATTAACCTTGTGTGAAAATGGGCATTTCTTTTTTAGAGGAAGTATTAGAGTTTTCCTAGTACATTGTTCCATTTGTATCGTTTCTTAGTACAATTGGTATTGTTTAAGAAACAGTCAATATTTTGAGGCTTGAACTCAGGGGGAGTAATGTTGATTGTAAATATGCTCGGGAGAAGTGAGCATAGAAGATGAACCAACAACAAAGGAGAAGAGCAAGCCAAAATGCATCATCATTGATTGGTATTTGCAGCATCATCAGTATCATGAGTAGTTTAATTGGTATCAATTTTATTTTTCACTGATACAAAATATGCATTGGTATGAGGAGTATTCAACTAGCATTCATAGGGTTTCCAAGACTAGAAGCACAAAGAAGAGGCAGTATATGTTCACGGGAAGCATATCACATATGCCCAGTTTATGGAGAAGAAATAGCGAGAGTCCTCGAAGAGATGTATGCAAAGAAGAATGCACATCTCAATAGTTATAGCTTGGTCTTCACAAGGAGAAAAAGGCATTTTGTAGCCCCTTTCCATTGATGTCAAAGGGGGAGAGAATTTGTGGAGAAGTTGTGATGGAATGTGCAGAAAAGAGATAGTCATTGGTGGCTTATGCTAGGATAATTGTGGAAGCAGCAGGTGGAGTGGCCATCAAACTGAAGATGAGGTTGAGGTGTTTTCATCAATGCCAAAGGGGGATATTTTTGGATAATTGGAATTGTCTGAATTACTAGTGGCACAGTAAATATATATGCAAGTGTGTTGGAATTTATGCCAACATTCATGCTGGGAGATGTGTTAGGCAATTGGCATTGTCTAACTATTGGCAGGAGTGTTGGAATTGATGTTAACTAGACTAGCATGGATGCTTGTCACAACTGATGTTGGCTTTGATGCTCCCTAGTCTTGTTGTGATGGTAATTGGGCTAGCAATGATATTCTTGATTTGTCAAGCTCAGGGGGATTCCCATGGTTGCTGTAGTTCCCTGTAGAGAATAATCACAGTAGCAAGCTATAGTAATTTACAAGGTAAGTTCCTTAGATAGAAAACCAAAGGACAACGCTCACAAACAGATCACAGATCAGTACACTATTATTATTGACGTGGTTAAAACTTTCAAAGGGAAATAGTACACAGCCTGCGCCAACTCGACAACTCAAGGAAATTTATTAATGTAAAATAAATAAAAATTTACTTAAGCTTCTCTCATGAACGGTCACCTAACAAATGACCCGACATGCTCTTTAAATAGAGATCATGGACCAATCGGTTGTTAAGCCATGGATCAATGTTATAGACATTTTTGGGCACTGCAACCCCAATCAAACATGTCCATAAACCAAGGGCTCCTATGTCCCTAAAAGTGTTGTTCCATCCCCTAAAAGAACAAGGTCAACTAATTACATCATCTCCCAGAAGTTCTCCATGAAAAATTACTCAGAACTGGTCAAAACTGGACCATCTCATCTGCTCCATGGTCAAAGTGCGATGAATCCCACCTAAATGCACACGGGAGGTGCGATGCATACTAAAAAGCCCTTCTATGGGGTGTGATGGGCGAGAGTGGACAAATGGCAGAGACAGTTTGCGAGGTGGATGATCATGGAATCTTCCAGAAACTTCTCCTATGACACTTGCCTCTCTGAATTCGCCCAGGGATGAGTAAGAGATCATCAATCTCCAAGTGGAATCAAGAACTATCAGAGAGAGGACACTAATCAAATCCCAGAAGCTGACTCACCCCCTTTCAATCATCTATATATGGATCCCTCATCCCAGAGATCCAGAGGCTGGAATTTTGTATCTTGTAAGGAAGTGATGTTGGTTTCTTGTTGGAATATCATAGTGTTAGGTGATCTAAGCTTTTCATGAGGTGAAAGAAGGGCTTTCATGCTGGAGGATGACGCTGGGTCAGAACAATTGGTTGTAATCCTCTTTGCTATTCTTGATTATCAATAAAGCTATTCAAGTTTTCCTCCACATTCTTGTATGTTTGATGATATATGCATTTGTGTGGTCAATATACATCTGGTCCTATATTGTTTATGATTGTAGATCTCTATTTTTCGATAGTATTGTGCTGCTTTGATTCCACAGGTGCTCTTTGAAGCTGGGTAGACGAAGGAGAAGCGGCAAGGATCTGCCATAAGGGAGAGGAACCGAGTAAGGAACCAAGCGCAAGACTGAGGTTGGTGTCCTTCATTCCACTCCTATCTACTTTTCATAAAGGAAAACAAAAGTGGTTTTAGTTTGTTTGTTTCTAAGATAGCTACCAGTCTTAGTGGGACTAGCAGATCCGAGTGGACAGTAGATTTCCCGATAACAATCAAGTGTCAGTAATACTGAGGATAGAATGAACCCTCGGATCAATTCATGTCTATAACATATCATGATCATCGGATTGTAAATTAAAAAAAGTACATACTAAAGAAACCCAATTTACCTAACTATACACTAGACCAAGTTATACTTAATTATTTCTTATGTGTCGAAAAATCCTAAAACCCCCCCTTAAGAACAACTTGGGATAGGATTGAAGGATGTACAAAGATGACACAATAGGAGAAGGACGGAGGAATTAGAGCCTATCCCCCCTTAGTGACAACTTCCTGAACTCCAATCATAAATCGAAGTTTAGTAAACTTCACCTTTGTGGGAGCCTTTGTAAAGATGTTTGCAACTTGATCATCGGTTAAAAAACATTACACTTCAAGAACATGGTCATGAATGAGATTTTTGATGAAGTGCATATGTAGTTCAATGTTTTTTTTGAGCTCATGTTGGACTAGATCTTTGCATAGTTAAATGGCACTTTGATTATCACACCAAAGCGTAGCCGGATGTTGCTACTGAAAACCAAACTTTGACATGATCTGACGAAGCCACAAGGCTTCCTTACTAGCTTCAACGATGCCATGATACTCTACTTCTGCTGAAAAAAAGAGAAATGGCACTTTGTTTCTTGTAAGCCCATGTAATAGTTCCAGAACCAAGAGTGAAGACATAACCTGCAGTAGACTACCAATCATTAGGGTCACCAACCCAATCAAAATCAGTGAAACCAACCAATAGAGGAGATGCTTCTGCACTGTAATGAATCCCAAACTAAATTGTACCTCAAGCATAACGAAGTTTTCTTTTAGCTACTTTCCAATGACTTTCATGTGGGTTTTCCATAAACCGAGAAACAAGGCCAACAACAAAGGAAAGGTCAGGACAGGTATGGGTTAGCTACAAAAATTTTCGAACAAGTTGACTGTATAAGGTAGCATCAACTTCAGGGGAAGTAAAAGTGACTGAAAGTTTGGCTCCAGATTGAAAGGGAGAAGGGGTTGGCTTATAGTTTTCCATGTGAAAGTGACGTAGAAGATCACAAGCATACTTGGACTAGGAAATGGAAATACCTTCTTTGGATTGCAAGAAAATAATGCAAGTGTCCTAAGTATGTCATTTCAAACTTCTTTTTAAGGCTATCCTTCACATGGTTTATAAGGTTGGAATCACTACCAGTAAGTATAAGATCATCAAAATAGAGAAAAATAATGATAAGAGACTTACCCACTTTCTTGGTGTAGACAGTATTGTGAGAATGACACCTAGAAAAGCTAGTATCTAAAAGAAAGTTATCCATTTTGGCATACCAATCTCGAGGGGATTGCTTGATACCAGAAAGGGATTTCTTAAGTCGAAATACAAGGTTGGAGTATGTTTATATAAATCCAGGAGGTTGTTCCATATATATTTCCTCATGCAAGTCCCCATGCAAGAAGGCGGATTGAACATTCATATGATGGACTTCCCATTTGAAAGAGGCAACAAGGGAAAGAACAAGGTGAATATAGTTCATTTTGGAAACAGGGGAGAAGGTTTTAGTATATTCAATGCCTTCAACTTGTGAAAAACCCTTAGCAACAAGATGAGCTTTATGTTTATCAACTTTTACATCTGGTCCAAACTTGGTTCTATAAACCCATTTGCATCTAACAAGTTTTCGTCCCTTTGGAGGAGGAACAAGGTCTCATATATCATTTGCCAATAATGAATGATATTCTTCATTCATAGCTGTGTCCAAATTTAGATGGCCTGAAGCTTCTGCAAAGGTGTCAAGATCGGAATTTGTTGAAGCTTGACCCAGTAAAGAAGAGGCTCTATCGAACTGAGAACATGTACGACACTTATATGTAGGATCACCTGCAAGAGCACCTGTTTCATCCTGAGTAGCGTGGACCCATTTTGTAAGTTGAGGAGCTAAAGGAGGATCCTGAGAAGGTGGGGGAGGATTTCATCCTCGTTGTCATCATCTAAAGAAGTAATATTTTTATAAGGATAAGGGATAGAGAGAGGTGGCACATCCGTCGAATTAGGCTTGTAAGCCAATATATTTTCAGCAAACTTTACATCTTTTCTAATGATAATATTTTTGGATTTAGGTTGGAGAAGTCTATATCCTTTGAAATCTTCATAATATCCAACAAAAATACATTTTTCACTCTTAGGTTCTAAGGCTTTATGTTTCTTATCAGGAATATGGGTCCATGCTTCACTTCCAAAAACATGAAAGTGACTTACATCTGGTTTAATTGAACTCCATGCTTCTTCTTGAGTGATATCCTTTAAAACCTTAGTAGGAGTGCGATTTACTATGGAATTTTCACAGTTAATTGCTTCTGCTAAAAAATTAAGACTAAGTCCTTTAGATTGAATCATACAATTAGCCATTTCCTTTAAGGTGTGATTCTTCCTCTCAACTACACCATTTTGTTGTGGACTATATGGAACAGTATGTTGCAATTGAATTCCATGCTCAGTGCAAAAGTTGATGAATTTTTTGTTAACATATTCCCCGCCATTATCAGATCTTAGCTTAATAATTTGATGTCCAGATTGTTTCTCAGCAAAGGCCTTAAAGTCCAAGAACATGTTAAAGACTTCACTCTTGATTTTTAAGAAGTATACCCAAGTGCATCTAGAGAAATCATCAATGAAAGTTAAGAAATACTTGTAGCCAAAGAATGAAACAATTGGAAGTGGACCACATAAATCATTATGCACAAGTTGTAAAGGGGTTGAGGCATGAGAAGAGACACATTTTTCAAAACTATCCTGATGATGTTTTTCGAGTAAACATCTGGAACAAACACCATCTCTGCAAGATACCATAGGAAGACCTGTCACCATATTTTATTTACATATATTTTGAAGGGAGAAATAGTTTAAGTGAACAAATTGCTCATGCCAAATTTTTCTCACTACATCATTATGAGAAACAAATACTGAGGGAAGAGTTTATGACCCAAAGTTTTTAAATTTATACAACCTTGTATAATCATCAACAATGCCAGTAGCTAAAATCTGTCTAGGATCTCTTAGGTCCTTAATTACAACATCATGAGGTAAAAATTCAACTGTTTTACCTTCACTTGAATGAGTTATCTGATATACAGATAGAAGGTTGTAGGATAAGGTAGGAACACATAATACATCATTAAATTGACCATTGTCTAGATGAATAGTTCCAGTTCCTACAACACTAAGAGATCTATCATCACCAACATATATATTTTTGGTGTTACAATCATTTAAAGAAGGAAACATGGCTTTGTTTTTGGCCATGTGATAAGAAGCTCCAGAATCAATGAGCCACTCATGAGAATGAGAAGAAAAAGATACATTTATTGCATAAACAGACTAATATGCTTGAAAACCACATGCAGAAAGTGTTATTCATGAAGATGAATTTGAATTTGAAGAGTGCTCCAAATGGATGTTATGCTTCTTCATTGCTTCTTCCAAGGATTCCATCTTCTTAAAGCATTCGGATTCTAAGTGGCGATTAAGATTACAAAAGTTGCAATGTCTATCAATATTCTTCCCTTTGTTTTTAGTTGCCTTATCATTTTTTTGAGTTGATTTTTCATTGTAAGACTGAAATTGCTTAGGACACTTTTGGTTTAGGACCATTCTTTTTAGGATGTTGTTTCTTAAGATTATTTGAACTTAGTTGTTGTTGGGCTACTAAGGCTTTTTTATAAGAGTTTCAAGTATTAAGAAGACCAAGATGTAAGATCTTTTCTTGATCTCTTATTAAATAATCACAAAAGCCATCAAAAGATGGGGACTTGTAGTCTTTTCCTTGAGAAATAAAGGCTTCTCTAGTAGAATGGAAGGTGGAAACAAACAAAAAGTAGGTTGGTCCTAACTTAATAAGAATGGAATAGATAAGGCTACCATCTTCTTTCTTAACCTTAACACCTTCCAAAAGAAGTCTAAGGTTCTTGAACTTGGACAAAAAATATTCAATGGAAGAAACATTATCAGGGTCCAACGTAAGCAACTCATTTTCGAGTTGATGGGCTCTAATTTCATTTTTAATTCCAAAAACTTGATTGATTTGTTTCATTGTTTCATTGGGGTTATCAATTTCTATGATATGGAATCTAAGGTCTGGAGAAAGAGACATCCCTATAAACCCACGTTCTTGATCTTGTTTATTTTCCCATTTGGCTTGCTTATATTCATCTTGAGGTTTAGACTCTTGGCTTGAGGCTATTCTATAAAGACCTTTACTTCTAAGTAAATTCACAATGTAGGATAGCCATTGGAAGTACTTGGTGTTGTCAAACTAGGCATGGACGTTTCATTTTAAAATATATTGACGTTGTAGATGCTGAAACTAAGTGTTCCAATGGAAAGATATTGAAAAATTAGGCCGATTCAAAAAAATTAGCTCTGAAAACGCTTATGGATGAAGAAGTTATGGCTTTTTGAAGAAAAGTTGTAGAAAATGTCGACGAACCACATGAATGTTGGGAAGTGAATGATAATGTTATATTTTTTAAAAAAAAAACCCTTTCCAAACTTAATCTAATTAGCTCACTTTTAAAAAATGATTACTTTATGTGATCCACTTTTATAAATAAGTGAAAGTCACTTTTACAATGGTATTTTATGAACTATCCACTAAATTGTAACTTAAATAAAAGATAAAGTGACTTTAGAATTATAAGTGACTCACTTTTTATAATGGGTGAGAACATTTTTACATAAAGTAACTTTAAAACATAAGTTACATGTGCTTTTTGAAAAAGTAACTCAACAAAAAGAGAGACTTGAACCCAAGATTTCTATTCTCATAAAGTAACTTTAGACCAAGTGAGCTAGTTTAAAAGGTTAGTACTTTTTGGAAAGGAAGAAGGGTTTTTTTTTTTTGCTCACTGAAGCTTTGGGGTGCATGCTTACTTCAAAAACCCCTTTTTGCCTACAAAACGAAAAAACAACCACACAAACCAAATGAACAAGCAAAAGTATCTAGGTCTTATGGCTTAAAGTTAGATTTGGCCGAAAACTATTCTCCTCAATGTTTCTGATTTCCAAGATCACACTATGGTGCGGCGGAAAAGAGCATATGCATGAGAAAAAATGTTTTTTTATGTTTCTTGTTTGCCTAGATCACACAAAGTCATGGGGCAAAGAGCATATCTAGAAAAAAAAGGTATAGATCCTATAATAATAATAAAAATTATAGAGGACTATAAACCGAAATAAACATAGAGATAAATAACTATAACTGTAAATAAAGGTTGTAGACGTCCAAATCTTAAAAATAACGTAGCTAGGGCTACTGGAAACCTTTTCACATGAAACAAAAGGGGTTCCTCACTGGAACAGATGCTCCTAACATAATAGAGTAGTCGTCTGAGCTTGAAAGCGGTCAAAAACAATAGATTAGGAAACGATAGCCGGATGCAGTTGTATCAGCTTTGGATTTGGATCACCAATGGATGCGACCCTCAAATAGCTTGATACCATGTAGGAATTTACAGGGAAATTTCCTTAGATATACACCAAAGGACACTGCTCACAAATAGATCATATATCAGTACATCAGTATTCTTGACGTGGCTAAAACCATTAAAGAGAAAAACAGTCCATGGCCTGAGACAACGCAGCCACTGCAGGCATTTATTAATGTAAAATAAAGAAAACTTTACATAAGCTTCTCTCATGAATGATCACCTAACAAATGACCCTCCATGCTCTTTAAATAGATATCATGGTCCAATCGAGTGTTAAGCCACAGATCAAGCATCAGTAATATCGATGAGAGAATGAATCGTCGAATCACTTCATGTCTAGAACATATCGTGACCGTCAAATTGTAAGTTACAAAAAGTACATACTAAAGAAGCACACTTTACCTAACTATACGCTAGACCAATTTATACTTAATTATTTTCTATGTGTCGAAATAGCATAAAACAGGTTTATTGGAGAAGCCATAAAATTATGACTATGGTGGTTGAGAGTTCAGGATTCTAGGCACAAGAAGAAGAGTTAAGGAGAAAAGTGTGGCAGAGAGTTTGAATCCATTTTATAGGTATTATATGGGCTCAAAGCCTACATCAGACCCTCTCCATTGGAAGGTACTCTAAAAGATATTTATAACAGTGTGTGGAGGTCTAAAAATGGACTCCTCGATCAAACGTTATGGTCTATCGAAGTGAGGGTCTTGAAGTCCTAAGCGGGCCAAATATCGGAGGTTGGTAGAGCTAAAGGAGGAATATCGGAGCATCGAAACAGGCTATATCGAAGGTCAGAGAATATATGAACCTTGGAGGTCATATTATATCAAGATATCAGAAGTTGAAGGCCATGGGAACATTGGAGGTTAAAGCATATCGAGATATTGAAAGCTGAAGGCCATCGGAACATCAGAGGTCAGAATATATCGGGACATTAGAAGTTGGGGGCCATTCGAACATCGAAGGTCGGAGCAGAAGGATATCAGAATATCAGAAGGTTGAAGCCATTGGAACTTCAAAACTTCTTATCACTTGAATTTTGAGAACTTACGATATATGGAGTTGTCGATATTGTTAAAAGCGTTGAGGGATGGGTAATAGGATTAACAAAGGTTTTCGTTGCAAAGACAAGGCTTGTTGGGACCCCTTCTTTATCCTCCAATAGGACACGTGGAGACATGTGAATGACTCTGGGAAGCTACAGTGGAAATTTGCGCTAGCATGATGTGGCAGTATGGTGGACAGGTCACAACTTGTTTTGGCATTTTCAATGGCCCAATGGGGAAAATCAGGGTGACACGTGTCATCACTTAGAAGGCGCCACGTGGAGAAATGACGAGAGCATGATATCATCCTGGAGGTCAACATATCAATGTTTGAGGACCTCGTAACTCATGTGAAAATTGAATTTGAAAAGGTTATTATTATGCAACCAGCTCATAAAATAGAAGAAAAATAGATCAGCGACTTCAAAATCGGCCTCTTCGAGGGGGAAACCTCCTTTACATTACACAAAATGAGTAATTCTTTGATGATACAAATGAAAAGACCTTCTTTATATATATAGGATTCTAAGGGGTCCCAATATTATTGGAGCCTACATAATAATAATATTGTAGGGGCACAACAATAACAACAGTGGGCTTCTATGGGGCACAATAATAACAACATGGGGACTACATGGGCACAACAATACAATAAGGGGGTTTTACTAATAACAATAAGGGGCTACACTAGTAGTATAGGGACCTAACATGCCCCTCTCCTTCAGAAAAGTGTTGTCCTCAACACTTGAGTAGTTCTAGATGCTTCTGTATAAAATTTTCATCCTCCCATGGGGAATCTTCAACTGGTAAGTTCTTCCACTTGATGAGATATTATGAAATTGATCAATTTTGTAGCTGTCAGGTTCTTGTTTCTATGATTGCTTCAGGTTTCAGTATGATGTTTCCTTCCTTATCAAGTTCCGGCAATATTGTTTGAACTGGGAGCTTGTCACCTATAGCCTTTTTTAAGCATGAGACATGGAAGACTAGGTGCACTCAGGAAGATGTAGGGAGATCCAATTTGTATGCTATAGTACCAATCTTTTGCAACGCCTT
Organism: Pinus tabuliformis; assembly: GCA_031772625.1. Lineage (NCBI taxonomy): Eukaryota > Viridiplantae > Streptophyta > Pinopsida > Pinales > Pinaceae > Pinus > Pinus tabuliformis. The sequence continues at coordinate 1,294,236,624 of CM062807.1, forward strand.
GTAAGGACCATAGTACTTTTATGATAATTTATTATCCTTCTTATCTTGCTTGAGGGACATTTGTTTGTATGGTTGTAGCCGTAAAAATACCCAGTCGCCTACATCACAACTTCTTTCGCTGTGATGTTGATCTACCTGTTGTTTCATTCGATTCTATGCCAACGTGAGTGTTACCGGGATATCTAGTGTCTATTCAAAACTACTAGTCCCAATAAGACAGGTAGCTATCTTAGAAACAAAAAAACTAAAGTTACTTGTGTTTTCCTTTACGATAGAGAGATGATAAAGAATCAGAGAGTACCAACCTCAGTCTTTCACTTGGCTCCTTGCTTGTTTCCTTTCCCCTTCAACAAAATCTCCCCACTGCTTCCTTAGTTTTCCCACTTTAAAGAGCACCTTTAGAGTCATGGCAGCATAATACCATCAAAGCATAGAGATCTATCACTGTAAACAATATAGGATCAGATATATATTGACCATAAAAATGCATATATCAACACAATATTCAGAGATACACAAGAATATGGAGGAAAACTCAAATATCTTTATTGATAAAAGTAGTAGAAGAGAGGATTACAACCACTTGGTCTGACCGAGCACCATCCTCCCAACTTGAAAGCCCTCTCCACCTCATACAAAGCAAGATCACCCAACAATGTCTTTAAAGAGAAACCAGCAACACCTCTTTGCAAATTACCAAATTCCAACCTCTGGATCTCTGGGATGAGGGATCCATATATAGATGTTTGCAGGGGGGTGAGTCAGCTTCTGGGATTTTGATTAGTGTCATCTCTTTGATATTTCTTGGTTCCACTTGGAGATTTCATGATCTCTTACTCATCCTTGGGCGAATTTAGGGAGGCAAGTGTCAAATGAGCAGCTTCTAAAAGATTCTCAGGGTCTCCACCTAGCAAACTTCTTGTGCCATTTGTCTGCTCTCGCTCATCGCACCCTACAGAAGGGCTTTCCAATATGCATCACACTTTCTACATGTGGCAGGTGAGATACATTGCACCCTTTGCACTGGGCAGTTTGTATGGTCCTGCTTTGACCAGTTCGGAGTGATTTTCCATGGAAAACTTCTGGGAGATGATGTAATCAGCTGACCTTATTCCTTTAGGGTATGAAACAACACTTTTAGGGACTTAGAAGCCCTTGGTTTATGAACATATGTGATTGGGGTTGCAGTGCCCAAATATGTCTATAACAGTTTCCCCCTAAAGCATGAAGTCGTAAATCTTTTGATGTCGGGTGAAATGCTTTATAATGAGGATCCGAGGTTTTTCGAACTGGAAGGTGACCTGTAATAAGATACAATACAATACATTATCTTCATAATATTTTCATGATCTAGCTGAGGTGGGCTTTCCCATGCTCAGCTTGATAAATTCATTTTCATGTACATAGGACAGACAATCGTTTGTGTGTAGACTGATGATTCTGGTAGAGCCATCATCCCTTAGTTTGGATGATTATCTGTGCAGCAATGATGTACATTCAATGTCTTTATTTTCCTGAATATTCTGTAGCCCGGATGGATGAAACTAGATCCAGGGTCTTCAAAACTCGCTCAATCTTCACCCGAAAGTACAAGTCAATCCATGTGAAAAGATGTTCTGATGTCGAACATGGAAGGACATCACTTGATTACCATCCAATGATGTAAGCTGTTAACAGGTGGGAGAGGAATCACGGATGATGCTGATGACCCTCAAGGTACTGCAGTGCAATCCACGTGGTGTGAATACATGAGTTGATGTCGAACACCACGCAAAATCTTTCGGTCGAACGCCATTAATGTAAACCTGTCGCCGGAAGTGAGAAACTTGCCATTGAGGCATGCAAGCTTCAAAGTACTGAAAGTGTTGTCCCTAGGTCAGCTTCTTGGATAATGAGCTGATGTCGACAAGAAGTGACCCATCGTAGGAGGGCATTAATGGATCCCACATCTATGATATAGAACGGAGAAAATGATTTTTTAGAGGTGAAAACGATCTGATGATACAAGGTTCAGGGTGGCGGTCATGAAAGAATGAAGCACGAAGGTATTGTAGCAGATGAGACACAAGATGGGTAGGTGAATTCTCTGAGCTACTTCTCTTGAACATATCGGTGACACTGAAATGGATTGGTAATCTTGACCCCAAAAGTGGATGGTACGGTGGACCAATGGTGATATGACCAGTGAACGAAATAACCCAACCCGACTCAATCATGGTGATGGAGTGAAAGTGTCATGTTCAAGAGCGACCTGCTACCATTAAAGTTTCTTCAAGTTTTCTTCCCAATTTTCCTCAGTCATTTCTGACCAGTACCTCTTTATTTTTGTCAAGCTTGAGGAGGATAACATATGCTTGTTCTATGATTTTCCCTTTGGGCAAACTCGTCGCTATGTTTTAATGAGCCTAGCAACAGTGAAACTCGCTCTTGTCTGAATGGACAAGTTTGTCGCTATTGTTTTAACGAGTTTAATGACAAGGATAACTCGGTCCTTTTCAATTTTAGAGAGTCTAAAAAGAGACGGAAAGGAAACTCCAATATTCCTTTTTCGTAGTATAATCCCTTAAGTCTGAAAAAGTATAAAACAATGTGAAAGGGATGACTTTTTGATAGTTTTAACGAGCTGAACAAGACAAATGCTCGATATTTTTGTGTAATAATCCCTCAGGTCCAAAAAGATTAAAATCTAGAGGAGGGATGGCACTTCCAATCACTTTAACGAGCTGGAGAGGCCAATTTCTCGAAAATCTTTTCATATTTTACAATTCAGATGAAAAGAGCTTAAAGGAGACTCGTTTTTGAGGAACGAGTGATATTTTGGGTAGCAGCTAGTTCCAAGTGAGCGTTATAACTTTCCAATCACAGAAATGTTAAGAACATGGCTAACAGAATCACTCGTTGCAATTGTTCCTCAAAAGGGATAAAAAATCAAATGGAGGCGAATGATCGGCTAAAACAGAGTGGAGGTGATAGTAAGAACACGACCAAGGCTCAAAAGCTGATGATAATCCATTCACAATGGTTATTTACCAGAGGTGGGTTAATTTTTTTTTAATGAGCTTAAACTCTGGTGGAACATATGCTCATTGCTAGGTTTAATTTTTAACGAGCTTGAACTTCGCGTAAAACTGCTCGTGCCAGTCATATAATAAGGATGTCTCATCGATAGGTTCATTTTTTAGGGAGCTTGCACCATTCGAAATTTTGCTCCGACTCCTTTTATTATGTAAGCTAGGAATGACCAATCCTACGAGTTTAAAGGGTTAAGAATCTACAAACTAGGAAAATAAATGGTCGCTTTTCACTTTCATGAAAAAAGGTTTACATGCCCCCAGGTATAACGAAGTAGAGTTTCCAGGTTACCCTTCAATTTGCAGACAGAACACTTGCTCTGTCGGGAAAGGCATACCCAGGTTACCCCTCAATTTGCAGACAAAACACTCGCTCTGTCGGGAAAGGCATACCTTCTGATGGGGGTATCTTATTCTAGTCTAATCCCATTTTCCTAAATGGGCGGGTGTGTCATACTAGTCATATATCCTCCGTGGAAACCTACCCTATACCAAAAGTTTTTCTGCTGAAGCAGACCAAGGTGCACTCCCCCTGGGTTTCAGTCACCACCACCGAATCACTCGCGCTCATCAGGTGGACGGATTGGAGATTAATGAGACATTCCTTGTGCAAAAAGACCAGTTAGGGATGGCACTTGAATATTAGCTATGTGAACTGGGGAATGAAAGCTGGTCTACGAGCTGGACCACTCTGCCTTCATGCGGAAAACACATCACTTGAAAGAGTGAGGAAACAATAGCTCCCATGCTATAAATGTAGTCCCGCCCAAGGAGTATATTGTAATCTAAAGGTCCTTGGACTACCATTACGTTCAGATAAACGGTTTTCCTTCTCAAAGTTATAGGCAAATTTGGAAGGATCCCTAACAGTCAACTGGTTCCTTTGTCGAAGCCTGTCAGATATCGCATCTCAGGAAAAAGCGATGGCGAACCAAGAACTTTCCAAGCAATTGAGGAAAGGATACTCACAAATGCCCCTTCATCTATGATGGTACCAACCATGACCATTTTGTAATTTTGCACTATGATTCGGAATGGTACATTAGATGGTAAACGGGGTCTGCCTAGTAGATTCCAATTGAAGGAGACAACTAGGTTGCTTGGAGGTGGGACTGAATAAACGACCGGATACATCTCTGACGAAATTCCTTCCTGCGGTAAAGGAATGGGTAGATTTCCCCCATGTTCATCGGAGTCTATATTTACGAAAAGAATTTGAACAGTGTCATTCTCATTCTCTTTGGTGATTGTACCATGTGAAGGTAAATCCTCTGAAGACAAAATGGGGTCCACTACCGTCTTGACCTGTTGAATTTGGTCTGATGTGGACTCAGAGGGTTTATCTTCAATGATAGGTGCTTCAACTGACAACAAAGGTGCATCAATTGGGTTTTCAACTAGCAATGGATTCGGCAAGAGTTTCTTATATCCAGGAGGGAGTCGCTGCAGTGATGCAGGACGGTTATCCAAGACTCTTTTAACTGCATCCAGGAAGGGACAACAGTGGATGGCATGATCACCTTCACACAGTCTGCAAGGAAATTTAGATTTTCCTTTCTGTCCAGTGACTTCGTTTTCACTAGTTGACGATGTACTCTCAACATGATTGTCCGAGGTTGATGACACCGGATTGTGCAAGCAGGGAGACCAGTCCCTTAAGATCTGTGGGATGCAAGGACAATCTCAATGATAGTGGTCCCCTTTCCAAATGACACATGGAGATTTAGGTTTGGATGGTGCAGTGTGTGGATTTTCGCTAGACGATGTACGGTTGCCCCTTTTTGCCATTGGCTCCTTCTTCTTCTTCTCCTTCCCTTTCTTCTTCTTCTCAGTTACTTGGTTTTTAGTTTTAATATCTTCACCAAGCAAAGAGGAAGAAGGAGAGGTAGAAACAAATGAAGTAGAAGGTTGGGGGGTAACTCTAGTATCATCTAGTTGTTGATTTGATTGCTTGTGAATCACGATGCTTTGAATGACAGAGGTCGAGAAAAGCCATACCGGCAGGCCAATTTTCAGTCCTGGAAGGGATAATGTGGCCATATGAGGTGCACGAACATCTCCCCAAGAGGTGAAAGGACTAGGATTCCCCCCAAGGGGAAATCCTTGGTTGGTGGACTCCATTTTATCAACCTAAGATCAACGAGGGAACAATGACGTTATTCCAATTAAAATAAATTTTAGACGCTTTGACACAACTTGCTTTTTCAATTTTCAAGAGTCGAGAAAAAGATAAAGATGACTCTAGTCGCCTTCGATTTTTAATGAGCCTGAAGTGACAATTGCTCAGATGGACCTTTTCCTTTAAGGAGTCTGAAAAGGAATGAAAGAGACTACTCTAGAAATCTAGACAGAGGGATTACCAAACCAATCGCAAAACTGCATAATAATTTTTGCGGTACGGCAGTCAATCTTCCTGAATGCTATTTTCAGTGCATTGCGATCAATAGGGCGACAGACACGGCTTCCTAAGGATAAACGATATAGCCTATTGTGGTCTCCCAATATATACTCGATGGTATGTGTGAGCACAAGTCCGTACTGGCACTTGTCGTCTCAAAGAGGAGGAATCACCCAACCTACAATGAAAGTGACAGTTACCAGGCTTTACGATGCCATGATACATCTCTAGCCTAGAATTCTAGATGTTGTGCATTAGGTTCCAAAGCATTTTTATGTTCATTGAATTTATTTTATAGTTGATCTTTCTTAAGAAGTTTTCCTTTAAGGTTCACCGTGTGATGTAGATATACAATTCCTAAATATGCAACCTAAGATGATAAACAGTCATTTACTCTTCTTTTTGCAATGAAAATCCTAGCTACTAAGGAAAGAGAAACGAAATCCTTTCAACATAGAGCAGAGAGCACACACTAGATGCACTGTCCTAAATCAAAATCAACAAGCAGTCTAAATGCAAATGCACATGCATGTATTTGTTTTCCACTTTCTTAATGTGTGAATGACAAAAAGAATGCTAAGTACAAATCTGAATTATATCTTCTTTCAAAGCGATAGTACTAACGATTTTATGTTCAAAAAACGAAAAGGAGACAAGATGACACTTTGCGATTTTGAATTGAAAACTGCTTTCTACACTTGAAATACTATTAATTCAGATAAAATACAAGAGTAACAGTGTAATCGACTATCAAAAAGAGAATGATTCTTTTCTTGACTGAAAACGACACTTGCAACACTTTCAAATCAAAAGACAGCAGATCGATTAAGCTATTATTTTGTAAATGAGAACTGTGAATGGGCAAAAATACATAAAAACATCCACAAATATTTGTACAATGGAGGGTGGATGATGCAAAGGAAGGGGGTTTCAACAGTGGTCTATTGATCACAGACAACAAAACTCCTAAATAAAGCTGAAGAGAGTGAAGAAAAAACCAAAATCTAGAGGCAGAAACAGTCTTATCTGATCATCGCACCTGTAACACAGGGAAACAGGGATGCATCTCACCTATTGCACATGGGAGGTGCGATGCATCCAGATTGCCAAGAGGAGAAGGTGCGATGGTCCAGGGACGAGACTTTAACTTGGTTTTTGGTCATAGTTTGCAGCTTAGTTCAGGGATTTAGGCCAAGCTAATGATAGTCAGTAAATACAAAGTATAGGGGCTGATCTAATGAGGTTACTTGAGCTACCTCTAGGGCACTTAGGATGTTTGCAAGTCAATTGTTCAGTTCATAAACAAACCCGGAGATTGACTGAAGCAGCATTGATCTACTTTGCACTTGCATAGAAAATGCAGTTCGAAGGCTAGCTGGCTTAACTTCAAGTTCCGTCTGTGGTTTATGAATCAAACAAATAGAGACAAGCAATCAAACTAATCGCTCCCCAGCGAAGTCGCCATTTTGTTACCCTGAAATCTAGTGTATATTCAAAACTGCTAGTCCCACTAAGACGGGTAGCTATCTTAGAAACAAACAAACTAAAGTTACTTGTGTTTTCCTTTACGAGAGAGAGATGAGAAAGAAGCAGAGTACCAACCTTAGTCTTTCGCTTGGCTCCTTGCTTGTTTCCTTTCCCCTTCGACAGAATCTCCCCACTGCTTCCTTACTTGTCCTGCTTCAAAGAGCACCTGTAGAGTCACAACAGCATAATACCATCAAAGCATAGATATCTATCACTGTAAACAATATAGGATCAGATATATATTGACCATACAAATGCATATATCAACACAATATTCAGAGATACACAAGAATATGGAGGAAAACTCAAATAGCTTTATTGATAAAAGTAGTAGAAGAGAGGATTACAACCACTTGGTCTGACCCAGTGCCATCCTCCTAGCTTGAAAGCCCTCTTCACCTCATACAAAGTAAGATCACCCAACAATGTCTTCAAAGAGAAACCAGCAACACCTCTTTGCAAATTACCAAATTCCAACCAGTAGATCTCTGGGATGAGGGATCCATATATAGATATTTGCAGGGGGGTGAGTCAGCTTCTGGGATTTTGATTAGTGTCATCTCTCTGATAGTTCTTGGTTCCACTTGGAGATTTCATGATCTCTTACTCATCGTTGGGCGAATTCAGGGAGGCAAGTGTCAAATGAGCAGCTTCTAAAAGATTCTCAGGGTCTCCACCTAGCAAACTTCTTGTGCCATTTGTCCGCTCTCTCTCATCGCACCGTACAGAAGGGTTTTCCAGTATGCATCGCACTTCTTACATGTGGCAGGTGAAATGCATCACACCCTTTGCACTGGGCAGTCTGTATGGTCCTGCTTTGACTAGTTCTGAGTGGTTTTCCATGGAAAACTTCTGGGAGATGATGTAATCAGCTGACCTTGTTCCTTTAGGGTATGAAACAACACTTTTAGGGACTTAGAATCCCTTGGTTTATGGACATATTTGATTGGGGTTGCAGTACCCAAATATGTCTATAACAGTGAGGTTATCCTTTAAAAGTTGCAGAACTTATTGTTGATGCTCGATGTGATCTTCCACTACTTGAACCTTAGAATTTTCTCTTAAAGATGATTTAATGGATAGTGGATGATATCCAAAAAGTTCCATAAATGGGGTCATTTTTTTTTCCATATGGAAGGACATGTTATACCACCATTCCGCCAGAGGTAACCACTTGACCCATTGTGTTTTTTTATCATATACAAAGCAGTGAAGCTATCCTTCCAAATATTTGTTTACTATCTCTGTTTTTCCATCAGATTGAGGATGATAAGATGAGCTATGAACTAATTGAGTACCCATACAAGAAAATAATTCCGTCCAAAAATTTCCAATGAAAATGGGATCTCTGTCACTTACAATAAGCTTTAGGTTTCCATGTAGCTTTTGAATTGTTTCCATAAATTTAGTAGCAATTGTCCTGGCTTTAAATCGATGAGATAATGCACAAAAATGTGCATACTTGGTAAGTCTATCAACTACCACCATGATGACACTCTTTCCTTTAGACTTGGGTAAACCTGTGATAAAATCCATTAAAACCTCCTCCTAATGTTGACTTGGAAAGGATAAAGGTTGTAATAGACCTGGGGTATTAATTGTCTCAACTTTATTTTGTTGGCAAATCAAACATTTTGCCACAAACTTTTGAATATCATATTTAAGGCCATCCCAGAAAAAATCCTTCTTAACCTTGTGGTAAGTTTTTAAAAATCATGAGTGCCCTCCTAAAGGAGAGGTGTGCAATTACAGAAGAATCTTTTGTTTGAGTTTGGAATTATTAGAGAGGTATAAGCGATCTTTGTATCATAACGAATCACTTTTCTAGCTAAATGTATCAGATGTGTTGGGATCTTGTCATAACTTTTGAATGAGTGCCCACAATTCTTCTTCATTCTTCCATTCATCCCTTTCTTCATTTATCTAATCTAGTTGCATAATAGAAATTGCACAAATAAATACTTCCACATCCTCATCCTTTCTTGAGAGTGCATCTGCAACAACATTTTTCTTCCCCTTTTTGTAGATGATTTCAAAGTCATAACCCAACATCTTTGTGACCCATTTTTGCTGCTCTTCTAAAGATAATCTTTGTTCTAAAGATTATTTAAGACTATCATGATCTATTTTTACCTTGAATTGTCTTCCCATTAGGTAAGGTCATCATTTCTTAAGTGCATGTAGTATTGCCAACATTTTCTTCTCATAAATAGCTTTATGTAAATACTTTCCTTTCATTAGATGACTTTCAAAATCAATGGGTCTTTCTTCTTGCGTTAAAACAATACCAATTCCATTTCCTAAGGCATCACATTCCACAATAAAGGTTTTTGTGAAGTCTGGCATAGCTAAGATTGGTGCTTGGCACATTTCCTCTTGAAGATGTTCAAAGGCTTTCATTGCTTCTGGAGTCCAAGAAAATGCAACTTTCTTCAGTAATGTTGTTAGAGGTGTTGTTATTCTCCCATAATTATTAACAAACTTGTGATAATACCTTGTCAACCCAAGAAATCCTCGCATATGCTTTATGGACGTGGGGATTTTCCATTCCTTAATGGATTTAATTTTTCTAGGGTCTACTTTAATACCTTCATGAGATACAATATGACCCAAATATTCCACCTCGTGTAATCCAAAGAAACATTTGGAGGTTTTTTCATATAATTGTTTCTCCTCCAATAGTTTGAGCACTCTATCAACATGTTGAACATGATCCTTCCAAGACTTGTTGTAGATTAGTATATCATCAAAAAATACATACACGAATTTTCTAAGGACGAGTCTGAAAATGGAATTCATCAAACCTTGAAATGTAGAAGGCACATTGGTAAGGCCAAAAGGCATGACCAAAAATTAATAATGACCCTCATGAGTTATAAATGTTGTTTTCAAAATTTCTTCAGTCTTCATTCTGATTTGATGATATCTGGAACGAAGGTCCAACTTGGTGAAGTAAATTGCTCCGTGCAATTTGTTATCGCTCCTCCGAATCTCCAAGGCTAAGAAAGAGTCCAGCTGAAGTAACCACAGACCAACCTTTTGACTTGGTAACTAGCCCTATTAGGCTGGAGAGGGCTCTCTCCAAATAATTACATCCAAGAGGGTTGTATGAATTATGGTTTTAGGCTAGTTATTGTTAAACACACATGGACAACAAACAATAGGAAAGATAAATCAGTGAGTACATTTTTTATTAACAGGAGATGTACATTTATAATACAATGTTGTGACTCTTGGGTTTCAGATCCCAAGGTCTCTTGGACTGCTTAGTCTTTTCGGCTTCCACACTAACCCTTTAGGATTAGGTGTCCAACATTCCCCCCCTTAATCCGAAGGGTTATGTCTGAGTCCAAGAAGAGAGCTGTAATACAAAATGTGCAAAAAATGCATGGCAGCACTAGGCTGAATGTGCTCTATGAAATGTTGGTAAAAAGGGCAGTGGTTTAAGGATGACCACCAACACTGGAACGCTTAGTGCAGTTCCCGGAACTCTTCCAAAACTGGCAAGAAACTGGTGTCTTCTGCTAGAGGAAGTGTTCTCAATCTGTGATGGTTTAAGGATGACCAACAACTCTGGAATGCTTAATGCAATTCCTGGAACTCTTCCAAAACTGGCAAGAAGCTGGTGTCTTCTGCTAGAGGAAGTGTTCTCAATCTGTGATGGTTTAAGGATGACCAACAACTCTGCTATTCCTGGAACTCTTCCAAAACTGGCAAGAAGCTGGAGTCTTCTGCTAGAGGAAGTGTCCCAGATTGCCAACTGAAGGCATGTTCAGGCATCTTTGTCTCTGGCTACAACTCTGAAACTGGTGTGGCAGGTTGTGGCTCAGGCTCGCTTGATGTGACTTCGAAGCTTGTAGATGACCATCATTCCCCCCCTGTCAGATACAAGGTGAGAAGATGTAGAAAACTCAACTGCAAGACTGTTCAATACTCTGGAACAAGTTCTGACATGTGTTTGGAATATCTTCTTGGCTGTTGATGCCCATTGCCAAGAAGCGATCCATCCAAGATGAATCTTTGTTCTTGCAGGACGTTTGTTTCTGAAGCATCTGTTTGAAGAATGGTTGTTTTTATGACAGTGCTCACATGGATGAAGATCAAAACAGTGATCTTTCAGATGGCCAACTCGATCACAGTGTTGGCATTTCACGATCTGTTGTTGTTGTTGCTGTGGAAGAGGGGCACAATCTGGAACGGCTGGAGGTGAACTGTTATGAGGAGCAAGTGAACTGTCATAAATGAATCCAGCACTCTGAAACTGAATGGGCTTGGCATAGTCTGGAATATGAAAGGACAAGTCCTTGTCATATCCAAGACCAGTTTTGTGCTTGTTGTGGACAAGCTGTTCCCAAGGTCTGATGATGGGCTTGGGAAGTGCAGACTGAATCTCTGCATTTGCATGTAACTTTGATGCTTTATCTGAATGAACTGTAACATTATTGACTCGCTGTTTATGGGAGTCTATTTCAATCTTCTGAACAGAAACATGTTCAGAATGATTACTCCACTGCTGTAATTCTTCCTGCTGTAGCTTTGTTTCCAGCTGCAAAAACTCAATATTTTCTTGTACATTTTTTAAACAGATTTGAATGTTTGAGACAATGGCTTTATCAATCATAATTGTATTGTCCGTGGTAGAATGTATTAGAGTGTTCAACAATTCTAATACAACACCCATTCTATCCATTTCACAATAATATCACTGCAAAAAAATTGATTGGTGTACCACTTTGTCTTCAAAAAATCTTCAAGTATGTAGCTTCTCAATATACTTCCATATACAATGCAATTTCATACCATGAACATATTCTGTGCAAAATTACACAGAAAAAACATCTTAGCCAACAAATTGTAATAAAGAAGTAGCTGGGAAGTAGAGAACCTGGTTCTTCAAAAATCTAGATCAACATACGACAACCCAAACATTTGCAGAAGTCATAACACTTGTCTTGTAACTTGAATATCTATGTATTTCAGCCGCCAAACTTGAATTTCAAAACCCCTTCAAATAGGAAGACCAGTGTGAATTGCTTTGGGTCTGCTCAAAGCTTGAAGTCAAGAACATAAAGAATTTCATTCCATTTCAGTCACCATAGACTTGATATTACACCTTCAATCTATAACATATATTTCAAGTTTCTACAATCAATTCAAGACAGTAGCAAATGATTATGAGATGACTTTGCATGCAAATTCAGAAGTTGAAGAAGCAGTTGAGGAAGGAACCCATATTCCAGAATATAAGCACAACTTTGGGAGTGTATCACCAGTTCTAAGCAACAATGAAGAAATCCCCAAGCGTGATATTACAATTGCAGATGAAAGCAAGAAGACAGTGGTAGTGAGTCTCTGGAATGATCTTGCAAAGAAAGAAGGACAAGTGTTGCTTGACAATGCTGACGATGGACCTTACTGCATTTTTATTCTGGCTGCAAGAAATGAATTCAGTAGCCTGTAAAATATAGCATACTCTGCTCCTTGTGCAAGAGGATCATAAATTCCGTCCAGTTTGAAATCCAGAGAATTTACAGAGCGTTCATAGTGCGTGGGCTTTCTTCTTCTGCCTTATTCTGTACACGCGGGCAGTTGAGAAAATTGCTTTTGGAGTTGTTGTGGAGGATTGATGCTACACGTTCTACAACAAAATCTGCAGTTTCATTGTGGTCCTGGAATGTAGTGGAAGCAAACTTGTCTTGCAGTGCCACAGAAAGCCCGCAAGCTTAGGTTGCAGATGCTATGAAGTTACAGTGACATGGTAAATACTTAAACTACACTATTTACAACATTCTAACGAACATCATTGTTGATGCATCTGTCATGGTACAAATACAAGCTTCTTCTAGAGAAGAAGCTGCAAGCTTTTCAATCAAACTTACAGATGTTAGATCTCAGAGCAGACTGATGGCGGTTGATACGAGGCCGGACATAGCATCATCTTTAGAAACGCCTTCACTAATACCAAATCGAAGTTGAATGTCTCCGCATTCTTTTAAAAGCACTGCAACCCATCAGAAGCTTGGGATCTGAAACCGAGGGGGTCCCTATGAGGCTCACTTGCAGCTGCGCCACCTCCTCTCTGATGTTGGAATCAGTCACAAATCCTCTGAACCTTCTCACAGAAAATAGATGGTTGAAATGAGGTGATGGGACGTCAATATATACTTTTCATTTTTCCGTCATTTCGTCTGAGGGTTTGTAGCGATGCGTGTAGAGGAACTCGGAGGAATTCTGAAACCTGCCTCAGACTGGGAGGCAGCTTCAACATATTCATGATCTCCAGCTCCAGGTCCGTCAGAAGACGCACAATCTTAACCGTCTTGAAGCCCAGCGAAACGATCTTAATTCCAAAGTGCTGAGGGAGGAATTACAGTTGCTCCAGGAACCGGGATCGTATGTTGGTGAAGTTGTTAAAGTTATGGGGAACTCATCTACTGCACCGGACTGCTATTCCTCAGCTGAATTAAAGATAAAACGGACAGAAAATATTAAAACGGCAGAGAAAAGGATGAAACGCAAATTTCCACAATGACAACTTCTACTGCAGCATGATCGCAGACCACCGACTGCACCGGACTGCTATTCTTCTCATGAGGCACGAAGTGCTTCAGATATTAAAACTACGGAGTCAAAGATAAAGACGCACTCGCTGAGTTATGAAAGTAGCTCAGTTACGGACTTAAAATGAAACGCACAATCATTCAAACGATTCCAAACACTGTCAGTTATTGAAGGTTTGTAACGGTCCCTTTGTATAGCAGATGCAATAACATGAATTATGATTGATTACAGGGCAGAGAATCGACAGAGTATATGGGCAGAGCGCAGAACTGATACGCAGGTAAAGGCGTCAATAATGCTTTTGAGATTCGAGGTCCGTTCCAGTGAAACATTAAGCGTTAGCATTCTGACAAGGTAGCAGAATGGCAGAGTCATAATGAGATGAAACGGCTGAGTGAAACGACTGAGCACATTTATAATGGCAGGACAGAAATGGCACAAATAAGGCTGAGTGAAGGAGCGTTTCTCTGCGCTATTTCCCAGCACCATTCGACCAAAATGCTTTCTTCCGGGACTTTGTACTTGCCATGGATAAGCTTGGCAGCATGGGCATTAAAACAGGCTATGAGGGAGAGATTAGAAAGTCCTGCGATGCGTTATTGTTTCTATGTATGTTAGCGATAATTCACGCGGGCGTTACTGTGAATGCCGCAAAGCCACCTGTAACAAACGCGTACGCGACTATGATGTACATACGTAAATATCAGCCGTCCCTCATCATTATTATCATTGAGATAATGCGTTGTCACCTTTTTTTTTAGAGAGAATTCCTTTTTCATCTCCATAAACTTTTTGATTCAAAAATTTTACTGATAAGTACACTATAGTTTCTTTTCACCGATTACTTCTCTGCCAATATATCTAGTTTTAATGATCCCAAATCTTAAAATACGTTATGCTCTGCAAATACTTTAATTACTTTTTACTTTCAAAAAAAACTTATCTTCCACGCCAGAAGACTGGTCATAAAAAATGATGGCCCGATTCCTTATGGATGCCAGTGATACACTATTAAACTCACTCCTTCAGAGATCTTCGAACATGAATCATCATGCTTCAACGGCGGCCGCAGATCCAAGTAAAAATAATATTTTCATAGGATACAACAACTAATGCGACAGCTTTTGGTGGTGGCAGCGGCTCTGATTCGCTAACAGTCGTGGCAGCTCGTAGGATATAGCAGCGCTTCGGACAGCTTTCAGTGGTGGCGGCTGCTGTGATTCATTAATAGTGGTGGCCAATATTCAACAAACGCCTTTGTCAGGGATCATATCCGTTGGGCTGTATATCTCTCCAATTAAACAATGGTAGATTACAATGTCAGGGCCCTCGCGGCAGCGGCTTACCGGTGGTATGTCGATTCAACAGAGGCATTCTTCTACCTTTCGCTCTGGACCAAGTAATCATTCACCAAATTAATCCTTCAAAGGACAGAGGCATTGAGGACAATGCTCAAGTTAGAATGACAAAGGCCAGTGCTCAGACCAGTTGCACAAAACTACACAGGCCACACATCATAGCTCTGATACCATGTTAAACACACATGGACAGCAAACAATAGGAAAGATAAATCAGTGAGTACAATTTTTATTAACAGGAGATGTACATTTATAATACAATGTTGTGACTCTTGGGTTTCAAATCCCAAGGTCTCTTGGACTGCTTAGTCTTTTCGGCTTCCACACTAACCCTTTAGGATTAGGTGTCCAACAGTTATGAGTGCAGAGGTTGTTTTGATTTGATATGATTGGGTTTTTTTCTAGATAAGGATATTAGGTCAAAAAAATAGGTTAGGGAAAATTAGATATGATTGAGACATTCAAAGGGGAAAAGTAGGTAGGTAGGTTGGCACATTAGGGTTTCTTGGATTCATACAGGTGAGGAGCTAGGAAGAGCATGAAAGATGTATTCTTCCTAAACTAAAGAAAGATGAACAAACTATGAAAACTTCCCCAAAACAGAGCATGTGAGATGATTTTTGTTTATCAACTTGAAAGAGATCATACAATAGACATGAAATGGAATATGGACCAACAATACATTCATACAAATGAAACTGAAGAAAAAACAATGCTAGACAACCATACCACAGGTATCCCAAAGAAATAGTTGCAACTCATCTATTAAAACTAGCCAAATTCTGATACAATAGTGTCTTTGATCAATCTAACAACATCCAACTAAGTCCAACCTTTGAAAATACTGAAAAATACAAGATATAGGCCTCAAAAAAAACTCCTCCCAGCCTTAGGGGTCGAATCCATGAGAGGAGGAGTAGTTCCACCAAAATTTGAACTAATAGCTAGAGTGTAGGGTGGTCAAAGTGACTCATCCCTAATTACAATGAAACTGATTCATTACACCTCATAGAGTCTATTTACCTAATGTATTTACCCTAGGTAATAGTAAAAAGACCATAATTACATTTACATCATGAATTACATCAGTAAAAACTTGATTTCCCAAGATGAAAATCAAATCTGGAGAAAAACAGTGAAAAATCAAACAATTGGTCAAACACGCCATCTCTTTGTCAAACGCGCCCTCTCTGTGTCAAATGCGTCATCCATCTTGAAAGCTGATTTTGACTGCCTTCTCGGTGTCCAAATTGAGCCTAGGATAGCTCATTGGAAATCTTGTCCAATCTAGATTTTATATCTACCTTCATTTTCCAAAATGGTGAAGGTTTGACTCTCCAAAAGCAGATTACCCCAAGATTGGTCAAACCTGCAACACCAAGGTGAGAAAGTAGGCAGAACATTGATTTTCTGTGTGTTTTTTCACCTTTTCACCTACCATTTGTGCAAACCAAGGCTTGAAAATTTGTTTTCCTGCATGTATTCCCTACTCTGAATCCAATGGTGGTCTTCTTTTGGCCAAAAAGCGCCCCAGATTGGCATTCTAGCTGTAAAAAAAATATGTATGATTACTTGAAAAACACAAAACTTCAAAATTACCCCAAAACTTCTCAAAATTGGTGAAATGATTGTTGATCATGTGGTTTGTGCATGGAGTGAGACTTTAGCAAGGATGTCAATTTTTCCTTCCTCTTCTTGCTTGTTTAGGGCTTCAATTTTTGCATTAGCTCTTCTAAGTTTTTCCCTTGCAATCTTGTTCCTCATGGCATAATGTTTTGCCATCTTTCTCTGAATGTCATTTTCTTTATTGGCCTTGTCTAGGAGATTCTCCAAATGCTGGTTTGATTTGTTGAACTAATGCTCCCAGTTCTCATTAATCATGATGTCAAACTGTTCATTCCATGTGAGCTGATTTGCAAGCTCAACCTCCTTTTGTCTCTCTAGTTCTAGAGCTCTTTTCATCCCTCTAGTCCTAGGTCTACTTTTTGGTTCTTGTTCAGGTTCACCATACTTGTTATAGGCTTCATCAAGCAATGCCTTGGATTCAATTTCTTCTCTTTTCTCCTTGATGAGCTGAATCTCCATGGTATCATGCTTGGCCTGAAGTTGTTGGTTTTCTTTCTCATAATATGAAATAGTAAATTTAGACCTCTCTAATTTGGTCTAGAACTCCCTAATGAGCGCATCTTTTTCCTTGATGACTAAGGAGGTTTCATCATAATTTTGATCTAAACCAATTAGATCAAAATCAACCTCTTTCTTAAGTAGGTTTTCCTCCTCATGGACATCTTTCTGAATGTCTACCTTTGTCATCTTTTCTTTGCCTTTGTGTACCTGCTTTGTTGGTGAAGAAGGCAGGGCCCCTCCCACAATCTGTGGGGAAAACACCTGCCTATGACCTTTGTGATAAGTATGTGCCAATATGCCCAAATCATCCCTCTTAGGCTTGATGACCTCAACCTATTTAGCCTGCTCCAGCTCACTGATCTCAATTGTATTAGGTGAATCAATGTGCTCATGAAATGGTGATGGTGGAGGTGATGGTGAAGGAGACTGATCTGATGATGATGCATGATCTATGGGCTGAGATGGAGGAATGGATGTGGAAGGATGAGATGATTGTGGAGCGATAAAAAGATGTCTTTCGAACTCCTAATTACCTTCACATTAATTATCAACCCAGGGACGACTTTTTATTTCAAGAGTGTACTCAATCTGAGGCGGCTATTTACTCAAGAGTAATGTTTTGCAGTATAGTGCTTAAAACCCAAAAGTAAATAAATGCTTGAAACAAAATCTAATTGGAAGAGCAAGAAACTGAAATGTTCTAAACTAAATCATTCATTCAAACAACCATCAATCGAGGATATAGTAGCAATAACTCATTTCTCTAGAAATTGATGGAATAGAGTATGGACCATGGATCTGGGAGCGTGGTAGCGTCTGCTGAGGCTCACGACAGCCTTGGACCTTCTCTCACTCCAAAGCAATAAATGCAAGTAAAAGGAATGGCAAAAAGCAGAATGAAACGAAATGGACAGCAGTAAATGAAACAGCAATTAAAAGAACTAAATCTCGCGAGTTAGAATTGAACTCTCATTCCGCAATCAAATAACAATCGGCAAAAGCAATTCCAATGATCTTTACTTTACGATAAGATATTTACAAATGAATTATGGAACAACATTTATCATATATACACAACACACTAATATAGCAATCTGAGAATATTGGATGATATAACTATGTTTCTAAACAGAATGACGCTACTCTCAAATCCCACAAATATTCATACCAGCACTCTGTTACAGAAATGGCTGAATAAAGATACAATTCGACCCCGTGTGAATTCAATTATATAGTGCAGAGTTCTTACATGGAGAAATCATTCATTCATTGATCATAACAGAACATAGCGTATCATATAAAGAATGTATCAGATTGCTACGTAATAAAGATAAACAATCCACACACAAATCACCGTATAATGATACAAAGGCAAGTGTCCTTCGGAGCCGGGCCCTTAGCTGCCGATGGTACACCGCCTTAGATTACTCCATACGTAGAGACGGAATGAACACCAAGTCTTTTATATTAATCGCATCCACAAAAGTATAACAAAATCAGGTCTCAGTGAGACTCGATGATTAAAGTTTGTTCTGGAACCGTAAAATTACAAAAAACAGTCGTCCCCTCCTCTGATCTTTGGTTTCATTTAAATAGAGAAAGATCAGAGCATAGATAATTAAAACATGATTTCTTTTACAAATTTGGGTTGATTCTAACGAGATGATCAACAAGAAAATATATTTCCCTTCATCTCTTCAACAAAAGCAAGACGAATTTGGGTTTGCAGCTGAGATTTGGAGGACGGCCGCAACTGCAAATCTGAGAAAATCGTGCTCAAAGAACCCTGTGTTTCTCCCTGTACAAGCCGAATTTGGGCAAACCGTTCGTTGTAAAAGTTAATTGGGCCCGTTCTGGACAAAACCCATATTCCGGATTTCTCAAATTCGCCTTCATTTTCTCAGAATCTCAACCGCAAAACTGTCACTCCTTAAACCAGCGAATTTCTGAGTTGGCAGATTTAAAAATCAAATCTTCAATCTGGAAGTTACCTTGGAGGCTAAAAATGGTGAATAATGTTATAACCAACTTATTAGAACTATCATTGATAAAATAATGCATAATCATCAATTTATTAGAAATAAAGGAGAATAAATAATATAAGAGCATAAATCATCATAAAATGGATTTATATAATAAATTATAATAAATGACATGATGAAGAATGGTAGAAATGGGTGGAATAAACGTTCACAAGTGACAATAATAATGGCATATTAACGACCCAACATACCCCCACACTCAATATGTTGCATGTCCTCATGCAACGAAAACTGAATATATTGCATGTCCTCATGCAACCCAAAGACAAAAACCATGTGTTAACCAAGCAATAAAAATTTGAGAATAAATGAATGCTTCCTTAATTAATGAATATTCAATTTTAGCAATCTCGATGAAGGCATAACAATTTTTACATTGACATTCAACTATATGTATGAGGTTGCAGCAAAATATGACGTAGATAACAACAAACTTTATTAACCATTTTCCCAAAAACTACAAACCAGATTTTGTTGAAATGTTGCAAGTAGATTTGTAATATATGAGGGCTTCTATGATCCAAAAATCAGATCGTTTTGATGCATGGATCATGAGATATAAACAAAATGGCTGTAGGTGAGAGTGCATGATTTCCGAAATTTTATGAACCAATATTTCTTGAAATTGTGTGGATTTGTATTAATGATACGTATGTGTTTTCCAAAAATTACAAGGATTGAGTTCATAGTTTTAAAAATAATATATGTGGAAATCAATTTCTGCACTGTGTAAAAATGAAATTGTATGCCTTAAATAAGGAAGAAAGTAGAAAACATCCATCATGCATAGCAATTCCTCCCCCTCTCTGAAAAATTAGCATGTCCTCATGCGATGCTAGAAAACAAATAGAGGTGGTTGCTACCAGCTGTTGAATTCTATGCTTGGTGTAAAACAACATGAAATAAGGGAGGTGTTGAGAGTGAATAAGAATAGCAATGGATGATAAAGAATATGAATGGCGTGGTCATAAGAAAGAAATGAATGAAAGGAACACTCCCCCACACTCGAAAATGATATACTGCTGAAAAAGGGGAAGTGGTAAAGATGTGGAATGAAAGATGACAAATAATGCTCAAAATAGATTTTCATTAAATTCTCCTAAATTCATAATAAATTAGAAAACTATGCGATTTTACCTCAAGTTTTGCCTCCAAAAAATGTGGAATGACATATATGGACTGGCAGTTGTTGAAGCTGATGTATACAGAGTTGGTGGTGAAAGTGATGCAAAAGGTGGAATCCAGGGAAGCACATCATGTCTGAAGAATTGTTCACGTTCGCGAGCCTCTACTGTGAAGTGCAATAGTGTGGTCATGCTACGAATAGAATTCTGCCCATACTTGTTGTTCTTCTGTAAACAAAGCACTATTTTTCATACAATGTGCTTGAATCCATAGTGTTAGCTTTGAATAGCAACAGATAAGATGCATGCAAAATTGCAATTAGAAAAACTTATGTATACATGCAATACTAATATGTTGTCAAATCAACAAGGTATGGCAGAGTGTAGTAATCATATCACATGCAATCCCATAATGCATACATTCCCCCCCTCCAATTGGAAAATGGGTTCCATAACCATAAAGCATATGAGAGGGGTGGTGCGGACGGCAAGGCAATGGAATGAACAATATATCAGTGAAGCAGAGTACACTTATCAATGATAGGACGATGAAAATTATGGTTATATTGAGAGCAAAGTGTGTAAAGATAGTTATGAATAAGAGATAGGATGCTTTGGATTGATGATAGTTTATACAAAACGAAAAAGGACAACAATATGCTAAAAAGATGCTTTGCTGACGGTATTCTAGCTGAAAATGATGTGATTGATCATAAAACAATTTCTCATGCATAAAGGTTCAAACAGGGAAAAAGTTAAGGAAATAACTTCTCTGATAAAAAGGAAAATAAGAAAAGGGTATTATAATAATAATTGACGTTAAGATATAACTTCAATACCATAAGCAGAGCCGCTACTGTCAGCAGGCGTCCATAGCCTCGGTAGGGTTGCTTTTTAACCCATATGAGCCAGGATCCTCAATTTATAAATGGAGAGTTTTAGTGTTGTTCTACAGAAGAGATCAGTGTGCTGGCGTGGTAACCAGATAACCACACTGCCATTCACTAGGAGGTAGCAAAAGTGATCAGGCCGGCTCGTGATGAGACCTCCTGTTCCAAGGATACTTTGGCTATCCAATGGATCATAACCCTGGTGTGGTGGCCATAATGGGAATGTCACTTTGTTACAACCTTATGAACATGGTAGGCTGGCTCGTAATGAGACCCCCTATCCTCCATCTGCGAACAAAATTTTATTGTTATTACACATTTTTATGATAAAAAGAAGGAGGCTCAGTACTCCTTAAGAGCAGGGATGGCGGAAGAAGTTGAACATGTCAATATATAAAAAAAATATACCCATAATCTCATTTATTACAGACAGAGAAGATTATAACCAGGAAGGGTGGAACCAGCATGGTATTAAGATGATCAATCAGTATCATGTACAGCAGAAAACAATGCAGTAAAGTAATATATAAATAATTGTGTCCCTTTTTGAAAAGAATCTAACATCAAGGAGCTGTCATGTTAAAGATCATAACGTAAATGATAATAACTCGCTTCAAAAGAATCCATAATTCCTGTCCTCATAAAAATAGTGTACTTCATGCCATGGAAGGGAATCAGTAAAATGTGGTTGAGATGAATTAGGAATAATCCCACAAGAGGAAGGAAAGGGTTGCCCTCAAAAATACTCTCAAAGTGTTGCTTTTTTGAAGGAACAGCAAAAACACTCAAAAAGAAAGTGGTGTTCTGTGTAGGGAACAACAAAGAAAATGCATACCAAAAAAAAACAAAAATACACACAAAAACGTGAAAATGCAAATGTCGTTCCTTTTGAAAGAGAAGAATCCATGCAAGCAAATAGTTGGGATGCCGTTTTCCTAAGATCATGAGTGCTTGTAAAAAAAATGGCCAAACTGCTGTTCTTTTTGAAAAAGGAACAGCAAAAACACCAAGTGTTGTTCCTTTTGAAAAAGGAACAGCAAAAACTCGAACTGTTGTTCCTTTTGAAAAAGGAACAGCAAAAACACGCACTGCTGTTCCTTTTGAAAAAGGAACAGCAAAAACTCGAACTGCTGTTCCTTTTAAAAAGGAACAGCAAAAACACGCACTGCTGTTCCTTTTGAAAAAGGAACAGCAAAAACTCAAACTGCTGTTCCTTTTGAAAAAGGAACAGCGAAAACACGCACTGTTGTTCCTTTTGAAAAAGGAACAGCAAAAACTCAAACTGCTGTTCCTTTTGAAAAAGGAACAACAAAAACACGCACTGTTGTTCCTTTTGAAAAAGGAACAGCAAAAACTCAAACTGCTGTTCCTTTTGAAAAAGGAACAGCAAAAACACGCACTGTTGTTCCTTTTGAAAAAGGAACAGCAAAAACTCAAACTGTTGTTCCTTTTGAAAAAGGAACAGCAAAAACACGCACTGTTGTTCCTTTTGAAAAAGGAACAGCAAAAACTCAAACGCACTGCTGTTCCTTTTGAAAAAGGAACAGCAAAAACTCAAACTGTTGTTCCTTTTGAAAAAGGAACAGCAAAAACACGCACTGCTGTTCCTTTTGAAAAAGGAACAGCAAAAACTCAAACTGTTGTTCCTTTTGAAAAAGGAACAGCAAAAACACGCACTGCTGTTCCTTTTGAAAAAAGAACAGCAAAAACACACCAAATGTTGTTCCTTTTTGAAAAAGGAACAGTAAAAACACACCCAACGTGAAAGTGCAGAAGTGTTGTTCCATTTCGAAAAGGAACAGTAGCTGTTCCATTTCGAAAAGGAACAGCAAAATGAACTGTGAAAAAGGAACAACAAAATGAATGGCTGAACCAAACAGTGTTATTCCTTTCGAAAATAGATAGCAAAACGAAAATGATGTCCCTTTGAAAAAGGAACAGCAGGAACGACAAAAATGCACACAAATGCTGTCCCTTCAGAAAAGGAACAGCAAAATACACAACCATAAAATGCAAACACGCAAAGAATGAGTTAGCTGTTCACTGTATTGAAGCTGAGGATGGGTCACAGTTTGAATGAAGCAACACCTGAAACACAAAATATAAAAGAAATTAGAAAAGAAACAACATTTTATTTAAAAACAATATGTAAATTAAGTTACAACAGCTATGATATTATGTAAAAAAATGATCTTTTTTTTTAAAAAATGTTTTGGCAGCAAAGAGATGACATGAATCTTCAAATGGAAATCAATTCTTCATTTCTTCTATTTTGAATCCGTTGGGTAATGAGTTGGATGAAATTCTTTTGTTTCATTTAAAATTTCTTTCAAAAATCACTCGTCCATAAATTGACCTTCTTTATTTTCCCAAGACCTGCAAAAAACGAGTATCTACCTGCAATAAAACATTAAATCATGAAGAAAGAGAGGTGTACAGGCTCCCCTAATCCAAGAATTATGTAAAAAACTAACAAGTAGTTACTCTGTAGAACAAATCCATAGAGAAAATAACAAAGTAAAATTTATTTGTTACCTGCGGGAGAGCAGTGGCCAATCATACTAACCTGCAGTGTTTTAATCACAACTTCTTTGTTTTTCGTCAAAATTGAGTGATTCCAAAGCCAAATGAGAGCTCATTCAAAGGTTTATCTCCATTCAAAACAGGTTTTAAAGATTCAATGATATGATATGTCAATTTTAGTTAGAACAACCTGCATAATAGAGTTATTGTCGATTACCCGGCTTAGACCAACAGTTGATATTTCAAGCGTAACTTTTTCGTTTGATGTCGGATTCGAATGATTCAAATTGGAAATGAAAATAGATTCATTTATTTATCTCTAATAGAAACAGGTTTTGAAGACAAGAAGAATTGATAGGTCAAATACTGTAAGGAACAGCCGGAAAGACAGAGTTTTAAGAGTGCTGATTTACGATAGACAGTCAGTATTTTGATCATAACTTCCCCATACGATATCAAAAATGAGTGATTCAAATTGCATTGTAAACTAGATTCACAGGGGAATCTACCATAGAAACAGGTTTTAAAAATATGGTCATTTAGGCCTCCAAAAATTGACTGTCCCAACTCTGTTCCTGAGCTGCCCGCTAGATATCCGGTCAATGTTTTGGTTCTAACTTTTTCGTTTCAAATCCAAATTGAGTGATTCAAATTGGATTGGAAAGTAGACACCAAGGAATACCTATTGTAGAAACAGGTTTTAAAAATATTCACTTTTGGTCTCTCAAAACATGACTGTCCCGACTGTTTTTCCAGAAATCTCATCAAGCCCGCAAGCCAAAAAAAATGAAATTCAAACATTTTTTCAAATTGGTGATAAAAATGAAAATGAGTGTTTGTAGAACTTATTATTTCCATTATGATTCATCTACATACACAAATTATTAAAAACAATTATCACCGATGTTGATTTCGATAGCATGTTGCAACAAAAGAAACAACTAGTTTTACAAAAAAACAAAATGCATTTATTTATTCCCTTATTTATTTTATTTTCTACACCAACATATTTTGATTTGAAAAATGAATATGACTATGTATATGAGTACTTCCAATGAAGTCATTTTCGAAATAAGGCTTCATGTATACACATACCCAAATTTGAAAAATGCATATTAATGAAAATTAGGGTATGAGAAGCCATCTTCCCTTGAAAAAATGATATCAAAAATTGTTGAAGCGTGGAGTGATGTTGCAAACAAATGATGGAGTGAAACCAATCTTCAATGTATCCTTTATTTTCTTGATTTCGCATAGCCATCATATCATGAAGTTCTTGAGCTTTTAAAATAGCTTGTTGATGCATAGTAAAAGAAACCTCATTTTCTTCCATAGCTTCTACAATTTTTGCATTTGAAACATTCTGAATCTCATTGTAGGTTTCCTCTAATAGTGCATGTGAGATAGAATGGGTGGGAAGGGTGGGTAAATTTGGCAATTCAACATTGTAAGCATGTTGTACTGGTTTATTATGGTGAGGGTGTGGAATTAGTTGAGCAGGAAAATGTGTAAGGAATGGAGCATTTTGATGATATGGTTGATTGGGTTGTGTGAATGGTTTTGATGGGCAAGCAAGATATTGTGGAAGAGTTGGTGGAGAATATGGAGAATGTGCTTGTGCTACAAGATGAGGGAAAGTAGTCATGCAATCATAAGGTAAACCATGCCAAACTTGTAGACAAGATTGGTGGTTATATTGAAATTGACATGGCTGCCCTAACACATTAGCATTCCATAATGGATTATGCAAGTAACAAAGTGGAGAGGGAGTGTTTTGAACCATACTTGTAGGCCATGATTTCCGTGGTTTTGACCTTGTTGCAGCTTCCTTACCTCTTTGATATGCTACTTCCATCCTAGATAAGGAAGAGTGAGTATCTATGAGATGCTCCTTTCGGTCCTGAGGGTAAAACACTTCATCCAATTCTTGATTTTTATGAACCTGCAAAACATCCAATTTTTCATTTAGAGAGCTAATAAAATCAACTTTAAAATTTTCAAATAACACATTGATTTCAGCTCTTATGTCTCCTATTCTTGTAGCAGATTTGGAAAACAAAGAAAAAACATCTCTAGAATTCTTACCAGCCTTGGAGATTCCTCTTGAATACCTTATGCACAATTCACAAACATCATCATATGATAACTGAAAAACATCACCTTTTCCTATCAGATTTAAGAGTTCTAAAAATTTATCTTTGATTCCTTTAAGAAGGAGTGTTTTTAAGATCTCTTTTTCCAAATGCTTATATTTTGATTTTTGAAGGTTGTATTGAAATCGATCTACATAGTCCTCCAAACTTTCATCTTCCCCTTGTATCATACCAAAAATTTCTTCATTGGATTTGCAATAGTCTTGGTACTTCTTCAAGTCCTCCCATGATTGGATGCAATTCCCACCTAGGCTCATGAACCATCGGAGAGCTGCTCCTTTTAGAGTAAGAGGAAACACTTTCAATCTTTGATCGTCAGTACAATAATCATATCCTCTACAAAGTATTTCGAACTCAAATAAAAATGTATCTGGATCTTCATTTGCTAAACCATGAAAATTTGGTAAAGATGGGGGAATTATGTGCATTTGTGTCACTCCTAGATCTTTGATAGGAAATTCAAAAGTAGAAACGTGAGCCATTTCTTACCATAATAGAAGATGTTCTTCATGTGTTTCTTCAAGGCTCCTTCTTCAAATGTTCCTGTCAATTAGTTAGTGAAATGGGTGGTGCTTACATCACCACTTGCGTGAAATCATGTGATTCATTTTTTTAAAAATTTCTATCTTTTTCCTAATAATTCACACAAAAATTCAAACATCTATTTCTACCCTAGGTTCTTTAACAGTCCTGCTAGAAAGCGGACGGGGGAGCAGGGCTTTTACATGCTCCGTACGCAGGTTCTTACCTTCCGTTTTTAAGATCCAACTCTTCCCTAGCAGGCACTCATCAGATTCACACTACTCTTTAGAAATGGCTACACTCTCCCCGGCAACGGCGCCAAAATGTGGAGCGATAAAAAGGTGTCTTTCGAACTCCTAATTACCTTCACATTAATTATCAACCCAGGGACGACTTTTTATTTCAAGAGTGTACTCAGTCTGAGGCGGCTATTTACTCAAGAGTAATGTTTTGCAGTATAGTGCTTAAAACCCAAAAGTAAATAAATGCTTGAAACAAAATCTAATTGGAAGAGCAAGAAACTGAAATGTTCTAAACTAAATCATTCATTCAAACAACCATCAATCGAGGATATAGTAGCAATAACTCATTTCTCTAGAAATTGATGGAATAGAGTATGGACCATGGATCTGGGAGCGTGGTAGCGTCTGTTGAGGCTCACGACAGCCTTGGACCTTCTCTCACTCCAAAGCAATAAATGCAAGTAAAAGGAATGGCAAAAAGCAGAATGAAACGAAATGGACAGCAGTAAATGAAACAGCAATTAAAAGAACTAAATCTCGCGAGTTAGAACTGAACTCTCATTCCGCAATCAAATAACAATCGGCAAAAGCAATTCCAATGATCTTTACTTTACGAGAAGATATTTACAAATGAATTATGGAACAACATTTATCATATATACACAACACACTAATATAGCAATCTGAGAATATTGGATGATATAACTATGTTTCTAAACAGAATGACGCTACTCTCAAATCCCACAAATATTCATACCAGCACTCTGTTACAGAAATGGCTGAATAAAGATACAATTCGACCCCGTGTGAATTCAATTACATAGTGCAGAGTTATTACATGGAGAAATCATTCATTCATTGATCATAAGAAAACATAGCGTATCATATAAAGAATGTATCAGATTGCTACGTAATAAAGATGAACAATCCACACACAAATCACCGTATAATGATACAAAGGCAAGTGTCCTTCGAAGCCGGGCCCTTAGCTGCCGATGGTACACCGCCTTAGATTACTCCATACGCAGAGACGGAATGAACACCAAGTCTTTTATATTAATCGCATCCACAAAAGTATAACAAAATCAGGTCTCAGTGAGACTCGATGATTAAAGTTTGTTCTGGAACCGTAAAATTACAAAAAACAGTCGTCCCCTCCTCTGATCTTTGGTTTCATTTAAATAGAGAAAGATCAGAGCATAAATAATTACAACATGATTTCTTTTACAAATTTGGGTTGATTCTAACCAGATGATCAACAAGAAAATATATTTCCCTTCATCTCTTCAACAAAATCAAGACGAATTTGGGTTTGCAGCTGAGATTTGGAGGACGGCCGCAACTGCAAATCTGAGAAAATCGTGCTCAAAGAACCCTACGTTTCTCCTTGTACAAGCCGAATTTTGGCAAACCGTTCTTTATTAAAGTTAATTGGGCCCGTTCTGGACAAAACCCATGTTCCGGATTTCTCAAATTCGTCTTCATTTGCTCAGAATCTCAACCGCAAAACTGTCACTCCTTAAACCAGCGAATTTCTGAGTTGGCAGATTTAAAAATCAAATCTTCAATCTGGAAGTTACCTTGGAGGCTAAAAATGGTGAATAATGTTATAACCAACTTATTAGAACTATCATTGGTAAAATAATGCATAATCATCAATTTATTAGAAATAAAGGAGAATAAATAATATAAGAGCATAAATCATCATAAAATGGATTTATATAATAAATTATAATAAATGACATGATGAAGAATGGTAGAAATGGGTGGAATAAACGTTCACAAGTGACAATAATAATGGCATATTAACGACCCAACAATGATGAAGGCACATCTTGAACATGAGGAATAGATGGATCAGTGAATATTTCATTTTCTATGAAGGTACTCCATGCAATTTTCAACTGTTTGAGGTGATGGAGGACAATGATTTTGATGGGGGGTTGTGGAAAATACTTCTCATTTGATGCTCATATTCTCATTTTTGGACAATATATGCCATCTTGTCAATGCTCCAGAAGAGAAAATAAGCTATGTTGAGCATCTTGACCCTTGTAAAGTGCATGAGTAGCCGGATATGATAGGTATAAAGTCTAGATAACCTTCCTTCATAAGTAAAGTATCTCATAATGATTTTCATCATGGGAACATATCTATCCAGGAGGTAAGAGAAAGGAAAAAGCCTCTTTCTTTCATTCTTGTATCTAAGTTTAATATATGGCTCATAGTAATGCTCCTCCAAATCTTTTTTCTTAAACCATTTTTCCCCAACATCAATAGCATTTGATATGATGGCAGTGGATACAATGAAAGTGACACCAGCAAGGGTTACCTGGTTTTCATGGAGATTGCAAATGAATAGTCTACTCAACATAGGATGATGTTGGACCTTTTTACTTTCTCACAGAATTCAAAACATCCTAGATTCTTAAAAGATGTCACAGTCATGGGAGATGCCATGACTTCCTTGGTATTTATGGGCTCAAGTCTAAGGATTCTCCCTCCTTTGTTTGGCTTCCTCCCCTTTCTTTCCTCCTCCTCACTAGAACTTTTGTTTTCTTCCTCTGACATAGTGTATTGATTTTTAAAACCCTAGGGACATGACATGATAGTGGAATATAGGTATAGGGAGTTAGGAATGGTGTGAGGAAATTTAGGGAGATGAGGGAAGGGGTTTATGGTTTAAGGGAAGTGACAGGGAGTGGGAATGTAAATGGATTTGGGATAGGGAATTTTATTACAGGTTAGGGGTTTTGGTAGCCTAGGCAAATAGAACACCTAGATATTAGGGTTTTAGTAATAAAGGACTTTTGGAAGTAGTGATATGATATGGGGGTTGGGAAAGGGTTTAATAGGGATATGGGAAGGGAATAGAAATACTAGGGAGTGAAATTGGAGGTGTGGGAATGAAACTAGGGTTTGCATGTTTGAGAACTCCAAATTTCACATAAGAGACTTAATACCATGAATTTACGACTTGTAAAATGCAGGGAGGGTATATTTTAGTGCTACTTGCTGGAGGAAGAAAATAACCAAACTTGAAGTTTTTGAGGCAATGGCACTTTGTTTTAGAGGTTGGAGAGTAATTTGGTCAAACGCACAGTGTAACACTGGAACGCACCCTCCACTACACAAATGTGCATCTTGACACTAAAACATGCCCTCCACTTGCCAAATGCGTAGTGTGACACTGAAACACACAACATAATACACAAACGCACCCTCCAGTTGCAAAATGCACAGTGAAAACTCTGTTTTGCTAATTTCGCCTGTCAAACTCGAAAATTTCTCTTTTGTTGAGGTTCCTCGACCATGACAAGAGAAAATGAGGTGTAAATGGATGTCTTGAGGGTTTTAAATACTTGGTGGAATTTGATTTTGTTGATTTAAAACCCATTTGCTAATGTTTGAAAGTGCTTTTGAAACATTGCACTAATACCCCTTTACCTTGTGCTTTTGCTTTGCAGATTGATCAATTGCTGGAGTAGACACTTTTTTTTGACATTTATTGTCCAGTTGGCATGTGGAACTGAGTTGGAAGCTTGAGAAAAGTTACTTATTACATATAATGACATAAAATTACATAAATGAAAAATAAAATTACATCTCTGTTTTTTGGAATAAAATTACAATTTGGAATGAAACTCATACTTGAAATCAAAATTACAACTTTGGCAAGCATCTTCACATGTTTGCAAATCCTCTTTAAATGAAAAAGGGATATTATTTTTTTCACTCTCATACTTTTTCTAGCCTTATGCAGTGAAATGGTGTTTTATTGGACCTTGAAAGAATGAAACCTAGAGACCTAATGAAAACCTTGAGCGAGTAGACTTCATGGTGACTTGACTGACATAAAGACATGATGAAATGAGATTTCATGATTGAAGTATTCTCATTAAGACATGAAGGTGGGCCACCAAGTTTAGATTTTTGAGGGAGAGTGAGATTTTTTACTAGGGCTACCAACAGTGAGTAAATTTTTGAATGAGTACCTAGGTGGAATGACAAAAAAACTTGAGCGAGGCCCTAATATGAATATGAAAAGAGGAGTTTTGATCACTAATGGCAATATGCAAATACTGACTCTAACATCGACCTTATTAGGGATGGCAGCTCCTTGGAGGTGTCAAGAACACTGTAGACCAAGTGCCTAACCATGTGGGCCAATACGGTCAAAAGCTAACAACCAAACTGAACACTGAAAACTTCAATCCAAACTATCAGATCATCAGAGCCTTAGGGCCTTCTCCTCGGGCTTCAAACCTTGATGAATTCTATCATCACTTGCTGAAAACTAAACTTGAAAGAAAGTTGCTGCCGAAACAAAATCCACACCCTATTCTATTCTAACTGCTGAAAATGACTGCTAAATCAGGTAAAGGAAAAATTCCAATCAATCCAAACAAGCAACTGGATACTTTATTGTCCTCTATTTACAGTATCTACAAAAAACTTGAAGATTGGAAACTCAACATAAAACTGAAGCTAAAAACTATGATTCAAACCAAGATAACCATCATGATCTGATGATTGCAGCAAACTGGTAAAATGATCTTGAAAAGCATGTGCAAATGACAGATCTTGATGATCAGCAGAAAGATCAGAATAGTTGTCAAGTTGAATTGTTTCCTCTTCATGATCTAGAGGCAACACATTGGCATGTTCCTCCACTTTTTTCCCTTCTTCCACCATTGTTGATTGGGTGAAATGATCCTTCCAGTGTAAGCAATCTAGTAGATGGTTACTTACTGAAATTCTACTCTCACTTACCTCGAGCAGGAAAAATGTTGTATATGTAGGCAATTCACAATTAAAACTGAAACCAAGATTTATGCTGATAAACAAAACAACATTCATCTTCTCCAATGCTTGCAAAAGACTGCCCAAGGGATCTTGAAAATTATGAAGCATTGCCTTTTGTGAATCAATAAAAGGAGAAGAATAATAATTATTTCCATATGGCTGTAACGAATTAGCAAAAGTATCGTCCATAATATTTTCAACAACATAAGTGTCCATATCTATGGGATCTAGGAAAAACTCCTTTTCATCAACAAACCTTTCATTTTCTGAACCTTGAGGAAGATTTGTATCTGCAAGGGGCTCTAAAACAACTTCTTCTTTATCATTGCTCTCCTCTTCATAATCACTTGAAAAATGGCAAGATTGTACAATAGCATCATCATTCTTAATGGATGGAATATGGATTTGCAAATTAAGAATATGATTTATTTCTTCTTCAGTCAAATGAGGAAGTCTTCTTTTTTTTCTTTGGAAAAAACAACAATTATCTTCTTTCCCTCCTAAAGTTTGACAAGGGTGTTGAATATCTTCATTAATTTCAAGCAAAGAAGTATATAAATTTTCATCAGACTGTTGATTCATTTCATGTGATTCCTTTTGACTATCAAGATGCAAAATTCCTTCATCCTCAAGCACATAGGAAGCTATTGTATGTTGACCATGATCTTGTGTATCAAAGTGACTGGCTTCCTCAAACTGTTGTTGAAGGGAAAAATTAGAGAAGGCTTCAATGATTTCTTCATCATCCATACATTTGATATCATCAATACTTTCAAGATATGCAATGAAACCTTCACTATAATCACAATAGCTTTGTAAAGAAAGATAAGAATTCACATAATGGTTGGAGAACACATTATGGAAATCTTTTAGAGAACCTAAGCTTCCTTTTGGTAACCCTTCATACAATACCATAGATTTATCTTCAACGGTATCCATAAACAACTTCATGAGACAATCCTCAGGAAACTAAACTCTTAGTCTACATACATGTACATGAAACCTTAATAAATGCAAAGTAGCATGATATTCTCGTTCATTTCTAAATATAGGAAGATTTGTAAACCAGTCAACATGAGGCATAGTATTCGGAAATGTAGGGATCTGAGATTGATCCATATGAGCATACCTAGGATTTCTTCTTGCAGTAGAACTCATCTTGACAACAATCAAGTCACCAAGAATGTTTTCAAAATATTGGTTCTTGAAAAGTGGAGTCGCCATGAAAATTATGAACCTTTGGATTCATCGACACTGGAATCACCAGGTGAATGATTTCAGCCTTCGTGTACCTGATGACTATCTACCATCAGCAATCAGATCTAAACATTGTCATACACCTACGGAAAATGAATCTTTCATTCCCCGGCAACAGCGCCAGTATGTTATCACTCCTCCGGATCTCTAAGGCTGAGGAAGAGTCCAATTGAGGTAACCACAGACCAACCCTTTGACTTGGTAGCTAGCCCTACCAACCCATAGAGGGATCTCTCCAAAGAATCACAGCCAAGAGGGTTGGATGATTGAATTGAGGCTTCTTTGATCCATAACAATTATAAGAAGAAATTTCGGCGTAAATCACATGTAGAAAATCTTTGTTGACGCATTTCGAACTAGCTAGTGTGGTTCATCGTCAGGA
The DNA here is from genome assembly GCA_031772625.1 of Pinus tabuliformis. NCBI lineage: Eukaryota > Viridiplantae > Streptophyta > Pinopsida > Pinales > Pinaceae > Pinus > Pinus tabuliformis. The sequence continues at coordinate 1,294,269,607 of CM062807.1, forward strand.
CAAGTTGAGGAGTCAGATCATGGTTGCATATTAAATAGGGAGAGCAGATCCTCCAAACGGCTAGGTTAACTAGGTTGACCAACAACAACTATAAAGAAAAGCGGAAGACCGGGATGACAGCAGAATCTATGCATCTTTTCAGAAAAGCTAGATCTGACTTCAACTTCGAGACCTGCAAGCATGCATGTTCAAAATGATGAACCTTAGATGCAATGGATTTACCGTGCAGGGAATCAATGGTTGAATTGAGGCTTCTGTGATCCATAACAATTATAAGAAGAAATTTTGACGTAAATTACATGTAGAAAATCTTTGTCGATGCGTACCAGCTAGTGTGGTTCATCATCAGGACAAGTTGAGGAGTTAGATCATGGCTACATATTAAATAGGGAGAGCAGATCCTCCAAATGGCTAGGTTGACTAGGTTGACCAACAATTTCTATAAAGAAAAACGGAAGACAAAGATGACAGCAGAATCTCTGCATCTTTTCAGAAAAGCTAGATCTAACTTCAACTTCGAGACTTGCAAGCGTGCCCGTTCAAAATGATGAACCTTAGATGCAATGGCGTTACCGTGCAGGGAATCAATGGTTGAATTGTGGCTTCTGTGATCCATAACAATTATAAGAAGAAATTTTGGAGTAAATCACATGTAGAAATCTTTGTCGACGCGTTTCGAACCAGCTAGTGTGGTTCATCGTCAAGACAAGTTGAGGAGTCAGATCATGGCTACATATTAAATAGGGAGAGCAGATCCTCCAAACGGCTAGGTTGACTAGGTTGACCAACAATGGCTATAAAGAAAAACGGAAGACCGGGATGACAGCGGAATCTCTGCGTCTTTTCAGAAAAGCTAGATCTGACTTCAACTTCGAGACCTGCAAGCGTGCCCGTTCAAAATGATGAACCTTAGATGCAATGGCTTTACCGTGCAGGGAATCAATGGTTGAATTGAGGCTTCTGTGATCCATAACAATTATAAGAAGAAATTTCGACGTAAATCACATGTAGAAAATCTTTGTCGACGCGTTTCGAACCAGCTAGTGTGGTTCATCGTCAGGACAAGTTGAGGAGTCAGATCATGGCTGCATATTAAATAGGGAGAGAAGATCCTCCAAATGGCTAGGTTGACTAGGTTTACCAACAACGGCTATAAAGAAAAATGAAAGACCGGGATGACAACGGAATCTCTGCATCTTTTCAAAAAATCTAGATCTGACTTCAACTTCGAGACCTACAAGCATGCCCGTTCAAAATGATGAACCTTAGATGAAATGGCTTTACCAGCAGGGAATTAATAGTTGAATTGAGGCTTCTATGATCTATAACAATTATAAGAAGAAATTTCGGTGTAAATCACATGTAGAAAATCTTTGTCGACGTGTTTCGAACCAGCTAGTGTGGTTCATCTTCAGGACAAGTTGAGGAGTCAGATCATGACTGCATATTAAATAGGGAGAGCAGATCCTCCAAACGGCTAGGTTGACTAGGTTGACCAACAATGGCTATAAATAAAAACAGAAGACCGAGATGACAGCGGAATCTTTGCATCTTTTCAGAAAAGCTAGATCTTACTTCAACTTCAAGACCTGCAAACGTGCCCATTCAAAATGATGAACCTTAGATGCAATGGCTTTACTGTGCAGGGAATCAATGGTTGAATTGAGGCTTCTGTGATCCATAACAATTATAAGAAAAAAATTTGGCGTAAATCACATGTAGAAAATCTTTGTCGACACGTTTCGAACCAGCTAGTGTGGTTCATCGTCAAGACAAGTTGAGGATTCAGATCATGGCTGCATATTAAATAGGGAGAGCAGATCCTCCAAACGACTAGGTTGACTAGGCTGACCAACAACGGCTATAAAGAAAAATGGAAGACCAAGATGACAGTGGCATCTCTGCATCTTATAATTGTTATGGATCAAAGAAGCATCAATTCAACCATTGATTCCCTGCACGCTAAAGCCATTACATCTAAGGTTCATCATTTTGAATAGGCATGCTTGTAGGTCTCAAAGTTGAAATCAGATCTAGCTTTTCTGAAAAGATGCAGAGATTCCGTTGTCATCCCGGTCTTCCATTTTTCTTTATAGCCGTTGTTGGTTAACCTAGTCAACCTAGCCATTTGGAGGATCTGCTCTCCCTATTTAGTATGCAGTCATGATCTGACTCCTCAACTTGTCCTGACGATGAACCACACTAGCTGGTTCGAAACGCGTCGAGAAAGATTTTATACATGTGATTTACGCCAAAATTTCTTCTTATAATTGTTATGGATCACAGAAGCCTCAATTCAAATATTGATTCCCTACACGGTAAAGCCATTGCATCTAAGGTTCATCATTTTGAACGGGCGCGCTTGCAGGTCTCAAAGTTGAAGTGAGATCTAGCTTTTTTGAAAAGATGCATAGATTCTGTTGTCATCCCAGTCTTCCATTTTTCTTTATAGTCGTTGTTGTTCAACCTAGTCAACCTAGCCATTTGGAGGATATGCTCTCCCTATTTAATATGCAACCATGATCTGACTCCTCAACTTGTCCTAACGATGAACCACACTAGCTGGTTCGAAACGCATCGACAAAGATTTTCTACATTTGATTTACACCGAAATTTCTTCTTATAAGAGTTGGATGAATTATGGTTTTAGGCTAGTTATGAGTGCAGAGGTTTTTTTGATTTTATATGATTGGGTTTTTGCTGGATGAGGATATTAGGTCAAAAAAATAGGTTAGGGAAAATTAGATATGATTGCAGACATTCAAAGGGGCAAGGTAGGTAGGTAGGCTAGCACATTAGGGTTTCTTGGGATGAGATGATTCAGACAGGTGAGGAGCTAGGAAGAGCATGAAAGATGTATTCTTCCTAAACTGAAGAAAGATGAACAAACTATGAAAACTTCCCCAAAATAGAGCATGTGAGATGATTTATGTTTATCAACTTGAAAGAGATCATACAATAGACATGAAATGGAATATGGACCAAAAATACATTCATAAAAATGAAACTGAAGAAAAAGAAATGCTAGACAACCATACCACAGGTATCCCAAGGAAATAGCTACAACTCATCTATTAAAATTGGCCAAATTCTGATACAATAGTGTCTTTGATCAATCTAACAACATCCAACTAAGTCCAACCTTTGAAAATACTGAAAAATACAAGATATAGGCCTCAAAACAAACTCCTCCTAGCCTTAGGGGTCGAATCCATGAGAGGAGGAGTAGTTCCACCAAAATCTGAACTAATAGCTAGAGTGTAGGGTGGTCAAAGTGACTCATCCCTAATTACAATGAAACTAATTCATTACACCTCATAGAGTCTATTTACCTAATGTATTTACCCTAGGTAATAGTAAAAAGACCATAATTACATTTAAATCATGAATTACATCAGTAAAAACTTGGTTTCCCAAGATGAAAATCAAGTTTGGATAAAAACAATGAAAAATCAGACAACTGGTCAAATGCACATCTCTTTGTCAAACGCACCCTCTCTATGGAAAACACACCATCCATCTTGCAGGCTAATTTTGACTACCTTCCCTGTGTCCAAATTGAGGCTAGGATAGCTCATTGAAAATATTGTCCAGTCTCATTTTCATATATATCTTCAGTTTCCAAAATGGTCAAGTTTTGACCCTCCAAAAGCTGATTCTCCAAATATTGGTCAAACGTGCAACGCCAAGGTGAAAAAGGAGGCAGAACATTGATTTTTTGTGTGTTTTTTCACCTTTTCACCTACAATTTGTGCATATCAAGGCTTGCAAAGTTGTTTTCCTGCATGTCTTCCCTATTTTGAATCCAATGGTGGTCTTCTTTTGGCTAAAAAGTGCCCCAAACAAAAGCGCAGCGCCAAGGGTGTTGTGCCCTTGGCATTCTAGCAGTCAAAAAACTATGTATGATTACTTGAAAAACACAAAAACTTCAAAAATTTCCCCAAAACTTCTCAAAATTGGTGAAATGATTGTTGATCATGTGTTTTTTTCATGGAGTGAGGCTTCAGCAAGGATGTCAATTCTTCCTTCCTCTTCTTGCTTGTTTAGGGCTTCAATTTTTGCATTAGCTCTTCTAATTTTTGCCCTTGCAATCTTGTTCCTCATGGCATAATGGTTTGTCATATTTCTCTAAATGTCATTTTCTTTATTGGCCTTGTCTAGGAGCTTCTCCAAATTCTGGTTTACCTTGTCAAGCCAATGATCCTGGTTCTCATTAATCATGATGGAAAATTGTTCATTCCATGTGAGTTGATTTGCAAGCTCAACCTCCTTTTGTCTCTCTAGTTCTAGAGCTCTTTTCATCCCTCTAGTCCTAGGTCTGCTTTTTGGTACTTATTCAGGTTCACCATACCTGTAAGAGGCTTCATCAAGCAATGCCTTGGCTTTAATTTCTTCTCTTTTAACATTGATGAGTTGAATCTCCATAGTATCATGCTTGGCCTGAAGCTGCTAGTTTTCTTGCTCATAATATGAAATAATAAATTTAGACCTCTCTAAGTTGGTTTGGAGCTCCCTGATGAGTGCATATTTTTCCTTGATGACTAAGGAGGTGTCATCATCATTTTGATCTGAACCAATGAGATCAAAATCAGCCTCTATCTCATTTAGGTTTTCCTCCTCATGGACATCTTTTTGAATGTCTACCTCTGTCATATTTTCTTTGCCTTTGTGTACCTACTTTGTTGGTGAAGAAGGCAAGGCCCCTCCCACAATCTTTGGGGAAAACACTTGCCTATGACCTCTGTGATAAGTATGTGCCAATATGCCCAAATCAACCCTCTTAGGCTTGATGACCTAAACCTATTTATTCTGCTCCGGCTCACCGATCTCAGTTGTACTAGGTGACTCAATGTGCTCATGAAATGGTGATGGTGGAGGTGATGGTGAAGGAGACTAATCTGATGATGATGCATGATCTATGGGTTGAGATGGAGGAATGGATGTGGAAGGATGAGATGATGAAGGCACATCTTGAATATGATGAATAGATGGATCAGTGAATATGTCATTGGTTATGAAGGTACTCCATTCAATGTTAAACTGTTTGAGGTGATGGAGGACAATCATTTTAATGTGGGAGTGGTGGAAAATACTTCTCATTTGATGCTCATATTCTCTTTTTTGGACAATATATGCCATCTTGTCAATGCTCCGGAAGAGAAAATAAGGTATGTTGAGCATCTTGACCCTTGTGAAGTGCATGAGTAGCTGGATATGATAGGTATAAAGTCTAGAGAACCTTCCTTCACAAGTAAAGTATCTCATGATGATTTTCATCATGGGAACATAACTATCTAGGAGGTAACAGAAAGGAAAAGGCCTCTTTCTTTCATTCTTGTATATAGGTTTGATATATGGCTCAAAGTAATGCTCCTCCAAATCTGTTTGCTTAAACCATTTTTCCCTAACATCTGGGATTCCAGTAGCAACTGATATGATGGCAATGGATATAGTGAAAGTGACACCAGCAAGGGTTACCTGGTTGTCATGGAGATTGGAGATGAATAGTCTACTCAACATAGGATGATGTTGTACCTTTTGTACTTTCTCACGGAATTCAAAACATCCTAGATGCTTAAAAGATGTCACAGTCATGTTAGATGCCATGAGTTCCTTAGTATTTATGGGCTCAAGTATAATAATTCTCCCTCCTTTGTTTGGCTTCCTCCCCTTTCTTTCCTCCTCCTCACTGGAACTTATGTTTTCTTCTTATGACATGGTGCCTTGATTTTTAAACCCTTAGGGAGATGAAATGATAGTGGAATATAGCTATAGGGAGTTAGGAATGGTGTGAGGAAATTCAGGGTGATGAGGGAAGGGGTTTATGATTTAAGGGAAGTGACGGGGAGTGGGAATGTAAAGGGATTTGGGATAGGGAATTTTATTATAGGTTAGGGGTTTTGGGAGCCTAGGAAAATAGAACACCTAGGTCTTAGGGTTTTGGGAATAAAGGGCTTTGGTAAGTGTTGATATGATATGGGGGTTGGGAATGGGTTTAATAGGGATATGGGAAGGGAATATAAATAATAGGGAGTGAAATTGGAGGTGTGGGAATGAAACTAGGTTTTGCAGGTTTGAGAACTCCAAATTTCACACAAGAGACTTGATACCATGAATTTACGACTTGTGAAATGCAAGGAGGGTATATTTTAGAGCAACTTACTTGTTGGAGGACAAAAACAACCAAACTTGAAGTTTCTGAGGCAATGGCACTTTGTTTTAGAGCTTGGAGAGAAATCTGGTCAAACACGCAGCATAACACTAGAACGTTCCCTCCACTAAAAAAACGCACAGCGTGACATTGAAACGTGCGCTCCACTTGCCAAATGCACAATGTGACACTGAAATGTGCAACGTAATACACAAACGCGCCCTCTAGTTTCCAAACACGCAGCGAAAACTCTGTTTTGCTAAGTTCACCTGTCAAACTTGAAAAGTTCTCTTTTGTTGAGGTTCCTCGACCATGACAAGAGAAAATTAGGTGTAAGTGGATTTCTTGAGGGTTCTAAATACTTGGTGGAATTTGATTTTGTTGATTTAAAACCCATTTTCTATTGTTTGGAAGTGATTTTGAAACATCTCACTAATACCCCTTTACCTTGTGCTTTTGCTTTGTAGATTGATCAATTGTTGGAGTAGACACTTCTTGTTTTGACATTTATTGTCCAGTTGGCATGTGAAACTGAGTTGGCAGCTCGAGAAAAGTTACTTATTACATATAATGACATAAAATTACATAAATGAAAAATAAAATTACGTCTCTATTTTTTGGAATAAAATTACAATTTGGGATGAAACTCATACTTGAAATCAAAATTACAACTTTGGGAAGCATCTTCACATGCTTGCAAATCCTCTTTAAATGAAAAATGGATATTATTTTGTTCACCCTCATACTTTTGCTAGCCTTATGCAGTGAAATGGTGTTTTATTGGACCTTGAAAGAATGAAACCTAGAGACCTAATGAAAACCTTGAGCGAGTAGACTTCATGGTGACTTCATTACACAAGGACATGATAAAATGAGCTTTCATGATTGAAGTATGCTCAGTAAGACATGAAGGTGGGCCAGCAAGTATAAATTTTTGAGGGAGACTGAAGTTTTTGACTAGGGCTACCATTAGTGAGTAAATTTTTGAATGAGGACCTAGGTGTAATGACAAAAATTTCTGAGCAAGGCCCTAATATGAATACGAAAAGTGGAGTTTTGATCACTGATGGCAGTATGAAAATACTGACTCTAACATAATTCATCCAATAATTCATCAATGACAGGAATGGGAAATTTATCTTTAATAGTGAGCTTGTTGAGCTCCCTATAATCCAGACACATGCACCATGATCCATCCTTCTTACGCACCAAAACTACTAGAGGAGTGATCTGAAAATGAATATCTTAGATTACTTTTAAGGTATTACATACTCATGTGCATGGATTTGCCTGTATTACTTAGTGCAATGGATCAATAAGATTGTGAATAATATAGACAATTGAGCAATTAGAGAAACATAATAGACAACACACATAACACAACAAATTTAATATGGATTTCACCCAAAACTCTTGGGCTACATCTCCTAGTCCAACCTTCAGCGGTGGCCTCTCTATTATGTCTTCAAGGGTAGAGTTGTACAAAGCGTGAGCTCAAATTGAGTCTCAACACAACAAATGTAAACAACAGGAGTTTTCCTTGAATACCTCAAGCCTCTCTGAGTACAAAGACTCTTTCTTTCACTCTCTGTCTTTGTTTTTTTTCTCTGTCTCAATACTACCCCCTTTGTCTCTGTCAATCTATGGCTTTAAATCCATTGACGCTATCTGTTCATTTCCTCTTCTCGAGCTCTCTGGCTCCCGGCATCTGTCCACTCGAATTCCCTTTTGAGTGTTAGCACTCATGGCATAACGTCTTCAGGGAAGGTGGCCACCTGTTTTGCAATGGAAGGGACCATCGGACCTTTGAAATCCCCAAAAATAATGTTCTCTATTTACACAGAGAAACAAAGGAAAATTCACCAATCTGTCATTTTTCAGACTTCAAAAATCCTTAAATCCGCTTTATACTTCTATCGGGTCCGCCTGTAATCGCTTATCGCATGTCTCAAGTGCCTGTTCTGTGGTTCCATTTGTATTTAAAAAATACATTAAAACACTTAAAATATCACAAAACAGATTTATGGCGGACTTGAAATATTTATGAAGTGGCATTTACAACCCCTTTTGGGTCCGGTTTCTTCCCTTCATATTTCGTTTATTTAACGAAAAACACAAAATACATAGGGAAAGTCCTGTTTCCAGATCTCAAAGTATATCAAATATAGTTCATAACCACGTCGGGTCTGAATATATATCACAAGTCGCATAGGTATTGGCCCCCACTCCGTTGTGTTGCTCCAATGTGATTTTGTGATGCGACTTGTCGCAATCGCATATCGCATGAGCCCCAAGATGTTGGTAAGCGTTCCTTTGCATTGTGCCGACACGATATTGCAATTCAACTTGGGCTGTCGATCTAAGCACTTGATCGATGGTCCTCGTTGACCCACACTGAGCGTGATCGCAATTGTCATATGGTCACCTCCGGTGGCCTGTCACCACCGATTGCGATATGCCGATCGGATCTGGACCATTGATCGCCAGATCCGACGACTCCTGTACATCATTGTCTAAGCCTCGATAGACCTGTTTTTCATTGTTTCCTTATGTTATTCGCTCCCTGATAGTGTAATCCTTTTGTGATAGTTTTGATCTTTTAGAAGATTTTGAAGACTTAGCGGGTTTTTTGGATCCATTTTGGATCACGCCTTCCCACTGAAAAAGCTTTTGGACCACCAAAATTTGGTTTTCAAGCATCAATCAAGTGAGGATACAGCTTCCTCACTTGTCCAATTTCCATCCATCGTGCACTGCTTGGTTTTGAACCTTTGAGTCCAATTTTGAGGTACTCAATATCCCCTCTACGTGTAGTTCTCACCTTCTTGTCCAGAACTGTATCTTCCTGCAACTCATTGAGATATTTAGGCAACAGAACATCAATAGAAGGAAACTGACTTTGATCTTCAGGATCTTCAATTAATGAAGGTTCAAACAGTCTCAAATTTTCTTCATTTACCACTGAATAGATGTGCATGTAAGCTGGCAAATCAAGGTGAAAAGCGTTCTCACCAATTTTCTCAAGTATCTTGAAAGGCCCATACCTTATTGGCTTCAACTTCTTTCCTTCACCTTACATTCTATCTTTGCTGATGTACAGCCAGACTTGATCACCAAATTGGAAGCTATGCTCAATTTGATGCTTATCATGCCTTGCCTTGTACTTGGCTTGGCTATGTTCCAGTTGTTCCTGCACTGCCTGGTGAATTTCTTGGATTTGTTCAATGAACTTGGTTGCTTTGTCCACATCACTGTGTCCATCAACTGCTATGTATTTTCCAAAGAAAAAATCCAAGGGAGACTTTAGTGTAAAACCAAAACAAGTCTTAAAAGGAGATCTTTGTGTAGAAGAGTGTTTAGCACGATTGTAAGCATGTTGCACATAACACAAATGGTCATCCAAAAGCTTGGGTTACTTGCTACAATAGCCCCAGAGCAACTGGATCATTGTCCTATTGACCATATATGTTTGGCCATATGTTTGTGGATGAAAGGTTGTGCTCTACTTTAGTCTAGTGTCCATCAATTCCCACAGACTTAACCAAAACTTCCCAACAAATCGGGAATCTTGATCAGATACAATGGAAGTGGGTAACCCAAAATGAACCCAGACATGTTGAGAGAACAACTTTGTTGTTTGTTCAGCTGTAATTTGTTTGTTACAAGGTATTAAAATACACATTTTGTTGAACCTGTCCACAATAACATATAAATAGTCATGACCTTTTTTAGATTTTGGCAATCCCCCAACAAAGTCCATGGAAACACTTTCCTAAGGGGAGAAGGAACTGGAAGTGGGGTGTACAAGCCTAATTTTCTATTGTTGGGCTTGCTTTTAGCACACATGGTACACCCTTTAATATATCAAGAAATTATTTCATGCATTCTTGGCCAATAATAGAACCTTTGCATTTGTGCAATTGTTTTACTTACACCAAAATGACCGGATATAAGAGAAGTATGTGCTTCTCAGATTATGTTAACTCTTTCAGTTTCTGGAATGCATAACTTTCCCAAATGATACAAGAGTTGGTCCTTAACATAATAATCCAATTCTTCTACTTGTTTTCCATGATTTAAAGTTGCATATACGTCTTTAAAATCTATATCTTGAGCATATTGTTCAATGTAGCTTTCATGCATTACTGGGTTACGCTTAAGTATAGTAGATGCATTTATGATTGGTCTAGACAACATATCTACAACTTTATTGTGTATGCCCTTCTTATATCTGATGACTAGATGAAATTGTTGTAGAAAACCCATCCACCTATAGTGTCTTGATTGTTGCAACTTAGTTTGTGAGTGTAAATATTGAAGTGGTTGATGGTCTGTATGTATAACCTTTTCTTTGCCCATTAAGTATTTTTTCCACTTTTTCACACTTTTTACTAATGCATATAATTCTTTATGATATGTGGGGTAATTAACTACTGCAGAATTAAATGTCTCAGAATGATAGCATATGGGTTTACCATGTTGCATCATCACTATTCCCATGGCATAGTCACTGGCATATATTTCAATCTCAAATGGTCGTTGAAGATCTGGCAGTGCCAGTACTAGTGTTGTACTATTTTTTTCTTTCAAGGTGTCGAAGGCTTTCTGTTGTTTGCCTCCCCACTAAAACACCTTATTCAATCCTGTTAAAGCATGTAAGGGAGTTGCAATTAAGGAAAAGGTAGCAATAAACTTTCTCCAATATTGTGCTACTCCTAGGAAGCTCCTAACTTCTATAGCATATTTGGGTTTAGGCCAGTTCACAATGACTTCAACCTTAGAGGGATCTATCTTCAATTCACCACCCCCTACAATATGACCCAAATAATTTAAAGATGTTTTGCCGAATTCACATTTTGACAATTTCACATAGAGATTTTCTCTTTTCAAAACATCTAAAGTCTGCTTTACATGCTTCAAATTTTCTTCCCATGTTTTACTGAAAACAAGAATGTCATCTAAATAGACAATTACAAAATCATCAATAAAAGGTTGGAGTACATCATTCATAACTCTCATGAAAGTGGCAGGAGCATTAGTTAAGACAAAAGGCATAACTAGCCATTCATACAACCCTTGCTTTGTTTTGAAAGCAGTATTCCATGCATCTTGTTCTACTACTATAACATGATGATATCCACTACGCAAGTCCAACTTGGAAAAGTAAACTGCCTCTTTCAGCTGATCTAATAGATCATCAATGCGAGGAAGAGGATAACGATTCTTGATCATTATTTTATTCAGTGGTTGTAATCAATGCACAACCTCCATGAACCATCTTTCTTCCTCACCAACATGATTGGAGATCCGCATGGTGATGTGCTTGGTCTTATGAACCCTTTCTCGAGCAGCTCCTATACCTACTTCTTGATCTTTGCATTCTCTAAAGCAGATAACCCGTACATTCTAATGTTAGGCAATGGAGCATCTTGTTGCAAATGAATATCATGTATTATTTCCCTTTTGTGTGGCAGATATTTAGGTTCTTGAAATAGGATATCATATTCTAAAACAACTTTTTCTAAATTAGCTTTCTGTTTAGCATCACAGCCTTCAAATATATTGGTTTTATAAAGGGTTCTTTTTGAGTTTATGAGCTGTTATAATATATTCTCTTCCATCTTTGGTGAGTTGATACTTATTTTCAGCTCTATAGAAAATGGCTTTTCTATCATACAGGTAAGGACTTCCTAAAACAATACCACATATATCCAAGTGAATTATATCTAACTCAACCTCATCCACAAATGTTGACCCAAGAGCAAACCTAAGTTTACATTGTCTAGTCACTTGTAGCTTTGCTTTATCACATACCCAACCTAATGGATATGGCTTCTTGTGAGGTGTGGTTAGTAATCCCAACTTCTTTACAATTGCTTCAAAAATCAAGTTTACTTGTGATCCACTATCAAATAAAGTATCAATCTTTTGATGCTTTGAAATAACTCTAATATGAAAAAGCTCATGTCTTTTCCTCTCATTTTCTTCATTATCAATAGATTGTGCAGAATTACTAGTAGATGCTTCAGAATTTTTACCTTTTATACCTGTGGTTGTGATTGTTGTTTCATCACCTAAGCTTGACCCCAAATCTTTCTGAATAGCAGCAACAATCTTCTTCTTATTTCCATCGAACTTCTTAGGTTTCAACTCCGGATGCAAAGATCAGCAATGTTCATCATCATGTCCATCCTTCTTGCAGTGAGTGCATGAAGGTTTGCCTTTCTGTACAGTGTTTTCCTTCCTTTCTTTCCACTTCAGCTTCCTCTTTTCCTTGTTCTTGCTTGCAGTGGGTTTTGAAGATCCCCCAATATTTGGGTTCACATTCTTTCCTCTAGCCTCTAGATGTGTAGCCTGAACGGATACCTCATCTATGCTAGTAGGGTTAAACAGGAGAATGGTGTATCTTAAATTGATATGCAGACCACCTATATACTTCAACAAAGTTTCAGGTGAGTCTAGAGAAATGCCTAGAATTAAAGCTCTTTTCCTAAATTCTTGGGTATAGCTTTTTACACTTTTCCCTTTTAATTGGCGAAGAGTTTGCCAACTCATCATCACTTGCTGCATATAAGCTAGTGGATAGAATTTTTTTTTAATGGCAGAAACAAATTCACTCCGGGTAGAAAGAATTTTACCATGCTTCTTCAAATCAGCTTGTGTCCTTCCTTCCCACCACACTAGGGCAGTTCCTCCAAGGCGAAGGTTGTCCAGCTAAATCTTTCTCCTTTCTGAATTGATGTTCTACACCCTGCAATATACATCAATTTGTCTAATCCAGTTATCTAGCTTTTCTACATTTAATTCTCCATCATATATTGGAAAATCAAACTTTACATCTAATTTAATCAAAGATGTTTTCTTCTTTTTATTTTCAGGGCTAGAAGGAGGTGTTGATGGAGGAGGTTCTTCCCCTTTCCCTTTGCCTTCTAAATGGGCAACTAGAAGAGGTTCCTCTATTCCCTTGCCTTGTTCGGGTGTTGAGGTGCTTTCACCTCGACCCTTCTTAAATTCCCAATACATCTCTTCTACCATGGCTCTCATGGTCATGAAACTGTCCATGAATTGAGATTTTGATTCCAATGGGACTTGTTCTGCCATTTTCCTCCTAGGATAGACTCTTCCAATTTCTGGGTTAGCCTCAACCAGTTCTCCTTCTCCTAATTTGAGCTTTGACCTAGTTAGCATTCAACAATCCAACACAAGCTTGTCTAACCTTAACAAATCAAAAACCAAAAGCTCTGATACCACTTGATCTGAAAATGAAGATCTTAGATTACTTTTAAGGTATTACAGACTCATGTGCATGGATTTGCCTATATTACTTAGTGCAATGGATCAATAATATTGCGAATAATATAGACAATTAAGCAGTTAGAGAAACATAATAGAAAACACATATAACATAGCAAATTTAATATGGAGTTCACCAAAAACTCTTGGGCTACGTCTCCTAGTCCAGCCTTTAGTGGTGGCCTCTCTATTATGTCTTCAAGAGCAGAGTTTTACAAAGTGTGAGCTCAAATTGAGTCTCAACACAACAGATGTAAACAACAGGAGTTTTGCTTGAATCCCTCAAGCCTCTCTGAGTACACAGACTCTTTCTTTCACTCTTTGTCTCTGTTTTTTTCTCTGTCTCAATACCGCCCCCTTTGTCTCTGTCAATCTATGGCTTTAAATCCAATCGGCGTTGTCTGTTCATTTCCTTTTCTTGGGCTCTCTGGTTCCTGGCCTTTGTCCGCTCGAATTCCCTTCTGAGCGTTAGCACTCATGGTATAACGTCTTCAGAGAAGGTGGCCACCTATTCCGCATTGAAAGGGACCATCGGGCCTTTGAAATCCCCAAGAATAGTGTTCTTTGTTTACACAGAGAAACACTGTAAAACACAAGAAAATTCACCAATATGTCATTATTTGGACTTCAAAAATCCTTAAATCCACTTTATACTTCTATCGGGTCCGCCTGTAATCGCTTATCGCATGTCTCAAGTGCCTGTTCTGTGGTTTCCCTTTGTATTTAAAAAATACATTAAAACACTTAAAATATCACAAAGCGGCTTTATGGCAGACTTGAAATATTTATGAAGTGGCATTTACAACCCCTTTCGGGTCTGGTTTCATCGCATCAGCGCTTCCCTTCGTATTTTGTTTATTTAACGAAAAACGCAAAATACATAGGAAAAGTCTTGTTTTCGGATCTCAAAATATATCAAATATCATTCATAACCTCGTTGGGTCCAGATATATATCACAAGTTGCATAGGTATCGGCCCCCGCTCCTTGGTGTTTCTCCGATGCGATTTTGTGATGTGACTTGTCGCAATCGCATATCGCATGAGCCTCGGGCCATTGGTAAGCATTCCTTTGCATTGTGCCAACGTGATATTGCGATTCATCTTGGGCCATAGATCTATGTGCTTGATCGACGGTCCTCGTTGACCTGCACTGAGCGTGATCACAATTGTCATATGGTCACCTCTAATGGCCTCCACCTACCACCGCCGATTGCGATATGCCGATCGGATCTGGACCGTTGATCGCCAGATCCGACGGCTCCTGTACATCATTGTCTAAGCCTTGATAGCCCTGTTTTTCTCTGTTTCCTTGTGTTTTTCACTCCCAATAGTGTAATCCTTTTACAATATTTTTGATCTTTTAGAAGATTTTGAAGACTTAGGGGGTTTTTTGGATCCATTTTGGATCAAGGAGAGAAAGAACTTTCACTAGGTTGAATTATACCAGCCTCTAGCATTTCTGCAACCATATGTTCAATTTCACTCTTTTGGGCATAGGGATATCTATAAGGCCTGATGTTTGGAGGAACACTTCCTGGAATCAAATGAATAGCATGATCATAATCGTGAATAGGTGGGAGGCCTTTGGGAGTCTCAAATACCTTAGAATGATTGTTCAATAAATTTTGGAGATTTAGAGAAATAGATGATTTCGATGTGGGAACCTCTAGCGAACATAATTGTGCAATTACACCACATTGTTCTTTCTTTAGAAGATTTGTCATGCCATTAGAGCTTATTATCTTTCCTAGTTTCCCTGTGATACCCCTTAATTCAACTTTGTTTCCTTCTGAAAAAAAATTCAAGAAAAGTTCTTGAAAATTAAAAGCTATCGTACCCAAAGATTGTAGCCATTAGACTCTTAGTACAACATCAGCACCACCCATTGGAATGGAAAGCATTGGACTATTCAACACATATTCTCCCATGGATAGCTTGATATTATGGCACTTTCCAAAGAAACTTATGGTTCCTCCATTTTCAACCATCACTTGACACTCTGGTGCTGGATATAGGAAGCAATTCAATTCCTTCGCTATCTTACAATGAATAAAATTATTGGTACTCCCCGAATCAATCAACACTATTACCTTTTTCTTCATGATATGGCCTTCTATCTTGATAGTTTGAGTAGTGATAATTTCGGCCAATGCATTACAAGATATGGTTGGATTCATTTCTTCTTTCTCTAAAGTTTTTTTTTGGTGTGTATCCTCTTGTTTTGATGTTTCTTGTTCCTTTTCGTCTTCCTCTTCACAATATATGTAAAATAATTTCTTCTCATCACACTTATGACCTTTAGTGTATTTGCTATCACAATTGTAAGAAAGCCCTTTTACTCTTTTTTCTTCCAATTGTTGTGGCATCAACCTTGTAGGTTGTGGAAGGTTAGGGGCAACAACACTTCCATATTTATAGTTGTGATTGGTAGGCTTCCTTGTTGCCATAATTTTTCTTTCAATTTTTCTTGCCAACCTAAATGCCTTCTCCAATGAATTGGGTTTCCAAAGGTGAGCCTCATGTTGGATGCTATCCTTTAAATCCCCTATGAACACATCAATCCTATGCTCCTCTGGAATATATTTTACCCTTATATTCAATTTTTGGAAGTCCTCAATGTTTGGTCAATTTTACTATGCAAATTAACACAAGTATTTAATTATCAATCCGGGCTTGTAAGCTTGGAAGCATGTCCAAAGTATAATGATTTTAGTTGCAGTCAATTTTAAAATATGAAATATGAATATTTATGGAAGTGCATATTACAAATATAAAATCTAACTTAATAGTTTTTAATTCAATATATAGTAAATGAGGAAAGGGGCTCCTAACTAAGGAGATCCAGGTTGTCATTTCCTACAATATTTCTTTTATGAAGAGAAGCAAAAGTTAACTAATTAAGAATAGTTTATGATGCATAAAATGTAGAGAGAAGTGGCTCCTAACTAAGGAGGTCCAGATTTTCCTTCCTTACAATCTTATTCCATCATTATTACTATTGCATTGAAACTAGAATTCAGAAATAACTCAACAAGGAAATGAGAATGAATTTCAATTATAGCTCATAATCAAATAGAAGGAGAATTTAACTTGAATTCTTGTTTGTCCCTTCATATGTAGATTGGAATTAAATCAATATTCATTCACAATCAAAATAAATCTTCATACATATAAAGAAATCTGAAGCAAAAACTAGTTTATAAAAATTAAGCTAAATTAACCAAGATGTGCACTTAGCTTGGTGTGGCCTTGCACACTTGAAGAGATCTCAGCTACAGCAAACTCAGTTACTCACTCAAGAATGAACATAAAATGAAATGAAACAGGTTCTTCAATTAACTTCCAGTCTTCAAAGAGTCTCAAAATCAGATTACATAAAATTCTACATGCATAAGCCTTCAATAGTCTTGGCTTAAATAGAGAAATAATAAAAAAAACTTTACTAAAATGTCTCTAACAGTCCTATCTATCCTAATCCCATCTATCCTGGTTGAATCCATCCATTTAGTTCCACAAAATTTGGAAAATCCCAAAAAATACTAAATTTGGCCTATTTCCTAGGGATTTTCTGAACAGCAGGTCATGTTTGACCAGAGTTGACCAGGCATGTTTTAGCTTGTTTTGACCGAACCAATAGGTACACGTCCATCCTTGGTTCCCAAGCTTTCCATATCTATGCTCATCTCATGCCTAGGTATCCTGAAAGTATGACTTCAATGGAGCCATTACGGGAATTTTTAGTCTTGTCCAAAAATACACTAAAAACCCAATTTTTGCAAAAAAATCTAAAAATTGAAAAACATAATTTATATTCTTGAATATGCATAAATTGGTCAAAAAGAGGTGTATATGGATGTTAAATGGTTAAAAGTGATGGAAAATAGGTGTATTTTAATAAGAAAAATTTGATAGAAAATGAGGGCCAACACCTCCCCCTTGCTGATGTGCAAACATGTCTTCATGTTTTCTTTCTCCTTTTTGACCTTCTCAATTCTGATGTCTCTGCTAACCTTGATCCTAAATCCTCTGCCTATGCAGCCTGTTAAAGATAATCAATGCCTTCGCACTTCCCTTCCTTGTAAATGGTGGTCTTGACTTTCTACCTTTATTCTCCTCAATAATCGTTTTGTTGTTTTTCTTATACATTTTATTTTCCTTTTTCAAATGTCTTTCTAGAATTTTTCTATCCTCCAACTCCTTTGTTAACTCTTTGACTTTCAGGAGGTGTGGCTCTTTTTCCTCTTCTTTTGTATCTTTGGCAATCGAGTGTGATGAGGTGGATCTTACCTCAACATTATCAAAATATAAATCCCTCTCCTGAGGTTCCTCATAGACTCCCTTTTTCAATCTCTCAAAGATTTCATCAATTTCTTTTGAACTGGGAGGAGGTTCAACAATTTGAACTTCAGGATCCTTTCCTTTACTACTTGTTTCTTCTTGGCTTTTCCTCAAAGGCCTCCTAAGAATAGATAGAAAATATTTTTCCTTCTCAATCATGATATTGTCTTGTTTTTTCTTGGACCTAGTCCTCATGTTCAAGGGAGAATTGACTATGCTTCGTGTCTTATGTATTGGTTCAAATTTCTCTACTCTTTGTTCTTCAATCTGATGTTGGGCTAAAAATTCCTTCCATGTCAAAGCTTTACATTTTATTTGATATTCTACCAGTATTCTAATAAGCCCCTAATGGTAGATGTGTGTCTCCTTAGTTTTAGTTTTACCCTTCACGTTCTATATCATTTTGATTAAACTTTTAGAGAAGAAGTAGGGTAGATTGATTTTTTATTCTCCCTTGATATGCTGAAGTAGTCTAATATGAAAGAGGTAGACTATGATGAACCTGTTATCACATGTAAAGTATCTATGAATGATTAACACCAACTTTTTCCAAGGTTCATTCAACCACTCCCTTAGAATGCCTTTTGTCCTATCAAATGATCATTTTCTATGTTTTTCCAAAAATAAAATCACCCTTTGTCTTTAAAATGCAAGCCTTTGTGGTATTCTTCACCTTCTAGTGGAAGATCTAGAGCTTCATAAATGAATTTTGGGCTTCGTGGAATAGATAGGTTACCCATTGTGGTTTGACCTTGACTATAATTGTTTATGAACACTTTTGTTATCCTATCATTATGCCCTTTGAACTTCTGAAGGAATCCTATCAACCTTGCCTAATATGGCTTTTCTATGGTCTCTTTTCCCCAATTTTCTACCTTGAATTCACTTGGCTCTAATCTGGTGGACATGTTCTCTATGTACCAGTTTATGTACCCTTGTACAATCAACATCCTCATTATAAATAAAATCACATGCATAAATATGTTTTTGCCTTCTTATTCAAGTAATTTTGATTTATATATTATGTCAAAAGGCTTACCTGTTGAACAAAAACGAAATGATTCCCTTACTCGAATCTTCCTCTGTTCTGTTGTAAAGATGAATGATCTATTTTTCAAAACGAATTCTTTTTATGCAATGATCATAAAAAAAATTAACAAATGTTTTTATTGCTCTACAATCCATGTGTTCAACCTCTTTTTTCTCGAAATCATTCTTTGTTTTGAAAGAAAAACAAGTTCTCTATCTTGAAAGAAAAAAAAACAAGTTCTATGTCTCCTTTTAAAAAAAAATCATTGTGAAAAATCATTTTACAGTGCTCATGAATTCATCCTTTGCCTTTCTTCTTCGAAAATCCTTTCACATGTGTTTACTGTGCATCATATTCTTCACAAAAATGTGCTCATGGTGTATGGAAATCATGTTTACTATGTATAAAAATATGCTCATTGTGTCATACATCGAATCTATATGGAGAGATTTTGAATTTTAATGAATAATCAAATCTGTACGGAGAGATTTTGAATTTTAATGAAGATACCTGATCTCTGAGTGGTCTTGTGATGACTTTGAGTTAATAACTTTTCCTGTGTTGACACAACAAAAATTCAATTAGGACTCTTGTTGAATCTTTGTCGAGGATTCGCTCTTCTCACAGGTGGCAGACTCATTTTGAATGGAGGCACAGTTTGGACTTGGAGGTGGAAACGTTTTTAACTAATGACAGAGACCTCGTTTGTGACTTGAATTCCATGTGACACTTCTTTAAAAAAATTCTGAGTTTACTTAACCTCTAAATCCGTTCAAAACTCATAAAAATCCAGAATCGATCCTTACCTGATTCTCCTGCACAATCTGTGGGGTTTGTTGGAGCATTTCAATCTACTCGGTGAACATAGGACTCGGTCTTCAACTCAGCGTTAAATCCTATGCCTAACCACCTTATTTATCCACAACTTCCTTGCTTATTTCTACGTTGCTCTTTCTTAGCTCTTGCTTCTTTCTCTTAACACTTCTCTCTGTGTTTTTTTATGTCTTTGGCTTCTTTCACGAGGTATTGAATGCATGCTTTTGTTTGCATAGCATTATCATCCTTTCCCTAAGCTTCAATCGGGTTGTGATGGTGAAAGAAACATAACACAGAGCTTTTACAAAAGTCTGAGTTAAAAACATAATACAGGGATTTTGCAAATGGCTTTGCTCATGGTTTTGAACTTGTTTGACCATTTGATATGCCAATTCACCTTCTAACCTACGTATTGTACCTACCATGACTACGTCCTCCCTGTGGATGTGTTCTCCGGGCTCCATGGTGTACAGGATTGTCAAATCACTGCTACACCATATCATCTTCATTCATGGCCACCTTCATTAGTTCATATGCCCGCCTTCATTGTTCTATATGCCCACCTTTTCATTTCCATTTATTTGATTTCGTTTCTTTGCATATACCTTAGGCATATATTGTTTGCTTTTATAATCATGCATTGTTAATATTGTGCTCCTTATGTCATACAATGTGGTTTGTCATTTCATTACTTATCGCTTTAATTTGTTTTTTTAATGACCATAGGATAGGTCATTTTTAATAATCAAATTATTATTATTATGACATTAACCTTTGTATAGTTTGTATAGGTCAACCAAAAAAAAAAATTAAGGGGAAAAACATTGAGTCCTTATTTCTCAATCAAAAATGCTTATAAAATATGTAGGGATGGATAGGATTGTGTGATAATGGATATGTCATGATAGTTTGTAATGGATAAGATTATTGTATGGTAGGATTATTATGATGAAGGTAATGGAGTAGGATAAATGTGGAATGTAGAATAGAATTCATATCAAGTTAAACTAGTTTTATCAATTTCTAGAAAAAAAAATCAAAAATCAAAAATCAAAGGTTCTAAGAGTAATTTTTTACATTTACTATAATTGTACTTCCATAATATCTTTATGTCAATACTAACTAATGATGTTCTTTGCTGATTCATTGTTGACTCATAATGATGGTTCTTCAAAAATATTTTCTAATGGCATGTAAACACTAATATTTGCTTATTTTATGTTTCCACATATGATATTGAATCAGGTCCCTTTTGTTGAGTGTTGATTGTTCAGGTTCATTCTGCAATGTTATTTTGAATGTTGTTTTAGGTCCCTTCTGAAATATTGTTTTGAATGTTTTTTCTGGTCCCTTCTGCAATGTTGATATCTCAGGTTCCTTCTGCAATACAGCTGCTTCAAACTATTTGCATAGTTTTATTATGAATCTTCCCCCTTGCTCATTTTAAGACTTGTCCTCAAGTCTTGGAATGATGGGGGATGATTTCTGCAAAATAAGCTAGTGACAAAGGTAAAATAAATTGGGGAATTCATATTGGCTAAACTAGTTGGTTTTCTAATATGAATTCAAGCTTATATTGTGCAAGTTTCCCGGATTTTCACAACCAAACTCCTTTATTATTTTTTATTTTTATTTTTATTTTTTATTCTTTTTGAAGTAAGGAAGGCATATCACTATGTTGTTCCATTATTTCCATATTGCTATCTGTTGAGACTCTTTTCAAAAATTCTTCTTTATTGATAGGCTTATTATAGACCTTAAGCCTATGTCCATTGACTATAAATGAAATTGCTTCTTCATCAATTGTTTTGATTTTAACTGCTCCATTATCAAAAATTTCTTCTATCTCATATGGCCCAAGCCAATGAGTTGTAAACTTTGCTTTGAAATCCTTGAACTTGGAGTCAAAGAGTAGTGCCCAGTCTCCTTTGTGAAAAGTTTTACTCTTAATAAATCGATCATGCCATTTAATTCTTTGTTGTTGCACTAGTGATGTGTGTTCTACTGCTTGCTGTCTTATTTCATCTAATTCATTCAACTGCATGACTCTTTGTTGTTGTGCCTCTGTTAAATCCATTACCAAATTTACTGCAAGTTTAAATGTTTGAATTTGAAATTCTATGGGTAACAGAACTTCCTTACCATATACTAACTGATATGGATTGAATCCAGTTGTATTCTTCCATGTAATTCTGTATGCCCACAGTGCATCCTTTAACTTTTCTGACCAATCCTTCCTATTCATCTGCATTGTTTTCGTCATGATATTTTCCAAAACTTTGTTTGTGGATTGTACTTTTCCATTTGCTTGAGGATGATACGGAGTATACTTTCTATGTTTAATTTTATACTTTTCCTTAAGATCCTAGACAAGTTTGGACGTGAACTGTGTTCCCTAATCTGTGACAATTTGTCTGGGAACTCCAAATCTGACAAAGATTTCTTCAAAAAGGAATGAAACCATTGTGTCTTTTGTTGCTCTTGCCACCGCCTTTGCTTCTGCCCACTTGGTAACATAATATGTACACACTAGAATGTACTTCTTTCCATTTTAAGGTGGGTTAATTGATCCCATAAAGTCAAGAGACCATTGTTCAAATAGCTCTATCAATACATGTGGTTTTAATGGCATTTCATCTTATATTGTAGGTCTTCTTGTTCTTTGGCAGCTGTAACATCTTTTAACATAGGCCTTTGAGTCCTTGAAGATGGCTGGCCAGTAGCATCCAAGTTTGAGTACCTTGTATGTTGTCGTCTTCTCTAACACATTTTCTTATCAATAGATCAGAACAAGTATAGAAGAGGTCACCATTGACCAGCTATATCTAGCACTTTCTCTAATTATTTTTCTTTTTTGTTTATTGGTGAAATGGGATGGTAATGTTCCAGATGATAAATAGTTGGCTATGTCTGCAAACCATGGGGTTTTAGTAGTAATAGCAAATAAATGTTCATCTGGAAAATTGTCTGAATAGGGATTTGATCACCAGTTGAAAAAAGCCTTGACAGAAAATTCACCACTTGATTATCTTTGTCTGATCGATCTAGAATAGTAATATTAAATTCTTGCATCAATAATAGCCATCTAGTAATTCTTCCATTAGTAATTGCTTTGTTCATTAAGTATCTAATGGATGAATGATCTGTATGAATAAATACTTGATAGCTTGTTATATAATGCCTAAATTTGTTAACTGCATGCACTACACCTAGCATTTCTTTTTCTGTGACTATGTAATTTAATTTTGTCAGTGTTATTTTTTTACTTATGAAGTATATGGTATAATTAAAATGATTTTCTTTTTGTCCAAGTGATGCTCCTATCGCTGTGTCAGATGCATCAGTGGAGATATGGAATGGAAATGACCAATTCAGTCCACGAATAATGGGAGCTATTGACAATTTTTCCTTCAATTTTTGAAATGAATTTTGACAATCAGTAGTCCATCGAAATTCAATGTCTTTTGCAAGTAACTTAAATAGAGGCAGAGCTATTTTACTAAAATTTTCAATGAATCTTCTATAATAGCCTGCATATCCTAAGAAACTCCTTACTTCTTTCTGAGTTGATGGTGGCATTAAATTTACAATGACTTCTATTTTTTGTTGGGTCCACCTTGATTTCAGAAGAAGAAATGTGGTGTTCCAACACTATCCCTTCAGTTAATATCATAAAATGTTTCTCATTGTTGAGGGATAGGTTTGTTTTTATGCATCTCTTTAAAACTTTTTCAAGATTCTTCAAACAATCATCAAATGTATTTCCGTATACAGTGAAATCATCCATATAAACTTCTACACATTCATGAATTAGATCAACAAAGATTGCAAGGACTGCTCTTTGAAAAGTAGCAGGTGCATTACATAACCCAAAGGGGAAAACATTGTATGCTTATGTCCCCATGGACAAGTAAATATTGTTTTATCTTGGTCCTTTAATGATATCTTAATCTGATTGTATCCACTAAACCCATCAAGAAAAGAAAAGTATTTCTTTCCAGCTAATGAATCTAGTACCTGGTCAATGAATGGTAGGGGGAAGTGGTCTTTCAATGTGGCTTTATTCAGTTCCCTATAATCTACACATATTCTCCATTTTCCATTTTTCTTTGGTACCACAACTAGAGGTGAAATCCATTGACTATCTAAAATAAGATAGATGAATCCTACTTGTAACAGTTTTTGCATTTCCTCTTTCACTATTTCTTTTATCATAGGCTTCATTCTTCTTTGTGGTTGTCTTACTGGTTTGACATGATCATCAGTATAGATATGGCGAATACATGTTTTCGGATGAATTCCTTGCATGTCTGTATAATCCCAAGAAAAATATTTTGAATATTTTTGTAGTAATGCAATTACCTATTTTTCTTGTGATGATTCTAGATTTTACCAATATTTAAACTCTTTCCAAGTTCAATTTCAATGATTTTGATTTGAGAATTAGTAATGGAATTAACAGGAAAAATGCTTTCAAATGGATTCTGCAATGATTGAATAGTACAATTTTCTTGAAAGAATTGATTTAAAAGATGATTCACAACTTCATATTGTGTTATTCTTAACCGTTTAGAAATATCAGGTTCTGAGATAAAAAGATATATTCAACCCTCATCGTCTTCCTCTTCTCTAAAATTGAAGGCTTGACTAATGCTTAAAATAGGCTGATTGTTTTCTTGTTAATTGTCAAGCCATGATAATAAAGAATGAGATTGAGCGGGAGGATAGAGTGTAATATGTTTCCTTTCATCTC
This sequence comes from Pinus tabuliformis, assembly GCA_031772625.1. Lineage (NCBI taxonomy): Eukaryota > Viridiplantae > Streptophyta > Pinopsida > Pinales > Pinaceae > Pinus > Pinus tabuliformis. The sequence continues at coordinate 1,294,293,989 of CM062807.1, forward strand.
CATGTGATATGATCATGCTTCCTGATCTGCATCCAATGAAGGCATTTACTGTGGCTAACCAAGGCCTGCCAAGAATTAAAGGATGGCCTCCTAAATTTGTTTTTGGTTGCAAGATCAAAAAACCTATAGGATATTCTGATGAATCCAAATAAACAATTGTGTCTGCTAATATTCCCTCTGGTACTACTTTAGATCTATCTGCTAGCTCTAAAATTGTAGTAGTAGGTCGAATATTAGGCAGTTTTAAATATTTCATAATTTCCGTTTTCTTTTTACCAGTTTTCTTAATGCATAATTCCTTAATTTTTTTTGCATAGATTGGTATATCTTTTATATCTTGCAACAAAGGAATTTTGACATAAGAATTCTTTAATTCATCTAAAATATTGAATTCAGGAAGAGAAATTGGAATTTTTATTTTCTTCTTTACTAACCTCTCTGGATAGGGTGGTGTTTGAGTCATAATTACTTTTTCTTTCTGAATTTGATTTTCTAGATGATATTTTTCAGATTGTTCTCCTTGTTCAATTTGTTCTTCTATGATCGATGTAGAACATTTTTGTAATACTTTCCCAGACCTTAAGTGGAAATCTTGTATAGGAAGGATAGAATATGTAGGAAAATATGTTACTTCTTCCATATTATACGCTGGTATATCCATTTTGTTACTTGGATTTGCTACCGGTTGAGTTGGCAATTGAGTTGGTCTGGGTTGGTTAGAAGGAAGTTGAAGTTGCTATGGTTGAGTTAATGCAGGATTTTGTTGTGGAAATGACATTGGTTGTGGATTTTGCTGGAATTATTGATATTGAAATGGTTGTTGAGGATATTGATATTGTTGAGGATACATTTGTTGAGATGGTTGAGATGGTTGAGTTCCATAACTATATCCTCGCCAACCTTATGCAGGTTGGTTTTGGTATTATTGTGGAGGCCATGTTTTCCATGACATTGGAGCATTCCATGAATTTTGAGGAGGATACTGATAATTCTGGGGAGTTTGTTGAAAGAATTGTTGAGGAATCCTTAGTTGCCAAGGTCTCCTTGGTGCCATATAGTAAGGAGAATCTATTCCATGTAATTCTTCAATTGGATTCATTTGCAATTCTTTAAGCTTTGGACAATTATCTTTTGAATGATTTTTTGTACAAAGTCCACATACTTGAATGTTATCCAAAGGACATTCTTGTAAAAGATGTTTCTTCCTACACTTAGGACAAAATATTGACATTGTTTGTTCTTCTTCTTATTATTTCTTATTTGCTTTTAACACATCAACTTGTGTTCCTAAAGTGCTCAAAAGATTTGTTTTAAAGTTTTCTAATAGACTCCCTATTTTTGCTCTTGTTACTCTTCTTGCTGCTGATTTAGAAGCTCTAAAAGTTATTTCTCTAATTTCCTATTTTAGATCTACCTCTAGAGTATTTTTGACATAATTCAGCTATTTCATCAAATGGTATATATGAAATGTCTCATTTACCCATTACATTAACACTATCAAGATATTCATATTTTATTCCTTTAAGAAAAATTGTTCTAATGGTATCTGAATTTAGAGAATGTTGTTTAGATTTTTGCAGGTTATACAAAAATCGTTCCAAGTACTCTTCCAAACTCTCATCTTCTTGTTGAGACATTCGAAAAATATATTATTTTGAATATCTAGGCCTGCAATAGGCTTGATATTTCTTCAAAAAAAAAATCTTCATCTTTTCCCAAGAAGTGATAGAGTGTTCTCATAATCCCATAAACCATTTCAAGGCAACTGCTTTAAGAGTAGTAGGAAAAAGGTGAAGTTTATGAGTATCATCAGTATAACCATAAGTTCTACATAAGATGTCAAATTCGAACATGAAAGAATCAAGATCTTCAGAAGACATTCCATGAAAATTTGGTAAAACTGAAGGTGGAATATTCTTCATTTTTACTTCTTCTCCTAGAATTGCTCTAGTATCTACAATTGGAAATCCAAAAGTAGCTTCTTCATCATATTCTTCATTTTGTCTTCTTGTATTATCATATTCTTTTTTGAGATCTTCCTCTCTTTTCCTTTCTGCTTCTTTCCTAGCTTCTTCTTCTCTTCTCCTTTGCCATTCTTTTTTTTGTTTCTCATATTGTAACCTTTGTTCAAGGGTAAGGATAGTAGATTCTTTCCCTTCTTTTGCCATAGTTTCAATTGTTTCTATAGAAATTTGAGATTCAACTTCTTGTTTATTTTCAAAAATAGGTTGATCTATTTGTTCAAGAATGGGCTGATCTATTTGTTTTCTTGTCTCTTTTTGTTTTCTTATGGAAGATGTCCCTTCTTGTGCTTATTTTTTCTTCACTTCATAAGCTAACAAAGTTTGTATTTCGACAAGAGTTAACCTTTGCCCTAACAGTTGTTTTTCCTCTAATTGTTCCAAAGTTGGTCTCTCATCAATTGGTGTGGTTATTTATAACGGAGGTAGTCCTACTCCTACCAATGGTTTAGTTGTTGAGGGGTCTTGCTTAATGTATCTACCCTTTGCATCTATATATCTAGGCATAAAGAAACATAACTAAAAAACTTATTTTTTGTTGTTTATATATATATATCTATATATATATATATATATATATATATATATATATATATATATATATATATATATATATATATATATCTTCCTATTTGACTCTGGATAAGTATGTTTCCCCGAAAACGGCGCCAAAATGTTTGGTCAATTTTACTAAGAAAATTAACACAAGTATTTAATTATCAATTCGGGCTTGTAAGCTTGGAAGCATGTCCAAAGTATAAGGATTTTAGTTGGAGTAAATTTTAGAAGATGAAATATGAAAATTGGTGGAAGTGCATATTATAGATATAAAATATAACTTAATAGTTTTTTATTCAATATACGGTAAATGAGGAAAGAGGCTCCTAACTAAGGAGATCCAGGTTGCCCTTTCCTACAATATTACTTTCATGAAGAGAAACAAAAGTTAACTAATAACAACAGTTTATGATGCATAAAATGTAGAGATAAGTGGCTCCTAACTAAGGAGGTCCATATTGTCCTTCCTTACAATCTTATTCCATCATTATTACTATTGCATTGAAACTAGAATTCAGAAATAACTCAACAAGGAAATGCGAATGAATTTCAATTATAGCTCATAATCAAATAGAAGGAGAATTTAAATTGAATTATTGTTTGTCCCTTCATATGCAGATTAGAATTAAATAAATATTCATTCACAATCAAAATAAATCTTTATACATCTAAAGAAATCTGAAGCAAAAACTAGTTTATAAAAATTAAGCTAAATTAACCAAGAAGTGCACTTAGCTTGGTGCGGGGGACCTCCACCCTTGCCTTGCACAATTGAAGAGATCTCAGCTACAGAAAAAGAAGTTACTCACTCAAGCATGAACAGAAAATGAAATGAACATGTTCTTCAATTAACTTCCAGTCTTCAAAGAGTCTCAAAATCATATTACATAAAATTCTACATGCATAAGCCTTTAATAGTCTTGGCTTAAATAGAGAAATAATAAACAAACTTTACTAAAATGTATCTAAAATTCCTATCTATCCTAATACCATCTATCCTGGTTGAATCCAGCCATTCAGTTCCACAAAATTTGGAAAATTCCAAAAAATAATAAATTTGGCCTATTTCCTAGGGATTTTCTGAACAGCAGGTCATGTTTGACCAGAGTTGACCGAGCCTGTTTTAGATTTTTTTGACCGAAACAATAGGTACACATCCATCCTTGGTTCCCAAGCTTTCCATATCTATGTTCATCTCATGTCGAGGTGTCCTGCAAGTATGACTTTAATGGACCCATTACGGGAATTTTTAATTCTGTCCAAAAATACACTAAAAACCCAATTTTTGCAAAAATATCTAAAAATTGAAAAACATAACTTATATACCTCAATATGCATAAATTGCTCAAAATTAGGTGTATATGGATGGTATATGGTTGCAAATGATGGAAATTAGGTGTATTTTAATAAGCAAAATTTGATAGAAAATGAGGGCCAACACAATTGTTGTGGTGTCAACCTTGTACGTTGTGGAAGGTTAGGAGAAACAACACTTCCATATTTATATTTATGATTGGTAGGCTTCCTTGTTGCCATAATTTTGCTTTCAATTTTTCTTTCCAACCTGAATGCCTTCTCCAAGAATCAGGTTCCCTAAGGTGAACCTCATGTTGGATGTTATCCTTTAAATTCCCTATGAACACATCAATCCTATGCTCCTCTGGAATATCTTTTACCCTTATATTCAATTTTTGGAAGTCCTCAATGTGCTCCAACATTGAACCCTTTTGTTTGAGATTTATCAATTAGCTAAAAAAAGTGTTATTTTTTGTATCCTCATAATGTGCTATAATTTCTTCCATAAAATTGTCCAAGTGACAATTTGTTTACAAGAGAAAAGCCATCGATACCATACAAACTAATTAGGTTCCAAATATAAAGTCGCAATGCATACCTTTTGTGTGTTTTCCACATTATGGATATCAAAATATTGCTCCATATGTAGTATCGATGTTACGGGATCCTTGCCATCAAACTTCCTCATATTGATCTTTGGAACATGGTGGGTCTTCAATCCAACGTTAGAGTCTATGACACCATGACTAGCATTTCTTTTGTTCTCATTATGAGTTTCCTCTACTATCTTTTCGTCATTAGGAAACATTTCTTGTAGCAACTTTGCTAAACATCCTTTCAAACCTTCCATGTCTTTCTTCAAATCATCAATGTTTACTTCTAAACCATCCATCTTAGCTTCCACGACATCCATCTTAGCTTCCATGCCATTCATCTTAGCTTCCATGCCTTTCTCTAAACCATCCATCTTAGCTTCTGTTACATTTGTGAGAGTGAAATTTGTTTCACTTGTCTCGTAATTTTGATATATCATGTTGCATTTCTTCCTCTTCTTCATGAGTCATGCTAGAGATTTTAGGTTGCTTATTAGGTGTTTCCATTTTATTTCTTTGGGGAATCAATTAATGATAATTATGCTTCACAATGCCCTTTGAATTCCTTCAAACTAATTTTTCAAACCAAACTTATGCAAAATTTTAAAAAGACTAGACACCTTTGTTCACTTTGTACGAGCTCGATATTGAATCTGTTGTATCTTTGTAATTGTGGATGTCCAAGGTCAGAAATTTCATCTTGAGGTAGCCCTATAAGTACTCTTTCCAACCTCGCAAGTATGATCAAGATTGGATTCTCCAATAAATTGTTATTCTAAATCTCCCACGATGACCTGATTATAGACTTGTTCAGTAACGCGAACTTGTACAAAGTGCCACATGTCATTGTTTTGACCTTCAGACCTAGAAACGGTACACAAAATACTATAGTCTCTCTTCCCTCTATATTGTTTTACAAAATGTCAATCTGATGCTCAAAGCGAAAGTTATGATGATTTCCCCTAGGTCACCTGTTTGAGATATAATTCAAGAACCTGAAAAACTCTAACTTCCTTGGATCATATCTCCTAAATTATAGTGCGAACAGATCTGAAATTCGTACCCGAGGTTAATCAATATTTTGCCTCAAATGGGTTTTAATTTCAGCTTCTGAAACTTTGTAGCAAAATAGTTAAAGTGAAAATTCCATGATGACCTGTTTGAAGTAGAGAAACCCTAGAATCCAAAGCTCTGATACCAAATGTTATGCAACCAACTCACAAAATAGAAGAAAAGATAGATCAACAACTTCAAAATCAGCCTCTTAGAGTGAGAAACCTCCTTTACATTACACATAATGAACAATTCTTTGATGATGCAAATTAAAATACATACTTTCTATATATAGGAATCTAAGGGGTCCCAATATAATTGGAGCCTACGTAACAATAATATTGTAGGGGCATAATAATAACAAAATGGGGAGTATATGGGCACAACAATACAATAATGGGGTTTTACTAATAACAATAAGGGCTACACTAGTAGTATAGGGACCTAACAATTATGATAAACGGGGCTCTGATATTCGTTGGCACATGGTCAAGTGGAGATCAAAGGAACCAAGGGCTAAGAAAAGGGATCCAAAACACAATCGAGACTCTACAAAAATTTACAATCTGTAGGGGCTCTGATATAACGCTATAGTGGGATGCTAAGCTAATGGTCACAAGCCCGATATTATGAAAAATAAAATGTACACGGAGCTAAGCGCCAAGGGCGAAGAGAAGTGATAGCGCCTAAGTGCTATGAAGTATTTCAGCTTTGTACATCTTGAACTCCTAGGTTACGATAAAAGGGGCTCTCATGATACTGGCACTTGGTTATGGAAGCCAAAGAGAACCAAGGGAGAGAGCTTTAACACAAGGAGATAGACCCCTGGCAGGAGCTTGAAGGCTTGGCATCTAAGTGTTATACTGGCGGTCACAAGAAGTGGTCCTATGTGTGAAAAGTGATGAGGGCTAAGCAGAAGGAGCTAAAATGCCAAATGGGATATTTACGATTTTGCAAGGGAATTTTAATAAATTTATAATACGCAAGGAGTCCGATATAACACTACAATGGTATATGAAGTCATCAGTCTGTTGATGCCTCGAAAATCGCTGCAACAACATAGGGGAAACCACCCGGTCCGGACCTTGATACAGCTCCTTTTCCGTTTGGAATAGTGGCTCCGACTGGGGATAATGGGACCAGTTTCCCAAAAATTATAGGTAGACGGGATGGATGAATGACTTATAGAATATGTTGGTGATAAGCGAATAACTAAAACTATCAATAAAATATAATAACTATGATCTATCCCGGGAACTTATCGATTTTCTAAAGCGTAGCGTTTGATGGTCTGTGCTTTTAAGACAGGCATATAGATGACTCCATCTCTAAAACATAGATATTAAATCATTCAAGACTGTTGTGCATAAATAGTTACGCAAAGCAATAACAACGAAATTACCACACTTTATCATTTATATCATTGTTACATGCATGATTAAAGAAAAAGGCATATCGCTAAACATCCAATAGTGGAATGAGATAGAGATTTGTTGTTACAGCACATACATGTATTCAACAATAGCAAGAATAATTACACAACAATTCATATAAAAGGAATGAATACAGATACAGATAAAAGTACCATATAAGCTGATTAACACTCCCGTATATCAATCGCTATGTCACAGTTCTTCCTTCGACTCAGAAAACATCCCCAACAAAAGACAGTAGTGCGCAATTGCATAAAGAAACTTCCTTGTCAAATTGAGAATGATTGGTCGAGTTTCATAAAAGAATATAGGCTGAAGCACAGTAGTGCAAACTTCAGTCTTTAAGTCTATTACAAAATTTTACGACCCTTTCCAAAACAATGAAAGGGTCTATAAATACTAAGCTAATCTAAATATCTAATAAACAGAAATCCTACATAATTGGTATCAATAAATATTGATCCTTTTTCCTGGAGCGATATGGGAATCGGCGGCAATGATTCATCAGGTAGGCTATTTGCCTTTAAACCTGAGCTAACTTATCGCCAGCATTGGCTCTACTTCAGGCGGTTTGTTGAGGCGCGAACTGAGCTGAGCAGCGTATGTGGCATCTTGAATATCGGGAATTATACACCCGAGTGCATCAGTTAAACACTTGAGGGCAGACCTTTGTGTGTGTGGCTTGATCAGAAAGAGCCAATATGCATCGAAAGTCAAAGTGTTAACCCCAGCGATTAATCTCCCCTTCTCCTCTAAGTCAGGATAACTTGTTTGCTCAATTACATTTGCTGTTGTTATTCTTCCAGGTGTACATTGGGAGATCATGTTTGCCAGGTAGAGGGTGTTGTTGACCAGATCAATCATATTGCTGGCAGTTAATTTACATCTTGAAGCCGCCCTTTCTGCTTTCATCATTTGAGTGTGCCATTCTTTAAAGAGTATGTCCTTATATGTTTCTTGGATTCTAGGCAACTTTGCTGCTTTTCCCACATCAGAATCTTGCCAGTCAAGATATCCACTTATGAGCTCATCGGCCTGGTCCAACTCATTCCTGGACTTATCTACCTGCTGATTAATGGATGTAGTTAGCTCGCACAATGGTTCTGCCTCAATGAGTTGATTACACAGGAGTCTAATCTGTGATATTAAAGCACTGTTTATTTGCGATGCCTCTGCTCTGAAATCCTCCACCTTTTGGGTGCCTTTTATGACTTCAAGCCGTGACGATAATTGAGCTATTTGCTCGTCCTTCGTTTTTATCATCATCTCATTTGTTGTCCTCAACTGTGCCAATGCCTCCGATAACTCCTTTTGTTTCTGGATCGCGCTTTGGTCGATCCTTTTCCTTCCTTCCTGCAATTGTTGGGTTAATTGATCATTCATTTGTTGTTGTACCAGCAACTTCTCCTCTGCTTGCGCTGCCCTCTGTTTTGCCTCGGTCACCTCTGCTTGTAATGCAAAAATATCTTGGTCCTTAGTCTTCAGCAGAAGACTTACCTCCGATGCCTTGTCGATAGTTGCTGCAGAATAGGCACCTGCATACTGTGACAGCTTTGTTAGGTCATCGGAGGGGTCCAATTCCTCCTTCCATACTGCATTACCCGTAGCTGTTTGCTCTGGTAAGATAGAAGGTTGATCAATCCTTCGTCTTTTCCTTGATCGCTTCACAACTGCTCTATGCCTTGGGCTATAGGAAACATCCAAGGGAGGAATATCTTCCACTTGGAGAACGATTTTATCGGAAGGGTCTTTAGGAATTACCTCAACATCCTGGGAAATGGGTGGGCCGCTGGTTCCACTTAGAACCTGAGGAGAAGTGATGTCCTGCGTATCATTTGTCTTAGAAGTGTCCCCATCTTTTGAACATTCCAATCCACTGATGATGGAATGAAATTTCTGCCATTCTTGAAATAGTTTGGGGTCTATGGTAGTGTCCACATTGACATCGGTGGTTTGTTTCTGCTGCTCTTTTTCCTGCTCTTTCCTCTATTGTTCTTCTTGTTCCCTTTTCTGCCTATCTGCTAGTTCTTTTTTCTGTTTCTCTTCTTGTTCTCTCTTCTGCTGTTCCTCTGCCTCTTTCTTCCTTTTCTCTTCTTGTTCCATTTGTGCTCTCTGTTTTTTTTATGCTTGTTCTTTTCTCTGCCTTTCTGCCTGTTGCTTCTTCTGATTTTCTTCCTGTTGCTTCTTTTGATCTTTTGTTATAACAGGAGGCTGGCTTGACTGTTTCCGACCAGGCTCGCTTGAAGACGTCGCTGGGGTTGTTGCCAGTAAATCTAGAGGTAGAGTTTGCAACCTCTGCTCCCTAAGTTTATTGAACTCAGTTACCCCTTGATCATTATATTTTAATTGAGAAAGTTCTCTAGCTTGACCTATTGTTTCGTTTGAAACAAATAGGTCGTCAAACCAATCTTCTTGATGGTCAAATTTTGTTAATTTGGCCTGTTCTAATGCAGCATAGGTGTGTTTGGTTGGATCATATAGCCTATTCGGGATAGTGGCCAGGGTTAAAGACTGCATCTTTGTGGCTTCCTTTTCTGCGTGTTTGAGATCATGCAGAGTATATACACCAATTCTCAAGGGAAAAGAGGGCCAGCCCCTCTTCTTTTCTTTCTTGAGAGTCTGTGTAGTACTCTCTGCCATAATTTGATAGGAGACCTCTCTTGCTAGCAGTTTATCTGGAATATACAAAGGGAGAACATGCGGATTGGCTTGGCTACCAAAAACTCTAATGTAGGTAAATCTCTCTTCTCCAAACCAACTTGCTACCGCTGGTAAATCAAAGGAAGCTAGGTAGGAGATTTTGGGAATGGGCTTATCAAAAATAGAATAATGAATGGGAACCATAAAGCCATTGCAGATTTGATACAAACGGTCCTTGTAAGAGGATTTCCACAATTTCTGGTGGTATATATGAATGGGTGAGGGGTCTTGGGCAGTCCACCTCCAACCAAGGATGGGAAACTCAGAATTAAAACATAACGTATCTAAAATGTATGCACTGTAATAAAACGGGGGAATTTTCCTTTCAGTAACAACAGAACCTTTTCTAAAATCACGAACAGCTACGGCTAACTTATCAGAGAGAATAGTAGCCCAATCCATAATTATGCTGTTTACTGCTGCTTCCATTAGAGGAACCATCTCTATGGTAAAATTAGCAGAGTCATGTAATCCCCATAGCCTACACATCATTATCCCCGCATAACAATAGGGAGAAGCCAAAGAATCGACTGAGTACTTACCGGAAGACTCGTGCTTGTGTTTGGCTGGATTCTGCCTCCAATCCCGGATGGGTTCGGATTCTACTTCATTATCAGCTGCAAATTTCTCCAGGAAGGTCTTGTTATAGACTTTCTCTGGCTCAGGCAAATGATACATTTGCCTTAGATGTTCTGGCTTGAACGATCCAAAAATCCTCCCATCTCTGGTGCAAAAGGTTCTGTCGAGGATTGGAATTTCCTCAATTGCCCATCGCACGACGTCTGTGTAGGGGAGAATCTGTTCTCTGGCCGCTATCCTGTGAAGGAAGGAGTCGGCTAAGTCTTTGAGAGTGGACTCAGACTTGCGAGTAGGATCCGCAGTAGCTTCTGTTACTGCCTTTTCTGGTTGTTCGGCTTCGATCAAATTATATGTGCCTTGCCATGTAGCTCTGGTAAGACCCGTGCATGTAGTGTCTGATATTAAGCCCTTCTTTTTATCTGTGGCAGCTTGTCCTGCAACTATTGTAGCAGCGGAACCCGCGGTCTTCTTAGATTTCTTTCCCATCATGCTCAGGCTTCTGTTGGAGGATGAATTCTGCACAAAGGCAAGAAAAACCGTAACGTAGAAATATAATAATGAGGACTCATGGTGGGAAAGATATATCAATTGAAGCGTGCTGAGAGATTAATTCTCAAAAATGGTTGTGGATCCAATCAATGAGCAGATATTACAGATATATTAAATGGTCGTTTAAGGCCTGCTACTCCTTAAATGCTTATTATACCATTATCCGGTTGAATGACTCCCTTAAGCGTGCAATGGATATTTTGGCGGTTGAGCGCAGGTGATCGTTAATTGAAGGGGCAAAACTTTAAATATGAATACATCACCTTATCCCTCCATTTAACGGCTTTTTCGAAATCTGCGCTTTATTGATCGGAAATCAATAACACTTTAGATCTTCAAGCTATACCTTTTGAAATTCCGATCACCGATAGCGATATCGCATCGCATGGGGAGAATGGGCATTATATAATCATAAGCATAGGATCCTCCGGACGCCGATTGCGACGTCGCATCGGATTAGCGCGAAGAAATATGACAAGGTGCATTTAGAGTGAATTACCGATTTCCCGATCGCCGATATCGCATCGCATCGGGGGTAAGACCTAAGCGCCTTATTAATGTGCATGGGATGTTCCCGACTGCCGATTGCGCAATCGCATCGGATTGGAGTAAATGACTTAAACTGCCTTGACCGCATATGAAGTATCGCCGATACCCGATCGCCAATATCACGTCGCGTCGGGGTTTATGTTATGTGTGTTTTTTAAGATGTGTATGAAGTGTTGCCGATCGCCGATTGCGATATCGCATCGGGGGTAATCAATGTGCCGCTTATTTATATTTCTTATGTCATTGCGATATGCGATCTTGCGATCGCTTTATCGCAATGACAAAGATTTGCCTTATTTCTTTTTAGGGTCTTTTCAAAAAGGGTTTTATGAAATGAATTCATTTGATTATCGGACCTCTTTTGAGCAATAAAAGAATTGATACCAATTAAATTTTAAAGGGACCCATTTCATACGTTAATATTTATAAGTAAAGATGATATGAAATGGGGGGTTGTTGTAGAGCACAACAATTGGCGATTCGCTGGAAGAACCAGTTATCTCTTTGAAAAATAGAAACATTTAAACTTTTTCAACAATAGAGTTTCAATCAATTGGGAAATTTCTAATACAACTAGATTTCTATATATTCTGATAAAAAGAAACTATTTTGTTGACTTCCTCTTTTTTAAGAAAATAAAAACATTCTAAGCTTTAAAATAGGCCTTTATTGGTTTATGATGATAAAATAGAATACCTTTCCAAATCAGCCTTTATAGTAAACTCATCTGTCATAGGTAGAGCCTCTGCTGCCAGCAAACATCTATAGTTTCGACAGGGATACCTTTTAACCATATGATTGTCCATTGTCCCATCCAATTAAGAGTGTGATTATCAAAATGAATTCAAAATATTTTTCATATTTTGTATTTCATTTCCTTTTTCTTCTTTGTCATAGGTAAGATAAAAAGCCAGCTGTTGACAATGCCACTCACTGATAATAGTTTAACTGAACAAGTTGGCTCGTGATGAGACCCCTTGTCTTGTAATTTCAAGCCATTACCCTGTTTTGGTTTGCAGTATTGGTAATGTCAGATAAACTATTTCTCTATGAACATGGTAAGCAGGCTTGTAATAAGACCTCTTATCTTAAATATCTTATATTTTAGAATTACACTCTGAGTAATCATAAACTTTAACGAATGGGGTGAACAAATTTCTCCTTAAGAGTAAATGGATGACAGGATAAGAGTTGAAGATGTTGAAGTTGGATTGATTTATATCTTAGTATGGATAACCTTTAGAGACCAATTTAAAAACAGAAAATGATTTACAATATTTCTATGCTTTGAGAGGAGTTGACAAAATTTGAATTGTGATTTCAGAATACAAAGATATCTAATTTCCTAGAAATTATCCTTTTTGGTAAAAAGTTCTATCATTTTAAAAGCAAATGTTCATACTCATTCTATGGGACAACTTTTCAAACACAGCAAAAGGTCAATGGGAGACATCTCACAACCTTATTTCCTAAAATCCTACAAACTATAAAATCCTACTGAAATGAAAGGAGAAGGGGTTACCTCCTCAGTTAAAGAATTTCTTCAAGACAAGGCCATTAACAGGGAGAGAATCTCTCAAACCTGATAAATCTTGCAATATAAAGGTTGAATGGCCTATCTTCTCACAGATCTGAAATGGTCCAAGCCACAACTTCTGGAACTTGGAGTGTTTACCTTTGTCTTCATGGGCTTTGTCCCATTTCAGAACTAAATCACCGACTTCGAATTGTTTTGAACCGGATGAGACTGAATCAAAAGCTGCTTTGATGACTTGCTGATGTTTGGCATGGATAATCTTGGCTTTTTCTCTTTCCTCTTCTAATTTTAGGATCTGGTCATGTCTAAACTGAATAGAAGAGGAAGGAGTTTCCTCAATAAATTGCACTAGGGCTAAAGAAGGAAGAACAAGATTTGTGGGTAAGATTTCTTCTTTTCCATAGACAAGATTAAATGGAGAAGTTCCAATAGAAGCTTTCTGTGTTATCCTATCAGCCCATAATGCAAACACTAAGGATTTGTGCCAATTTCTCTGATTTTGTTCGATAGTTCGCTTAATGATTTTAATTAGATTCTTATTAGTAGATTCTGCTAAACCATTTCCTTGGGGATAGTAATTAGCAGAATATTTTAACTTAAATCCTCTTTTAATAGCGAAATCAAACATAGCATTGCCTGAAAAGTAAGATGCATTATCAAAAACAAGAGCATTTGGGACACCAAACCTGGTAATAATGAATTGGTCTATGAATTCAATGATTGCCTCAGAATTTGCTGTCTTTAAAGGGATTGCCTCAACCCACTTTGTAAAGTAGTCGGTAGCAGTAAGGATATACTTATGCTGTTTGGAAGATGCTGGAGTAATCTCCCCAATGATATCCAATCCCCATTACTCAAATGGTTGCTCAATGTTGATTGGTTGCAGAGGGAAAGCTGATTTACGTTGTCTTCCGCTAGCAGTTTGACAATTGAGACATTTCCTTACGTACTCGTGAGCATCTTTAAACAAAGTAGGCCAATAGTAACCAGCATGAATAATTTTGTGAGCTATTGTGTCAGCTCCGAAATGTCCTCCTGCTGGTCCGTCATGTAACTCCTGCAAAACCTTTTGGGCGTCAGGTTTTTCAAGGCATCTTAACAAGATAGAATCATAATTCTGTCTAAAAAGCACGTCATCAATGATTGTAAAATTTTTCGCTTTTAATCTAACGGCCCTTTTGTTTTTGTAAGACAAATTCGGAGGTGCATAACCATTCTTTAAATAAAAGATTAAATCTGCATATTGAGATCCAGAATCAGTGACACTTATCTGATTAATTTCTTGAGTTTGATCTGTATCGCTTGACTCTGGAATGTTGGATGCTCCTGCCAATATCCTGCAAAAACCTTGGCCCCTAACAATCTTTGCTGGCTTAATTTCTAGGTCATACTCTTGAAGCGCTGTGACCCAATTTGCCCTTTTTTCACCCAGCTCTTTTTGGATTAATAGTTGCCTAACTGCCGGGAAAGGAACTATTATTTTTGTATGGGTTTTTAAAAGAAAGGGTCTATAATGTTTGACCGCTTTAAATACAGCAAAGGCTTGTTTTTCTACATCGGAGTAATTTAATTCGGAACCCTGAAGATTTGAGCTGAAGAATGATATGGGTGCTTCCAAATTGTGAGCATTTGGCTGCGTGAGAATTGCAGCATAAGACACATCGGATGCAATGGTATACAATGTAAAATGATTAGAAAAATTTGGAGTATTCAAGGCTGGGGCATTGATTATTGATTGCTTGATAACATCAAAAGCTTGCTTTTCTTCTGATCCCCACTTGAAGACTGAATTCTTCTTAATCATTGTCTGAAGTGGTAATATAATTTGAGAAAAATCTGGAACAAATCGTTTAACGAAATTAATCTGGCCTAAAAATGACTGCATCGACTTTTTATTGTGTGGGAAAGGGATTTCAGAAATTTCCTTGATCCGATCAGGATCGATATAAATGCCATCTTTGGACACAATAAAGCCTAAGAGTTTTCCTTGATCAAGAGCAAAGAAAGACTTTTTTGGGTTCAGAGAAATACCATATCTTTTGCATCGCTGAAAGATTTGATTTAAGTCATGCAAATGATTATACCTCTCTTTAGAATATACAGTAATATCGTCTAGATAGACGACTACTGTTCGATTAATCAACCCTCTAAAGGCTATATCCATAGCTCTCTGGAATGTCGCTCCTGCATTTATAAGTCCAAAAGGCATTTTCTGATACGCATATGTTCCCCATTTTGTTCTGAATGTGGTTTTAAGTTGGTCATCAGGATGAACCAGAACTTGGTTATATCCTGAGAATCCATCAAGAAAGGACATCAATTCAGAGCCTGCTACCGATTGGAGTATTTTCTCCATAGTAGGTAATGGGAAGTTATCTTTCAAGCTCGCTTTGTTCAGGTTCCTGAAATCAATACAAATTCGAATGTCGCCATTTTTCTTCCTGACTGGCACCATATTAGAGACCCAATTTGAGTGTCAGACAGGGAAAATAATCTTGGCTTTCAAGAGCTTGTTAAGTTCCGACTTTATCTGGCTCTCTAAATTTGGATGTATTTTTCTTAACTTTTGCTGAATCGGTTTCTGATCAGGAAGCATAGGAATGGTATGCTGGATAATAGATGTATCATATGTCTTCAAATCATCATACTTCCAAGCAAAGACCTGTTTGTTTTTTCTTAATAGTTTAATAAATGCTTCCTTTTCTTCCAAAGAAAGTCCTAATCCTAAATTGATGTTTTGAGGAGCATGGTCAGTACCTAGATTTATCAATTCAAACCTAATGGTAGAACTTTGAAGCTTTGCATTAATTACAGGTTTAAACCTGTCTTTGATATCATAAAGATCTTTGAGCTTTACCACTGGTTTAGGAATTGAATTTTCTTGAGGTGTTTCTTTCATCTGTAGATCATGGTCATTTTCCTCAATAATTTGATTGTCATAGGACTTTTCGGAAGTTAGAAATTGCAAAATATCTTCATCATGGTTAAATACTCTCCAATTAGTGACATTGTCAGGAATTGAAGGCCTAAAAAGTAATTCTACGGAAAATCTATCAAGGTTGTAGTCTTCAGAAGTAGAAGCTTAGAAGCTACATTGGCTAGTAGGTCGGCTGCCGAGTTTTGCGACCTAGGAATGGAGGAAATGTTAAATGCTAAAAAGTGTGAGGTAAGATCCTGTACTAGCGATTGATAATGCTTTAGGTGACTTGAAAGACAATGAATTGAATTCCTCACCTGTTTGACAATGATTTCCGAATCGCCGAATACTTTTAGATATTGCACTTTGAGGCCGATTGCTTTATATAATCCCTGGACTAAAGCTTCATATTCGGCTGTGTTGTTAGTGCAGTCAAATTCTAACCTACAAGACAGCATTGTCTTTTCTCCTTGTGGACTAACCAAAATGCAACCTGCTCCTGAGCCCTCGCTGGACTTAGATCCATCAAAATATAAAGACCAAAATAAAGGAGTATTAACAAAAATATTTACATTTTCCTCAGCATCATTAAAACATCTAGACTTATCAGTTTGTGAAAAAATTTCAATCTGAGATGTAAAATGATTAACTGAAAAAGGAGATGGTTGGGCAACAAAGTTGCCAAAGAATGACTCTGACGAATAGTTCCCCAAAATGTTGTTGTTGAACGCTACAGGTTGGTTTTCTTGCTCAAATTCAGTAACTGTGTGGGTCATATGCTTCTCTCGATCGATCCTTATTTGATTTGGCTTTCCCTTGTAGGGAAGCCACATATGTGACCAATCTGTGGAAATATATCCATGCAATTTTTCGGACCAATCTCTGCTCAAAATTAAACCGTAGAATTCAGGTATGTCAGCAATTAAGATATCAATCCTTTGTACAATCCTGGGATCGGCAGACAACCTGATAGTTACGGAATTAATTTCTCCCACAACTTGTACTTTGGTCCTGTCCAACTGTACAATATGAATAGCAGACTTTTGGGGTTCAATGTTCAGTTTAGAGCAAACTGAAGCTGGCATTATATTAGATGATGCCCCTGAATCAATTAAACAGTTGTGCAGGTTTCTGTTATAAATCTCATAGGTCAGTAGGAAGGGTGGAGTATGAGAATTCGATCTATCTCCAATTAGAACTGAATCGGTAGCTTCAACCATACCTGAAGGAGGTTGGCCTGAATCATTGGCAGCTCTTGCACTGGGAAGGGGAGTAGAGGGAACAACATTCAATTCTTTAAGAAGTAACTTTTGCTGATGCTTTAATTTACTAAGCACAAACATAGTTATGTTTGCCTTAGTTTTCTTCATGTCATCAACAATGTTATATTCCATTGAATCGGATACCACTAATGTTTTGGATGTTGAAGGAGAATTAGAAGTTGAAGGCTGGTTTTGGGGAACTACTACAGGCGACTTCTTTGGGGGAACTTTTTCCTTTGTTGTGGTAGCACCTGCACTCCTTTTCTTTGAAGTTGCCTGGGCAGGTTCAGAAGTACTTTTACTTCTTGTAGTAACCGGAAAGGCTTCTTCTTCATTCTCGGTATCAGAGTTTGGGAGTATAAAATCCCACATTCTGTGGCATTCAGCTACTTCTTCTTCATCATCAGTTTGTGAGGTTGTTTCCTCTTCCTCTTCTTCTTGCTCTGAATCTGTGTTAGATATAACATTGGGTGGCTTTGTTTCAGTTTTCTTAAAAGTCCTAAATGGTATTTTGTTTGAGGTTTCGGCCACCTGCTTCTTTATTTCAACCATTTCGTTAGACAATGTTTTAAGGACTTTTTGTAAACCCTCCATGTCGTACGGGTCCTTTGGGGTTTTCTTCTTGGAATCCTCTTTAAATGAGACTTTTTTGGCTTTTCTGTCTTCCAAAGCAGCTTTCTTCTCTAGAGCGTTGATGCGCTTTTCAACAGCAAGTGCTTCTCTCATGTTTTTAGCTAAGGTAGGTTTCCCGGCCCTGTCTACAAAAATGGCTATGTTGGCAGGTAGGGCGGTAATATACCATTCGCTTCAAATTTTTTCACTTGGTTTGGAAGCTGTAGGGATTTTATTCAAGAGTTTATTAAATCTGGCATTAAACTCCTTTATTGGTTCCCTATGCTCTATTCTCAGATTGGAGAGGTCGTTTATTAAGGTAGCTAAGGACCTGTCATCTCCATATTTGGTAAGAAACTGCTCTTGGCAAGTGTTCCAACTGGTAATTGAACCAGAGGGTAAGGAAAAATACCAGGATCCTGCTGATCCTTGTAAGGTGTAGGGGAAGAGTCTTACAACAACATCTTGTTCTGTCACTCCTTTTAAGTTAACTACTAACATAAAATTATTAATGTGTTCTTTAGCCTGGGTCCCGTCATCTGGGTTAAATTTAGGCAGCCATTTTTCAGGAGCATCTGGTAGAGGATGCAATGGTGCAGGCATGTTGACTGCACCTGGCCTAGTCCATGGGTCTGCCATTATAATAGCGACAGTGGTTGATACTACTGTTGGGATTCCAGATGTATGGGAAGGAATTAATGATGAGGAGTGAACAGGTTGGGATGTTGAGGCTTCTAATCCCTGGTGAATGACAATTTGTAATGGGGGAGTGGATGGTTGACTTTGCAGAGATGAAGATGCAATGGAGGACGTGGATGAAAGCTCTTCACTATCAGATCCTTCAGTAATTTTCTTCACCTTTTTCCATTTGGGTAAAGGGAACTTAGTGGGTTCAATACCGAGTTTTTCGCTCTGAAGTCTGGTGAGAGGATGAGTTAGATTGAACTGCGAAGTCGCACTGCTTTGTGATACCTCAGATTTCTGTGGTGAAATCGACAAGCTCTGAAGTTTATGGATTAGAGACTGGACTTCAGGTGATTCAAGACTTAATTGTTCTGGAGTATGATGGGTTTGAGCAGTGGTAGTTGAGTCCCCTTCTCCTTGTTTGGATACCGGCGAACCAGTGTGCAAATGGGAAGGTCGAGGGGATTCGGAGGGAGAATTACTCTTAAAATGGCTTATAGGTTTGGACTTATGTGCCATTCACAGTTGATGGCCCTCCTTCTAGCGCCAATTATGTTGATGCCTCGAAAATCGCTGCAACAACATAGGGGAAACCACCCGGTCCGGACCTTGATATAGCTCCTTTTCCGTTTGGAATAGTGGCTCCGACTGGGGATAATGGGACCAGTTTCCCAAAAATTATAGGTAGACGGGATGGATGAATGACTTATAGAATATGTTGGTGATAAGCGAATAACTAAAACTATCAATAAAATATAATAACTATGATCTATCCCGGGAACTTATCGATTTTCTAAAGCGTAGCGTTTGATGGTCTGTGCTTTTAAGACAGGCATATAGATGACTCCATCTCTAAAACATAGATATTAAATCATTCAAGACTGCTGTGCATAAATAGTTACGCAAAGCGATAATAGCGAAATTACCACACTTTATCATTTATATCATTGTTACATGCATAATTAGAGAAAAAGGCATATCGTTAAACATCCAATAGTGGAATGAGATAGAGATTTGCTGTTACAGCACATACATGTATTCAACAATAGCAAGAATAATTACACAACAATTCATATAAAAGGAATGAATACAGATACAGATAAAAGTACCATATAAGCTGATTAACACTCCCGTATATCAATTGCTATGTCACAGTTCTTCCTTCGACTCAGAAAACATCCCCAACAAAAGACAGTAGTGCGCAATTGCATAAAGAAACTTCCTTGTCAAATTGAGAACGATTGGTCGAGTTTCATAAAAGAATATAGGCTGAAGCATAGTAGTGCAAACTTCAGTCTTTAAGTCTATTACAAAATTTTACGACCCTTTCCAAAACAATGAAAGGGTCTATAAATACTAAGCTAATCTAAATATCTAATAAACAGAAATCCTACATAATTGGTATCAATAAATATTGATCCTTTTTCCTGGAGCGATCTGGCAATCGGCGGCAATGATTCATCAGGTAGGCTCTTTGCCTTTAAACCTGAGCTGACTTATCGCCAGCATTGGCTCTACTTCAGGCGGTTTGTTGAGGCGCGAACTGAGCTGAGCAGCGTATGTGGCATCTTGAATATCGGGAATTATACACCCGAGTGCATCAGTTAAACACTTGAGGGCAGACCTTTGTGTGTGTGGCTTGATCAGAAAGAGCCAATATGCATCGAAAGTCAAAGTGTTAACCCCAGCGATTAATCTCCCCTTCTCCTCTAAGTCAGGATAACTTGTTTGCTCAATTACATTTGCTGTTGTTATTCTTCCAGGTGTACATTGGGAGATCATGTTTGCCAGGTAGAGGGTGTTGTTGACCAGATCAATCATATTGCTGGCAGTTAATTTACATCTTGAAGCCGCCCTTTCTGCTTTCATCATTTGAGTGTGCCATTCTGTAAAGAGTATGTCCTTATATGTTTCTTGGATTCTAGGCAACTTCGCTGCTTTTCCCACATCAGAATCTTTCCAGTCAAGATATCCACTTATGAGCTCATCGGCCTGGTCCAACTCATTCCTGGACTTATCTACCTGCTGATTAATGGATGTAGTTAGCTCGCACAATGGTTCTGCCTCAGTGAGTTGATTACACAGGAGTCTAATCTGTGATATTAAAGCACTGTTTATTTGCGATGCCTCTGCTCTGAAATCCTCCACCTTTTGGGTGCCTTTTATGACTTCGAGTCGTGACGATAATTGATTTATTTGCTCGTCCTTCGTTTTTATCATCAGCTCATTTGCTGTCCTCAACTGTGCCAATGCCTCCGATAACTCCTTTTGTTTCTGGATCGCGCTTTGGTCGATCCTCTGCCTTTCTTCCTGCAATTGTTGGGTTAATTGATCATTCATTTGTTGTTGTACCAGCAACTTCTCCTCTGCTTGCGCTGCCCTCTGTTTTGCCTCGGTCACCTCTGCCTGTAATGCAAAAATATCTTGGTCCTTAGTCTTCAGCAGAAGACTTACCTCCGATGCCTTGTCGATAGTTGCTGCAGAATAGGCACCTGCATACTGTGACAGCTTTGTTAGGTCATCGGAGGGGTCCAATTCCTCCTTCCATACTACATTACCCGTAACTGTTTGCTCTGGTAAGATAGAAGGTTGATCAATCCTTCATCTTTTCCTTGATCGCTTCACAACTGCTCTATGCCTTGGGCTGTAGAAAACATCCAAGGGAGGAATATCTTCCACTTGGAGAACGATTTGATCGGAAGGGTCTTTAGGAATTACCTCAACATCCTGGGAAATGGGTGGGCCGCTGGTTCCACTTAGAACCTGAGGAGAAGTGATGTCCTGCGTATCATTTGTCTTAGAAGTGTCCCCATCTTTTGAACATTCCAATCCACTGATGATGGAATGAAATTGCTGCCATTCTTGAAATAGTTTGGGGTCTATGGTAGTGTCCACATTGACATCGGTGGTTTGTTTCTGCTGCTCTTTTTCCTGCTCTTTCCTCTGTTGTTCTTCTTGTTCCCTTTTCTGCCTATCTGCCAGTTCTTTTTTCTGTTTCTCTTCTTGTTCTCTCTTCTGCTGTTCCTCTGCCTCTTTCTTCCTTTTCTCTTCTTGTTCCATTTGTGCTCTCTGTTGTTTTTCTGCTTGTTCTTTCCTCTGCCTTTCTGCCTGTTGCTTCTTCTGATTTTCTTCCTGTTGCTTCTTTTGATCTTTTGTTATAACAGGAGGCTGGCTTGACTGTTGCCGACCAGGCTCGCTTGAAGACGTCGCTGGGGTTGTTGCCAGTAAATCTAGAGGCAGAGTTTGCAACCTCTTCTCCCTAAGTTTATTGAACTCAGTTACCCCTTGATCATTATATTTTAATCGAGCAAGTTCTCTAGCTTGACCTATTGTTTCGTTTGAAACAAATAGGTCGTCAAACCAATCTTCTTGATGGTCAAATTTTGTTAATTTGGCCTGTTCTAATGCAGCATAGGCGTGTTTGGTTGGATCATATAGCCTATTCGGGATAGTGGCCAGGGTTAAAGACTGCATCTTTGTGGCTTCCTTTTCTGCGTGTTTGAGATCATGCAGAGTATATACACCAATTCTCAAGGGAAAAGAGGGCCAGCCCCTCTTCTTTTCTTTCTTGAGAGTCTGTGTAGTACTCTCTGCCATAATTTGATAGGAGACCTCTCTTGCTAGCAGTTTATCTGGAATATACAAAGGGAGAACATGCGGATTGGCTTGGCTACCAAAAACTCTAATGTAGGTAAATCTCTCTTCTCCAAACCAACTTGCTACCGCTGGTAAATCAAAGGAAGCTAGGTAGGAGATTCTGGGAATGGGCTTATCAAAAATAGAATAATGAATGGGAACCATAAAGCCATTGCAGATTTGATACAAATGGTCCTTGTAAGAGGATTTCCACAATTTCTGGTGGTATATATGAATGGGTGAGGGGTCTTGGGCAGTCCACCTCCAACCAAGGACGGGAAACTCAGAATTAAAACATAACGTATCTAAAATGTATGCACTGTAATAAAACGGGGGAATTTTCCTTTCAGTAACAACAGAACCTTTTCTAAAATTACGAACAGCTACGGCTAACTTATCGGAGAGAATAGTAGCCCAATCCATAATTATGATGTTTACTGCTGCTTCCATTAGAGGAACCATCTCTATGGTAAAATTAGCAGAGTCATGTAATCCCCATAGCCTACACATCATTATCCCCGCATAACAATAGGGAGAAGCCAAAGAATCGACTGAGTACTTACCGGAAGACTCGTGCTTGTGTTTGGCTGGATTCTGCCTCCAATCCCGGATGGGTTCGGATTCTACTTCATTATCAGCTGCAAATTTCTCCAGGAAGGTCTTGTTATAGACTTTCTCTGGCTCAGGCAAATGATACATTTGCCTTAGATGTTCTAGCTTGAACGATCCAAAAATCCTCCCATCTCTGGTGCAAAAGGTTCTGTCGAGGATTGGAATTTCCTCAATTGCCCATCACACGACATCTGTGTAGGAGAGAATCTGTTCTCTGGCCGCTATCCTGTGAAGGAAGGAGTCGGCTAAGTCTTTGAGAGTGGACTCAAACTTGCGAGTAGGATCCGCAGTAGCTTCTGTTACTGCCTTTTCTGGTTGTTCGGCTTCGATCAAATTATATGTGCCTTGCCATGTAGCTCTGGTAAGACCCGTCCATGTAGTGTCTGATATTAAGCCCTTCTTTTTATCTGTGGCAGCTTGTCCTGCAACTGTTGTAGCAGCGGAACCCGCGGTCTTCTTAGATTTCTTTCCCATCATGCTCAGGCTTCTGTTGGAGGATGAATTCTGCACAAAGGCAAGAAAAACCGTAACATAGAAATATAATAATGAGGACTCATGGTGGGAAAGATATATCAATTGAAGCGTGCTGAGAGATTAATTCTCAAAAATGGCTGCGGATCCAATCAATGAGCAGATATTACAGATATATTAAATGGCCGTTTAAGGCCTACTACTCCTTAAATGCTTATTACACCATTATTCGGTTGAATGACTCCCTTAAGCGTGCAATGGATATTTTGGCGGTTGAGCGCAGGTGATCGTTAATCGAAGGGGCAAAACTTTAAATATGAATACATCACCTTATCCCTCCATTTAACGGCTTTTTCGAAATCCGCGCTTTATTGATCGGAAATCAATAACACTTTAGATCTTCAAGCTATACCTTTTGAAATTCCGATCGTCGATAGCGATATCGCATCGCATGGGGAGAATGGGCATTATATAATCATAAGCATAGGATCCTCCGGACGCCGATTGCGACATCACATCGGATTAGCGCGAAGAAATATGACAAGGTGCATTTAGAGTGAATTGCCGATTTCCCGATCGCCGATATCGCATCACATCGGGGGTAAGACCTAAGCGCCTTATTAATGTGCATGGGATGTTCCCGACTGCCGATTGCGCAGTCGCATCGGATTGGAGTAAATGACTTAAATTGCCTTGACCGCATATGAAGTATCGTCGATACCCGATCGCCGATATCGCGTCGCGTCGGGGTTTATGTTATGTGTGTTTTTTAAGATGTGTATGAAGTGTTGCCGATCGCCGATTGCGATATCGCATCGGGGGTAATCAATGTGCCGCTTATTTATATTTCTTATATCATTGCGATATGCGATCTTGCGATCGCTTTATCGCAATGACAAAGATTTGCCTTATTTCTTTTTAGGGTCTTTTCAAAAAGGGTTTTATGAAATGAATTCATTTGATTATCGGACCTCTTTTGAGCAATAAAAGAATTGATACCAATTAAATTTTAAAGGGACCCATTTCATACGTTAATATTTATAAATAAAGATGATATGAAATGGGGGGTTGTTGTAGAGCACAACACAGTCATAACTCCTGATCCCATGGTGGAAGAACAAGAAAGGAAAAGAAAAAAGGGCTAGGAACCTCGTGATCTCATGTTTTCATAACATTCCCTTTAATAAAAGTTATGAAATTAAAGGGATTTGAAATGGTAGCACAAATGTGTATGGCATATGGATAATTCGCCAGCAAGGACCATGATCATGTAGAGGAGTTGGTCTCAGGAATAATAACGACTATCAAATATCGTTGGGTCAAGACAGCAAGAACCACTATTTGCATAAAAGAGTGTTGGGCCTGCCTTGAGGTGAGACAAACCATCTATGTGCTCCCATACACGTCTCATATCATAAGGCTCTTCACCAAAAACTAAAATAATATATCTTGTGGAAAAAGGCTTAATTGTGAATATTTATTCTTATAATCAAGGGCATGTGAGGGTTTTGTTTTAAAAGAGAAATTAAAATTCAAAAGTTTAAAACCCTCAAATGGGTTTTCCCTGCAATGCGTTTGAATTTCAAAATCCAATCTCCCTCCAAAATAGGAACTCGCTACCTCCTATGAGGCCCCTCCAAAATCTATAAAAAGGATAGTATATTTCAGTCCAAATATATGCAATTCAATGATTATTATTTGTGTTTTATCTTTGATTATTTCGGTCCTTGTGGAGACATTAAACATCAGATGAGAGGGTAGGGTTTGTATTTGTTTGGATCAAGGATTCGTTAGCTTCAAGAAGTCATTTTGGAGGCTCATCCCTTGTTAGGGCAACACTCATGTGGTATCTCAAACCAGTGAAATGTTTGCATCTTGTATAAGGTTGTCTGTTATGAAACTAGCTCACAAAAAGATAGAAAAGATAGATCAACGCCTTAGAATTCAGATTCTTCGAGGGGGAAACCTCCTTTACATTATACAAATGAACAATTCTTGGATGCCACAAATGACAAGACCTCCTTTCTATATATAGGAGTCTAAGGGGTCATAGTATAATCAGAGCCGACATAACAATAATAATGTAAGGGCACAATAATAACAATAGTGGGCTTCTATGGGGCACAATAATAACAATATGGGGACTACATGGGCACAACAATACAATAAGGGGGTTTTACTAATAACAATAAGGGAATGCACTAGTAATATAGGGACCTAACATGCCCCTCTCCTTCAAAAAGTGGTGTCCTCAATAGTGGAGTAGTTCTTGATGCTTTTGTATAAAATTCTTGTCCTCTCATGTGGAATCTTTAGTGGGTAAGTTCTTCCACTTGATGAGATACTATGAAATTGATCGATTTCATAACTATCGGGTGTTGGAAATAATACTGAGAGGGGGTGGGGTTGAATCGGTATTAGAAAATAAATAACCTTTTCATTTCCATTATCAGATTCATATACGCTACTTTGGTTAAGGCAACTCGCATGTATACGCAACTATGTTTAATGCAACTAGCGTATATCCAACAAACTTATGATTCAGTCAATTCATCATATGTTGATCTTTAATGAGTGCATCAGAACATTATCAACCATATAAACAGTAAACAGGTGCAGTAAAATAGAACAGATCATCACACATAAGAAGCACACATGAACACCATGATATAAGGTGGAAACCCAATGCAGGACAAAAACCACATGTTGTTGTCTTCCTTTAATATTAGAAAAACCTGTTTACAATCTTGTACTGGTGTAGACTCATACCAGTATGCAGGCACCCACCTTCAGAAGGCTACAACCTTCTCTCGTTCTCCAGCTTCTACTGGAAGGGAGCAGCAATGCCCGTAGCTCTTGTACTAGCCGATTCATTTACTAGTACGTTGGCGATGGCCTACTGAAGGCTACAACCTTCACTCATTTCCCAGCTGCTACTTGAAGGGAGCTCCAACCCCCTGGCTTTCGTACTGGCTGATATGTTTACCAGTACGTAGGCGCTGGCCTATAAAAGGCTACGACCTTCTTGTTTCATCACAACACCATAATGTGAAGGCCACGCTTCATCCAATTTTCATACTGGACCCATCAACAACATTGAAGCACAAGTCAATCACTAATGCAATACAACCATCAACTACACCTACATCATCAATCTCTGAATCACCCAATAATAAATCACTGAAACCCTGTCATCAAAAAACAGTCACCAGAACAAAAAGCAGAACACAGAACTCTGCAACAACAACCAGACCCAACTGCAACTTCAAATATCATACTTCATACCGTATATGCTACTCGAATGAGGCAAACTAGTGTGTATACACACTTTTACCAAAGCGAACCCACATACAGATCTGCAAATATTTATTCATAACTTTGCAGCTATTCCAGACATCAGTCATACCCAGATCATAACATTTATACAATAAAACATGCGTCAATAATTCAGATCTAGTCTATCCATGATCAAACCACATAATGATAATACATTATGAGCCTTATGATCCCGATCCATCATCCATCATCAACTGCATAGGTGCATCCTTGGTTCAGATTAAACAAAGCATCACTAACCCATAACCAACATACTAGATCTCACACTTCATCATATATTCAATCCTTGCACACTTGCACTTTGGCCTAATGATCTTCTTCTCCTTATATAGGTTTAGGCCTCTCTCAATACCATGGTCCAAAACCACGTAAGACTAATACCTTGGACCCAATACCTAGGGTCAATACCACGGACCAAATACCATGGAACAATACTGAAATACCATGGAGCAAAACTTAGTTTTCCAACATGTACGCGCCTTTCCTTCCGTGAAAGTGCGTGTGTACGCTATACACACCTTTTGGTCTGAGAACCCACGTGTACACGTGGCTTGGTCTATAGTGAACCTGTGTATACCTCTCTTTGATCATTAATTCTTTTCTATTGACCTACTACACTATGATCTGTCATCTGAGTGAGTTGCCATCAAGGAAAACACATGTATCATAATTCCAACAATCTCCCCCTTTGGACTTGATGCCAACAACCACACTAGGTCACTCTCCCCATTTGACATCAAGGGCAAAGGGCGGACCAAGATATTCTCTCCCTTGATATACATTCTGCTGTCCATACTCCCCCTGAGTACATGCTGAAATCTCTGATTGAGCTCCCCCTTTGTACATGCCAAGATGTACCAATCTGTCCATGCTCCCCCTAAGCACATGCAAAGTCTACAAAAATATTTTTCAAAAAGAATAACATGACTTTACAACTTAATGAAGTGAGTATGACCTTCCTATCACCAATGACTCATACATGCATCAATCTCCAAACCAAGTGGGGATACACCATTTTGACTCATCCACCCAACCAAGTGGGGATATACCAAATGTTTATACATATCAAAACAAGAACATTACTTTATCCATCACATGCATAGTGGGGGTACAAATTAGGTCTTTGCATGACCTTTTCACCAAATGATATTTATGATTTTTATAACAAAGACCAGCAATCTAAACAAGACCATGATAGTCATCAGCAACTATCATACACCATATATGATCTACACCATAAGCATCTGTCAACAGCATCAGAACCTGTCACCTGCAAAACCATTCTCTTGACCATCCAAAAATAAGTAGCAAGATGTATCATTTAGCCACATAAGCATCATCACCAAAGACTTCTAACCATAATGCCAACAATTCTTTATTTGAAGCATATGCTCCCCCTGAACCTATTCCATCTGTTCACTGTCAGATCTGATCATGCATATATCAACAAGAAGTATCAAGGCATCATCATCAATCAGATATACATCAAGTTAGGATCAAACACACTTCTAAACAACATCTTATGAGTGCCAACACATTTCCACACATCATCAGCAGATTGTAACCATTATCAAATAGAGCAAATAATTGACTGAATCATATCAGACCCTTTTTCCTGAGTCTGTCCCACTGCTTTTCGTCAAACCAACATATACGCACATGTGCATCTTCAAACTCACGTATATACGCGACTTGTCTTCATGAAACTTGTGTATGATATTTAGAACACTGAGGTTCCACACCTTCAGCTCCCTCTGAGTCTGTCATGTCTGTATACTCTACTATGCCACATCTTTCTGACTGTACTTCCTTCTTCTTCGATATCTTAGACTGTGATAATGTTTTCTCCTTTTGGTATGGTGCCCAAAATATTCTCTGGCATTCCTTTGCTACATGTCCAAGCTTGTTACATGCATAACATCTCATATTCTTCATATTCTTTCTATAGTAGTCAATGGCTTTGTGACCAAATATATTGCAAGCAAAACAATATCCCTTAAAGTACCTGGAACGTGATGATCTTTCTGTGTGATGGTCTTGAACCATTCTACTTCTACATCTAGCTGCAACATGTCCAAAATTATGACATACATAACACTCAACATTATTCATCTGAGAAAATAACCAACTATCACTTCCATAGTTTGGAGTAAAAGATTTTCTTTGAAGGATTTCTTTCCTTGGTTGTTGATGGGGTTGACCTCTTATCTCCTTATTGAGCATTTCAAGTTTTGCATTAGAATTCCTTGCCTCACCCTATGAGCTAGATTCACCTTCAGCAGATTCATAAAAACCAAGACCAATTTTGATAGCAGGCGACCTTTGACTACTAAGAATATCATCTAAAATCTTAGTACTGTCTTGAAATCATAATAGTTTATCTTTTTCTTCTAATTTACCTTCCAAGATATTTACCTCAATCTGATGTTGTTCTTCCTTTTCCAAATATTGCTTCTTCAAGATTTCTTCAGACTTTCTTCCTTCTTCCACTTGTTGCCTTAGTTTGAGAATCTCATTTTCTTGTTCTTCATTCTGCTCCTACAGCATTCGACGTACTCCGAAGGCACACTCCAACTGAGCTTTTAAGCTAATAACTTCTTTGAGGGCACTCTCCCTTTTGTTAAATAAATCTTCTTGATCTATGATTTTATCTGATGCTTCATTTGCTTGTTCATCTTCAATCTGAGGTGATTCAGAATCTGAATACTTCCACCTAATGGCAGGCTATCACTATTCCTTTGAGCTGTCTTCTTCTTCTTACGTGTTTTCTTTCCCATTGTTCTACGGATCTCCTTCAAGCGATCAAGATTCTACCAAAGGACCTGCTCTGATACCAATTGTTGGAAATAATACTGAGAGGGGGGGTGAATCAGTAGTAGCAAATCAATAACCTTTTCATTTCCATTATCAGATTCATATACGCTACTTCGATTAAGGCAACCCGCATGTATATGCAACTATGCTTAATGCAACTAGCGTATATCCAGCAAACTTATGATTCAGTTAATTAATCATATGTTGATCTTTAATGAGTGCATCAAAACATTATCAACCATATAAATAGTAAACAGGTGCAATAAAACAGAATAGATCATCACACATAAGAAGCACACATGAACACCATGATATAAGGTGGAAACCCAATGCAGGACAAAAACCACCTGTTGTTGTCTTCCTTTAATATTAGAAAAACCTATTTACAATCTTGTACTGGTGCAGACTCATACCAATATGCAGGCACCCACCTACAGAAGGATACAACCTTCTCTCGTTCTCTAATAGCTACTGGAAGGGAGCTACAACCCCCCTAGCTCTTGTACTAGCCGATCTGTTTACTAGTACGTAGGCGACAGCCTACTGAAGGCTACAACCTTAAATCATTTTCCAAATGCCACTGGAAGGGAGTTCCAACCCCCTGGCTTTTGTATTGGATGATATGTTTACCAATACGTAGGCGCTGGCCTAGAGAAGGCTACGACCTTCTTGTTTCATCACAACACCATAATATGAAGGCCACGTTTCATCTAATTTTCATACTGGACCCATCAACAACATTGAAGCACAAATCAATCACTACTGTAATACAACTATCAACTACACCTGCATCATCAATCTTTGAATCACCCAACACTGAATCACTGAAACCCTGTCATCAAAACACAGTCACCAAAACACAAAGCAGAACACAGAACTCTGCAACAACAACCAGACCCAACTACAACTTCAAATATCATACTTCATACTGTATACGCTACTTGGATGATGCAAACCAGCATGTATACGTGCTTTTACCAAAGCGAACCCACGTACAGATCTGCAAATATTTATTCATAACTTTGCAGCTATTCCAGACATCAGTCATACCCAGATCATAACATTTATACAATAAAACATGCGTCAATAATTTAGATCTAGTCTATCCATGATCAAACCACATAATGATAATACATTCCAAGCCTTATGATCCCGATCCATCATCCATCATCAACCACATAGGTGCATCCTTGGTTCAGATTAAACAAAGCATCACAAACCCATAACCAGCATACTGGATCTCACACTTCATCAGATATTCAATCCTTGCACACTTGCACTTTGGCCTAATGATCTTCTTCTCCTTATATAGGTTTAGGCCTCTCTCAATACCATGGTCCAAAACCATGTAGGACCAATACCTTGGACCCAATAACTGGGGCCAATACCACGGACCAAATACCATGGACCAATACCGAAATACCATGGACCAAATACCACGGACCAAAACTTAGTTTTCCAACATGTATGCACCTTTCCTTCCATGAAAGTGCGTGTGTACGCTATACGCACCTTTTGGTCTGCAAAGCCGTGTGTACAAGCGGCTTGGTCTATAGTGAACTTGCATATACCTCTCTCTTATCATTAATTATTTTCTATTGACCTGTTGCACTATGATATGTCATCTGAGTGAGTTGCCATCAAGGACAACACCTGTATCATAATGCTAACAATAAGGGCACAATAATAACAATAGTGGGCTTCTATGGGGCACATAAATAACAATATGGGGACTACATGGGCACAACAATACAATAAGGGGGTTTTACTAATAACAATAAGGGATTGCACTAGTAGTATAGGGACCTAACATTCCCCTCTCCTTCAAAAAGTAGTGTCCTCAACACTTGAGTATTTCTTATGCTTCTGTATAAAATTCTTGTCCTCCCATGTGGAATATTTAGTGGGTAAGTTCTTCCTGTCACACAGAATAAGTCGATATTGCGGACAAGATAGACCTTCCTAGAATCTTAAGAAGACCTAATGACAAGAAAACCAACCAGACACTATCTTTCTCTAAATATGTTTTTATAAACAATGGAAAACAAGTGTTTTTAGGGCCTACCTTAGGTCCAACGCAAGCTTGTGGATGCCCTCGCTCCTTTGATCCAAGTGAGCTCCTTTGTCGCGAATCTGCAAACACAAACAAGGCAAAAATAGCACCTGAAAAGCCAATATCACAAAACATATTTAACATGAAAGTCAAGGAGTCCATGAAACAAATAACATGAGATACTTGTTGAGAAAAATGAGTTTGATTGTATTAATTCAAAAGAAGAAGAACTTTACAACCTTTGCCTTGACGTTGTACAAGCTCCTCCCAGCGTCCAGCAAGAAGTCTCCTCTACTTTGACAAGTTTCACTCACTCCCCAATGAAGCCAAAAAGGTATGTGATCTCTCCTCTTAAGCTCAACTAGGAAGTCTTGATTTCACCAGCATTTACCCTCAAAAATGTTCAGCTTCTAACCTCTCCAGCAACCAGCCCAATGCCTGAATTTATAGTGCAATGGAGGGAGGTTACTAGGTCCTCCTTCAAAGGGATAAAGCCCTCCTTCAAAGGGATAGCTCCTCTCATCAATGGATTAGCTCCTTCTCTTTTGGGATGCATGGACCACCTAAGAGCGGAAAATCCACGTCAAAATTCCTTCTAGAATCATCTAGAATTAACCCAAAGTGAGTTTTTTAGAATAAACTTGCGCCTTTTTGACTTTCACAGGGGTCTGCACCCACACCTTTAAGGACAGAGTGGGCAGGTCCGCAATTTTTGTAAACACAAGGTGCGGGACCGCAGGTAACAGTGAGAGAAAGTGCGGAACCAGAGTTTCATTGATTTTTAATGTCTTTCTCTTATTTTCAAAGCTTGACTTGAAGAGCTCAGGTCTGAGACTTGTCTAGGAGGACAGCACAAGTGATGATAGACCCATACTGACTGCGAATAATCATGGTGATGATATTTTTGTGTAACAGATTTCCCCCTAAAGTGTGAAGTCTGTAGTAGATGAGGATTTCATTTATCATTTAGGAAGAGTGAAGTACTTTATCATTTCAGGATCATCTTGTGGAGAGCCTGGTTGGAACTTGTAAAAACATTCAATGCAAGATATATATATGAGATCATATCATCGCTAAGGTAGGCATTCCCATACTCAGATCAAAACTAACTTAGTGTTGGGTTGTGTTATATTCTTTCCACGACTAACCGACGTAGTGAAACGGGGGGTTAGAGGGGGGCGGTAGCCCCCCTTCGTTGCGCCGATTGCGCAGCGAGGGGGTCACAGGGGGGGCGGCAGCCCCCCTTGTCCGGGGGGTTTGAGGGGGGCGGGTAGCCCCCCTATACGGGGTCCGGGGCAGCGCCCCGGGAAAAAATTTTTTGGACCCTATATTAGGTTGGGCGAACCTAACTATGGTTTTGTGCATGATTTTCGCACATGGTATTGGACGCGATGGTTTTTCGGTCCATGGTATTGGACGCGATGGTTTTTCGGTCCATGGTATTGGATGCTTCGGCATGTATAAATATGTATTGTAACATTGAAAGGAACATAATGAAAAATCAAGCTGGTAGTCCCGGTTTTGGGATCCAGGGAAAAATCTCTGTGCATATGTGTTTTATGGGTTATGCTCTCGCATTGTTTATTTTCTTTGTTTAAGAATTCATATGCAGGTAATTTCTGTACAGGGTTAAAACCTACACTTAGAAAACTAACTACTGCTCTGATACAGGAATGATCTTGTAATACATCACAAGTATAGACTCATGTGGACACAGTATGGACGCAGCCATCTGTTTATGAATAGTCCATTATATAATGAATACAAAATTTCTCGCAGCCTGGATTGTGGAAACTAGATCCAGGGTCTTCAATTCTACTTCTCGAAACAGTACGATTCTATCCATGCGAATAAATGTGTTGAAGTCGAACATGGTAGAAACCACTTGATTACCAGTCAATGATGTAAACTGTTAACAAGTGTGAGAGAAACCACTAGTGATGTCAATGGCTCTCAAAGTACCCAGTACAATCCATGAGATGCGAATAAATGTGTTGATGTCGAACATGTCACGGAATCCTTTGATCAAAGGTCAATGATGAAACCTGTCATCAAAGGCGAGAAACCTGCCATTGAGGCATGCAAATCCCAAGGTACTAACGATTTCTAGATCATCTTTCTAGATAATGAGCTGAAGTTGATAGAAAGTGATCCGTCGCAGGGAAGCCCACAACACGAAATCATAGATCAAGTTGAAGAAATTTAGTTGCAAGGACTGACTCAGGGATGGTCAAGATGGATGACAGATATTTTGCAGATGAATGGCTTATTGGCAGTGACCTCTTGAACACATAACGACACGACCGTTGGCTTGGTGACATTGACCCAAAGTTAATACCCAGAAACCAGCTGAAGACTTTCAATGTGGTTTGATCAACTGTTAGGCAAAGGATTTCCCAACCCAGGTGAATAAAAGTGTTGTGTTCAAGAGCGGTTACAAAGTATAACAAACAGGCTCATTTTTCTCTCTTTTCCCCCACCATTTCTGGCAAGTACCTCTTTATTTTTGACAAGCTTGAGGAGGATAACATTTGCTTGATTATAAGCTCATCCTTCGGATGAGTCCAACTTAGTTTAAATTTGAACCCTAAGAAGGAGTGGTTCGTTCCTGTTTGTAATTGAACAGGTACTTTACTGTGAAATTTTAACGAGTCCAGTTGTTAACACTCAGGTTGTCCTTAAAGCTCCTTAAAGGTATACGGCCAAGGTAACCACAAACCAATCTTTGGACTGCAGGTCCTAGCCTACCTGCAGTCAGAGAGGGCTCTCTCTTTATGATTTAGCTTTGTTGAAGATGATATTAGGCTAGCTAATGAGTTTAAGGGGGTTTTGTTTATGTTTGGTGGGAAGGAGGATGCTTTCAAGTAGAGAGGCAATGCATAGTATGATAAGTTCAAACCATTGGGCATGGAGTTATGGAGTGAGACTGCTGGTGCGTTTTCTTGGTCACAAGAGGAATGAGGAGCAAGGTAGCTGCTCATGAAACAACACTTAAGTTCTAAGAGGATAGAATGAGGGCTAAGGAATGAGAGGCAACAAAGAATCTCTCACTCAGCTTAACAGAGGGAAGATGAATGAGCTCTATCTAGGAGCAGCTAAGAATTCTTAAACAACAGTCATTCATATGTGAAATAGATCAAACATGAGCCATAAAGGAATTCATATTTATGCCTAAATCAAGAGGAAAACATTAAGAAGCCACAGAAACTGAGCATAGAGTGCAGTCAAGAAAATTCTAAGCCAATCTTTTGTTCTGTGACTTAAGCATGTATGAAATTGAGATAACAGAGGTGAGAGACACTTATTGATCCATATAGTAGCACATGAATTCCATCATCCACTCTTCAACCATTAACAACACATCAAACAGTCCATCCTCCAAGCTTTTAGCAGTCTTTGATTAAAGAAATTATATCAGATACAAAGCGAGTCTCTAGAGGTGTCATACAACCAACCAACCCTTAAAACAGTGCAGATGGTGGTATATATAGAGGAAGTGTCTACAAAATATCTATCAAAATAGATCAAAAAAGATATGTGCAATAACTGCTTCTAATGCTAAGTTCTGCTGGAAATGAATGCATAAAATAATTTAAAACAGCTGCGCATGAGGGAGCAGCGTCATCAAAATGGCTCTTTATGGCTGCACAGGGTCCTACAGCTTCAAAAATGGACTGAAAGAGTGCCTTGAGCCATGCGCTATCCTCTGTGTGATAACTGCACAATTAAGGAAGCAACGCTGCTCCAAAATGTGACTGGGACCATTGCACTTGTCATAAATCTGCATTGAAATCCTTTAATCTACCTTCAAGTGGTCCTGTTGCCTTAAATGGCCAAAATCTGTGAGTTGGTGAGCTATACAGCTCAATGACGGCTTGCTAGATCTGCTGGGGCCATTTTGAATTCATCTTCTTTGAACCGCAATACTGATACTCTCTGCCGCTTTCCTGATACTCTTTGGCATGCACCTAGTCCTTTCTTGACCTCCGAATGCCTTTGAACTGTCCAATCACCCATTTATGGCCGCTGCTCGGCCTTCTGCCGCCTTTGGAGTCGTTATCAGTCTTTGCCGATCAGAAAATATTCTTTAAAATGATAAAATGTTGCAAAGTGATGAAAAAGGGATCGCCCACAGACCACCAAAGAGCAACCCTTCATTTGGATGTATTATGGGCCTCACGTGATTTCAAAATAGCAAAGGAACGCATCGTTCCTTTGCAACTGGGCGGGCACGGGCACCGCATATAAAAATGGCCCTTTTTCTTCAAAGTAGGCAAAAATGCCTTTAAACGTAAGAAATCCTCGAAATTGGGCGCAGGCGGAAAACTGTTCATCTCTTTAAATTGTGGTCGTTGGATCTGGCGCGGGCCGATCCAACGGCCCAAATTTCATCGCTATATCGCATCGGGGCGGACCAGGGGGTGGCACATAAACAATCGCCGAAACTGCGTGGACCCGATATGCTATAGGCCCTTCCTTTTATTTGGAATCGCGTCCGGCCCATCGGCGATGTCATATCGGCAGATTTACAAGAATTTGGTTTGCGGACCCGAAATGCTAATATACCATGCTTTATTGTTATTTCGGCTCCGCCAGTCGGAGCGATACATGGGGAGTGCTGCGATTAAATCAGGGCCATTGATCTGGGGGCCCGATCCGATGGCTGGCGCTAAATCGCATATCGGCAGTCGGAGGGACCGGGGGGTAGCATCTGTGTGATCGCCGAAAAATGGTGGACCCGAAATCCTTTACAGACCCACTTTATCTCTTTTCGGGTCCGACCCATCGGGACCCTCATATCGGCGGATTTACAATTGAAACGGGTCCGTGGACCCGAAACCCTTAACACTGTATTTACATACCATTTCGGCTCCGGCTCGTCGGGAGCCTTCCTTTCGCTGCACAAGGGGCCCTTACGGACCCGAAAACCTCATAAGCTGCGCCTTTATAATAT
Organism: Pinus tabuliformis; assembly: GCA_031772625.1. Lineage (NCBI taxonomy): Eukaryota > Viridiplantae > Streptophyta > Pinopsida > Pinales > Pinaceae > Pinus > Pinus tabuliformis. Next base: position 1,294,330,208 of record CM062807.1, read on the forward strand.
TTCGGCTCCACTGGTCGGAGCCATATACAAGGGGTGATCGCCGATTAAATATGGGTCGTTGATCAGGGCAGGGTGATGGACGGCTGAGATTGAGTCGGCATTTCGTGTCGGCGGGGAGCATGGGGATGGCCACATAAAATCGCTGAAACGCCACCGGACCCGAAATGCTTTATTGGCCCTTTCTTTATTTGAAATCGGGTCCGGCCCGGGGCCATATGTGATATGTAATGCACGAGGCCCGATCGCCGATCGCCGACATGCAATCGACGATAAACAATCGGAGGCCTATATTTATGATGTTTAACATGTCACTGCCCCCTCCCGACAGCGATATCGCATCGGAGGGGGACCAAAAGGAAGCTTTTTGCATCGGAGCAAGGCTTTTTGATAAAAGAGAAGCTTTGGTGAAATCAGAGGGGTCTCCTTTGGCATTTCAAATGGTTTTTTAGCCATCGGAAGGGGTCCAATGGCCCAAAAAGGAAGAATTTTATGCCATTTGAGGGATTTTCATGGTTTTTTGCATGTTAAATGGCCCAAAAAAGGGGTTTATGCCTCTGAAAAGGCAAAACAAGGCAAAAAGATGGTTTTATATACATATGAATGGAATTTTATGCTTTGTGAAGGAGTCAAAAAGCATTTGGGAGGTTTTATGGAGTGATGAAGGGCTTTATGCATTGGAGGGAGTCCAAAATGCATGAGAAGATGGTTTGAGGGGGGTAATGAGGGTTCTTGCTAAGTTTCAGATAAACTTAGCAATTCCCGAGGATGTATATGGTTATTTTTCAACCAGGGGGAGAGGATAAGTATATAGGGGAGTTATATACATAGTTTTAGTAGGGGAAGGGGAAATAGATAGGGAGCTACATAGTAGTGTTAGTAGTTAACATGACAAGTGATAAGAAAGCGCTAAGTATGTGAATCTTAGGCTATTAAGAGGGAAAATGACTTATAGAAGGAGTATGGACATTCCTTGAGTGAAGCAGATCTTCACCAAGGAAAATGATATGGAACATGATGAATCTAAGAGGTATCAAGCAGATCTTGACCTCTTTTAGGGGAAGTTAGTGAGTGATTTGGGGAAAGAGGAAGAAGGGGAAGTTAGACATGCATTTCTTGAAGTCCTCCAACTGAACAACTGCCTTCAACTTGTGATATGATAGATATAACACTTAACAATATGAAATGGATCACAAGCCATGATTCTGCAACCACAAAGCTACCTACCCGACCTACTCACCTAGCATTTTCTCTTCTTTTGGTTTGGGTGCACTTGAACTAGCATACCCAGCTTTTCATTCTTTCTTGTTGCTTGTGCTCCTATCTACTTCTACACTTATTTCAGCCAGGGGCTCAGATTAAGCTGTTGAGCACCCTTGTTTCTCTACCTAACTACAAATCTGCCAAGATTAAGCTGTTTGGACAGATGTTCATTCTCTATATTCTACAACATGAAATTGAAACCCAGGGAAACCAAGATTAAGCTGTTTGGCCTTCCCATACTTGAAAATTGATCAAAATGGATTACTCATCAAGACTGGAACAAAGCAGTGGCATTTAGATTAGCTCACTTTCACGGATACTTCTGTGGTCATCTGTAGCAAATATGGAGCATTGCAGCAAGCAAAGTATGACATATTTGGCATGTAAAAATGTCGATCATGAAAGATGATTAACCTGCCGCAGCAGGAGGCTAACAGTGGCTCCACTTGGGGATGGCTTTTCCTTGTGACAAGCCAAGAACATCAAATCAGAATGCCTTGATCCTCTGTAGTTGTTGTTAATTGAAAATTTCTTCTGTGCTAACTGTTGAATGACTAGAACTTTAACTTCTGAATGCAGCGTTCCTCCTTAACTGAAACACTGTGAAAAATAAAGCATCGCCTGCTTTCTTCTGCGTGCTTGATATTGCATACACTTTTGCTTGAGAACTTCCTTGTAAAATAAACACAAAAAGGGAACAAAACTGGAGCTCTTCTTTTCTTGTCTTTGAACAGGCTGTAGATGTAACGCTAACAAAAACTCCTCTATTTTGATACTACTGACTGAAGAACTGGAAGCCTGAATGCAGCATTTTTAATAGAACTTGCTGTTCTAAATAACAGCGATACCCTTTTGACACCGAATGTTCAGAACAGCGTTGAACTCTGCTTTGGGAAGCCATCTTTCTCTTATTTGCGCACATATATCAAAAATGAATATTTTCTTTAAAATATTTCAAAGAACACAGAACTGTAATGCTGCACTTTTTTGTTTCTTTTCCCTCAAAATTGCGCTGCGCTTCTTGCTGAGAATAACATGAAGACAGAGCTTTGAAATGGATGACTTATGTGGGCTTGTGCCTTGAAACTTTGTTGCGCTTTTCTAACAACCAAACTGCTATAAAAATTAAAAACCAATCGCTGATATCTACAAACATGTATGTACATATATATATACAGAACTGTGTTATCTCTCAAATACATGGACCAAGGTAATGTTTAAGCATGTGGCCATTCACAGGGCCCTCTTCAACTGCGCAACCATCTAGAGTTTTAAGAAAATATGTGTTATTGCCTTGCATAGCACTGATGACAAATGGGCCTTTCCACAGAAAGTCAAACTTTGCATGCTTTCCCTTGTATTCTCTTTGTTAGTCCCACTTTAGAACCTTGTCGCCAATAAAGAAATCCTCAGCTTTAGCCCTCTGGTCAAATGCCTTCTTTAGCCTTTCTTGTAACATTTGAGCTCTGTCATACACCTGCTCTCTGGTTTGCTGAAGATGAATGGTCTGATTGATCCTTCGTTGAATATCATTTGGTTCAGCTTGAACCTCCTGCAGCATCTTGATAACAGGAATGCCTAAAGAAGACGGAAATCTAGCTTCCATGCCATATACTAGATCATAAGGGCTCATTCCATTGGATCTCTTTGTTGAAAGTCTATCTACCCATAAGGCATTGGTGAGCTTTTTATGCCAGTTCTTCTTGTTTTCTTCTAAGGTCTTCTTGATAATACTGATCAGGCTTTTGTTGGATGACTCGGCTAAGCCATTACCTTGAGGGTAATAGGCTGTGGAATTGCCTAAAGTGATATGGAATTTATGGCAAAAATTGATCATCTTTTTGGATTTGAAAGCAGCGGCATTGTCAATGATGATCTTCTCAGGGCAGCCAAATCTAGAAAGGATATTGCACTCAAGGAATTAGATAATGGTGGTGTCATTGGCTTGCCTACATGGGATGGCCTCAATCCATTTAGTGAAATAGTCGGTAGCTATTAAGATCCACTTATGTTGGCCTGAGGAAGAGGGATGGATTTCTCCAATGAAGTCAAGACCCCATTTTTGAAAAGGCTTCTTGGTTGAGATGGGTTTAAGAGGCAAAGGGAGCAGCTTTCTCTTGCCCTCAAAGATTTGGCAATTGTGGCATGACGTGGCAAACTTCTTTACATCTGCAAACAAAGTGGGCCAATAGAAACCAGCCCTTAGAATTTTATCAGCAGTGGACTTCCAGTATAGATGTCCTCCATAGTCCCCTGCATGGAATTCTTTCATGACATTGTTAGTTTCATTCACAATCAAGCAGTTAAGCAATATACCTTCGTGATTTTTCCAAAATAATGCACCATCTGAGACACAAAATTTCAAAGCCTTCATTCTTAAAAATCTCTTCTTGGTCCTGGACAATCCTAGGGGAGCACACAGTTTTAACAATACAAAGCAAATATCAGCATACCATGGGGATTGCAAAAAGGTGTCACTGATATGTGGAGTCGCCAGCTCCTGTTCATTGTCTAGTTGGTTGATGTCTAAGGCTTGAAAGTTTGTTTTAGACATCATTTTAGCTAAACCTTGTCCCTTTATCAGCTTGGTTGGTTTTATCTCTATGTCATACTCAAGAATGTTAGCAATCCACTTGCCTCTTTTGCCTTCTAACCCCTCTTGGGTTAATATGTCTTTTACAATAGCATTTGGCACATAAGCAATCACATGTGAATATAAAATATAAATTAGGAATTCCTTGATTGCTTTAACAAGGGCATAGGCTTGCTTCTCCATGATTGGGTATTTCAGGGGTGCATCTCTTAAGGCTCGGCTGAAAAATGCAATTGCCTTTTCAGTTCCTTGATCATCCTTTTGCAAAAGGACAGCAGCTATAGTATTATCAGATGCAAATGAAAATATGATAAAGTCCCTATCAAATTTTGGACTTGTGAGGACTGGGGCTTGAGTTAAGGCTGATTTAATATCCTCAAATGCTTGCTTGGCCTCTAGAAACCACTTTACCTTGGCGTCTTTCTTGAGCATGTTGTTTAGCATTCTTATTAGCTCAGCCAAGTTTGGAATAAACCTCCTTAGGAAATTGATTTTCCCAAGGAATGCTTGCAATTCTTTTATATTTCTAGGATATGGGATTTGCTATATGGCTTGGATCCTTTCCGGATCAACTCTAATACCATCCTTTGAGATGATATGTCCAAGTAATTTGCCTTCTTCAAGGCCAAAGAGAGACTTCTTAGGATTTAAGGAAATGCCATATTTCCTACATGTGATGAATATTTGCCTTAGGTGTTTGAGGTGCTCTTTATCAGATTTGGAGAAAGGGGTTAAGTCATCAAGGTAGAAAACTAGGAAATCATGGATTTCCTTGGCGAATGCAATGTCCATTGCCCTTTGAAAGGTGGCACCAGCATTCTTTAGGCCGAAAGGCATTTTAACATACTTGAATGTTCCCCACGGTGTGGTAAATGCTGTCTTGTCTTGGTCATCCGGGTGAACAAGTATTTGGTTGAAACCTGAAAAGCCATCGAGCAGAGAAATTCGTGATGACCCCACTACTCTCTGTAGAATGTGATCCATTTTGGGCAAAGGATAGTGGTCCTTTAGGGAGACTTGATTTAGATTTTTGAGATCTACACAAAGTCTGATCTCATTTGTTTTCTTTCTTGTGGGAACTAAGTTTGACACCCATTCAGGAAAATATGATTGGTGCTATGATTCCTGCCTCATACATCCTCTTTACCTCCTTCTCAACCAAGGGAAGGAGCACGGGGTTGATTCTTCTAAGTTTTTGTTTGAAAGGCTTTTGATTTGGTTTTAAGGGAATGGTGTGTTGGATAACTGAGGTATCATAAGACTTCAAGTCCTCATAACACCAAGCAAAGACATCTTGGAATTATTTGAACAAATCCACATACTTTGGTTTTTGATCAGGAGGCAAAGATTTAGACAGTTTGATCATTTTGGGCTTCTCTGATGTCCCAATGTTGTATTCTTCTATGGCAGTGTTTATAGGCTGCATTTTTGGCTTTTTGGGCACATCATTTGCATCAAACATGTCTTCTAGTGGAGTGAGGCCAACCGGGAGAAAATTGTCTTTTAGATCAATAATTTCGGCCTCTGTTTTATCTATTTCCTTCAAATGCATTTGTTTCAGCTCTTCAATGTTTGCATTGTCAAAGACTGTTGGGCTTAGGATCTGTCTGGCTGTTACAGCTGTTACAGCTTGCTGATTTTCATTTAATTCTTGTTTTTGTGGGTCCTCCATAGTATCCTCATCAATGTTTAGGCCTGCAAATTCATGTTGTAAGGTAAGAAAATTGTATATTTGAGCATCATCCTCGAACACTTGCTAGTCTTTAATGTTATTTGGGACAGTAGACCTATGTTTTATTTCAGCAGTGAAATGGTGATTTGGCTCAAAGGGAAGCTTGCATGTACTAGCGAAAGTGGTTAGGCTGTGAGCATGAATGTTATGATTTCTTGAAATCTTGGCAAGCTTGGATTCAGTGAATGTATCAAGTATTGCAGTGGCAGCAGTCCTATAAGCTCTTAGCCTTCTATCATTGGTAATAAAGTTGCCTTTCATTTGTTGGATTACTAGGTCTGAGTCACCTAGAATGGAAACTTTGGCAGCTCCTAAAGCTTTGAGCAGCTTAAGGCCTAAGAGGAGTGCCTCATACTCAGCCATGTTGTTGGTGCATTTGAAATTCAGTCTATAAGCATGACCCTCTGCATGGTTGTTATGTGTATTGTGAATCCATATTCCTGCCCCTGCTCCTAACTTGTTTACAGAGCCGTCAAACTCTAAATACCATGTGATTTCTTGCTTGTGGTTATTATTAAGAGTTTCAGTCATTTTAGGATTGGGCAGACCCGAGTCTTGTGTTTCGGGAGGTTTTTCTTGTGTGTTGGTTTCATTGGCTGTTGTGACAGTCTCATGGGTATGTGCAACCGATTCTTCATTGATGTATGCTTGTTGTACTAAAGTCATAGGCTTATCATCAGTTGGAGGACTTGTTTCATCATTAAACAAAATAAAAGAATCCATATCAGAATGGATTGAATAGATAGGGAAATTCTGGGGCTTTTCCTCACTACTTACCACATACTTCATCAGTGTTTCTCTATACAGTCTCTTTGGTTGCCCAAAGACTGAAATAGTGGCATAGGAGAGGTCTAATTGGAGAGATCCTTGGAGTTTTGCCCCCCAAGATCTTGACAAGAGCATGCCATACTTTGGTGGGATGTCAGCAACCACCACGTCCATTAGGATTGTCTTGTTGGGAAATTGGACTAAGGAGACACATAAGTCTTTGATTAAGCCTAAACACTTGACCTGACTTGAGTCAAAGGAGAATAGGTCTTTGTAGGGTCTTGTGACATCAAGGTTTAGTTTCTCCATTACAGCTTTGGGCATAAGATTGTGTGAGGCACCTGAGTCAAACATAGCATTGTGCAAGACTTTGTCATGAATGTGCAAACTGACATAAAAGGGTGGAACAGATCCATATGTTGATTTTCCATTAAATTCAGGACCGAACAGCAGCTCAGGGGTATCATCTAAAACGTTTACATCATCCTTGACCTCTGGCATTTGAAGTGATCTTTGAATTTGTTGCCTATACACATCATGTTTGGCAAGTTCTGAGAGGGGGATGGATATTTTAAGTTTTCCAATCTCTGCCTCTAAATTAAATGGCTTTTCCAATCGAGTCTTGGTGTTGATGACGGCAGTTTTTTCTTTTTCATTTGAATTATCAGCGATTTGCTCTTGTATATCAACGTTATGGGAATTGATTGCTTGCAATTTTTCAGTTTTAAGAGGGATTTTTGGAACGTTGTTCAAGTTCTCTTTCGAGGAAGAAGGTGGCAGAGGCTGATCAACAGAAGGTTGTATGTCTGTTATGTCCTCTACAGTCACTTGGTGCGGGTTTGGGACAGTTATATCAGCTGTTTATGTTATAATAGCCTTGCCTCTAATCTGGTTGGGCTGTTTGCCCTCCTTTGGTTTAACTTTTTCAGGCACATCTATGGTTCTTGTCCTCAGCTTATACTGTTTGTGGACTTCATAAATAGCTGAATCATAACCTTGTTTAAAGTCAAAAGACTCACCAGAGTTAGTCTGAAATTGATTTATCTCATGGTCATCTTGGTCTTCTTGGGTTAGAAAAATTTGTTGCTCACCCTTCAAATCCATTAAGTTCATGTGAGTGTCTTCTATGGGTTCATTAGAAGTGGATACGTCTGCATAGTTTTCTTGAAAAGGAGGTCTTATATCATGGTCTGGGCTATACCTACCAGCGTTTGGATTTTGATTTTTCCTGAAATTCGGGTTCCTGACAGTGTTAGCTTGCTACCCGTCCCATGATGATTTCCTCTCAACACTCTCTACTCTATCTCCCAGCCTGTGCATGCCATTGATAATAGCATCAAGCTTTCGATCTAAGGCTGAGGGCTCTTCCTTGAAGGTGGTTCTTCTCTCAGTTCTAGCTCTGTTTCTTTTGGCAATTAAATTTGCCTCCACAGTGACAGCCACGTTTTGCATGTCTGCAAGGTTGTTAGGGGCTCTTTCTTTTAACTGGTAGGCCATATTTGGGTCGAATCCATCAGGGAATTTATACAAGGCAAGGTCAGGTGGAGGCCTTAAGTTTTGTGGGATAGCATTATAAACGCTATTGAATCTTGCACAATAGTCCAAAACAGTCTCTTGAGGGCCTCTTTTAATTGTATCGTATTCAGCTAGTATGTGCAAGGGGTCTTTCTTTTTCTCCCATCTGTTGATAAATGACTGGTATAAGGCTTCTGGGTCTGCTATGGAATTAGCTGGGAGTGCTCTAAACCAAGTCCTGACATCGCCTGTCAAACTTTGGACAAAAATATTCATTCTCACACCATCATCGTCAATCTCATAGCTTTCAAAGTAATCCTGCATTTTCTTTGTATGTTGAAGGGTTGTGCAGGCACTTGTGCCATCAAAATATGTGATTTTAGTTTGGTAATCCTGAGGCATAGCTCCAGGATTAGCAGGTAATTGCAAAGGTGCATATCTGTTAGCCATATTCACAGGGATAAGAGGGACAATAGGAACAACTGGGATAATAGGAGTAGTAGTGGTAGTATGTGCAGTGAATGGAGGTGTGGAAGGAGTGGATGAAGAACAAGGGGAAATAGGGGTTGAACGAAATAAAACTTTGGCAGGAGTTGGGCCACAGTTTGGCTGAACTATCACAGGAGTAGAATCAGCAAAATCCTCCTTTAGCTCTAATTTCCTGAGGTTTCTTTGGATCAAATTCGGATTTTCAAAGGCAGCTGTAGGATTTGGGTCTGGATTTGACCTTGTATAACGTGAATTCTTCCTGGGAGCCAGCTTCTGGCTTGTTTTTTCGGGGATTTTCTAAGAATATATGGGTTAGAAAGAAACTTTTGAAGGTCTGGTTCTTTCCCAGTGGAGCTTTCCAACTTGATTTGTGAAATTATCTGAGGATGTCCCCAGTGGAGTCGCCATTATGTTAACACTCAGGTTGTCCCTAAAGCTCCTTAAAGGGATACGGCCGAGGTAACCACAAACCAATCTTTGGACTGCAGGTCCTAGCCTACCTGCAGTCAGAGAGGGCTCTCTCTTTATGATTTAGCTTTGTTGAAGATGATATTAGGCTAGCTAATGAGTTTAAGGGGGTTTTGTTTATGTTTGGTGGGAAGGAGGATGCTTTCAAGTAGAGAGGCAATGCATAGTATGATAAGTTCAAACCATTGGGCATGGAGTTATGGAGTGAGACTGCTGGTGCGTTTTCTTGGTCACAAGAGGAATGAGGAGCAAGGTAGTTGCTCATGAAACAACACTTAAGTTCTAAAAGGATAGAATGAGGGCTAAGGAATGAGAGGCAACAAAGAATCTCTCACTCAGCTTAACAGAGGGAAGATGAATGAGCTCTATCTAGGAGAAGCTAAGAATTCTTAAACAACAGTCATTCATATGTGAAATAGATCAAACATGAGCCATAAAGGAATTCATATTTATGCCTAAATCAAGAGGAAAACATTAAGAAGCCACAGAAACTGAGCATAGAGTGCAGTCAAGCAAATTCTAAGCCAATCTTTTGTTCTGTGACTTAATCATGTATGAAATTGAGATAACAGAGGTGAGAGACACTTATTGATCCATATAACAGCACATGAATTCCATCATCCACTCTTCAACCATTAACAACACATCAAACAGTCCATCCTCCAAGCTTTTAGTAGTCTTTGATTAAAGAAATTATATCAGATACAGAGCGAGTCTCTAGAGGAGTCATACAACCAACCAACCCTTAAAACAATGCAGAGGGTGGTATATATAGAGGAAATGTCTACAAAATATCTATCAAAATAGATCAAAAAAGATATGTGCAATAATTGCTTCTAATGATAAGTTTTGCTGGAAATGAATGCATAAAATAATTTAAAACAGCTGCGCATGAGGGAGCAGCCTCATCAAAATGGCTCTTTAGGGCTGCACAGGGTCCTGCAGCTTCAAAAATGGACTGAAAGAGTGCCTTGAGCTACGCGTTGTCCTCTGTGTGATAACTGCACAATTAAGGAAGCAGCGCTTCTCCAAAATGTGACTGGGACCATTGCACTTGTCATAAATCTGCATTGAAATCCTTTAATCTACCTTCAAGTGGTCCTGTTGCCTTAAATGGCCAAAATCTGTGAGTTGGTGAGCTATACGGCTCAATGACGGCTTGCTAGATCTGCTGGGGCCATTTTGAATTCATCTGCTTTGAACTGCAATACTGATACTCTCTGCCGCTTTCCTCATACTCTTTGGCATGCACCTGGTCCTTTCTTGACCTCCGAATGCCTTTGAACTGTCCAATCACCCATTTATGGCCGCTGCTCGTCCTTCTGCCGCCTTTGGAGTCGTTATCAATCTTTGTCGATCAGAAAATATTCTTTAAAATGATAAAATGTTTCAAAGTGATGAAAAAGGGATCGCCCACAGACCACCGAAGAGCAACCCTTCATTTGGATGTATTATGGGCCTCATGTGATTTCAAAATAGCAAAGGAACGCATCGTTCCTTTGCAACTGGGCGGGCATGGGCACCGCATATAAAAATGGCCCTTTTTCTTCAAAGTAGGCAAAAATGCCTTTAAACATAAGAAATCCTCGAAATTGAGCGTAGGCAGAAAACTGTTCATCTCTTTAAATTGTGGTCGTTGGATCCGGCGCGGGCGGATCCAATGGCCCAAATTTCATCGCTATATCGCATCGGGGCGGACCAGGGGGTGGCACATAAACAATCACTGAAACTGTGTGGACCCGATATGCTATAGGCCCTTCCTTTTATTTGGAATCACGTTCAGCCCATCGGCGATGTCATATCGACAGATTTACAAGAATTTTGTTTTCGGACCCGAAATGCTAATATACCATGCTTTATTTTTATTTCGGCTCCGCCAGTCGGAGCGATACATGGGAAGTGCTACGATTAAATCAGGGCCATTGATCTGGGGGCCCGATCTGACGGCTAGCGCTAAATCGCATATCGGCAGTCGGAGGGACCGGGGGCTAGCATCTGTGTGATCGCCGAAAAATGGCGGACCCGAAATCCTTTACAGACCCACTTTATCTCTTTTCGGGTCTGACCCATCGGGACCCTCATATCGGCGGATTTACAATTGAAATGGGTCTGCGGACCCGAAACACTTAACACTATATTTACATACCATTTCGGCTTCGGCTCGTCGGGAGCCTTCCTTTTGCTGCACAAGGGGCCCTTACGGACCCGAAAACCTCATAAGCTGCGCCTTTATAATATTTCGGCTCCGCTGGTCGGAGCCATATACAAGGGGTGATCGCCGATTAAATATGGGCCGTTGATCAGGGCAGGGCGATGGACGGCTGAGATTGAGTCGGCATTTCGCGTCGGCGGGGAGCATGGGGATGGCCACATAAAATCGCCGAAACGCCACCGGACCCGAAATGCTTTATTGGCCCTTTCTTTATTTGAAATCGGGTCCGGCCCGGGGCCATATGTGATATGTAATGCACGAGGCCCGATCGTCGATCACCGACATGCGATCGGCGATAAACAATCGGAGGCCTATATTTATGATGTTTAACATGTGACTGCCCCCTCCCGACAGCGATATCGCATCGGAGCGGGACCAAAAGGGAGCATTTTGCATCGGAGCAAGGCTTTTTGTTAAAAGAGAAGCTTTGGTGAAATCGGAGGGGTCTCCTTTCGCATTTCAAATGGTTTGTGAGCCATCGGAAGGGGTCCGATGGCCCAAAAAGGAAGAATTTTATGCCATTTGAGGGATTTTCATGGTTTTTTGCATGTTAAATGGCCCAAAAAAGGGGTTTATGCCTCTGAAAAGGCAAACCAAGGCAAAAAGATGGTTTTATATACATATGAATGGAATTTTATGCTTTGTGAAGGAGTCAAAAAGCATTTGGAAGGTTTTATGGAGTGATGAAGGGCTTTATGCATTGGAGGGAGTCCAAAATGCATGAGAAGATGGTTTGACGGGGTAATGAGGGTTCTTGCTAAGTTTTAGATAAACTTAGCAATTCCCGAGGATGTATATGGTTATTTTTCAACCAGGGGGAGAGGATAAGTATATAGGGGACTTATATACATAGTTTTAGTAGGGGAAGGGTAAATAGATAGGGAGCTACATAGTAGTGTTAGTAGTTAACATGACAAGTGATAAGAAAGCGCTAAGTATGTGAATCTTAGGCTATTAAGAGGGAAAATGACTTATAGAAGGAGTATGGACATTCCTTGAGTGAACATGATGAATCTAAGAGGTATCAAGCAGATCTTGACCTCTTTTAGGGGAAGTTAGTGAGTGATTTGGGGAAAGAGGAAGAAGGGGAAGTTAGACATGCATTTCTTGAAGTCCTCCAACTGAACAACTGCCTTCAACTTGTGATATGATAGATATAACACTTGACAATATGAAATGGATCACAATCCATGATTCTGCAACCACAAAGCTACCTACCCAACCTACTCACCTAGCATTTTCTCTTCTTTTGGTTTGGGTGCACTTAAACTAGCATACCCAGCTTTTCATTCTTTCTTGTTGTTTGTGCTCCTATCTACTTCTACACTTATTTCAGCCAGGGGCTCAGATTAAGATGTTGAGCACCCTTGTTTCTCTACCAAACTACAAATCTGCCAAGATTAAGCTGTTTGGACAGATGTTCATTCTGTATATTCTACAACATGAAATTGAAACCCAGGGAAGCCAAGATTAAGTTGTTTGGCCTTCCCATACTTGAAAATTGATCAAAATGGATTACTCATCAAGACTGGAACAAAGCAGTGGCATTTAGATTAGCTCACTTTCACGGATACTTCTCTGGTCATCTGTAGCAAATATGGAGCATTGCATCAAGCAAAGTATGACATATTTGGCATGTAAAAATGTCGATCATGAAATATGATTAACCTGCCGCAGCAGGAGGCTAACAATGGCTCCACTTGGGGATGGCTTTTCCTTGTGACAAGCCAAGAACAGCAGGTCAGAATGCCTTGATCCTCTGTAGTTGCTGTTAATTGAAAATTTCTTCTTTGCTAACTGCTGAATGACTAGAACTTTAAATTCTGAATGCAGCATTCCTCCTTAACTGAAACACTGTGAAAAATAAAGCATCGCCTGCTTTCTTCTGCGTGCTTGATATTGCATACACTTTTGCTTGAGAACTCCCTTGTAAAATAAACACAAAAAGGGAACAAAACTGGAGCTCTTCTTTTCTTGTCTTTGAACAGGCTGTAGATGTAACGCTAACAAAAACTCCTCTATTTTGATACTACTGACTGAAGAACTGGAAGCCTGAATGCAGCATTTTTATAGAACTTGCTGTTCTAAATAACAGTGATACCCTTTTGACACCGAATGTTTAGAACAGCGTTGAACTCTGCTTTGGGAAGCCATCTATCTCTTATTTGCGCACAGGTATCAAAATTGAATATTTTCTTTGAAATATTTCAAAGAACAGAGAACTGTAATGCTGCACTTTTTTGTTTCTTTTCCCTCAAAATTGCATTGTGCTTCTTGCTGAGACTAACATGAAGACAGAGCTTTGAAATGGATGACTTATGTGGGCTTGTGCCTTCAAACTTTGTTGCACTCTTCTAACAACCAAACTGCTATAAAAATTAAAAACCAATCGCTGATATCTACAAACATGTATGTACATATATACAGAGCTGCGTTATCTCTCAAATACATGGATCAAGGTAATGTTTAAGCATGCGGCCATTCACAGGGCCCTCTTCAACTGCGCAACCATCTAGAGTTTTGAGAAAATATGTGTTATTGCCTTGCATAGCGCTGATGACAAATGGGCCTTTCCACAGAAAGTCAAACTTTGCATGCTTTCCCTTGTCTTCTCTTGACGGTAGGTTGGGAGAAAGTTTACGGTAACCAGTTGGAAATTCTTGCTATGGAACAGTAAGGTTTTCCAACAATTTTGAGGCTTCATCCATGTAAGGGAAAATGTGAGTTTGATGACTCCCTTTGCATAACTTACAAGGAAACCTAACTTTACCCTTTTTCCCAGGAACCTGACTATCACTGGTTGATGGATCAATGGAAAGTTGATGAGATTTTTCTGACCATACTTCCAAGACCTTTGGAATACCAGGACAATTGATAAGGAAGTGGTCACCCTTACAAAGCCTGCAAGGGTATTTGGGTTTACGATGCATGTCAGAGTTTTCCGACACACAACTAACACTTACAGCCATGGTTGGTTGGTTGACTTCTTTCTTATCTTGCTTCTTCTTCTTCTTCTTCTTCTTCCATTTCTTCTTCCTCTTAGACACCTAGTTACTAGCGTCAAGGCTTTTACCAAGCGAAGAGGAAGAAATGGAGGGAGAAAAATTAGGTGAAGAAGGTAAAGGGTCAACAGAAGGTTGGTGATGTTGAGATGGTGAACTCTGTTGAGGTGAAGCATTCGGTTGAGGTGGAACAATTGGAGTATTTGGGGCCAACGAAGTTGAAAATAACCATATTGGTACACCTATTGTAAATCCAGGTAATGACAAAGTAGCCATACAAGGAGGACCAACATTTCCAAAATAAGGAAAGGTACTAGGATTCTCGTTAAGAGGGGTTCCTTGGTCGGTAAATTCCGGAACACTTGCCACTATATTCAACTTCAGTGAATTTAAAAATAAAATTAACAATTCACAATTCACACCTAACAATTAAAATTCACAATTCACACCTATTGTCTCTAAAAGTAAAACCAAACAAATTAACACGCGCTATCAAATCTATGAGTCAAACCACACACAAACAGTAACTTTCCGTACTAAAAACACTAGTTGGTGATGAAATCCAACGTCGTTGAATTCAATACAGAAATGGCGGTTAGAACAGTTACCCCGACAACCTGCTTAATGAATAGACTGGCACAAGTTTCTCCACTAAACCGTCTTGAGTGAAGAGAACCCCCCAGAAAATCCAAGTGAGTCTAGTCAACGTCTACTCCAGGTACAGTGGGATCTTCCCTCCATCGTCACCTTAGGAAGAATCCTAAAGAATATGGTCACTAAGGTTACCAATCGAAACAAATATACCTGGGGGAACAGTCTACGATCCGATACGCACGCAAGGGCAGAGTAGCAAGCTCAATCCCCTTGAAGGCTCCTTGACATAATCCAAGGTTTACCAACAAGTGACCCCAAGCTCCTCGACGATGGTTAATCCGAGGTTTACCATTTTTAATACGTGAATATCTGGCGTCGTTCCCAATGAGGAAGGATTGATTCCCACACTGGTTTGGACATGATCTCGTGCTTCTCCTTTAAGAGGAGCTTTCCTAGAGCATAAATGCAACAATTGGATTTCTTCCCTACCACAAGATACAGCTACTTGTTTGTTTTTACTGTCTTGGAGAGTTAATTACTCTCCTACTACAAGACACTAGCCTAAGCTATGTTGGCGTATCAGAGCCGTAGAAATAAAATATTACTAGATGAATTTTAATTAAGCGCTGTGTTATTTAGGCTGTTATTACTCAAAAGGGTAAATGGATATGAAACCAATGGTGTTATGACCCGACTCAAAACTGAATGCAATCGAATATGATAACTTAATCCTTTCAATTCGATGAATCCTAACTAAAGTAAGGAGAGAGTTTCCATTCACTTCCAACAATGCAAAAAATTGATCACTAAGAGAAAATATAACAAATTCTCTAATGCACTAATTTCATCAAGAAAAACTAATGCAAATCAATTCCAAAATAGTTTTTTGTATTTTTATTTTTGTGTAAATTCAAATCAAAGAAAATTGATCTAAATCTACGATTGATTTTTCAGAATGTAAACTATGCAATTGTAATCTATGCACAATTCACTTGAAAAGTATGCAAATGTAATCTATGCACATTTTTCATTCATATTCTGAAAATGAGAATTCTAATCATGCAAATGTGATCTATGCAAGAGAATTCTCAAACACAAGATGACTCTAATCTAATCTAAGAACCAATCAAGTGCAAGTCGAGAAAATTGGGTGAAAGTTCCAAGGATCAACACTGAAAGGCGATTAACACTCATTCACAATTTAGCCCCCCTGGCGAATGAGGGGGAAATATTTTTGCAAAAACAAAAGCAAAAAGATGCAAAATTGTGAAAATACTGAGACAAACCTCCAAGTAGTGACCAAAGGAAATCAAATTAATAATTTCTCACAAAAGAGACTCAAAACACCCAATTGATAAAAGCTTAAAATAGGTATGCCAATGGAATTAACCTAAGGAAAGTTCTTAGCAAGTCATATGCAGGTTTGGGCAGGGGATAACCACATCTACACAAAAACTAAGCTGACTAATAGAGAAAATCTTAGGTTTTCCAAAATTTTGACAGGGTCCGCAGGCCCACAGTTAACACAAGTGCGGTACCGCTCTGTGCTAAAAGCAAAAGTGCGGATAAGTACACACTGTGTCAAAAGGCTAGGGTGCGGTCCTCTCCCAAAGTTATGAAAAATAAAAAATAACCCTGGATCTACTATTTGGACCCAATTCCACACACAACAAGCCAAAAACAGAAACAAAAACACAGTTTCTCAGGTCAAAGTAAAAACAAGGAAAAAATCAAGTCCCCAGTGGAGTCGCCATTTTGTCACACGGAATAAGTCGATCTTGCGGAAAACATAGACCTTCCTAGAATCTTAAGAAGACCTAATGACAAGCAAACCAACCAGACACTATCTTTCTCTAAATATGCTTTTATAAACAATGGCAAACAAGTGTTTTTAGGGCCTACCTTAGGTCCAACGCAAGCTTGTGGATGCCCTTGCTCCTTTGATCCAAGTGAGCTCCTTTGTCGCAAATCTGCAAACACAAACAAGGCAAAAATAGCACCTGAAAAGCCAATATCACAAAACATATTTAACATGAAAGTCAAGGAGTCCATGAAACAAATAACATGAGATACTTGTTAATAAAAATGAGTTTGATGGTATTAATTCAAAAGAAGAAGAACTTTACAACCTTTGCCTTTACGTTGTACAAGCTCCTCCCAGGGTCCAGCAAGAAGTCTCCTCTACTTTGACAAGTTTCACTCACTCCCCAATGAAGCCAGAAAGGTATGTGATCTCTCCTCTTAAGCTCAACTAGGAAGTCTTGATTTCACCAGCATTTACCCTCAAAAATGTTCAGCTTCTAACCTCTCCAGTAACCAGCCCAATGCTTGAATTTATAGTGCAATGGAGGGAGGTTACTAGGTCCTCCTTCAAAGGGATAAAGCCCTCCTTCAAAGTGATAGCTCCTCTCATCAAGGGATTAGCTCCTTCTCTTTTGGGATGCATGAACCACCTAAGAGCGGCAAATCCACGTCAAATTCCTTCTAGAATCATCTAGAATTAACCCAAAGTGAGTTTTTTAGAATAAACTTGCGCCTTTTTTACTTTCACAGGGGTCCGCACCCACACTTTTAGGGACAAAGCGGGCAGGTCCACAGTTTTTGTAAACAGAAGGTGCGGGACCACAGGTAACAGTGAGAGAAAGTGCGGAACCAGAGTTTCATTGATTTTTAATGTCTTTCTCTTATTTTCAAAGCTTGACTTGAAGAGCTGAGGTCTGAGACTTGTCTAGGAGGACAGTACAAGTGATGATAGACCCATACTGACTGCGAATAATCATGGTGACGATATTTTTGTGTAACACTTCCACTTGATGAGATACTCTGAAATTGATCGATTTCATAGCTGTCGGGTTCTTGTTTCTGTGACTACTCCAAGTTCCAATATGACTTTTCCTTCCTCGTCAAGTTCTAGCAATATTGTTTGAACTGGGATATTCTACAACTTTTGAATGAGTAGCCACACTTCTTCGTCCTCCTTCCATTCATCCCTTGCTTCGTTTATCCAATCTGGTTGGATAATAGAAATAGCACAAAACAATTCTTCCATCAACACCTTAGAATTAAGTCTCTTCGAGGGGGAAACCTCCTTTGCATTACACAAATGAACAATTCTTGGATGCCACAAATGACAAGACCTCCTTTCTATATATAGGAGTCTAAGGGGTCATAATATAATCAGAGCCGACATAACAATAATAATGTAAGGGCACAATAATAAAAATAGTGGGCTTCTATGGGGCACAATAATAACAATATGGGGACTACATGGGCACAACAACACAATAATGGGGTTTTACTAATAACAATAAGGGATTGCACTAGTAGTATAGGGACCCAACATGCCCCTCTCCTTCAAAAAGTGGTGTCCTCAACACTTGAGTAGTTCTTGATGCTTATGTATAAAATTCTTGTCCTCCCATGTGGAATCTTTAGTGGGGAAGTTCTTCCACTTGATGAGATACTCTGAAATTGATCGATTTCATAGTTTCCGGATTCTTGTTTCTGTGACTGCTCCAGGTTCCAATATGACTTTTCCTTCCTTGTCAAGTTCTAGAAATATTGTTTGAACTGGGATATTCTACAACTTTTGAATGAGTAGCGACACTTCTTCATCCTTCTTCCATTCATCCCTTGCTTCGTTTATCCAATCTGATTTGATAATATAAATAGCACAAAACAATGCTTCCACATCCTCATCCTTTCTCGAGAGTGCATCTGCAACAACATTTTTCTTCCCTTTTTTGTACATGATTTCAAAGTCATAACCCAACATATTTGTGACCCATTTTTTCTATTCTTCTAAAGATAATCTTTGTTCTAAAAAGTATTTAAGGCTATCATGATCCATGTTTACCTTGAAGTATCTTCCCATTAGGGAAGGTCGCCATGTTGGGTCCCCATAATACTAGTGATTACCCCATTACTATTTTAGTTGTACCCCTTATTAATATTGTTGTGCCCCTATTATCCCCATATTGTTATTACTGTGCCCCATAGAATCCCTCTATTGTTATTTTTGTGGCTTTATATTATTATTGTTAGGTCGGATGGGTTATATTGTGACTCCTTAGACTCCTATATATAGAAAGGAGGTTTTGTCATTTGAATCATCCAAGAATTCTTCATTTATGTAATGTAAATGGGGTTTCCCCCTCGAAGAGGCTGAATTCTAAGGCGTTGATCTATCTTTTCTATCTTTTCTTGAGTTGGTTTCATAACATTTGGTATCAAAGCTTTGGATTCTAGGGTTTCGCTGCTCCAAACAGGTCATCATGGAATTTTCGCTATAACTTTTTTTCTGTGATTTTTCAGAAGTTTCAAAAAAAAACCCATTTGAGAAGAAATCGCGCTGAACCTCAGGTCCAAATTTCAGAGCTGTTTGCGCTATATTTGCGAAGATATGATCTGATAAAGTTGGTCTTTTTGCAAACTCCTGAATTACATTCCAAACAGGTGACCTGGGGAAAAGCGTCATAACTTTCTCTCTGGGGATCAGATTGAAATTTCGTAAGAAGGTACAGAAAGAGGATAGACTGTATTTTTTTGTATGAATTTTTCAGATCCAAAGGTTGAAACAGTGACTCGTGGCACGTCGTACAAGTTCGCTGAACTAGTCTATAATCAAGTCACTGTGGGAGATTTCGCATAACTCTTCCTTGGAGAATCCAATTTGGGTCAGACTTATGGCATTGGAAAGAGGACACAAAGGGCTACTATAGGTCACAAATTCAGATCTAGATGATTGGAAAGTACAGAGATACATCAGAGGCAATATCGAGCTCCTACAAAGTGAAAAAAGGTGTGTAGATTTTCTTAAATTTTTGCTTAAGCTTGGTCTGAAAATTTATTTTGAAGGAATTCAAAGGGCATAGCAGAGCATTATTATCAATAACTGATGCCCCGAGGAAAGAAAATGCAAACACCTATTAGGGAACCTGAAAGCTCTAGCATGACTCATGAAGAAGAGGAAGAAATGCAACATGATATATCAAAATTACAAGACAAAGTGCAACAATTGTCCCTTGCACAAAAAGGAATAGAATCTAAGATGGATGGTTTAAAGAAAGGCGTAGAAGCTAAGATGGATTGTTTAAAGAAAGGTGTAGAAGCTAATATGAATGACATGGAAGCTAAGATGAATGATTTGAAGATAGATTTGAAGACAGACATGGAAGAATTGAAGATAAATATGAATAAGTTGCTACAAGAAAGGGTCACTAATGGTGAAAGGGTAGTAAATGAAACTCATAATGAGAAAAAAAGAAATGTTAATCATGATTCCATAGACTCTAATGTTGGATCAAAGACCCACCATATTCCAAAAATCGATATGAGGAAGTTTGATGGCAAGGATCCCGCAACATGGATATTACAGATGGAGCAATTTTTCGATCTCAATAATGTGCAAAACACACAAAAGGTACGTATTGCAACTTTATATTTAGAGCCAAATAAGTTTGTATGGTACCAATGGCTTTGCTCTCGTAAACAATTTATAACTTGGGCAATTTTTATGGAAGAATTGATAGCACATTATGAGGATACAAAAAGCAACACTTTTTTTAGCCAATTGATAAGTCTCAAACAAAAGGGTTCAATAATGGAGCACATTGAGGAGTTCCAAAAATTGAACATAAGGGTAAAAGATATTCCAGAGGAGCATAGGATTGATATGTTCATAGGGTCTTTAAAATATCCAACATGATGTTCGCCTTTGTGAACCTGATTTTATTAGAGAAGGAATTCAGGTTAGCAAGAAAAATGGAAAGCAAAATTATGGCAACCAGGAAGCATACCACTCACAACTATAAAGACGGAAGTGTTGTTGCCACTAGTCTTCCACAACCTATAAGGTTGACACCATAACAATTGGAAGAAAAAAGAGCAAAAGGGATTTGTTACAGTTGTGATAGCAAATACACTAAAGGTCATAAGTGTGCTGAGAAGAAATTATTCTACATAGATTGTGAAGAGGAAGAAGAAAAGGAGCAAGAAAGGTCAAAAGAAGAGGATATACTCCAGGAACAAATCCTAGATAAAGAAGAAATGAATCCGACCATATCTTGTAATGCATTGGTGGGAATTACCACTCCTCAAACTCAAGATAGAAGGACAAATCAAGAAGAAAAAGGTAATAGTGTTGATTGATTCAGGAAGTACCCACAATTTTATTCATTGTAAGGTAGCAAGAGAATTGAATTTCTTCTTATATCCAGCACCAGAGTGTCAAGTGATGGTTGCAAATGGAGGAACAATAAATTGCTCGGGAAAGTGCCATAATATCAAGCTATCCATGGGAGAATATGTATTGACTAGCCCATTGCTTTCGATTCCAATGGGAGGTGTTGATGTTGTACTAGGAGTCCAATGGCTACAATCCTTGGGTACAATAGCTTTTAATTTTCAAGAACTTTTCATGAAATTTTCTGTGGAAGGAAAGGAAGTTGAATTAAGGGGTATTGCAGGGAAACCGAGAAAGATAATCAGCTCTAACGGTATGACAAAGCTTCTAAAAAAGGAACAAAGAGGTGTAATTGCACAATTATGTTCTCTAGATGTATCCACATTGGAATCATCTATTTCTCCAGATCTCCAAAAAGTCTTGGAAAATCATTCCAAGGTATTTGAGACTCCCAAAGGTCTCCCACCTATTTGTGATCATGATCATGCTATTCATCTGATTCCAGGAAGTGTTCCTCCAAACATCAGGCCGTACAGATATCCCTATGCCCAAAAGAGTGAAATTGAACGTATGGTTGCAGAAATGCTAGAGGCTGGTATAATTCAACCAAGTCAAAGTTCTTTCTCTGCTCCAGTCATATTGGTGCACAAGAAGGATGGATCATGGCGCATGTGTCTAGATTATAGGGAGCTCAACAAGCTCACTATTAAAGATAAGTTTCCCATTCCTGTCATTGATGAATTATTGGATGAATTGCATGGATCAATTTACTTCACCAAGTTGGATCTTCGTTCAGAATATCATCAAATTAGAATGAAGATTGAAGACATTCCGAAAACAGCATTTAGAACTCATGAGGGTCATTATGAATTTTTGTTCATGCCTTTTGGCATTACCAATGCACCTTCAACATTTCAAGGTTTGATGAATTCAATTTTCAAACCATTCCTTAGAAAATTTGTGTTAGTATTTTTTGATGATATACTAATCTACAGCAAGTCTTGGAAGGATCATGTTGAACATGTTGACAGGGTGCTACAACTATTGGAGGAGAAACAATTATATGCAAAAAGATCCAAATGTTTCTTTGGAGTACAAGAGGTGGAATACCTGGGTCATATTGTATCTCATGAAGGAGTTAAGGTAGACCCTAGCAAAATTAAATCCATTAAGGAATGGAAAATTCCCACATCCATAAAGCATCTGCGAGGATTTCTCGGGTTGACAGGGTATTATCACAAGTTTGTTAAGAATTATGGGAGAATAACAGCACCTCTAACAACATTATTGAAGAAAGATGCATTTTCATGGACTCCAGAAGCAACAAAGGCATTTGAACATCTTAAAGAGGCAATGTGCCAAGCACCGATCTTAGCTACACCGAACTTCACAAAAACCTTTATTGTGGAATGTGATGCTTCAGGAAATGGAATTGGTGCTGTTTTAATGCAAGATGAAAGACCCATTTCTTTTGAAAGTCATCCAATCAAGGGAAATTTTTTACACAAAGCTATTTATCAGAAGGAAATGTTGGCAATACTCCATGCACTTAAGAAATGGTGACCCTACCTAATGGGAAGACACTTCAAGGTAAAAACGGATCATGATAGCCTTAAATACTTTTTAGAACAAAGATTATCCTCTGAAGATCAACAAAAGTGGGTCACAAAGATGTTGGGTTATGACTTTGAAATCATCTACAAAAAAGGGAAGAAAAATGTGGTGGCAGATGCACTCTCAAGAAAGGATGAGGATGTGGAAGCATTGTTGTGCGCCATTTCTATTATCCAACCAGATTGGATAAACGAAGCAAGGGAGGAATGGAAGAATGACGAAGAAGTGTGGGCACTTATTCGAAAATTACAACAAGATTCCAGTATGTCTGATACGTTTAGCTGGCAAAATGACTCGTTATGGTACAAATATCGCTTATACCTCTGTAAGAATTCCCAGCTAAAACAAAAAATTCTTATGGAATTGCACACTTCTCCCTTAGGAGGGCACTCAGGATTTTTAAAAACTTACCACAGGGTTAAGAAGGAATTTTTTTGGGATGGCCTTAAATCAGATATTCAAAATTTTGTGGCGAAATGTTTGGTTTGCCAACAAAATAAAGTTGAAACAATTAAGACAATGGGTCTATTACAACCTTTATGCATTCCAAGCCAACGTTAGGAGGAGGTTTCAATGGATTTTATCACAGGTTTAGCCAAGTTTGAGGGAAAGAGTGTCATCATGGTGGTAGTTGATAGACTTACCAAGTATGCACACTTTTGTGCATTATCACATCCATTTAAAGCCAGTACAGTTTCTACTGCATTTATGGAAACAATTCAAAAGCTACATGGAAACCCAAAGATTATTGTAAGTGACAGAGATCCCATTTTCACTGGAAATTTTTGGACAGAATTATTTTCTTGTCTTGGTACTCAGTTAGCTCATAGCTCATCTTATCATCCTCAATCTGATGGGAAAGCTGAGATAGTAAACAAATGTTTGGAAGGATATCTTCGTTGCTTTGTATCTGATAAACAGACACAATGGGTCAAATGGTTGCCTCTGGCTGAATGGTCGTATAACACTTCCTTCCATACAGCAACAAAAATGACCCCATTTATGGCACTTTACGTGTATCAGCCACCATCCATCACATCATATTTAAGAGAAAATTCTAAGGTTCAAGCAGTGGAACATCACATTGAACATCAACAACAAGTCCTCCAACTCTTAAAGGATAACCTCGTGTTGGCACAGAATAGAATGAAACAACAAGCAGATCAACATCGTAGTGAAAGAAGTTTTGATGTAGGTAATTGGGTATTCCTACGACTACAACCATATAAGAAAATGTCCCTGAAGCAAGCTAAGAAGGATAATAAATTATCACCAAAGTATTCCATACAAGGTGTTGCAAAAGATTGGTACTATGGCATACAAATTGGAGCTTCCTGCAGCTTCTCGATTGAACCTAGTTTTCCATGTTTCATGTTTAAAGAAGGTTATAGGCGAAAAGCTCCTAGTTCAAACAATATTTCCAAAACTTGATGAGGAAGGAAAAATTATATTGGAACCAGAAGCAGTCACAGAAACAAGAACTCGACAGGTACAAAATTGATCAATTTCGGAGTATCTTATCAAGTGGAAGAACTTATCCACTGAAGATTCCACATGGGAGGATGAGAATTTTATACAAAAGCATCCAGAAATTCTCAAGCGTTGAGGACAACACTTTTTTGAAGGAGAGGGGCATGTTGGGTCCCTATAATACTAGTGATTGTTGGCTAGTTGAATTGTTTATTAATTAAACAGTCAAGTACCACATTAATTTGTCAACCTGGGAAAGTATTTTATTTCAAAGGCTACCGCGTACTGTATGTACTTAATTTTTAAAAGCATTAAAGAGTTGTAGTATACATGATTATGTTTCTCACTCTATGTTATAACAGTGCATTGCAAAGATAAAATGAAAGCAGTTAACTAAGAATACAAATCTAAAAAGAGAAGTGATGGATGCTCTGTTAGCAGAGGATCAGGACCCTTTGGCTCGTTGAATTGTTTATTAATTAAACAGTCAAGTACCACATTAATTTGTCAACCTGGGAAAGTCTTTTATTTCAAAGGCTACCGCGTACTGTATGTACTTAATTTTTAAAAGCATTAAAGAGCTGTAGTATACATGATTCTGTTTCTCACTCTATGTTATAACAGTGCATTGCAAAGATAAAATGAAAGCAGTTAACTAAGAATACAAATCTAAAAAGAGAAGTGATGGATGCTTTGTTAGCAGAGGATCAGGACCCTATCCTCTAGGTAAGGACGTTCAGCACCTGCCCCTGTAACCAGATTGCTAATACACACTGCAACTCTAATTCACCAATGAAATATCCTTTTACAGCTTCAAGCAATTAACAAAACAGAGTACCAGCAAAAAGGAAATCATCAGAGGTAATGCTACAGAATCCGAAACAGAGTACCAGCAAAAAGAAATTACCAAACACACTTACACACTTGACAGAAAAGTAAATGGGTGAATCTTGTGAGGAAGGTGGGCCCGGTCCCTCTCACAAGATTCCCCAGAACACAAATGCTAGATTAGGTGCTCAGAACGATCTTCTATTCATCTGCCAAAAGATCCAGTTACAATAAAAGTTCAGACTTTGCTGTTGTCTTTCAAAATTTCACTTACAAACTATTTTTTTCTCTCCCTTCTCTAATGTAGATGTCTCCTCTTTATAGAGGAGACATCTATTACAATAGACTGTCATAGTTCATTCAATTAAACCTTTCTGTCAAAAATAAGAAATCCATCCTTGTTACAGGATGTTGTTACAACAGTGTGACAATGTATTCTTTCTTGGGTCTCTTACTGTTACACAGCTGGTAACCGAACTTCGACCATCTTCTTGGAATCCTCGCACTATCCTTTGCCGCTTCCCCATGGTTGCTGATTTAGTAAACCCATGTTGTTCTTGATATTTTAACTACTGTAACTGTGTTTTACCCTTTTTGGATAGTTGCTGATCATGCTACGTCAATGTGGAATTCTGGTGATCTTCTGATAGTTGCCGTTTGTTATTTCCGGTATTTCATTTGTTGCAAAATAAAATTTCCCTGCTTTAGATGGTTGTCGTTGCTGGCTGTAGCAACTGCGTAGTTGTTGCTTTTGGTGTTGCAGCAACTGCGTAGTTGTTGTTTCTGGTGTTACAGCAACTATGAATTATAATTTCTGCAGACTTTAGACAGTTCAACGGTTACTTAGCAACTTAGTTAGCTTTTCCAAAGATAAATATAAAGATAACATGAATATGTAATGAATAATTAAACACATAGTCATGCGGAGAGTTACTTCATACCTTGGGGTAATTAGGTCATTATGTAATCAAAGCTTTCAACTTATGAACTGAAAAAGGGTAATATTATAGCAAAAATATAAGGTCAAAAATGGTCAATTCTGAGTCCTAACATCCCCCCCAACTGAAGAGATTGCATGTCCTCATGCAATGCTTACTCTGAATCTGAGTCGGAGTATTGGGATGAACAGTGTAAATTACTGAGACAATAGTTATAGGAAGTGGTATCAAACTTATATCTGAACCCACAGACAGTCTGTATTTGCCTCCATGCTGCCGCCTCTTCCTTTTTGGATAATCCAAACTGGCCCTTGTATTGTTGACCAAATAACCATAGAAGTGGAAATTTTGATCTGTAGCCAATCCAATTTTCAGCACATTGTTGCATGCATCTAACATAGTAAGGTACCCTTGAGATTGCTGCCTGTAAATTGGGTGGATTATAAGGATGATACTCTTGCCTTTCCTTGGGACAGTTTTCCCAAAATAGGTTGTTTGCCTTGACAGCCAAGGGTGCCTTGGTTCTCACATAGTGTTGACAGTCTCTCAGGACCACTGCTTGTAGTTGTCTGACGTGATCCTTCATTTCAGGGTCACTTAACATTCTTTGGTATTGTGCAATGAAAGTGGCTGCATTTTGAGGTTCAGCCCTGATCCACAGAAGGCAGTTCTGTTCATTATGTTGTGCTGAGATAAAGGCGTTTTGCCATGTGAGTTGGTTGGCTAAAAAGGAAATGAAAGCTCTGAGCTGTATGTCGCCAACAACAGGTAGTATATTCATGTTTCTCTCTTCGGACATGGCTTCATTGTGGAGATAAAGCTCGCACAACAAATTCTGATCATTTTTGGGTGCCTCTGCAAAGGTTTGCATAAATTGTTCTGATGTAACTACCTGATGAGGTCTACCTTCTCTAACTGCCTTTATCTGTAAGAATGTCAGTCGTTCCCTCAAAAATGTTGCATAATTGAAAGAGGGTTTCCTTGTGGCAAGTATTCTTTGGAATAATTCAAACATCTGGGACAATCTGGCTTTTAGTTCCTTAATTTCTTTGTACTGAGCTCTAGACTGCTCAAGTGCTTCCCAGTTCTTATATGCATAATTGAACCAGATCCCCTTTTGCTGTTGGAATGCTTTGCCTTGTGACAGCTCATATTCTCTCCACCATTTTCCTTTTAATTCTTGAAAACTATCGGTTTCTGTGCATGCATTACTAACAGAGGGAGGTTCTGTTTGTGTAAGGGCATCAACAAGGATAATTTTTTCTGTGATAATTGGAGTAGGTCGGGATGATCCAATGTCTTCCTTTCCATTTCCAGCTACTGTTTCTTCTTCTTGTTCTATATTCTGTACTGATTCCTGTGTAACTGCTTCTTCTCGTTCCATGGAAATTTGAGTAGGCCTGGGTGAGTTTATGCCTTTTTCTTCATTTCCTCCTGTTTCCTGTGTAACTGCTTCCTCCTCTTGTTCCATAGCAATTTTGGTAGGCTGGGGTGAATCTATGTCTTCTTCTTCATTTCCTCCTATAATTACTTTTTCTTCTCGTTCCATGGCAATTTGAATAGGCCTGGGTGAGTCTATGCCTTTTTCTTCGTTTCCTCCTGTTTCCTGTGTAACTGCTTTCTCCTCTTGTTCCATAGCAATTTGGGTAGGCCGGGGTGAGTCTATATCTTCTTCTTCATTTCCTCCTGTAACTATTTCTTCTTTTCGTTCCATGGCAATTTGAGTAGGCCTGGGTGAGTCTATGCCTTTTTCTTCATTTCCTGATTCCTGTGTAACTGCTTCCTCCTCTTGTTCCATAGCAATTTGGGTAGGCCGGGTGAGTCTATATCTTCCTCTTCTTTATTCCCTGTTACTTCCTGTGTAGTTTTTGGAGAACTTGCTGGTTCTTGTGTTTCAGCAAGTTCTTCTGTTTTCTCCTGTGCAGTTTCTGGAGAGCTTGCTGGTTCTTGTGTTTCAACAAGTTCTTCAGTTTTCTCCTGTGCAGTTTCTGGAGAGCCTACTAGTTCTTGTGTGACAGCAGGTTCTTCTGTCTGCTCCTGCACCTTTTCTGGAGAGCCTACTGGTTCTTGTGTGACAGCAGGTTCTTCTGTCTGCTCCTGCACCTTTTCTGGAGAGCCTACTAGTTCTTGTGTGACAGCAGGTTCTTCTGTCTTAGCAGAGGGTTGTGGTGTTTCCATCTGTGTAACAACAGGTTCTTTTGTTTCAACCACAATAGCAGGGACTTCAGTCATTGGTTCTGCCACTACTTTGTATCCTGCTTGAGTATATATCTCGCCACAATTGGCACACATATATTCATTCTCCTTACTTTTCTCTGCTGCAGATGCTACTCGTGCTAAAATGTGCAGGCTAAATTCATTTTGATAGGCTTCCTTGATCCTTATTATTTCCTCCTGGTAATCCTGGATTTGGGACTTCAGAAATTCAATTTCTTCCTGCAGGGCAGATATGGTAGGCTGAGCTTGTGGAGCGGCAGGTTCCAGTGGAAGCAGAGGTTGTGCTTCAACATTGATTTGATCACTTATACCCTCGACAAGTGGTTCTTGTGTGTCACCTGGAGTAGTGGTTGTTCCTTGTGTTGCAGCTTCTTGGCCAATATTACCTTGGGTGTCGGCAGCTGGTTCTTGTGTGACAGCTGCCTTAAAAGATGATGTCGCGACACTGTGAACACTCTGTATCTCAACCTCCGAGGGTGAGGGAGAGGAGTTTCCAGGGCTGGTGGGAATGCGGGTTTTTAACGTGATGGGTGGTGAGATGGAGGGGGTGTGGCTAGGAGATTCAGCTATTACAGACGACCGAGTCCTTTGCTTGGGTAGAGAAGCACGGAATTCAGACATTTTTCTTTTCAGGCTGGCTTTCTTTAAGATAAGGACAGTGGCAAAAATAACAGCTGCTTTAGCCGAAGCCCTAGTTCTTCTTCTTTTTGGTGGGGTTTCATTTTTCTGCTGCATTTTGCGTTTGAGCAGGGTAATAGGGATGTTATCATCAGAGTCATCGGTAGAAATACCAAGTATGGGAATGGATGGATTGGTTCTATTGGGGGATGGGGTTGTTTCCGTGGGTATTTCTACTGCTGATTGTTCATTTTCAGCAACTTGTGGGGGTGTTTGCTGGAGGACTTCTTTGGGCATTTGTTCTGGAATGTCGTCTGCTTGCTGAGGGATTTCTTCGGGTATTTGCTCAGGAATGTCCTCTGTTTACTGAGGCATTTCTACATCTTGCTGAGGTATGTCTTTAGCTTGGTGAAGAATTTCCTCTTCCTGATGAGGAATTTCCTGTTCTAGCTGGGGAATTTCTGCCTCTTGATGGGGATTAATGGGGGTTGGAGGGTTATTTAAGGCGAGGCCTCTATTTATCAACAATTGAGCTAGACGGTGGTGTTTCAAGGAAAGAAGCGGACGCTTTGCGTTGACAGTGTAACGTGACATGTTTTTAAGACATCCTAATAAATAATATGGCATATTTATCAACTGACCATTCCTCAAATGATTCAACAAGACGAAATCGTGTTGGTAAATTACCTGGTACCGGCCTTCGCACGTAAGGTATTGCTTCACAAATTCAGCAACTTTTGGCCACGGTTGAGGCAATGACTGAAGTGCTACGCCTCTGCCCTTGGGTTCCACCCGCTCGCCCAGTTGAAGGAAATCTTGCTGCGCATTAAGGATCAAGTGCTTCCTACTGAACCACCGTATGCCATTAGCTGGTAGCCCAGTAACTTGGGCTATGACTTCCTCCGTGACTGGGATTTGAACTCCCTGAACGACAGAAAATCCCTCTGTTAAATTGCATGCAAACTCGAGGACTTTCTGCGCGTCGAAGTCTGGAAGTCTCCTAAAATAATCTAGCCATCCCGCTTGCAGAAAGATTTGATAAACCTCGGGATAGAGCTCAAGAAGTGTTGTTGTGCCAGGTTCATATGTGATGAGATTTCCTCCCATAGTTGTTGTTTCAGTGAAATTCTCAGTTCAGAGCCGAGCTTCCGAGCATAGAAAATTTTAGGGGCGAATGTTCGCCCTTTGGCGAAATTAAGGGGTTTTAAATTTTTAGTGGGCGAATATTTTGTATCATAGTACATTTTTACAAATCACCTCAAATAGCCCACCTTATTTTAAGGGAGAGGGTAAAAGAGGTAAATTTAGCCCTTGAAATTAGGAGTTACAAACTTCCATTCGCCCATTTTCAAGAATAGATTTTATTTAAGTGAATCCATTCGCCCATTTTCAAGAATAAGTTTTATTTAAGTAATCCTATGGGCCAAATACCATATTTATAAAAGAGGTATGGTAAATTAATAAAAATATAAATAAATGAGAGGTATGGTAAATAAATAAAACATTTTTTATATTTACTCCTTAAGTCACCTTATATACATGCAAGGGTGTAAACAAATAAAAATATAAGTAAAGTGGAGGTATGGTAAATAAATAAAACGTCTTTTTATACTTACTAAAAAGGTATGGTAAATAAATAAAAATATAAATAAACTAGACGTATGGTAAATAAATAAAACCTCTTTTTATATTTAGTCCATAACCCTCATTCTATTTATGAAGGCTCAAGAAAGAGGTTTTATTTAAGTGAATCCTATGGGCCAAATACCATATTTGTAAAAGAGGTATGATAAATTAATAAAAATATAAATAAACGAGAGGTATGGTAAACAAATAATTTTCCATATTTGTAAAAGAGGTATGATAAATTAATAAAAATATAAATAAACGAGAGGTATGGTAAACAAATAATTTTTTTTTTTTAATATTTACTCCATAAGTCACCTTATATTTACGAACACTCAAAAAATGCGTTATATTTAGGTGAAACCTATGGGAAAAATACTATGGGACAAATACCATGGACTAGATTGTTATTAATACCATGCAAAAAAAAATTATTAACCCTAATATTAGTATTAATAAAAATAAAAATGGCACATGGTATTGACCCAGGGTATTCACCAAAATGGCACCTCGTATTGAACCATGGTATTCACCAAAATGGCACATGGTATTGACCCATGGTATTCACCTGGAATGTAGCCTATTTAAATGGGGGAATTAAACCAGCATAGATCCATCTTTACTCTGGTTCTACTAACCCCCGAGAGGTATCAAATATCGTGATATGCAAACTAGCATTGAGTGAAAAAATATTTGATCCCTCTCGGGGGTGGATCAAGAGTAAAAATAGATGTTGTAATTTAATGTATGTTAAACATTTTAGCTTGGTTAAAATAAAAAATAAAATCAAAATCAACTATTAATTTTATTAATTTTTATAAATTACTAATAGTAACTTTTAAGCTCCAGGTTTATAATAACCCATGGTAATACCAAGATCTTACAAGATTTTATAATTGAGTAAAATATTCGCCATGCCTGGTGAGAGATTCGCCAAAAAATTATATATACATGTTATATTATTGATAAAATCGCCTTCCATTTTTCCTATATACCATGGAGATTCGCCCATTTATTATATATATAAATTTAGGGGGGGTTCTTAAAATTTTCCCTACTTCCGAGTTCAGTTCAGAGTAAACGTTGCAAATGGTAACATGCCGTGATGAGGTGACTTTTACATATTACCGGGAGAGTTAAAGGCGGCGGCAGTTGGCGTAGTATGCAATTATGAGAGTGCTTTGGTAATCCCCTCCCCCCCTATGCGTAAGTGATATGATTGGAAGTACAATTATTCGGTAGTCCTATCATCATCTCCGCGTTAACTATTATTTAATGTCCATACATAATCATGCATACCTTTATGTTTTACCTTTTTGGTTGCTGCGTCGAAAAGTCTTGTCTTATCTTTTACTGGATTATAATGATTACAGCGGGTCTTAAGAGCATGAGAATACCAGCGATTTTTAATAATAATGACGGGAAGTGATAGTGGAGTATTGTAATCATCACACGAAATGGTTTATTTTATAAAAAATTCGTTTCTTGGGGGCTAAAGTGGAGAGACTGGTACTTTTATAAATGAGAGAATTGCTGAAAAAGGTATTACGAGATCGGGAAGTGGTGTTGCAGCAACGGGATTGGTGTTGCAGCCACTGGAAGTGATGTTACTTCAACGGGAAAAGATGTTGTAGTAACGGGAAAAGGTGTTGCAGCAACAGGAATTGGTGTTGCAACAACAAGAATTGGTGTTGCGGCAACGGGAAATGGTGTTGCAGCAACAGGAATTGGTGTTGCAGCAACAGGAAATGGTGTTGCAGCAACGGAAATTGGTGTTGCAGCAATAGGGCTTCCAAGTCCGCAAAGTGATTCCTTTGAAGCTTTTGTTCTCAGCTATTTTCCACAGCTCAAATCTACAAAATACTGAAATGTAATATGGCAACCCTTGGCAGGGATTATTAGTTAAAAAAAAGAATATCTAGTCTAAAAAAAAAATGTATAAATAAACAGAAATTTAAGTGCTTTGAGGGACAGCAAGTTCCCATGGAAAAGAATACTGTTTAATTGCCATGCAAGTGGCTTTAAAATCTTCTTTAGAAACAGGCTGCTGATATAAACGGAGTCGATAGCCATTCACTAGTAGTGGTGTTCTGCTTCCATCAATTGTTAAAAGTCTAACTGTCCCATTTGGAAAAACAGCATCCACTTCATAAGGCCCTAACCACCTTGTTCTTAACTTACCTTGGAAATTCTCGAAACGGGAATCATAAAGTAGAGCCCAGTTACCTTTCTGGAACTGCTTTTGCTTGATGGTTCTGTCATGCCACCTGCTTCTTTGTTGTTGTATCATGGTTGTTTGATGGATGGCATCCAGTATTTTCTCATCTAATTCTTGAAGCTGTTGCAACCTGGCTGTCTGTGCATCAGTCAAGTCAAGATTAACAAATAAAGCAGTTCTTAAAGTTTTAATTTCAAACTCTACAGGGAAAATAGCGTTCTTTCCAAAAACTAATTCATAAGGTGAAAAGCCGTAGTATTCCTCCAAGTAGTTCTATAGGCCATAATGCCTCAGGCAACCTTTGAAACCAGTCCTTCTATTCTCCTTTATTGTTTTTGTTAGGATGGCTTCTATGACTTTATTGGTGCTTTCTACCTGCCCATTTGCTTGGGGGTGATAAGGTGTAGTCATTTTGTGCTTAATATGATATTTCTGAAGCGTATTTTTGAAGCCATGAGAGTTGAAAGGAGGTCCTCCATCCGTGACTAATTCTCTGGGCAATCCAAATCTAACAAAGATTTCTTCAAATAAAAATGTTAGTACTGCTTCTTCATTAGCTTTAAGGAGTGCCTTAGCCTCTACCTATTTAGTCATATAATCTGTGCATACTAATATGTACACTCTTTGATTGGATGGAGGATTAATGGGACCTATAAAATCAAATGCCCATTTCTCAAAAGGTTCAAGAATTACCTGGGGATTGAGTGGCATTTCATCCCTGTGATTAGGCTGGCCCATTCTTTGACAGCTATCACAGGCCTTCACATATTTTCTGGCATCTTTGAAGAGTGATGGCCAATAATAACCCATTCTGAGTACCTTGTGTGATGTTCTTTTATCTGCAAAATTTCCTCCACAAGGGCCATCGTGACAAGCTTTTAGTACATCATAAATTTCATCTTCACCAATGCACCTCCGGATTTCCTGATCGATTCCTGTATGGAAAAGACACCCGCTTATCCAATTGTACCTAGCACTTTGCTGGATGATCTTTCTTCTTTCCCTGTGTGATAGGTGTGATGGTAATTTTCCTGCAACTAGATAATTGGCAATGTTTGCATACCAAGGTGAGTGAGCAGATACTGCAAATAAATACTCATCAAGAAAAAAATCATCTACTGGAGCATTTTCATCAGTTTTTAATCGAGAAAGGAAATCAGCAACTACATTTTCTTTTCCTGGCCTATCTACAATTGTGATGTCAAATTCTTGTAATAATAATAACCATCTGGTGACTCGGGCATTTGTAACTGATTTATTCATCAAATATTTAATGGTCGAGTGATCAGTATGCACAAAAGTAGTGTAGCCAGTAATATAATGTCGAAATTTATTGATAGCATAAATGACTGCTAGGAATTCCTTCTCGGTGACTGTATAATTCAATTCAGCTGGTGTCATATTCTTACTGATAAAATAAATGGCATAGGGAAGACTATTTTCTTCCTGGCCCAAGACAGCTCCAATTGCAGTGTCTGAGGCATCAGAGGAAATATGAAAGGGTAGTGCCCAATCAGGTCCTCTCAAAATGGGAGCTGCAGACAACTGATGTTTAAGTTCATTAAATGCTTTTTCACAATCATCAGTCCACTTAAATTCAGCATTTTTCGCTAATAACACAAATAGAGGAGAAGCTATTTTGGAAAAATTCTTAATAAATCTTCTATAGTATCCAGCATGTCCTAAAAAGCTTCTTACATCAGTTTGTGTTTTGGGGATAGGGAGGGTCTGAATTACCTGTATTTTAGCTGGATCGACTTGAATTACTAGGAATGAGATGAAGTGACCCAATACAATACCTTGATTCATCATCATATGACACTTTTCAGTGCTTAAGGCAAGGTGTGCTTCTATACATCGCTTAAGTACTTTTTCAAGATTCTGCAGTTCATCCTCAAAAGTCACTCCATGAGGAGTAAAGTCATCCATAAATATTTCTAATGAATCATTTAGCATATCAGAAAAGATCCCTATCACTGCTCTTTGAAATGTTGCTGGAGCATTACATAGCCCAAATGGAAGTACTTTGTAAGAAAAGGTCCCCCATGGGCTAGTAAACGTGGTCTTGTCCTGGTCTTGGGGTGCAATCTTAATCTGATTATATCCACTAAATCCATCCAAAAATGAAAAGAATTTCTTACCTGCCAAATTATCTAATACCTGATCAATGAATGGTAAAGGGAAATGGTCTTTCTGGGTGGCTTTATTCAGTGCTCTGTAATCCACACATGCTCTCCATTTGCCATTTTTCTTGGGTACAATTACAAGTGGGGAAACCCACTCACTATCAGATATAGGGTATATAAATCCTACATTCAACAGTTTTTGAAGTTCCTCCTTCACAATTTCCCTTAGGTTGGGGTTCATTCGCCGCTGGGGTTGACAGACTGGCCGGGATCCCTCTTTAATATAAATACGGTGAGTGCATTGCTCAGGGGAGATCCCTTTCATGTTTGTATAGTCCCATGCAAATGCCTCTTTATTTTCCTGGAGTAACTTTATTAACTGTTGTTTTTCGTTATCAGTTAAGTTAGGATTTATATTTAATGTTTTGCCAGGCTCAATTTCTATTGTTGTACTTTTGGAGGGGCTGCCTACTGTTGTCTGAAACAAATTTTTATCTTTCAGGTTCCGCTGAAATTCAGATTCCAAGATTGCAGTGAAGTGATTGTACATTTCTGGGTTGACCGAAGAAGGTTCAGAAATGAAGCTGCTGATTAATGCATCTTCGGTAGAGTATTTGAAAGTTAAGGCTTGTCCGATAGTCAATATAGGTTGGGTTTCTTCATCCTCATAATCTACCCATACAGAATTGTCATTATTAATCATGGGTGTAGCATGAGGATAAAGGGTAAGCTATTTGGTTTCCTGTCCATTAGAGATGGTCATTGATCCTGATCTACAGCTGATGAAAGCATCTGTTGTAGCCAGCCAAGGTCTTCCTAGAATCAGCGGACGACCCCCCAACTTTGTTTTAGTTTGTAACACCACAAAGTCAGCTAGGTAATTCCAGGATTCTACAGAAATTATTAAATCTTCAATGACCCCTTTCGGTTTAATTGTAGAGCGATCAGCCAATTCTAGGATGGTTGGAGTTTCCCTAATAAAGTTTTTTAACTGAAGCAATTGTGATGTTTCAAGTGTCATAATATTTATTGCAGCACCTAAATCTACTAGAACTTTAGAGAAAAAAGTTTTTCCAACCTGAACTGTTACTGTAGGGTGACCAGGGTCACCATACTTCACAGGATGATCTTTTTCTGTCATTAAAGCAGTCAGTTCTCCCATCACATGAACTGTGAGGGGGTCCTTAGCTTTTCTTCCAGGTTTTTTTATGCAAATATCTCTAACAATCCTAGCATAAATGGGAACATCTCTTAATGCTTGCAATAATGGAATTTTAACGTATAAATTTTGTAGTTCGCCTAAAAGGTTAAAAGCAGGTTGCTCAAGTGTTTTAGTGAGAGCCAGTCGTTCAGGAAATGGCGGATATGTTGTTTAATCATTGTTGTTAGATGCTGATTCTACTGTTTCAGCATTATTGTTAGCTGGTTTTTCTTTTGTAACTTCCTCTTTATCAGAGTCAGTAATGTCATCAATGATTGGTTCAACAATTCTCCCTGAGCGAAGGTAGATATCGTTACATTGCATGGGGGAGACAGTCTGATTTTGAATATCAATTGCTTGCAAGGCTTTATTATTATTTGGGTTGGAGTTGGGTTGCACAGGCAGCTGCGGTCTAATTGCCTGATTATTTGGAGGAGTATTGGATGGTAAGGAAAGAGACTGTTGATGTTGAGGAAATGGCATCTGTTGGGCTGCCCAGTTTGGATTCCATTGATTAAAATACGGTTGTTGGGGAGCCCAAGGATTCCATATGGTAGGATCAGGAAAAGGAAGATTTGGTTGTTGCATAGGTGGAAAAATCATTGTGTTAAAGGGTGGGAACTACATTTGGTTCATGGGTGGGTAATTTGTTTGAAAAGGAGAGTGATTATTCCAACGACTAAATGCTGTGTTAGAATTCATACCTTGTCTTTGTGGCCATTTCCTCCTCTGTGTCATCAGGTACACTGCTTCAGCCTCTTCTTCAGTTGACTGCAATGCTGCTTTAATTCCAGGCAGAGCGGGGCATTGCTGGGTCTCATGGTCCTTTTCGCAAATCGTGCAGATTGGTACTTTATCTAGTGGGCATTCCCTGAGTGGGTGTTTTTCTCTGCATTTGGAACAAAAAATAGCTAGGGCAGCTTCTGCTTCTGCCTGTTTCTTTTTTACCTGCAGAGCATCAATTTGTGAAGCAAAAGAGCTTAACATCTCAGTTTTAAATTCTTCTAACAAATTACCTATTTCAGCCCTTGTTGCTCCTCCACTTGCTGACTTCTGGACTCTTGAATATACATTGTCCCTGCTTTTTGATCTGCTCACTGCTCCTCTTGAACATCTCATGCAGATATTGATAATTTCATCAAATGGTTCCTTGGAAATGTCCCCTTTTCCCAGCATGTTCAACATGTCCAAGCAGTCATCTCGTACCCCTTTCAACAATATAATTTTCAGAATATCTTTACTCATGTTAGGGTGGTCAGACCACTGCATATTATACTGCAATCTTTCCACAAAATCTTCCAGATTCGCGTCCTCCTTCTGAACCATTTTAAACAATTCTTCCTTCCTTTCTCTTGTCCGGCAGTAATCCTGATATTTGGCCAGAAAGCTTTCTTTCATCTGATCCCAGGTGGTGATTACCTGAGCTCCTAAGCTCATAAACCACCTTAACGCATTCCCTTTCAGTGTTGCTGGAAACAGTTTTAGTTTCTGATTAGGGCTCACATAATCATAACTTCTACATAGTATATCGAATTCAAAGAGGAATTCATCCGGGTCTTCAGAGGATAACCCATGAAAGTTGGGTAGTGCTGAGAGTGGAATGTTTTTCATGGGGGTTGCTCCTCTTGGGAGCTCCCCAATAGGGAACTCCAGGGTAGAGAGTGAGTTTTCCCCTCTTCCTTCTGCTCTGTTATCCTCCATTGTTCTTTTTCCTAAATCACTTGCTTTGTCTTCTGTATCTTCTGTTTCTTTAGGTTCTTCTACCGGTTCCTCAGTGTATTCTGGTACTTCCAGCTTCCTTTCAGGTCCCAGTACTTCCTCCGTCTGTCGATCTGTTTGTGAGGAATACTGGATCTGAGGTCTCCGGGAACTTGTCCTCTGTGATGTTTCGACCTTTGAGATGATTTTGTCAATAAAGGTTTTCCTTCCTCCTCCGCCTTTTCCGCCTGTGAAATTAGGTTTCCTGTGTCCTCTCATGCACCTGTTATTCTCACAAAGAAATCATTAATGCTTTCAAAAATCTCTAGTCGCCTTCCCCGGCAACGGCGCCAAAATGTTGGCTAGTTGAATTGTTTATTAATTAAACAATCAAGTACCACATTAATTTGTCAACCTGGGAAAGTCTTTTATTTCAAAGGCTACCGTGTACTGTATGTACTTAATTTTTAAAAGCATTAAAGAGTTGTAGTATACATGATTCTGTTTCTCACTCTATGTTATAACAGTGCATTGCAAAGATAAAATGAAAGCAGTTAACTAAGAATACAAATCTAAAAAGAGAAGTGATGGATGCTCTGTTAGCAGAGGATCAGGACCCTATCCTCCAGGTAAGGACGTTCAGCACCTGCCCCTGTAACCAGATTGCTAATACACACTGCAACTCTAATTCACCGGTGAAATATCCTTTTACAGCTTCAAGCAATTAACAAAACAGAGTACCAGCAAAAAGGAAATCATCAGAGGTAATGCTACAGAATCCAAAACAGAGTACCAGCAAAAAGAAATTACCAAACACACTTACACACTTGACAGAAAAGTAAATGGGTGAATCTTGTGAGGAAGGTGGGCCCGGTCCCTCTCACAAGATTCCCCAGAACACAAATGCTAGATTAGGTGCTCAGAATGATCTTCTATTCATCTGCCAAAAGATCCAGTTACAATAAAAGTTCAGACTTTGCTGTTGTCTTTCAGAATTTCACTTACAAACTATTTTTTTCTCTCCCTTCTCTAATGTAGATGTCTCCTCTTTAAAGAGGAGACATATATTACAATAGACTGTCATAGTTCATTCAGTTAAACCTTTCTGTCAAAAATAAGAAATCCATCCTTGTTACAGGATGTTGTTACAACAGTGTGACAATGTATTCTTTCTTGGGTCTCTTACTGTTACATAGCTGGTAACTGAACTTCGACCATCTTCTTGGAATCCTCGCACTATCCTTTGTCGCTTCCCCATGGTTGCTGATTTAGTAAACCCATGCTGTTCTTGATATTTTAGCTACTGTAACTGTGTTTTACCCTTTTTGGACAGTTGTTGATCATGTTGCGTCAGCGTGGAATTCTGGCGATCTTCTGATAGTTGCCGTTTGTTATTTCTGGTATTTCAGTTGTTGCAAAATAACATTTCCCTGCTTTAGATGGTTGCTGTTGCTGGCTGTAGCAACTGCATAGTTGTTGCTTTTGGTGTTGCAGCAACTGCGTAGTTGCTGTTTCTGGTGTTACAGCAACTATGAATTATAATTTCTGCAGACTTTAGACAATTCAACAGTTACTTAGCAACTTAGTTAGCTTTTCCAAAGATAAATATAAAGATAACATGAATATGTAATGAATAATTAAACACATAGTCATGCGGAGAGTTACTTCATACCTTGGGGTAATTAGGTCATTATGTAATCAAAGCTTTCAACTCATGAACTGAAAAAGGGTAATATTATAGCAAAAACATAAGGTCAAAAATGGTCAATTCTGAGTCCTAACAGTGATTACCCCATTACTATTGTAGTTGTACCCCTTATTAATATTGTTGTGCCCCTATTATCCCCATATTGTTATTACTATGCCCCATAGAATCCCTCTATTGTTATTTTTGTGGCTTTATATTATTATTTTTAGGTCGGTTGGGTTATATTGTGACTCCTTAGACTCCTATATATAGAAAGGAGGTTTTGTCATTTGAATCATCCAAGAATTGTTCATTTATGTAATGTAAAGGAGGTTTCCCCCTCGAAGAGGCTAAATTCTAAGGCGTTGATCTATCTTTTCTATCTTTTCTTGAGCTGATTTCATAACACGCCATTTCTTAAGTGCATGTAGTATTTCCAACATTTCCGTCTCATAAATAGCTTGCTTGACATGTAGCTGTAAAAATACCCAATTGCCTACATAAAAACTTCTTTCACTGTGACGTTGATCTACCTGTTGTTTCATTTGATTCTGCACCAAAGTGGCATTATCCTTTCATAGTTGGAGAACTTGTAGTTGATGCTCGATGTGATCTTTCACTGCTTGAGTCTTTTTCTTCTTGATATGTCCTTCTATCTTGAGAGTTCGAGAAGTGGTAATTTCTTCCAATGCATTACAAGATATGGTCGGATTCGTTTCTTGATGCTCGATGTGATCTTTCACTTCTTGAACATTTTTCTTCTTGATATGTCCTTCTACCTTGATAGTTTGAGGAGTGGTAATTCCAGCCAATGCATTACAAGATATGGTTGGATTCATTTCTTCTTTATCAACGTGATCTTTCATTTCTTGAACCTTTTTCTTCTTGATATGTCCTTCTATCTTGAGAGTTTTAAGAATGGTAATTCTTGCCAATGATTTACAAGATATGGTCGGATTCATTTCTTCTTTCTCTGGGGTTGGTTCTTGGTGTATATCCCCTTATTTTTATGTTTCTTGATCCTTTTCTTCCTCCTCTTCACAATCAATGTAAGATAATTTCTTCTCAGCACACTTACGACCTTTAATGTATTTGTTATCACAATTGTAACAAAGTCCTTTTGCTCCTTGTTCTTCCAATTTTTGTGGTGTCAACCTTGTAGGTTGTGGAAGGCTAGGAGAAACAAGACTTCCATCTTTATAATTGTGAGGGGTAGACTTCATTGTTTCCATAATTTTGCTTTTAACTTTTCTTGCCAACCTGAATGCCTTCTCCAATGAATCAAGTTCCCAAAGACAAACCTCATGTTGAATGTTATCCTTTAAAGTCCCTATGGAGGCATCAATCCTCTACTTCTCTCGAATATCATTTCCCCTTATATTCAATTTTTGAAAGTCCTCAATGTGCTCTTCCATTGAACACTTTTGTTTGAGATTTATCAATTGGCTAAAGAAGGTGCTTCTCTTTGTATCCTCATAATGTGCTATCATTTCCTCCACCAAAATTGACCACGTAACGAGTGGTTTAAAAGGACAAAGCCCTTTATACCATAAAAATTGATCCAGTTCTAAATATGAAGATGCAATACGTACCTTTTGTAACATTTGCACCTCATATAGATCAAAATATTGCTCCATCTGTAATACCTAATTTACCGGATCCTTGCCATCAAACTTCCTCATATCGCCTTTTCTTGATTTTAGGAGCTTGATCTTGAGATGATTGTAACTTTGTAATTTCAGATCTTCCATTTCTGAAATCGTGACCTACAGTAGCCCTCTACATCCTCTTTCCAATGCCACCAATCTGATCGAAATTGGATTCTCCAAGAAAGAGTTATGCACAATCTCCCAAGATGACCTGATTATATACCTTTTCAGAAGAGCGAACTTGTATGAAGTGCCACGTGTCATTGTTTTGACCTTCAGATTTAAAAAATATACACAAAAAACTACAATTCGTCCTCTTTCTGTAACTTCTTATGACATTTCAATATGATGCTCAAAGAGGCAGTTATGACGATTTTCTCTAGGTCACCTGTTTGGGATGTAATTTGAGAGCCTGTAGAAACCCTAAATGTCTTGGAATTTATCTCCTAAAATATAGCGAAACAAGATCTAAAATTCGGGCCCAAGCTTCCCTATGATTGTGGCTCAAATGGGTTTTAATTTCAGAGTCTAAACCTTCGTAGAAAACAAATTATAGCGAAAATTTCACGATGCATGTTTGAGATGAAATTTTGGAGATTGCAAAAACCCTAACTTCCTCAGTTCATATCTCTGAAAATATAGCAAGAAAGGATCAGAAATTCAAACCCGACCGATTTCTTGTCAAATGGGTTTTTGTTTTAACTTCCGAAACTTCATAGCAAAAAAAATTTATCGAAAATTCCATGATGCCCTGTTTGGAGCAACGAAACCCTAGAATCCAAAGCTCTGATACCAAATGTTATGAAACCAGCTCACAAAAAGATAGAAAAGATAGATCAATGCCTTAGAATTTAGCCTCTTTGAGGGGGCAACCTCCTTTACATTACACAAATAAAAAATTCTTGGATGCCACAAATGACAAGACCTCCTTTCTATATAGGAGTCTAAGGGGTCATAATATAATCAGAGCCGACATAACAATAATAATGTGAGGGCACAATAATAACAATAGTGGGCTTCTATGGGGCACAATAATAACAATATGGGGACTACATGGGCACAACATTATAATAAAGGGGTTTTACTAATAATAATAAGGTATTGCACTAGTAGTATAAGGACCTAACACTGTCACTTGCTTCAGAAGAGGACCTCATCTAAACGCCTTGGAGAATATCTTTTGCATGGGTTCTAGCTACACTTGGTCATGTTAGTTTCTTTGATAGTCTTAAATGATTCATCTCTCTATTAAGGGAAATTTTTGTGCTCTTCAAATATGAATTTCAGCAATGTATCATTGGGTTATGGCTATAATGGTCACGTATTTGTTTATAGGATTTCTACATCATGCGGATGGTCATTGAATAAGTGAATTCGCTCAAGTTTTGGAACAAATTATCATCCTTAACAACCTATGAATCTTCCGTACCTTTTGGAGTTTATTTCAAAGAATAAGAGGGAAACATTCCAGACATAAAGTCTTTTCATCTGTAGAAAAGGAGTATTAAAATTTGCGGCAGGCTTGTCAATACATTTGTAGATAATTTCAAATTATATGCATCCTTGAGAGATTTCAGTCCCTGGAAGCCTAAAATTCTAGGCATATAAGATCGCTAATCTATGTGGAGAACCATGGAGTGTTTATCTCTACAATCAATCTATCTTAAGGTAGTGCTTCTGGACATCCTTGGCTCAGTGTAGTTCTAGGGCATTACGAAACCTCTGAAGTGGTCGATCGCAGCTTATTTCAAGGCCAAAAATTACATTGTGATCCTTCCAGGCCTTGCAACTTCTGAGAAGAAGTATTTTATTAAACTTTAGTATCATTTGTTGATTATTGATTACTCTCTGTCACCAAAGAGATCAAGTTGGCCTAATTTGGAGATACACAAGAATTTTGTGAAGGTATGTTTTTATAGTGGTTTGTTATGAACAATATCATGCATTAAAATTTGATGTCTTTTCTTGAGTTGATGACAAGATAAACAAGGTATATTTATGCCCTAACTTTGAGCAAAAAAAAACTATATAAGTTGTGAGTAATCCAGACATGAGTACAATGAGAGGACATTTTGAAGGCAGCATTTACCCAAGGTTATGAATCAGCAATAAAGGCTCACTATGTGTGGGAATATTGTCACCATAATTGTCAACATTATATCTACAATAGTTTCATCATTATGGCAAACTTTATATTAAAGGGTGCAATCCACATTTGTGTAACATCATTTTCAGTAAGAGATTGTGTGCAGTCATCAAGAAAGTATGGAATAGATAGATAGGTGGCAATTTGGTTGTGTAGTCAAAATAGCAGTTTTATTTACTTATGAAGACTACTGCAATAGGCAGAGCAAGTAGCATACCTGGTAGCAGTAAAAAAATTGCAACAGGCCTCAAGAGTTCATCATTCTCTGCATTAAAGGTACTACATCAAAATATCTCCAGATAAAGTAGGGTTTTTGGGATAAAGTTTTGAAGATTGACTATAAGGATTTCATTGTTATATTAGGATTCATTGTAAGTGGGTCATTGTCCTAGGTACGAGAGCCCACAATAATTTGTGGAAGTACACTCATTGTAGATGGGTCATTATCCCTGGTACAAGAGCCCACAATAGTTGTGAAATTCATTATCATTTTCAAGAATTTTGGGTGGTGCTAGGCAGGTGATTGAAGTCACCTTCAAGTAGGAGCCTAAAAACACTTCTAGGTGGTAAGGTGGTCCTAGGGCAAGTTGGAGCTTGCTAGGGTGTTGGAGCATCCTTTCAACATTTTTTTATAAAACTAGGGCATTGGAGCATCCTTCCAATTGTAGCTGGAAAATTGAATGTTTTTTTAATGTAATAGGGAGTTGGGGCTTCCTTTTTCAGTTGGAGCTAAAGTATTTGATGTACTCACAAAATTATCAAAAGTGGTAGGTGGTTTTTGTCCCAAAGGGGTTTTCACCTAAACATTTTGGTGTCTATTTTCTATTTTTTGTTTAATCTATGATTTGATGTTGAACATAAATTAATTCTCTGAAAAGATTGGTAAGTTAATGATTTATAAGAAATATTGATTACCCCACCACACCAACCCCCCCCCCCCCCCTCGGCGCAATATTTCCAACAATTGGTATCAAAGTTGGTTCTTTCACTAGCAGTTTAACAACTGGAAGGAGGTCATGGAGTGGAATAAGTCAAAAATTCAAGTACTTAATGGAAATAACTATGCGTTTTGGATTGGAAAGATGAAGACATATCTTCAAGCACAATTATTTGATTTTTGGAATGCTAGGTTGATCGAATATAAGGAATATTCAACTCTTCTTGCATACAATGAAGGTCGAATACTTTATGAAAGCAATTCTAAAGCTAAAAAATCCCTCATGAATGGTTTGTCAAATTCTGTATATGTCAAAATGACACACTAAAAATCAGTGAAAGAAATTTGGGACAAGCTTCAAAATATATATGAAGGAGACAAGAAGGTAAAGGAAGCCAAGCTCTAGACCCACCGAGGTCAATTTGAGCAGTTGAAAATGAAGGAAGAGGAAAACCTTGCAGCTTACTTCTTCTAATTTGATGAAATAGTAAATGCTATAGAAGCATTAGGAGAAACAATGGATAGAGAGGTAGTTTTTAGAAAGGTACTAAGATCACTTCCAAAGAGGTTCGACACTAAAGTATTTATGCTAGCAGAAATATATGATTTATAAAAGATCAACATGGACCAATTCCATGGAATACTTATAGATTACGAAATGAGAAAAGAACAAGAGAATCCATCTAATCAAGAAGCAACATTTACAGCATCCAAGAAGATTGGGAAAAACAAACAAGAATCAAGACCAAGCTCTAGTTCTTGTGAAGAAGAAGAATACTCAGATGAAGAAATTGCTAACTTTGTGAGAAAGTTGAAAAGAGGAACAGGGAAGTTCAAAGGTAAACTTCCATTAACATGTGTTGAAGAAAATGTAACTAGGTTCAGTTTTCATTATGACTTGTAATTATAATGTCATGAAGAAAATTATTATTCCTTGCATCATGGGTTTCATGAGAAATATGTGTTTAC
The DNA here is from genome assembly GCA_031772625.1 of Pinus tabuliformis. Classification (NCBI taxonomy): domain Eukaryota; kingdom Viridiplantae; phylum Streptophyta; class Pinopsida; order Pinales; family Pinaceae; genus Pinus; species Pinus tabuliformis. The sequence continues at coordinate 1,294,374,967 of CM062807.1, forward strand.
CATAAGTAAAATACTTATTCTTGATGTCTTTAGGATTTTATGTTTCATCATAAGTATTATAAAAGTAATAAGGTCAAAGGTTTGCGCTCCAAGAACGAGTGTCACTATCTTCGTGAAAATCGGCTTTAGAAAGATGTAGTGATCTCCTTGATGGTATGTCGCCCTAGATTTAAGGAACTCTTATCGACTCAATGCACCATCATTGACCCATATATATAAGAAGTGACGTGGAGTTAAATGTAACAAGTCTTTGAATCATTTCATAATACAGACAGCCAAGAAAGGTATGCATACACAATGAGAAAGGGTAATATCTCAGAAGTCTGCCTATGATATATATACATCGTATCAAGCTCTCAGAAGTCTCTCAGAATCCTGTATCCATTCACTATGATAGCTCTCGGAAGTCATCGAAGGATTTTTCGTATATACATAGTGACTACGTTCAATATAACTCTCGGTGGTGGCATGTCTTATCACTATTATAACCAATGAAGAGCATGAAGGACTAATAACATAAGCGAAGAACTGTGGCAGCCGAGAAAAGGAGTCTAAGACTGTGACTAGACAACGAAGACATAAGAAGAAGAACTACAGTGATATCAAGTCTATAGAATGTGAATTGTAGACCAAACAAAGAAGAGGATAGTGACAAGCGTCTTAGAGGTAACCTTGTGTCTATTTTTTCAAGGGTCTTGGTATTCATCATCTAAATATCTATGAGAAAAGATTCAAGGGTTTTACTCTCAAGAGGAAAGGTTTTTCCCTAGCTTGGAGCAAACATCTTGTGTACTTGAACTATTGTTGATCTTCTATTTTGATAATTGTTTGATGATTGAAGAACACACTAACATAACAAAGTTAATTGAAGAATACAACACAAACTATTATCAATACATTTGTGAAGAATCACTAAGCCATGAATTTTCCTAGATTCTTCAACATGGTATCAGAGGTATGGTTCATGGAGGGCATGAAGGAGATAAACTATATCATGGAAAATCTTGTGACAAAGTTTTCATCTTTAGCTATCCTGATCAAGCAATACTTCAAGACAGTGTGGAATAAATTCCTCTCTTCCCAAGATCTCAAAGCTTCAAGAAATGAAGGATTGTTCTCAGCTCTCTTCAGAACATTCCAAGATGAAAATATATGGGTAATAGACAATGGAGCTTCAAGGCACATGACCGGGTATCAATAGAAACTCAAGACCTTGCTTAAAGGAAAATCCTCATACTCAGTGGAGCTTGGTGACAATAAGAGTTATCCCGTCAAAGAAATTGGATCAACATCATTTACACTAGAAGGTGGAGGCAACATTCATCTCAACAACATATTATATATTCCAGGTTTGTACAAAAATATAATTTTAGTTTCATCTCTAGAAGAAAAAGGAGATAGAGTTGCTTTTATAGATGGTAAAGTAATGGTTTGGGCTAAAGAATCAAGCATTGAAAAGGCTAGGGTCATTGGAGTTAGAGAAGGCACACTATAAAGACTCTCATCTCCTCAAAATCAAGCACTTGTCCACATCGAGATAAGCCCATGTGAATTATGACATAGAATATTGGGCCATCTCCATTACAAAATTCTACCAACTCTAAATTCCATTGTAAATTGGATTCCAAATCTTAAAGAAGAACATGAAGGAATCTGCAAAGTTTGTGCCCTGGGAAATATTGCAAAGAAACCATTTGCAAATAGTGCATCTAGAGCTCAAGATATTTTAGATCTCATTCACTCTTATGTATGTGGACCCATGTCCAAATCTCTTGGAGGTCATCTGTACTATGTTACATTCATCGATTATCATTCAAGAAAAACTTAGGTTTATCTACTTAAATCAAAGGATGAAGTATTCACAAAATTTCAAGAATTCAAGACAAAGGTAGATAATATTATAGAAAGAAAGATAAAGATCCTAAGATCATATAATGGAGGTGAATATACTTCCAAAGAGCTCATTTCTTTCTGTAAGGAAGTTGGGATTAAGAGGGAGCTTATTGTTCCTTATAATCCTGAAAAAAAAAATGGAGTAGCTGAACGAAAGAATAGAGATATAGAAGAAAGTGTCAAGACTATGCTCCATGAACAAGATCTACCTAAATTCTTGTGGGGAGAAGCAACAAAAACTGCAGTATATATTGAACAAAATAGAAGTCCTCACAAGTCACTTGGAAATGTAACTCCAGAAGAATTCTTCACTAGGAAGATACCTAATATTGATCATCTCTGAATATTTGGATGTCTAGTATATATTCACATTCCCAAGGACAAAAGGAAGAAGCTAGATCCTGCAAGCAAGAAAGGAATCTTTGTTGGATATAGCAACTCTTCGAAAGCCTACAGAATCTGCATAAAGGAAGGACATCAAATAGAAGTAAGAAGAGATGTAATATTTGATGAAAGCATTGCCTTAAAGAAATCCAAGGATCTCCCATCTGATTCTGATGAGGAGGATCTTCCTATTTTTTAAAAAGAAGCTACTAATGAAGGATAAGTATCTCATCAAGAATAAGAAGTTCCCAGTGAACCAATCACTCTCCTTGGAGGAAGGAAAAGACCTAACTAGTTAACAACCACTCATCAAGAAGCAGAAGGTCACATGGCAAATTGAACTTTTAGGGAAAGAAAGAAGCCAAAAAGATACTCAGGATATGCCACATACATATCAAAACTCATTGAAGAAGATCCTTTTACCTTTGAAGAAGCAGCCAAACATCAAGAATGGAAAGATGAAATGAATGAGGAATAGCAATCTATCATGAATAATGGAGTTTGGGAAATTGTCCCAAGACCAAATGACAAATAAATGATAACCTCTAATGATTATATAAAATCAAGCACGTTGTAGATGGAAGAATTAACAAACTCAAGGAAAGATTCGTGACTCGAGGCTTCTCTCAGGAAGAAGGCATTGATTATGAAGAAACCTTTTCTCCCACACCAAGGTACACAATGATCCGATCTTTGATATCTCTGGCATCATCCATGCGATGGAAGGTACATCAAATGGATGTCAAAACAGCATTTTTGAATGGTATCATAAATGAAGAAGTCTACATCAAACAACCATTGGGATAAGAAGTAAAGGATATAAAGCCTCATGTTTGAAGATTAAAGAAGCCATTCTATGGCCTCAAGCAAGATCCTATGGCATGGTATGCCAGAATGGATGCATACTTGCAAAGATTGGGTTTCAGAAAAATCACAACAAATCCAAACCTTTGCATCAAAATAGAAAATGATGAACCTATAATCATACTCTTATATGTAGACGATCTTCTAATAACTGGAATCAAAGAAATAATTAAAGAATGTAAGAAATTGTTGGCAGCTGAATTTGATATGAAGGATTTAGGACTCATGCACTACTATTTGGGTATATAAGTTTGGCAAAAACCAATGAAATATACCCGGGACAAGGAAAGTATGTGATCGAATTACTAAAGAAATTTGATATGATGGAATTCAAACCCATGACTACTCTGATGATCACAAACTTGAAGATGTTAAGAAACTCTGAATCTAGTCCAATAAATCCTAATAAGTATAGACAACTAGTAGGATCGTTGATGTATCTAGTGAATACTCGGCCAGACATATGTTTTGTAGTAAACATTCTCAACCAATTTCAAATAGATCCAAGACATTATCATTGGATAGCTGCAAAACACATACTAAGATATCTACAAGGAACCATCCATTATTGCCTAGAGTATGAAAAGGGAAGAAGCATCAATCTAGAAGGATTCATTGATTCTGACTGGGGTGGAAGCAAGAAGGATGGAAGAAGCACTACAGGAGGATCTTTTAGCCTAGGATCCTCTATAGACTCTTGGCTGAGAGAAAAGCAAGAGAAAATGGCCTTAAGTAGTGCTAAAGTCTAGTACGTTGCAGCCTGTGAAGTAAGAACGGAATTTTTCTAGTTGAGAAAGATGTTATTTGATTTGTTTGCAGGATCGTTGGACCCTACCATAGTACATTGTGATAATACCAGTTGTATAAGATTATCTGAGGACCCATTATTTCATGGGAAAATGAAGCACATAAACAACAAATACCACTACTTTTGAAAGTTGGTACAAGATGGTGTGCTGAAGCTGGAGTATATTCCCACCGATGATCAAACTACTAACATTTTGACGAAGTCTCTACCCAATAAAAAGCTTATGTATTTTAGAAATAAGCTTGGTTTGGTTGACATATCCTCCCTAGCTAAGAGGGAGAGATAGACACATCATTCTTGTCTTCATTTTGAAGAAAGGATGGAGGATTGAGGAATCATCTGGCATCTGATACTCATTGAGGATGTGTAGGACATCCAAGATAAGAGTAGGCAAGAAGACTGATATTCTTTGAGGGATGGGGACCCAAGATAAGAATATTCCTAGAAGGTCATACTCAATGAACACCTAGGTGGGTATGTACCTTGAGAGACAATGATGAAGGTGTCTATCATCATTGGTCTCGCTAACATTGTGCTCTTATCTATTAAGAGATAGAGTTGTCAGTAAAGGCCTTGCTATGTGAAATTGTTGGTTATAATGATGCTATACAAATGGATTACTAGTCAGACTTTTTTTATGAGATCTCTTTAGTGTTGAATAGCCTTGTACCATTTAATGAATACCTCCCTAGTTAAGAGGGAGTGTTGAAGAAAATGTAACTAGGTCCGGTTTTCATTATGACTTGTAATTGCAATGTTATGAAGAAAATTATTATTCCTTGCATCATGGGTTTCATAAGAAAGATGTGTTTACCATAGGTAAAATACTTATTCCTGTTGTCTTTAGGATTTTATGTTTCATCATAAGTATTATAAAATTCATAAGGTCAGAGGTTTGCGCTCCAAGAACAAGTGTCACTATCCTTGTGCAAATCGCCTCTACAAAAATGTAGTGATCTCGTTGATGGTATGTTGGCCTAGATTCAAGGAACTCCTATCGGCTCAATGCACCATTGTTGACCCATATATATAAGGAGTGATGTGGAGTCAAATGTAACAAGTCTTTGAATCAGTTCATAATACAGCCAGCGAATAAAGGTACGCATACATAGTGAGCAGGGGTAATATCTTGGAAGTCTACCTATGATATATATATATATATATATATATATATATATATATATATATACACATTGTTTCAAGCTCTTAGAAGCCTGTATCCATTCAATGTGATAGCTATAGGAAGTCATCAAAGGATTGTGCATATATACATGGTGACTGCATTCAAATATAACTCTCGGTGGTGGCATGTCTTATCACTGTTATAACCAATGAAGAGCATGAAGGACTAATAACATAAGTGAAGAATTGTGCCAGCTGAGAAAAGAAGGAGTCTAAGACTGTGACTAGACAGTGAAGACATAAGAAGAAGGAGTATAGTGATATCAAGTCTATATAATGTGAATTGTAGACCAAATAGAGAAGAGGATAGTGACAAGCGTCTTAGAGGTAACCTTGTGTTTATTTTGTCAAGGGTCTTAGTATTCACCATCTAAATATCTATAAGAAAAGATTCAAGGGTTTTACTCTCAAGAGGAAAGGTTTTTCCCTGGCTTGGAGCAAACATTTTGTGTACTTGCACTATTGTTAATCTTTTATTTTGATAATTGTTTGATGATTGAAGAACACACTAAGATAACAAAGTTAATTGAAGAAGACAACACAAATTGTTATCAATAAGTTTGTAAAGAATCACTAAGCCATGAATTGCCCTCGATTCTTCAACAATATGCTTCAATTGTGGTGAGATTGGTTACTTTGTAGCTAAATTACCTCATAATAACTCTGGTAACGAAGATGAAGCACCAACAAAAGGGAAGAAGAGTCAAAAAATATTCAACAAGCAAGATAAAAGGAAAGCCTTTAAGAAAAGTTATTTCTCTAAAGAAGACAGCTCCTCATTTAAAGAAGTGACATTGACGAAGAAAATGGCATAGGAAGAGTATTATTAATGACTAGGAACAAGAGGAAGGAAGTTCCTGAAGAAGAACAAGGAGATGAAGAAGAAATGGACGAGATCAAATTTCAAAACGAGATGGTCAGAGTTATAAAGCATCTTAATATTGAAAGAGGAAACGTCAAATATTTGGAAGTCGAATTAAAAGAAGTAAAAGAACATGATAGAAGCCTCAACAAGAAGAATGAAGAATCGAATGAAACCATCATTAGCCTTAAAGTACAGTTGGAAGAATCTAGAAAAATTGAAGAATCACTTAAAAGATAATTGGAAGAAAGCAACAAGGCAAGGGAAGATCTAGAAGCAGAGACAGTCTCTCTATGAACTGAAGCACAAAGAAGAAATGTTCAGCAGAACTTTGCAAATATCTCCAGAGATTTGGATGAGCTCATTAGCAGTCAAAGGTCGCATAGTGATAGGATATGATTGGGATATAGGGAAAATTTTGTAAAAGGCTCAACCTCCTCCATGACATAAAAGGGAGATGGGCAAAAATCTTATGTAGAAATTACTAGAGGAATTGTCGAGAAGGAAAGAGGTTTCCCAGCAATACATAAGGTTCAAGATCAGTAAGAAGGTTCTTGGAGAATAGTTCCATGAAGAAGTTCTCCCCCTATCAGGTATAAAACCATCTTACCTGGCTTCTGTTATTCTTGTGGAATTTTTGGACATAAAGTTGTAAACTGTCAGGCCTATGATATGAACAAAGGAAATTTTGGAAGATCTTTCAGGAATGATTATCCCAAAAAATCTTGAGAGGATTACAGGAAAAACTACATTAGATTTTGATATTTAGAAAATGAAGTAGAATGCCATAAATGAAACAACTTTGGAAAATTAGCTAAAGATTGCAGGTTAAACACTCCCCAAAAGGAATCACAGAAAATCAAAATGCTCCTCCAAAATTCTGGAAAAGGGAAACAGAGAGTTGTGCACTTTCCCTAAAAGATAAAATAAAGAGGAATGTGTCATATGTTGATAGTGGTTGCTCAACACATATGACCAGTGATAAAAACAAATCCATATTTTTTAAAGAAGGAAAGGATGGAACAATATCCTTTGGAAATGATAGATCTACAAACATTATAGGAATAGGCACAATGAACTTAGAGCCACGAATGCTACAACAAACGATGTGCTTCTCATTGAAAATATGAATCATAGTTTGTTGAGGGTAAGTCAAATGTGTGATCAAGGACACATGATGCTCTTTGACTCAAAGAAATGTGAAAGGAGAGAAAAATCTAGGAAGTTGGCTACTACTGCAACTATGACTCCAAACAACATATACATTTTAGAAAAGACTGTTAACAAAGATTGTTTCTTGGAAAAAGAATACAAAAGTTGGCTCTGGCACAGATGGATGGGACATATAAACATTGACAACCTTGTCAAAATTAGTAAAAAGGAGGTTTTGAGAGAGATTTTGAAGATTTCAAAGCCAATTAGCAATACATGTAAACATTGCAGGCATGGAAAACAGACAAGTTGAATTCAAGGCCAAGGAACATTCCACTTTAAAACCATAGGAACTGGTACACAATGATCTATGTGGAAGGATGAAGACTAAAGGACTAGATGGTGAACAACACTTCATGCTAATGATTAATGATTATACCAGGATGACAACAGTCAGCTTTTTGAAGAAAAAAGTCAAAAAATAAATTAATTAATTAAAATAAATTATAAAATTAAATAATAAAAAATTAAATTAAATTAAATTAAACAATAAATAAATAAATAAAAATTTCAAAATCTACAAGGAAATGGTTATAAATGAAACTAATTTAAAGATCAAACATTTGAGATCGTATAGCAGTGGAGAATTCACATCTAAATCATTTCAGCACTTATGTGAGAAACATGGAATAAAGAGACAGTTCTTAGTAGCTAGGACACCACAACAAAATGGAGTCGTCAAAAGAAAAAATATAACAGTAGAAGAAATGGATAGAACAACATTGAATGATTCAAAATTTGACAACGAATTTTTTGTTCAAGAAATTGATACAACAACGTACATTTTTGAACAAGGGTTTACCTATAATAAATTTCACCAAGACTCCATACGAACTATGGAAAGGAAGAACAACAAATTTCAAACACTTTAGAGTCTTTGGAAGCAAATGCTACATTAAAAGGGAAGACCAAAAGACTGTAAAATTTGACTCTCTGGTAGATGAAGGCATTTTGTTGTTTACTCAAGCAAAAGTAAATCATACAGATGTTACAGTCAGATAATCAATCTGATATTTGAGAGCATCAATGTAATATCTGATGAAGTTCGTAAACAAAATGATGAAAAGAGAATCCCATTCCCAAGCAAACCTGAGAAAAATAAAAAATTTTCAAAGAGGAAGCACCCAGAAGAAGAACAATCTAATGAGGAAACTACTACCAATTGGGAAGAGACAAGAAATGAATAGTAGGCACCTTCTAAGACTCCCAAGAAATGGTATCAAAAGAACCATCCTTCAGGCCAGATCATTGGGGACATCAACAAAGGCATAGGAACTAGAAGAAATCGATCAAGCACATCTTGAACTCTTAGCCACATATGAGCCTAACAGTTTTGAGGAGGAAAATCGTGATGAGAATTGGGTAGAAGCTACGAATGAATAATTGGATCAGATTGAAAAGAATGACACATGGGAATTGGTTCCACGACCAAAGGATAAAAATTTCATCGGTACAAAATGGGTCTTCATAAACAAGTTGAATGAGGATGGACAAGTCACCAGAAACAAATCAAGATTAGTCTACAAAGGTTATGCATATGTTGAAGGAATAGATTTCAAAGAGACATTTTCTCCTATTGCCAGGATGGAAGCCATCCAGATGTTTTTGGCCTATGCATGTTCAAGGAAGATCAAAGTGTATCAAATGGATGTAAAATCGGTCTTTTTAAATGGATAATTGGAAGAAGAGGTATATATAGAACAACCCAAAGGATTTTTTCTTACTGAAAAGAAAAATTATCTTTGTAGGTTGAAGAAGGCATTATATGGTCTCAAACAAGCTCCTAGAGCGTGGTATGCTTGTCTTGACAGGTACTTGCAGAAACAAGGGTTCAAAAGAAGGAATGTGGATAGAAACCTTTATGTAAAGGTTGAGCACGACAGTTTGACCATCATTGAATTATATGTGTATGACATTATTTTTGGTAGTGATAATGACAGATTAAGCAAGAAGTTTACATTAAATATGCAGAGTGATTTTGAGATGCCATTTCTTGGTGAGTTAACTTTCATCTTGGGACTTCATATATCTCAAGAAGACAAGGGAATATTCATTTTTCAAACCAATATATTAAAGAAATATTGAAAATATTTTAGATTCAAGACTACAAACTGGTTAGCACCCCAATGGTGACTGGTTGCAAGTTGAGCATAGATGACTTATACAATGATGTAGACCAAATGATGTATATATTAATGATTGGCATTATCCTATATGTGACAGCTTCCATGCCAGATGTAATGCAAGTAGTTGGACAAGTAGCATGTTTCCAAGCAACACCAAAAGAGTCCTGGGTTTTTGCAATGAAGAGTATCTTTTGATATCTCAAGGGAACAACTGATTTTTTCCTGTGGTATCCAAAATGGAATGATTTAACTATCACAACTTATATAGATGCAAATTGGGTAGGCAACACTGATGATCGTAAAAGAACCATCGGGGGAACTTTATTCTTTGATGGTTTTCTTCCATCATGGTTAAGAAAGAAGTATTATTAAGTTTCTATATCCACACTGGAAGCAGTATACATAGCAGTGGAAGCTTGTTGTACTCAGTTCCTCTGGATGAAATAAACATTGCATGATATTTAAGTGAATTTTGATGATCCCATTCTAATGTTTTGTGACAACACCATCACCATAATCATCTTCAAAAATATGGTCATGAATTCAAATAAAAAAACATATTCCTATCCAATATCACTTTCTTCGAGAACAATTGCAGAAAGAAACATAAAAGTGGAATATATTGGGACAAAGGAGAAAATAGTAGACATATTCACCAAACCCTTACCACGTGATACGTTTGAGTATCTTCAATAAAAACTTGGGATTCTCCCAAATTCACATTGAAATACTTGTATCCATCCAAGCAAACAGCGGGGGCAGAGGCAAGTTACCGGTACATAGCAGTAGGAATATTATCAAGGGGAGTTGCCCTTTTCCAATTGATGTCAAAGGGGGAGAGAATGTAGGTCAAGAAGATCAAAGGCATGGATTCAAGAGGAGAAGTGATCACAGGGAGAGCACGTGTGTTTCCATAAATGAAAAAGGGGATATATTTGATATTTGGTTGTCATTGATGTCAACCCAAGCAACATCAAAATATGTCCTTCCTTTGTTGACCAAAATGACATGGAAAATCGTGATGCTTCGAGTCTGGCTCATCCTTGTTAGATTCACCTCATCAAGCCGATGCTAGTGCTATGTGGCACACCACGAGAGACTTCACAGTTTGAGAGTTATGCTTGTTTAAGAAGTATTTGTAATAATTTATTAATATATATAAAAAAATGTACTAGTGATTGAATGTTACAATGAGGCCTTGCTTATATACCTAGGCAGGTGTCCTTTCATGATTGGGCATGTATTTTAGACATGCATGCCTTTTCAGTTAACCAATGGCTATTTAAATAATCATTATTTTGATTATTCATTATTTATGTTTAATTATGTTTATTTTATACAATTTTATGTTCGTAACAATTTATCTTCATGATCAATCTATCTTAAGGTAGTGCTTTTGGACATCCTCGACTCGGTGTAGTTCTGAGCCATTAAGAAATATTTTAAGCGGTGGATCACGGTGTATACCAGGGCCTAATTTTACATTGTGATCCTTCCAAGTCTTCCAACTTTTGAGCATAAGTATTTTATTAAACTCTCGTATCATTTGATGATTATTAATTTCTCTACCTCACCAAAGAGATAAAGCCGGCGTAATTGGGAGATACATGGGAATTTTGTGAAGGTATGTTTTTTACAGTGGTATGTTATGAACAATAACATGGCTTAAAATTTCAAGTATGCTTGTATCCATCCAAGCAGACAGGGGGAGTAGAGGCAGGTTATCGGTACATAGCAGTTGGAATATTGTCAGGGGGAGTCACCCTTTTCCATTAATGTCAAAGGGAGGGAGAACGTAGGTCAAGAAGATCAAAGACATGGATCCAAGAGGAGCAGTGATCACATGGGGAGCACGTGTGTTTCCATCAATGACAAAGGGGGATATTGTTGATATGTGGTTGTCATTGATGTCGACCCAAGAAACACCAAAATATGCCTCGCCTTTGTTGACCAAAATGAAATGGAAAATCATGATGTTTTAAGTCCGGCTCATCCTTGTTAGATTCTCCTCGTCAAGCTGATGCTAGTGGTATGTGGCACGCCATGAGAGACTTCACAGTTTGAGAGTTATTCTTTTTCAAGAGGTATCTGTAATAATTTATTAATATATATAGAAATGTACAAGTGATTAAATCTTACAATGATGTCTTGCTTATATACCTAGGTAGGTTTACTTTCATGATTAGGCATGTCTTTTAGACATGCCTTTTCAGTTAACCAATGACATTTAAATAATAATTAATATGATTATTCATTATTTATGTTTAGTTTATACAATTTTATGTCTCTAACAATTTATCTTCATGATCAATCTATCTTAAGGTAGTGCTTCTGGACATCCTTGGCTCAGTGTAGTTCTAAGGCACTAACAAATCTTTGAAGCAATGGATCATGACATATTCCAAGGCCTAAAATTACATTGTGATCCTTTTAGGTCTTCCAACTTTTGAGCATAAGTATTTTATTAAACTCTGGTATCATTTGTTGATTATTAATTTCTCTCCCTCACCAAAGAGATCAAGCCAACATAATTGGGAGATACACAGGAATTTTGTGAAGGTTTGTTTTTTACAGTGGTTTGTTATGAACAATAACATGGCTTAGAATTTCAGGTATTTTCTTGAGTTGATGACAAGCTAAACAAGGTATATTTATGCCCTAATTTTGATCCAGGAAAAATTATATAAGTTCTAAGTAATCTAGATAGAAGTGCAATGAGAGGAAATTTTGAAGGTAGCATTTACCCAAGGTTATGAATCAACAGTAAATACTCACTATGTGTAGGAAGATTGTCACAATAATTGTCAGCATTACATCTACAACAATTTCATCATTCTGGAAATCTTTATATTAAAGAGTGCAATCCACATTTATGTAACATCATCTTCAGTAAGAGATTATGTGTAATCATCAAGGAAGTATGGAATAGATAGATAGGTGGTAGTTTGAATGTGTAGTCAAAGTAGCAATGTTATTTACTTATCAAGACTATTGCAGTAGGTAGTGCAAGAAACATACTTGGTAGGAGTAAACAAGTTTTGCAACAGTCCTCAAGAGTTCATCATTTTTTGCATTAAAGGTACTACATTAGAATATCTCCAAATAAAGTAGGGTTTATGGGATAAAGTTATTAAGGTTGATTGTAAGGCTTTCATTGTTGGGATTTCATTATTATATTGTTATTCATTATAAGTGGGCCATTGCCCCTGGTATGGGAGCCCACATTAATTTACAGAAGTACACTCATTCTAAGTGTGTCATTATCCCCGGTATGGAAACCCAATATATTTTTCAAATTCATTATCATTTTCAGGGAGGTTAGGTGGTGCTAGGCAGGTGATTGTAGCCACCTTCAGGTTGGAGCCTGAAAACACTTCAAGGTGATAGGGTGGTGCTAGTGCAAGTTTGAGCTTGCTAGGGTGTTGGAGAATCCTTTCAGTAACTATTGATAAAACTAGGGTGTTGGAGAATTCTTCCAGTTGGAGTTGGAAAATTGTATGATTTTATAGAGTAATAGGGAGTTGGGGATTCCATTTTCAGTTGGAGTTGAATAATTTGATTTACTCACAAAATTATTAGAAAAGTGTTCAATGGCTTTTGTCTCAGAGGGGTTTCCACCTAAAAATTCTAGTGTCTATTGTCTATTGTTTGTTTATGCTATGATTTGAAGTTGAATATTAATTAATGCTCTGAAAATATTAATAAGTTACTAATTGATAAGAAATATTGATTCACCCCCCTCTCAATATTTCCAACGGAACAAGAAATATTACAATCAAGGGAAGCCTTGGAGTATGGTTCGTGATTTTGATGAGTAAAGCACATTTAGAAATGGAATTACAGTCCTTGGCACATCAAGGAGAATGTATGAGTATTGGAAAAATCCAATAGTTAGAAAACAAAAAAACTACAACACTTCTTCGTCACAAGTCCTAGAAGAGTCATTACTTTTGATCAGTAAGGATATTCAACAATATTCCTCGAAAAATGGGTATCACTAGGGTCTAAAGACGTTGTGATAGGTTGAAGATGGTGTTTCATTTTCAAAAAATATCACACTAATGTCATTGAAAGGACCTTCTAGAAACCTTTATAGCTTTGGCCACATGAGCAATAACCTAGATGCGGAAATAGGGGCATCCTCTACAACAATACCTAACAAGTTGGACATAATAATGTATGAGTATGGACCAGTCAAGATGGGGAAGATAGGATTTGGATGACACATTCTTGAATTCATTGTGACAGACCTTGAGGAAACAAGTGTATTTGGAAGTACTTCCTCATTGAGCATAGATCATCTCTAGCAGCAAAGACTTGAGAGAGGTCATGAACAACATTAAGTGCACATATTGTATTATGGCTTGGTTGAAAAAATTCATAGAGGAATGATATAAGTTGATAAGATCAACATGTGTGATTAAAATTCCATCTTAATTCTTACAACAACTTAAACCTATGATTAGAGGCATATATTAGATAGTTGGAAGCAAGGCAAAGACTAGTGTACTTTGTTAACACTATTGGAGCAAACATTGTGACTATTGGATAAAAAACTAAAGAACAAAGAAGGTATCAAGATCATTTCAAGAATTAAATCCTCCAACCCTTGTCATTTATGTCAAAGGGAGAGAAAAGAAGAAAATTAAAACAAGCCATCAGTTGAGGGGGAGTTTGGCTTGTTTCTTGCAACCTAGGGCATCATTTTTGCAGATGTTTTATTGGATTTTTTGATATCAATGCCAAAGGCGGAGACTATTGAGCATTGCTTTGTCATTGATGTCAACAAGACAAGTGTTGGAAAACCTACTTGTGTCTATGAGAAGGATTGTGAATGACAAGTGTGAGATCAACATTGAAGAATAACAAGTGTACATGGATTGAAGAACAAGGATCATTGACCATAGAACCATTTCCAAGTGATAAATCCAAATAACAAGTGTTATAAATAAAATATATATAATTAATAAAATTAATTTAAATAATAATAATCATAATTAATGCCTAATTAACTAGTGATTAGTTATGAAGAGGCATGTCTCTAAGGATGGTTGTTCCTAAAAGGGCACCTGCCTAAGTATATAAGTAGGCCCTCATTATAATAATCTCATATCTCACTTGTATTCAAATATTCTTATATATAAATTACTTATGTTACAATGGACGTCTTTGCCTTCAAAGTATTCTCAAGATTGTTGTGAAGAAGGAACTTGTTTTGTAACATTGTATCAAAGAATTCCTTTGAGTATACGAAATTTATATTCCTTTGAGTATATGGAATTTGTTCATTATATTGATATCATAGTTGTTCGATCCTCAGGTCACTCATCCACTGCACACAGATAGTTTGATCTGTCCTTTGGCCATCAACTTGTTGTCAACCTTGTTGTCGTTGTAATCGAAACGTTTCGCTACATAGTGTTGGAGGTTCTCCATTATGTCATCAAGCCTTTGATCATATATATATATATATATATATATATATATATATACATAATAAAATGTTATATTAACAAAAAAAGGTAAAACAACATACCTGGTCGTCTATGCCAGCATTCATCCACCTATTTGTAGCCTCCATAGCAGTCACAGACGCCAAGGCTGCAATCGCCCACGGCCAGAGGCCATTGTCGTTCTTGAACCCCTCACATACTATAACATGATTGTTGTGCCTCAAATTTTTTCTACGTCGACTGGATTACAGTCGAACTCTGCCTACTCTCTTTCGAATTCACTATCATTCTTGTTGTTGTTGCTTGGTCCACTGTCATTAACACTGTGCCATCAACCAACTATCACCAAAATTCATTTCCATCTATATAGATTCTTCTATAGCCACATTAATTCCGCATGTGAGTGAATGGTGTGATGTGACAATTCGTAAAGTCAAGTTTTTTTTGCATGGAATTTTTATTAGAAAATGATAAGAATATTAGCACTTCATAATTAAAAGAATTTATATATAGATATATATATGAAGTTATTAAAAAAAGGAAAGAAAACAATTGTGGTAACTGTGGTATTCAATTATATATATATATATATATATATATATATATATAATTGAATACCACAGTATATATATATATATATATATATATATATATATAAGTGTTTTACAAGTGAAAATGGTTATTACCTAAATAAAAAATGCTTAAAGAAAAGGGGAAGCATTATTAAAATAAAAGGAAAAAAATTAATTGAAATTATTTTAAGGAAGAAAAGATTATTAGAGATTTATTAAAAAAAGAAAGGCAGGGAAAAAATGGAATCTAATTCGAAGATGAATGAAGGAGCTATGGATTCCATACATAATTCTACGTTTTGGACCAGATGTTTGTTTTGTCGAACAAAATATGAGTATTCATTGATTTTTAAAAATCGCACAATATTTTGTCCAATATGTAGGAAATTGTTTACTTTGGAAGAATATCAAGGTAATCCACATACACAAATCAAAAGATTAAAATAAGAGCTCGTAAAACTTAAGCAAAAAAAGGAAGCATCAGAAAAGAAATATAAAGATCTTGAAGATCGATTTTATGAAAAATCAACAGAAATTAACAGAGAAATTTGGCATCTAAGGGACCTGTTGAAGGCTGGAACATGACTGCCTCAACATTGGGGAATACCACACGGTCAGGAGCTTAAAGAAACTCTATTTTTGTTGAAATTGGTGGGTCCAACTGGGTATAAAGGGACCAGTTTTCCATTTTAAAGAGATTTATTATAATAACAAAATGAAACTATTGAAATGATTTTATACCTAATGATGAAACTACTAAATAAAATTATTCTACCTATTTCCCGAGATAATACTTCTTTGTATGTGACTCAAAGAAAGATTTCACAAAGTATATAACAATGTATATCATTCAATACTTTTATGAAAAGAAAGCATATATGATAAACTAAATTAATTAATTTAGTTGGTTAAAACTCAAGCACATAAAAGATCTTGCTATCTCATACATAATCACAAATCATTCACTTTTTCACATCAATAGTGATAATGACTGATTGTTTTCAAAGCATTTATATAACGAAATAAGGTATAATAAATTTACTATGTAATTCAATAACACATAGCGATAACATAAAGATAATAGTACCTGATGCATTAGCGCTCAACGTATAAAAAGATAGATTTCAGGCTCAGCTTCTCATTTAGATAAATTTGGATTAAACAATAGTGCAAGTTCAAAGTTGTCTTCTCAAAATTCTAGACCTCTTTCTAAATGCATGAAAGGGGTTTAAATAACCTATTAATATTACAAAAATAGTAAACTTAGAATAAAAGTCTTTAAAAAAGCTTCAACAAACTAAGCTAAGATAAAGGACAGATAAATTAGTGATCTGTTGTAACAAGAATTCATGACTATAATCTGTATTGATTCTTCATCTACTCTCTGAGACCACATATATCTGTGAGCGGTTTTAGTTGGGGGAGGATGTACCGGTTTCATGCGCATTTTGTTGGGAATAATACTGATTCACTCCCCCTCTCAATATTATTCCCAACAATTGGAATCAAAGCAAGTCCTTTGGCAGAAGCTTGATCACTAGAAGGAGATCCGTAGTAACAATGGAAAAGAATCAAAAGAAAAAATCACCTCAAAAGAATAAGACATCTCAAAGGCATTGTATTTACAATTCAATAATTTTTCATTTCTCAATCAGATTTATATACACTACTTTAGTGAAGCGAACTTGCGTGTGCACACTACTGTGATTAAAGAAACTAGCGTATTCCCAGATAACTTATGATTTAGTCAATTTATCATGTGTTGATCTTTAATTAGTGCATCAGTATATTATTATACAGTAACTATGTGTAGTAATAACATAATAAACCATCACACATAAGAAACACACATGAACACCAAGATTTAAGGTGGAACCCAATGTGGGAGAAAAACCACTTGCTGATGTCGACTCTGTCTTCTTTTAATATAAAGAAAATGTGTTTACAATCTTGTACTGGTGCAGACTCGTACCAGTATGCAAGCACCCACCTGTAGAAGGCTACAACCTTCTCTCATTCTCCAGCTTCTACCGGAGGGGAGCTACAACCCTCTAGCTCTTGTACTAGCCGATATGTTTACTAGTACATAGGTGACAACCTAAAGAAGGCTACAACCTTCTCTCATTCTCCAGCTTATACTGGAAGGAAGCTACAACCCCCTAGCTCTTTTACTAGACAACATGTTTACTAGTACGTAGGCGCCGGCCTATAGAAGGCTACAACCTTCACCCGTTCTCCAGTTGTTGCTAGAAGGGAGCTCCAACCCCCTTTTCAAATCACCAGCCACTACCGGAAGGAATATTTGACTTCCTTATTGAAGGCTCCAGCCCTTAGTATCCTCCAGGGACCACGTTTCATAAATTTTCAGACTAGATACTCTTGGTACACCATAACACAATATGAAGGCCACGTTTCATCAAATTTTCACACTGGACCCATTAGTAACATTGAAGCTCAAAATCAATCACCACTGCAATACATCCATCAAATACATATGCATAAACCAATCACTGAAACTCAATCATCAATCTCTAATATAACTGAAACCCAATCATCAATCTATGAATCAATCAATCACTGAACCTCTGACATACTGAATTAAACAATCACTGAAACTCTAACACAACTGAATCAACCATCGATTCAAACTTAATCAAATTCAACCAATCAACTGGAAAAGACAGATCACTATAACCAGTACACATATCTGAACCCAAAACACTGCATCAACAACCAGAGCCAACTGTAACCTCAAAAATCATGTGTCAGAATGTATACACTCCTTCAATGAAGCCAACCTGCGTGTATACACCACTTCCTTTAGCCCAACCTACATATACCTCTAAAGATACTGAATCATAAAACCTCTGAACCAAAAATTGTACCAATCAGTGACATTCTTGAAGATATACTGTCATATCACAGAGTTCTAAATAGATAACAACAAGGATCACCCTTCTTTCTCAATCAATCAATCAACCAGACTGAATCTCCTTATACAATTAATTTTACTTTTAGATCTAATCAAGACATCATTGACAAACAGCAGTAAAATAGCAACACTGATCAGATAGATCATTCATCCCTGAACAGCAATAATTTCTTCTACATACGCTCCTTGGAAATGTCGAACCAGTGTGTATACACCAGTTCACCAAGGCGAACTAGCGTATATATCTACAGTTACTTACTTATAACTTCGCAGCCATTCCAAACTTCAGACATACCCAGATTATGACATATAAAGGATAAAACATTCATTAGCATTCATATCTAGCCTATCCATTATCATATCACATAATGATAAGTCATTATGATCCTGATCTATTATTAGATCTCATACATCATCAAACACTCAGGGGCATACTTAGTTCAGATCATTTAAAGCATCATAAACCCATAACATGCATAATTTCTTTTGATCTAACACTTCATAAGATATTCATTACATGTGCACTATGCCCTTTGATCTTCTCGTCCTTATATAGTTTTAGCCTTTCTCAATACCTTGGACCAAACAACACTTAGAACCTATGGTATTCTTGGACAAGATCAAATAACGGTTACTCCGCTCAATAATGTGGGCTAATACCATGGTATTGATCCTTGGTATTATTTCACCTTAATTTCCTTATTTTTTCATCCCATATGTGCTTTTCCTCTTGTGAAAGTGTGTGCATACATATATGCCCTTTTTGTACAATGAACCCACGTGTATATGCTCTTTTTTGTATAGTGAACCCACGTATACCACTTAACATACCTAAAAACATCCTTTTTCTTTGACTTCTTGATTCTGATATGTAGTCATTTGTTCCAATATCCTATTCTTGTGTACAATTTCCATGTTACCTCTAAATTGACCTGTTATAATGTGATTTTCCATCATACATCACTTATGAACTGTTTCTCTAAACTGCCCTGCATTTTGTCACGTCTGTAAACACAACTGCCATGCATTTTGTCACATCCTGTTTATACTTTTATCAATTAGTTCAGTCATCAAATATCAAGGACAATACACACTAACAATCTCCCTGTAACAAACCTCTGACCAGTATTCTCTTCCATCATTTTGCCACCTCTGAACTGTCCTGTAGATTCATCTAGTTGCCATATACTTGTTCTGCTACAAGTGGGTTTCCATCAAGCACAACACATGCATCATAATTCCAAAAATGTCCCCCTTTGGACTTGATGGTGTTATCACTCTAAAATTTCCCTAGGGTTGTCATGTTGTGTTTAAAGAAATGATAGAGGTAACCACAAACCTACTTTTGAGATCAGGATCTAGCCTTCCTAATGCTCAGAGAGGGCTCTCTCTTAATGATTTAACTTTGTTGAGTTAAATGATTTTAGGCTAGTTATTTAAGCTTGATTGGGTTTTGATTTGATTTGGTGGTGGAATCACTGATTTAGATGGATAGATAAGTGTCTTTTTACCATTGGGCCATGGAATCCAAATGTCAAGAAAACGGGACTGAATCAAGTTCTAAAGATAGTGTTCACAGGGCAAGGTAGCTGAGTAAATTCAGATCTTTTAGGCTGGATGGTGAAGTTGTTTTTCGATCGGGGTCAAGGATCAATTAAGGATTCCTGAAACCGGATAATGAGGGAAATGAAAGAGGTCAATTGAAACTAGGGAGAAATGAAGAATTCCCTATTTTGGATATCATAAGAAAACATCAAAATGAATAATTGTTCAAGACAAAGTGTACTTAAACAAATTATGTAGTAACATTCCAGTTATTTCACTCGAATTGGAAAACATGTATGTATGTGAAATACTTAAGAAAATAACAATTTGACAAATGAAAGATACTTCACTGAAGTGGACCAACAAATGAATCACGTAATGAAATGCCTTTATTACTCAGTCCAGTCTGCTGACTTGAAAATGTTATAATAAACCCGCAGGTTTAGATCAATATAGCTATAGAAATGTTCAACAATCCACACTCAATACTTTGAGTTGTGAAGTATTTATACAAAAAACTTATTACAAAATATCCTAAACAATTTTAGGAATTATTCAAGGAAAAAGAAATATCTTCATGCAAGAAGATAGAGACAGATATGTAACGGATGCAAGTTGTCCCTCTTTTATTGTTTGTTGTTTTGATATTTTGTTGCTTTCTCTCTTTGGTTGTTGCTCTATGCTGGTTGTCCCTTTACTCTGCCTTTGACTTTTAAACTTTGTCTTTTACCTGATACTCTTTGACTTAGTTGATCTATTAGTCTCTGTTGTTTTACCTTGGCTACCCTTGACTGCTCTATTTTACCTTTCATCTTCATAGTAAATCATTCAACTTTTCCCAAGACTCTGCATCTGGTAATTTAATATTTACCATTCTTCTGTAGATTTCATCAGTTTCTATGTATTTTTCAAAGGTAGGCTTGTTTATAAAAAGATGTTTTACCTCATGCTAGAGGTAAAAGAGGTTCTCAAAAGTCTGATAGAGCACTTTTCCTGTAGGAATCCCTTTCATGGAGGAATTGTTGGCTTTTTCCTTTGCCACTTCTCTAATTCTCTTGTCATAGTCTTCATGTGGCATCAACCTATCATTTATCACCAATGGATTAGGCAAACATTTCTACCTCAAAGCATCAAATTTCAGCATAAACCTAGCTATTGCTAGCTCCATTATTTGGCATTTCTCCTCAAGTTGTATCATTAGGTTTCTCTTGGTGATTACCTTCTTTACCTCTAGTATGGTCTCAGTTCTGTCAGCTATTCCAAGCTCCTGCAATTCATACTTGTTCTTTGAGTTAAGGAACTGGATTATTCTTGAGGCTTCTTCTGGCTTATTCCCAAGTTCGACTCTAACCCTTTGAATTGCCTCACCAGCCTCTTTGACCAAATCATTCTGTTCAAATATCACTTGTATAGATGGCCAAATATCATTGAATGAGTCAATGATATTGGCCCATAAAATTTGTTTTCCTTGGGCTAGTGGCTCTTTCAGTGCCAATTTCTTCTCTAACTTCTCTATCCTTTCATTCAACCTGTTTGATTTCTATGTTTCATTCTTATACATGATTTGAGCCAATTTATTTTCATCCTATAGACTTTTTATTTGTTCTTTAAGTCTATTTATTTCATTTGTTTGGATGGACATATCTTCCATGGCTTTGATCAGTTTACTTGCTTCATCACTAGGATGAGCTGTTGTTGTTGTTGAACCTGTGTTGTGCTCTACAACAACCCCCCATTTCATATCATTTTTATTTATAAATATTAACATATGAAATGGATCCCTTTGAAAAGTTTAATTGGTATCAATACTTCTATAATTCAAAAGGGTCTGATAATCAAATGAGCTCATTTATTTAAGCCTTTCGAAGAACCATTTTTCAACAAATAAAACAATCTTTTATTATTGCGATAAAGCGATCGCAAGATCGCATATCGCAATGACATGGAAAACGCATATAAGTGTCACATTGGTCTCTACCGATGCGATTTCGCTATCGGTGATCGGCAATACTCCATACACATCTTAAAAACGCACATAACATCAGCTCCGACGCGACGCGACATCGGCGATCGACTATCGGCGATACTTCGTATGCGGTCAAAGCATCTTAAGTCATTTACTCCGATCCGATGCAATTGCGCAATCGGCAGTTGGCAACATCCCATGCACATTAATAAGGCGCCCAGGTCTTACCCCCGATGCGATGCGATATCGGTGATCGGGGAATCGGCAATTCACTCTAAATGCACCTTGTTATATTTCTTCACACTAATCTGATGCGACGTCGCAATCGGTGTTCGGGAGGATCCTATGCTTATGATTATATAATACCTATTCTCCTAAAGCGATGCGATATCGCTATCGGCGATCGGAATTTCAAAAGGCATAGCTTGAAGATCTAAAGTATTATTGATATCCGATCGATAGAGCGTGGATTTCGAAAAAGCCATTAAATGGAGGGATAAGGTGATGTATTCGTATTTAAAGTTTTGCCCCTTCTATTAACGATCACCTGCGCTCAACCGCCAAAATATCCATTGCACGCTTAAGGGAGTCATTCAGCCGGATAACGGTGTAATAAGCATTTAAGGAGTAGCAGGCCTTAAACGACCATTTAATATATCTTTAATATCTTCTCATTGATTGGATCTGCAGCCATTTTTGAGAGTTAATCTCTCGGCACACTTCGATTGATATATCTCTCCCACCATAGGTCCTCATTATTATATTTCTATGTTACGATTTTTCTTGCCTTTGTGCAGAATTCATCTTTCAAGAGAAGCCTGAGCAAGATGGGAAAGAAATCTAAGAAGACCGCGGGTTCCGCTGCTACATCAGTTGCAGGACAAGCTGTCGTAGATAAAAAGAAGGGCTTAATATCAGATACTACATGCACGGGTCTTACCAGAGCTACATGGCAAGGCACGTATAATCTGCTAGAAGCCGAACAACCAGTGGTAACAGTGACGGAAGCTACTGCGATCCTACTCGCAAGTCTGATTGCACTCTCAAAGACTTAGCCGACTCTTTCCTTCACAGGATAGCGGCCAGAGAACAGATTCTCCCCTACACAGACGTCGTGCGATGGGCAATTGAGGAAATTCCAATCCTCGACAGAACTTTTAGCACCAGAGATGGGAGGATTTTTGGATCGTTCAAGCCAGAGCATCTAAGGCAAATGTATAATTTGCCTGAGCCAGAGAAAGTGTATAACAAGACGTTCCTGGAGAAATTTGCAAGTGATAATGAAGTGGAATCCGAACCCATCCGAGATTGGAGGTAGAATCCAGCCAAACACAAGCACGAGTCTTCCGGTAAGTACTCAGTCGATTCTTTGGCTTCTCCCTATTGCTATGCGGGGATAATGATGTGTAGGCTATGGGGATTACATGACTCTGCTAACTTTACCATAGAGATGGTTCCTCTAATGGAAGCAGCAGTAAACAGCATAATTATGGATTGGGCCACTATTCTCTCTGATAAGCTAGTCGTAGCTATTCGTGATTTTAGAGCTAATTCTGTTGTCACTGAAAGGAAAATTCCCCCGTTTTATTACAGTGCATATATTTTAGATACATTATGTTTCAATTCTGAGTTTCCCATCCTCGGTTGGAGGTGGACTGCCCAAGACCCCTCACCCATTCATATATACCACCAAAAATTGTGGAAATCTTCTTACAAGCACCATTTGTACCAAATCTGCAATGGCTTTATGGTTCCCATTCATTATTCTATTTTTGATAAGCCCATTCCCAAAATCTCCTATCTAGCTTCCTTTGATTTACCGGCGGTAGCGAGTTGGTTTGGAGAAGAGAGATTTACCTACATTAGGGTTTTCGGCAGCCAAGCCAATCCGCATGTTCTCCCTTTGTATATTCCAGATAAACTGCTAGCAAGAGAAATCGCCTATCAAATTATGGCAGAGAGTACTACACAGACTCTCAAGAAAGAAAAGAAGAGGGGCTGGCCCTCTTTTCCCTTGAGAATTGGTGTCTATACTCTGCATGATCTCAAACATGCAGAAAAGGAAGCCACAAAGATTCAGTCCTTAACCCTGGCCACTATCCCAAATAGGCTATATGATCCAAAGAAAAATGCCTATACTGCATTGGAACAGGCCAAATTAACAAAATTTGACCATCAAGAAGATTGGTTTGACGACCTATTCGTTTCAGTCGAAACAATAGGTCAAGCTAAAGAACTTGCTCGATTGAAATATAATGATGAAGGGTTAACTGAGTTCAATAAACTTAGGGAGCAGAGGTTGCAAACTCTGCCTCTAGATTTACTGGCAACAACCCCAGCGACATCTTCAAGCGAGCCTGGTCAGCAACAGTCAAGCCAGCCTCCTGTTATAAGAAAAGAACAAGCGGAAAAGCAAAAGAAAGAACAAACAGAAAAACAGCAGAGAGTACAAATGGAACAAGAAGAGAAAAAGAAGAAAGAGGTAGAGGAACAGCAGAAGAGGGAACAAGAGGAGAAACAAAAAAAAGAACTGGCAGATAGGCAGAAAAGGGAACAAGAAGAAAAACAGAGGGGAGAGAAAGAGGAGCAGCAGAGGAAAGAGCAGGAAAAAGAGCGGAGCGAGTCCCAAGCCGAGAAGAAGAAACAAACCACCATTGATCCCGAATTGCTCCAACAGTGGAAGCAATTTGACTCTATTATCAGTGGAATGGAATGTTCCAAAGATACGGACACCTCCAAAACAAATGACACACAGGACATCACTTCTCCTCAGGTTCTAAGCGGAACCAGCGGCCCACCCATTTCTAAGGATGTTGAGGTAATTCCTAAAGACCCTTCCGATCAAATCGTTCTCCAGGTGGAAGATATTCCTCCCTTGGATGTTTTCTACAGCCCAAGGCATAGAGCAGTTGTAAAGCGATCAAGGAAAAGACGAAGGACTGATCAACCTTCTATCTTTCCAGAGCAAACAGTCACGGGTAATGTAGTATGGAAGGAGGAATTGGACCCCTCCGATGACCTAACAAAGCTGTCACAGTATGCAGGTGCCTATTCTGCAGCGACTATTGATAAGGCATCAGAGGTAAGTCTTCTACTGAAGACTAAGGACCAAGAAATTTTTGCACTACAGGCAGAAGTGACCGAGGCAAAACAGAAGGCAGCATAAGCAGAAGAGCAGTTGTTGGCACAACAGCAAACGAACAATTTATTAACCCAGCAATTGCAAACAGAGAGGCAGAGGATCGACCAAAGTGCGATCCAAAAACAAAAGGAATTATCGGAGGCATTGGCACAGTTGAGGACAGCAAATGAGCTGATGATGAAAACGAAGGACGAGCAAATCGCTCAATTGTCATCACAGCTTGAAATAATCAAAGGCGCTCCATAGGTGGATGAGTTCAGAAAGGAAGCATCACTAATAAACAATGCATTGATATCACAAATTAGGCTCCTTTGTCAACAACTCACTGAGGCAGAGCCATTGTGCGAGTTAACTACATCCATTAATCAGCAGGTAGAAAAGGCCAGGAATGAGTTAGACCAGGCCGACGAGATCATAAGTGGATATCTTGACTGGCAAGATTCTGATCAAGGGAGAGAAGCAAATTTGCCTAAGATTTCAGAAACATATAAAGACATACTTTTTACAGAATGGCACACA
The DNA here is from genome assembly GCA_031772625.1 of Pinus tabuliformis. Taxonomy (NCBI): domain Eukaryota; kingdom Viridiplantae; phylum Streptophyta; class Pinopsida; order Pinales; family Pinaceae; genus Pinus; species Pinus tabuliformis. Next base: position 1,294,400,427 of record CM062807.1, read on the forward strand.
CAGGTGATGAAAGCAGAAAGGGCAGCTTCAAGGTGTAAATCAACCTCCAGCAACCTAGTTGATCTGGTTAACAACACTCTCTACTTGGAAAATATGATCTCCCAATGCACGCTAGGAAAGATAACAACAACAAACATGTTGGAGCAAACGTGTTATCCTGACTTGGAGGAAAAAGGGAGATTAATCGCTGGGGTTAACAATTTGACCTTCGATGCATATTGGCTTTTCCTGATTAAGCCCCACACACAGAGAGTCACCCTTAAGTGTTTGACAGATGCTATCAGGTGTATAATTCCTGACATTCAGGATGCCACCTATGCTGCCCAGCTCAGTTCGCTTCTCAACAAACCACCCGAAGTTGAGCCAATGCTTGCGACAAGTCAGCTCAGGTTTAAAGGCAAGCAGCCTACCTAATAAATTATGTCACCGATTGCCAGATCGCTCCAGGAAATAGGATCAATATTTATTGATGTCAATTATGTAGGATTTCTGTTTATTAGATATTTAGATTAGTTTAGTATTTATAGACCCTTTCATTGTTTTGGAAAGGGTCGTAAAATTTTGTAATAGACTTAAAGACTGAAGTTTGCACTACTGTGCTTCAGCCTATATTCTTTTATGAAACTTGACCAATCGTTCTTAATTTGACAAGGAAGTTTCTTTATGCAATTGTGCACTACTGTCTTTTGTTGGGGATGTTTTCTGAGTCGAAGGAAGAACTGCGACATAGCGATTGATATATGGGAGTGTTAAGCAGCTTATATGGTACTTTTATCTGCGTCTGTATTCATTCCTTTTATATGAATTGTTGTGTAATTATTCTTGCTATTGTTGAATACATGTATGTGCTGTAACAGCAAATCTCTATCTCATCCCACTATTGGATGTTTTGCGATATGCCTTTTCCTTTAATCATGCATGTAACAATGATATAAATGATAAAGTGTGGTAATTTCGCTGTTATCGCTTTGCGTAACTATTTATGCACAGTAGTCTTGAATGATTTAATATCTATGTTTTAGAGATGGAGTCATCTATATGCCTGTCTTAAAGCACAGATCATCAAACGCTACGCTTTAGAAATCGATAAGTCCCCCGGGGTAGATCATAGTTATTATATTTCTTTTTTGCTGATAGTTTTAGTTATTCGCTTATCGCCAGCATATTCTATAAGTCATTCATCCATCCCTTTTACCTATAATTTTTGGGAAACTGGTCCCATTATCCCCAGTCGGAGCCACTATTCCAAACGGAAAAGGAGCTGTATTAAGGTCCGGACCGGGTGGTTTCCCCAATGTTGTTGCAGCGATTTTCGAGGCATCAACATTTTTGGCGCTAGAAGGAGGGCCATCAACTGTGAATGGCACATAAGTCAAAACCTATAAGCCATTCTAAGAGTAATTCTCCCTCCGTATCCCCTCAATCTTCCCATTTGCATACTGGTTCGCCGGTATCCAAACAAGGAGAAGGGGAATCAACTACCACTGCTCAAACTCATCATACTCCAGAACAATTGAGTCTTGAATCACCTGAAGTCCAGTCTCTTATCCACAAACTTCAGAGCTTCTCGATTTCACCACAGAAATCTGAAGTATCACAAAGCAGTGCGACTTCGCAGTTCAATTTAACTCATCCTCTCACCAGACTTCAGAGCGAAAAACTCGGTATTGAACCCACTGAGTTCCGTTTACCCAGAAGGAAAAAGGCGAAGAAAATTACTGAAGGATCTGATAGTGGAGAGCTTTCATCCACTTCTTCCATTGCATCTTCCCCTCTGCAAAGTCAACCATCCACTTCCCCATTACATATTGTCGTTCACCAGGGATTAGAAGCCTCAACATCCCAACCTATTCACTCCTCATCATTAATTCCTTCCCATACATCTGGAATTCCAACAGTAGTATCAACCACTGTTGCTATTATAATGGCAGACCCATGGACTAGGCCAGGTGCAGTCAACATGCTTGCACCATTGCATCCTTTACCAGATGCTCCTGAAAAATGGCTACCTAAATTTAACCCAGATGACGGGACCCAGGCTGAAGAACACATTAATAATTTTATGTTAGCAGTCAACTTGAAAGGAGTAACAGAACAAGATGTTGTTGTTAGACTCTTCCCGTACACCTTGCAAGGATCAGCGGGATCCTGGTATTTTTCCTTACCTTCTGGTTCAATTACCAGTTGGAACACTTGCCAAGAGCAGTTTCTTACCAAATATGGAGATGATAGGTCCTTAGCTACTTTAATAAACGACCTCTCCAATCTGAGAATAGAGCATAGGGAACCAATAAAGGAATTTAATGCTAGATTTAATAAACTCCTGAATAAAATCCCTACAGCTTCCAAACCAAGTGAACAAATTCGAAGCGAATGGTATATTACCGCCCTACCTACCAATATAGCCAGTTTTGTAGACAGGGCTGGCAAACCTACCTTAGCTGAAAACATGAGAGAAGCACTTGCTGTGGAAAAGCGCATCAATGCTCTAGAGAAGAAAGCTGCTTTGGAAGACAGAAAAGCCAAAAGAGTCTCATTTAAAGAAGATTCCAAGAAGAAAACCCCAAAAGACCCATACGACATGGAGGGTTTGCAAAAAGTCCTGAAAACTTTGTCTAACGAAATGGTTGAAATAAAGAAGCAGGTGGCCGAAACCTCAAACAAAAGACCATTTAGGACTTATAAGAAAACTGAAACAAAGCCACCTAATGTCATATCTAACGCAGATTCAGAGCAAGAAGAAGAGGAAGAGGAAATGACCTCACAAACTGATGATGAAGAAGAAGTAGCTGAATGCCACGGAATGTGGGATTTTATACTCCCTAACTCTGATACCGATAACGAAGAAGAAGCCTTCCCGGTTACTACAAGAAGTAAAAGTACTTCTGAACCTGCCCAGGCAACTTCAAAGAAAAGGAGTGCAGGTGCTACCACAACAAAGGAAAAAGTTCCCCCAAAGAAATCACCTGTAGTAGTTCCCCAAAACCAGCCTTCAACTTCTAATTCTCCTTCAACATCCAAAACATTAGTGGTATCTGATTCAATGGAATATAACATTGTTGATGACATGAAGAAAACTAAAGCAAACATAACTATGTTTGAACTTAGTAAATTAAAACATCAGCAAAAATTACTTCTTAAAGAATTGAATGATGTTCCCTCTACACCCCTTCCCAGTGCAAAAGCTGCTAATGATTCAAGCCAACCTCCTCCAGGTATGGTTGAAGCTACCAATTCAGTTCTAATCGGAGATAGATCTAATTCTCATACTCCACCCTTCCTGCTGACCTATGAGATTTATAACAGAAACCTGCACAACTGTTTAATTGACTCAGGGGCATCATCCAACATAATGCCAGCTTCAGTTTGCTCTAAATTGAATATTGAACCCCAGAAGTCTACCATTCATATTGTATAGTTGGACAGGACCAAAGCGCAGGTTGTGGGAGAAATTAATTCCGTAACTATCAGGTTGTCTGCCGATCCTAGAGTTGTACAGAGAATTGACATCCTAATAGCCGATATACCTGAATTTTACGGTTTAATTCTGAGTAGGGATTGGTCCGAGAAATTGCATGGGTATATTTCCACCGATTGGTCACATATGTGGCTTCCCTACAAGGGGAAGCCAAATCAAATAAGGATCGATCGAGAGAAGCACATGACCCATACAGTTACTGAATTTGAGCAAGAAAACCAACCTGTAGCGTTCAACAACAACATTTTGGGGAATTATTCGTCAGAGTCATTCTTTGGCAACTTTGTTGCCCAACCATCTCCTTTTTCAGTCAATCATTTTACATCTCAGATTGAAAAATTTTCACAAACTGATAAGTCTAGATGTTTTAATGATGCTGAGGAAGATGTAAATACTTTTGTTAATACTTCTTTATTTTGGTCTTTATATTTTGATGGCTCTAAGTCCAGCGAGGGCTCAGGAGCAGGTTGCATTTTGGTTAGTCCACAAGGAGAAAAGACAATGTTGTCTTGTAGGTTAGAATTTGAATGCACTAATAACACAGCCGAATATGAAGCTTTAGTCCAGGGATTATATAAAGCAATCGGCCTTAAAGTGCAATATCTAAAAGTATTCAGCAATTCTGAAATTATTGTTAAACAGGTGAGGAATGCAATTCATTGTCTTTCAAATCACCTCAAGCATTATCAATCTCTAGTACAGGATCTTACCTCACACTTTTCAGCATTTAATATTTCCTCCATTCCTAGGTCGCAAAACTCAGCAGCCGACCTACTAGCCAATGTAGCCTCCAAGCTTCTACCTTCTGAAGGCTACAGCCTTGATAGATTTTCCGTAGAATTGCTTTTTAGGCCTTCAATTCCCGATAATGTCACTAATTGGAGAGTATTTAACCATGATGAAGATATCTTGCAATTTCTAACTTCTGAAAAGTCCTATGACAATCAAATTATTGAGGAGAATGACCATGATCTACAAATGAAAGAAACACCTCAGGAAAATTCAATTCCTAAACCAGTGGTAAAGCTCGAAGATCTTTATGATATCAAAGACAGGTTTAAACCTGTAATTAATGCAAAGCTTCAAAGTTCTACCCTTAGGTTTGAATTGATAAATCTAGGTACTGACCATGCTCCTCAAAACATCAATTTAGGACTAGGACTTTCCTTGGAAGAAAAGGAGGCATTCATTAAACTGTTAAGAAAAAACAAACAGGTCTTTGCTTGGAAGTATGATGATTTGAAGACATATGATACATCCATTATCCAGCATACTATTCCTATGCTTCCTGATCAGAAACCAATTCAGCAGAAGTTAAGAAAAATACATCCAAATTTAGAGAGCCAGATAAAGTCGGAACTCAACAAGCTCTTGAAAGCCAAGATTATTTTTCCTATCCGACACTCAAACTGGGTCTCTAATATGGTGCCAGTCAGAAAGAAAAATGGCGACATTCGAATTTGTATTGATTTCAGAAATTTAAACAAAGCGAGCTTGAAAGATAACTTCCCATTACCTACTATGGAGAAAATACTCCAATCAGTAGCAGGCTCTGAATTGATGTCCTTTCTTGATGGATTCTCAGGATATAACCAAGTTCTGGTTCATCCTGATGATCAACTTAAAACCACATTCAGAACAAAATGGGGAACATATGCGTATCAGAAAATGCCTTTCGGACTTATAAATGCAGAAGCGACATTCCAGAGAGCTATGGATATAGCCTTTAGAGGGTTGATTAATAGAACAGTAGTCGTCTATCTAGACGATATTACTGTATTCTCTAAGAAGAGGTATAATCATTTGCATGATCTAAATCAAATCTTTCAGCGTTGCAAAAGATATGGTATTTCTCTTAACCCAAAGAAATCTTTCTTTGCTCTTGATCAAGGAAAACTCTTAGGTTTTATTGTATCCAAAGATGGCATTTATATCGATCCTGATCGGATCAAGGAAATCTCTGAAATCCCTTTCCCACACAATAAAAAGTCAATGCAGTCATTTTTAGGCCAAATCAATTTTGTTAAAATATTTGTTCCTGATCTTTCTCAAATTATTTTACCACTTCAAACAATGATCAAGAAGAATTCAGTCTTCAAGTGGGGATCAGCAAAAAAGCAAGCTTTTGATATAATCAAGCAATCAATAATCAATGCCCCAGCCTTGAATACTCCAAATTTTTCTAATCATTTTACATTGTATACCATTGCATCCGACGTGTCTTATGTTGTAGTTCTCACGCAGCTAAATGCTCACAATTTGGAAGCACCCATTTCATTCTTTAGCTCAAATCTTCAGGGTGCCAAATTGAATTACTCCGATGTAGAAAAACAAGCCTTTGTTGTTTTTAAAGCAGTCAAACATTATAGACCCTTCCTTTTGAAAACCCACACAAAAGTGATAGTTCCTTTCCCGGAAGTTAGGCAACTATTAATCCAAAAAGAGTTGGGTGAGAAAAGGGCAAATTGGGTCACAGCGCTTCAAGAGTATGACTTAGAAATTAGGCCAGCAAAGATTGTTAGGGGTCAAGTTTTTTGCAAGATATTGGCAGGAGCATCCAACATTCCAGAATCAAGCGATACAGAACAAACTCAAGAAATCAATCAGATAAGTGTTACTGATTCTGGATCTCAATATGCAGATGTAATCTTTTATTTAAAGAATGGTTATGCACCTCCGAATTTGTCTTACAAAAACAAAAGGGCCATTAGGTTAAAAGCGAAAAATTTTACAATTATTGATGACGTGCTTTTTAGGCAGAATTATGATTCTATCTTGTTAAGATGCCTTGAGAAACTTGAAGCTCAAAAGGTTTTGCAGGAGTTACATGATGGACCAGCAGGAGGACATTTCGGAGCTGACACAACAGCTCACAAAATTATTCATGCTGGTTACTATTGGCCTACTCTGTCTAAAGATGCCCATGAGTATGTAAGGAAATGTCTCAATTGTCAAACTGCTAGTGGAAGACAACGTAAACCAGCTTTCCCTCTGCAACCAGTCAATATTGAACAACCATTTGAGCAGTGGGGATTGGACATCATTGGGGAGATTACTCCACCATCTTCCAAACAGCATAAGTATATCCTTACTGCTACCGATTATTTTACTAAGTGGGTTGAGGCAATCCCTTTAAAGACAGCAAATTCTGAAGCAATCATTGAATTCATAGATCAATTCATTATTACCAGGTTTGGCATCCCAAAAGCTCTTGTTTTTGATAATGCATCTTACTTTTCAGGCAATGCTATGTTTGATTTCGCTATTAAAAGAGGATTTAAGTTAAAATATTCTGCTAATTACTATCCCCAAGGAAATGGTTTAGCGGAATCTACTAATAAGAATCTGATTAAAATCATTAAGCGAACTATCGAACAAAATCAGAGAAATTGGCACAAATCCTTAGTGTTTGCATTATGCGCTGATAGGATAACACTGAAAGCTTCTATTGGAACTTCTCCGTTTAATCTCGTATATGGAAAAGAAGCAATCCTACCCACAAATCTTGTTATTCCTTCTTTAGCCCTAGTGCAGTTTATTGAGGAAACTCCTTCCTCTTCTATTCAGTTTAGACATGACCAGATTCTAAAATTAGAGGAGGAAAGAGAAAAAGCCAAGGTTATCCATGCCAAACATCAGCAAGTCATCAAAGCAGCTTTTGATTCAGTCTTGTCCGGTTCAAAACAATTCCAAGTCGGTGATTTAGTTCTGAAATGGGACAAAGCCCATGAGGACAAGGGTAAACACTCCAAGTTCCAGAAGTTGTGGCTTGGACCATTTCAGATTTGTGAGAAGATAGGCCATTCAACATTTATATTGCAAGATTTATCAGGTTTGAGAGATTCTCTCCCTGTTAATGGCCTTATCTTGAAGAAATTCTTTAACTGAGGAGGTAACCCCTTCTCCTTTCATTTCAGTAGGATTTTGTAGTTTGTAGGATTTTTAGAAAATAAGGTTGTGAGATATCTTCCATTGACCTTTTGCTGTGTTTGAAAAAGTTATCCCACAGAACCAGTATGAACATTTGCTTTTAAATAATAGAACTTTTAACCAAAAAAGGATAATTTCTAGGAAATTAGATATCATTGTATTCTGAAACCACAGTTCAAGTTTTGTCAACTCCTCTCAAATCATAGAAATATTGTAAATCATTTTCTGTTTTCAAATTGGTCTCAAAAGGTTATCAATATCAAGATAGAAATCAATCCAATCTTAGCATCTTCAACTCTTACCCTGTCATCCATTTACTCTTAAGGAAAAATTTGTTCACCCCATTCACCAAAGTTTATGATTATTCAGAGTGTAATTCTAAAATATAAGATATTAAAGATAAGAGGTCTTATTACAAGCCTGCTTACCATGTTCATAGGGAAATAGTTTATCTGACATTACCAATACTGCAAACCAAAACAGGGTAATGGCTTGAAATTACAAGACAAGGGGTCTCATCACGAGCCAGCTTGTTCAGTTAGACTACTACCAGTGAATGGCATTGTCAATAGCTGGCCACCAAACCAGGACAATGGCTTTTTATCTTATCAACAACAGAAAAGGAAATAAAGTACAAAATATGAAAACATATTTTGAATTCATTCTGTTAATCACACTCTTAATTGGATGGGACAATGGACAATCACATGGTTAAAAGGTATCCCTGTCGAAACTATAGATGTTTGCTGGCAGCAGAGGCTCTACCTATGACAGAGGAGTTTATTATAAAAGCTGATTTGGAAAGATATTCTATTTTATCATTATAAACCAATAAAGGCCTATTTTAAACACAGAATGTATTTATTTTCTTAAAAAAGAGGAAGTCAACAAAATAGTTTCATTTTCCTCAGAATACATAGAAATCTAGTTATATTAGAATTTTCCCCTTTGATTGAAAATCTATTTTTGAAAAAGCTTAAGTGTTTCTATTTTTGACAGAGATAACTGGTTCTTCCAGCGAATCGCCAATTGTTGTGCTCTACAACAACCCCCCATTTCATATCATTTTTATTTATAAATATTAACATATGAAATGGGTCCCTTTGAAAAGTTTAATTGGTATCAATACTTCTATAATTCAAAAGGGTCTGATAATCAAATGAGCTCATTTATTTAAGCATTTCGAAGAACCATTTTTCAACAAATAAAACAATCTTTTATTATTGCGATAAAGCGATCGCAAGATCGCATATCGCAATGACATGGAAAACGCATATAAGTGTCACATTGGTCTCTGCCGATGCGATTTCGCTATCGGCGATCGGCAATACTCCATACACATCTTAAAAACGCACATAACATAAGCTCCGACGCGACGCGATATCGGCGATCGGCTATCGGCGATACTTCGTATGCGGTCAAAGCATCTTAAGTCATTTACTCTGATCCGATGCAATTGCGCAATCGGCAGTCGGCAACATCCCATGCACATTAATAAGGCGCCCAGGTCTTACCCCCGATGCGATGCGATATCGGTGATCGGGGAATCGGCAATTCACTCTAAATGCACCTTGTTATATTTCTTCACACTAATCCGATGCGACGTCGCAATCGGCGTTTGGGAGGATCCTATGCTTATGATTATATAATACCTATTCTCCTAAAGCGATGCGATATCGCTATTGGCGATCGGAATTTCAAAAGGCATAGCTTGAAGATCTAAAGTATTATTGATATCCGATCGATAGAGCGCGGATTTCGAAAAAGCCGTTAAATGGAGGGATAAGGTGATGTATTCGTATTTAAGTTTTGCCCCTTCGATTAACGATCACCTGCGCTCAACCGCCAAAATATCCATTGCACGCTTAAGGGAGTCATTCAGCCGGATAACGGTGTAATAAGCATTTAAGGAGTAGCAGGCCTTAAACGGCCATTTAATATATCTGTAATATCTTCTCATTGATTGGATCCGCAGCCATTTTTGAGAGTTAATCTCTCGGCACGCTTCGATTGATATATCTCTCCCACCATAGGTCCTCATTATTATATTTCTATGTTACGGTTTTTCTTGCCTTTGTGCAGAATTCATCTTTCAAGAGAAGCCTGAGCAAGATGGGAAAGAAATCTAAGAAGACCGCGGGTTCCGCTGCTACATCAGTTGCAGGACAAGCTGCCGCAGATAAAAAGAAGGGCTTAATATCAGATACTACATGCACGGGTCTTACCAGAGCTACATGGCAAGGCACGTATAATCTGCTAGAAGCCGAACAACCAGTGGTAACAGTGACGGAAACTACTGCAGATCCTACTCGCAAGTCTGATTGCACTCTCAAAGACTTAGCCGACTCTTTCCTTCACAGGATAGCGACCAGAGAACAGATTCTCCCCTACACAGACGTCGTGCGATGGGCAATTGAGGAAATTCCAATCCTCGACAGAACTTTTAGCACCAGAGATGGGAGGATTTTCGGATCGTTCAAGCCAGAGCATCTAAGGCAAATGTATCATTTGCCTGAGCTAGAGAAAGTGTATAACAAGACGTTCCTGGAGAAATTTGCAAGTGATAATGAAGTGGAATCCGAACCCATCCGGGATTGGAGGCAGAATCCAGCCAAACACAAGCACGAGTCTTCCGGTAAGTACTCAGTCGATTCTTTGGCTTCTCCCTATTGCTATGCGGGGATAATGATGTGTAGGCTATGGGGATTACATGACTCTGCTAACTTTACCATAGAGATGGTTCCTCTAATGGAAGCAGCAGTAAACAGCATAATTATGGATTGGGCCACTATTCTCTCTGATAAGCTAGTCGTAGCTGTTCATGATTTTAGAGCTAATTCTGTTGTCACTGAAAGGAAAATTCCCCCGTTTTATTACAGTGCATATATTTTAGATACATTATGTTTCAATTCTGAGTTTCCCGTCCTCGGTTGGAGGTGGACTGCCCAAGACCCCTCACCCATTCATATATACCACCAAAAAAATGTGGAAATCTTCTTACAAGCACCATTTGTACCAAATCTGAAATGGCTTTATGGTTCCCATTCATTATTCTATTTTTGATAAGCCCATTCCCAAAATCTCCTATCTAGCTTCCTTTGATTTACCGGCGGTAGCGAGTTGGTTTGGAGAAGAGAGATTTACCTACATTAGGGTTTTCGGCAGCCAAGCCAATCCGCATATTCTCCCTTTGTATATTCCAGATAAACTGCTAGCAAGAGAAATCGCCTATCAAATTATGGCAGAGAGTACTACACAGACTCTCAAGAAAGAAAAGAAGAGGGGCTGGCCCTCTTTTCCCTTGAGAATTGGTGTCTATACTCTGCATGATCTCAAACATGCAGAAAAGGAAGCCACAAAGATTCAGTCCTTAACCCTGGCCACTATCCCAAATAGGTTATATGATCCAAAGAAAAATGCCTATACTGCATTGGAACAGGCCAAATTAACAAAATTTGACCATCAAGAAGATTGGTTTGACGACCTATTGTTTCAGTCGAAACAATAGGTCAAGCTAAAGAACTTGCTCGATTGAAATATAATGATGAAGGGTTAACTGAGTTCAATAAACTTAGGGAGCAGAGGTTGCAAACTCTGCCTCTAGATTTACTGGCAACAACCCCAGCGACATCTTCAAGCGAGCCTGGTCAGCAACAGTCAAGCCAGCCTCCTGTTATAAGAAAAGAACAAGCGGAAAAGCAAAAGAAAGAACAAACAGAAAAACAGCAGAGAGTACAAATGGAACAAGAAGAGAAAAAGAAGAAAGAGGTATAGGAACAGCAGAAGAGGGAACAAGAGGAGAAACAGAAAAAAGAACTGGCAGATAGGCAGAAAAGGGAACAAGAAGAAAAACAGAGGGGAGAGAAAGAGGAGCAGCACAGGAAAGAGCAGGAAAAAGAGCGGAGCGAGTCCCAAGCCGAGAAGCAGAAACAAACCACCATTGATCCCGAATTTCTCCAACAGTGGAAGCAATTTGACTCTATTATCAGTGGAATGGAATGTTCCAAAGATACGGACACCTCCAAAACAAATGACACACAGGACATCACTTCTCCTCAGGTTCTAAGCGAAACCAGCGGCCCACCCATTTCTAAGGATGTTGAGGTAATTCCTAAAGACCCTTCCGATCAAATCGTTCTCCAGGTGGAAGATATTCCTCCCTTGGATGTTTTCTACAGCCCAAGGCATAGAGCAGTTGTAAAGCGATCAAAGAAAAGACGAAGGACTGATCAACCTTCTATCTTTCCAGAGCAAACAGTCACGGGTAATGTAGTATGGAAGGAGGAATTGGACCCCTCCGATGACCTAACAAAGCTATCATAGTATGCAGGTGCCTATTCTGCAGCGACTATTGATAAGGCATTAGAGGTAAGTCTTCTACTGAAGACTAAGGACCAAGAAATTTTTGCACTACAAGCAGAAGTGACCGAGGCAAAACAGAAGGCAGCACAAGCAGAAGAGCAGTTGCTGGCACAACAGCAAACGAACAATTTATTAACCCAGCAATTGCAAACAGAGAGGCAGAGGATCGACCAAAGCGCGATCCAGAAACAAAAGGAATTATCGGAGGCATTGGCACAGTTGAGGACAGCAAATGAGCTGATGATGAAAACGAAGGACAAGCAAATCGCTCAATTGTCATCACAGCTTGAAATAATCAAAGGCGCTCCACAGGTGGATGAGTTCAGAAAGGAAGCATCACTAATAAACAATGCATTGATATCACAAATTAGGCTCCTTTGTCAACAACTCACTGAGGCAGAGCCATTGTGCGAGTTAACTACATCCATTAATCAGCAGGTAGAAAAGGCCAGGAATGAGTTAGACCAGGCCGACGAGATCATAAGTGGATATCTTGACTGGCAAGATTCTGATCAAGGGAGAGAAGCAAATTTGCCTAAGATTTCAGAAACATATAAAGACATACTTTTTACAGAATGGCACACACAGGTGATGAAAGCAGAAAGGGCAGCTTCAAGGTGTAAATCAACCTCCAGCAACCTAGTTGATCTGGTTAACAACACTCTCTACTTGGAAAATATGATCTCCCAATGCACGCCAGGAAAGATAACAACAACAAACATGTTGGAGCAAACGTGTTATCCTGACTTGGAGGAAAAAGGGAGATTAATCGCTGGGGTTAACAGTTTGACCTTCGATGCATATTGGCTTTTCCTGATTAAGCCCCACACACAGAGAGCCGCCCTTAAGTGTTTGACAGATGCTATCAGGTGTATAATTCCTGACATTCAGGATGCCACCTATGCTGCCCAGCTCAGTTCGCTTCTCAACAAACCACCCGAAGTTGAGCCAATGCTTGCGACAAGTCAGCTCAGGTTTAAAGGCAAGCAGCCTACCTGATAAATTATGTCACCGATTGCCAGATCGCTCCAGGAAATAGGATCAATATTTATTGATGCCAATTATGTAGGATTTCTGTTTATTAGATATTTAGATTAGTTTAGTATTTATAGACCCTTTCATTGTTTTGGAAAGGGTCGTAAAATTTTGTAATAGACTTAAAGACTGAAGTTTGCACTACTGTGCTTCAGCCTATATTCTTTTATGAAACTCGACCAATCGTTCTTAATTTGACAAGGAAGTTTCTTTATGCAATTGCGCACTACTGTCTTTTGTTGGGGATGTTTTCTGAGTCGAAGGAAGAACTGCGACATAGCGATTGATATATGGGAGTGTTAAGCAGCTTATATGGTACTTTTATCTGCGTCTGTATTCATTCCTTTTATATGAATTGTTGTGTAATTATTCTTGCTTTGTTGAATACATGTATGTGTTGTAACAGCAAATCTCTATCTCATCCCACTATTGGATGTTTTGCGATATGCCTTTTCCTTTAATCATGCATGTAACAATGATATAAATGATAAAATGTGGTAATTTCGCTGTTATCGCTTTGTGTAACTATTTATGCACAGCAGTCTTGAATGATTTAATATCTATGTTTTAGAGATGGAGTCATCTATATGCCTGTCTTAAAGCATAAATCATTAAACGCTACGCTTTAGAAATCGATAAGTCCCCCGGGGTAGATCATAGTTATTATATTTCTTTTTTGCTGATAGTTTTAGTTATTCACTTATCGCCAGCATATTCTATAAGTCATTCATCCATCCCGTTTACCTATAATTTTTGGGAAACTGGTCCCATTATCCCCAGTCGGAGCCACTATTCCAAACGGAAAAGGAGCTGTATTAAGGTCCGGACCGGGTGGTTTCCCCAATGTTGTTGCAGCGATTTTCGAGGCATCAACAACCTGTTACTAATGGAGTGGGAAGTTTTGTAGCTACTGGAGCTATTGTGTCCAGTGAGGTTGCCAAAGTAGAAGGAATTGTTGTAGTAATTGTAGGAATAGCAGTGGCAGTAGTTGCTTCAATGCTGGCCTGTTTCTCCTGCACTAACTTGTCCATCTCATTTTCCATTTATTTCAATTGATCATTTAGCTAAAGAATGAGGTCCATCATCTCATCCTTTTGGCTTTAGTTCTCTAGAACTTCCTTGGTCTATGGATGTTCAGAAGGAGGCAATTTTAGTTGCTTCTTTAATGCAGCAATGTCTTCATTATTCTTTTTTATGAGCTTTTTTGCTGCCTTGACGTCATTTGGATTGTAGCTAATATCAATAACCAAGTCTTCTAGTGATTTAATTATGTTATCCTTTGCTTGTGAGGATGATTTCTCTAGTTTAAACTGTGTTGTGATATTCTCTAGAGAAGTTTGAAGTTTTTGTAGACTCATAGCTTTGTTGGTCATTGTTGAGTATATCATTTCTCCTGCTTGCTTATGAAATTCAATCTGATCTATAGGATGAACATTCTTGGCCAAAACTTCAAATTATGTATTTTTGTAATCTATTGATGACTTAGGTTGTTGTACTGTGGGCTGCAAAAAGATCATTTGCATTTTCCCTGTTTTAATGTCAAAATTGAAAGTGACCTATTCTGATTGCTACGAGTCTGTTTGAAATATTGGGCATAGGTTTCAACTTTTAATGCTTCATTTCTCAATTTGATTTCTTTATACTTCTCCTTTATATATTTTTCTTTATCCACTAGTTTGTTGGATGAAGAGACTTCAATACTAAGCTGCTTCTGAATAATCTGAGTATTAGAGGTTGAAGGCTGATGAGTTTCCTCTGAAACTATTGGAGTTGTACTCTCTCTGACCACTGTATCTGTATCAATGATTTGAACTGTCTCAACTATCTCAACTGTCTCTTCTTGCTCATTTACAGGATTTAGCTTGGGCTTCTTCCTGTACATGATTTCAAATCTGTCATCTGTTGTATCCTTGTTTGAGAAAGAACCTTCTTCCCTAGTCCTTTTTGCATTTTTGTCCTATAGGGTTGGAGTATGCAGAATGGAACTAGTATCCATCTATTTCTCCATATCTATTAAGGTGTTTTCCAACCACTCTGACTAGTTGGCATATTTTTCAATCTCTGGCCTTGACTCATACATAAAAGGACTCAATTTAAACTTGAATCTCAGTTTGTTTATGACTCCTAAAAGATCATACTGACATGTGAAACTATTACTGAATTTCATTTCCTGCAAACATTTTTCTGCTTCTTCTCCAACCTCCCTATTATTGCAGAAAAAAAGGACCAAAATGGTGTTTGCTTTTAAATTGTTTTTTCTTCCTGGCTGATAGAAAATTCACATCATCTGAATTTATAATCTGCCCGATATACTCTAATGAAAATATCCTCATGGGGATATATTTGGGCAGCCTATAGGGAGTGAGTTGGCACCCATACACCCTTATTTCAGTGTGGTCCTGGTATAAATACCAGTCTCATATTATACTGTGTTTGGACAACTGTAAAACTTTCTTTATCTCATCACTGATCCTAGGTTGATTGCTACTGCTTAGCATGTTAACCACTGGGTGAACAAATGAATCAATGAACTCCTTGTAGCTGAAAACAGTGGAATATTTTTGGATTAAGGGTGTCCAAAAGATAATAGACCTAGGATTTCCCTTAGTGTCCAGCTTTTGGATGTTAACTGGAAACCTGTCTGATTGGAAATATAGGAACATATGGAACAATACTGAAGAGTATTTGAATACTCTTTCATCTGGAAATCTAATCAATTGATCATGGATTCTGTCTGCTAAGAACTGGGAAAAATTGAAAACTGCAGCTGGAGGCTTGCCTGGGAAAAAAATAGAAAGGAAAGCAAGTATAGGCTCATCTACATGCTCATCAGTGGTATATCCTAGAATACAAGACAGCATGGTTACAATCTGTCTGGCCCTCTCAGAGAAAATGGTGGCAGAGTATGGAGGACTGTCTATAGGGATATGAGCCTCATGTAGGATGAAAGTCTGAAAATTTTGAGATCTCTTGGGAAAGTCTAGCTTTAGGTATATCTCAAGTAGGTTTTCAATAGAAAATGGGGTTTCATTAGGCTTTGGTTGTATCTGCAACATCTCATTTATTGACTCTGCAGCAATTGTTAATAAAACCTATTGGTTAGAAGAGACTATGTCTCTTTGACTTGGGATATAGCAGAGTTGGCAAAGGTGGATGATTTCAGGGAATTGGTATACATGTGGGAACAATTATTTGGGAAAATTAGACTCCCATAAATGAATATCATCATTTTGGTTGAGGAATTTGTCTTTACTCCAGCAGTGGAGTTTCAATAGATGGTTAGGGGAGGCTATGTCTTTGATTTGGAAATCTCAGTTGACCAATGGGAGGTGGTCAATGTTATCACCCCAAGAAACTCACCTAGGTTGTAACTCAGTGATGCTCAGGAACATTAAAAATTCAACTATTATGGTTGGATAAGATGATGGATAAATGAAGAAATGCTGCACATTTAAGCCAGATAACCACTCCTACTATGATTTACCCCAGACATGGGTGAAGATCCCCAAACTACAAGGCTTTCAACTACCAACTACTCACAGTTTAAGGTAAAGGTGATGATGGAGAAGACTAATTACACCAGCAGATGCACAAGACCCTATGATGGCCAGCTGCAACCAGTTATAAGATCTGCAAAACTATTGTTTAATATACAAACAGGATGACAGCTCCCTGATATTAAAACAACAACAATCTGCAAGCAATTCTAATGAACTATTAAATTATAATACAGAGGTGGGATGACAGCCCCTCTGATATCAAACATTCATAGCACATCAAATAAATGCAAGCATACACAGCCTAGAGAAAGAAAGAGAAGTGGAAAGTGAGCAGGTGACAGCAAAAGAAGCTTGTATTAGTTGAAAATCAAGAGCAGAAGCTGAAGGTCTCATAGTATTTACAGTCTCCAGAAGTTAAAGGCAACAACAAAGGTCTCATTCATCAAAACACTCATCAAATCTGATTACATTTGAGTTCTGAGTATATATAGTGTTACAATACAAAATATCTCTGTCAAACAATGCGTGGAGGAGCCCGTAAATGGCCACCAACCACATTTACATTCAGAAATGGGTTGTTGATGCAAATCTGTCTGAGTTTTAAATAGATTTGACCCTCTCTGGCTCTCTGCGGTCCTCCTTGGGCAAGTGGAGTAAAATATGGGTGAAACCCACAACCATTGAATGCTTTGATTGGATCTGTGGTGTCCTGCTTCCTCCTCGGCCATACTGTTAATTGAAGGCAGCTGCCTACTACGCTGTACTGCTGCATGCTTGCTTTAATCATCTTCGCGACACTGAGAAATACCGCCCTCCTTGCCATTTTTAAATATCAAAGGCCCACACACATATATCTTTTCTATCGGGTCCGCCCTTTCGGGTCGCAATGCATATCTTAACCAGCCAATCCTCTGTTTCATTGTATTTGAAAATACATGTAAAAATGCCCCAAAATCAATAAAAATAGCTTTGGCGGACCTCAAATATTATGCCATTCTGCTATGGAAACATATCGGGTCCGGCCCATCGGGTCGGAGGCATGCATATGATTAAAGCCCCGCCCCCTTCCATTGCCGATAGCGATATTGTTGCGGACCCGCGTATTTATCAAAAGGGGTTAATACTGTCGTCGGGTCCGGCCCATCGGCGATCACTCATATATGCAAAGGCCATGCTCCATTGAAACGCCGATAGCGACACGCCGATGCGATATCGGCGATCGCCCATCGGCGATACCACATCGCTGCCGCTGCCACTGCCATCCCCCGATCTGCGATATGCCGACGCGATCTGGACCGTTGATCGGCCAGATCCGACGGCTGAGATTGATGCGGATTCATAAGCCTGCGCTTTTGAATTTTATATGGTTCTTTGGGTATTTTCTCCTCCCGATAGTGTAATTCTGCCCTCCAAAGGGTTTCCCTCTTGCAATTTTTTCCATCGGTGGAAGGCCTTTATGCACAATTTGAGGATTTCAACAGCAAACATGGATTTTGGGCATGATTATAAGCATATTTGCAGCCTTTGAGAGCTTTTTTGAATCTATTTTTAATCCATTTGCATAGCAAAGCTAACACTGGCTCCTTCTGGGGATGAGATCCTCCCTGTGAGGTCTCAAGAACCTGCAGATCAATGCCTTTCCAGCAGCAAACAGATTAGCCAAAATTCCTAGTGTTCCATTGGGCATGGAGTCTACTATAGCTATACTAAAAACTGATAAAAGCACACTATTTACAGCTTTTAAGGCCAAAAGACCTTAAATCACATAGTTTTTCAAAAACCGCCCATTAACTGGGCCATCAAAGACTGGTTCCCCTCCCATACTTTTCAGTATGAAGGTGTTGTTTCCTTGAATCTGTGAAATGATGAAAGGGCCTGTCCAGAGAGCATCGAATTTCCCATGATTTCCTTTCTTTTCTTTAAAAGCATCCCATTTCATGACCAAATCCCCAACCTGGAAATTGTTTCTTTTTGTCTTCTTGTCAAAGGCTTCCTTGACCTTTTGTTGATGTGTTGTAGCTTTTTCAATCAGCTGCTCCCTGATCTGATATAATTCTGTTAGATCAGTGATTCTATTTTCCATATCATCTTCTTCATTCTGCGTTGTCTAGAACAGCTTTGCCACAGGAAGGGTAAGCTGAATGGGAAAAATAGCATCAATACCATATACCAGCTTGAATGGAGAGCAGCCTGTAGATCTCTTAATGGTCACTCTATCCGCCCAAAGTGCGTACTTCAGCTTGGCATCCCAATTCTTCTTATTATCCTCTAACAGCTTTTTAATAATCCTGATCAGACTTTTATTAGAGGATTCTGCTAGACCATTCCCTTGGGGGTAATATGAGGTGGAATGAACGAGTTTAATGCCCATTGAATCACACATTTCCACCAACTCCTTTGCCTTGAAGGCTGCTGCATTATCTGTTATAAGCTTATTTGGGCAACCAAATCTGCTGAAAATGTTTTCTGATAAAAATTTCATGACCACATTATGATCAGCTTTCCTTGTTGGAATTGCTTCAATCCATTTTGTAAAATAATCAGTGGCAACCAATATCCACCTGTGCTGGCCACTGGAATGTGGGTTGATTTCACCAATGAAATCCAAGCCCCACTGCTGAAAAGGTCCTTTTGCAATTATTGGCTTTAGGGGCAGGGATTTCAATTGCTGCTTACCTTCAAATCTCTGGCACCTGTCACAAGATTTAACAAAATCAAATACATTAGAAAATAAAGAGGGCCAATAGTACCCGGCTCTGAGAATCTTTTGGGCTGTAGTTCTCCAATAATGATGTCCTCCGCACATGCTGTCATGGAACTGCTGCATAACTTCTATTGACAGTTGTCTATCCAGGCATCTTAAAAGCACTCCAGATGGATCCCTCCAATAAAGCAAGCTACCATTGATGCAATATTTCGTTGCCTTGAGCTTTAAAGTTCTTGCTTGACTTTGAGAAAATTATGAAGGAACTTCTAGCTTTAGCAGGAAATTAATTATTGTAGCATACCAGCTACATGAAGCTAGGTTCTCGGCCACTGACTGTCCTCTCTGCGTTTCAGCTGTTTCATGCTCTTCTATCTGACCATTTTCTGCTACATTGAACAAGAAATCAATGTCCAAAGACCTGCAATTTTCTTCAGCCAACAGTTTAGCAAGCCCCTGACCTCTTACCAGCTTGGTGGGCTTCAGCTCTATGTTGAATTCTAACATTTTTGCAATCCATTTCGCTCTTTTTCCATCAGCATCAGGCTGCGTTAAGACATCCTTTATTGCAGCAGAAGGCACATATGCAACTATTTTGGAATGCAAGATGTATACTCTGAAAGCTTTCAAAGATTTGATAAGAGCATAAGCTTGCTTTTCAATAATATCATACCTTAGTTCAGCATCCCTCAAATTCTTGCTGAAAAAGGCCACTGGATTCTCTTGATCTGCTTCATCTTGCTGCAACAGGACAGCTGCAATGGTATCCTTAGAGGCAAATGAGAATAGATGAAACTCCTTGCTATAATCAGGGCTTATTAAAGTAGGAGCTTCTACAATAGCCATCTTAATGGACTCAAAAGATCTTCTAGCCGCATCAGTCCACTTCACCTCTGCTCCCTTTGTTAATGTTATCACTGAAAATTCTAATGCCAAAATTTCTCATATATTGTCATCAAACGAGGCAGCGAATCAAGCAGCTATCAGGTGAGGTAGCAATTCAAGCAAGTACAGGAGGTACCACCAAGGGAAAGGATCTCCATAAATAAATCTCACTTCAAGAAAGGATATGCTTCAAAGTTTTGCAGTTTCGCAACGCGCTGCGAAACCCCTATAGCAGCCTGTTTCAGCATAAAAAAACTCTGCTTTCTGCGTTTACTAGTAAACTTCCAGGAGGTCTCTAAAGCAACTGAAAGCCTATTTTGGGAAATGGAAAGAGGTTTTTATTCCTAACAGACTGAAATAAAAAAACCTCCTTCCGTTTCCTCAAATCCGTTACGAGCTGAGAGAAATTAATGACCAAAGTTGCGCTACGAAACTGCTGTAGGTGCAGTTTTTCATCTTCTGTTTTACACCTATTTTTCAAAGACAGATTTTGGGCAGCTGGAGTAGTGTTTTAAAAAACCAAGAGAGGTTTTTGTTAAGCACGGATTTTTTCACAAAAACCTCATTCATTTTTTCCAAATACGTTTTCTGTGAGAAATTATGAGCTCTGTCCCAAGACATATTTTTCAGCCAGAACAGCAGTTCCGTAGCAGCTGAAGCTAAACAATCCAATCTCAGTCACTAGTTTTGAACTGCAAGTGGAAATGTTGAAAAGGAAATATCTTCAAGGGATAGGCCTCAGGATTCAAACAATGGGATTTCAACTGAGAAGAACAGCTATATGTTTGCCATATGTTTGAAGAGTAGAGCAGTAAACCTTGGATAGGAGTGTAAATTCTCAAGCATGTGTTTTCGAGATTTGCAAGATTTGATCAATAGATGCTGGATAATAATAACATCTGGAGGCAAATATTTTCCTTGCGGTATCATGGGTGCCTATATCTTCAGATTGATGCCTATCATCATACATGAGTCATTAGAGCACTATAACAGCATAATCGACTGAACATTTGAAGTCTAAAATAACAAAAAGTAGACCATTCTCCATGTAAAAGCCCATTCTCAGGTCACATTATAAATTTGTGCAGGATTACTCTTCAGCTTCGAAACTGAGAAAAAGACCAGAACTGACATTGTGTCTGTCAACCATTTAGGGTGCTTTTGGAATTATAGGCATACTCTGAATTCAAGAAATACCAAAGTCAATGGGTGTATTTCCTTCAGTAATCCCTGTGAGGGGAAAAATGGCTCAGTGGTTATTTTGGTTTTGGCTTTTAAGAATGAATACTGATCTGTTGTATGAAGCTCAGGAAGCCTATGATTTATGGTGCTGTCAGTCATCGTGAAAGAACAAGGATACTGTCTCGGGTCAGAAGCAAGCTATTTTAAAAACTGAGCAGTTTCGTAGCGCGCTACGAAACTGCTGTAGGTGGTGTTTTCAAAGCAAACAAACAGTTTGGTAATATGTGCGAGATTTTTCTAAAAGGGAACACCTAAAGGATATGTAAAAGATCAAATGAAGACATCACAGCCATTCTGATCAGGACAGGTGTGCCTTCAAAAAGGTGAAATGTTTAATTCAAGTTTAAAAAGTTTCGGTTGTAAAGCTACTTTATTACCGGTCATAGGGTATTGAATGAATTACATACATGGAATTTTGGCTTGCACACTTGGCTATTGATGAAGCATCCAACTCAAAGGAAACATGATGGTGTTCTATATTATTGGGGTTATTAAAGGGACTTAAAAGACATGCTGCTGCATATTCGAAGTGCTGGGGGACCAGAACCGGAAAGTAAGGGATATTCCCTAACATCGCTGAGCAGTTAAAGCTTTCAGCATTCCAAGCCAACATGGAGCATTAATTGCTCATCTCAGCCATCTCAGCCAAACGAAAAGGAAACCAGGTGTCAAAGCTGCAAGGAGGAATCATTCTACGAAGAAGATAGAGTTAGAGTTATAATTAAATTAGAACTTTTTAGAACTTCAGTTAGTGGTTATTGTATTAAATAGTTTGTTGCAAAGCAGATAGGTGTCATTAGTGACAGTCATCGAGCTCCCCTCATGCTGGAGGAGGAAGCTCTAAGTAGTTAGAAGTATGTGTCTATATATAGCTAAAACCTCTATGAAATGAGGTTTGGATATTTGAGAAAACAGAGTGTTATTTTGGCTTGTGTACAAACTCATTTTCAGTAATACAAGTGACTACTTTTCTTCTCAGGATTCATACAGTGTTTCAAATGCTCAAGATATGTGGTTTTGTTTTATCCTTTATGTTTTTACAGTTGTATAGATACACAATCACTCAGAATTCACTTTGCTGCTCTGATTTCCTGTGTGTATTTGTAAGCTGAAGTTTCCATGAGATGTGTTTTGAGTATTTAAACATTACATGCCCTGACTTCTATGTATGAGTAGTGTTATAGTTTACTGAAGGATGATTAACTCCATAAGCCCAATGGAAGTCTTTGTAATGTCTGTCCAGCCAACATATTTGTTAAATTTACTTTGCAAGAGTTAGCCATCTCATCAATAGTCAAAATCAATAACCTTTTGAGAGAGCCCTCTCAGGCTAAGGAGGCTAAGCCTTAGTCAAAAGTCTGGTTTGAAATAGCTACTTGAAGTTAACCTGGTCTGCAGCCTTCCAGTGCTTGATTTTGAGATAACATTTTGGTGCGTCTGCCGGGAGACTGAAGATTACTCATTCCCGAAATTATGAAGCTGAACTCCTGAAGGTAGCAGGAGCTCAGAAAGCTTTTTGAGGCTGCAAAACTACCTTGGCGACTCCACACATCGAATAAGAAATTTGAAGGTGACTCCACTGCTAGAAGATCAGTAGCTTGATGAAGTTTCAAGATGAGTACCACTGCAAGAATGAATGCCAGGTATGCTCCTATGAATCGGTCTCATATCCCTGGTTTTCCAAATCCTATGCCAAAGGTTGATTGGTTAGAGGATCTTCCGATATTCAAAGATGAAAAGAAAGACAATGCTGCTCTTCATTTGGTTAGGTTTCACATGCATGTACGCAGTCTTAAGGTTCACTTTCCTGAAGATTGTCTCATGAAGATGTTTATGACCACTTTAGAAGGAAAATCATGGTCTTGGTATAAAAATTTGGAAAATGGTTCAATATATTCGCTTGCTAGTTTTCATGATGAATTCTATGAGATGTATAAAGAATGTTATCCTTCCTTATTGCTGCTCAAAGATTGCTGTAGACATTCTTTAAGTCTTATTCAATACTTGGAGGATTGTTATGATGATGATGAATTTATGGATGAAGAAATTTTAGAGGCTCTTCATAACAATGCATTTCAGCACCAAGAAGAAAGTATAACATCTCATGAAACGCAGCATGAAGATCAGCAGGGGTTTATTTGTGAAAACCATGTTTCATCCTTTGACATGAATGAAAAGATGCAGCAGATTTGTCAGTCTTTTGATCATAAAGAATATGAAATTGATTGCAAACACCAAGAAGAAATACTGGAAGAAATTTCTTATAATCCTCAGGCAGAAGAAAAGGTTGTTCAATTTTGTAATTCCTTGCAGCAGCTTACTTCAAAGAATGATAACAATAGTGAGGAAAATTACGTTGTTTATGAGAATCATGCAGAAAGGCAGTTGGATAGCACATCAAAGGAATTTTGTGTGGTTGAGAATCAGTTGTCTAAAGATGTAGAGTGTTCTTATGATCATCAAAATAACCATGTCTTCTTTGACCCTATAAGTGAATACATGGCAAAGCTTTGCACACCAGTATTTCATTTTCATTTGCATTATGAAGATCAGGTACATTATAAGTTGATTTGGTCATCTCACTATCATGGTTATTTTGAGGTTGAATGCAGTCAAGAGCCTCCCATATCAGAAAGGACAATTGATTGGCTTCATTGGAAATTTCATGTTCCTTGAGCTACAAGTGGAGATTGCAGCTGATAGGGTAGGTAGGTAGGAAAGTGCAAATAAGCTCAAGGTTGACTGAGCAAATTTTTTTAGTAGTGGTAGATATGGACTTCTTTCTCCTACAGTGATCATCAAGCTTAAGCCCGAGGTGAAGGCCCAAGATGCTGGAAAGGGATGCTTGTCAAATAAATTTTTGTTCATCATAAGAGGATAAGGCATTGGAACTGCAAGTTCTTAGTGTACCACAAGGGCACACTATCCCAAGTGGAGCCACTGTTATCACTGAAAATTCTAATGCCAAAATTTCTCATATATTGTCATCAAACGAGGCAGCGAATCAAGCAGCTATCAGGTGAGGTAGCAATTCAAGCAAGTACAGGAGGTACCACCAAGGGAAAGGATCTCCATAAAGAAATCTCACTTCAAGAAAGGATATGCTTCAAAGTTTTGCAGTTTCACAGCGCGCTGCGAAACCCCTGTAGCAGCCTGTTTCAGCATAAAAAAACTCTTCTTTCTGCGTTTACTAGTAAACTTCCAGGAGGTCTCTAAAGCAACTGAAAGTTTATTTTGGGAAATGGAAATAGGTTTTTATTCCTAACAGACTGAACTAAAAAAACCTCCTTCAGTTTCCTCAAATCCGTTACGAGATGAGAGAAATTAATGACCAAAGTTGCGCTATGAAACTGCTGTAGGTGCAGTTTTTCATCTTCTGTTTTACACCTCTTTTTCAAAGACAGATTCTGGGCAGCTGGAGTAGTGTTTTAAAAAACCAAGAGAGGTTTTTGTTAAGAACGGATTGGTTCACAAAAACCTCCTTCAGTTTTTCCAAATACGTTTTCTGTGAGAAATTATGAGCTCTGTCCCAAGACATATTTTTCAGCCAGAACAGCAGTTTCGTAGCAGCTGAAGCTAAACAATCCAATCTCAGTCACTAGTTTTGAACTGCAAGTGGAAATGTTGAAAAGGGAATATCTTCAAGGGATAGGCCTCAGGATTCAAACAATGGGATTTCAACTGAGAAGAACAGCTATATGTTTGCCATATGTTTGAAGAGTAGAGCAGTAAACCTTGGATAGGAGTGTAAATGCTCAAGCATGTGTTTTCGAGATTTGCAAGATTTGATCAATAGATGCTGGATAATAATAACATCTGGAGGCAAATATTTGCCTTGCAGTATCATGGGTGCCTATATCTTAAGATTGATGCCTATCATCATACATGAGTCATTAGAGAACTATAACAGCATAATCGACTGAACATTTGAAGTCTAAAATAAAAAAAAGTAGACCATTCTCCATGTAAAAGCCCATTCTCAGGTCACATTATAAATTTGTGCAGGATTACTCTTCAGCTTCGAAACTGAGAAAAAGACCAAAACTGACATTGTGTCTGTCAACCATTTAGGGTGCTTTTGGAATTATAGGCATACTCTGAATTCAAGAAATACCAAAGTCAATGGGTGTATTTCCTTCAGTAATCCCTGTGAGGGGAAAAATGGCTCAGTGGTTATTTTGGTTTTGGCTTTTAAGAATGAATACTGATCTATTGTATGAAGCTCAGGAAGCCTATGATTTATGGTGCTGCCAGTCATCGTGAAAGAACAAGGATACTGTCTCGGGTCAGAAGCAAGCTATTTTAAAAACTCAGCAGTTTCGTAGCGCGCTACGAAACTGCTGTAGGTGGTGTTTTCAAAGCAAACAAACAGTTTGGTAATATGTGCGAGATTTTTCTAAAAGGGAACACCTAAAGGATATGTAAAAGATCAAATGAAGACATCACAGCCATTCTAATCAGGACAGGTGTGCCTTCAAAAAGGTGAAATGTTTAATTCAAGTTTAAAAAGTTTCGGTTGTAAAGCTACTTTATTACCGGTCATAGGGTATTGAATGAATTACATACATGGAATTTTGGCTTGCACACTTGGCTATTGATGAAGCATCCAACTCAAAGGAAACATGATGGTGTTCTATATTATTGGGGTTATTAAAGGGACTTAAAAGACATGCTGCTGCATATTCGAAGTGCTGGGGGACCAGAACCGGAAAGTAAGGGATATTCCCTAACATCGCTGAGCAGTTAAAGCTTTCAGCATTCCAAGCCAGCATGGAGCATTAATTGCTCATCTCAGCCATCTCAGCCAAACGAAAAGGAAACCAGGTGTCAAAGCTGCAAGGAGGAATCATTCTACGAAGAAGATAGAGTTAGAGTTATAATTAAATTAGAACTTTTTAGAACTTCAGTTAGTGGTTATTGTATTAAATAGTTTGTTGCAAAGCAGATAGGTGTCATTAGTGACAGTCATCGAGCTCCCCTCATGCTGGAGGAGGAAGCTCTAAGTAGTTAGAAGTATGTGTCTATATATAGCTGAAACCTCTATGAAATGAGGTTTGGATATTTGAGAAAACAGAGTGTTATTTTGGCTTGTGTACAAACTCATTTTCAGTAATACAAGTGACTACTTTTCTTCTCAAGATTCATACAGTGTTTCAAATGCTCAAGATATGTGGTTTTGTTTTATCCTTTATGTTTTTACAGTTGTATAGATACACAATCACTCAGAATTCACTTTGCTGCTCTGATTTCCTGTGTGTATTTGTAAGCTGAAGTTTCCATGAGATGTGTTTTGAGTATTTAAACATTACATGCCCTGACTTCTATGTATGAGTAGTGTTATAGTTTACTGAAGGATGATTAACTCCATAAGCCCAATGGAAGTCTTTGTAATGTCTGTCCAGCCAACATATTTGTTAAATTTACTTTGCAAGAGTTAGCCATCTCATCAATAGTCAAAATCAATAACCTTTTGAGAGAGCCCTCTCAGGCTAAGGAGGCTAAGCCTTAGTCTAAAGTCTGGTTTGAAATAGTTGCACAGAGTCTACCTGATCAGCAGTCTTTCAGTGCTTGATTTTG
The DNA here is from genome assembly GCA_031772625.1 of Pinus tabuliformis. NCBI lineage: Eukaryota > Viridiplantae > Streptophyta > Pinopsida > Pinales > Pinaceae > Pinus > Pinus tabuliformis. The sequence continues at coordinate 1,294,427,140 of CM062807.1, forward strand.
TGATAACAGTTAACATGGAGGTTATGTGCTTAACCAGCTCAGCAAAATTAGGAATGAACCTCCTTACAGAGTTAATTTTGCCAAGAAAAGACTGTATATATTTCTTTGATCTTGGAAGAGTCAAGGTCTGAATCGCTTTGACTCTTTCTGGGTCAATCTGAACACCTGCGGCAGACACTACATGCCCCAACAGTTTCCCTTCTTCCAAAGCAAATTGGGACTTTTTGGGATTGAGTGAAATTCCAAATTTCCTACATTTTAAAAACACCCTTTTTAAATGTTGTAGATGATCATGATGGCTGCCAGAATAAACAGTTATGTCATCAAGATATATCAACGCGAATTTATCCTTTTCACCCACAAAAGCAATATCCATAGCTCGTTGAAAGGTGGCTCCAGCATTCATTAGCCCAAATGGCATTTTGGCATACATGAACGTGCCCCAAGGAGTGGTAAATGTTGTCTTTTCTTGATCGTCTGGATGCACAGCGATTTGATTAAAGCCTGAAAATCCATCTATAAAAGACATTACTTTGGCACCTGAGACTTGCTGCAACAAATGCTCCATTTTTGGCAGGGGATAATTATCCTTTTTAGAGCATTTATTTAGATTTCTGAAATCAATGCACAATCTGATTTCTCCATTCTTCTTCCTCACAACAACTAGATTGGCCACCCATTTAGAATATCTGAGAGGCACTATAATCTTAGCAGCCAGCAACTTTTTAATTTCTTTCTCAACCAGAGGAAGGATCATAGGATTCATTGGTCTCAGCTTCTATTTGAAAGGAATAGTGTCTTTCTCAAGAGGAATTTTGTGCTGAATTATATTCCTGTCATATGTTTTCAGATCATTGTACTCCCAAGCGAACACATCAGCAAATTGCCTCATCAATTTGCAATATTCAGCACTCTGATCAGCAGATAGATTACTGGACATATTTATGAATTTGGGCTGACCTGGACCTCCTATATCATGCTTGCAAACTTCAGACTGGTCTTCTTTTTGGGCAGCTTTGTAAGGCACATCATTCTGGTCAAACAATATCTCAAGAGGAAGTAGACCCTTAAGAATATGGTTACTAGGAAGCTGGACTATGCTATTCTTGCCAATCTTATTTCTAAGTTGGGACTTGGGATCTTCTAACAGAGCATCATTATTTTGGTCAATTTGCATTTCAGAGAACTCGTCAATGACTTGAAGGAACCTATTTAATTCATAATCATCATCAAAAACCTTCCAATGGTGGACATTATCAGGCACAGAGGGTCTATACTTCAATTGTACCTCATAGACTAGTTTGGGAGGCGATGGAGGGACGAACAAACTAGTAGAGACAGCAAGGGAATCAGCAAGCTGATTTTGGGCTCTAGGAATATATGAAATGCAGAAAAAATCAAAGAACTCTTTGACTCTCCATACCTCATCTCTATAAGCTGCACATTTAAGCCAGATAACCACTCCTACTATGATTTACCCCAGAAATGGGTAAAGACCCCCAAACTACAAGGCTTTCAACTACCAACTACTCACAATTTAAGGTAAAGGTGATGATGGAGAAGACTAATTACACCAGAAGATGCACAGGACCCTGTGATGGCCAACTGCAACCAGTTATAAGATCTGCAAAACTATTATTTAATATACAGACAGGATGACAGTTCCCTGATATGAAAACAACAACAATCTGCAAGAAATTCTAATGAACTATTAAATTATAATACAGAGGTGGGATGACAGCCCCTCTGATATCAAACATTCACAGAACATCAAATAAATGCAAGTAGACACAGCCTAGAGCAAGAAAGAGAAGTGGAAAGTGAGCAGGTGACAGCAAAAGAAGCTTGTATTAGTTGAAAATCAAGACCAGAAGTTGCAGGTCTCATAGTATTTACAGTCTCCAGAAGTTAAAGGCAACAACAAAGCTCTCATTCATCAAAACACTCATCAAATCCGATTACATTTGAGTTCTGAGTATATATAGTGTTACAATACAAAATATCTCTGTCAAACAATGCGTGGAGGAGCCCGTAAATGGCCACCAACCACATTTACATTCAGAAATGGGCTGCTGATGCAAATCTGTCTGAGTTTTAAATAGATTTGACCCTCTCTGGCTCTCTGCAGTCCTCCTTGGGCAAGTGGAGTAAAATATGGGTGAAACCCACAACCATTGAATGCTTTGATTGGATATGTGGTGTCCTGCTTCCTCCTCGGCCATACTGTTAATTGAAGGCAGCTGCCTACTGCGCTGTACTGCTGCATGCTTGCTTTAATCATCTTCGCAACACTGAGAAATACCGCCCTCCTTGCCATTTTTAAATATCAAAGGCCCACACACATATATCTTTTCTATCGGGTCCGCCCTTTCGGGTCGCAATGCATATCTTAACTAGCCAATCCTCTGTTTCATTGTATTTGAAAATACATGTAAAAATGCCCCAAAATCAATAAAAATAGCTTTGGCGGACCTCAAATATTATGCCATTCGGCTATGGAAACATATTGGCTCCGGCCCATCGGGTCGGAGGCATGCATATGATTAAATCCCCGCCCCCTTCCATTGTCGATAGCGATATTGTTGCGGACCCACGTATTTATCAAAAGGGGTTAATACTGTCGTCGGGTCCGGCCCATCGGCGATCACTCATATATGCAAAGGCCATGCTCCATTGAAACGCCGATAGCGACACGCCGATGCGATATCGGTGATCGCCCATCGACGATACCACATCACTTCCACTGCCACTGCCATCCCCCGATCTGCGATATGCCGATGCGATCTGGACCGTTGATCAGCCAGATTCGATGGCTGAGATTGATGCGGATTCATAAGCCTGCGCTTTTGAATTTTATATGGTTATTTTGGTATTTTCTCCTCCCTATAGTGTAATTCTGCCCTCCAAAGGGTTTCCCTCTTACAATTTTTTCCATCGGTGGAAGGCCTTTATGCACAATTTGAGGATTTCAACAGCAAACATGGATTTTGGGCATGATTATAAGCATATTTGTAGCCTTTGAGAGCTTTTTTGAATCTATTTTTAATCCATTTGCATATCAAAGCTAACAGTCAATGTCCAAGTGAGGGGTTTGTAGGGGTTTTGCATTCAAAATGCTCAAGGAAGCCATAGTTCTGTTTATTTTCTTGAAATAATTACTATCTAGATTAAGGAGTAAGCTTAGGACCTTTAGAATAGTGTGAAAGGTGAATACAGTCTGCAGAAAAGGGTTTTTTGAATGCACAGTGGGTTTCTTTAGTTTGGCAAGGTTTTTAATTAGTTCAATTGATTAACCTATTATAAATATTGTGTAGAGTTTTAAGTACAGGGCCTTTCCGGTACTTTCAGGAATACCTGGAAAATGAAGATTTGGTATGCATACAAGTTCTCTGGGGGCAGTGGAGACTTTCTGAGGCTTGAATGGTTTTTATGCTGCTTCAAATCGGCATCTGCAGCGTCTTCTAGTCATAAATTGGGTTAAAACAGCTGAGCAAAGTTTCTGGGGTTTAGAATTGGTCAGCAAAGGTTCTTGGCAATAGATTAACAGTGAAAAGGATATAAAAGGCGGCTTTTTGGTTTTTTAACCAATAGTGGTTAACCTTTGGGCGTGGGATTTAGTTTGAACATTAGAAAGTTTCATATCATATCATACTGCTTTTGAGTGTAGGGTGGTATTTTTTCAAAGGACGCGATATAATGTGTGGCTGCCACGTAGCAACAAGGCGATAGGGAAAAACCGCGAATCTCGCGCGATTTTGAGATATTAACAGTCGGATGATCGAAGTGCGTGATATGGGTATGGGCCATTGGATCTGGAGGTGGGTGATCGAAGGGTTATCACGTGGCGGAGTTGCGAGGGCTGAGTCAGGGTGTGGGGTCAGGTTTTAATTAAAATGTAAAGGGAAGTAATATATGCTATGGGTATTAATAAAATGCGGGACCCAGGAAGAAATATACTAGGGATATAAGTTAAAAGGGTATCAGGGAGGGTTTTTCAATGGGGCCCGGTACATTATTTAAACTTAGGATAAGGGGGTTTTAGTGGGTTTAAATAGAAAAGGGAAATTGATAAGGGGAGAATTATTTTTGAAGGAAATTGTCTAGGGAAAGGTGTGAAATAAAGGGAAAAAGGGTTAAAATGAAGGGAAAGGGTTTTTACAAGGGGAAATGAAAAGGGAAGAGTCCAAGTGAGGGGTTTGTAGGGGTTTTGCATTCAAAATGCTCAAGGAAGCCATAGTTCTGTTTATTTTATTGAAATAATTACTATCTAGATTAAGGAGTAAGCTTAGGACCTTTAGAATAGTGTGAAAGGTGAATACAGTCTGCAGAAAAGGGTTTTTTGAATGCACAGTGGGTTTCTTTAGTTTGGCAAGGTTTTTAATTAGTTCAATTGATTAACCTATTATAAATATTGTGTAGAGCTTTAAGTACAGGGCCTTTCCAGTACTTTCAGGAATACCTGGAAAATGAAGATTTCGTATGCATACAAGTTCTCTGGGGGAAGTGGAGACTTTCTGAGGCTTGAATGGTTTTTATGCTGCTTCAAATCGGTATCTGCAGCGTCTTCTAGTCATAAATTGGGTTAAAACAGTTGAGCAAAGTTTCTGGGGTTTAGAATTGGTCAGCAAAGGTTCTTGGCAATAGATTAACAGTGAAAAGGATATAAAAGGCGGCTTTTTGGTTTTTTAACCAATAGTGGTTAACCTTTGGGCGTGGGATTTAGTTTGAACATTAGAAAGTTTCATATCATATCATATTGCTTTTGAGTGTAGGGTGGTATTTTTTCAAAGGACGCGATATAATGTGTGGCTGCCACGTAGCAACAAGGCGATAGGGAAAAACTGCGAATCTTGCGCGATTTTGAGATATTAATAGTCGGATGATTGAAGCGCGTGATATGGGTATGGGCCATTGGATCTGGAGGTGGGTGATCGAAGGGTTATCACGTGGCGGAGTTGTGAGGGCTGAGTCAGGGTGTGGGGTCAGGTTTTAATTAAAATGTAAAGGGAAGTAATATATGCTATGGGTATTAATAAAATGCGGGACCCGGGAAGAAATATACTAGGGATATAAGTTAAAAGGGTATCAGGGAGGGTTTTTCAATGGGGCCCGGTACATTATTTAAACTTAGGATAAGGGGGTTTTAGTGGGTTTAAATAGAAAAGGGAAATTGATAAGGGGAGAATTATTTTTGAAGGAAATTGTCTAGGGAAAGGTGCGAAATAAAGGGAAAAAGGGTTAAAATGAAGGGAAAGGGTTTTTACAAGGGGAAATGAAAAGGGAAGAGTCCCTTGGAATCAAGAAGGGGAAAAGTATTAGGGAATAAGAAAATTTAATGAAGGGAGTAATGAAGGGAAATTAATAATCTAGACATGTAAGGGGTTTAGTGAAATGAGAGGAAATTAGTGAAGGAGCCTTAGTATTCAGGCCTAAAATTATATAGAACTATTTAGGGTAAATACCCAAAGTAGTATACAACTTTTTGTGAATGTCCTCTTTCTTTGATAATTCTTCTTGACAATTATTCCTGCACATGAAACATAGGATTAAGCATGATGAAGGTGCATTTTAGCTAGCAACCTTATGCATTCCAAAACCTCTTTTACCTACCCTTTATTTACCCTAACATTTTCTCTTCATTAATTGGGTGCATTTGAGCTCGCTGACCCTTTATTTCTTTTTCTTTGATAAGAAAACTATCTAATTCTAATCTTATAACTTCCAATGGCTCAGATTAAACTGTTGAGCTCATTATTATTCTCTACCTAACTACTGATATGCCAAGATTAGACAGTTTGGCTAGATCTTTATTTCTCTATCTATCAGCATGAAATTTAAAGCATGAATGAATCAAGATTAAACTATTTGACGATCATGGATTGTGGCATTTTTTACTAGCTACACACAATCTTATTTTGCATGGAAAAGTAAAAAGTAGTGGCATTTGAATTTGCATCACTTTCAGAATCTATTTTTTATCTCTTTTTGGTGGGATTCATATTTTATTTTCCTTTTTTATCCTTTTCTTTTAGTCCTTTTATTTTTATTTTAGGACTTACCCTCTTTACATTTTATATTTTTAATATGGGAAAACATTTTGCAAAAAGAAAAAGTATGTACAATATTACATGACTAATCACAGCCAATTCAAAATTATGAATCCTATTATTATAGGACTCTAATAGTGGCTCCACATGGGGATGGAATTTCCTAGTGAAATGTCAAGAACTTTAAGATCAGTAGCCTTTGAAACTTTGACTGTGGTTTCCTTATAACATCTTTTCTACAATCTACTTTATTTCATACATATGATGGTGCACCTTTCAAAGCTTAGGGCCTTCTCTTCGGGCTTCAACCTCAAAAGGTAATCATCCAATCCAATCTAAACTTTGCAATGTTATGTACAATGAGCAAAGTAAACATATGAACTAATGTTAATCTGGGGACAAGTAATGCTTCAGCATTCTACCATTGACTGGTCCACCTGGTAGATCTGTTCCATCTAACTGCTTCAAGAAAAATGCATTGTTACCTCTATAACCATAAATGATATAAGGGCCTTGCCATAGGAAATCAAATTTACCATGTTTACCCTTTTCTTCTCTTCTGGAATCCCATTTGAGTACTTTTTCACCTATGTAAAAATCATCAGCTTTGGTTTTCTTGTCAAAAATATTTTTGATTTTATCTTGGATCACTTGGGATTTGACATAGACTTCTTCCCTAGTTTGCTACAAATGTATTGTTTGATTTATCCTCCTTTGGATATCATTGGATTCTACTTGCAGTTCTTGAATCATTTTCATCACTGGTACTCCTAAAGAGGATGGAAAAACAGCATCCATTCCATATACTAGTTGATAAGGAGATGTACCAATGGACTTTTTTGTAGTGAGTCAGTCTGCCCATAAACCATTAACCAACTTTTTGTTCCAGGTTTTCTTATTGTCTTCTAACAATTTCTTGATGATATTAACAAGGCTTTTGTTTGAGGATTCTGCAAGCCCATTGCCTTGAGGGTAATAGGCAGTGGAATGGCCAAGGGTAATGTGATATCTATTACAAAAGTCTACCATTTTCTTGGATTTGAAGGCAGTAGCATTATCAGTGATGAGCTTTTGTGGGCATCCAAATCTAGAAAGGATGTTGTTTTCAAGGAATGAAATGATGACAGAATCTGTGGCTTGTCTAGAAGGGATGGCTTCTATCCATTTAGTAAAGTAATCAATGGCTGTCAAAATCCATTTATGTTGGGTTGAGGAGGATGGGTGAATTTCACCAATGAATTCTAGACCCCATTGTTGAAATGGCATTTCTATGGAGATGGGTTTGAGGGGTAATGGTAAGAGTTTCTTCTTTCCTTCAAAGATTTGGCATTTGTGACAGGAGGTCACATATTTTCTGACATCTGCAAAAAGGTTGGGCCAGTAAAAACCTTCCCTGAAAATCTTATCAGCAAATGTTTTCCAATATAGGTGTACTCTAGAATCTCCTGCATTAAATTCCTACATGACTTTGTCAGCTTCATCTTTTAATAAACAATTTAACAAAATGCCTCATTATCTTTCCAAAATAAAGCATTGTCTATGATATGATATTTCATGGATTTCATTTTCAAGAATCTACGTTTAGTTCTATATAAACTAGGAGGAGCTTGTAAATTTAGTAAAACAAATATGATATATGTATACCAAGGTGAATCTAAAAAAACTTCACCGATCTGTGGAGTCGCCATATCTTCCTGATCATCTAGAGCACTAATGAAATTTATATCTAAGGCCTGACAGTTTGATTCAGCCATGAGTTTTGCTAAACCTTGGCCTTTGATTAGTTTTGTGGGCTTTATTTCAATATCATATTCCAAAATAGTGGCAATCCATTTGCCTCTCTTTCCTTCAGGCCCATTTTGTGTTAGAATGTCCTTTACTACTGAATTTGGAACATATGCAATGATGTGTGAGTATAAAATGTATAATCTGAAATCCTTTATGGCTTTTACTAAAGCAAGAGCTTGTTTTCCATTATATTATACTTTAGTGTAGCATCTCTCGAAGATTCGTTGAAAAATGCAATAGGCTGCTCATAACCCTTATCATTCCTTTGCAACAAGATTGTTGTAATAGTGTGTTATGAAGCAAAAGAAAAAATTATAAAATCTTTTTGAAATCAGGACTTATGAGGATAGGTGTTTTAGTAAGGGCTTCTTTGATTGCCTCAAAAGACTGCTTAGCCTCTACTGTCCACTTAAGTGTTGAATCTTTCTTTAACATGTTATTCAATTCTTTGATTAGTTCTGCTAAGTTAGAAATGAATCTTCTAAGAAAAATTATTTTACCTAAGAATGATTGCAATTCTTTAATGTTCCTAGGGTGACTGATGTTTAGGATTGCCTCTATTCTAGCTAGATCAATTCTAATGCCCTCTTTTGAAATTATGTGTCCTAAGAGTTTACCTTCTTCTAGCCCAAAGAGTGTTTTTTTGGGATTCAAAGAAATGCCAAATTTTCTACATTTAATAAAAACTCTTCTCAAATGATCTAGATGTTCATTATCTGATTTGGAAAACAATATGATATCATCTTGGTAAACAACCAAAAAGTCACGGATTTCTTTTGCAAATGCTATGTCCATTGCTCTTTGGAATGTTGCTCCATCATTCATCAATCCAAAGGGTATCTTTAAATACATGAAAGTTCCCCTAGGAGTGGTGAATGCAGTCTTTGCTTGATCCTCTAGTTGAACTAACATTTGGTTGTATCCAGAGAACCCATCAAGTATTGAAATTCTGGATGACCCTACTACCCTCTGGAGAATGTGGTCTATTTTAGGGAGGGGATAGCTATCCTTCAGTGATACTTTGTTCAAGTTTCTGAAATCAACACAGAGTCTGATTTCTCCTGTTTTCTTTCTTGTGGTGACTAAATTAGAGACCCAATCTGAATATCTAATTGGTGTTATGATTTGTGCCTCATACATCCTTTTTACTTCTCTTTCAATCAATGGCATAAGAACTGGATTATTCCCCTAATATTTTGTTTGAAGGGTTTCTAAGCTTATTTAATGGGTATTTTATGTTGAATAATGATGGTGTCATAAGACTTGAGGCTTTCATAACTCCAGGAAAAGACATCTTGAAATTCTTTAAACAGACTTATGTATTTCAGTTTTTCAGCTGGAGGTAATGCTTTGGATAATTTAATAAGCTTAGGTTTTTCTTCTGTTCCTAGGTTACATTCTTCTATGTCTGATCTTAAAGGCTCCATTTTTGGTTTTCTAGCTACATCATTTGAATCAAAAAAATATTCTAATGGGACTAATCCTTTAGGTAAAAGGTTATTTTTAAGGTTTAAAATCTCATAATCATTATTAACTATTTCTTCTATTTCTACTTTTTCTAAGTTATATATTTCTACTTTACTAGTGGGTTTATCTACAGCAATTATATCTATCTCACCGTCTATGATGTCATCTACTATACAATCAATATCTATGTTACATTTTTGGAATTCTCCCTCAGCATTCATAAAATCATAGATTTGAGAATCTTGTGAAAAAATCTGCCAATATTTCAAATTATCAAGTATAACAAGCCTATGTCTTACTTCTATAGTGTATTGGTAATTGAGCTAAAAAGGTAATATGCAAGTGCTAGCAAAAGTAGCCATACTGTGAGCTTGCATGTTCTGTTTCCTAGGAATAACAGCAAATCAATTTCAAGAAGTTCTTTAATCAAATCAAGAACAGTTTCTTTGCATTGGCTAAGCCTAGGATTATTCACAGAATACTCTCCTTTAATTTGTTTTATGATTAATTCCGAGTCTCCCATGATAGAAACTATCTTGGTTCCAAGGTTTCTTACAATTTGCAATCCTAAGATCAAAGCTTCATATTCTGCCATGTTGTTTGTGCATTTAAACTTTAATCTAAAGGCATGACCTTCATAATGATTACTTTCCATGTTATGAATCCAAACTACTGCACCTACTCCTAATCTTTTCACTGAACCATAAAATATAGGTGCCACCTGGATTTATGAAATATATTATCACTGTCAGGTTCTTTATGCTATTGTTTTACAACTGTGTTTTTGTCTTTTCCAGTGTCTGAATTACATAAAATGAAAGAATCCATATCAGAATTAATAGAATAAATAGGATAGTTCTGTGGTTTATCTGTACTACTGACCATGTATTTCATTAAAGTTTCTCTATAAATCTTTTTGGGCTAACCAAATATTGAAATTGTGGCATAAGACATGTCTAACTGTAGAGATCCCTGCAATTTTGCTCCCCATGAGTGAGACAATAGCATCCCATATTTTGGAGGGATATCAACAACTACAATATCCATGACAATACTCTTACCTGGGTATTGAACTAGAGTGACACACAAGTCTTTTATTAGGCCCAGGCATTTAACTTTACTAGAATCAAAAGAGAAAATATCTTTGTATGGTCTGGTTATATCTAAATCCAATGTTTCCATGATTGCTTTAGGCATTAAATTGTGAGATGCTCTTGAATCTAACATAGCATTGTGTAAGATTTGATCATGAATAGTCAAGCTAATGTAGAATGGAGGAACACCACTTTATTCATTTTTTCCATTTACCTCAGGACCAAATATTAACTCTGGTTGGTCATCATTTAGATTAACATAGTCTTCTCCTTCATCTATATTCAATGTTTCAGTGATTTCGGCTTTGTAGGAATCATTTCTTATCAATTCTGTTAAAGGAACTGATATTTTCAATTTGGAAATTTCAGTTTGGATATTAAATGGAATTTTTGTTTTGCCTAACTGAATAATGTCCTCCTTGGAAATTGGAGTTTGTGTAGTCTTTTCTTTCTTATTTTCAGTTGGTAATTCATTTTGTGTTTGGGTATCCATTGTTTTACTATTTTCAATTTTTTGATTTGGAATAGTTTGGGAAGTAGTTGAAATCTGAATAGCATTTGAAGCTTGAGTATCAGTTGATTTTTGGACATCTTTTGAAGTTTTAAGAGCAACTGATTTTTGAATATCAGCTGAAGTTTTAACAGCAGTATCTGTAATGTCTACAATTTTTGGACTGGCTGCAATCTTTGGAGTGAAAGTTTTTTTGGTTTCCCTAGAGAGAATTTGTAGCACTTTGGTTGCAAGAGCTCCCACTATTTTCTTGGTCTGAGTTTGGATAATTTTATTAGTAGGGGCTTCTCCGTTTTTCTTACTTCTAAGGTTATATTTCTTATGAACTTCATTAATAGAAAATTCATAACCTTGTTTATAATCAAAGGACTCTCCAGATTGTAACTGTAATTGTTGTAACATGAATAATTCATGTTCTTATTGGGTAAGAAAAATAGTATTACCATCATTTATTCCCATTAAGTTAACTGAGTGTCTTCATCTTCTTCATTTTGGTGAGAACTTTCAGCATATTTTTCTTGGAAAGGTGGTCTAATCTTTTGATCAGGTGGCCCTTCTTTAGGCTTACCAGTATTGGGACTCTTCCTAAAGTTTGGATTTCTTATTTGAGGACCTTGTTGTTGATTATCCCATTGTGGTTTTCTTTCCATAATTTCTAATCTATCCACTAAATTTTCTAAACTTTTAGCCAAAGTATCTATCTTAACATCTGAAGTGGATGGTTCTTCCTTAATGGAAACTCTCCTGTCATTTCTCATTCTAGCTCTTTTAGCCAACAAGTTAGCTTCTACACTAACTGCATCACTCTACGTCTGTTCTAAAGTTGGAGGATTTCTTTCTCTCAATTGGTAAGACATATCAGTGTCAAAACCATCAAGAAATTTGATGAGTGCCAAGTCTGGTGGAGGTTTTATATTTGCAGGGATTGCATTATAAATACTGTTCAACCTAGTATAATAGTCCTGAACAGATTCATTAGGAGCTCTTATAATGTTTTCATATTCAGACAATATTTATAAAGGATTTTTCTTCCTTTCCCATCTATTGATAAACAATCTATGGAAAGCAGGTAAATCATCAATATGACCAACACGTAAACCTTTAAACCATTTCTTGACATCTCCTACCAGTGTTTGTGAAAACAATCTCATTTGTACATCTTCTTCATCAATTTCATGTAATTCAAAATAATCATTCACTTTATTTACATGTTTCTGTGCAATATATTGACCAGTACCATCAAACTGAAAGATTTTACTCTGGTAGTCTTGGGGCATGGCATGTACTTGAGCCGGTAAGGTCAAAAGAGCATATCTAGCAACCATGTCTAAGATTTTAGCTTGCCTAGGAGGTAAAGTGGTAGTGCTTAAAGATGAAATTGAAGGGCTTACAAATGAACTTGAAGTATTTGGAGATAGAAATAAAACTTTGGGTTGAAGAGGAAACTTGGGGATGAATGATTCTGTGGAATGAAGTGAAGTAGAAATAATAGATGAGGTGGTACTAAATAAAGATGAATTTATAGACTCTGAAGGAATGGTAGAAGGCTTAAGAGTAGTAGAAATTAGGGAAACTAATTCAACTGACTGTTGAAAATAGGCTTCGTCTATGTGTCTTATCAAATTTGGGGTTAAAGCATCAAGTATATCAAAAGTGTCTAGAACATGTTGATCTAAATCAGGATGTATAATATTCTTCTTTGATTCAATAAATTGAATAAAAGTAGGGTCTATTACAGTATTATGGACTGAAGTTTCAAATTTGGTACGAACCAATGAATGCTCAAATGAAAAATCAAATTCAAGATCCTCTAAGTTTGATAACTCTTTAGGAAGAGAATTTTCTTTAGTTAGCTAACTAATGCTTCCTTGACTTTCTAATTTATTGTTTTTTCTCAAGATTTTGTCTGGATTATCAACAATTATAGCAGGGTTTGGATCTGAATGTGCCCTAGTATAGTATGTTCTTTTGGAAGCCAGAATTTAATTTTTTAATTTTTTAAATAAAACCTTTGACAACCCTAAAATGGCCTTAAGGTGCAAAGATGAGATTTAGGATTTCCTTTAAGGTTTATTGAACTGAGGAATGATTCCCTAGTATGGTCGCCAATATTTTATCACTCTAAATTTCCCTAGGGTTGTCATGTTGTGTTTAAAGAAATGATAGAGGTAACCACAAACCTACTTTTGAGATCAGGTTCTAGCCTTCCTAATGCTCAGAGAGGGCTCTCTCTTAATGATTTAACTTTGTTGAGTTAAATGATTGTAGGCTAGTTATTTAAACTTGATTGGGTTTTGATTTGATTTGGTGGTGGAATCACTCTTTAAATGGATAGATAAGTGTCTTTTTACCATTGGGCCATGGAATCCAAATGTCAAGAAAACGGGACTGAATCAAGTTCTAAAGATAGTGTTCACAGGGCAAGGTAGCTGAGTAAATTCAAATCTTTTAGGCTGGATGGTGAAGTTGTTTTTCAATCAGGATCAAGGATCAATTAAGGATTCCTCAAACTGGATAATGAGGGAAATGAAAGAGGTCAATCGAAACTAGGGAGCAATGAAGAATTCCCTATTTTGGATATCAGAAGAAAACATCAAAATGAATAATTGTTCAAGACTAAGTGTACTTAAACAAATTCTGTAGTAAGATTCCAGTTATTTCACTCGAATTGGAAAACATGTATGTATGTGAAAGACTTAAGAAAATAACAATTTGACAAATGAAAGATACTTCACTGAAGTGGCCCAACACATGAATCCTATAATGCAATGGCTTTATTACTCAGTCCAGTCTGCTAACTTGAAAATGTTACAATAAACCCTCAGGTTTAGATCAATATAGCTATAGAAATGTTCAGCAATCCACACTCGATACTTTGAGTTGTGAAGTATTTATACAAAAAACTTATTACAAAATATCCTAAACTATTTTAGGAATTATTCAAGGAAAAATAATTATCTTCATGCAAGAGATAGAGACAGATATGTAAATGATGCAAGTTGTCCCTCTTTTAATGTTTGTTGTTTTGACCTTTTGTTGCTTTCTCTCTTTGGTTGTTGATCTATGCTGGTTGTCACTTTACTCTGCCTTTGACCTTTAAACTGTGTCTTTTATCTAATACTCTTTGACTTAGTTGATCTGTTAGTCTCTGTTGTTTTACCTTGGCTGCCCTTGAGTGCTTTGTTTTACCTTTCATCTTCATAGTAAATCATTCAACTTTTCCCAAGGCACTACATCTGGTAATTTAATATTTACCATTATTTTGTAGATTTCATCAGTTTTTGTGTATTTTGAAAAAGTAGGCTTGTTTATAAAAATATGTTTTACCTCATGCTGGAGGTAAACAAGGTTCTCAAAAGTCTGATAGAGCACTTTTCCTGTAGGAATCCCTTTCATGGAGGAATTTTTGGCTTGTTCCTTTGCCACTTCTATAATTCTCTTATCATAGTCTTCATGTGGCATCAACCTATCATTTATCACCAATGGATTAGGTAGACCTTTCTGCCTCAAAGCATCAAATTTCACCATAAACCTAGCTATTGCTAGCTCCATTATTTGGCATTTCTCCTCAAGTTGTATCATCAGGTTTCTCTTGGTGATTACCTTCTTTACCTCTAGTGTGGTCTCAGTTTTGTCAGCTATTCCAAGCTCCTACAATTCATACTTGTTCTTTGAGTTAAGGAATTGGATTATTCTTGAGGCTTCTTCTGGCTTATTCCTATGTTTGGCTCTAACCCATTGAATTGCCTCACCATCCTCTTTGACCAAATCATTATGTTCAAATATCACCTATATGGATGGCCAAATATCATTGACTGAGTCAATGATTCAATGATATTGGACCATAAAAGTTGTTTTTCTTGGGCTAGTGGCTCTTTCAGTGTTAGTTCCTTCTATAACTTTTGTATCCTTCAATTCAACCTGTTTGATTTCTATGTTTCATTCTTATGCATGATTTGAGCTAGCTTATTTTCATCCTCTAGACTTTTTATTTGTTCTTTAAGTCTATTTATTTCATTTTTTTGGATGGACATATCTTCCATGGCTTTGATTAGTTTACTTTCTTCATCACTAGGATGAGTTGTTTCTGTTGTTGAACTTGTTGCTGATGTAGTTGCTGATGCAGTGGGAAGTGTTGTAGCTACTGGAGCTGTTGTGGCCAATGAGGCTGCCAAAGTAGAAGGAACTATTGTAGTAACTGTAGGAATAGCAGTGGCAGTAGCTGCTTCAATGCCGGCCTGTTTCTCCTGCACTAACTTATCCATCTCATTTTCCATTTCTTTCAATTGAGCATTTAGCTGAAGAATGAGGTCCATCATCTCATCCTTTTGGCTTTGATTCTCTACAACTTCCTTGGTCTGTGGATGTTCAGAAGGAGGCAATTTTAGCTGCTTCTTTAACATGGCAATGTCTTCATTCTTCTTTTTTATGAGCTTTTCTACTGCCTTGATGTCATTTGGATTGTAGCCAATCTCAATAACCAAGTAATCTAGTGATTTAATTATGTTATCCTTTACTTGTGAGGATGCTTTCTCTAGTTTAAACTATGTTGTGATATTCTCTAGAGAAGTTTGAATTTTTTGTAGACTCGCAGCTTTGTTGGTCATTGTTGAGTATATCATTTCTCCTACTTGCTTATGAAATTCAATCCGATCTATAGGATGAACATTCTTGGCCAAAACTTCAAATTTTGTCTTGTTGTAAACTACTGATGACTTAGGCTTCTATACTGTGGGATACAAAAAGGTCACTTGCATTTTCCCTGTTTTAATGTCAAAAGCTGAAAGTAACCTATTATGATTGCTAGGAATTTGTTTGAAATATTGGGCATAGGTTTCAGCTTTTAATGCTTCATTTCTCAATTTGATTTCTTTATACTTCTCCTTTATATCTTTTTCTTTATCCACTAGTTTTTTGGATGAAGAGACTTCAATACTAAGCTGCTTCTGAATAATCTGAATATTAGAGGTTGAAGGCTGATGAGTTTCCTATGAAACTGCTAGAGCTGTACTCTGTCTTACAACTGTATCTGTATCAATGATTTGAATTGTCTCAATTATCTCAATTGTCTCTTCTTTCTCATTTACAGGATTAGCTTAGGCTTCTTCCTATACATGATTTAAAATCTGTCATCTGTTGTATCCTTGTTTGAGCAAGAACCTTCTTCCCTAGTCCTTTTTCCATTTCTATCCTGTAGGGTTGGAGTATGCAGAATGGAACTAGTATCCATCTGTTTCTCCATATCTATAAAGGTGTTTTCCAACCACTCTGACTCGTTGGCATATTTTTCAATATTTGGCCTTGACTCATGCATAAAAGGGCTCAATTTAAACTTGAGTCTTATTTTTTTTATGACTCCTAAAGGATCATACTGCCATTTGAAACTATTACTAAATTTCATTTCCTCCAAAAAAAATTATGCTTCTTCTCCAGCCTCCCTATTATTGCAGATAAAAGGACCAAGTTGGTTTTTTATTTTAAACTGTGTTTTCTTCCTAGCTGATAGAAAATTCACATCATCTGAATTTATAATCTGCCTGATATACTCTAATGCAAATATCCTCATGGGTAAATATTTGGGCAGCTTATAGGGAGTGAGCTGGCATCCATAGACCCTTATTTCAGTGTGGCCCTGGTATAAACACCAGTAAAACTTTCTTTATTCTACTGTGTTTGGACAACTGTGTTAGGGTCCCACCCTAACCCCCTTATTTATGTAATGGGATCGAGTCATAGTCAAGAGTCAATAAAGCCCATATTAATAATTGTAAGTGGTTAACCCGCAATTAATGACGGGACCACCGTTAGTTGCAAATGGGCCGTAGTATTAGATAGATGGTATTAATAAAACCCATGGTATTGATCCTTGGTGTTGCATGTATGAGTCATATATAAAGGATAGAGACTCCCTGCGAGGAGCATCGTGTCTTATTTTTGTATCGAGCTCTACTCTATTGGAGGTTGCCCCCTCGAAGAGGCCATTGAACATCGCTTTCTGAATAATAAAATATTTGTTGTTGTCTCTCACTATTCTATGTTTTGGGTATCTTTCTTCGCATATTCTGTATTTGGGTATCTTTTTGCAGGTTAAGAGCATAACAAGTGGTATCAGAGCACTTTCCAGGGCCAGTGGGATCTCCATTTCTTAGCAAAAAAAAATTTGGCTAGAGACATGTTCCGACGTCTTTAAACCACGGGATCTGTCGTTGAGCGCATAAACCTGCGGATTTGGGGAGGCATGCATGCAGGAAATACAAGAGGTGGTCACGCTTGTTGGACTCCCTTGTAACCCCTGTGGGTACCCCTTCGAGTAGTAGCGCATTAGACAGAACCGCATACGGACTGTCTTCCAAGTACCTTCTGGGTATATCAGAATTCCCTTAGCTCCTCTACAACCTCGCCATAGATAAACCGTCGGCCGTCTTGCTGCTACAGTACACCGAGAACAGCACTCGAAGAGATTACTCGCCCGTACGACAAGGTAGTCGGGTTGTACGGCTAAGGGTACGGTTGATCCTCCTTAGTTAGAGCCCTGAAACATTGGGCCGAGTACAACTATCAGACCCTTATGTATATTGCGATCTGTAGCACCTAACACTCCTCGAGACCATAGTTCCCTTTTCTATCTGGGGATTACGCATCATCTCTGCCAGATCAACGCACAAAGAGGTGCAGTAGCAACAGACATCAGTCCCACAGTTTCGAGTTAGCAGACCAGCTATTTCGATCTATTAGATCCATCAGATCCGCAGCAGCAGTCTCTTCCGCCGCCCAAAGCTATCCGATCTGCCATTCAGATCTCTCAGATCCACCAGATCTGAGATCTCCCAGGGTGCTTATTGGTGATCTAGCCCATCAGAATCAGGACGACGAGCTGAGCACGGTGGTACCATTCAATTCTTAGTGAAAAAAAAAAATTAGGGGGTCCCAATTTTCAAGAACATCAGGTCGGTGCATGGTAGAAACTAGAGCTCAAGCTATGGCCAATGAAATGATGGACAAACTTGAAGAATCCTTGTAATCCCTCCACATTCAGCTTGACCGACTAAATAGCATGATCTCGAGCCTAATCCCGACGGGCAAGGAGGAAGCCCATGAGGAGGCGTATATTGTCAATGGACACAATGAGGGTGAGTCTAGCCACTCTCTTCACCTCAGGGGCCCCCACCAACAATCCTGTCCGCGACCTCCCAAGTTGGATATGCATAAATCTGATGGTTCTCACCCAGCAGCATGGATAACACAAATGGAGCAGTATTTCAATCTGAATAACATCTTAGATAATGAGACTGAGCTTATGGTGGGGAGCATGTACTTGGACAATGAAAGGTGGCAATGGTGGGAATGGCATCAACATTGCAATGGACCTTTTAGGACTTGGAACTCCTTCAAAAAAGCTCTTACAGAACGCTTTGACCAGGAATCTTCTTTTTTGGGTCGTCTTACTAAGCTCCGACAGACTGGCACAGTGGATGAATATATTACAGCCTTTGAAGCCTTAGCCTTCCACACTAGGGGTCTCTCAGATGTGTTCTACATGGAATGTTTTATCAGCAGTCTTAAAGAAGCCATAAAATCCCACGTCTTACTGCACCACCCTCCCACATGGACAGAGGCTTGTAAGGTAGCTCATAACGTGGAACGTGTGTTAGCAGCCCAGTACAGTCGCCCAAATTTCACCGCTAAGGTTCGCCCCCCACAGGCTCACAGCACGACTCAAACACTTAAGGTTCAAAAGGTGTCACCTGCAGAAATGGCCGAAAGAAGAATGCAAGGATTATGTTACTACTGTGATGAAAAATACCCCCCATGTCATAAATGCAAGGAGCCCAAATTTTTTCAAATTGATGCCATTGATTACAGCTCATCAGAGGAAGATCCACCACTGGAGGAACATGAGGCGGTAGAAGAGGACAACCAAAAGGACAATGTCCCTGATGAACCAGTTATTTCACTGCATGCTTTGGTAGGGATTTCTTCACCTCAAATTCTCAAAATCAGAGGTTTTATTAAACATCGCCCAGTAGTAGTCTTGATTGATAGTGGAAGTACACATAATTTCATCCATCAAAAAGTCACGGAAGCAGTGCATTGTTTTGTACGAGCAGTTTCTAACTTCTAAGTCCAAATTGCAGATGGGGGCACAATGAAATGTGAAGGTTGCTGTGAAAATGTCAAATTTCAAATGGGGGATTATCAGTTGAAGACCCACATGTTTGCCATACACATGGGAGGGTGCGACATTGTCCTCGGTGTGAATGGCTTCGCACTCTTGGGCCAATCACAATGGATTTCCAAGAGTTATATATGAGTTTTAAGCAGAACAGACATACCCTCCGTGGACTCCAGGCAAGAGCTCCCTCTATCATCAGCTTGCATAGGATGGAAAAATTGCTAAAAAAGGGCCATCATGGAGTTATAGCTCAATTTAATGCCATCCAGGCAGTTGAAACCAAGTCTCTGCCGATTCATCGTGAGATGCAACAGATTTTAAATAACCATTTTCCGGTCTTTAACAAGCCTCGTGAGCTTCCACCCTCGAGAGGGGAACATGATCATAGCATCACCTTGGTTCCAGGGGACCAACCCCCAAATGTGCGCCCATACAGATATCCGTTCACCCAAAAGAATGAAATAGAAAAAATAATCAAGGAACTTTTGGAAGCAGGAGTCATTCGTCCCAGCATTAGTCCTTATTCATCACCGGTGGTCATGGTGCTCAAGAAAGATGGGGAGTGGCGGATGTGTCCAGACTTCAGGGCCCTCAATAAGTTGACAGTCAAAGATAAATTTCCCATCCTGGTGGTTGACGATTTGCTGGATGAACTCAATGGGGCTCAATTCTTCACTAAGCTAGATCTTCGCTTGGGCTACCACCAAATTCGCATGAAGGAAGTCGAAATTCCAAGGACTGCTTTCAGAATTCATGAAGGCCATTATGAGTTCCTGGTCATGCCATTCGGTCTTTGTAATGCCCCCTCTACTTTTTAGAGCCTTATGAACCACCTTCTCAAACCATATCTCAGGAAATTTTTCCTTGTCTTCTTCGATGACATCCTCATCTATAGTTGCACTTGGGCTGCACATCTTCAGCAGGTAGATCTACTCTTGCAACTGCTCCGCAAGCATAAATTATTTTTCAAGATGTCCAAGTGTTTGTTTGGCATGGAAGAAGTTGAGTATTTGGGCCACATTGTGGGGAATGAAGGTGTCAAGGTGGACCCCAAAAAGATCCAGGCAATGCAGGATTGGCCTCAACCTAATACCTTGAAGAGCTTGAGAGGATTTTTGGGTCTCACAGGCTATTATCGTAAATTTTTCCGCAACTATGGTTGCATAGCGAAGCCCCCCACTTAGCTCCTGAAGAAAAATTCATTCTTCTGGAATGAGGACGCACAACAGGCATTTACAGCTCTCAAAAATGCCATGTGTTCCACTCCAGTCTTAGCACTACTTGACTTCACCAAATCTTTTGTCATTGAATGTGATGCTTCGGGTACGGGTATTGGGGCGTTCTTAATTCAGGAAGGGCGACCTTTGGCCTTCACAAGCCAACAACTAAGTGGGAAGAATCTGGGCCAGTCTACCTATGAGAAGGAAATGATGGCCATCTTACATGCAGTAGAGACATGGCGACCTTACTTATTGGGGTGACGTTTCCAAATCAGCACAGACCATCACAGTCTTAAATATTTTTTAGAGCAATGCCTATCCTCCCCACAACAAAATAAATCTCGCCAAAATGCTGGGATATGATTATGAGATCATTTACAAGAAAGGGCAAGACAATAGTGTAGCAGATGCATTATCTCGCCAATTTGAGGAGGAAAGTACTATGCTAGCAATTTCCCTCCCCATTCCAAAATGGATTGAAGAGGCTCGCAAGGAATGGTTTTCACATCCCGGGCTCTCCCAACTCATTTCTCAATTGCAGGTAGATCCAAATTCCAATAAGGGATACTCATGGCAGGATGAGATTCTTCGCTACAGGGACAGAGTCGTAATATCACCAACATCCACCCTCAAAAGTCGCATTTTTGCAGAATTGCACTCATCCCCCATTGTAGGACATTCAGGCTTTCAGAAGACGTATGCTCGCACCAAAAGATCATTTTTTTGGACAGGCATGAAAAAGGACATCTTCACTTTCGTATCAGAATGCGATGTTTGTCAACGCCACAAAGGGGAGAACGTCAACACACCAGGAACATTACAACCGTTGCCCATCCCGGCATCAATTTGGATGGAGGTTTCTATGGATTTCATTACAAGTCTTCCAAAGTCAGGAAACAAGTCAGTCATCATGGTGGTTGTGGACAGACTTTCGAAGTATGCTCATTTCTGCACCCTACCCCACCCGTTTACACCGACTTTGTTCGCTCAATCTTTCATGGATCAGATCTTCAAATTGCATGGCATGCCCACTTCTATTGTGTCCGATCACGACCCAATCTTCACCAGTAATTTTTGGCAGGAACTCTTCAGGCTACAAGGCACTCAACTAAAACTCATTACTTCCTATCATCCGCAAACGGATGGTCAAACTGAAGCCGTCAAAAAATGTCTGGAAACCTACCTTAGGTGTTTCACTTCAGAAAAGCAACATCTTTGGGCATAGTGGTTACCTCTGGCTGAATGGTGGTATAACACCAACTATCATGCCACCACCAAAATGACTCCCTATGACGCAGTATATGGTCAACTCCCTCCTTCCCCTACTTCTTATATCAAGGGGTGCTCAAAGGTACAAGCAGTGGATCAACTCCTACAACATCGCGCAACCATGCTCGCCCATCTTAGAGAGAATCTTCATCAAGCTCAAAACCGCATGAAGCAACAGGTAGACCAGCATCGCTCAAAGCACCAATTTCAAGAAGGGGATCAGGTCTTTTTGAGGCTACAACCATATAAGCAAACATCACTCAAAGACAAGGGTTGTCAGAAACTATCTCCAAAATTCTACGGACCATATCAAGTACTTCAGCACATTAGAGAAGTGGCTTACAAGTTGGCTTTGCCACCTACTGCAAAAATCCATCCAGTTTTCCATGTCTCATGCCTCAAGAAAGTGATTGGGAACAATTGCAGAATTCAAACCAGTCTACCTGAATTGGACGAAGAAGGGTCAATCTGGCTCCAACCTGAACAGGTCCTAGACACACGAGACAGGCACCTGCGGGGCCGCATGATTAGGGAAGTCCTCATCAAGTGGAAAGACACCTCTCCAGAAGATGCAACTTGGGAACCAGCCACGATTCTTCAGCAGTTTCCGCTGCTTCAGCCTTGAGGACAAGGCTAGTCTTAAGGGGGAGGGCATGTTAGGGTCCCACCCTAACCCCCTTATTTATGTAATGGGATCGAGTCATAGTCAAGAGTCAATAAAGCCCATATTAATAATTGTAAGTGGTTAACCCGCAATTAATGACGTGACCACAGTTAGTTGCAAATGGGTCGTAGTATTAGATAGATGGTATTAATAAAACCCATGGTATTGATCCTTGGTATTGCATGTATGAGTCATATATAAAGGATAGAGACTCCCTGCGAGGAGCATCATGTCTTATTTTTGTATCGAGCTCTGCTCTATTGGAGGTTGCCCCCTTGAGGAGGCCAGTGAACATCGCTTTCTGAATAATAAAATATTTGTTGTTGTCTCTCACTATTCTATGTTCTGGGTATCTTTCTTCGCATATTCTGTATTTGGGTATCTTTTTGCAGGTTAAGAGCATAACAAACTATAAAACTTTCTTTATCTCATCACTGATCTTGGGTTGATTGCTACTGCTTAGCATGTTAACCATGAGGTGAAAAAATGAATCAATGAACTCCTTGTAGCTGAAAACAGTGGAATATTTCTAGATTAAGGGTG
This sequence comes from Pinus tabuliformis, assembly GCA_031772625.1. Lineage (NCBI taxonomy): Eukaryota > Viridiplantae > Streptophyta > Pinopsida > Pinales > Pinaceae > Pinus > Pinus tabuliformis. The sequence goes on from CM062807.1 coordinate 1,294,449,916, forward strand.
TCCAAAAGATAATAGACCTAGGATTTCCCTTAGTGTCTAGCTTTTGGAAGTTAAATGGAAACCTATCTGACTGGAAATATAGGAACATATGGAAAAATATTGAAGAGTGTTTGAATACTCTTTCATCTGGCAATATGATAATTTGATCATGGATTCTGTCTGCTAAGAACTGGGAAAAATTGAAAACTGTAGTTGGAGGCTTGCTTGGGCAAAAAATAGAAAGGAAAGCAAGTATAGGCTCATCTACATGCTCATCAGTGGTATATCCTAGAATGCAAGATAACATGCTTACAATCTGTCTCGCCTTCTCAGAGAAAATGGTGGCAGAGTATGGAGGAATGTCTATAGGGATATGAGCCTCATCTAGGATGAAATTCTGAAAATTTTGAGATCTCTTGGGAAATTCTAGCTTTAAGTACAGCTCAAGTAGGTTTTCAATAGAAAATGGGGTTTCATTGGGCTTTGGTTGTATTTGAAACATCTCATTTATTGACTTTACAGTGATTTTGAATAAAACCTGCTGGTTAGGAGAGACTATGGCTCTTTAACTTGGGATATAGCAAAGTTGGCAGAGGTGGATGATTTTAGGGAACTGGTATACTTGTGGGAACAAGTATTTGGGAAAATTAGACTCCCATAACTGAATATAGTCATTTTGGTTGAAGAATTTGTCTTTACTCCAGCAGTGGAGTTTCAATAGATGGTTGGGTGAGGTTGTGTCTTTGATTTGGAAATCTATGTCGACCAAAGGGAGGTGGTCAATGTCCAAGTGAGGGGTTTGTAGGGGTTTTGCATTCAAAATGCTTTGGGAAGCCATAGTTCTATTTATTTTATTGAATTAATTACCATCTAGATTAAGGAGTAAGCTTAGGACCTCTGGAATAGTGTGAAAGGTCAATACAGTCTACAGAAAAGGGATTTTTGAATGCACAGTGGGTTTCTTTAGTTTGGTAAGATTTTTAATTAGTTCAATTGATTAACCTATTATAGATATTGTGCAGAGCTTTAAGTACAGGGCCTTTCGGGTACTTTCAGGAATACCTAGAAAACGAAGATTTTGTATGCAGACAGGTTCTATGGGGGCAGCGAAGGCTTTCTGAGGTTGAATGGTCTTTATGTTGCTTCAAATCGAAGTCTGCAACGCCTTCTGGTCATAAATTGGGTTAAAACAATTGAGCAGAGTTTCTGGGGTTTATAATTGGTCAGCAAAGGTTCTTGGCAATAGATTAACAGTGAAAAGGATAGAAAGGGTGCTTTTTGGTTTTTTAACCAACAGTGGTTAACCTTTGGGCACAGTATTTAGTTTGAATAGTAGACAATTTCATCATACGCGGGGAGGTGGTATTTTGACTTATTGCACCACTTTTGAGTGTAGGGTGGTATTTTTTCAAACGACGCAATATAATGTGGAGTTGCCATGTAGAAACAAGGCGATAGCGAAAAACGTGAATCTCATGTGCTTTTGAGATATTAACAGTCGAACGATCAGAGCGCACGATATGGGTATGGGTTGTTGGATCTAGAGGTGGGTGATGAGAGGGTTATCGCTTGGCGGAGTTGCGAGGGCTTAGTCGGGGTGTGGGATCGGGTTTTGATTAAAATGTAAAGGGAAGTAATATATGCGATGGGTATTAATAAAATGAGGGACCCGGGAAGAAATATACTAGGGATATAAGATAAAAGAGTATCGGGGAGTGTCATGCGGAAAGAGTCAATTTTGCGGACAAAACCGACCTCCCTAGAAGCTAAGGCTTTCTAGTGACAAACAAGACAATTAAACACTACCTTTCTCTAAATATGCATTTAGAATACAAGTAAACAGGTGTTTATAACATACCTTTAGTCCAACGCTTTGTAGTAGTCCAGCCTCGCCGATCTGGATGAGCTCCTCCTTCTCTTCAAAACCTGCATTCACTAACAAGAAAACAATTACATAGCACCTGAATAACTTATAAAATAAAATATATTCATCATACAGACCAAGGAGTATATGAAAAAAATCATGTATAACAATCTGTTGAGAAAAGTGAGCTTAATTGTATTAAGTGGAAACAAAAGAAACCATTACAACCTGAGCCTTGGTGTTGTGCAGGTCCCTCCTAGGGTCCATCAAGAGTTCTCCTTTACTTTGATCAGCTCACCCACTTCCAAATAAGGCTAGGAAAGGATGGGAATCTCTCCTCTCAAGCTCTATAAGGGAGTCCTAATTCCAGCAGCATCTACCCTTAGGAATGTTCATCTTTCAACCTCTCCTCCCTCTGGCCCAATGCCTGTATTTATAATGCTTTGGAGGAAGTTAATCGGGTCCACCATCAATGGGATAAGCCCCTCTTTGAATGGGATAGCTCCCCTCTTGATGGGATAAGTTCCTCTTTCATAGGGATACATGAACCATCTGGAGGCGCTCAATACACGTCAAACAAACTTCTAGAATGCTCTTGAATTGACCACAAGTAACTTTTTTGAAGTAAAACTCGCGCCTTTTGACCTTTACAGGGGTACGCACCCACCCCTTTACAGACAGAGCATACAAGTACGCATGGAATGTGAACTTGAGGTGCGTACACGCAGGTAAGGCTAAGAGAAACTGCGTACCCAGAGTTATTTGACTTTTAAGGACTTTCTCTCTTTCTTGGAGTTTGACATGAAGAGCAGAGGTATAAGACTTGCCAAGGAGGATAGTATGATAGTTGATGGAGCCATACTAACTGCAAATAGTCATGGTGAAAAATTTTAGTGTAACAGATTGCCCCCTAAAGTGCGAAGCCTGTAGTAGATTAGGGTTTCATATCATCTAGGAAGGGTGAAGTACTTTATCATTTCAAGGATTATCTTGTGGAGAGCCGAGTCGGAACCTGCAAATATTCAACACAAAATACATATATAAGATCATATCATCGCTGAGGTAGGCATTCCCATACTCAGATTGAAAACTTTAACTAACAAACTAACTACTACTCTGATACAGGAATGATTTCGCAATACATCATAATCATAGACTCTTGTAGACACAGTATGGTCGCAGCCATCTGTTTATGATTAGTTTACTGTATAATGAATACAAAACTCCTCGCAGCCTAGATGGTGGAAACTAGATCCAAGGTCTTCATTTCTATTTCCCGAAAAGGTACGATTCTATCCATGTGAATAAATGAGTTGATGTCGAACATGGTAGAAACCACTTGATTACCAGTTGATGATGTAAACTGTTAACAAGTGTGAGAGAGACCACCAGTGATGTCAATGGTTCTCAAAGTACCCAGTACAATCCATGAGATGTGAATGAATGAGTTGATGTCGAACATTTCACGGAATCCTTCGATCGAAAGTCAATGATGTAAACCGTCGTCAAAGGCGAGAAACCTGCCATTGATGCATGCAGATTTCAAGGTACTGACAATTTCTAGGTCATCTTTCTAGATAATGTGCTGATGTCAATAGAAAGCGACCCATTTCAGGCAAGCCCACAACACGAAATCATAGATCAAGTTGAAGAAATGTAGCTGTAAGGACTGACTCAGGGATGGTCGAGATGGATGACGGGTATTTTGCAGATGAATGGTTTATTTGCAGTGACCTCTTGAACACATAACGACACGACAGATGGCTTGGTGACAATTGACCGAAAGTTAATACCCGGAACCGGTTGAAGATTTTCAATGCGGTTTGATCAACTGTTAGGCAAAGGATTTCCCAACCCAGGTGAATGAAAAGTGTCGTGTTCAAGAGTGGTGATAAGGCTTCTTCTGAGACAAAGGATAACAAATAGGCTCATTTTTCTCTCTTTTCCCCCACCATTTCTGGCAAGTACCTCTTTATTTTTTACAAGCTTGAGGAGGATAACATATGCTTGATTATAAGCTCATTCTTCGGATGAGTCCAACTTAGTTTAGATTCGAACCCTAAGAAGGAGTGGTCCATTCCTATTTGTAATCGAACAGGTCCTTTATTGTGAAATTTTAACGAGTCCAGTATAGGAGAAACTCGATGTTTTTTCAATTTTAGAGAGTCTGAAAAACTTAAGAAGACTCCAGGGTTGAACTTTTTCGTAAATTTGTGTCTCCCAAGCACGAAAAAGTATAAAATAATACTTGAGAGAACCGCTTGATCTTTTACGACCAAGGAGTACTTTCATGACTAGTGTCTTTGACCTGAAAAGTAAAAAGCGATCAAGGACATGTCGTTTTATTTCCAATATTGAATTTGAAACGACAAAAATCCGGCAACCTTTTCCTGTTTTTACGGTCAGAAAAGGACTATAAGGGGACCGTCTTTTAATTTCGTTTTAATGAGTGTAAAAGAAACGCTCGGCAATCTTTTCATGTTTTAGGAGTCAGAAAAGGGCTTAAAAGATGACTCTAATGTTTCACTTTTTCGTAAGTTTTAACGAGTTCGAAAAAATGATAAAAAATGTACTCATATGGCCGACTTTCAATTTAATTTATGAGCAGGAAAAGATGAAAAGAACTCGGCATTTTCATTTGTTTTACGAGAATGAAAGATAGCAAAATAATCTCGGGATTTTCATGAGTTTAACGAGTCTTGAAAATAACTGAAATTGACTCGAGATAGGTTTCAACGAAAAACTATGCTTCAAAATAGTTTCATTTTTACACAAGCTTGAAATAGAGATAAAACTGTGCTTGATGCCCCCTAAGCATAACTGCTAGAGTGCATGCCCCCCAGCTTCATTTCATTCAATCAGTTGGATGAAATGAAGGTTCAGTTACGAGATCATTTGAAAGACTCGACCTACAACTGTAAGAAAATTATGCAAAAACTGAAATAACTAACCTAAATACTTAACATTTATGAGATCTAGTCAAACTCTCGACTCAATTAGGGGAGGATTTGTTTCATTTTTTAACGAGCTTGACACAGGAAAAGAACTATGCTCGGATTCGGTTTCATGTTTACGCAAGCTTGAAATGAAAAACTATGCTTGTTATAAGTTCACATGCCCCCAGCATAATGACGCAAAATGAGGTACATGCCCCCCAAGCTTCATTGCATTCAATGAGGTGGATGGAATGAAGCTTTACTTTCAAGATCTTGGAAAGCCTTGTGGGAGTTGTTTCATTTTTTAGTGAGGTTGACACAGGAAAAGAACTATCCTCAAAACCCTTGTTTCATTTGTTAAACGAGCTTGACACAAGATAAGGAACTATGCTCGTAACTACTCTCTACAATCTACCTAACAAAAAACTCTACTCTAAAAACCTTGATTCATTTTTTAACGAGCTTGACACAATACAAGGAACTATGCTCTAAAATCCTTGATTCATTTTTTAATGAGCTCGACACAAGACATGGAACTATGCTCATGACTACTCTCTACAATCTACCTAAATAACCTATCCTTGTTTCATTTTTTAACGAGCTTGACACAAGACAAGGAACTATGCTCAAGACTCCTTGTTTCATTTTTTAATGAGCTTGACACAAGACAAGGAATTATGCTCAAAAAGTTCGCATGCCCCCAGTATAATGATGCAAAGCGAAGTACATGCCCCCCAAGCTTCATTGCATTCAACCAGATGGATGGAATGAAGGTTTACTTTCAATATTTAACTTGAAAAGGGAGTTGTTTCATTTTTAAGGAGGTTGACACAAGAAAAGAACTATCCTCATACCTGTTTCATTTTTTAACGAGGTTGACTCAGTAACAGGAACTATCCTCAAAACCCTTGTTTCATTTTTTAACGAGGTTGGCACAGGAAAAGGAACTATCCTCGCACACACTGATCATGGCTTCCAACTAGAAGAAAGACATGTCAATGGACACACCTTGATCATGGCTTCCAAGAGGTCTTCATCAGAAGGAAGAATAGTTCTCTGGAAGGAACACATGTCAAGGGACTCAAAATGGATAAGAACATCGTGTTCAAGAAATCCCATAGAGTTTTCCATGTCAATTACCGGATCTAAATCAAAGGAAGATGAGAAACCAGTGAGAGGCTCACTTACATCGGTAACTGAAAACATGGGACCAGTTACCACATAATTAACCCGTGGCAGGGTAGATACCACTTTAGAATCAGGAACATTTAGGGGTGTCATATTATTGGTAGTTGAAACAAGACTAGGGAACGAAAGCTGGTCTACAGTCACAATATTTCCATTGTGAGGGAAAGACATCACGCGAAAGAGTGTCGATACGACAGCTTTCATTGCATAAACATAGTCGCGCCCAAGGAGTAAATTGAAATCCAAGGGACCTCGAACTACCATAAGATCAATACAGACAGTTTTACCTTCCAAGGTAATAGAAAAATTAGGAAGGATCCCTAAAGGTTCACTAATGGTTCTGTTAAAAGCTTTCAGATTCTGCGTAATAGGCACAAGCTGAGGGGAACCCAAAGCTTTCCAAACAGTTGAGGATAAAATACTAACAGAAGCACCTTCATCTACCTGAGTACGATGTATGTCCCTACCACCAGCCTTGACAATGATTTGGAAAGGGATGGAGGAAGGAAGACGAGGTTCTGTCAGTCTATTCCAATCAAAGGAAAAGACCTCAGTACTTGGAGGGGGTTCCATAGAAACAGGTGAAATGCCCCCTGGCGTAGAAGAATCTGATGTAAGAAAAAGAACCTGAGCGGTATGAAGTTCACTCTCTAAAGGTAAAGTGGGATCGACCGAATGTGAAATTGAATCGACCACTTGATCAACTAATTGATCATCAACCTGAGTGACATGAGTTTCACTCTCCAATGGAAGAGTGTGATCGACTGTACTTGAATTTAGATCAATCACTCCGTCAGTTGACGGTAGGTTGGGAGAAATTTTACGGTAACCAGTTGGAAATTCCTGCTGTGGAACAGTAAGGTTTTCCAACAATGTGGAGGCTTCATCCATGTGAGGGCAAATGTGAGTTTGATGACTCCCTTTGCATAACTTACAAGGAAACCTAACTTTACCCTTTTTCCCAGGAACCTGACTATCACTGGTTGACGGATCAATGGAAAGTTGATGAGATTTTTCTGACCATACTTCCAAGACCTTTGGTATACCAGGACAATTGACAAGGAAGTGGTCACCCTTACAAAGCCTGCAAGGGTATTTGGGTTTACGATGCATGTCGGAGTTTTCCTCAACACAACTAACACTTACAGTCGTGGTTAGTTGGTTGAATTCTTTCTTATCTTGCTTCTTCTTCTTCTTCTTCTTCTTCTTCCCTTTCTTCTTCTTCTTAGCCTCCTGGTTACTAGCATCAAGGCTTTTACCAAGCGAAGAGGAAGAAATGGAGGAAGAAAAATTAGGCGAAGAAGGTAAAGGGTCAATAGAAGGTTGGTGATGTTGAGATGGTGAACTCTATTGAGGTGAAGCATCCGGTTGAGATGGAACAATTGGAGTATTTTGGGCCAACGAAGTTGAAAATAACCATATCGGTAAACCTATTGTAAATCCAGGTAATGAAAAAGTAGCCATATAAGGAGGACCAACATTTCCAAAGTAAGGAAAAGTACTAGGATTCTCGTTAGGAGGGGTTCCTAGGTTGGTGAATTCCGGAACGTTTGCCATTATATTCAACTTCAGTGAATTTTATTAACAATTTAAAACTAAAATTAACAATTCACAATTCACACCTAACAATTAAAATTCGCAATTCACACCTATGGTCTCTAAAAGTAAAAACAAACAAATTAACACGTGCTATCAAATCTAGGAGTCAAACCATACACAAACAGTAACCTTCCGGACCGAAAACACTAGTTGGTGATGAAATCCAACATCGCAGAATTCAGTACAGAAGTGGCGAGTGGAACAGTTACCCCGAAAACCTGCTTAATGAATAGACTGGACCAAGTTCCTCCACTTTAACCGTCTCGAGTGAAGTGAACCCCCCAGAAAATCCAAGTAAGTCTAGCCAACGTCTGCTCCAGGTACAGTGGGATCTTCCCTCCACCGTCACCTTGGGTAGAACCCTAAAGATAATGGTCACTAAGGTCACCAACAGCAACAAATACACCTGGGGGAACAGTCTACGACCCGATAGCACGCAAGGGTAGAGTAACAAGCTCAATCCCCTTGCCGGCTCCTTGACAATAATCCAAGGTTTACCGACAAATGACCCCAGGCTCCTCGACAATAATCCGAGGTTTACCGTTTGTAGTACGTGCGTATCTGGCGTCTTTCCCAATGAAGGAGGATTGATCCCGTCACTGGTTCGAACACGATCTCGTGCTTCTCCTTTAAGAGGAGCTTTCCCAGAGCATAAATGTAACAGTTGGATTTATCCTACCACAAGATGAGCTACTTGTTTGGTTTTGCTGTCTTGGAGAGTTAATTACTCTCCTACTCCAAGACACTAGCCTAAGCTATGTTGGTGTATCAGAGCCCTAGAAATGTAAAAATTACTAAATGAATTTTAATTAAGCGTTGTGTTATTAAGGTTGTTTTTACTCAAATGGGTAAATGGATACGAAACCAATGGTGTTATGACCCGACTCAACTGAGTGCAATGATAATGCAATCCTTTCAATTCGATGAATCCTAATTAAAGTAAGGAGAGAGTTTCCATTCACTTCCAACAATGCAAAAAATTGATCACTAAGAAAAAATATAACAAATTCTCTAATGCACTAATTTTATCAAGAAAAACTAATGCAAATCAATTCCAAACCATTTTTTTATTTTTATTTTTTGTGTAAATTCAAATCAAAGAAAGCTGATCTAAATCTACGATTGATTTTTCAAAATGTAAACTATGCAATGGTAATCTAAGCACAATTCACTTGAAAAGTATGCAAATGTAATCTATGCACATTTTTCATTCATATTCTGAAAATGAGAATTCTAATTATGCAAACGTGATCTATGCAAGAGAATTCTCAAACACAAGATGATTCTAATGTAATCTAAGAACCAATCAAGTGCAAGTCGAGAAAATTGGGTGAGAGTTCCAAAGATCAAAAAATAAAAACACTCAAAGGCGATTAACACTCATACACAATTTAGCCCCCCACCCCGGCGAATGAGGGGGAAAATTTTTTGCAAAACAAAAGAAAAAGATGCAAAATTGTGAAAGGACTGAGAGAATCCTCCAAGTAATGACCAAAGGAAAACAAATCAAGAATTTCTCAAGAAAGAGACTCAAAACATCCAATTGATGAAAGCTTAGAGCAGGAATGCCAATGAAACAAGCCAAGATGAAAGCTTCTGACAGGTGAACAGTGGATCTGGGCAGCAAAAATAAGCTATAAACAAAATCTAATAGGAGAAAAAGGAAAAAATTAAAATTTTCTAAGCTTTTGACAGGGGTACGCAGGCAGCCTGTTTGCACAGGTGCGTGTACGCTCTGTGTACAAAGCTGCAGTGCGTACAGGTACGCACTGTGCTCAACGCAGAGGGTGCGTACTGCTAGCAAAACCAAGAAAAATAAAAACTAACTTAACCCTAAGCTATTCCACCCAAATTCACAGTAAATCAGTCAAAAACCAGAAAGAAATCAACTTTTCTCAAATCAAAGTTTCACACAAAGGAAAAATCATTCACATCAATGCAATCCCCAGTATGGTCGCCATTTTGTCATGCGGAAAGAGTCAATTTTGCGGACAAAACCAACCTCCCTAGAAGCTAAGGCTTTCTGGTGACAAATAAGACAATTAAACACTACCTTTCTCTAAATATGCATTTAGAATACAAGTAAACAGGTGTTTATAACATACCTTTAGTCCAACGCTTTGTAGTAGTCTAGCCTCGCCGATCCGGATGAGCTCCTCCTTCTCTTCAAAACCTGCATTCACTAACAAGAAAACGATTACATAGCACCTGAATAACTTATAAAATAAAATATATTCATCATACAGACCAAGGAGTATATGAAACAAATCATGTATAACAATCTGTTGAGAAAAGTGAGCTTAATTGTATTAAGTGGAAACAAAAGAAACCATTACAACCTGAGCCTTGGTGTTGTGCAGGTCCCTCCTAGGGTCCAGCAAGAGTTCTCCTTTACTTTGATCAGCTCACCCACTTCCAAATAAGGCTAGGAAAGGATGGGAATCTCTCCTCTCAAGCTCTATAAGGGAGTCCTAATTCCAGCAGCATCTACCCTTAGGAATGTTCAGCTTTCAACCTCTCCTCCCTCTAGCCCAATGCCTGTATTTATAATGCTTTGGAGGAAGTTAATCGGGTCCACCATCAATGGGATAAGCCCCTCTTTGAATGGGATAGCTCCCCTCTTGATGGGATAAGTTCCTCTTTCATAGGGATACATGAACCATCTGGAGGCGCTCAATACACGTCAAACAAACTTCTAGAATGCTCTAGAATCGACCACAAGTAACTTTTTTGAAGTAAAACTCGTGCCTTTTGACCTTTACAGGGGTACGCACCCACCCCTTTACAGACAGAGCGTACAAGTAAGCATGGAATGTGAACTTGAGGTGCGTACACGCAGGTAAGGCTGAGAGAAATTGCGTACCCAGAGTTATTTGACTTTTAAGGACTTTCTCTCTTTCTTGGAGTTTGACATGAAGAGCAGAGGTATAAGACTTGCCAAGGAGGATAGTATGACAGTTGATGGAGCCATACTAACTGCAAATAGTCATGGTGACAAATTTTAGTGTAACAGGGAGGGTTTTTCAATGGGGCCCGGTACATTATTTAAACTTAGGATAAGGTGGTTTTAGTGGGTTTAAATAGAAAAGGGAAATTAATAAGGGGAGAATGATTTTTGAAGGAAAATGTCTAGGTAAAGGTGTGAAATAAAGGGGAAAAGGGTTAAAATGAAGGGAAAGGGTTTTTACAAGGGGAAATGAAGAGGGAAGGGTCCCTTGGAATCAAGAAGGGGAAAAGTATTAGGGAATAAAAAAAAAGTAATGAAGGGTTAATGAAGGGAAATTAATAATCTAGACATGTAAGGGGTTTAGTGAAATGAGAGGAAATTAGTGAACGAGCCTTAGTATTCAGGCCTAAAATTATATAGAACTTTTTAGGGTAAATACCCAAAGTAGTATACAACTTTTTTTTAATGTCCTCTTTCTTTCATAATTCTTCCTTCACATGAAACATAGGATTAAGCATGATGAAGGTGCATTTGAGCTAGCAACCTTATGCATTCCAAAACCTCTTTTACCTACCCTTTATTTACCCTAACATTTTCTCTTCATTAATTGGGTGCATTTGAGCTTACTGACCCTTTATTTCTTTTTCTTTGATAAGTAAACTATCTAATTTAATCTTATAAATTCCAATGGCTCAAATCAAATTGTTGAGCTCATTATTATTCTCTACCTAAATATTGATCTACCAAGATTAAATAGTTTGGCTAGATCTTTATTTCTCTATCTATCAGCATTAAATTTAAAGCATGGTTGAATCAAGATTAAACTATTTTTCCATCATGGATTGTGGCATTTTTGACAAGTTGCACACAATCTTATTTTGCAAGGCAAAGTAAAAAGTAGTGGCATTTGAATTTGCATCACTTTCAGAATCTATTTTTTATCTCTTTTTGGTTGGGTTCATATTTTCTTTTCTTTTTTCATCCTTTTCTTTTAGTCCTTTGATTTTTCTTTTAGGACTTACCCTCTTTACTTTTTTTATTTTTAATATGGGAAAACATTTTGCATAAATCAAAAGTATGTACAATATTACAATACTAATCATAGCCAATTCAAAATTATGAATTCTATTATTATAGGACCCTAACAAATGGCAACTAATTTGGTTTTTGGTCACCACAACCTGTAAATAACACCAAGTTGTTCTAAACATCAAGCTACTCTCCCCCTTTGACATCAAGAGAAAAGGGCTGACTGGCCAATGTTAAATGAATATTTCCATATCTAAATAGTTGAATATCAACATTGATCATGCTCCCCCTAGGCACATGCTGAATTCTCTGATTAGACTCCCCCTTTGTACATGCTAAGATGCACTATACCGTCCATGTTACCCCTGACCACATGCAAAGTCTGCAAAAATATTTTCCAAAAGAATAACATGACTCTATAACTCAACTATGTGAGTATGACCTTCCTATCTCTAATGACTCATACATACACCAATCTCCCAACCAAGTGGGATATACCAAATGACTCAACCACTCAACCAAGTGGGATTACATATTTGACATGATCTGAAAAGTCCATTCATGACTGAATATGAAAATTATTACATCATGGGTCTTTACATGACCTTTACATCAAATAATACAAATGACATTTATAACAAAGACCAAAAACCTAAACAAGACTATGATAGTCATCAGAAACTATCATACACCATATATGATCTGCACCATAAGCATATGTCAACAGCATCTAAACCAACAGCCTTTATATGTCCATCATTAGTTCCCAAGATATGATAAAGTAAATATCATCAACTTGTGACAAAGTATGTCACATATAGATATCAACTCATCCTCATCAAGATCAAATTGCTTTGTTTCCTTAGTAGAAAGAGCCTTATCATAACCTTCCATGAATCAACTAAGAATATGTCGTATCTCCAAGCAGTAACACAAAATCATTCACATCATATCATATGTATGTGAAAACACCATAGTCAACATCCATGACTATACCATCATCATTGTACCAAGAACTGTATGATATTTCCATAACATCCCCCAATATATCAACCATTTATCTTTACTAGGGAATTTTCCAACATCTCGCATCTTATAAGCATCAACCATGATAATCAACATATGTGAGAATCAAACCTATCATCATAAAGTAAGAAGTCATCATCATTATGTGACTAAGTAAGCCATGTCTCCATGTCTTCAAATAGCTATGTCTTCATGAAACCTGCAATAACACCATTCTCTTGGCCAACCAACAATATTTACCAATGTGTAATTTAAGTAATCATTCATGTATCAGCATAATATGTATCCATAATAGAGACAGCAATATGTATCTAGAAAACCATGAGCTCATAGTCATTTGTCAAGATTTATTGATACCATCAACAACGGCAATCCTGAACCATGTGAGAGACAAGAAATATAGGAATCCTTATCCATAACTGCACCATATGAAGTTTATGCATCTTTGAAGGCATGATGATAGCAGCATAAAAGAAATGATAGTTATCAAATAATGAAGTTGTGTACTTAAGCTTTTTTCTTCTCCTTTTCCTTCTGAAGATCGCCATGTAAGAAACATACCATATGTACTATATGCATCATCAAAGGAATCATCTGAATCATCCATAAATCTGATCTAAATAAAAACTATGTGTTGGCTTGTTGGGGCCTGACCTAGGTTCAGAAGTGATTTAGCCAAACAAATCACGGTACTAATGGCCCTTTTGGCAACATTCTGCAGAGCGCGGACTGAGGTCTCACCCAAAGTAGTATGGGAGGGTGCTAGAACTAGGTTTCCGCACCCTGGAGATGTATCATGAGTTCAAGTGGTCTACGGTTCAACCCTACGCGCCTGTCGCTATGTGCACTTACCAATACCTCGCAACCTGAGATGTTGCCTTTGTGCGGCCCTACTCGAGGGTTGAACATTGTTATTACCCAATTCCTTACTAGTGTTCCACTCTTAGTTAATTAACTTAGCTTACTTGCATGTGTAAAGTATACTTAGCAATATAAATCATTCATACAGGTGTGTGGATTAAATAAACAATACATTTGAAATTTATATCAAACAGGTAATAACTCAAGAACAGATACACAGAATTAAGATAAAACATCTCTTTATTATTTTCTTCCTCAGTTACAGACTCGACTCCACCCTGCACACTCAGCTGCAGGGGTCCGTGCACTCAGCTGTGGACTACTAGGCCTCTATGCACTCAGTTGCAGAGCCTTCTCCTACCCTATGACCCAAGACACACTTAGACTCTCGCTCTGTGCTTCTACTTCGCTTCTACTTTTCCATCTATTACTTCGTTATCTTTTACACTTAGAGCCTCACTCTATTTATAAAATCCCATGGTCCATGGACCATGGGTAGGCCGACATTACATTACAAGACTAGGGCAGACAACCCTATGACTCTATCATACATTTTGTACTCCGCGCCCGCAATTCATGGAAACTTTACAATGATATTGGGTCCAAACTTGGGCTCTAAGCCCCAAAACATGCCTTGGGGGGATTCCATGCCCAACAGGCCCCCAACGCAAACACAATGACTTGCCCTCGAGTCACTCTGTCGGCGCGGCGATCTTAGCGCCGAGTCCCTGCAACTGTTCTCGAATCGTACTGAGATCCGCAACGCACTGAGCTGCTGCTTACTGAATCTGTTGCATCCATTGTTCTGAGACCCCTGTGTCTAAATTGTTTCCATACATCTATACTGGTATCTGTTGCATATTTTTATAGTCCCGCGCCTTTGTCCGGCTCCTCGGAGCATGAAGGCTATGCCTCGGCCATCTAGTCAGATAGCCAACCCACCCGTGTAGGGCTTCAAGTGGCTCCAATTCACTTTGCCTGGGAATGGTTCTCCATTTAGTTTGACTGGCTAGACCGTACCTCTGTCTGTGACCTCCTTAAACATGTATGGTCCTAGCGAATGCATTTTGAATTTTCCCTGAAATTTTTCAAACTTACTGTCATATAGAAACACTAAGTCATTTACCTTGAAGGTGCACAACTTAATATGGCGATCTTGCGAGGCCTTTTCACACTACTTGTGTACATGCTGATGAAAACCAACCAAGAATCATTCCTCCTCAAGTTTTTCCAATTGTGTGAGCCTTTCTTCGAGAGCTTCGCGGTCCATCATCCCTGTGAGTGCTTCTATACGTAGACTAGGTACGATATATTCCATTGGCATGACAGCTTCCACACCATAAACTAACCGAAAAGCTGTTTGTCCCGCCAGTTTTTTGCACGTTGTTCGATAAGCCCATAGCACTGCAGGTATGCACAGGTCCCAATCGCTTTGCTGCGTGTTGCACACTTTGGTCAGCTTAGTCTCTAGTATTTTTTTGAATGCTTCTATTGTCCCATTGGCTTGTGGGTGGTACGGTGTGCTTTTCTGATGATACACCTGGAATTCTTTTGTGAGCATGCTGATGGTTTCATTCAAGAAATGTGTACCGCGATCACTCATTAATATTTTCAGGCAACCAAATTAGGTCAACGCGTTTTCAAACAAAAACTTCGTAGTAGTAGCAGTGTTGCAGTCTTTGACCGGCTACGCTTCCGCCCATCATGTCAGGTACTCCGTCGCGGTGATGATGTAGCGTGCACCTGTCTTTCCTTGAGGTTGGATAGGTCCCACAAAGTCAATGGCCCATTTCTCGAATGGTTGTAGTTTCATTTGTGGATTTAATGGCATCTCGTCCCTCTGCGATGGTTTTCCAATCCTTTAACATATATCGCAGGCCTTACAGTGTGCTTTTGAATCCTAGTGAAGGGTTGGCCACCAAAACCCTGCATGAAGAATCTTTTATGTCATCGTGCATCCTACATAGTGTCCTCCTGCAGCACCCCCAAGTGCTTCCGCGAGGATCTGACTTCGTTCAAATTCAGGTACATATCTTCACAATATCTTGTCATTTCCCATTTTGTATAGGTGCCCTACGATGACAGAAAAATCCACCACGTGCACCACCAATTCTTTCTTCTGTTGGATAGATTATTCCTTCGGCATCATCCCTGTTGTTAGAAAGTGGATTATATCTTCGAAGTGCCTGTCTGTGACGCACACAGCAAAGAGTTGTGCGTCGGGTAATTCTTCCTCCAAACTAGTAGGTTCCTCGCCCATCTCAATATGTGACAAGTGATCTGGTCCTGCGTTCAAACGTCCAGTTTGAACATGACCTCAAAGTCATATTCTTGGAACAATAAGAGCCACTTGCATATGTGCCCCCCCAACACAGGCTTATTAACCAAGTAATTTAGCACGGAATGGTTTGTATACATTTTGAAATGTCCTCCTAACAAATAATGTCGGTATTTTTGGAGTGCGTACACCATCGCCAACCCCTCACACTTGGTTGTGGAATAGTTCTTCTCGGCTTTGGACAATCTATGACTTGCAAATGCAATAGGGTGATCCAAGCCTTCTCCGCCCTCCTGTGTGAGCACTACTCCCAGCGCAATACATGATGCATCAACATGGACATGAAACTCCACATCCCATTTTGGGAAGACCAGGATTGGAGCGGAGGCCAATTTCCCCTTTAAGACATCCAAGCTCTTCATGCAATCATCATTCCAGCAAAATGTGACATCCTTTTTCAGTAATTTCTCCATCAGCGTGGTGATTTGGGCATAGATTTTGATGAATTTCCTGTAGTACCCTATGTGTCCCAAGGTAGCACACAGTTGTTTAACACTTCGCGGTGCTTTCAAATTTAGAATCACTGCAATCTTCGTAGGGTCCACCATCAGTCCCTGTTTACAAACCACATGTCGAATTAGTTTGGCTAAATCACCTCTGAACCTGGGTCAGGCCCCAACAAGCCAAAAAATGGTTATGTTGCTGGGACTACTGGCCCTTTCGGCAACATTCCGTGGAGCGCAGACTAAGGTCTCACCCAGAGTAGTATGGGAGGGTGCTAGAACTAGGTTTCCACACCGTGGAGATGTCTGATGAGTTCAAGTGGTCCACGGTTTGACCCTGCGCGCCTGTCGCTACGTGCACTTACCCATACCTCGCAGCCTGAGATGATGCCTTCGCACAGCCCTACTCGAGGAACCAACATTGTTATTACCCAATTCCTTACTAGTGTTCCATTGTTAGTTAATTAACTTAGCTTACTTGCATGTGTAAAGTATACTTAGCAATATAAATCATTCATACAGGTACGCGGAGTAAATAAACAGTACATTTGCAATTTATAACAAACAGGTAATAACTCAAGAACAGATACACATAATTAAGATAAAACTTCTCTTTATTATTTTCTTCCTCGGTTATAGACTTGACTCCGCCCTGCGCACTCAGCTGCAGGGGTCCGCGCACTCAGCTGCGGACTATTAGGCCTCTGCGCACTCAGCTGCAAAACCTTCTCCTACCCTATGACCCAAAACACACTTAGACTTTTCTCTGTGCTTCTACTTCGCTTCTACTTTTCCATCTATTACTTTGTTATATTTTACACTTAGAACCTTGCTCTATTTATACAATCCCATGGTCTGCGGACCATGGGTAGGCTGACATTACATTACAAGACTAGGGCGGACAACCCTGTGACTCCATCATACATTTCGCGCTCCACGCTCGTAATTCGCGGAGACTTTACAACGATATTGGGTCAAAACTTGGGCTCTGAGCCCCAAAACATGCCTTGGGGGGATTCCATTCCAAACACTATGTGTCTCAAGCAATATAAGTATCATCTGAGATAAGCAACTCATTACTGCGGAATATAATGACGTATCATTTAAACACTTAAACAACATAAGCATCCTCGCCATTTATAATAATTGCTATTCACCAAATACTTCTAAACATAATGCAAACAATGCATTATTAGAAGCATAGCATATTCTCCCCCTGAAAATGTGTCAACTGTTCATTGTCAGATCGGATCATTGCAAATATCAGTAAGAATCATTAGGGCATCATCATCAATCAGATATACATCAAGTAATCAACAACTTATGAGGGTCAAAATCACTTCTAAGTAACATTCACAGACTATAGTCATCAATCATCTAGACAGAAAAGATAATTGATAATTGTCTAAACCATATCAGACCCCTTTTTTGAGTATGTCCCACTGCTTCTTCATCAAACCAACATATACGCGACTAAGCAGCTTCGAACTCGCATATATACGCGACTTGTCTTCATGATAACTGTGTATGAGAATTAGAACACTGAAATTTCATACTTTCAGTTCCTCCTAAGTTTGTTTTGTTTGTATACTGAGTTATGCCACATATTTATGACTGTACTTCCTTCTTCTTCCATACCTTGGAGTGTGATGATGTTTTCTCCTTTTGGTATGTTGGCCGAAATTTTCTCCTACATTCTTTTGCTATATGCCCAAACTTGTTACAAGCATAACATCTTATATGTTTCATATTCTCTCTATAGCAGTCAATGGTTTTGTGACCAAACATATTGCAAGAAAAACAATTTCCCTTAAAGTACCTAGAAGTTGATGATCTTTCTGTGTGACGGTTATTATCTTGAATCATTCTACTTTTTCATTTGGCTGCACCATGTCCAAAATTATGACTTATAAAACATTCAACATTATTCATCAAAGGAAATAACCAATTATCACTCCCATAGTTAAGAGTAAATTATTTTCTTTGAAGACTTTCTTTCATTGGTTGTTGATGGGGTTGACCTTTTATCTCCTTGTTGAGCATCTCATATTTTGCATTAGAGTTCCTTGTTTCAGTTTGTGAGATAGATTCACCTTTAACATTCTAATGAAAACCAAGACCAAATTTGATGGCAGGAGACCTTTGACTACTAAGAATATCATCCAAAATCTTAGTACTATCTTGAAATCGTAAAAGTTTATCCTTTTCTTCTAATTTACCTTTTAGGATATTTACCTCTACCTGATATTGCTCTTCCTTTTCAAGATACTACTTCTTCATGATTTCTTCAGCTTTTCTTCCTTCTTCCACTTGTTTTTTTAATTTGAGAATCTCATTTTCTTGTTCTTCATCTTCTTGAGGTAGTTCTTCATTCTGCTTATTTGAATTTTCAAGATCTTCTTTTAGAGAGACTATCTCAGCTTCAAGACTTTTATAGTAACTGGATCTTTCTATAAGTTTCTTGATTGTTTTATCCTTTTCATTTACTTCATTTCTCAATGATGTCACTTCATCCTGCAGCCTTTGACATTGATCTTCCTTTTCCTTGTACTGCTTCCTTACTTTGTTTCCTTCCTCCAACTGAGCTTTTAATCTGGTAACTTCTTCTTTGTAGGCACATTCCCTTTTATCAATTAGATATTTTTCATCTCTAATTGAGTCTGTGAGCTTTTCAGATTCCGCCTCTATTTGATTTCTTTCTCTTTCACCCATAAGAGCAAATTCAGTTGTTTCACTATCACATTCATTATCTTCAAATGAACAGAGAAATGTATCACCATAGGACAATAAATTAGTACCTGAGAATTCTTTTGCTTGTTCATCTTCATTATGAGGTGATTCTAAATCTAAAGAGTTGCTTCCACATAGTGCCCAATCGTCTCTCTCACTATCACAGTTCCTTTGAGATGTCTTCTTATTTTGAGGTGATTTCTTCTTTTGCTTCTTTCCCATTTTTACTACGGATCTCCTTCAAGTGATCAAGCTTCTGCCAAAGGACCTGCTCTGATTCCAATTGTTGGGAATAATACTGAGAGTGGGGGTGAATCAGTATTTGCAAATAAATAACTTTTTCATTTTCATAGTCAGATTTATATACGCTACTTCAGTGAAGGGAAATCGTGTGTGCACGCAATTGTTCTTAAGGAAACCAGGTATATCCAGTGAACTTATGATTCAGTTAATTCATCATATGTTGATATTTAATCAACGCATTAGTACTTTATTAAACATTAAACAATAACCATGTGAAATAATAATAGAATAAACCATCACACATAAGCAACACACATGAACACCAAGATTTAAGGTGGAAACCCGATGCGGGAGAAAAAACACATGTTGTTGTTGTCTTTGTCTTCTTTTAATATAAATAATAATTTGTTTACAATCTTGTACTAGTGCAGACTCATACCAATACGTAGACACCCACTTGCAGAAGGCTACAACCTTCTCTCGTTCTCCAACTTCTACTGGAAGGGAGATACAAAACCCTAGCTCTTGTACTAGCCAATATGTTTACTAGTATGTAGGCGTCAACCTACAAAAAGCTAAAACCTTCACTCATTCTCTAGTTGCTGCGAGAAGGGAGCTCCAATCCCCTGATCAAATCACCAGCCACAACTAGCAGGAAGCTTCGACTTCCTTACTGAAGGATCCAACCCTCAGTATCCTCCAGGAACCATGTTTCATAAATTTTCAGACTGGATACTCCTGGTACACCACAACACAATATGAAGGCCATGTTTCATCAAATTCACACTGGACCCATCAGTAACAGTGAAGCTCAAAGTCAATCACCACTACAATACATCCATCAAATACATCTGCATCAACCAATCATTGAAACTCAATCATCAACCTCTGATATAACTGAAACCCAATCATCAATCTCTGAATCAACCATAACTGAATCAATCAATCACTAAACCTCTGACACAACTGAATCAATCATTCATTCAAATTTAATCAAATTCAACCAATCAACTAGAACAAACAGATCATTGTTACCAATACACAGATTTGAACCCAGAACACTGCATCAACAACCAGAGCCAACTGTAACCTCAAAATTCATGTGTCAGAATTTATATGCTCCTTCAATGAAGCCAACCTGCGTATATACGCTACTTCCTTTAGCCCAACCTATGTATACCTATAAAGATACTGATTCATAAAACCTCTGAACCACAAACTGTATCAATCAGTGACATTCTGAATATCTACTATCATATTACAGAGTTCTAAACAGATAGCAACAAGGATCACCCTTATTTATGAATCAATCAATCAACCAGACTCAATCTCCTTATACAAATAATTTTACTTTCAGATCTAATGAAGACATCATTAACAAATAGTAGTAAAATAGAATCACTGATCAGATAGATTAGTCATCCCTGAACAACAAGCGTTTCTTCTGCATATGCTCTTTGGAAATTCTGAACCAGCGTGTATATGTGCCTTCACCAAGGCAAACCATCGTATATATCTGCAATTACTTATTTATAACTTTGCAGCCATTCCAAACTTCAGACATACCCATATCATGACATATAAAGGATAAAACATTCATTAGCATTCAGATCTAGCCTATCCATTATCATATCACATAAGATAAGTCATTATGATCCTGATCCATTATGAGATCTCATCCATCATCAAACACTCAGGTGCATACTTAGTTCAGATCAAGCAAAGCATCAGAAACCCATAACATGCATAATTTCTTTTGATCTAACACTTCATAAGATATTCATTACGTGTGCACTTAGCCCTTTGATATTCTCCTCCTTATATAGGTTTAGCCTTTCTCAATACCTTGCACCAAAGCAACACTTAGAACTTGTGGTATTCTTAGACGAGATCAAATAACCGTTACGCCACTCAATATTGTGGGCTAATACCATGGTATTGACCCTTGGTATTATTTCACCTTAATTTCCTTAATTCTTCATCCCATACGCGGTTTTCCTCTTGTGAAAGTGTGTGCACATGTATACGCTCTTTTTGTACAGTGAACCCGCATGTATACGTTCTTTTTGTATAGTGAACATGCGTATACAACTTAACATACCTGAAAACATCATTTCTCTTCAACTTCTTGATTATGATCTGTAGTCCTTTGTTCCAATATCCTATTCTTCTGTACCATTTCCCTGTTCCCTCTAAATTGACCTATTATAATGTGATTTTCCATCATACATCACTTTTGAACTGGATTCTCTAAACTGCCCTGCATTTTGTCACATCTGTAAACACAACTGCCATGCATTCTGTCATATCATGTTTATACTTTTATCAATTAGTTCATTCATCAAATATCAAGGACAACACACACTAACAATCTCCCTGTATCAAACCTTTGACCATTATTCTCTTCCATCATTCTGTCACCTCTGACCTGTCCTATAGATTCATCAAGTTTCCATATACTTGTTCTGCTACAAGTGGGTTGCCATCAAGTACAACACATGCATCATATTTCCAACAAATTTTTCCCGTAAACACTGCATCACCAAGCACTGGAAGAAGTTTCACTGCTGCATTCGAGAGACACCTCAACACAAGCCACTAGCTATCTGGTTTCACTAGGAAATGCCAATAACTTTCAAGGTTTGCTTTTGATAAACTATGAATATCTTCAACCTTATTCTTAGATGTTAACTGCCAATATTGTTTTAAATTTTTGACATCTAGCAAGGTGTCCTTCAGGCATTCATGTATTAGACTGCCCTGCAATAAGGTATCTGTAATGTATTCGGTGAAATTTGAGGCAAGATTTCTGGCTCTGATAATAGTCATTTCTGCCCATTTCATTTTGATATCCTAGTCACCGAAAATGATATCCTTATGTGATTCTTCAATTCAAGGAAGATCAGTTGATCTTCCTTGAGAACTATCTTGCCAATCTATGTGCTCAAATATTTTCTCATCAATTTCTTCATAAAACTTCCTTAAATCAGACAGTTGGTTTACTAAAGAATCATTGATCTTTGACAAGTCACGAATTAGAGAAAAATTTTGATAGACGATAGTATGCTACTTTGTTAGGAGTATATCCAGTTCTAATGCCTCCTTGCAGACTTTATTTATTTCTAGATTTTCCCTCAGTTGGTTTATCCTTTGTTGCAATTGCAGTATTTTTTATCTTTGTCCTTCACTTCAAATTCAAATTGTAGATTTAAATAATTAAAAAAAAATTGTAACTCGTTAAGGTTTGCTTGCATTGTTGCTTGATTTCTTGCTTTTCAAACTGGAAACTTTGTTCTAATTGAACAATCCTTTGATCTCTTTCTTTTATCCGCAATTGTATTTCCACAGCTTTATCAATGGTAGCACTAGCGTAAGCTCCTACGAACTGAGATAGTTTTCCCAATTCCTCGTCAAGGGTTGTTTCAGCTCCTTTCCAAAGAACTTGAAAATGAGTTTCATTTGGAACTAGCGCTTTCAATTGTTCTAACTTTCTTTTCTTTCTTGACCCGCTCATCACTAATTTATGTTTTGGACTGTAAAATACGTCCAAAGGCGGGATTTCTTCAATCTTGAGGACTATCTCATCAGTAGAGAATGCAGGAATTATTTCCATATCATCGGCAACAGTGGATTTATCGAAAATTTCAACATCAATGTTCTTCTTGGGAGTCTCGGGAATACCATTCTCTTGGGAATCCTCAACAGTAGACAAGGTTGTCCCTATAGTTTCTGGAACCTGCTCTGATCTTATTGATTATAACCTATTCTTCTTGTATATTGGCTAACATACTTATAACCCGAGTTTCTTCGGTTGTCAAAACACGATTGAACTCCTCCCATACTTCATCCAATTTTTTCTCCTCTTTAATTTCACTTGTTTTCTCAACAGCTACAGTAGTTGTTTCGGAGACTTGGGAAATAATTGGAGCTTTCGAAGAGGAGGCTGATGTATCTGAAACTTCTGAGTTCTGTCGAGATTGTTTTAACAAAAATTCTGGCAGATGGGCTATTCTTTGTTGATGATATTGATTGAATCTAATCAATTTGTCGGGATCTAGACGATCTGTTGCCAATTTTTCCCATAGAATACTCTGGAACCATTTCAAACAAATCATTGAACTTATCAGGCTCGCTTGAAAACTGTATGAGGTTAGCCTGCCATGTAACATCTTTCGTGGCCCCATTAGGGTCATATGGCATGTTTGGTATGGTTGGAAAACTAAAGGCTTTTAATTGTTTAATTTCAAGTAGGGAATGCTTGAAATTATCTAAGGCATAGGTACCATAGGAGATAGGAAAAGATGGCCAAACAGTTTTCTTGGCATCTTTAAGCACTTTAGTCAAGCCCTTACCAACTGTTTGATAAGCAATTTCCTTGGCCAGCAATTTATCCGGGACAAAAAGGGGCAAAACATGAGGATGGGAAAGGCTACCAAAAACTCGAATGTAAGTAAATGACTCTTCCCCAAACCACTTTCCTAACGGCTTTAAGTCTTTATTGGCTTTTGTAGTGAGTCTAGGGGCTTTGCTGCCAAAGACCTCTTGGTGGATAGGGAGCATGATCTCATGACATATTTTATAGAAGTGAGCATGGTATTTGGTTTCCCAAAGGATATCGAGATAAATAGATATAGGACTAGGAAATTGGTTTGTCCATTTCCATCCTAGAGATGGAAAATCATAAGAAAAGCAAATTTCACCCATGACATAGGCGCTCATAAAGAAAGGTAGATGATACATCTTCCTTAAATCCTCAGCTTTAAAAGACCCAATAACTATCTTCTTAGGAGTTATAGTTGTGATGTCTGTAATGTCCAGAAGGTCAATAACCCATCTTACCATATGTGTATATCACAGAATTTTGGGGCGGGCAGCAATTCTGTGGAGAAATGAATTGGCCACATCATTCCATGTGTTGTTATTATTTGGAGGAGAATCATCAGCAATAGCAGTTTGTTTCTCGATTATTCTTGGTTTTTTATCCTCGAATCGTTTTTATATTGTCTCCCAAGAGGAGGAACCTGCATCTGGAGTGCATGTAGTATCTGTAAACAAAGGAGACATCTCAAACACTTCTTCATGGGGCAAGACTGGTTCTTGCTGAATTACGGACTTCCTTCTCGCCTTGATTATCCTTGACATGTCCTTTAACTGCTCTTTATTAGAATTTACATGTTAAGAAACAAACTAAGATAAGCAACAAGAACTCATAAGATTCAAAGAGTCATATCAATTAAATGCAAGCCTTTTGGAAAATCCTTTCACATTAACTCAAAATTATTTCAAATCATCAAAAAACCTCGAAAATAGAACTACACAAAGTGATCATTTAATTTTCGAATGTTTTTCCACGTGACGTTGATACTTTCCAATATATCGGGAAATCCTTTATCATCATTTTGTATCAGGTGACATTGACATAACTCAATGATCTACGATTTCCGAAAAACATAAAGGTGCGGGATTCATATTAGTGAAATACCGAGGTTTTAACAGAATGTGATATCGGCATCCATTAATTGATAGAATTTGATATCAACATTTGATGGATTGTGATATCGATTTCAATTTTTCGCTTATATTGCTATCGGGATTTCGTTGTCGATCTTTCGCTCCTTCGCAATTGGATTTTTGATGTTAGCTTTTCTTTGAAACCGTCGATACTACGTGTGGGTTTTAATAAGACCAATATTTTTATGATATTTCCATTTATTTGTTACGATTTCGGGATTCGTAAGACTTGTAATTTATTTCCTAAAAACTACAGAAGGATTCCTAAAAAGGTTTTATGCCTTTTTCATAAATTTTCTTGTTTTATTCAAAAAATAAAAGAGTAAATATAAAACTTGTCCTATTTTATCTAAACAAAAAAGGATTCTATCCTAAAAATTTTAAAGGCTCCCCATTATTCTTTCTCTGAAGTCTAATGATAATGGGGGGTTGTTGAGTACCACAACAGGACCATAATCAAAAATTACTTGAGAAGGTCAAGAAGTCCAAAGATACAAGGAAAAAAATAGAAGAAAATTAATGTCTCGATAAGAAATTCAACAATAATCTATCAACAAAGGAAGAAGAAAAATTGTGTTTAAAAACCCTTAATAAAAGGTTATTAGAACAAATCAAAATTTTAAAACATGAGGACACTAAGAATAAAGTCACCAATCCAGAAAACAGAGAACTTTCACGTTTAAAAAATCATAACCAAAATATGCTTAATCAAATTAAGAAACTTAAGGATGACAAGAAATCATTGAAGAACTTGTCGCAAAAGAAGCATCAAAATCTTCATACGTAGCAATCCAACTTGAAGAAAAAGGAACTAACACAGACTCCATTAATTTCACAGTTCAAACAAATCCAAATTCAATGGAATTGAAGACACATTCAGATGTTGTTGTAGTTCAAACGATAGAAATTTCAAGTGAAGATTCAATAGACAACTCAACAGTAGAAGAACCTAAAGAATATCAGGAAATTGCGACATACATAATAAGTGAAATTCAAACCAAAAGAATTCATTATCAACATCTGAATCACAAGAGCATACAATTCCATCAATATATGAATTTGTATCACTTAAACAACAGACTTATGTTCGAGAGAATAATGATATCAACATAATCCAGTCTGACAATAATAATTTATCCCAACTATCAAATCACTTGCAAAGTTCCACAGAAGATTGATTTAGGATGGTCAGATCCTTTCTCAATTCAACAATTTTATTTATCACTCCAAGGATCCTATCATCATGTATCAACGAAGATGACAGATTGAAGAATTATAAAAGATGTGAATAGATTACAAAGGCAAAGCACATATGATACACCTAGTTAGAAATAAGCTTTGAGGACAAAGATTTCCGAAAAGGAAAGAAATGTTATGAATAAAATATATATATAATTAATGTAAACAATAATAATCATAATTAATGATTAATTAAATAGGGATTAGTTATGAAAAGGCATGTCTCTATGGACATGGTCATTTCTGAAATGGCACTTGCTTAGGTATATAAGCATGCCCTCATTGTAATCATCTCATCTCACTTGTATTTAAATATTCTTATATATAAATTACTTGTGCTACAATGGAAGTCTTTGTCTTCGAAGTATTCTTAAGATTATTGTGAAGAACGAACTTTGTTTGTTACATTGGTATCAGCACATTCCTCTGAGTATATGGACTTTGTTCATTACAACAAGTATGGGATACCACGTAGAAAAGAAGCACTTTGTCAGATATATACATTCATACGCCTATTCGTCTGGTAGACAGTTTAATATTCCAACAATTTGACCAGAGAACCAAGTCCTCATTGGCACATTTTGGATATTTAGGATGACAGTTGTAATGGCTAACATTTTATGCCAGAAGTTTGGGCACACCAACTACATAAACGAGTACATTTTATTTTTTAACAAAACCTCTTATTGAGTGTATTATGCCTGCTGATACACGAATTTGTGTCATTGCGGTGAACCTATGTGCTCTAGCATTGAAGTTGAATCCTTACAAGGCAACATGGTCAAAAAAATTATGTGCTCCTCTTCAATCATTGGAAAGAAGTATTACATTAAATTCATGTACATTCGTTCAGCCATAATCAATGATATAATGAAATTAATTCCCTTGGATGTAGCTAGCGATTATTGATGCATGAGCATGAGGCTTGAAGTCAAAAGGCTTCGAACTTATTCCAAATACCCAAAAAAAAGGTTACAAGCAAAGGAGTGGGATCCTTTAGCTGTCAATTTACAAGCTTTCTAGATAGGATTTGAGCTAGGACTTAGGGATTGAATGGCTTTGTAATTAATTCATGAAGTTTTGATTCAATTGAGATTTTCAAGGAGAATATCGACTAGATTTGGTATTGTTCAAGATTAGGAAAATTTGATCCAGCGTTTAAGGATCCAATAGTTAGGATGGAATAGTATTTATGTAAGTTATGAATGATTGTAAAAGGATTTGGATTGATTCAGCTTGTTTTAGCCCTATATGATTAAATTTGCAGACATTAAATCTCTGTGCATTTCTGTGTAAAATTGGTCAATCTCGGAGGGGTCGAATCCTTCTGTAGTATCTCTGTGTATCATTGATTTTCAAAGTTTAGAGTTCTATGTGATCACATTTAATCTCTTTTTTGTCGTATATTAGAAACTGTGGGGTTAGAAGTGCATGAATTCTTGATCTAGGACTGAAGTCCTGCACTCATTATTAACTGTTGATTTCATTTTCAACGCATTGTGGCATAGTCAACAGTGGGGATTGGCCTTGTTATTAAACCTTATGTTAATCGAAGTCCCGCAAGCCATAGATTCTTAAAACCTCTGTCATCGGGCGTTAATCTCAAGTCCAGACCTGAAGTGTTATAAGTTGGGGTTTATAAGTATATCGGCTCCATGAGGTGGTATCGTCGCATAGATCTCCATGCGATATCACAGTGATCGTCGGATCACTGTTGATGTTGACCATTGGATCGTTGGTTAATATCGCATCGCAAGGTTCAAGAGTGAATGACCTGGCCGGCGGAGTTGCGAAATGCGACATGCGATATGAAGCGTGCCGATAAATATCACATCGCAATGTTAATAAGTAAAGGAACCCTACCCAGTGAGCTTGCAATTGTGATATGCGATGTTTAGAGGGTTTGTAAGGCATTTGGTGATTACTACTAAATTAGCAGTTCTGCTAATTTAGCAGAGTATCTAACTTGGCAGGTAAATGACTGACTCTGAGGGAAATCCAAGAAGAAATTCCACCAGAATTGGAAGAAATAGTTCCCGAATTTGAATCTATCAGCAAAGGAAGAAGAAAAATTGTGTTTAAAAACCCTTAATAAAAGGTTATTAGAAAAAATCAAAAATTTAAAACATGAGGACACTAAGAATAAAGTAACAAATCCAGAAAACAAATAACTTTCACGTTTAAAAAATCATAACCAAAATATGCTTACTCAAATTAAGAAACTTAAGGATGATAAGAAATCATTGAAGAACAAATTTGAAGAACTTGTCGCAAAAGAAGCATCAAAATCTTCAGACGTAGGAGTCCAACTTGAAGAAAAAGGAACTAACACAGACTCCATTGAGTCCAACTTGAAGAAAAAGGAACTAACACAGACTCCATTAATATCACAGTTCAGACAAATCCAAATTTAATGGAACTGAAGACATATTCAGATGTTGTTGCAGTTCAAAGGATAGAAACTTCAAGTGAAGATTCAATAGACAACTCAACAGTAGAAGAACCTAAAGAAAATCAGGAAATTGTGACATACATAATAAGTGAAATTAAAACCAAAATAATTCCTTATCAACATCTGAATCACAAGAGCATACAATTCCATCAATATATGAATTTGTATCACTTAAACAACAGACTTATGTTCCAGAGAATAATGATATCAACATAATCCAGTCTGACAATAATAATTTATCCCAACTATAAAATCACTTGAAAAATTCCACAGAAGATTGATTTAGGATTGTCAAATCCTTTCTCAATTCAACAATTTTATTTATCACTCCAAGGATCTTATCATCATGTATCAATGAAGATGACAAATTGAAGAATCCCAAAACATGTGAATAGATTACAAAGGCAAAGAACATATGATACACCTAGTTAGAAATAAGCTTTGAGGACAAATATTTCCAAAAAGGAAATCAATGTTATGAATAAAATATATATAAAATGAATGTAAACAATAATAATCATAATTAATTATTAATTGACGAGGGATTAGTTATGAAAAGGCATGTCTCTATGGACATGGTCATTTCTGAAATGGCACTTGCTTAGGTATATAAGCATGTCGTCATTGTAATCATCTCATCTCACTTGTATTTAAATATTCTTATATATAAATTACTTGTGCTACAATGGATGTCTTTGTCTTCGAAGTATTCTGAAGATTATTGTGAAGAATGAACTTTGTTCGTTACATTGGTATCAGCACATTCCTCTGAGTATATGGACTTTGTTCGTTACAACAAGTATGGGATGCCACGTGCAAAAGAAGCACTTTGTCAGATATATACTTTCATATGTCTATTTGTCTAGTAGACAGTTTAATATTCCAACAATTTAACCAGAGAACCAAGTCCTCATTGGCACATTTTGGATATTTAGGATGACAGTTGTAATGGCTAACATTTTATGCCTGAAGTTTGGGCACACCAACTACATAAATGAGTACATTTTATTTTTTAACAAAACCTCTTGTTGAGTGAATTATGCCTGCTAATACACGAATTTGTGTCATCGCGGTGAACCTATGTGCTCTAGCACTAAAGTTGAATCCCTACAAGGCAACATGGTCAGAAAACTTATGTTCTCCTCTTCAATCATTGGAAAGAAGTATTACATTAAATTCATGTACATTTGTTCAGCCAGAATCAATGATATAATGAAATTAATTCCCTTGGATGTAGCTAGTGATTATGCTATCAGAATTCAACCTTGTATTAAACAAGCAAGTAAAAGTCACAAGAGTCGGCCCACTTAAGAGAAGACAGATTCCTATAAATTAGAGACTAATTATGTTCATTCGACGATGGATTCAAACAAGTGTGAGATCGATCTGAGGAAGAGAGTGAAGAGTTAAAGTGTGTGGCAAAGACTAAGGCTATGTGGTTAAGGTGTGTCCTTTTGGATTTTGGAGAAGTGACAAACCCAATGATTCATGGTCATATCAAAAGTCTTAGTTCGTTTGTAGCTAAATTAAAAAAAATTGTGGGGTTACTATTTATTTGATTGAGGCTGATACGCAAAGCTTTGATAATTCCGGAAATTTAGTTATGTTTCTTTGACTGAGGTTTACTCACGAAGTTGTAATAATTGGGAAATTTGAGAAAAAATAATACATGGTATTATTTGGATCATTTTGGAGATGTCATGTAAGGATCTCTTCAGGCCCACAAATAATTTTGCAGCAACAATCTTGGGATTAGATTGTAGAAAGAGATTCAAAAATTTATTTATACATGTGAGGGAGCTCTCATTGTTTTTGGGTGCTTTTGACAGTGTTTATTGTATATTTATGTATATGGTGGGAACTCTAAAGAAGTATATGTATGTGTAGATATATATGAGATAACTTGTTGGATATAGAAGTTGTTGATATTAACTTGTGTTAAGAGGAGCCAACTGAGGCACTTATGAAAGGAATAGAACCGCACAGAAAAAGATAGGGTAAGTTGTTCCCTAATTGGTCAAGAAGTTGCAGTGTTCAAGATAGGTGGTTATAATCAGAGTTGAGAGTGGAGACTCATTGATTTCTTGTCTAAGTGATGGCCATCTAAGGAAGGAGTAATTATCGAAAAATTCACAGTATAACTTGGGGTTGGGTTGGTGCCCATGAATTTTGCTGAGTTACTGCTTAACTAAGGAGGTTGGAGCCTACGAAGTTGTTGAGTTGGTGTTCAACCAAGAGATTGGTGTATCCCATGGGTTGATGTCCACGAATTCACTGAGTTGGTGCTCAGTTAATGGATTGATGTATCTCGTAGGTCGAAGCCTACGAAAGTTTTAGTTGGTGTTGATAAAACTTGATTGTACTCTTTATACTAAAATGTTGTCTTCTAGTTTTAAAATTTTTATGTTCATGTATTCATTTTTGAATGATTAATGTAGTGAAGTTCTATTTAAAAATTGGTTAATAAATAAAATACTCATTCACCCCCCTATTAGTACTTCCAATAGTTAATCCCAAGATCATCAATGATTAAGAAAATGTCAATGGGGGAGATTGTTGCACATGTTGTCATGATGTTAATTGTAGTGTAATTGATGTCAAAAGTCTAGTAGCATAAGAGATTTATGTCAATTTTAGGGGAAACTTGTTGCTTTTTTATGCATAATGCTTATGGTGTCATTTGATAGTATATCCTTGAAGAAAGCTAGTTTGTAGGTAATTTACTCAAAATCACATGAAAAGTGTTTGGTTGGATAGTCGTCTCGAAGATCTTTCCAATAGTATATGGCACTAAGCCTAACTCCCGAGAGAAGTGGAGAAATAAAGGTTTGACTCTCAGATAAGGTTACAAAGGATCATAGTTCCAGAGTGTGTCGTCCAACGAATCGGTGCCAAAGTTGAAAGAAACTCAGGAGGAAGCACGTAGGCTAGCCAATGGTGCAGTGGTAAGACATTGGTCCTAGCTCCTAATCACAGGGAGTTGGGGTAAAGTTCCCAGGAACTTATCGAGTAACTTGTTCCATTCGACATGAAAACAGTAGCAACAGATGACAGGTAGTGGGGTGGCAAGGCCTCCAATAAAAGTCCCCGGTTATAGGTTACTTAGCTTAAGCACCCAAGTGCTTATCATATTTCCCAATTCAAATGATGTGCACACAAAAGCACAAGCAGTGAGTGGCAAGTGGCACAACATGGTAGTACAAGTGGCACCTCCATGTGGAAGGAGGAAATGATGTGGTAATAGCTGGAAGGTACACATGTACAGAATGAAACGTGGCACTCTGAGGATGGACACATGGCAAGCATATTTAGACCCTTTTGGCGGCAAAGTAACCCTTTTTTTATTTACATGTGGCATGACAGGTGGCAGAGAGATGATGTGGAAGCTTGAGGAGAAGACGCATGGCAGTGACATGGTATGACACATTACAAACAATGACATGGCAGATGAGGTAGCAAAGCCTTGGGATTTGCTCCAAGAGGCTAATTGGTGGCATTTCACAGTGTTAATTAATTTGGTAAAGTTATGGACCAAGCAGACATCAACCACTGCCCATTGACATGTGAGCAAGCATTATGACATTTGATATGGCAATGAGAGGCAGATGAAGAATTTGAATGACAAGTGTTGTAAAATTTGATTACAGACCCCCCTACCCTCGTTAAAGTTTGGATAGTTAGGGGAGTTGAGGTAAATCATTCGTCATTAGATTTGATTATTGCATGAGATTTCTTGGCATGCTCATAAAAGATGAGGATAGTTTAAGAGGCATATACACCCTTAGGCTTAAGCACTTGGTCCCATCTTTGGGTCATGAAGTAAAAGGTGCTAATTGAAAGTTCCATGGGGACATGGTTCTACATTGTGGCAAGATACCTGGCATATCAAACATCCTAGAGTGTGTGTGCATTGACACAAGAAAAACGACCAGATCTGGATACAATTGAAAAATAGTCTAGTCATAATTTCATTAAGTCAAGGTTTCATATAGAGTGGAAAAAACATTTTTCCATCCAGGGATTGGCTCACACAACAGCGTTGACTAGTGTTAAGAGTTGTGTTATGCTCTTAACCTGCAAGACGATACCAGAATACCAAATATGCGAAGAAATATACCCAGAACATAAAACAATGAGCAATAACAGCAAGTATTTTATTATTCAGAAAGCAATGTTCACTTGCCTCTTCGAGGGCGCAACCTCCAATAGAGCTGAGCTCAATTAAAAAATAAGATACGATGCTCCTCGAGGGGAGTCTCTATCCTTTATATAGAATTCATACATGCAATACCATGGGGCAGTACCATGGTTCTTATTAATACCATCTATCTAATACCATGGCCCATTTGCAAGTCCCTTCATTAAATGCGAGTTAACCACTTACAATTATTAATATGGGCTTTATTGACTCTTTACTTAACTATAACTATGACTCGATCCTATTACATAAATAAGGGGGTTGGGTGGGACCCTAACATGCCCTCCCCCATAAGAATAGCCTTGTCCTCAAGGTTGAAGCTGTGAAAATTGCTGAAGAATAGTGGCTAGTTCCCATGTTGCATCTTCCGGAGAGGTGTCTTTCCACTTGACGAGGACTTCCTTGATCATGCGGCCACGCAGGTGCTGTTCTCGTGTGTCAAGAACCTGTTCAGGTTGGAGCCATATTAACCCTTCTTCATCCAGTTCAAGTAGACTGGTTTGAATTCTGCAATTGTTCCCAATCACTTTCTTGAGGCATGAGACATGGAAGACTGGATGGATTTTTATAGTGGGTTGCAAAGCTAGCTTGTAGGCAACTTCTCCAATGTGCTGAAGTACTTGATACGGTCTGTAGAATTTTGGAGATAGTTTCTGACAACCCTTGTCTTTGAGTGATGTTTGCTTATATGTTTCCAGCCTCAAAAATAGTTGATCCCCTTCTTGAAATTGGTGTTCTGAGTGATGTTGATCTACCTGTTGCTTCATGCGGTTTTGAGCTTGATGAAGATTCTCTCGAAGGTGTGCCAGCATGGTTGTGCGGTTCTGTAGGAGTTGATCCACGGCTTGTACCTTCAAGCATCCCTTGATATAAGAAGTAGGGGAAGGAGGGAGTTGACCATAAACTGCTTCATATGGAGTCATCTTGGTGGTGGCATGATAGTTGGTGTTATACCACCATTCGGCTAGAGGTAACCACTATACCCAAAGATGTTGCTTTTCTAAAGTGAAACACCTAAGGTAGGTCTCCAGACATTTGTTGACTACTTCAATTTGACCATCAGTTTGTGGATGATAGGAAGTACTGAGTTGTAGTTGGATACCTTGTAGCGAAAGAGTTCCTGCCAAAAGTTACTGGTGAAGATCGGGTCACGATCAGACACAATGGAAGTGGGCATGCCATGCAATTTGAAGATTTGATCCATGAAAGATTGAGCGACCAAATTCGGTGTAAAAGGGTGGGGTAGGGCGCAAAAATGAGAATACTTAGAAAGTCTATCCACAACCACCATAATGACTGACTTGTTTCCTAACTTTGGAAGACCCATAATGAAATCCATAGAAACCTCCATCCAAATTGAAGCCGGGATGGGCAATGGCTATAATGTGCCTAGGGATTTGATTGTTTCTCCTTTGTGGCGCTGACAGACGTCGCATTCAGCTACAAAAGTAAGAATGTCATTTTTCATGCCTATCCAAAAAAAGATCTTCGAGTGTGAGCATACGTCTTCTGAAAGCCTGAATGTCCTGCAGTGGGAGATGAGTGCAACTCTGCCAAAATGTGGCTTTTGAGGGTGGATGTTGGTGATATTATGACTTTGTCCTTGTAGCGAAGAATCTCATCCTGCCACGAGTAGCCCACTGTGGAATTTGGATCCGCCTGCAATTGATTAATGAGTTGGGAGAGCCAGGGATGTGAAAACCATTCCTTGTGAGCCTCTTCAATCCATTCTGGAATGGGAAGGGAAATTGCAAGCAGGGTACTTTCCTCCTCAAATTGGCGGGATAACACATCTGCTACAATATTTTCGCGCCCTTTCTTGTAAATTATCTCATAATCATATCCCAGCATTTTGGTGAGCCATTTATTTTGTTGTGGTGAGGATAGGTGTTGCTCCAAAAAATATTTAAGGCTTTGATGGTCGATGCGGATTTGGAAATGTTTCCCCAATAAGTATGGTCGCCAGGTATCTACTGCATGTAAGATGGCCATCATCTCCTTCTCATAGGTAGATTGTCCTAGATTCTTCCCACTTAGTTGTTGGCTCGTGAAGGTCAAGGTTCAACCTTCCTGCATTAAGACCGCCCCAATACCCGTACCCGAAGCATCACATTCAATCACAAAAGATTTGGTGAAGATGGGTAGTGCTAAGACTGGAGTGGAACACATGGCCTGTTTGAGAGCTGTAAAGGCCTGTTGTGCTTCATCATTCTAGAGGAATGAATTTTTCTTGAGGAGTTGAGTGAGGGGCCTAGCAATGTGACCATAATTGTGGACAAATTTGTGATAGTAGCCTGTGAAACCCAAAAATCCTCTTAGGCTCTTCAAGGTCTTAGGTTGAGGCCAATCTTGCATTGCCTGGATCTTTTTGGGGTCCACCCTGACACCTTCACGCCCCACAATGTGGCCCAAATACTCAACTTCTTCCATGCCAAAAGAGCACTTAGACATCTTGACAAATAATTTATGCTTGCGGAGCAGTTGCAAGAGCAGATCTACATGCTGAAGATGTGTGGCACAGGTGCGACTGTAGATGAGGATGTCATCAAAGAAAACAAGGACAAATTTTCTGAGATATGGTTTGAGCAGGTGGTTCATAAGGCTCTGAAAAGTGGATGGGGCATTACAAAGACCAAATGGCATGACCAGGAACTCATAATGGCCTTCATGAGTTCAGAAAGCAGTCTTTGGAATGTCTACTTCTTTCATGCGAATTTGGTGGTAGCCCGAGCAAAGGTCGAGCTTAGTAAAGAATTGAGCCCCATTTAGTTCATCCAGCAAATCATCAACAACCGGGATGGGAAATTTATCTTTGACTGTCAACTTATTAAGGGCCCTGATTTCTGGACACATACGCCATTCCCCATCTTTCTTGAGCACCATGACCACCAGCGATGAATAAGGACTGATTTTGGGACGAATGACGCCTGCTTCCAAGAGTTCCTTAATTATTTTTTCTATTTCATTCTTTTGGGCGAACAGATATCTATATGGGCGCACATTTGGTGGTTGGGCCCCTAGGACCAAAGTAATGCTATGATCATGTTCCCCTCTCGAGGGTGGAATTTGATGAGGCTTGTCAAAGACTGGCAGATGGTTGTTTAAGATCTATTGCATCTCAGGATGAATATGAAGAGAATTGGGTTCGAAGGCCTGGATGGCATTAAATTGAGCTATAACTCCATGGTGGTACTTTTTTAACAATTTTTCCATCCGATGTGAGCTGATGATAGAGGGAGCTCCCGCCTGGAGTCCGCGGAGGGTATGTGTGTGGTTGTTTTGCTTAAAGCTCATATATAACTCCTAGAAATCCATTGTGATTGGGCCAAGTGTACGAAGCCATTCAGCATCGAGGACAATGGCGCACCCTCCCATGTGTATGGAAAACATGTGGGTCTTTAACTGATAATCCCCCATTTGAAGTTTGACATTTTCACAACAACCTTCACATTTCATTGTCCCCCCATCAGCAATTTGGACCTGGAAGTTAGAAACTACTCGGACAATTTAATGCACTGCTTCCGCAACTCTTTGATGGATAAAATTATGTGTACTTCCACTATCAATCAAGACTACTACTAGGCAATGCTTAATAAAACCTATTATTTTGAGAGTTTGGAGCGAAGAAATCCTTGCCAAAGCATGCAGCGAGATAAGTGGTTCTTCAGGTACATTGTCCTACTGGCTGTCCTCTTCTTCCTCCTCTGGTTCCTCAAGTGGTGGGGCTTCCTCCGATGAACTGTGATCAGTAGCATCAATTTGGAAGAATTTGGGATTCTTGCATTTATGCCCGTGGGAGTATTTCTCGTCACAGTAGTAACATAATCCTTGCTTTCTTCTTTCCGCCATTTATGCTGCTGACACCTTTTGAACCTTGAGTGTTTGGGTAGTGCTTTGAGCCTGTGGGGGGCGACCCTTGGCGATGAGATTTGGGCGATTGGACTGGGCCGCTAACGCACGTTCGACTTCACGAGCTATCCTGAAAACATGAAGCCATGAGCTAGGGTGGTGCAGTCGGACGTGGGCTTGTATGGCTTATTTGAGACCACTGACAAAACATTCCACGTAGAACTCATCGTGTAGACATCTAGTGCGGAAAGCTAAGGCTTCAAAGGTGGAAATATATTCGTTCAATGTTCCTGTCTATCAGATCTTAGTGAGACGACCCAAAAAGTCAGATTCATTGTCAAAGCGATCCATAAGATCTTTTTTGAATGTCTCCCAAGTCAAGGGCCTTCCATAGCAACGTTGATGCCATTGCCACCATTTCCATCTTTCATTGTCCAAGTACATGGTACCCACACTAAGCTAAGTCGCATTATCCAGGATGTAATTCAGTGTGAAATATTGCTCCATTTGTGCTATCCACGCGGCCAGATGAGAGCCATCAAATTTATACATGTCCAGCTTGGGTGGTCGCAGATGGGATTGTTGGTGGGTGCCAAAGAGGTGAAGAGACTAGCTAGACTCACCCTCACTGTTTTCATTGCCAATATATGCCTCCTCGCGTGCCTCCACCTTGCCCTTAGAGAGTGTTGCATTTAAGTTTTGTAGCTGTGACACAACCTCTTTCAATGTTGATTCAAGGCTGTCCATCCTCTCATTCGCCATAGCTTGAGCTCTAGTTTGTACCATGCACCGATCTTGAAATTTGGGACCGCCCGAATTTTTTGGCACTAACAATTGAATGGTACCACCTTGCTCAGCTCGTCATCCTGATTCTTATGGGCTAAGTCACCAATAAGCGCCCGAAATTATATATATATATATATTTATTTTTTACTCCAAACGGAGATTTACTCCTTGCTCAGGAATACTGCAGTAGTCGAATCCCAGAATGTAAACGCTGCCAAAAGTCCTGCGAAAATCACGCCTAGGTATAGGAACCCACACAACTACTCAGATCTGGATGGCAGATTTGATGAATTTGAGATATCTGAATGGCTGATCTGATAGATCTGAACGGCGGAACTGATTTCTGTTGTGGATCTGATGGATCCAATAGATCTGAATGGCTGATCTGATAGATCTGAACGACAGAATTGATTGCTGCTGCTGCGACAAAACCCCACTTGCGAGATCTGATCTGGCAATGGTTATTCGTGATCCAAAGATAGAGAAGGGAAATATGGTCTCCAGGAGTGTCAGGTGCTACAGATCGCAATATACATAAGGGTCTGGCAATAGTACTCACCCCAATTTTTTAGGGCACTAACCAAGGAGGATCAACCGTACCCTTAGCCGTACAACCCGACTACCCTATCGTATGCGCAAGTAATCTCTCCGAGTGTTGTTCTCAGTGTACTGTAGCAGCAATACAGCTGACGGTTTATCTATGGCGAGGTTTCAAGGGAGCTAGGGGGGCTTCCGATATACCTAGAGGGTACTTGGAAGACAGTCTGTGCGTGGTTTTGTCTAATGTGCTACTACTCGAAGGGGTACCCACAGGGGTTACAAGGGAGTCCAACAAGCATGACCACCTCTTGTATTTCCTGCGTGCATGCCTCCCCAAATCCGCAGGTTTATGCGCTCAACGATAGATCCTATGGTTTAAAGACGCTGGAACATGTCTCTAGCCAAAAAAAAAAAATTGCTAAAAATTGGAGATCCCACCGGCCCTGGAAAGCGCTCTGATACCACTTGTTATGCTCTTAACCTACAAGATGATACCAGAATACCAAATATGCGAAGAAATATACCCAGAACATAGAACAATGAGAAATAACAACAAGTATTTTATTATTCAGAAAGCAATGTTCACTTGCCTCTTCGAGGGGGCAACCTCCAATAGAGCTAAGCTCAATTACAAAATAAGACACGATGCTCCTCGAGGGGAGTCTCTATCCTTTATATAGGATTCATACATGCAATACTATGGGGAAATACCATGGTTCTTATTAATACCATCTATCTAATACCATGGCCCATTTGCAACAAACTGTGGTCCCTTCATTAAAGGCGGGCTAACCACTTACAATTATTAATATGGGCTTTATTGACTCTTTACCTCACTATAACTATGACTCGATCCTATTACATAAATAAGGGGGTTAGGGTGGGACCCTAACAAGTTGAATTTCCAAATGCAACTAAAAATCACCATTATAAGGTCATGGTCCTACGAACCAGTCATGTGGAATTAACGTTAAGCCTCTGAGGATCCATGGAGCAGTTGAAATAAGTTGTATCCAAGTCCTCCATACCGGATTTCCAGTTGAGAAATAAAATGAATAATCTAGTTTTTTTTTTTATCGTTCTCCAGGGAATGTCGACCAAACCATGAATCATGGGATAATCCAATATAAATAAGCCAAATATGTTTCAAAGTTGAGCGACATTCGGTCAAGTAAGATAGAAGTGTTTTGTGGTGTGAAAGGCATGAAATAAGTCCATAGCATGAATTTTCGTGGAGGACATGTCATCGCAAAAGAATTCAAAGGATGATTTTAAAATAAAAGTTGAAGATATAGAACAAGGAGTAAGGTGCAGAAATAGAGGACAGCTTGAAGTGAAACAAATTGGACCAAAAATCAAGAAAATTGTATAGACAAGAAAACCTGTGGATCTCAGTTTGAAAATGGATGAAAGAAGGATCTTCTACGCAAAGCATGTTGGTGCCTACACATCATTGAGTGGGTTTTTCCTTCAGGTTGGTAACTGTAAAGTTCAGGGAGTGGGTGCTTTCTTTAGAATGGTGCCTGTAAAGTTCAGGGGGTTGGCGCCTCATTCAAGTAGTTGCTTGTAAATTCAAGGGATGGACATCACCTTCTAGTTGGAGCCAGAAAATCCGATGTAACAGTAGGTTGCAGCCCACAACAATATTCAAACATAAGTTTTGTAGTTTTCTCCCTTTGTGGGTTTCCACTTACATATAGTGTTTATATGTGTTGATTACAGTATTGATAGTTGAATAAGTTGAGATATTGGATAATGTTAATAATTGTTACAATTAGCCATCATATAGATTCACCCCCCCACCTTCTCGCCCCCCTTTCAATATAATCATATTTTCAGCTTGATCAACTGGATCAGCCCTCCAATGTTGTATGCAATTCCTCAATTGAGCCATTTTCCCAGTTAGGGAGCCCAAATAAGTTCAGAGATTAATGAAAAAATTGGATTTGGAAGAATTTGTGTTTCATTTATGTGATTGAGATTGGTAAATTTTCTTTCGTTGTATTTAACGTTGTTAATTCCCTATTTGTGTTTTTTATTCAGTAAATGTAATTATGATCAAACCTAACTATCGAATTACTAGGGTAACAAAATCTAACATGGTATCTGATC
Source organism: Pinus tabuliformis (assembly GCA_031772625.1). NCBI lineage: Eukaryota > Viridiplantae > Streptophyta > Pinopsida > Pinales > Pinaceae > Pinus > Pinus tabuliformis. The sequence goes on from CM062807.1 coordinate 1,294,489,786, forward strand.
CGGATTTAAACAGGAACGCAACAAATTACAGAGATAACCATATACACAAAGATGCAGCGGAAATAAGACTTCATTTCATTAATGGAAAATACTGAAATATGCTTACAACCAGAAATGGAAATAAACCAGCTAGGGCGATGTTAGCTTATCTCTGAGAAGAGATGTGATGGCTACATGCCTCTGAACTCTGTTACAATGAGGCTCGAAGGCCTATTTATTGTTGAGAAACAATGGAAAACCCTTAACATTCCAAAACCTAACCCTAGGAGATGAAACGCCAAACTGTGGGCCCCGTTTGGGGTAAATTGGTACATCAACTTCCCGAGGTTGTAACTTTGGCATATGATCTCCGTTTGACGCATACAATAGCTCATTAGAAAGATCTATCCGAGCACTATCATTGTTGGGACGGGCAACATCGATCCATTCCATGGACCAATGTTGCCCCCGGATTCCCCAAAAAACGTCGTTTAGGGCCTCAAAACGGCTCCGGAAGTTCAGGACCCGAAAAACTGCTAAAAATAGTAAGTTGTGCTACAATTAAGGAAACTGAAAATGCTGAGAAAGACAATGGTGGGGGTCCAGGTGGACTTGACAGTTGGCCACCAATATCCACCTGGATCATTCCTCCCCCCTTAGGAAGCAATGGTCCCCATTGCGTTGAGCTCCTCCATGAGATGACGAAACTTCTGCTGAACTTGTTCCCTGGTGAGCCACTTGCCCTGCTGAAGGAGTTGGCCTGCTTTGACAACTCGATACAGTTGGATATTCTTTTGGCGAGTGTTCTTGATCTGTGTGTCCATGATCCGATCAATTGCAGCTTGTTCCATGCAATCTGGATTTAATTCTGTGGGTTTGAGTTGTTCTGCAATGTCGGATGTGTCTAGCAATGGTGGAAAGTATGCCCGAAGGCGGTCCACATTGAACACTGGGTGCAGGCCAAGGAATGGGGGAATGCTGAGCTCAAATGCATTGTCTCCCATAGCCTTAGTAATGGTGTAAGGACCATATCGGAGTGGTCTCAATTTCCGATAGGCTCCAGTAAGGCGTTCCTTTTGCAAATGCAACCAGACTTTGTCGCCCACCTGAAACTTGTGTGGCACCCGATGTTGATCATGTCGTTGCTTGTACTTGGCATTTGATTTCTCAAGAATGTCATGGACCTGCTGGCGAATATGTTGGATTTGCTCAATGAAGCTGGTGGCCTTATCTGTTTCGGACTGGACATGAGCTGAATTCATGTGAGTAGCTGCAAGTGGCATGGCCACATCAATGGGGCATAGTGGCTAGAATCCCAAACCCACCTGAAAAGGGCTATGGCCAGTGGAGCTGTGAAGAGCTCGGCTGTAGCTGTGTTGAACATAGGGGAGGCTCTCGTCCCATGTGCATGGATGCTTTGAGTTATACATGCGCAGAATGTGCACAATCATCCTATTGACAACCTCTGTCTGGCCATCAGTTTGAGGATGGAAGGTTGTGGACTTCGTGAGTTTGGTGTCCAGCATTGACCAGAGACTGGACCAGAATGTGCTGAGAAACCGACTGTCCCGATCTGAGATAATAGACTGTGGGATCCCAAAGTGCACCCACACTCGTTCAAAGAAGAGTTTAGCAGTGGCTTCTGCTGTGATATTCTTCTTGCAGGCCACCATAATGGCCATCTTCGAGAACCTGTCGACGACCACAAAAACACAGTCATTTCCATGCTTAGTGGAAAGAAGGCCTGACATGTAATCCATGGAGATGGATTCCCAAGGTCGACTAGGGGTAGGCAACGGGGTATAGAGGCTGTGCTTCTTAATGGCCGGTTTGGCAATGGCACAGGCAGTACATGATCGGATGTACTTCCCAACATCCTGTCGAAGATTCGGCCAATAGAAATAATTTTGCAGTACTGCCACTGTTTTCTCAACCCCGAAATGCCCAGTAGCCCGACTGTAGTGTGCTTCCCAAATCATCTTGGCACGCTCGCTTGAAGGAACACAAAGGTGACCGAGGTGGCATAGTAGGGCATCCTGGAGGTGAAAATCTGCAACATGCCGACCTTCCAAGAGTGTCTGGTATGTGTGGCTGAATTCTGGGTCGCTTTTGTAGAGAAGTGGCCAATCAGAAGTCTCGTGCCCACAAGAGTTGAGCACGGTGGTTAGCGCCATGATCGGTGGTCGACTGAGGCAATCTGCAACATTATTGGTGCTGCCCTTTTTATACTTGATATTCAAGTGGAAATGTTGCAGGTATGTAGACCACTTCTGATGGCGATCATTTTGCAATTTCCCTTGGGTCTGTATGAACTGCAGGGGTCGGTGGTCTGTGTGGATGACCGTTTCCTTCCCCAAAATGTAATGCTTCCATTGTCGGCAGGCCTGTACAATGGAATACATCTCTTTATCATAAGTGGGGTACTTTCGGACTGTGTCTGAAAGTGTTTCACTGTGATATGCCACTGGATGTCCATGTTGAGTAAGGACTGCCCCAATAGCATAGTCAGAGGCATCTGTCTCGACCTCAAATGGTTGTTGTAAATCTGGTAATGTGAGCACTGGTGTCGTGCAGAGGCGATCCTTCAACTCCCTGAATGCCTTCTGTTGAGATTCAAACCAAAAGAATTTTACTTTCGCCCCTCCCTTGGTGACTTGACTCAAGGGCCAAGAAATATGAGAAAACCCCAACACAAACCTGCGGTAGAAGTTGGCAAGACCTAGAAAGCTGCGGAGCTCTGTTAGAGTGGTTGGAGAGGGCCAATCCCGAATGACTTGGATCTTGGCTGGATCGACATGCACCCCCTGTTCGTCAATGATGTATCCCAGATACTGAACCTGGGTCATGCCAAAAGTGCATTTCTCCAAATTGGCACATAGCTTGTGTTGCCGCAGTGTTTGGAGAACCTGTCGGATGTGGTGGAGGTGCTCTTCCCAACTCTGGCTGAAGATCAGAATGTCATCCAAGTATACTACTACAAAGGAGTTGGTGAATGGCCGCAAGATGTCATCCATTAGCCTCATAAAGGTTGCAGGAGCATTCGTCAATCCGAAAGGCATGACCAACCATTCGAAGAGGCCCTCCTTGGATTTGAATGCAGTCTTCCACACATCAGAGGGTTCGATTGGTACCTGGTGATATCCTGACTTCAGATCGATCTTGCTGAAATATTTCGCCCCCTTTAGTTGGTCTAGGAGGTCATCAATCCGCGGGATCGGGTACCTATTACGGACAGTGATCTTGTTCAGCGCCCGATAGTCAATACAGAGTCTCCACGTCCCATCCTTCTTCTGTACCAACACGATCGGGCTCCCACAGGGCGATGAACTCGGACGGATGTGACCTTTCTGCAGGAGCTCCTGAATCTGCCTCTTGATTTCATTGTTCTCCAGAATGGAGCGCCGATAAATTGGTCCATTGGGTAGCGGCGCACCTGGGGTCAGATCGATGGATTGCTTGACTTGACAGTGCAGAGGAACCCCTGCCGGGGAGGTGAAGATGTCCCCGTACTCCTCCACAACCTTGTCCATCTGTAGTTGTCGTGCAGAGGGACCCCGTCTGGAGGTCGCGACCACTGTCTTCTTCTTTCCTTGAGGGCGTATCATCAGGAAAACAAATTTCCTGGTTTTGAAAATGATCTTACTGCATTGTTTTGCAGTAATCAAAGAGATGGCGGCAGGTGGTGCTACCTCTGGTATCCTAAACAACTTATTTCCCAATGTAATAATAACAGCACGGGGCCTTGATTCATACACAGCATGTCGCTTCCACAAGTATGGTTGTCCTAGTAATACATCACAAACTTCAAGGGGAGCAATGTCACACAATACCTCATCCGTGAAGGGCTTGATGTTGTATGGAAGGCGACACTGCTGGCTCACGCGAAGATCTCGTCCTTGGTGAAGCCACCCAATGGTGTATGGTTGTGGATGTGCTGTGGTCGGTAAGCCCAACCGCTTCACGACCTTTGCCGAAATGAGGTTCTTTTGACTCCCGCTATCAACAATGAACTGTATCGGGGAGCCCTTTACCCACATCTGGGAGTGGAAGAGACACTCCTCCTCCTCTGGATCTTCGGGTTCATTTTTCTAGATCTTTGCGGTAGCAATAGTGGCGCTGGGATCCGCATCAATGATCTGCTTCCCTTTTTCATACCCCTTATCGGGTTCTGACTCAGAGTCGGAACATGCATCTGATTCTGAAACCTTTAGCTCAGCCACTAGTGACTGCTTGGCTCGACACTCACTTGTGTTGTGAGTGGAGCTCTTATGGAACTCGCACCATTTTCCAGTGTCCTTTCTCGGCTTCGCGGCGCTGTTCTTTGCTTGCAGCTTCGGCTGGTTGTCTTGGGCTATCCCGCCTTGGCTTTGTCCTTTGTTCTGTGGTTTAGGGGCACCTTTCCCCTGCTTTGGATTCGCAGATCCAAAGTCTCGCTTCTTTTGTTTAAACTTCTGCTCGACCTTGATGGCATATCGGTATGCTGCGCCAAGCGAGGGGATGTTTAGGAATTGTATTTCTTCCTGGATGTACTTGTGCAGGCAGCCACGGTATTTGAGTATCAAATGTTGCTCCGAATCCTTGATACCCAACTTTGTGCGAAGGGTATGGAAAATATTGGTGAACTCCGGTACGTCTTGGTCCCTTCCCTGCCGCAGCGTGGTCCACTTTATGTATTCATCCTCATAGCTTCCGACAGGGTAGTACTGCTCCTTGATGGCATCCCGGAACGAATCCCAGGTGGGTGCGGCTGAAAATAGTGAGCCAGTACTTTCATCCTTCTGCTCGCAGTAGGTTTCCCACCAGTCCTTGACATGCGGGGCTGCTTTGAGAAGAGCAAAAACAATCTTTTCCCGACTCGAAAATTCATAAACAGAAAAATAACCCTCTAGCATATTTAACCATTTATCTACGGCATCTGTGTCTATCTGACCCTCGAATATGGGGATTTCAAAATTAACTTGTACCTTAAAGGGTGTGGCGTTTCCAGAGTAGCTGCTGGAAGCCGATGCATCGCTTTTGGGTAGCCGCTGAAGGATCTGGGCAAAGCTGTCCATCATCGCGTTCCGTTGTCGCTCGAGGGCTTCTTCGAGCAAGATTTTGATGGGATCTCCTGCCCCCTCATCTTTCTTCTCGTCTGCCATGGGAGGCCGTCGGGATTTGCGAGGCTGGTCTTGCAAAGGTTCAACCAGTTCAAGCCCTAACTCCTTATATCCCGACCTTGTTGGGGACATGCAAAGAAAAACAGAGAAAAAGCAGACCGCTCTGATACCACTGATCCGGATTTAAACAGGAACGCAACAAATTATAGAGATAACCATATACACATTGATGCAGCGGAAATAATACTTCATTTCATTAATGGAAAATACTGAAATATGCTTACAACCAGAAATGGAAATAAACCTGCTAGGGCGATGGTAGCTTATCTCTGAGAAGAGATGTGATGGCTACATGCCTCTGAACTCTGTTACAATGAGGCTCGAAGGCCTATTTATTGTTGAGAAACAATGGAAAACCCTTAACATTCCAAAACCTAACCCTAGGAGATGAAACGCCAAACTGTGGGCCCCGTTTGGGGTAAATTGGTACATCAACTTCCCGGGGTCGTAACTTTGGCATATGATCTCCGTTTGACGCGTACAATAGCTCATTAGAAAGATCTATCCGAGCACTATCATTTTTGGGACGAGCAACATATGGACCCATGTTGCCCCTGGATTCCCCAAAAAACGTCGTTTAGGGCCTCAAAACGGCTCCAGAAGTTCAGGACCCGAAAAACTGCTAAAAATAGTAAGTTGTGCTACAATTAAGGAAACTGAAAATGCTGAGAAAGACAATGGTGGGGGTCCAGGTGGACTTGGCAGGTGGCCACCAATATCCACCTGGATCAATATCAGAGCATCAACTCTGAAGAAATCCAATCTTTGAATCACAGGTGTCAAGGTCGTATTTGATTGAAGGGGCCAGGTTTAGCAGTGATCGTATGAGAAATTTTTTTTTTTTAGGGGGGTGAAATAAATTTGTCTTACTGTGGCCTGAAGTGAAATTTTTTTAGGGACGAAAATATTTTTCAGTGAGTCAAAAAAATACATACATATATGGAAAAAAATTCTATAAGGAAGATTTAAAATAGATAGATGTTTTTTTTTTGGTGGCTAACAAGGTTGTCGAGCCACCAGATTATTCGTAGAGGCTTCCAACCAAATACAAAGAGAAAAGGGATGAGGCCTACCGTTGGTGGCTGGAAACCACCCAAATGCCACCCTGACAGACACAAATCAATTGAAAGAAACAAATAAAAGGGAACCACATGCTGACCACAAAGAGCGCATAAGCTTCCAACCAGTTGCATAGAAGGACAAGCGGCAAGGGTTCCTGGCAGAAGCGCGGCAAGTAAACATAGTGGTTGTCCTTAATCTTTCATTTTATCCTTTTACTTAAATTTTTACCATTACCATTAATTGACTTGGGATGTTAGAGAATGGTTTCAACCTTATTTGATTTCATATGGAGAAAATAGAATTTTAGATCCCACTAAAAATCCAACAAACTTAACAGTTTTCCAAGAATTTCGGATTTGAGGGACTGCAGCGTTTCCATTGAATTTTGTCATGTACGAGGGTATGGAAATAGCATTTAATCAAAGCACACCAACCCCTATGTGTACCTTGATTCTAGTGGTATTGATTGTTAAACTCCTCTATCATGACCCTACTAAAAATGTACCTATCACTCAAACAAAACTTGGGCATGATATGTTAGGTTTTTTCTATCTTATTTTAATGCTTAGAGGATGATATTGATGATGAAAATCCCAATATAGGAAAATATTTTTATGATATTTCTATTATTTTGTAATATTATCATTTTTTATGCCAAAGGCCATATAGGGCTTGTTTGTTGATATATTTTTTATTCAAAGATGGATTGCACTCTATGTTATTTTAGTTATGTGCACCCTTACATGTTGTATTAGTGAGAACTTTTGCTTATTTGTGTATAAATGGTTTGAATCCGTATGGATACACATGAATATATAAGTTTTTCTTTAAATTTTGAATATTTTGTGTGTTTTTGGTTGATTGGTTTTTTAGTCAAGTTTACTAACCAGTTTTGGTCTGATCCTAACAAATCCCTAAGGTTAGTGATCTACCAATTGGATCAATGGTTTTGTTCTGATAACACTAATGACCAGGATGATGGCTCGAGCACGAATGAAACACACAAGGGGTAGGGTAACCAACAATCGATCATCTGTGCACTCCCACCCACAACTGCCACCAACAACAATAGACTTGAGCCATGAATCAATGGCAAGACAAGTTAGTCAGACGAGTCAACTATATGCAAAAGAAAGGGTTTCGCCAATGAAAATGGGTCAAGCCGCCACCTATGGAGACACACTAAGTACAATAGGGGCGGTTCAAACTCCACAAAGGCTCATCAGCATAATTTGTAGAAGCAAATGACAAACTACATGAGGGGCAATGGTGGGTGGAAGTGCAAAGACTAATAGTGATGGCATAGGGAACTAGTTGCAAGCATGAGTAAGGGTCGAGTCTGCATAGCAACAGAGAAGGCAATCAAGAGCCAAGACAAACAGTGAAGCAGCTAAGTGTGACACCTAGTGGGTATTTGCACGTCACCAAAGAGGAAGGGTTATAATAGGAGGCAAAGAAGAACATCACCAAGACATTGCAAGCAAGATCCATTGGCAGGCATTAGCTAAGGAAATCTCGACAAGGCCCATGTGTGAGAAGGTAAAACAAGGAGTTAGGATACAAACATGGCAATTGTCAGCAAAACTACATGTGGAGACAAGGCTACATGAGGCAGTCATTGATGCAAGACTCAAGCTATGGACGGGTTAGTCGTAGAGGGAGCAATAGGGTCTATTGTTGGTAGTGCCACTGAACAGAGTTGAGTATCATGTCGTCGATAAAGTGTCATTTTGGGCATGATCAAGTTGCTACGAGATGGAGTGGCTAGCTCACTAGGAAGGGGGTCTGCTACAATAGGCATGAGCCAATAGTTGTCGACAGAGCATGGTATGAAGTGTTAGCATTCAATAATTTTCTAAGCTTGCAGAAGAAAATCACCAAGGTAACAACCAACTTTGGAAGCAGGGATCTAGCCCTGCCAGCTTCAAATAGAGCTCTCTCTATAAGATTTAACTTTGTTTGGTTGAATATTAGGCTAGTTATGAAGTTTGGGGTTTGATTTGTATTCGAATGGTTGGTTGATAACTAGATTTCCATTGGGCTATGGAGTTTGTTACATAAAATACAAATTAACTATACTATCTACAAATAGATCTCACAGGGAAAGGTAGCCAAACTGAATGGATTCTTTTAGTTTATGAACTGGAGAAGAAGAATAGATTAAGTTTCACTTTTAAATATACAGCATTGTTCCCTGAATTCTATATTCAAAGATCAGAAGAAAACATACAAATTATTCGTAGTCGGGTGCAGAGTGTAGATTTAAACAAATTCTTCCATTTATTTATCTATTGAATAATTTAGATTTGAAAACAAATATATGCGATAAACAGAGAAGTGTAAACACATAAGACAGATAGATGTACTTCACCAACAACTTGACACATGAATCTTGTGAAAGAGCTTATGTATTACTTGGAAAATCTGTTGATGCTTCAGAAAAATATACAATAGAGTTCTTCATACAAAAACCAACTCTTGATTACTTCAACAATTGAAGTATTTATAACTAATTTACAAAAAATATCCTGTCAGAATGACGAGGATGTATCTATAAATAATAAAAGTGAATCAATATAACTTATTACAATGAAATCATGGAAATTCGAATTGTCTGAAGTGGTGGCACTGAAATGGTGGAATAGCTAGTTGTCTGGCACTGAAATTCTGCATGTGTTGTAACATTGAGTGTGCCCTCAAAACTACATTTTACTCCAGTAACTCACAGAGTTTATCCCAACGTTGTTCACTTGATATATTCATCTTCATCAACTTTCTGTACACTTCGTCAACTTCAATATATTGGGCAAATGTCGGCCGGGTGATGAACAGATTTGGAATTACATACTAAATGTCGAGATCGTACAACAATGCTTCCAGGAATGCCTTTCTTTTCATACTAAGTCTTTCAGTCGTAACCTTTGAACTATCTCTTGCTTTGGTCATAATCTGTCACTATAATCCGACCACATGCTAAGCTTGTCGTGAATCATTAACAAGTTTGGAAGAAATTTCTTGTAGAGAGGCTCCAGCTTGGCAACAATTCTGTATACCTATAATTCGGCCCTTTTCTTCAAGCTATCGTATAAGATTTCTTTTAGTCAGCACTTTCCTGGCTTCCAAAATCGTTTCAGTCCTATCTTCAATTTCCACCTCTTTCAATTCCTAACTGTTCTTGGAGTTTAGAAATTTGATAAGCTCAGTGGTTTCATTTGGTTTATCTCCTAGTTTCTTTCTGGCCTGCTCAATGGCTTCATTGGACCGTTCAATTGGCTCCTGTTGCTCAAAAATAATTTGGACTGAATACCAGATGTCCTCCATGTCTTCATTGATCCTTTTCCATATATTTTCCTTTACCTATGCTAATGTGTTTCCCATGGAACAGCCTTTTTCCATCTTCTACAATCTTTGGGACAATGTTCGGGACTTTTTTGTTTTTGTCATGTAGGCATTTTCAAACCTTGTACTCTGTTCCTGTAGAATATTTACCTCCAGCTTTAGTTTCTTTAGCTCTTCTCCCTATATAGACATGTTTTCCATATATTTATCTAACTTAACTAAGTCATCTATAACTGATGTGGGAAGGATGGTAGAAGATGATTTTCCTGTTGTCCTGGATGCTATAGGGACACCTGTTTGAAGTAGAGATGCATTGGGAATTGCATCAAGAGGAACAACTACAAATTGTGAACTCTGTTCCTTTTCTTTTATCAGCTTGTCCATTTCTGCTTCCGTTGCTTTAATCTAGGGGCCTTGTTCCACTAGAAGCTTCAGCATCTCTTCCTTTTGTAGCTCTATCTCCCCAAGTTCCTTGGCCTAGGGGTCTTCTATTGCTCGCAGCTTCAATTGCTTCTTTATTGCTGCTATATCAGCATTTTCTTTCTGATTATCTCCTCCATGGATTTTGAATCGTTTGGATCAAAGTCTGCTTTGATCACCATTTCCTCCAAGTATTTGATTCTCGTATCTTTGGCAAGTGACGACACTTTCTCCAATTTCAGTTGAGACTGCACATTATTCAAAGTAAGATGTAGTTTAGAGGCAGTGATAGCAATCTGTGTGAAAATAGAATATACCATCTCTCCTGCCTCCCTGTGCATATCTATTTAATCTAAAGGATGGACATCCTTTGCCCCAAATTCAAAAGTGGTTTGTTTGAAATCTGTTGTTGACTTTGATTGAGGGACCTAGGCCTCCAAGAATGCCATATGTGTCCTTCCCTTCTCTGCATCATATGTTGAGATGAGTCTGTGCTAGATGGAGGAAGATTACTTCCTGAATTGAGCAAATATATTATCACGAATGACATCATTCCTCTGCTTAATCTCTTTATATCTTTGAAAAATGTACAGTTGCCTCTGCTCTGTGGATGATTCTGGTGTCTGAGGTATGGTAGCTTGAATCTCTTTAGTAACCAAGGATGATGGGGACTCTGTGGTACCATTGTCCAACTTAAAAGTCTTCAAACCTGAGAGCACAATAGTGCCTTGTGTGTCCTCCAATGATGGGAAGTCTATTTTAGAGCTTCTTTTAATCTTCTTAGTATTTGAATTCTTTGGCTGAGAATTTTATGACTGATGGAGAATCGTCCTCTCTTGGTCTCTTATCTGTCTTCTCTCTGGGTATGGGAGTATTTGAAGCTGTCCTGGAAAGTACCTACTCCTCGGCCTCCTACAATGTATTTAATACCCAACTGTGTTGGTTCATATATTTCTCTACTTCTAGCCTCTGAGTATGCACATAGGGTGTGGCTTTTTGTTCCACTCTCAGCTTGGAAATTACCCCAAAGGGGTCATAAGACCAAGTGAAACTAAGAGGGAAATTTGTTTGTTTCAGCAAGAGGTCTGCTTCCTCTCCTGCTGCTCTACTGTTGTAGATGAAGGGTCCTATCTATGTTTTGATCTGTAACTGAGGTTTCTTCTTCGCTGCCATGAAATGGATGTTATCAAAATGAATTATTTCCCTAATGTACTCCAAGGAAAATATTCTCATTGGCAAATATTTAGGCAGTTTGTATGGTGGCAGCTCTGAACCATACACTCTAATTTCTGTGAATGACTAGTAAAGGTATCAGTCCTATGTTGTGACATGTTCACTAAGTTGTAAAATCTTTTGAATGTCTTCACTAATCCTTGGAACCTGTTGGCCACTCAGAAAACAAGTTTTTGGATACACAGACTGGTTTATGGACTCTGAGAATTTGACTCTTCCTGTTATTTTCTTTTGACTGAGGCTCTCCTTGTTGATCAAGCTTCTACACTGTGAATGGAAACTTATTTGTTTGAAAGAACATAATCATGTACATAATAATTGAAGAATATCTTAACATTCCTTCAGCTAAAAACTAAAGGAAATGTTCATGAATTACATTCGTTAAGAAGTGACCATAGTCAAAGGTGATTGATGGTCCTTCTTCTGAAGAAAGGGTGGATAGAAAGCCTAGAATAGACTCATCTACCCATTCATCTGAATAATGACAAGACAGAGAAAATCTATCTTTTCTTTTGAGGGAACATAGAAGAGGGATATAGGGGATTTTTCTTAGGGAGTTGTGAGTCTTCACGGAGGAAAATTTCAAAAATGGTAGCTCTCGAGGGGAAGGCTAATTTCTGGTAAATTTCTCTGGGAGCTTCAAGAGAGAAAGGGGGGAGGGAATCACTGTGGGGAACCTGCAGCATTTGATTTATGTTGTCAGCTGTGATGGTGAAAAGAATTTCACCATTTGGGGAAATAATTATCCTCTTACTTGAAAGGTGAGAGGCTTGGCATCTTATAAATAACTCGGGAAAATGATAGGATTGGGGGACAACAAATAGAGGAAGTCTGGATTGCCAGAGATGTATTTCATTGAATTGATCAAAGAAATTATCCTGAAACCAACAGCGTAATTCAAAGAGATCGAATTCACACTAGGTTTCGGCAATCTTGTAGTCTTTGTCTATGAGTGGAGTGTGGTCTAAGACCACAGGGGGAGTGACCATAGGATTTACTACAGGTTACTTTGGGTGCCATTGCAGTTGGAAAATGAACAAAGGTAGGGTGTAACAAAAGGAATTGGCAATGTGTTCGATAATTGGTGGGAACTGAGAGTGGCCGACTTGTATAAATTTACCAAAGACAAGAAACGGAAATGTTGTTGTAGGATCAAAGCACAGAAGGGAAGGAGCGATATTCAATGAGTGAGGAAGAAAAGGTGTAAGCGCAGAGGAAAATTCCATATTTATTGGCAGCGAACCAGCCTTAACCGTTGGATTAACAGTGTTATTAGGGCATTAACTTATGTAATTAAGGCGGCAAACGGAAATAAAATTTATGGAGGTTGCAACAGTCACGAAGGTAGCAGTTGGGGATTGGTGGGCGAGTGGCGTGGGACCGTTGGCGGGAGTGATGGGAGTAGGGATAGGTGGTGTGACGGGAATGATGGTGGAGACAAGACGTGGATGCAACACTTGGCGGGTAGGCAAGTTGAAGCGGGATGGCGAAACCGCTTTCGGAGCGGGGGCAGGGGATATCCAGTAAGTGGGGGGGTCCGAAATCCCATGGTGGTGACACGTAGGGGGGTAGTAAACTACTTTTCGAAACCCCCCATGTGTTAAATGTTATCACTTCGAGGGGTCCGAAATCTATCGTGGGTTGTCGGATCAATGCAATGGGTGATCAGGGGGTCGTGAAAAAGGTGGGGTTTAACACCGGTTGGTCCCACCACATATTTTTGCATGTGTATTATAACTGAAAGTCCAATATTTTGGTGAATGAACCACTTTCGACAATATATCAAAATGTTTATTTTCCTATCCTAATGCGTTTTTAAAGCAAATGAGGGTGCATTTAAACATGCAAACCCTTTCAATTTTTTCATTCTAAAGAGATTTAAAAATATTTATTTCAAACACTAAATTAATCTACTCAACTATAGTAATCCAGATTATACAGTTGGATTAACTTTATTCATGTATTCTTCCTATCTAATCTTAGCCAAGATTAAATTGTTTGGCTAAGTTATTCACTCTAACCTAATTAACATAAATTGAAACCAGCTTGAACATTATTAAACTGTATGTTTCAAGAAGAAAAGGATTGTGGCATTTTAAACAAGTTGTTCACAATTTCATAAATTTATTCTTTACAAAACCAGAAGGCTAGTAGTGGCACTTAAGCTAGCATCATTTTCATATTTATTCATTTTTTGTGGGGTTCATTTATCATTTTTTTTCTTTTTCCTTTTTTTTATTTTTTGTATTTGTACCCTTTTTTCATTTTTTATTTTCATTTTTCTATCTTTTTGGAAATCATTTGTAGAAAGCAATATTATTTACAACCTAAAATACTGAAAGAAATTATTCAATGATCAATTGATCCTATAAATTATAGGACCCTAACAGTGGCTCCATCTGGGGAGGGCACTTCATGGTGAAGTGTTAAGAACATCGTAGACTAGTAGCCTTGAATCCTCATCTTCAGTGTTTGTTGCATCTAATTTTTATGTTTTCTGTGGTTATGGTGGCAAAATGCCTCAAAGCTCAGGGTATTCTCCACGGGCTTCAACTTTCAGACATAAGCTACCCACTCATGACAGTACAAAAGTTAATGGTATCTACAATGGGTGTGATAAAAACACTTTGTTAGTCCTAAAAAACATAATGCTTTAGCATCCTGCCATTGACAGGTCCTTTAGGTAATTTTTTTCCATCTGTGTTCTTCAAAAAAAAATGCATTGTTACCTCGGTAAGAATCAATAACATAAGGTCCCATCCACAAGTTGTCGAACTTATCATGCTTTCCTTTTTCTTCCCTTCTGGAATCCCATTTCAAAACATGATCATCGATCTGAAAATCATCATCTTTAGTCATGCGGTCAAATGTCTTCTTGATGCTATCTTGGATCAACTGAGTTCTGTTATGAACTGCTTCTCTGGTCTGATGCAAATGAATGGTTTGGTTTATTCTCCTTTGTAATTCATTTGGTTCCACCTCCAATTCTTGCATCATCTTTAAAATAGGGATTCCCAACAAGGTTGGAAAAACAGCATCTATCCCATAAACTCGCTGATATGGAGACATGCCTATAACTTTTTGGTAGTAAGCTTGTCCGCCCACAATGCATTAACTAGCTTGATGTGCCATGATTTTTTATTGTCTTGCAACAAATTTTTAATAATGTTAATTAAGATTTTATTGGAAGATTCTACAAGTCCATTTCCCTGAAATATGTTGTAGAATGTCCCAATGTTATCTGATATTTGTTGCAGAAATCTACCATCCTTTTTGACCTGAAAGTTGCAGCATTGTCAGTAATAATTTTCCTAGGGCAACCAAATCTTGCAAGGATATTGTTCTCCAGGAATTTTATGATGACTGCATCAGAAGCTTGTCTGGTAGGTATGGCTTCTATCCATTTTGTAAAGTAATCAGTGGCTGTTAGAATCCACTTGTGTTGGGCAGATGAGGCAGGGTGGATTTCTCCTATGAAGTCAAGGCCCCATTGTTGGAAAGGGGTTTCAGCAGATATAGGCCTCAAGGGTAAAGGAAAAAGTTTCTTTTTACCTTCGAATATTTGGCATTTGTGGCATGAAGTAACCTTCTTTTGGATATCAAAAAATAAGGTGGGCCAATAAAAACCTGCCCTCAGAATCTTATTTGCAGTAGTCTTCTAGTATAGGTGTCCACCACAGTCTCCTTCATGGAACTCTTGCATGACTTTATCTGCTTCATTTTTCAACAAACAGTTTAGTAAAACACCACCAGCATCTTTCCAGTACAAATTTTCATTCAAAATACAAAACTTAACAGCTTTAAGTTTGATAAATCTAGCCTTTGTTTTAGTTAAACCAGGAGGAGCTTGTAAATTATGTAGAACATAAATAATGTCTGCATACCAGGGAGAGGTAGCAAAAGCTTCTGCTACCATTGGAGTCGCTAGCTCATCTAGTTCGTTAAATATTGCCAAAAAAATATATATTTAAAGCATGCAAGTTAGATTCCGCCATTAATTTTGCTAACCCTTGACCTTTGATGAGTTTAGTGGGTCGGATTTCAATATCATACTCTAATATAACAGCAATCCACTTACCCATTTTCCCATCTGGATCGTTTTGAGTCAGTATATCTTTAACTACTACACTTGGAACAAAAGCAATGATGTGTGAATGAAGAATATACACTCTAACATCTTTTATGGCTTTTACCAAGACAAAAGCTTGTTTTTCCATAATGTCATATTTCAATGTTGCATCTCTCAAAGCTTCGCTAAAGAAAGAAAGAGGTTGTTCATGGCCTTCATCCTTCTTTTGTAGGAGGACTGCAGCAATGGTGTGCTCATAAGAAAATGAAAAAAATTAGGAAATATTTAGTAAAATCTAGACTAATTAACAGAGGTGCCTGAGTTAAAACCTGCTTTACATTGTTAAATGATTGTCTAGCTTCCATGTTCCACTTCACCTCAGTATCTTTCTTTAGCATGTTAGTTATATTTTTTAAAATCTCAGAGAAATTTGGAATAAATCTCCTTAGAAAATTTATCTGTCCAATAAAGTATTGAACTTTATTTATGTTCCTTGGGGGGTTAATTTTGAGTATAGCTTCAATTCTGATGGGATCTATCTTGATTCCTTCTTTCGAAATTGTGTCCCAACAATTTCCTTCTTGCAAACCGAATAACGTTTTCTTGAGGTTGAGGGAAATGCCAAATTTCCAACACTTTTCAAAAACTCTTCTCAGGTGATTTAAGTGTTCCTCATCTATTTTCAAAAAATAGTGATTTCATCCAGATATATAACAAATGACCCATTTCATCAGCAAACCTAAAATCGATGGCTCTCTGAAAAGTTGCTCCAGCATTCATTAGACTGAAAGGCATTTTCACATACATGAAAATGCCCCAAGGTGTAGTAAACATTGTTTTCTCTTGATCGTATGGTTTTATTAAGACTATGTTATAACCAGAAAAGCCATCCAACAAGGAAATCTTGCTGCATCCAACCACCTTTTATAGGATGTGGTCCATCTTGGGCAAAGGGTAATTGTCTTTTAGAGAGGTTTTATTTAAATTAAGGAAATCAATGTAGAGCATGATTTCACCAGTATTTTTCTGGGTGGGAACTAAATTGGACACTCATTTGGAATATCTCAAAGGTACTATGATTTTTGCATCATACGTTATTTTTACCTCTTTTTCAACCATAGGCATAAACATTAGATTAATCCTCCTTAAAAAAAAATTAAAGGGTTTATGATCTTCTTTCAAGGGAATTTTGTGTTGTATGATACTGGTGTCATAGGATTTTAGGTCCTCATAACTCCAGGCAAAAACATCAATGAATTCTTTGAACAATTTAATGTACTTCAGCTTTTCAGCTGGGGGTAAGGATTTGGATAGTTTGATCATTTTTGGTTGAAGTTCAGTCCCAATATTATGTTCCTCAACACCAGCTCCAGTGGGTTCAATTTTGGGCTTCTTAGCTACATCATTGAAATCAAATAAATCTTATAATGGAACAAGCCCTCTAGGTAAGATATTGTCTTTCAATTGTAAAATATATATTTCTTGCTTTTCTTCATCTATTTCATGCAATTCTAATTTATTTACACTAATATGTACAATATCTTCTACATCAAATTCTATATCTATATTAGCATCTTCAAATTCGTCTTTAGACTGCAAAACATTTTCAATCTAAGCATCATCTCCAAAAACCTGCAAGTATATAATGTTATCAGGTACAATAGGTCTATTTTTCACTTCCACAACATATGGACGAGTAGGATGAAATGGTAATTTACAAGTACTTGCCGAAGTAGAAAGACCATCAGGCAGTGTGTTTTGATCTCTTGAAATCGCAGACAGACTATATTCGGTGAAAGAATCTAGAAAGTCTAACACAACATTTCTATAGGCTCTCATCCTAGGATGGTTTGCAGAGTATTCTCCTTTGAATTGTTTTATAACCAACTTAGAATATCCATGAATGGCAATCCATTTAGCACCAAGTTTCTTCAAAATCTATAAACCTAAGATTAAGGCTTTGCACTCTGCAACATTATTAGAACACTGAAAATTCAGTTTGCAAGAGTGACCTTCTGAGTGATGAGTATATGAATTATAAACCCATACACCAGCACCGGCTCCTTTACTCACCAATCCATCAAAACTCAAATTCCATAAAACTTTATATGAATTACATTGCTCACCGATTAGTGTTTGACCATCAGCATTCAGACAAAAAGCAGTATTATGATTAGGAATTTGTTCTTGTAGAAATTTTGAATAATATGACACATATTCAATGGAGATTATCCTGATCATACAATTATAAGCAGAACATGTATAATACATAATCTCCTCTACGTTGATCATCAATTTACAGAAGCAGAAACATTCACAGGCACACATAGAAGCATCAATCAAACTCATTAACACAGTATTTTCCCGGGGAAAGCATCTCGCTAAAAACCCCACACTATCTGTATATTATATTGATTGAATCATGTAACATTACAAAGTAAAATGCTTATCACAAGCAATCCAGTACCAGCTCCACCTGTTACACACAATACAGCTCAGATCTGATCTCCAAATCTCCCCGCTGCTTGCCTGCCTCCACTGCTCAATACCTGCTCAAGAACTGATGAGAATGGCTTCCCAAACTCGTATTTCACCTCAAAATAATCACTCACACTTTGTTGGACGTGAGAAAAGGCTACAATACTGGACAAATACGTGAGCAAACTCATTGGCATACTCAATCCCTTGATTGTGCAAGATCTGGTGCACAACTATAGTCACAACTGATAGCAATCTGATCCTCTAACACCTGTCCCTGCTGAACGGAACATGCACTGACATGCAACTGAGTTAACTGATGTATTCTATAGTTGCATTATGAGTTAATAACTTGTGAATTAATTAATAATTAATTCACCCAACTCATCTCTAGTCTATTGATCAGCTAGACTACATACAACCAGTTTAACAAAGCTAAACTGAACACAACTCCATCAACTGCACCTCCAGTCCACTGAACTCAACTCACTTGAGTTCTAACTGAAGTCCTGCATGCAAATATTAGTCATCCCATAGGTAACCACGTATTTCCCTCTGGGATCTGCATGTACCACATCCGTAGCCCATCCTGAAGTGCTCCAAGAGAATAAGATCAAGTTTATAGTCCAAATATTATTATGAGACAATAATATTTGACTTTTCTATTTTTGACAGCCAGTCTAAAAATAGACTTTGATCACTCACACTTTGATCAAAAATAGAAGTCCATCTATTTTTCCCAACTTGACCAATCATCCATAAACAGCAACCTGCAATCCATAGACATGATCCATATGTCTAAAAATATACATAGTCTAAAAATAGACTTGCGCCAAAAATAGCCTGCGGGCCCACTTAGTGAAGGCGACTCTTTTCACTAAGCTCCATCATCTTGTTGCACTCTCAACAAGCATTTCTTGTTGCACACTTTTCAACACTCCCTCTCAACAAGAAAGGCTTCCTCTCAAACCCGATCCTGTAACTCTGGAATGTTCTCCATGCAACACATCTGGCCGGTCCACTTGCTCTGTCATCAAAGTCTCTGACTGCTATTGCCTCTGTCGACTGAAAACTCTGCATCTCTATGCTTTTCAGTATCTGACTACTCTAGCCTCTGTCACTTTGATCTCTGACTGCATCTGTGCTACTGATGGTTCTGTATCCCAGCATTGCATCCGCACTACACTTCCCAACTGACCTCCCTTTTGGGTTAAAAACATCCTCTTATGCTGAAGCTCTACCTGCTGCTGACAAGTGCTCCCTCTCTGACATCAGCGCTACTGCAACATCTCCATGCATCTCGCACCATTGCACACCTCTCTGTGCCACCTAGGACTGTGAAAAACACTTGTGCCTCTCGCATTGCTACAGCCTGCTAGCTATGCGTTGTCATGGGATTCCCTGCACTGTCGCTCCATCTGCATCTGTCTCTACCCAATCAGTCAGTTCCTGCTACTAACATCTGGGGCTCCCGTAGCAAGGTCTCATCCAAGAGGTTGGGTACCTCAAGGATCCTGCCCCTCCTCCTTGTGACAATCAATCCACATCACCCCACCTCCTACCTGGAGGTATGGCTGCATGTGATCCCTCAGCCCACCTGGCTCGAAGTTTCCCCCTACTGGAGGTCTCTTCATGAGTAGATGTCTCTACTCAATCCCCTCTCATCTTCCCCTGTTGTGGCTCCTCCACAATCTCCTGAAGCTGTTGCACCAATCGTGGCTCCTCCACAATCGTCTAAGACTTCTTCTGGCTCTGCATGTTGAGAGGTAATATACGCTCCCTCTCAACCACCAAGTCTCCATTAGTTGCCTCGCTGCTCAAGGCTTTGCATGCATCTTGAACCTCGAGAGCATACAGGTTCCTGACCCTTGAACCAATCTCATGACAACGAAAGCATCTCACCTTCGACTTGTCAACCTTCTTCCCATCACTGGAAGAACAAGATTCAGAAAGAGAAACCTTCCCCTTCCCTTCTTCGCCTTACTCGCTAAGGCACAGTTCTCCTCATCCTGCATGGATGAAGAACCCTCTCTGGTGCTCCGTCTAATCTCCTCCTGCATCAAATCCGACCATAGTCGTTCCCAATTTGGCAATTTCTCCCTTCCATTCACCGAGTCCTGGTAGCTATGCCAACTCTTAGGAAGGTCAAGGAGTGCTAGACTCACCATCCTCATCCGACAGTCACCCCCACACTTCCCAGCTCATCCCGGCATTGGGTGAACTTCGTGAGATACTGGGGCATACTGTCTCCATTCTCACACTGAATGTTTCTGAGTTTTATCTCTTTCTTTGGAATTAAAATCGAATTCCACTAGCACAAAACTCAACCGCTTCCGATCTAGAATTCTTGAGAACAAAGTATTTATTGTACAGAGATCGACTGTATGGGCATTCACCGGATATCTCACCTTCCAAAAGAAGGATGAATCCAGAGGCTACCTAGCCCGATCACAAACTCTGCCTGAAGAAATAAAATGTAAACACTTTCTGAATAATAGATCTGATGATCAATCCTCGCTTTGATATCCTGTAGAACTCTTCCTACAAATCAACCAGCTCCGATACCATGTAGAAATTTTGAATAATATGACACATATTCAATGGAGATTATCATGATCATACAATTATAAGCGGAACATGTATAATACATAATCTCCTCTACGTTGATCATCAATTTACAGAAGCAGAAACATTCACAGGCGCACATAGAAGCATCAATCAAACTCATTAACACAGTATTTTCCCGGGGAAAGCATCTCGCTAAAAACCCACACTATCTGTATATTATATTGATTGAATCATGTAACATTACAAAGTACAATGCTTATCACAAGCAATCCAATACCAGCTCCACCTGTTACACACAATACAGCTCAGATATGATCTCCAAATCTCCCCGCTGCTTGCCTGCCTCCACTGCTCAATACCTGCTCAAGAACTGATGAGAATGGCTTCCCAAACTCGTATTTCACCTCAAAATAATCACTCACACTTTGTTGGATGTGAGCAAAGGCTACAACACTGAGCAAATACATGAGCAAACTCATTGGCATACTCAATCCCTTGATTGTGCAAGATCTGGTGCACAACTATAGTCACAACTGATAGCAATCTGATCCTCTAACACCTGTCCCTGCTGAACTGAACATGCACTGACATGCAACTGAGTTAACTGATGTATTCTATAGTTGCATTATGAGTTAATAGCTTGTGAATTAATTAATAACTAATTCACCCAACTCATCTCTAGTCTATTGATCAGTTAGACTAAATACAACCAGTTTAACAAAGCTAAACTGAACACAACTCCATCAACTGCACCTCCAGTCCACTAAACTCAACTCACTTGAGTTCTAATTGAAGTCCTGCATGCAAATATTAGTCATCCCATAGGTAACCACGTATTTCCCTCTGGGATCTGCATATACCACATCCGTAGCTCATCCTGAAGTGCTCCAAGAGAATAAGATCAAGTTTATAGTCCAAATATTATTATGAGACAATAATATTTGACTTTTCTATTTTTGACAGCCAGTCTAAAAATAGACTTTGATCACTCACACTTTGATCAAAAATAGAAGTCCATCTATTTTTCCCAACTTGACCAATCATCCATAAACAGCAACCTGCAATCCATAGACATGATCCATATGTCTAAAAATAGACATAGTCTAAAAATAGACTTGCGCCAAAAATAGCTTGCGGGCCCACTTAGTGAAGGCGACTCTTTTCACTAAGCTCCATCATCTTGTTGCACTCTCAACAAGCATTTCTTGTTGCACACTTTTCAACAGTTCTTGTGTGCTTACATCATTGTAGAGAATAAATGAGTCTAGATCAGAATGAAAATAATATATAGGATAATTGTTAGGCCTATCTTGAGTGGTGACCATGAATTTCATAAGCTTCTCTCTATAGAGTCTTCTGTTTTGAACAAAGACAGGGATTGTTGCGTAAGACATATCCATCTGTAAGGTTCCTTGGAGTTTGGCTCCCCATGAACGAGAAAGCAGCATGTCATATTTGGGTGGAATATCAACAACAACTATGTCCATAAGTACACTTTTGGCTGGTATTTGGACTAAATTTACACATAAATATTTTATATGTCCAAGGCACTTAACTTGACTAGCATCAAATGAATACAGGTCTTTATACCTTCTGGTAATGTCTAATCTCAATTTCTCCATAATTACTTTTGGCATAAGATTGTGGGAGGCCCGAGTCAAGCATAGATTTGTGTAACACTTTATCATGAATAGTTAGGCTAACATAAAAGGGAGGTGCATCTCCCTCTTGAAGTTTGCCATCAACTTCTGGGCCAAATAGTAATTCAGATTGATCATCTGATACATTAATTATATCAGTGTTTTCTTCTATGCTTAATGCTTTCATTACCTGGGATCTATAAGCAGTTTTGTTCATCAATTCTATCAAGGAATGGGGATTTTGAGTTTTGCTAATTCATTTTCTATATTAAATTATGTTTGTGCTTTATTTGAATTGGCGGATTCTTGTTTATCAGCCACATCTTTTTGGGGTATATCACTCGGTTGGCTGGTAGAGGGATCATTAGTTTAAATTGTTTTAGATGCAGTGTCAGGGTTTTCTGGATTAGAACATCAAGATCCTTTCTAGTAAGAATCTCAACATTCTTTTTGGCAGGTGTTTCAGCTGGTTTCTTTGGTGGGGTATCAGAGGTTTTCCTACTCCTAAGGTTGTACTGCTTATGGACTTCCATAATGGCATTCTCAAAACATTTCTTGTAATCCTCTGATTCTTCAGGTTCTATTTCATTTTGGGATAACAGGAAAAGGTCTTGTTCTTCCTCAGTCAGGAAAATATAGTCATTATCATTTACTCCCATGAGATTTATTTGAGTGTCCTTTGTATCATCAGCTACTTCAGCCTCCTCATATGTATAATTTTCTTGGAAAGGAGGTATTACCTGTTGGTCTGGACCTTTTGGGTCCCTTTGTTTTATCTAGGGTTGATTTCTTCGATAGTTTGGATTCCTTATTTGCCCAATTTGATTTTCTCTCTAAGGAGCCCTATCAGCTATACTAATTCTATCCATCATTTTCTCTATTGTTCTCAGTAGACTATCTAATTTATAATCAACAGAAACAGAAGATGAAGGTTCCTCTTTTATTGTTACTCTTTTTTCAACCTTTTAACTTAGCTTTCTTGGCTAATAAATTAGCCTCTACTTTAAGTGTGTTTGCTTGCATCTCCTCTAAGGTTGCAGATCTCTTTCTCTCAGTTGATAGGCCATATCAACATCGAATCCTTCTGGGAAATGTATCAGGGCCAAGCCCGGGGGTGGTTTAATGGCAATGGGAATTGCATTGTAAACCCTATTAAATCTGTCATAGTACTCTTCTACAGTTTCATTGGGTCCTCTCTTAAGGTTTTTATAATCATTAAGGATCTGCAGAGGACTCTTTTTAATTTCCCACCTAGTTAGGAAAGATTGGTGAAAAACAACAAGGTCAGTTATACTACTTGTTGCTAAGTTTTTGAACCACTTTCTGACCTCTCCACCTAAGCTCTGACCAAAAATCTTTAGTTTTACATCATTCTCATCTACTTCGTGAAGATCAAAAAATTCATTCATCCTATCTATGTGTTGTTATGCAGTGACAGCAATAGTACCATCAAATTGGGGAATCCTAGTTTGATAGTATTGGGGCATATCATGCAATTGAGCAGGTAAACCAGGGGTGCATAGCAAGCAGCGATGATATTTGGTCTTAAGGGAGGAGCAGATAAAGGATTTGTGGGAATTAATTGAGTTACTACTTGTGATACTACTGGATGAATAATAGAAATTAGAAATTACAAAAGAGGTAGGCCCAACTGATGTTGGATGAACTGATTGGGAAGACGAAGCGGACACTGCAATGGTAAGAGCAGAAAGCTCAACACACTGTTGTATATAAGCTTGATGTACAGTGTGATGAAGGGTTGAAACAAGATCTTGCAGTTTTTCGAATTCTCGAAGGGTTTGCTGGTCCGAATCAGGTTCAACAAATGGTTTTATTGGTTATAGGGTTGAATAATGGCTTCATCAACCACTATCTGATCAACAAAAGATTCAGACTTGGTCCTGAAAAGATTGTGTTCGAAAGGTAGGTCAAACTGGATATCTTGAATGGTATCAAGGTTTATAAGAAGAGAATTGGCCCTTGAAAGGGGGCTATTGCTTCCCTGGCTTTCAGCTAAACTTCTCCTTCTGAGTATCCTTTCAGGATTGTCTAAAATTTCAGGTGGGTCTAGATCAGGATTGGCTCGAGTATAAATTATTTTTGGAGCCAGATCTTTAAAAAATAAAAACAACCTCTAATCCTTTATTTCCAGTGACTTGATCATTAGAATTATTGAAACAAGGATACAGAAACTAGGGAAATAATCTTATGGTGATGAAATGAAGGATTATTTTTTTCCCTAGTATGGTCGCCAAGAATGTTAGCACTCAGTAATTTTCTAAGGTTGCAGAAGAAAATCACCAAGGTAACCACAAACCAACTTTGGACGCTGGTATCTAGCTCTGCCATCTTCAGAGACAGCTCTCTCTGTAAGATTTAACTTTCTTTGGTTGAATATTAGGCTAGTTATGAAGTTTGGGGTTTGATTTGTATTTGAATGGTTGGTTGATAACTAGATTTCCATTGGGCTATGGAGTCTGTTACATAAAATATAGATTAACTATAGTATCTACAGATAGATCTCACAGGGCAAGGTAGCCAAACTGAATGGATTCTTTTAATTTATGAAATGGAGAAAAAGAACAGATTAAGTTTCACTTTTAAATATACAGCATTGTTCCTTGAATTCTATATTCAAAGATCAGAAGAAAACATACAAATTATTCGTAGTCAGGTGCAGAGTGTAGATTTAAAAAAATTCTTCCATTTATTTATCTATTGAATAATTCAGATTTGAAAACAAATATGTGCTATAAACAGAGAAGTATAAACACATAAGACAAATAGATGTACTTCACCAACAACTTGACACATGAATCCTGTGAAAGAACTTATGTATTACTTGGAAAATATGTTGATGCTTTAGAAAAATATAGAATAGAGTTCTTCGTACAAAAACCAGTGCTCGATTACTTCAACAATTGAAGTATTTATAACTAATTTACAAAAAATATCCTGTCAGAATGACGAGGATGTATCTAGATATAATAAAAGTGAATCAATCTAACTTATTATAATGAAATCATGGAAATTCGAACTGTCTGAAGTGGTGGCACTGAAATGGTGGAATAGCTAGTTGTCTGGCGCTCAAATTCTGCATGTGTTGTAACGCTGAGTTGTGCCCCCAAAACTACATTTTACTCCAATAACTCACAAAGTTTATCCCAGCGTTGTTCACTCGAGATATTCATCTTCATCAACTTTATGTACACTTCGTCGACTTCAGTATATTTGGCAAATGTCGGTCGGGTGATGAACAGATTTGGAATTGCATACTGAATGTCGAGATCGTATGACAATGCTTCCAGGAACGCCTTTCCTGTCATACTAAGTCTCTAGCTATAACCTTTGAACTATCTCTTGCCTTGGTCATAATCTGCTCACTGTAATCCAACCACGTGCTGAGCTTGTCGTTAATCACTAACAAGTTTGGAAGTCCTTTCTTGTAGAGAGGCTCCAGCTTGGAAACGAATTTTTGTATACCTGTATTCATAATTTGGTCTTTTTCTTCAAGTTGTCTCGTAAGATTTCTTTTATTCAGCGCTTTCCTAGCTTCCAAAATCGTTTCAGTCTTGTCTTCAATTTCCAACTCTTCCAATTCCTTACTGTTCTTGGAGTTTAGAAATTTGATAAGCTAAGTGGCTTCATTTGGTTTATCTCCCAGTTGCTTTCTAACCTGCTCAATGGCTTCATTGAACCGCTCAATCAGCCCATGTTGCTCAAAAATGATCTGGATTGAAGGCCAGATGTCCTCCACGTCTTCATTGATACATTTCCAATTATTTTCCTTTACCTATGCCAATGTATTGCCCATGGCACTGTCTTTTTCCATATTCTACAATCTCTGGGACAATGTTTGGGACTTTTTTGTTTCTGTCATGTAGGCATTTTCAAACCTTGTACTCTATTCCTGTAGAATCTTTACCTCCAGCTTCAGTTTCTTTAGCTCTTCTCCCTATATAGACATGTTTTCCATAGATTGAGCTAACTTAACTGAGTCATCTACAACTGATGTGGGAAGCACAGTAGAAGATGATGTTCCTGCTGTCGTGGTTGTTGTAGGGACACCTGTTTGAAGTAGAGATGCAATGGGAACTGCATCAAGAGGAACAACTGCAAGTTGTGAACTTTGTTCCTTTTCTTTTATCAACTTGTCCATTTCTGCTTCCATTGCTTTGATCTGGGCACCTTGTTCCACTAGAAGCTTTAGCATCTCTTCCTTTTGTAGCTCTGTCTCCCAAAGTTCCTTGGCTTGGGGTCTTCTGTTGCTAGCAGCCTCAATTGCTTCTTTAATGCTAATATGTCAACATTTTTCTTTTTTATTATCTCCTCCATGGATTTTGATTTGTTTGGATCAAAACCTGCTTTGATCACCATTTCCTCCAAGTATTTGATTTTGGTATCTTTGGCAAGTGAGGACACTTTCTCCAATTTCTGCTGAGACTTTCACATAGCAGTGTGTGTGAAAGTAGAATATGCCATCTCTCATGCCTGTCTATGCATATCTATTTGATCTAAAGGATGGATATCCTTTGCCTCAAATTCAAAAGTGGTTTGTTTGAAATCTGTTGTTGACTTTGGTTGAGGGACCTGGGCCTGCAAGAATGTCATATGCATCCTTCCCTTCTCTGCATCATATGCTGAGATGAGTTTATGCTAGATGGAGGAAGATTGCTTCCTGAATTGAGCAGATATATTATCATGAATGGCTTCATTCCTCTACTTAATCTCTTTATATCTTTGAAAAATGTTTAGTTGCCTCTGCTCTGTGGATGATTTTGGTGTCTGAAGTATGATAGCTAGAATCTCTTTAGCAACCGAGGATGATGGGGACTCTGTGGTACCACTGTCCAACATAAAAGTCTTCCCACCTAAGAGAACAATAGTGCCTTGTGTGTCCTCCAATGATGGGAAGTCTATTTTAGAGCCTTTTTAATCTTCTTAGTATATATTTTGACTTCTTTGGTTGAGACTTCTGTGACTTTTGGAGAATCGTCCTCTCTTAGTCTCTTATATGTCTTCTCTCCAGGTATGGGAGTCTTTGAAGCTGTCCTAGAAAGTACCTGCTCCTCGGCCTCCTGCAATGTATTTTGTACTCAAGTGTGTTGGTTCATATATTTCTCTATTTATGGCCTCTGAGTATGCACATAAGGTGTGGCTTTTTGTTCCACTCTCAACATGGAAATTACCCCAAAGGAGTCATAAGACCAAGTGAAACTGAGAGGGAAATTCATTTGTTTCAACCGTAGGTGTGCTTCCTCTCCTGTTTCTCTACTGTTGCAAATGAAGGGTCCTATCTGTGTTTTGATCCGAAACTGTGATTTCTTCTTGGTTGCCACAACATGGATGTTATCAAAATAAATTATTTGTCTGATGTACTCCAAGGAAAATATTCTCAGTGGCAATTATTTAGGTAGTTTGTATGGTGGCAGCTTTGAACCATACACTCTAATTTTTGCAAATGACTGGTAAAGGTACCAATGCCCTGTTTTGACTTGTTCACTGAGCTGTAAAATCTTCTGAATGTCTTCACGAATCCTTGGAACCTGTTGGCCACTCAGCAAACAAGTTGTTGGATACACAAACTGGCCTATGAACTCTGAGAAGCTGAATTCATGTGATTGTCTTCTGACTAAGGTAGTCGAGAAAGCTTGTTGATCAAGCTTCTGCACTGCAAATGGAAACTTATCTATTTGAAAGAACATAAACATGTACATAAGAATTGAAGAAAATCTTAACATTCCTTCAGTTTTCATGCATTACATTTGCTAAGAAGTGGTCATTGTCAAAAGTGATTGATGGTCTTTCTAAAGAAATGGTGGATAGAAAGCCTAAAATAGGCTCATCTACTCATTCATCTGAATAGTAACCAAGAATGGATGACAAGACAGAGATAATCTGTCGTGTCCTTTGAGGGAACATAAAAGAAGGATATGGGGGATTTTTCTTAGGGAGTTGAGAGTCTTCAAGGAGGAAATTTTCAAAAATGTCAGCGCTCTTGGGGAAGATAAATTTCTCTGAGAGCTTCTAGAGAGAAAAGGGAGAGGGAATCACTGTGGGGAACCTACAGCATTTGATTTATGTTGTCAACTGTGATGGTGAAGAGAATTTCAGCACTTGGGGAAATAATTGCCCTCTTGCTTGAAAGGTAAGAGGCTTGGCATCTAAGAAGGAATTCGGAAAAATGATAGGACTAGGGGACAACAAACAAAATAAGTCTGGATTGCCAGAGGTGTATCTCATCAGATTGATCAAGGAAATTATCCCAAAACCAACAGCATAATTCAAAGCGGTCGAATTTACACTACGTTTCGACAACCTTGTAGTCTCTGTTTGCGAGTGGAGTATGGTCTAAATCGACAGGGGGGAGTGAGCATAGGATTATCTACAAGACTACTTTGGGTGCTATTGCAGTTGCAGAATGAACAGACGAAGGGTGTAACAGAAGGAATTGGCAATGTGTTTGATAATTGGCAGGCATTGAGAGCGGCAGACCTCTGTAAATTTACCAAAGACAAGCAACAGAAATGTTGTTGTAGGATCGAAGCACAGAGGGGCAAGAGTGATATTCAATGAGTGAGGAAGAAAAGGTGTAATCGCAGAGGCAAATTCCATATTTAGTAGCTGTGAACCCGCCTTAACTGTTGGATTAATGGTCTTATTAGGGCATTTATTTCTGTAATTGACGCAGCAAACAGAAAGCAAATTTATGGAGGTTGCAACGGTCGCAGACATGGAAACTAGGGATTAGTGGGCGAGTGGCAAGGGGTCGTTGGCAGGAATGACGGGAGTAGGGATAGGTGGTGTGACGGGAATGGTGGTGGAGACGGGAATGGTGGTGGAGACGGGGCGTGGAGGCAACACTTGGCAAGAAGACGGGTTGAAGCGGGATGGCGAAACCACTTTCGGAGTGGGGGGCAGGCGATATCTAGTAAGTGGAGGGGGGGTCCGAAATCCCATGGTGGTGACACGTAGGGGGGCGGTAAACTACTTTTCAAGCCCCCCCTGTCGTTAGACGTTATCACTTCGAGGGGGTCCAAAATCTATCGTGGGTCATCGGATCAATGCAATGGGTGATCAGGAGGTCGTGAAAAAGGCGGAGATTAACACCGACGAGTCCCACCACATATTTGTGCATATGTATTATAACCCAAAGTCCAATATTTTGGTGAATGGACCACTTTCGACAATCATATCAAAAAGTTTATTTTCCTATTCTAATGCATTTTTAAAGCAAATGAAAGTGCATTTAAACATGCAAACCCTTTCAAATTTTTCATGCTAAAGAGATTTAAAAATATTTATTTCAAACACTAAACTAATCTACTCAACTACATTAATCCAGATCATACTATTGGATTAACTTTATTCACGTATTCTTCCTATCTAATCTTAGCCAAGATTAGATATTCACTCTAACCTAATTAACATTAATTGAAACCAACGTGAACATGATTACACTGTATGTTTCAAGCAAAAAGGGATTGTGGCATTTTCTTTACAAAGTCAGAAGGCTAGTAGTGGCACTTAAGCTAGCATCACTTTCATATTTATTCATTTTTTTATGGGATTCATTTATCATTTCTTATCATTTTCCTTTTTGTTATTTTTTATTTATACTCTTTTCTTTTTTTATTTCCATTTTTCTATCTTTTTGGAAATCATTTGCAAAAAATATTATTTACAATCTGAAATGCTGAAAGCAATTATTGAATGATCAATTGATCCTATAAATTATAGGACCCTAACACGAAAGATAGTACCAACAAAGTTTCCCAATAGCACTGGTAGAGGTCAACCCTCAAAGGGAGAGAGGGAGACCATGCGAGACAAGGTTATGGCAGTAGATTTAGTGGATATCTCAAAGGACTAAAATGGATCTAGAAAGAAAGATCTTTGCAAGTTTATAGACCAACGGGATTCTTGTCTATGCTCGGACTTAGCCTGGGGGCCTCAAGAAGAGCAATAATAATAGAGAACAAGGAGTAGATAGCTCTAAAGGTTGAGTATGCCAAAGGGAATCAACCTTCAAGCTCACGAGGAAAGAAGCTCTTAACAAATTCCCCCAAATTTTTCAAGGTCTCTTAGTATGAGATGATCTTACAAAATGTTAAAAGAGCAAGAAGCTTGTAGTAACCATGCCAAGGATAGTCATTTTCAAGGATGTTTCCAAACCAGAGGCCAAGAAAGGCTTCAAACTCAAAGGGAGCAGCCAAGGCAGTGGATGCAGGAGCAAAGACAGTTCCAAGATGTAGAAGCACTAACTTCACTTAGTGTTGATATTTATAGCCCAGGTAAATACTTATGCACAAGCCTAAGTGTCTAGGCATGTAGAAGTCGCTCAAAATCTCCTTCGAACACTTGCTCTAGTGTGAGCAAGTTACTATTGTAACGTAGCCTAAATTAGACTTAGGAAAGGCACATAATTATTATGTTGGCTTATTGAACTAAAGTAAACTCAAAAAAAATAAAGTAAATTACTTTAGTGAATATGTTTTAATCTCAAGTGAGAGGAGGTCTTATCTTGACCATCAATCACATTAGAAATTAGTGTGAAAGATTTAACTCAATGTAAAGTTATAAGAACAAGGCTAGGGAGAAGGAGAAGACATGATACAACAACACAAGATTGAGAGAGGCTTTTCAATGAGTGTGCTCGGTCCAAGGAAAAGGCAGCAAGGAGATCTAGAAATCCATATCAACGAAGGCGGTTTGATCAGCTAGATCAAATCCAGAATTATATGTAATTCCTCGGTTGGGTCATTTTCCCAAAAAGAGAGTCCAAGTGAGTTCAGAGCTTAATGGAGAACTCTGATTGTGAAAAACATGTCATTTATGTAACTAAGAGTGGTGAATTTGTTTCGTAGAATTATATGTAATTCCTCAGTTGGGTCATTTTCCCAAAAAGAGAGTCCAAGTGAGTTCAGAGCTTAATGGAGAACTCTGATTGCGAAAAACATGTCATTTATGTAACTAAGAGTGGTGAATTTGATTCATTATATTTAATGTTGTTAATACCTAGTTATGCTTTTTATTCAATAAACATAATTCTGCTCAGAACCAACTGCCAGATTGTTATAAGTAAGAAAATCTAACAACAATGAGATCTCATCATGTTTCAATTATTTCTTATATTGTGATAATTCAAGACAACAAAATCTATCAACCAAACTACATTAGATTCTTCAATTAAGTAACGCAACATCATCTCCAAAACTAAATGATCCGTTAATGCCGCAATGATTAAAAATCATCATTGGTAAAACAATATGAAACGTAAATGTCACAATGATGAAAATTCATCATTGGTAAGACAATTGTAACTCCATTTTTTACAACTAGAAATTACTGATAAGTACACGATCTCATAGTGCAATAGAAAAATGCACAGCCCAATCTTTCACTAGTAACACTACATTCGTGTTTTCAGTCATAGCCTCCATAATAGTTGTCATTTGTTAATTTGTTATCCATCCCAACCTTGTAAAATCTATGGCTTGGAAATGAAAAATTACCTCCACATGCACACTATTATAACAAATAATTTAAAGTTGTCGTAACAAGCGATGGTGAATCCACTCTATGCCAGTAAGGCTCTAACTTCAACTAATACACCCTTAGGCAAACCTATGAATAGCATAGAAATAACCCCTGAAAAGGGTGGACAATTAGATGAGGCAGCAGATGCTGTTGCAGAACTGGTCATAAAAAGTACATCAGACATTAAGATCACCACTATTTTCATCAGGTCCGTGTTTGGCACATGAATTCCATTCCCATCGACGTAGCCTTCATGCACTGGGAACCTGTCAATATCATTATATGGCAGGCGCCATATAATAAATGAGTAATTGTTTGTTGGCAACAGTGAACACAATGCAGCAGATGCCTAGTATATATGAAGAAATGGAAATGGAAATGGAAATGAGTAATTGTTTGTTGGCAACAGTGAACACAATGCAGCAGATGCCTACATTTGTATATATGAAGAAATGGAAATGGAAATGAATTTTAATATAATAGTAGGAGTCTTCTTCAACCTGTTAAACATGATGGTTTGTACTAAACATTAAATTAAAAAAAAAAAAAACAATTGATCATCGTGGAGTATGGTTATGAACTGTGACCAGTTGACAGAAGCATTGGGAAATCAAGATTCACAAGTGACGTGACAGTTTGATTTTATGGAGTAATAGTTTGGTTTGGAGACTGTTTAGTGACAGCTGAATTTGTCTTGATTGCAACTGCTCCCTAGTATTTGCTGAAACTTAGCCACTTGGCCAATAGTTCCTTCCTCTTGCAATTTAAACCATTGTATATCTTATTCCTCAATCAGCACTTTTCTGATTATCAATTATGTCCTCAATCTTCAATCTTCACATTTACAATACCTGACCCTTAAGAGCCCGATGTCGTCATCAAAATTAATGCGTACATAGGTTGCCATCCCAAAAACACGCAAAGCCTGAATCATCTACTCATTAGCTGTTAACCATTATTTTATTAAAACTACAAAAGAATATGCATTTTTCCCGTTTAATTACATGTATTCCGCTAAAACCACCAAAGGTTACAGACTACTCGCAATATGTGCCTATGACGAAATATATATATATATAGAACACAGACAACAAGAAAGAAATAAACAGATAGTCAGCTGAAAATGGGAGTTTTTCGTTTTTTTAAGAAAGAAGAAAAAAAAGAAAGAAAATTAACATCCACGAGGCTAAAAATAGTCTATGGGACAGATTGTTTTTCATCTGGTTGATGTATTCGGCCATTTTCCTGTGAAGCCTCATAATAAACAGTCCCAGCTTCTCGACAAACCCCTCGCTAAATAGATGATCCCAAGCGCTAGCTGCCAGAATATGTGCATAATTTCCTCTCATCTTTGAAGGGTTCGCATTCTAAAATGTAATGTTTTTCTGTTTCCACTTTTCCGGAAGAACAAAAAATACATACTCTTTCCTCCCACACTTCTTTTGGCCTTTTCCAGCACCCTGTTTCACAACAGAGTTGATGAGAATTAGTCCTTAACTGAGAAATAATAATTTTGGCTCTCCAATAAATATTGGTCTCTATGTACGCTTTTTGTTGATGATTATGAGTGGGATTAAACACTTCAATATAGTATTTTTTCTTTCTCCTTATCCCAGGTATGCTTGTGGAACTTATCCATAACAAAGGTTTTCATCTCTTTACTGTTTATGGGGCGGCACGTGTTCAAGCAAATACCCCATTTACTAAACCATTTGTTATTTTGCGGCATCCAAGTCTTTTTTCTTTTGCACAATGTGTCATTAAAGACAACCTTAGGCCATATGCAAACGTTAAATCACAATACATAGAACTCTTTTGAGCATTATACAACATGGGGGATATATCTTCCAGGAATCACCATTTGGCACAAAGGATGACCTAAGAGTTATTATTGAGATTGTTCATCTAACATCATAATACAAGGCTTAAACATCAAGGAATGATTTTAAAATGTCTGAAGAAATAGTAGGAGAAACATTACAAACTGCGTAAATTGCAAACCAGGGTAGGAAGAGAGTGCATAGGAATCCAAACAAAATTTCTGGAACTGATATTGAGCCAAATGAAAGGCTACAAATTAACCAACATACAAAACCCAATTCCCCGAAATTTTCACATCTAAGGATACATTGTCATTTATGTTGGAGCCATCAATTAATTCGGGGCAGAAGATAATAATTGTACGAATGACATTGGACAGCCAAATGACAGGCTACAAATTAACCAACAGACAAAACCCAATTCCCCGAAATTTTCACATCTAAAGATACAATGCCATTTATATTGGGGCCATCAATTAATTCGGGGCAGAAGATAATAATTGTACGAATGACATTGGACAATCAATGAAGCTTCACCTTTTCCTTTTGATAGTGAAAAATGGCTTCCTTGATATCTAGATAGCACAAATATAAATAGTCTCTCCAATCTGGCAATATAAAGGACTAAAAATTCAGTCGTTTTGGCTATCTGAAAAGAGGTGGAAGCACGGCATGAGCGTCCAAATCTAAAGCTTCGGGGTCCCTGCAATGCCCATTGTCATTATAATTAAACATTGGTAAACATATCCCACTGAAAACTACCTCCTTAGTCAATCCAAATTGGCAAATGCAACTTTCTATGAGGTTCTTCCAAATAGAATAAATAGGCCACATCTTACCTGCACAAGGTTTGTCCTTTCTCAATTGAGCTAGGAACAAACCACAGTTTGCGGACCTTTGATGACTCCAATTGGACAAAGAAACCATCCCCCTGCCCATGTTTCCACTTTCTGATTCCTTGCCCCTTCCAAACCTGTAATCATATGTTCAAGTAAATCAGGATCTTCCATTTTGGTATAGAAAGCATGAGATTCTAATTGTACACTTTCTATTAGATCACATAACAAAGTTTAAGAGACTAATTTTATTCTCGAGACCATATGGAGGAAAGCAATATATTATAATAATGTCCAATAGTGACCAAAATGAGTCAATGCAACAAGTGATATTCGTAGAAAATTTAGGTGTTGTAGCCCCTCCGGTTTCAGTTTATTTTACACATCATTGTTTAATGTCCAACCCCATTGTTCATTTGCACATTAAATCATGAATACAAAATTCAAGAGAAAAACTGCTACGCTACCACTACTTTTGCCTTTTCACTTTCAACTGAATAAAATCACACAAACATACACATAAAAATATGGACACTAATTTTTGGTCAATCTCAGACCCTGGAAAACCCCTGTGGGGAAAACCAGTTTGAAGGAGGATTTTTATTGCTCATCTCAAAGAATTAATTACAGCATTATATACACTTAAGTATTTCTCTCTCTCTCTTGAATTTTGTGCCAGTTTCCTAGAAGTTCAAACCACTGTCCGAAAACATTTGTGCCACTGTTCTGGACCTCTGCCTTGGAACTCAGACCACTGTCCAGTGTCCAGCACTTTTCCAGCCTAGATTTTCATGCCTCTGCTCAGAAATTCAAGCCACAGAACTAACAACCTATCCCTCGAAAGTCACGCACAGGCAGCATTAAGATTCACACTAAGATTTCTAGAATCTTGTGTCTGCCTCTGCAACAAATGCACTGACAAATTCTGGAAATGTGTGCTGTCAGTCTGACATTTCCTCAAAATGTGTGACTCTGTCAGCATTTCACAGCCCCTAAAAAACTCGCCGAGACTCTACCTTCAAAATTCACACTGAAGGTCCTCGAAATTTGTGCTGAGTATGAACTCTACCTTGGACTGTGCCATATTTCTAGCCTGGAAACTCAGGCCAGTTGAATGGTTGTTGAATGGTTCTCCTTGCTGTAGATTGTTCCCTCCTTGAGCAAACTTCAGCTATCACAGCCTTCAATTCTCATCTTTCTCTCTTCTCTTCTCCAACTTTGCACATGAAGAATAAATTCACTTTTTCCTTTTCTCCTCCTTTTTAGTCTCATAATGATGAGAGAACCCTATCCATAGCATTAAGGGCTGAGATTAGATCTCAGCTCTCCTTGATCAAGGGTCGAGATCTAATCTCC
Source organism: Pinus tabuliformis (assembly GCA_031772625.1). Lineage (NCBI taxonomy): Eukaryota > Viridiplantae > Streptophyta > Pinopsida > Pinales > Pinaceae > Pinus > Pinus tabuliformis. The sequence continues at coordinate 1,294,525,285 of CM062807.1, forward strand.
CATTGTCCCCCCTCGTGTCTCCCCTTCATTAATGAGCCTCCCTAATCACTTTATAACTCGTTTTTGTACCTTGTACCTTTTTGGTTGGAAAAACTGACCGGGGTGGCAGGGGAGAATCAGTATTTATTTATAATCATTATATTATCCCAGTTAAGATAACTAGATAAACCAAAACAAAAGATATAGAATAAGAAAAAGAATTTTATTAATACAAATTGTGAGGACTCCAGTCCTCTTACAAATAATCAGGCTACAACCTGTATAATAAAATTCTAACTCTTCAAGGCTCCAACCCTGAATGAGGACTCCAATCTTCAAATATCAAGCCAGGCTCCAATCTCCTATGAGAACTCCAACCCTCAAAAACCAATCCAGGCTCCAACTTCATATGAGGACTCCAATCCTCACAATCTAATTCAAGGTTCAATACTTTCAAAACACTACTTCAAAAGAGTCTTTAAAATCTGCTACAATAGGCATCTTGTAGTCTACTTCAGGAGTCTCCAAGATCAGCTTCAACAAGTTCTCCAAAAATGCTTGCTACAAAACATCATCCAAGTGACTTCAACACTGCTACAATAAATTTCTCCACAAACTGCTCCAAAGATCCCTCACATGCTGCTCCAAAGGTATGCTCCAACAATTTCGTGTTTTTGGCAGTGAAGCATGGGCCCATATTCCAGATGAGAAACATAAAGCCTTTGAACCCAAGAGTGAAAAATGTATTTTTGTTGGATATTCTGAAGATGTCAAAAGATATAGACTTCTTCAACCTAAATCTAAAAATATTATCATTAGAAGAGATGTAAAGTTTGCTGAAAATATATCGGCCTACAAGCCTAGTTAGGCGTATGTGCCACCTCTCTCTATCCCTTCTACTTCTGAAAATATTTCTTCTTCAGATGATGACAATGAGGATGACAATCCTCCCCCTTCTTCTCGGGATCCTCCTTCATCTCCTCAGCTTCCAAAATGGGTTTGTGCTACTCGGGATGCAGCAAGTGCTCTTGCAGGTGATCCTACAAATCATCGTCGTACACGCTCTCAGTTCGATAGAGCCTCTTCTTTACTGCCTCAAGCTTCAGCGAATTATGATCCCAACACCTTTGTAGAAGCTTCAAGCCATCCACATTGGGACGAAACTATGAATGAAGAATATCATTCACTATTGGCAAATGATACATGAGACCTTGTTCCTCTTCCAAAGGGACGAAAACTTGTTAGATGCAAATGGGTTTACAGAACCAAGTTTGGACTAGATGGAAAAGTTGATAAATACAATGCTCGTCTTGTTGCTAAGGGTTTTTCACAAGTTGAAGGCATCGACTATACTGAAACCTTCTCCCTTGTTGCAAAAATGAACTCTATCTGCCTTGTTCTTTCCCTTACTACCTCTTTCAAATGGGAAGTCCATCAAATGGATGTTAAATCTGCCTTCTTGCATGGTGACTTGCATGAACAAATCTATATGGAACAACCTCCTAGCTTTATACAAACAAACTCTAGCCTTGTACGCCGGCTTAAGAAATCCCTTTATGGTCTCAAGCAAGCCACTCAGGCTTGGTATGCCAAAATGGATAGCTTACTTTTAAATACTGGCTTTTCTAGGCGTCAATCTAACAATATTGTCTACACCAAGAAAGTGGGTAAGTCTCTTATCATTCTTGTTCTTTATGTTGCTGATCTTATCCTTACTGGTAGTGATCCCAACCTTGTAAACCATGTGAAGTCTAGCCTTAAAAAGCAGTTTCAAATGACAAACTTGGGACACTTGCATTATTTTCTCGGTCTTCAAGTCTTGCAATCCAAAGAAGGTATTTACCTTTCCAAGTCCAAGTATACCTATGATCTTCTACGCCACTTTCACATGGAAGATTGTAAGCCAGCCCCTTCTCCCTTTTAGTCTGGAGCCAAACTTTCAGTGACTTGTACTTCCCCTGAAATTGATGCTACCTTATACCGTTAGCTTGTTGGAAAACTTTTGTATCTGACCCATACTCGTCCTGACCTTTCCTTTGTTGTTGGCCTTATTGCTCGGTTTATGCAAAACCCACATCCAAGTCATTGGAAAGCAGCTAAAAGAATACTTTGTTGTGTTCAAAGTGCAGTTCAGTTTGGGATTCATTACAGTGCACAAGCATCTCCTCTATTGGTTGGTTTCACTGATTCCAATTGGGCTGGTGACCCTGATGATCGGAAGTCTATTGCAGGTTATGTCTTCACTCTTGGTTCTGGACCTATTACATGGGCTTGCAAGAAACAAAGTGCCATTTCTCTTTCTTCAGCGGAAGCAGAGTATCGTGGCGCCGTAGAAGCTAGTAAGGAAGCCCTGTGGCTTCGTCAAACCCTGTCAGAGTTTGGTTTTCAGCGGCAACATCCGACTACACTTTGGTGTGATAATCAAAGTGTCATTCAACTATGCAAAGATCCAATCCAACATCAGCGCAGCAAACACATTGAACTACACATGCACTTCATCAGAAAGCACATTCATGACCATGTTCTTGAAGTGCGATATTGTTCAACCGATTATCAAGTTGCAGACATCTTTACAAAGGCTCTCATAGAGGCGAAATTTACTAAACTTCGATTTATGGTTGGAGTTCAAGAAGTTGTTAAGATAGTGAAGATGCTCGTAAGTAAAGGTGATATGATAAGCATGATGAAGAAAGTTATATGAATGATGATGGTCATAAGAAGGATGGAAACCATGAAAGATTCTCCGATGTCATAAAAAAGAAGTTGAGCTCCCTAAGTTAAGAGGGAGCTTGGATTAATGGAATCTCGCTTAAGAGAGAGCTTGGATGAAAGGAATCTCCCTAAGTTAAGAGTGAGTTTGGATGAAAGGAATCTCCCTAGTTCAGAGGGAGGGCATATCATAGTCATGATGGACACCTTAAAAGAGGAAATTGGAGAATGCATTTTGAGGAGTTGTTGAAACAAGAAAAGAAAGATTCGTTTGTAGAATATGTTGTTGCATGTGAAGTAGGAATAGGAAGATGTACAATTAAGGAATCTTCTATCAAGATTTGTTTGGAAGTCCTACTATGATAAATTGAGAAGCAACATCAGTTGTATGGAAAACCCTAGAGGTTTGTGTTTACTTGCGTACATTAAAAAGTTTTCTACTAATTAGGTTGTGTTTGTACAAGTAAATCTCTCAGAGGTTTGATAGCATGTTGGTTACACGAGAAATTTATTATCGATCTATTTGATCAGGGAGGATTTGTTACCGATTGGAATAATTGGGAGTGTTGCTACAGTATATCTCCACCAATGAGCAAGTAGCTGATATTTTGACAAAATATATTCCTAATAAGAAGCTTGTGTACTTGAGAGACAAGCTTGGATTGGTTGATATCTCCTCCCTAGTTGAGAGGGAGAGAGAGACACATCATTATTGTCTTCACCTTATGAAGAAAGAATAGAGGATTGGGTAAGTATCTGATTTCTAATACTCTTTGAGGATGACGTACAACATCTAATAGGTAAGAGTAGTCGAAGAGGAAATTCCTTGAGGATTTGTTAATCCAAGACAAGATTGGTACTAAAAGGACATACCTTGTGAATATCCGGATGGGGTATGTGCCTTGAGAGTCAATGATGAGGGTGTCTATAAATCTTTGTCTCCCCAGCATTGTGCTCTATCATAATGTTGGTAGATGTGATGAGATGCACTGTTATAAGCTGAAAAAATAGCTTATGAGATGGATTACCAATCTGACTCTTCTTATGAGATCTCTACAATATGAGAATGTCCTTGTAGCATTATGAATACCTCCCTAGTTAAGGAGGAGTGTTGAAATATGTAATTAGGTTTGGTCTCCATAATATGTAACGTACTATTGATTCATGTATATTGTAAAAGAAAAGAAAAATTATTATTATTATTTTTAGCATAGATTTCATGCTCAAGATTATTTTTGTTTTAGGTCAAAGCACCCATTGAGTGCTTCGAGGTTTTGTCATCGAGTCAAGAAGTCAATGAGTCATTGTCATATGTAAAAGACCCCCTTGGGCCTCTTATAACATGTCAAAAGAATTATTTTTTAGTCAAAAGTGTCAAACTACCCCTCCAAGACCAAGTCAACCTAGCAATGGAGAAGTTGGCCTAATTAAGGCAATCCATACTCCTGGAAGTGCTATATATAAGAGACCATTTTACCTCATTTGAAGTATCACACATTCATTCATCAAAGAATCAAGAACAAGAAAGTAGAAGGCAAGCAAAGGACTATAAGGAAGAAAGAAGTCGAAATTTCTGAATTTTACTCTATCTCACATGTGCGAAGAAGGCTAGGATTTCTACAGCTACAAAGTCAAAGTCTTCTAGAAGGGTCAAAATTAGAAGAAAAGTCTATTTGGTCACCTACAAGCCTTTGAAGAAGCAGCAGCTCAAGCAAAGGGAAGAGGACGCCTAACGAGCCCTACTTCACCCACACGTGCGAAGTTGTAGCTTGTTGCAAGGGGCCGAAAATTTCATCCATGTAGTAAGAACCTAAATCTCAAGTTGGGGTCGAAGTTTTGCATTTGGAAGAGATTTCAGTTGGTTTGGCTTGGTAAGAAGAAGCACATCCTCCAAAATGTTTGACTTGACCTTGGAATGGTCTTGGTCTTAGTTTAGAGGTCTTGGAATTTGTCATTTATGAATCTATAAGAAGAGAAAAGATTTTTGTGGGTTTTCCTCTCTAGGAAAGGTTTTGGCCCTGGCTAACAACCTACATTTTGTGTCCCTGTGTACTATTGATCTTCATGTTTTTGGTAGTTGCTTGATAATAAGAACAACATAATAATATGTAAAGAAGAAACTAATAATCAAGAAAAGTAAAATAACATCACAAACAGTTATCAAGTCTAAGAGAAATCACTTAAATTGTAGCCCTTTTGATTTCTCAACATAAAGGACACATCAAATGAGAAGGATTTCATTTATGTGAAGGCTAAAAGGATCTACTCGTTGGATAGCCCTAGAGAGAGTCGTAGCCAAGAGGAGGAGGATTTAGCTTGCATCTTTTGGACTTACAATGGTGTTATGACAAGTGAAAAAATCTCCATAGGTATCCCTATTGAACTGAGGGGTAACAATGTCATTCCCTGATCCTATGCATCCATAGTAGGAGTAAAGACGCACCTTTTGATTAATCTGAATCAATGATGTAAGCAACAGAAGCATATACATCTAACAATGTAGTTTCAGAATTATACATGTTAAAATCCGAAAGTGCTATGCAGAAATTTAAAAATTCTTTGTAGAAACTTAAAAGTTCTATGAAGAAAATTGAATGTAATTGCAGAAAAATTGAATGTACTTTGCATAAAACTGAATGGAACTGAATGAACTTTGCAGAAAGCTAAATGCACTTTGTAGAAAACTGAATGTACTTTGCAGAAAGTCGAATGTACTTTGCAGAAAACAGAATGTACTTTGCAAAACCTGAACATACTTTGTAGAAAATTGAATGTTTTATGTTGTTACAATTACTTAGAATGCAAATTTATTCTTCACAATTTTTCAAATCAACAATTGTAGATAGAACATAAACTGAAGGATCATATGAAGACAACCAAGCACAAATATGAGACACTGAGAGTTAGGTCCAATGACCAGGGCAAAATCCACAAGGCGAAAACCCAAATGATACTTCTTCTATTAGAGTTCTTCAATTGTTCAACAAAGTATAGAGAGGGAGAGAGAATGAATAAAGTCGCCAATGTCTAATCAACATTGAACTAAAGTGTTTTTGCTCTTTTCTTAAAGATCCCCCCTTCTCTTGATCAGATCTTGTCCTTCACACTTGTTCCAAGTCTTCCCTTGCTCTTAATCTTCACTTTCTTTCACACTTCTCTTGCACACACTCAACTCTAGCTCTCCTTCTTCACAATGAACATGTTACTCTCAACTCTCACTTGTTCTTGCTTAAATAAATGAGAAATGAGAGGACTTACAAAATGAATTCATTCCTTCAGCCAATAATAGGAGAATTGAATTCCATGAGGGAGGAGTTACTTGAGGAGAAGTGTAACTCATTCCAAGAATAGAAAGAGAGGTACACTTGTATAGAGGAGTTACAATTACAATTAGGGAGAGAGAGACTTACACTTACATGAGAAAATATTTGGTGAAAGTTACAAATCTAATTGAATGAAGGAGTTACAAATGCATTTAATGAGGAGGAAGTACACTTTTGTCATACATTGAATTAGTGAGGGAGGGTTACATTCTCTTAAGTGTGGAGTTACTATTTTATTCCAAGAGAGACGTTTGATTTTCCAAGTAAGAGATTCTCAATTTATTTTACTTATTCCATGAGAGAATTCGTTTTTATTACTCCATTAAAGGTGAATGACTTCAGAAAATTTTATAAGTAATAGTATCATAATAATAATAATACTAGTAAGGATAAAAATATTAATTCTTGACTTGTATAATCATGATTGATTTGATTTTAAAGTGGATTCCATACATCAAGATTATCCTTGATCATTTAGACACGACTTTCTATTTTTGGAAAATCACTTCCAAATTGAAATGTGACTTACTATTTTTGGAAAGTCACATTAGAATTGTTAGAAATGAAATTTTATTATAGGTGGTTCAAACAGAATTGAAATATATAATTTCTTCTAGAAGAAATTCATCCTTGAGCTACCAAATTTTAACATTCACTCTCAGCTAGGAAGGAATTTATTTTTGCATCAAAGATCGTTGCTTCTTCTGATCTCTTTCATTCATCTCAGTGCAACTCTGCTATATAACATTTGTAACAATGAAGTCACAATCTAAAGAAGAATCATCCACTTAACAAAAATTTGGAAAGGAAAACACCACCACATGTCACATAGACAAGTATTACACTCAATCAATTTTCATTTCAAACAAAATTAAGTGATAAAACACAAGCATCACATAGACAAAACTCAAAAAAGTCACACAGACAAGAATCAAACACAACCAAGTGTCAAGTGGTGGAACACTTGCATCCTAGACAAGTCACACATATAAGTCTCACTACATCTATTGGCCTGCTAAGTAGCTCTTCCCACGTCCCAAACTGTGGGTTGGATGCATACTGAGGCATACTCTTGTGGCACACACTACAAAAGACTTCCCTCATCCTCAGGAGCTTTCCAGCATCATTCCCTAATATTGTGAGCCCTCACAGGGGGAAGGCAGCTCAGTGTTCTTGATCAGTTGTGACCACTTCCCGAAAGGTTCACGTCCCTAAGTAATAGTTGCTCTCTAAAAACCAAGAACTTTCCTTTCGGTAAAGGCTTGTTAAAAATGTCGGCTATCCGATCATCAGTGGAGATGTGATGGAGTCTCACTTCTCCTCTCTACTCCATATCTCAGATATAGTGATACTTGATCTCAATATGCTTGGACATGTCATGAAACACAGGCTTTCCTGCAAGACGAATCCCACTCTTATTGTCAAAATATAATAATGTTGTGTCTAGAACTTGCTCAAATAGTTCCCCAAAAATCTTCTTCAGCGAAACTACATCATAGCTAGCCATGCTAGCAACAATGTACTCAACTTCAGTTGTACTCAGTGCAACAAACTTCTATTTTCTGCTCATCCAATAGATCATGGCAGATCCCAAGCTAAAGAAGCACCCAGAAGTGGTCTTTCTATCAGCAGAGTTACCAACCTAATCAATATCAGTACATCCATGAAGTCTTACATTTTTAACCGTGTATTTCAATCCAAGATTGATAATTCCATGCAAGTATCTCAATACATGTTTTGCAGCAATCCAGTGGGCATAAAAGGGATCAGTCATATATTGACCTAAAGTGTCTACAACAAAGCATATGTCAGGCCTTGTGTTTACCAAAACAATCAAAGCACCAATGAGTTGTCTATAATCTGTGGGATTTTCCAGACTAGGACTTGCAACTTTGCCACATAATTTCTTGAAGTTCATTTCCATAAGAGTATTCATGGACTTACATTCTACCATAACAAATCTTTCAAGAAGCTTAACAACATATTTTCCTTGAGAAAAATAAATTTCACTAGGTCTTTGTCAGACCTCTAGACCTAGAAAGTAATGCATCAAACCAAAGTTTTTCATTTCAAATTCAGAAACTAATGAAAAATTCAGAAACTAACTCCCTCTTACACTGGAGGATAAGAGGTTCTCATCCTGTCAAAAATAAATCATCAACATACAATACCAAAATCAAAGGTATACCTTGAACTATCTTGAAGTCAAGGTTTGGGTCTACACTGCTTCTTATGAAACCAAGCTTTATCAAGTAGTTATCAATGCGAGCATACCAAGCTCTTGGAGCTTGCTTCAGCGCATATAAGGCTTTCTTCAATCTGGATACATGAGTTTCACTATCATGCTCTTCAAAGCCTTGTAGTTGTTCCACACATACCTCTTCCTTGAGGAAGCCATTCAAGAAATCAATTTTCATGTCCATTTGGTGAAGAGTCCATCCCTGGCTAGCGCTAAGGCAACAACAGATCAAATAGTAGTATATTGAGCTATAGGTCCAAAAATCTCATCATAATCTATTCCCTCTTTCTAAGAGAAACCTCTAGCTACAAATCTAGCCTTATGTTTTTCAATACTACCATCTGCACCATGTTTAATCTTAAACAACCATTTGGAAGTGACAACAGTTTTACCTTGATGTCTAGGAACCACTTCCAAGATATCATTTTGGATGATGGACTCATATTCTTCAATCATGGCATCTTTCTAGACCTGTTCCTTTGCAGCTTATTCAAAGGTGCACAGTTCTACCTGAATGATGTTGCGCATGGCAGCAACATACCGTTGAAACCAACTTGCCTTCTTACTTTCTTTGAACATTCCACTTGGGGCAGCGTGTTGTTCAGCGTCTTGAAAAGTATCTCATAGCCATAGTGGTCTCTTTTTGGAAAGAGGATCATGTGGTGGATGATCTAGAGGATCCATGGAACCCACTGGATTATGAACAAGTTCATTCTCAGGTTTCAGTTCAGACTCAGATGTAGGGTCTTTTTCATTAACAGCGTGTCTCTTGCTTTTCTAAGAGTTGCATCTTCATCAAATGTTACGTCTCTACTAAACTATATAGTTCTTTGACTAGGAACATAAATTCTATAAGTTTTTGAATTATCACAATAACCAACAAACGTACATTTCTTACCTGAAGCTCCCAGTTTGTTCATTTTCTCTTTTGGCACATGAAAGTACATAGGACAGCGAAAGATTCTCAAATGACTCACCTCAAGCATTTTACTGGTGAAGACTTCTTCGGGAGTCTTAATGTCTAAGCCCTAATGAGGAGCTCTGTTTTGCAAATAAATAACAGTATTTGCAGCTTCTCCACACAGAAAATTTGGTAGCTTTTGATCATGCAGTATGGCTTTCCCTGCTTCCATAATGCTTCTATTCTTCCTCTCAACCACACCATTTTGTTGTGGATTGTACGGCACAGTGGTTTCTTTCTTTATTCTGGCATCTTTGCAAACATCATTAAAATCATTGGAGGTGAACTCTACCCCATTACCAAATCTGAAAGCTTTGATCAGCTTTCCAGTTAGATTTTCAATTAGATCCTTGAAATCTCTTAACATGTCAAATGTTTCCCCTTTCTTTCTCAAAAAGAATATCCATATCTTACAAAAAAAAATCATCAACAAAAAACATAAATACAAGTAGCCACTGAGAGAAGTAACAACGATAGGTTCACATAAATCAAAATGTATGAGTTGAAGTACCTGACTAATTTTTGTTCTGTTTGAAGGGAAGGTCACTTTATATGCTTTCCACTTGCACACACTGGGCAAACTCCTTCATGATCCATTCTGATCTCAGGCATTCTAGAAACCATCTTCCTTACATGGAGTAAGCCTTTGTAGTGTAGATGAGTGAATCTTTTGTGCCATATCTCACACTGAAAATCGGTATCATGGACCAGTGCATGAATGGGTTTACCATTGACTTTGTAAAGCCCTTCACATCTTGATCCAAGAGTGAAGGCTTCTCTCATACTTGAGTTTGTTAATTTTAGTTAACCATGGTATGTTTTATGCTTACCACAATTACTTCAATGTTCCTTTAGTAGCCCAATGACAATGTCTAATTTAGTTTTCCAACAACAATCACGTCAACCATAAATCAGATTGACAGTGACTGTAGATAGAAAATAAAATAAAATGCAGAAGACAAGCCAAGACAAGAGAACACTAGATTTGGTGGATGCCGAGAAAAACCCCCAAGATGGGGAAAACCCTTTGATCAAATCTTCTTATTATTATATCAAATATTCAATAGAGAGAGTAGAAAAAAGTCAAAGTTGACTTGCCAAATCAAAGTCAAAACAACGTTGTCAAAATTGCAGTCAAATTCAACCCTAACCAGAAAGTTAAAGATGGTCAATGCAACAACAAAACTTCCCCTTTAAAGCTCAGTCAAAAGCAGTCAAACTCAACCTCTTTAGCTGGTCAAATAGCAATGAAAACAGTCCACAAAACAATAGTCAAACTCAATCAACTGAAGTCAACTTCTACAGTCAAAGAGGCATGCAATCAATGCAGATCAAAGTGCTCAGAATTTCTCGATTTTTGTTCCAATATGTACAGCCTGCCAAAAACAAATTTTTCCCACAAAAATCACAGTCAAATGATGAGTCAAAGTGTCTGGTCAAACCCCTGCAACAGTCCTGAAATTTGGCCCTGCAATTTGCCCAAAAAATTTGTCCACCTTGCCACACGTGTGAGAGAGAAGATTTGCCCAATAGTTGTATGAACCAATGAAAGAAGGAGAGAGAAGAAAATGTGTGAGTGATGATGCCAAATGAGGTGAGAGGTCACTTACATTTATAGAAGTCGTTGAAGGTGAAGTGACACATCCATTAGGCTTCATGAGCCTACATGATGATGTGGCCAACTTCAACATTTTACACGTGTGAGCATAAATTCAAAACACATTTTTGCTTGTCCAAATTTGATGATCTTTACATCGATATTGGTCCTCCCGAAAAGAGGAATTTAATGCAATAATCATCTCCATCAAAAGAGTTTTCCAAAGTGGAATTTGGCCCTAGTTGCCAATTTTAACACTCCCTCTCAACTAGGGAGAAATCTACCTATCAATCCATCCATCATCATTGATCATCACGTCATCATGTCGTTACGTACCATCTTTGTATATCGTCTCAACTCTCTTGAACAATGATGTAATAATGAAGAAGAAATTATCGAGAGTGAGTCACAAGACCTTGCCACTCTCCACTGATAAAAGTTAATCTAGAGGTAGAACCCCAATCAAATTTGATCCTGAATGATCAAGTTGTTGAACACCATCCATCCTATACATAGGGAGTACGACAGTACAAATGCATCCATCTGTAGTGCTATGGTCCCTATCCACTTTTCCCAACTCATTTGTCGGATGAGAGGTACTTCCCGTGAGTCCAGGACTACATGGGTAGGATGTATGCGAGGGCATCAGCAGGAGAAGGTGAACCACTCATCTTGTTCATATGCCATATGAGAAGGTGAACAACTCATCCTAAGCATATGTCAATTGTAGGGGAAGGTGAACCACTCACCCTGTACACAACGCACCAATAAAGGAAGGTGAACCACTCACCCTATGGTCGCTCATAGCTCCAAGAAATACCCCAAGCCCACATGACATCCCAGTGCTATGATCCCTATCCACTTTTCCCAACTCATTTTTCGAATGAGAGGTACTTCCCATGAGTCCAGGACTACATGGGTAGGATGTATGCAAAGGCATCAGCAAGAGAAGGTGAACCACTCATCTTGTTCATATGCCATAGGAGAAGGTGAACAACTCATCCTAAGCATATGTCATTTGTAGGGGAAGGTGAACCACTCACCCTATACACAACGCACCAATAGAGGAAGGTGAACCACTCACCCTATGGTCGCTCATAGCTCCAAGAAATACCCCAAGCCCCCATAACATCCCAGAGCTCAATGTCAAACTCAAGTGAGACCCTCATGGGAGGATCTTTCCATGACTCCAAGTCTCTCTCGAAAGGCTAAGAATTTGACCTTCCCTAAGGGCTTCATGAGGATCTCTGTGACCTACTCATCAGTCTTGATGTGTTGGGCCTTATTGCTCCCCGTTGTACCATATCCCAGATAAAGTGGTAAATGATATCAATGTACTTGGAGCGGTAGTGGAACACGGGATTCTCTGACAGGCGAATCCCAATCTGGTTGTCGAAGAAGAACACAATTGTATCTAGCATGTGCTCAAATAACTCACTAAAGAGCTTTGTCAACCTAACAGCCTCACAACAAGCCATAATAGCTACAATGTATTCGACCTCGGTGGTGCTCAGAGCAACCGATTTCTACTTCTTGCTCATCCAAGAAATTGAAGCAGACCCCAATGAGAGGCAACATCCAGGCGTGATTTTGCGATCCACCACAATGCCAACTCAGTCAACAACAGTATATCCATGTAGCTTCGAATTCCAGGCAGTGTATGTTGTTGGAAAAATGTCACTAGGTTCAGTCTTCATAATGACATATAAATAAGAAAAATAAAATTATTATATTGACTTGCTTCATGGGTTTCATGAGCAAGGGATTTTGTTTTTGAGTCAAGACTCCCATTGAGAATCTTTAGGATTTATTTGTCATCTAGTCATAAAATATTAGTCATTGTCATGTAAATGAAGTCATGTTACACTTTGTAAAAAGGTCATCTTGTCTATGTAAAGTGTCCTCCAAGAACTTGTCACCTAACCTCTTCAAGTCAGCCTACAAGCGATGAAGGAACTGCTAGACAAAGTCGGACTAAAGACCCGGTGAAGAGGTGTATATATAGAAGAACTCAACCTCCATTCTAGGCAAGAAATTCGATTTAAGAGAAGTGTGAACAGGGGTGCAAAAGAAAGTGTGAAGTAAGAGCAGTGAAAGGGTTTCTTCTAGGGCTATGAAAGCCATTCTTCTTGGGCAGCGAAGAATGGATCTTCTGGACCAACAAAGGAGGCATTCTTTTGGGACAATAGATAGGATTCTTCTAGGCATACGAAGAAGGATTCTTTTGGATCTGCGAAGTAGGGTTTCTTCTGGGATAGCGAAGGAAGGTATCTTCTGGGGCGGCAAAAAAAAGACACTTTTAGGGAATCGAAGTAGAGACCAAGTTTCCCTAGAAGACCTAGAGACCGAGATTCTCTAGGGAAGTTGTGCGGGAGTAGTGGAAAAGGATAGAGATTGAGTTTCTCTGAACAGCGCCGAAGGGAAGAAGTTCAAGATTAAGAAGAAAGGTGAAGGAAGGAAGAAAAAGAGCATTAAGGTTAGTGACAAGGTTCTTGAGAGAATACTAAAGTCAAGGGTCAGTGTCATGGTCTTGGTACTTATCAATTGAAGATCTAGAAGAGGAATTTTGATCGGGTTTTCCTCTCAAGAGGTGAGAGGTTTTGGCATTAGCTGGAGAAGCCTACATACTGTATCACTTGTCTTTTATTTTGCATATTGGTAATTGTCTTGATGAAAGAACATATTAATAAGTTAACGAACAAAAGACTATAAGATTAAGAAGCAAAAGTGTATCACAAGCAATTATCAAGCAGAGAAATTGTTGACTTTGAATGCCCTAGATTTCTCAACATGGTATCAGAGCTTAGGTGTTGAAGACAAGAAGGGGCAGTCAAAAGCAAGTAGACACGAGAATTGAACTTCAAAGAAAAGCATCAAAGCAAGTCGAAGGTTATCAAAAAGATTGAGATCGAGATCCTAGAAGCACTTCAAATATCATCACATCATCAAAGGAGTGAACACTCTTCAAGAAAGGAGGAAGACTAAAACATTCAAGGATCGTGAATCAAGCTCTCTCTCATCAATCACTCAAGAAGAGGATCCTCGATCAACATCGAGATTAAGGAGGAAGCAAGCAACAATCTCTCAAGTCTATGATTATATCTGAGACCATATGGCTTAGAAAACTGTTGGTAAACCTATTCAGAAGAAATATGGAGGCGACCAGAATCATGTGCGATAATCAGAGTTGCATCAAACTCTCTGAGAATCCAGTATTTCATGATAGGTCAAAGCATATTGATATCCGGTGTCACTTTGTTAGAGATTGTGTCCAACGAGGAGCTGTACAGTTGAGCTACACTCCTACAGGGGAACAAGTGGCAGATCCTCACCAAGGCCCTTAGAAAGTCAAAATTTGACTACTTTAGGGAAAAGATGGGGATGTTAAAGAACCCCTTTCAGAAGTAGTGTGTTAGCAGCACGATGAAGAGGGAGTTGCAGTGCAAATGCAGTGTTGAGAGAAAGGACCAACAGCAGCACAGACGCAGAGGGAGTTGCAGTGCAGATGCAGTGTTGGGAGAAAGGACCAACAGCAGCACAGATGAAGAGGAAGTTGCAGTGAGGATGTAGTGTTGGGAGAAAGGACCAGTAGCAGCATGGATGCAGAGGGAGTTGTCGTACATATGCACCAGTGGCAGTAGCAAAGTCATGGGCAGCAGTATAGGAGGCGGCAGTGCAGAGGATGTTGGGCAGAAAGGCCTAGCATCAGCACAGGTACCGATGCCGGATGATCAGAGTAATACTCAGTGAGGAGTATTGCTAGAGCACAGTCCTCACTACGAGGGAGTGTTGATTTGGGGTAGCATCGAATGTGCTCTAGCCTCGAAATTTGGTGGAAAGGTTGGGAGACATGAGATCTCCAATACCTAGAAAGGGTTTGGGCAGATTCTAAACAGATCAGGAGATATTAAAATAATTAATATTTTTAATGGAGTCCCTAAGTTTAAACTTAGGGAAAATAAAATATTAATGTGTATTAATATGAATCTGTGTTAGAGTGGCCCAAAAGACATGGATCAAGCCAGATCTAATCTTAACCGTTGACTTAATCTCGGTCATTGAGATGTTAACAGGAAAAGTATAAGAGGAGGCTTGAGGGTCTCTTGGAGAATACACTGAGGGAGACCAGTTAGTTCAATTTCTGGAGCGAGGTTTGCTAAGAAATTGAACCAGTGGTCTGGAGAGTAGTCAGGAGACAACAAGTACAGAATAGAGAGACCGGAGATCAGCGCAAAAGAGGTAGATGCAGAGCCAGAGGAAGCCACATAGAGGCAACAGAGACTGTGTAGTGCCAGAAGGGCCTGCGTCATCCACGCAGAGACTGTAGGAGTGACGCAGAAGCCCAGAGAGGCTGCACAGAGCCTCAGTAGGCTGATGCAGAGGGTTTCAGGCTGTAGCAGAGGTCAGTAGGGCCTACGCTAGGTTTAGAAAAGTGCTGGAAGTTTGTCTATATGTGGGTAAGCCAGCTTGGCACCCTATTGTACAAGAAAATTTTTGAATAATAAATTCCTCCCTTGCTGCAAGGGTTTTCCCACATTGGGTTTTTCCAGGGACATTAGTCCAAAATAACTGTGTCAATGTGTGCATATGTGTGTTTTTGTATTACGATGTGATATCTGCAAGCAGTATTTATTTTAATGTTTGTTGAAGTAATTTCATGAATAACTTATGATAAAATAAGTAGGAAAAGTAAATCAGTTGTTGCAGTGATAGATTTTTCAAAAAAAGGAGGTTGAGAGAAAAGTAGCTTGTGACGGTGTCTAGATCGGAAGTAGGGAGGGTATCGTTGGTCTTGTGGAGCTCTGACCTTGGATACGATACCTAGACCCCTCGTTGGTGTTAGAGTTGAAGCCTGATGGTACCTAGAGTGGCTAAAGCTTGGAACACACCTTAGTCCCAACTAGTTAGATACCTTGGTCAAGTATCTAATCTGTAGCACTGCATGTGCTATCACTGTTCGTAGAACATATCATTTTGATTTCATCCTTGTACCTATATATATATATATATATATATGAATACCTCCCTAGTTAAGGAGTGCTCAAGAATGTAACTAGTGTCGGTCCTCATAAATTGTATTTCAATCATGATGTAATTGTCAAAAGAAAGAAAAAAAGAAACTTTTATTGTAAAAGAAAAAATGACTTATTAAAGCATGGGTTTCATGCGTGGGTCATTAGTCAATAGGTCAAAGCACCCATTGTGTGCTTCTAGGAGAATGTCTTGAGTCATTGTCATTATTATTACATTCTAGACCCTTCTTGGGATCTTTGTGTCAAGAAAGAAAAAACATTTTTACGTATATTCTCTTCCTCCACCAAGTCAGCTTCCTAATCTTTCAAGTCGGCCTCAAAACAGTTGACAAGTCGGCTTCATAATGGAGATTCAAACTACTATATATACAAGAGAATTCGACCTTTTGAAGGATAGACACATGACATTCGATCTGCAGCTTAGGAGTAGAAATGAAGTGTGAAATACTAGAAGGAAAGTCTATCCTATGCCAAGAAAAGAAGTAAGCCAAGTGAAAGTTTGAAGTTAGTGATCCTCTGCCACAAGTGCGAATTCTCTGAAGAATTACAAGGCCGAAAAAGTGCAGGAGACCAAAAATTGCAGGAGAATGAAGAGACGGATCGAAACCCTAGTTTGCATGATATTTTTCTTTGACTTGATACCTGACAGTTTGACTTGGCCATGGAAGGCTAGCCTGGTGGAGTAAAAGAGGTCATTTGTCCTGGTCTTTGGTCCTGATTGTCCCAATTTGATTTGAATCTACTAGTGGAAGAGTTTCATTGGGTTTTCCCCTTCATAGTGGTTTTACCCTGGCTGAGTGGCTATATCTTGTGTTCATCTTGTACAGTTGTGATCTTCATGTTTTTGGCATTTAATTGTTGATAAAGAACACTGATGTAATCAACAGATAAAAGATATAATATCACAGGTAAAGGTCAAGTAATTAGTACAGCAAGAGAAGAGCAAGTACAGTAGCAGGTACAGCAAGGGGAGGGCACACATTTCTCAAGGCTGAAGATGGCACAGAAATCAAGCCACTCTCTCTGCTGTTTGTACACTACAGCAGAGTGATTTTCAAGGGACAATACCACAAATTTTTAGGGTAGTTAGAGCTGCTGTCAGGGTACGAAAATCAAGGCAAGCAGGGTGTGAATTTTGGGGCAGGAACTGTACATTAACTGTGCTGTCAGTGCACAAATTTCGAGGCTCTCAGAGCACAGATTTTGGGGCTGTCAGTGCACTGAAATCGAGGCAGGTGGCATGAATTTGGAAGGGAGCTGGGCATGAAATTCAAGGAACTGTCAGGCACAAAATTTGGGGAGCAGCTTACATCACAAATTTATAGGAATTCTGGGCATGAATTAAAGAAGAAAAGTTGACTGTGTTGTTGCATTTAATGCTGTAATAATTGTTGTAGAATTTCTCTGAAGGAAATAATAAATATTTCTCTCTTACTGGTTTTCCCTTTAAGGTTTTTCCAAGGTCTGTTGACGAAAGTTCCTAGTGCAAAAATTCTGTGTAACTGCATGTGTTTTTTCAGCAAAGGAAAAAGTTAAAAAGTAGAGTAGGCTCATGTGTTTCAATGTTTAAAAATATTCATGTTTATGACAGCAACAATAAACATGTGGGTTGGACATTAAATATGATGTGATTTCATTAAACTTGAAAGTGGGTTTGGTCTAAAGTCAAAATTTCTACATGGTATTAGAGCTAGGACTCTGAGGTTCAGAGGGCAGATTTTGACACTGGTATTGTAGGGATTACAAGAGGGTTGTGTTAGGGAGAAGAGAAGGGAGAGTTATTGTTGGTCAGTTGAGTTGGTCAAATGGCAACAGGTTTGAGGGTTGAGGATGTTGAAAATTGGTAGCTATGGTCGGTCTATGTTGCACGAAACTTCTAGGAACCTGGCATTTCGGGCCGTACCCGTACCCGAAACTCCAAAACTTGGCCAAACTCAACCAAAACTCGACCATCTTGTAATCATCTATGAGAGTTAATATAGACTTGGTTTTCCTTCTAAATGTCATCTATGGGTCTTATTCTCTTTTTTCTTGCAAGAAAATGTGTTATTCACCTATATATATATGACGTTTCAGTTGATGTTTTGGCTGACGTTTCTATTTTGGAAACTCCGAAACGTTTCAGCGCTTTGTGCAACTTAGTGGTCGGTATTTTCATTGGCAAATTAATGGAAAAAATTCATATTTTGATGTTTGACAAAGTCAGCCTAAAGTACACAAGTCAGCCCCACATGATGAAAAACCTCCTAAGACGCATATAAATAAAAGTTCGTTGGAGCTCAATTGTGTAATGTCCCCAAATTTTGGATTACTAGGTGAGGTGGTTAGGAGGGTTTTCCAGAGCTTGTGTCAGCCTGGTCATAGGAGCAGGATTACTCCATTGGTGGGCCCAGAGGGTTTTAGAGGAGTTTTATGGGTCTGACTGGGATCGCTTACCATATTTCATCATCGAGATCAATTCCGCACGGTTTGCTCTTGGTTCCGTTGCATTCCAACGATTTTCGTAAAATGGCATTAATAACAGGCATATTTTAATTATTTATGCTTAAGGTGTTGCTTCATGCTGAATACTTGGAAAAACATCTTAGTGTAACAACTCCTTGGAATCGGGGTGAATAGGTCTACAGGGAAGAATGATAAAAATGGGCTTTGGGTGGTCAATGTGACCACGAGGCGAATTAAGCATTTTCCAACATTAAAAGTGACTTTAATTAGTTTATAAAAGTCACTTTATTAAATAAAGAAAGGAAAAGTGCTTTTAAATATATAATTGGAGGGAAAAGGTATGTGAGTTATAAAAAAACAAAAAGAAAAGAAAAAAGGGGAAGGTGAAACTGAAAAGACAACCCTAAACTCATTAAATAAAGAAAATGAGGAGACTCTCCTCATTCGTGCATTGTGTGTGAGTTTGGAGAAAGAGCTCTTGGAGAGAATTTGGAGAAGCTGAAGGTTTAGAACCCTAGCTGCCATAGCAGACTACGGTGTTGTGACAAGATACCCTAGTTTGGGATTTGTGAGTGAAATCACTCAGATTTCACCGTCGGGATACAAAGGAGAAGAAGATTTTCTAGATATTTGAGCTAGAAGACGTGTTATCAGTTGAATCTCTGATTTATTGTTCTTCATTTAACATCTTTCAGGTTGAAGACAATATCGTGCAGCCAAAGATTCAAGCCCAGGTCAAATGCTAAGTCACTGTTGAAAGGAGGGAATGATTTTCCCTTCAGTCTGCTGTTCAAATCAACTAAGATAATGGTTGGGTTTGAGGAACCAAACAAGGGTATGAATTCATGCCACTGGTAGGTTGATTTTCATTTTTAGGAAGGCCGAAATCTCAGTCTGTTGCTGATCCAACTATTGGGTATTTCAGAAATGTGACTTACAATTGAGAAGGAAGTCGATTTTCCTTGCTGAGTGCTAGGGATCCCACATCACAGTTGTGGGTGTGTGTCCCTACAAGAGATAAGTCTGGTCCAGTGCAAAAACGAAGTTTTTAGTGGCTAAGGTTTGAGATTGTAGCAGAGTCTCCTTCTGCCTGTTATGTAAGCTGAATAGTTGTTTTTCCTTGCTGGCACGAATTGAGGAAGAGGCCAAGATCACCGTTTACCGCTGTATGTGTGACTCTAGTGGGAAACTTTCTGTGCTGAGATTTCCTATTCCTTCAAAGGTCACAAACTCCAACTTTCTGGGTTATTAAAGGGCTGTTATAAAGTTCTGGACCTGTGCCTTGTCTCCTGGGCAGCGTGTTTCTCAAACAAGTGCTGGAATATTGCTCCAAGTGGACTGAACTTTGTGTATGAGCCTATTTCTGTTGGCTGCCGCTAAATATCAGGTGCTACACTTCTGTTATATTCAGATTTTTAAATGTGAGAAGACTGTTTTGTGGGTTATATTGTTATTTATCAGTTGTGTTTAATTTCTAAGTTGTCATAAGAAGTATAGATGTGTTTTGAGAAGTTTGTTGGTACATATGAGGCATTAAATTTCTTGTCCAACAAACAAAAATTACAATGAACACCTACAGCAGACTGTAGTCCAACTGTTTGAAGATATACCTAACTGAAACTCAAACTAAAAACTCAGAAATTTTAAAGAAAAATCAGAAGTTTGTCAAGGCGGAATCTTATGGTGGTATCAGAGCATTGATCTTGGCTCAGCCGTGGATCATCTTTGAAAAGCCAAGTTTGAAGACTTTATTTTGAAGGTGTCAAGATATAATTATTGGGTTCAAAGGGCAGATTATAACAAGGGAACAATGCTTCTAAGTCAAGAAGAATTATTTGCCAAAAAATTTGAAAATAATAACAAAACCTTTGCAAAGGTGATAGAGCACATGGAAGCACGGGTGTCATCAAATGCAGTAGATACTATGTTACCAGGATTCGGATACGGATCCGGATCCGGATCCGGATCCGCTAGTTTTTTGAAAATCCAAGATCCGGATACGGCAAGGATACGTCACGTACAAAAAAATAAAATATAATAATATTTTTAAAATTTTAAAAAACACTTTAGAGTTAAAAAATCAAATACTCCATTGAACCATCAAACACTTTTAGGCTGGTAAAACCTCAAAGCAGGATTTGCTATCCAATATTACATAAATTTTAATAATCATATGACAAAGACTCAAATTATTGAAAAGTCAAACAGGGATTATATTTTATAAGTAACCCTTACTGAGCATTGGCTAAAGCAGTTGACAAACCAACAAAGCGGATGGGGCGTGCTGTTTGTGAAGAAATAAATCTCATCCGAGAAACAATGGTTAACCTACAAAGCCAAAGTTAATGGCTGGTATTTAAATTATATATATATATATATATATATATATATATATATATATATATATATTTCAAATTATATAAACGCTGATAAGTTTAAACTAAACGCTGATAATTTAATAATTTATCAAACTGATAGTAATAATTTATAAACGCTGATAATATATATTTTATAATAAACGCAAACGCTGATAATATTATATATAAACGCTCCCGTGGGTAAACTACTAAACGCTGATAATAATAATATATATATTATAAAATCTATGGGTAAACCGTAAAGTTGTAAACGCTGATAATTAAAAAAAATAACGCGGCTGTCGTAAACCGTAATAATGCTGATAAGTTATAACTATGGTTATTTTAAATAATGCGTCTATCGCAGTCCTGGTAATAACCCTCGAACTGTCGCTTGGAACCCTCGAACTGCTACAGGGAGGTTTTAATATTTTATTGTTCTGGTAATAACAATGCGGCTGTGTTTATATAAAAACAATGCGGCCTGGGAAAGATTTCAGGGCACATTCCATAAAAAACTTAAAATACCTTGCGCGGTATTTTGGTCCAGCCGACAGAGGTTGAAACTTGAATCTGAACGCTGGGCCCCCCGAAGCTAAACGCCAAAAAACTGAAAGCTAAACCGTAAACGCCAAACGCTTTTTCGCTTTTTCGGGTTTTAAAATTTAGGCAAAAGTTATGCGGGTTCCGGCATTCTATTAGGCATACGTTTCTGGCCAGGAGGAGCCGTCTCCAAAAATTGCCATCCGCCACGTGACGTATTTTCCACGTATTTCTCCGTATCCGGATCCGGATCCGGATCAGATCCAAGGATACGGAGATCTGTGACCTTCGGCTGCCGGATCCGGTAACGTGGAGTAGATAACAAAAGGAATAGAAAATCCAAGATGAAAATGTAATCAAAGACCAGGAAGCAAGGATTGAAGGTGAAAACCATGACCAAACCTTATAGGACAAATTGGGAAAAGTCACACTTGTTGAAAATGAAGCTATCACAGATTCACTCTAATAGGTTGGAACAAGAGTTTGGAATGGAAGGAAATCAGAAATTGCTACAGACTGCCTATCGTCACTCAATGAGATTGTTGAATTAGATGATGGGTACAAAAAAAGACATGAGACTACAACAGTTGATGATGATTCCCAAGAGGTGTGCAAAGATGATAACACACAAGTGGTCGACGGTGCAAACTCAGTCCCATCAGTTGATGAGGTAAATGTTGCTCACACGCCTACTTATGCATATAACTTGGAAAACCAATTGAAGATGAACACAGACAAGATTAGGGCAGCCACGAGGCAATATGATGATGCACAGGTTTCGGTGACAAATTATTGTTGGAGTGCAGTTACACGTGACAGTTTGGGAGGAGAGCCTTCACTTGCAGATTTTCAAACCCTCGGAGAGGCATTGGTAGAGATGAAATCTAACTACCCACACCTCCTTTCAGACAGAGATCACCTATTCATGCTTGCTGGGATATATCATGACGCTCTAGTAGGAAAAGAGGAGGAAGTCGACAGACTTACTTATGAGCTTGTGATTTTCCAAGAGTCCTTGAAAAGCACTCACATGGCCCCTCAAGAATGAAAGTTGCAACCTTGTATGGAGTTGCATTGTGAACATTCTTTTAGGGCAACCATCACCAAAGAGGATGTTTGGGCCACTCATGATTTGATGGAGGAGCCTTCTATGATAGTGGAGCACACAGAGCACCTAGATGAACATGCACTTGTAGAGAGGTATGCTCCAGAGATTGCTAATTATACACCCATGGGATGTGGATACAAATATATTTCAGATGAGGATACATACATCTGAGATCCAGGTTCAGTTGACACGAGTGGAGTGGATACTGGAGACCCTGGTTGGCATTGGGATCCAGGTGGAGTTTTCAATCAGTTACCAGGTGTGAAGGATGACTATGGCGTTGACAAGGTGATTGACCCAGTGACGAAGCATTCATGTTCCTTCATACTTCCATCAGAGTTATGGTCAACACTAGTGGCTGGTTGGTTTCATGCAAGAGTGTGCAGACTTCGGGAGATGTCTTGGCACATCATTCATGCATGGAGTGGCAGGGTGGTCAGCATGCCCCAACGAGAGTTATTCAAATGGGATGGAAATTGTATGCCACCAGATAGAGCAATATATGAGGATGATGTTCTTCCATTGATGTATTGGGCACAGGAGCCACCGAGGATCAACACAACAGTGACATCCCCATTAGCATGTGAGGAGTCATGCCACTCAAGTCTACCAAGACAAAGGAGATATGGCTCACATCATGGTGGGTCCACTAGCAGGATGGCAGATACATTGGCGCATGTGGGATGCTAGATGTTACAAGGTGTGTCAGCAACAAGCAATGATACCCAGTGGGGTACAAGGATATGCCATGGTGAGCAGGGGTATGTAGAGAAGTATGATGATACATGGTTTTATGCAGTGGTGTATGTGTGAAAATTCTATCATTGCAGCAGCTGATTTACTTTTCCTACTTATTTCACCATAAGTTATTCATGAAATTACTTCAATAAACATTAAAATAAATATTGTTGCAGATATCATACTGTAATACAGAAACAAACATATGCACAAGAATCAACACATTGACACAATTATTTTGGACTAATGTCCCCGGAAAAACACAATGTGGGAAAATCGGTGCAGCAAGGGAGGATTTTATTATTCAGCAATTTTCTAGTACAACAGGGTGCCAAACTGGCTTACCCTCAGATAGACAAATTCTCCAGCATTTCTTTTGAACCCAATGTCAGCCCTACTAACCTCTGTGTGACCTGAAACCCTTTGCATCAGCCTGTTGAGACTTTGTGCAGCCTCTCTGGCCTTCTGCATCACTCCTGCAACCTCTGAGTGGATGACGCTGGCTCTGCGCAGTCTCTGCTACCTATGCGTGGCTCCCTATGGCCCCGCGTCTGCCTATTCTGCCTCTACGATGATCTCATGTCTCTCTGTTCCGTACTTGCTGCCTCCTAAATGCTCTCTGGACCACTGGTTCAATTTCTCAGCTAACCCCGCTCCATAAATTAAACTAACTGGTCTCCCTCAGTGTATTCTCCAAGTGCCCCTCAAGCCTCCTCTTATACTTTTCTCGTTGACAAATCAACGGCCGAGATTAAGTCCCTAATCAACAGCTAAGATTAGATCTGGCTTGATCCATGACTTTTGGACCATTCTAACACAGTTTCATATTAATTCACATTAATATTATATTTTCCCTATGTTTAGACTTAGGGATTACATTAAAAATATTAATTATTTTAATATCTCCCAGACTATTTAGAGTCTGCCCAAACCCTTTCTGGGTATTGGAGATCTCATGTGCCTTAGCCTCTCCACCAAGTTTCGTGGCTAGAACACATCCGATGCTACCCCAAATCAACAGTATGGTGATGCACATCAGGGTCTCAGAGCATTGTTTCTAAGGAAATAGATTGATTGGGACATTGGGCATACTAATGGGCATGGCTTAACCAGGATCAATGAGTGGATGGATGAGCGGCAAGGAGCATTGCATTCCTTGAAGTTTGATCTTCAATTGGAGCATCACCTAATTAGAGTCAGAGAGCAGGATACTCACAATACTACCCATGGGTATCCATATGGGTTCTTGATCTCGCCTTTGGGATTGACCCATGCATCAGTCACTTTCCAGTGCGGCGAACATTGCAGAGGCTTTTCTTGTTGCTCTTTGATACTCTCATCACATATAGCAAGACACACAGGGGTCACCTGAGACAGTTGGGTGAGACACAGTGCATCATGGACAGGATAATGACTTCCCAGCTGAGGCATATGGTAGGAGCGCGAGTTGACAGATACATGATTAGGGATGGCATGACCCACTGTAGAGGCAACATATGTCCCACCCCTAAGTACACACTTAGGGAGATGATCAGGAGAGAGTTGCATGACACACCTTCAATAGGACATTTCGAGGCATTGTACGAGCATGGGGCACAATGGATGGTAGGCCTCCTTTACAGGAAGGCATGTGGGCTCCAAGCAGTAATTGAGTACATCACCAAGAGACAGGATAGCATAGTCTGATGTGTGATTAGGCAGGAGAAGGGCAGTTTAGCGTGCACCAGATTGATTCATGATACATGGTGTTCATCTATTGGTTGCATATAAGGATCAGTGATGGGGCACGGATAGGCTCCAACAGTCAGCAGTGCTTTGTCACAGCAGTGAGTTATGATCACAGTGGCGCGGCGACAACACGGCAGTTTCCTTTTGGGATTAGCATGGGACCCTGGCATTACAATACTTGACAGCTCAACCACCATTATGGGTGAGTTGGTCTTTACAGGGGAAGATCACTCAAATCTTCCATTGGACTTCAATTTAGCAGAGGGTGTTTCACTTCTCAGTGATTCATTGGGGGTATCAGAGGTGGTAGTGGTTAGTTCCTATGGGCAAGGATCCTTTTTAGCAGGTTTTGGAAGCAATGTTGCAAACATCGTGATCGGGATTAAATCGGCGAAGGTCTGAAATCAGAAAAAATAGGTAAAATAAATGCAAAAAACAAAAAAAAATTAATTAATTAAAAAATTTTAAAAATACAAAATACAAAAATCAAGATTTTTTCCCAAAAAATCGGGATTAAATCGCATGAAAAAATCGTGATTTTCGCAACATTGTTGGAAAGTACTTTCAGGAGTTCACTCGTGAGGTGCACGAGATTGGTTTTTTGGTAGAGCAGCTTCTTGAGGAGTTGGTCGGACTTTCACATTATCAAGACGCTCTACTTATTGGCAGTATGTAGAGGGCCTCTAGTGTCTATTCCTTGTTGGTGAGTGAGTGGAGCGAGAGATGCTTCACGATGACTAGGATGGTTTGGAACCCTGGTGTTCATTTGGATCAACTTGTGGAACAACAACATGTGACAGCATTGCTTGACAGCATGCAATTTTGGCGAGGGGAGATTATAATGTTCGCAAATTTTAGATTACTGGCGAGGTGGTTAGGAGGGTTTTCCAGAGCTTGTGTCAGACTGGTCATAGGAGCAGGATTTCTCCATTAGTGGGCCCAAAGGGTTTTAGAGTTTCATGGGCCCCACTGGGATCCCTTACCATATTTCATCATTGAGATCAATTCCAAACGGTTTGCTCTTGGTTCCGTTGCATTCCGACGATTTTCGTAAAATGGCATTAATAACAGGCATATTTTAATTATTTATGCTTAAGGTGTCATTTCACGCTGATCACTTGGAGAAACACCTAAGTGTAATAGCTGTGGAATCGGGGTGAAAAGATCTATAGGGCAGAATGATAAAAATGGGCTTTGGCTTTGGGTGGCCAGTGTGACCACCGAGGCGAAATAAGCATTTTCCAGCATTAAAAGTGACTTTAATTAGTTTATAAAAG
Source organism: Pinus tabuliformis (assembly GCA_031772625.1). Lineage (NCBI taxonomy): Eukaryota > Viridiplantae > Streptophyta > Pinopsida > Pinales > Pinaceae > Pinus > Pinus tabuliformis. The sequence goes on from CM062807.1 coordinate 1,294,551,322, forward strand.
TCACTTTATTAAATAAAGAAAGGAAAAGTGTTTTTAAATATTTAATTGGAGGGAAAAGGTGAGTTATAAAAACAAAAAGAAAAGGAAAAAGGGGAAGGTGAAGGTGAAAAGTCAACCCTAGACTCATTAAATAAGGAAAATGAGGAGACTCTCCTCATTCGTGCATTGTGTGTGACTTTGGAGAAAGAGCTCTTGGAGAGAGTTTGAAAGAGAATTTGGGGACTTTGGTGTCACAACAAGACACCCTAGTTTGGGATTTGTGAGTGAAATCAATCAGATTTCACCGTCGGAATACAAAGGAGAAGAAGATTTTCTAAATATTTGAGCTAGAAGACGTGTTATCAGTTGAGTCTCTGATTTATTGTTCTTCATTTAACATCTTTCGGGTTGAAGACAAAATCAGGAGCCAAAGATTCAAGCCCAGGTCAAAAGTTAAATCACTATTGAAAGGAGGGAACAATTTTCCCTTCAGTCTGCTGTTCAAATCAACTGAGATAATGGTTCGGTTTGAGGAACCAAACAAGGGGACGAATTCTTGCCACTCCTAGCGTGATTTTCATTTTTAGGAAGGCCGAAATCTCATTCTGTTGCTGGTCCAACTATTGGGCATTTCAGAAATGTGACATACAATTGAGAAGGAAGTTGATTTTCCTTGCTGAGTGCTACGGATCCCACATCACAGTTCTGGGTGTGTTTCCCTACAAGAGATAAGTCTTCTCTAGTGCAAAAACGAAGTTTTTAGTGACTAAGGTTCGAGATGGCAGCAGAGTCTCCTTATGCCTGTTTATGTAAGCTTAATAGTTGTTTTTCCTTGCTGGTACGAATTGAGGAAGAGGCCAAGATCACCGTTTACCAGCTGTATGTGTGACTCTAGTGAGAAATTTTCTATGCTGAGATTTCCTATTCCTTCAAAGTTTACAAACTCCAACTTTCTGGGTTATTAAAGGGCTGTAATAAAGTTCTGGACCCGTGCCCTGTCTCCTGGGCAACGTGTTTCTCAAACAAGTGCTGGAATATTGCTCAAGTGGACTGATCTTTAGGTATGAGCCTACTTCTGTTTGCTGCTGCTAAATATCAGGTGCTACACTTCTGTTATATTCAGATTTTTAAATGTGAGAAGACTGTTTTGTGGGTTATATTTTTATTTATCAGTTGTGTTTTAATTTCTGAGTTGTCATAAGAAGTATAGATGTGTTTTGAGAAGTTTGTTGTTACATATGAGGCATTAAATTTCTTGTCCAGCAAACAAAAATTACAATGAACACCTACATTAGAGTGTAGTCCAACTGTTTGAAGAAATACCTCACTGAAACTCAAACTAAAAACTCAGAAATTTTAAAGAAAAATCAGAAGTTTGTCAAGGCAGAATCTTACAATTTGACACATCATCATCCATCCATTTGATCTGAAATCACAAGGAGTTCACGCATGCAAAGTAGTCAAGGAGGTTTTATGCTCTGTATTGTCCAGCTTCTATTCTTCTGTTTGACAAGTGTTGATTTGGGAGACTTTGCTTCTGTTTGACAGAGTTCTTTGACTGTTTTAGAGGCCAAATACTTCAGAGGTTCATTGACCTTGTTTGATCAAGATTCTGTCATGTTTATGGGCCACTGACCACAGGTCAACTCTGTCCTTTAACCGAGAATTTCAGAGGTTCATTTGACTGAGGTTTAACTGGACTTTTGGGCGCTTCCACAGGCCGAAATTTCGCCCTTCTGTTGCAGACCTGAATTTTAACCAGCATTGACTTCCTTCTCTCCTTTGACTGGTTTTGACTTGGGAATATTAAGGTCAGAATTTAGAATCTTGTTGGAATATTCTGATGTATTTTTGATGAACTGAATTTTTCTCTCATAAGGAAAGATTGGTTGGGTTTTCCCTTTGTGGGTTTTGCCTTGGCTGCTAGCCTAATTTCCGGTATGTCTTTTCTCTCGTTTTACTATTCATTGTGATCTCTATTGCTCTATTGATGAAAGTGAATGGTTGAAAATTGAAATTTTTCATATATAACCGCTTAATGATTGAATGCTCTAAACTTTCAAGAAGTCTAATTCTATGTTGCCAGATCCGGCAGAGGCAGGAGTATTACCGGATCCAGATCCGGATCCGCCAAAAAATACCTCTAAAATACGTATTTTTTAACTTTTTACTTTTTGGAAACAGCCAACTTTCCGAGGAAATGGATCCCGCTGGTGGCTGCCGGAAACGCCGAAATGGTTGCCGAAAAAAGTCAGAAAAAAATGGAATTTTCTTTAGGTTTCGATTTTAGCTGTAGGTTTCGATTTTATTTTTGCATATATATTATAATGTGGTCCCCTTTGTTGGCACTCAGCTTTCCCTTTGTCCGCATTCACCCCGGGCTCACTGCCGGCCCCTCCTGCACACAGTCATTTGTTCTGGGCTCACCGCCGTCCCCCCTACACACAGCACACAGTCACTCTCTGTTCAGGCGGCTGGCCCCCTGCACGCAGCACATCTCTGTTCACGCCGGCACAGTGACTCTCACAGTCCCGCAACACTGACTCTCACTGTTCACGCCCGCACACAGTCAGGCAGCACACAGCGACGGGAACAAAACTTAGAAAGCAACGCCTGGTTGTCTTCCGCCACCAGAGGAATCGGGGGTTTAACAAGGTAATTAATATTCACTTCTTGTTATATAGTGTAGTGTTATAAACTTATAAGTTATAATATTAATTTTATGCATCGGTTCTATAATATATATTCTGTACAAATACAAATTTAATTCATTATAATATTTACAATATTTAGTAATTTACTGTAGTGTTATTGTTTAGGTGATAATATTACTGTATTGTTAACTTGTCTAAAAATTTACTGCAGTGTTTATGCACTGTTTAGTATTTAGTCTTACTAGTGGTAATAGAGTCATAGGCTATAGTAAAATTTAAATACTAATTTAAAATTTTTAATTTTTTAGTGGTAATTTTAAATTACTAATTTAACTCTAGGGAGTGGAATGGTGTTAATACTTGGGCTTTTGTGGACAATGCTTGAGCTCTATTTAAATTTTAATGTATTTAAAATTTAAATTTAATTTTTTTATGTATTTACTATTTAATTTTGTATTTTAATTTTTAATTGTTTATTGATAATATATTATAATTTGAATTTTATATGCAGTTGCCAGTAACCAATAGTTGAATAGAGTCTATACCATTATCATTATGGAACCATCACAGGATTCACAGCACGAGCATAGTGAAGGGAAAATCATCAAAACAAACCCAAAATCTCCTTTATGGCAGTGTGTGGAGATTATTGGAAAAAATCTTGGAGGTGGTTCATTTAAATGGAAGTGCAATGAATGCCAAGATATAAAAAATGGCTCAGATACTAGAGTGAAGGCCCATCTCACTGGTCAAACTAACACGGGTGCAAGTATGCACCGGGCCAAAAGATGTCAATGGCAAACCTTGCCAAGGTTTGAGTCTTGGAAAAATGAAATTCTATGCATCTTTGTAAGAAGCTGCTAATAGGAAGCTTGCTAAGGGAAAACACCTTGTGCAAAGCTCTCCAACTAGGCCTCCATTGCCATCTAGGCCAGCTTCCACATCTAATAAAAGGCCCCCTCTAGGCCTTCTTGAAGCGTGTTTCAATAATCAAGGTAGAGACATAGCTGATGAACACGTAGCTCGTTGCATCTATGCAAATGGGCTAGCATTCAATTTGGTGTGTTCCCCTTACTGGCAACAAATGATTAAGGCAGTTAATGAAGCGCCAAAAGGGTACAAAAGCCCTGGATATGAAAAGGTCCGAACTACTTTGTTGGCATCAAAGAGATAATCCATGGATAGACAGCTCCAGGCAATCCGGGATACATGGGCAGAAACAGGGATGTCCATCATTTCTGATGGATGGAGAGACCAAAGAAACCGCCCATTAATTAATGTTGTTGCAATGTTTTTGAAGGCTGTTGATTGTAGTGGAATAGAGAAAGATGCATCTTTCATATCAACAATTCTTATTGATGCAATAGAAAGTGTGGGGCCACATAATGTTGTCCAAGTCATTACGAACAACGCACAGGTTTGTAAAGCTGCAAGTTTGATTGTGGAGGGTCGATATGATCACATCTTTTGGACTCCATGTGTAGTACATTCATTGGACCTTATGCTTGCCAAGATTGGTGAGATAGAATGGATTAATGAAATATATGTAGCATCAAAAGAAATCCAAATGTTCATAACAGATCATTCAATGTCCCAAGCCATTTATTAGGGTTTTGCAAAGTTGGAGCTACAAAAGGTACTTTTTTTTAATCAATACTATTTGTATTAAAAATTCTTACTTTTAATTACAAATTTATATATGGTTTCTCATTTGAGATTTGACTTTTTGAAACTTGTAACACTCTTGAGTCTTGTCATAAAGAGACTTGTGGAGGTGATACAAGCACTACAAGCAATGGTCATTGACCCTCTTTGGGAATCATGGACGACTTCCACTTCTGATAGAGGGCAAAAAATCAAGTACATCATTCTTGATGATACATGGTGGGACAAGGTCCAATATCTTCTACGATTCACTGAAGCAATCTTAACCTTGATCAGGGCATTTGATACAAATACACCTTGCTTGGGGGAAGTTTATGAAAACATCTATGTTGCATGAGTTCCTAAACCCGGGGGTTGGGTTCTCGAACCCGTCCTGGGTTCTCGTCCCCAAGTACCGGATTCAGGTTCGGGTGCTTCTGAGAAGAACCCATAAGAACCGGGTTCTTCTATGAAGAACTAGGTTCTTCATTAAAAAATTTGGGCTTTTTTGTCTTGATGGGTACGGAGAACCCTAATGATGGTACTTGAAACCCCAAAAATCTGGTTCTTTTGGGTTCTTTGGGGTTCATTTTAGTTTTTATTTTTTAATTTTTAATTAATTTAATGGGCTTCCCCTAATATTCTAGGTAGTTAGTTCTTCATCTTGCGAGAGGAATTGGAGTACCTATGCCTTTATCCATTTAGTAAAGAGAGATATGTTGGGCTCAAAGAAGGCAGAGAACTTAGTGTATGTTCATAGCACACTTTGTCTCATATCTTGAAAAGACCCTAGATACAAGGAAGGTCTTTTCAAGAGATGGGACCAATACACAAATGATGCTATGTGTGTGGACGAGGAGATACAACCAAATGGCCTTATTGAGCTACCTCCAGTGGTTATGGATGAGCAAGAGACTCACGATGAGAGTGATCCCTACTTGGAGAGCATGTTAACTGAAGATCTGAGTGATGCTGATGACATGGATTGAGGAAGCCATTGTTCACTATTAGATATTTTTATTTTAGTATTTTAAAATTTCCCAGTTCTTGTTTGGAGATGCCTTAAGACAAATTTTCAATGTAGTATGACAATGGACATATATCATGATTCTTATTAATATGTAAACTCCAATTTGCACTTAATATCAAACTAGAAATTTTGAAATTTCATTGTGAATGTTGAATGTTCAATGATGTGCATGTTTAAATATTTAAAGTTTAAATCATAAATATTTTAGTTTTCTTGTTTAAAGTTGAAAAATATACAAATTCATATATATTATAATTTATAAAATATAATATTTATATATATATATATACCCCTGACGAACCCACGCACCCTGTTTCGAAAAATGACATACCCATCCCCGTCCCTGAACCCACGTTTCCTGGCAACATAGGAAAACATTGATAGTATGTTGGAGAGGATAAGGGAAATTATCAGGGCAAGTGAAAATGACCCTTATGAAACATTCTATTATTTAGTGAAGGACATAGTTACAGAAAGGTGGAACAAAATGACCATGCCATTACACCTTTTGGCATATGCATTGCACCCTAAATACTATCATTCTAAAATTTTGTCTTTACTTGGTAGAACAACATCAAACAAAGATTCTGAAGTGGTACAAGGATACCAAGACAACCTTGAGAAAAATTTATAGAGATATGGGAGTTGCAATGGAAGTCCGCCAAGAATTTGGAGGGTTTGTACAGTCTACTGGTAGCTTTTCAGATCCAGTAGCTATGGATAATCGAGGGCATCTTGATCCTATTACTTGGGGGGGCTTCCATGGTGGGGATAGCATTCATCTCTCTACTCTAGCCACCAGGGTGTTATCACAGGTTGCTAGTTCCTCATCAGCTGAGAGGAATTGGAGTACATATGGCTTCATCCATTCAGTGAAGCGAAACACGCTGGGAGCAATAAACGTTGAGGACCTTGTTTATGTTCATTCCAACCTCTGTCTTCTATCACATGTTGAACCAGAGTATAAAAAAAGTCCGAGCAGGATGTGGGATGTGGAGCCTGAGATCTCTGACTTGAACCTGACATTGAATGCCATGACTCACCTCAACCTACTTGAGGATATTGTTCCACGACCAGTCCAACCTACTGATGCAACTTCCTACATTCCAAGACCCCCATCATTGATTCATGATGTAGAGTTGCATCTCAGATCTATGACTTGAACCTGACACTGAATGCCATGACTCACCTCAACCTACTTGAGGATATTGTTCCACCACCAGTCCAGCCTACTGATGCAACTTCCTCCATTCCAAGACCCCCATCATCTATTCATGATGTAGAGTTGCAATATGCAGAAGATATAGATCCATTTGAGGATATGTAAATGTATTTACTATTATCATTTATGATATTACGAATCATGATCCTTTTTGTTACTTTGTATGAGGGACAATGCATCATTTCAATGTTTCAATCTTCATATTTATCATTCAATGTTCTAAAAGTGTTTGATCATGGAGTAATTGATTTTTTAGCTCTAAAGTGTTTTTTTAAATTTTAAAAAATATTATTATTATTATTATACATGATGTATCCTTGTCGTCTCCAGATCTTGGATTTTCAAAAAACTAGCAGATCTGTATCCGTATCCGAATCCTGGTAACATAGGTCTAATTGCTTCATTAGTAGTAGTTATCAGATTGAAAAATTGTACTAGTCTTGATTGCACTAGAAAATCAACAGAGGACAGATTGAATGGAGCTGATAATTTTAATCCATGAAAAGAGAGGATGGTCTTGATGCTTGAAGAATTTGAGTTGTGAGACATTGTTGACAACGCAGTGACAACATTGTCATTCATAAGTTTTGCATGAGGAGAAGAGGGCAGCAAGGAGAGGATTTGTACAGAAGAGAGGAGCACGATTTTCCAGGCAAAAGAGGGCTGGAAAACCAAGGAGCTTCCAGTAGCCAAGTGCAGAGTAAAGCGGCAAATAGAAGGCACGATTTCTGAGGCAGGGTACAACACAGAAATCAAGAAATTTTCTCCAGCAGTATGAGCATTGTCCAGCACAAATTTCAAGGCAGAGAATGGATCGAAATTCGAGGCATGAAAATCAAGGCATTCGTACAGCAGTTTGGCAAGATTTTCTGAGCTGATTTTGGTACAGATTTTGAGATCTGTACAGCACAGATTCCAAGGAGAGGACAACACAAATCTCAAGAGGAATTCTGGCATAAACTCCACGGAGTTTTTTTTTTGGCACGATCTTCAAGAGATAATTCTGTGTTTTGCTGGAAATTTACTGCTGTAAAAATTATTCTCTTAAGAAATAGAATTCATCTTCTCACTGATTTTCCTTTTGGGGTTTTTCCAAGGGCTTTGCCCAAAGTCCTACATTTCAAATGTGTGTTGTCTACTGTTTATTTTCAGCTGTTAAAAGTCTGATTTATTCATGCATATTTCAGCGCATAAAAATCAGACTGGATGTGTTTAAGTTTAATCTACGTTACCGGATCCGTCAGGCTTAATGGCTGGATCCGCGGATCCCCGCGTCGGAGACAGATTCGGATCTGGATCCTCAGAGATCTGCCCATCTTCTGTCCTTGGGTAAAAAACCGTCAACGTACTTCAACACAAAATTCCAAAACAGAAAATTCAACGCAAGTCAATGATAAGAAATGGATTAATGAATCCGTCCGTGAAAATAAATTAGGCAGTTACTGGGTGACATAAAATTAATTATTTTTATGTTAAACATATTATAAACTTTAATACAAGATATTATAAACTTTCATGCAAGTCAATGAAGCGAATGATAAGAAACGGATTAAGTTGGTGAGCCACAATTTATTATTTCTATGTTGACCCATATTATAAACTTTAATACAAAGACAGATTATAAACTTTAATAACCTTTAATACATGTGCCGTGAAGATTATAATCTACTCATATTTATTTAGAACATATTTTAAAGTTTAAAAAGCAAGTTTATATTTTAATCAATTTTGAAGTTTTTTTTCAAGTTTAAAAAAAAAAACAAAATTCTAAAATAAATTTAATAATTTGCTTAATATAAATAATTATAACTAATAATTAGTGTTTAAATATTTATAAGTGATGCATTAATTATATTATAATTATCTGACTAATTATTTTTAAAGTAATATATTGAAGTTATGTATTTAAAAATTCAGATATGTTTTTTTTAATTTTTATATAAATTTAATTAATGTTTAATTCATATTTATAAATGAGACAACAGGAATTATTTATATAATAATTATTTATTGTATGTCAAAACTAGATATTTAAAAATTAGCATATGTTTTTATTTTTATATTTAGATAAATTTAGTTTTTATTTTTATATTTATATAAATTTTAAGTTTAAAAATTATAAAATATTTTATATTTGCTTGTATTTGCCGTTTCCGGATCCTGGCTTTAAAAAAACTGGCGGATCCGGCCTAATTGTGAAGTTTTTATTGTAGACTGAAATTAGAGTTTGACTAAGTGTTTGACAAAAGTCGTACAAGACAAAATTAAAATTAGCTTGTAGTTAGAATTTCAACAAAGACAAATTATTAAGAAGGAACATTTTTTTAATATGCATAGCATGCTTACAGATTTATACATACGAACTTTCTAATTACCATTTTAAGCGCATCATTGTCTGAATAATTGTTTTATTTTATTAGTTTCTTGCCATAGACTGCAGCAGGAAACATCAGGGCATGTTCCCAAGATTTTCCATACAAAAACTTCTAAAAGTAAGTTTCTTAGAAGTTCCCCAGGAGTTTCCATTCAGTTATGTACCACAAAGGCCTCATGTCTGGTAATGAACCTCAAGTGAGAAGTTTCAGTCACATAGCATCAGTGTCTACAGTTAAATGGACAATTATTGCAATTCTACCAAAAGAAGAGACACCATGCTTTGAAATTAGAGACAATTTTAGGAAACCACTGTGGGTATAGTCTTGTCTCTGCAATACATATTCCCAAATTATAGCTAATCATCTAAGAAAAGTCTTGATCATAAGACAAGATACAAACCTTTTTACAAATCTCTCTAACTAGCTACAAAGAAAGGCTACTCACCTGAGGAAATGATATCACTTTTTTTGGCACAACCAAGCAAGCTGCTTTGGATGATGTATCAACCGCATGTTGTCTAAGAAATGATACGCAGCTTGTTAAAGTGTCTGGTGACTCAAATGCCTGGAAACAAACAGATTAAAATCAAAATGATGATTCACAGAAAATGAGTGGCAAACATCGCCATATCTCAGATTCTCTAGAACAACGAAGTGCAGTTGTGAAGAACCCAATAATTGGAAACAAATCTTAAATTGCCTTTTTTGATCTTACATCTAACTTTGTTATAGCGATTAAGACTGAAGTCAAATAGCATTTCACCAAAAACCATTAAGTTTGGCAGTTTCTTAAAATCGCTTGTGATCTACTTCTATATTCTAATATCTTCTGCAAAGGTACTTCTATTTTAACTTAGTCTCACATAGAAGAAACTGTGAAAGATGCCTACATCAGATGAATATTATGAATTATACTTTTCAAATCCATTAAAAAAGGCATCAAAACAAACAGCGAAAACAAAACAAATAGACCCCTTCTAACAAAAATATTTAGTTATTATATTAAAACAAAAGTTACAGCCAACATTTTCCAAGTGACATGCCTAAGAATTAGAAATTTAACTTTGTGAAAAGCCTACCCAAATTTGTACTTTTAAAAACTGCACTTCGATATGAAAAGCTACCTCCCAAGCTCCTTCAAACAGATTATGTGCTTGACACTCTCATCATGCATTCTCGAACACCATTTTAAGATATTAAAATTATAGAATATACCATCCATAAATGACCTTCTAAATGGAATTGTCATCTCCAGAGAAAACATCTTATTATGGAAAACACACGATTCAAAACTTCAAGATTCTATTCAGTAATTATCAGAATTTGCACACACTACAGAAAAAATCATGTTACAACAAAATCTAGTACCCTCATATGATGTAAAGTCCAAAGCATTACGGGTCAAATTTTTCGCACATAGGAAGTTTATCACTGTTACCACAGTAGCTCTTCCTTACACTTATGGTTGGTCCTTCTCCAACTTAATGGGGGCTTTCCAAAATATAGGATTGCTAAGGCTATAGAGTGGAGGTTGAAGGTGATTTTGTGAATAGTTAGCATAAGCAAAACAAATGGTTGTCGTAGAAGTGGAACAAATTAGTAGTGTGGGCAAGAAATATGAAGATAGAAACCCCAAGACAAGGTGCCTAATCATACCCTGGGAAAATGGAGTCATGGAAGCATATAGATCAAGAGGGTAAGTGCATGAGAATGTAAAGAAATGGGGACTGCTATGAATGCCACAAATCAGCCTTAGCTTGCTGACTTTTATAGCAGACAACTATCTTAGAAGGCTTTAGGTGCTATACTTAAACATTTTGTTAGTTTTCGTAGCTCGGGAGGTACTTCGGCATTGGCAGTGCCTAGCATGCAGAAGCGACCAAGCATAGTTCACTCCCTAGACACTTTACCTTATAAAGTAATTTTAAAAAGTTGAGAAGTGTACCTTTATAATTAATGACTAAAAAGTGACATTTTATAACATAAGTGTGACTTTATAAAGTTGGGTTACTTAAGTGATTTAAGTGGGCCCAATGTGGAATTAAGTCATGACCATTTGGTAGATTTTAATACCCAACTATTAATTTAATAAATTTTCTAGAATGAAGGAACTAAAAATTGAACTTTCAAACGCATTTACTAAATATGCTGAGTATTCTAACTGAATGTTTACAACAGAAATAAACTCTGAAGACACAAGAACATTAAAACATAAACACCAGAAATTTACCTCAGAAACCTCATCTGGGTAAACCTGCAAAGTGTGTGTTCTTTATTGATTTCTTCAGCAAATGCTCTATATAGAAAAATTACATAGGTGAGGGAAAACTTCCTTCAACACTCAGCAATACTGCAAAACCCTTTTGCGCCCAACCGGACTCAGCCGAGCCCTCTCGGCCTCCTCCTATTGCACACTATGGAATCCGTACAAGCTCATATGACTTGTTGCACAAGCCCTCTATGCAGATTCTCACGGCCTGCTCGTGGAAATGCCGACCTAGAAAATCTGATGGCCGTACGGCCTCTTTTCCTCTATTGATCTGCATTGGAACTAAAAACTCTCAAGATAAACTCGCTAGTATGCAATTGCTGAAGAAAATACACACACTTCTGATGCCTTTTCGAACTGACTCCACTAGCTGCCTTATCTCCCCTTTATAATTTGACATGCGCGCCACAAAACACTAACAAGGCTGAGAATACCTTAAATTAATAGGTTGGGATCAAATTATAAATTGACTTTAGGAAAAAAAAAATATTCCTAAGTCAATACATAAGAAATAATTGAAAACTGCTAAAGTGAAATATGTTGGTCCCTCTGCTAGTCTAGACATCATGAACTAGGCAAAATTGTTGCTCTCTAACTCCAGTCAACACTACCTCTTAGAGAGAAAGGTGTTTTGTACTACACCTAGTTTATCTCTGAACTAGACAAATCTGCCCCTTGCCAGTGCCTTGGTCAGAATATTTGTTGTTTGCTCTTCTATGGGCACGTACTAGAGTCAAACTTTACCCCTCTTAAGACAATCTTTGATATGGTGGTACCGAATCTCGATGTGCTTGGAGCAGTCATGAAACACTGAATTCTAAGAGAGCTTAAATCACCTTTGATTGTCATAGTGTATGATTGTGGGGTCCAACTTCTGATTAACAACCCAACAAGTAGTTTCCTCAACCAAATGGTCTCGCAAGTTGCTAGGCTGGTAGCCATGTACTTAGACTCTGCTGAGCTCAATGCCACCGATATTTGCTTCTTGTTGAACCAGGAAACAATTGTTGACCCAATATTGAAGGTGCAACCTAAAGTGCTCTTCTCGTCTGTTGAGCCCCCTACCCAATCTACATCAGTGAAGCCCTAAAGCCTCACTCCATCAACCTGCCTGTACAACAACCCATAATCTATTGTGCCCATGAGATACCTCAACATGTGCTTGGCAACAACCCAATGCACTCTAGTTAGCTCAACCATGAATTGGCTCAACTAGTTAACTACGAAGCAAATGTCGGGTCGTGTGTTCACCAGATACATCAACGACCCAATAAGCTGCCTGTAAAGTGTGGCATCAACTCGCTCTACTCTGGTAGCATCCACCTTCCTCCAATTTGTGACTAGAGGCATGGTCATGGGCCTACAATCCTGCATGTGGAACCTCTTGAGAATCTCCTGTGTGTACTTGCCCTGTCATAAGAAATATCCCCAACAACATGCCATACCCCCAACCCAAGGAAATAGTGCATCAAACCTAAGTCCATCATCTCAAACTCCCTTGCAAGATCCTTCTTGAAAAATCCCAGATCAAGCTATCTACTCTTGTCAATATCAAGTCGTCCACGTAAAACACTAGAAAGACTGAAAGGCCTCCAACCATGCCCTCAGTGCCTACTTGAGCCAATAAAGAGCTCTCTTCAACCTGCAAACATGTGTGTCTTTGCTGAAAGGCTCAAACCCATCAAGCTTCTCGACATAAATCTCTTCCTCAACAACTCAATTAAGGAAGGCAATCTTCATGTCCGTTAGGTGGATGTTCCACCCCATCTGTGTTGCGATCCCCCATATGGTCCTAATGCACGAGTATCGGGCCAAGGGTGCAAATGTATTATCATTGTCTATCTCCTTTGTTGGTTTTGGGAAGCATCGGATGTGCTCTAGCTCCGAAATTTTGTGGAGGGGCTAGAACACATGAGATCTCCAAAACCCAGAATTCGTTTGGTGAAATTCCACCCGAATTGTATTTTATTAAAATATTTAATATTTTTAATGGGGTTCCTAAGTCTAAACTTAGGAAAATTAAAATATTAATGGTTATTAATAAAAATATGGGTGAGAAGCTTCTAAGAGACGAGGATCAAGTCTAATTTAATCTTAACCGTTGATTAGAGATTAGATCACGTTGGTTGGGGTCAGCTGGAGAACACACACACAGAGATTGAGGAAATCGATTTTTTGAGCTAAGAAGTTCTCAGACGGAAAATCGATTGGGGAGATCTTGCAACTGAGGGGCATGGATAGTTGGGGAATACTGACAAAGAGGTGGAGAGAAGCTTTTGGAGCCAGCGCAATAGCCAATAAGAAATGACGCTAGGCCAATCTGGGTCCACGCAGCCTTGACTCAGAGCTAGAAGGGCTAGCGTAGAGGAGAAAGTTGCCTTCCACACAGAAAGTCGAAACTGTCAGGGAACTGCCAAAACAGCCAAGAAAGTTGACGCATAGCCTCAGAGAGCTCCACGCAGTTACTGCAAAAGGGTAGCGCAGTTGTAGCCGGGACTAGCCAGTTTTGTTGCTGGATCAACCGGAATCTGTCAGGTGAAGTGAGGTAAAATTCACTCAGGTTTTCCGCCATTGTATTTCTCTGTCACTGGTTTGTCGAGAGGGCAACCAACATTTGTATTCAAAACTATTGCTTAATAATAAAGAACCCTTAGAGCTACTGCACCTATTTTCCCGCATTGGGTTTTTCCGAGGACGTTTAGTCCAAAAATAAGTGTGTCCTTTGTGTGAGTATCTCATTTATTTTTCAGTACTTGATCTGTATATTAGTGTAGGTTGCAGTGTATTTGCATTAATATTTTCTGAATATTTCTGAAAATAACTTGTTATAATGAAGAGCACAAGTAGGTAATGCACATCAGTTTACTGTAGTAGGATTTATGGTTTGTTAGATTCATAAATTTTCACACCCTCGACCTGGCAGAACCCTTTGGCCACAAATTTAGCCTTACACTTCTCCACACTCAAATTAACTATGTGCTTGATATTATACACCCAATGTGAACCAACCACTAATTTTCCAATTGGTCTTGGCACTATCCCCCAGACATCGTTCATCATGGTGGAAAATTACTCCTCCACCATAGCATCCCACCATACCTGCTAAGAGGTTGCCTCCTCGTAACAAGAAAGGTTTGATTCTATCAACTCAGTCATCAGTGACATACACACAGTGTATCTCTCTGATTGTTTACTATGTCTGAATATGGAGTTGGGGGATCCAACTCTCTCTTGAGCCTCCTTGATCAGCTGATATGCACATTTATCTTGTCCTTTCTGTGTGATGGGAGTCGTTGATTGAGTGGGCTCCACTCGCTCTGCTCTCTCCCCCTGCATTGTTTCCTCCTCTGTGTGTTGCTCGACCAACCAAACTACTGGTTGTGATGAAATTCAAGGAGCTATTTGAGCCTCCTATTTGGGCACGTACTGTTCCTTCTCCTATGTTGTACTTTGCTCATGCTGACTTCCTAAGAGCCCTTTCCTCCTCAAATTTCACATCACGCTTGATCATTGTCTTTCTGAGGGGATATACACCCAGTACACCTTAAACATCTCATCGTAGCCTACGAAAATCCGCTTCTTTGTTGTGCATTCTAGCTTCTTCCGGTTATTAGAAGGCACATGGCAGTAAATAAGACTGCCAAAACTTCGAAAGTGAGACATGTCAGGCTTCTTGCCTTTGAAAACCTCCTCAAGTGTGACTATGCTTTGCACCCTATGTTGTTAAAATCTGAAACTTCTATGCAGAAACTTAAAAATTCTTTTAAAAAACTTGAAAGTTCTATGCAGAAAACTGAATGTACTTTGTAGAAAGCTTAATATACTTTGCAGAAAACTAAATGTTCTATGTTGTTACAATTACTTAAGGATCATATGAAGACAGTCAAGCACAAATATGAGATGTTGAGATTTAGGACCAATGACCAAGGCAAAACCCCTCCAGGGAGAAAACCCAAATGATTCTTCTATTAGATTTCTTCAATTGTTCAGCAAAGTACACACACAAAGAGAGAGAAAGAGGGAGAGAGAGAATGAGAATGAATAAAGTCACCAATGTCTGATCAACTTGCAACTGAAGTGCTCTTGCTCTTTGCTCGAAGATCTCCTCCTCTTGATCAGATCTTGTCCTCCACAATTGTTGTCCTCCACAATTGCTACATCTCTTCCCTTGCTCTTACTCTTTCTATTCACTTGCTCTCTCACTTCTCTTGCACACATTGATCATTTTCTCTCCTTCTTCACAATTGATCTGAAAATCACTCGTGAGTGATCTCAGTTAAATAAATAATGAATGAAGGTATTACAGACTCATGTGCTGGTATGTGACTCACTTGCTCTCTCACTTCTATGCAGAAACTTAAAAATTCTTTTAAAAAACTTGAAAGTTCTATGCAGAAAACTGAATGTACTTTGTAGAAAGCTTAATATACTTTGCAGAAAATTAAATGTTCTATGTTGTTACAATTACTTAAGGATCATATGAAGACATTCAAGCACAAATATGAGATGTTGAGATTTAGGACCAATGACCAAGGCAAAACCCCTCCAGGGAGAAAACCCAAATGATTCTTCTATTAGATTTCTTCAATTGTTCAGCAAAGTACACACACAAAGAGAGAGAAAGAGAAAGAGAGAGAATGAGAATGAATAAAGTCACCAATGTCTGATCAACTTGCAACTGAAGTGCTCTTGCTCTTTGCTCGAAGATCTCCTCCTATTGATCAGATCTTGTCCTCCACAATTGCTACATCTCTACCCTTGCTCTTACTCTTTCTATTCACTTGCTCTCTCACTTCTCTTGCACACATTGATCATTTTCTCTCCTTCTTCACAATTGATCTGAAAATCACTCGTGAGTGATCTCAGTTAAATAAATAATGAATGAAGGTATTACAGACTCATGTGCTGGTATGTGACTATGTTATTTTAGGCAATGGATCGATCAGATTGCGAAATACACAGACAGTAAGCAATACAAGAACACAACACATTAATAAGGAGTTCACCCTATTCTCCAGGGCTACGTCTCTGGTCGAGCTCTCAATGGTGGCCTTCTCTTATTGTGTCTTTAAAGCAGAGATTTACAATGAGGAGCTCAATTTGAGTCTCCTGAAACAGATAGTGCTTGGTAGGGTGGTTCTTGGATTCCCCAAGCCACTAGAGTGCACAGACTCTTTTCCCTTCCAAGTCTTGACCTCTCTGGTCTTTAATGGGAGGAGCCCAATGTGGTGCTCAATTCCCGACAGATCCTCACAGGGATTGCTTGAACCTCTCAAGCCTTATGTCTGCTCGATGCTGCCTTAGGTCAACTCGACTCTCTATTTTTCTGCTTCTTGCTTCACTGTCTCTTTCGCCTTTTCTTTCACTGTTTTTCTTCTTTGGTTCTTCCTTTCTCTTCTCTGTTCTATTCTGTGTCTATTCATGGCTTAAAGCCAATTTGTCCTTGTCTGTTCGCTTCCTCTTCCGCCCTTCGGATCGCCCACTGTTATTCGCTTAGAGTTCCATGCCTCTGCGTCATCGCCAACGTCTCACAGGGAGTGGCCACTTGTCCTCTCACAAACTGCGCCAGCTCTTCCTTGACGGTTCGGTATTTCGGTTACACTGTCGAATGACTCATCCGCCATCTCAGCGGTCAAATCGAACTTCAGACTTTTATATGCCACAGCTTAATTCCCCTGTCAAATCCGATTTCTCCATCGGGCGCAATCTCCGCCGTCAGATCTGGAGTCCCCAGATCCTACGGTGTTCGCTCATTTCGCGCGGTTGACTTGCTCGACCGTTAGCGCGCAATGAGAGGCGGTTTTCTCTCTCATCCGTCGGACACGCGTCGTGCAATGAATGGAATCGCTCGTTTTCTGCCAAATCCGCTTACCACCCAAGGATGCCTCCGATATACCGCCGGTTTTGGAGCGCGGGACCCGCCTTTCGCCTTAGCGCTTTCCTTACGGTTCCCTGACTTCCCATGCGACCGAGCGCTCAGGGCTTTTCCTTTTCGAGGGCTTTTGCCCAGCAAATCAGAAATGGCCTCAGTTTCCCGATCTGGGCTTCCTAACTGCCAGTTTTGCCTCCTGCGTGGTCTCCATGGGCCTCGGTCAGCGTGCTTTGACCGAGGTCCTCGTCGTTCCTTGCTGGCTGCAAACTGCCACTATCCAGAGGTCTTCCTAATACTCTTTGTTCTAAAATTCGAAGTCTGTCCTAATTTGATACAGTCATGGCACTTTGATAATTGTCATGGATCCAATTCGGATCAACAATGAACATGCTACACTCAACTCTCACTTGCTCTTGCTTAAATAGATGAAAAAAGAGAGGAGTTACAAAATGAATTCATACCTTGAGCCAACAATAGGAGAATCGAATTCCATGAGCGCAGAGTTACTTGAGGAGAAGTCTAACTCATCCCAAGAATAGAGAGAGAGGTACACTTGTTTTGAGGAGTTACAATTTGAATTAGGGAGAGAGAGAGTAACACTTGGACATGAGTGAATATTTAGTGAGAGTTACAAATCGAATTGAGTGTGAGAGTTACAAGTGCATTTAATGAGGAAGAGTTACACTTTGGCCATACATGTTCCATGCAAGTATCTAAGTACATGTTTTGCAGCAATCCAGCGGGCATGAAAGGGATCAATCATATGTTGACTTAAAGTGTTTACAGCAAAGCATATGTGAGGCCTAGTGTTTACCAAAAACATCAAAGCACCAATGAGTTGTCTATACTCTGTGGGATTCGCCAGATTAGGTCCTGCAGCTTTGGCACGTAATTTCTTAAAGTTCATTTCCATAGGAGTATTAATGGACTTACATTCTACCAAAGCAAATCTTTCAAGAAGCTTAGCAACATATTTTCTTTGAGAAATATAAATTTCACCGAGTCTTTGCTAGACCTATAGACCCAGAAAGTAATGCATCAAACCAAGGTCTTTCATTTCAAATTCAAAAGCAAACTCCCTCTTACGTTGGAGGATAACAAGTTCTCCTCCTATCAAAAATAAATCATCAACATACAATACCAAAATCAAAGGTATACCTTAGACAGTCTTGCAGTAGAGGTTTGGATCTACACTGCTTTTGGTGAAACCAAGTTTCATCGGGTAGCTATCAATGTCAGCATACCAAGCTCTTGGAGCTTGCTTCAGCGCATATAAGGCTTTCTTAGCTCTGCATACATGAGTTTCCCTGTCATGCTCTTCAAAGCCTTGTGGTTGTTCCACAAATAACTCTTCCTTGAGGAAGCAATGCAAGAAAGAAGTTTTCACGTCCATTTCGTGAAGATTCAATCCCTGGCTAGCAGTGAAGGCAACAATAGATCAAATAGTAGTTTATCGAGCTACAAGTGCAAAAATCTCATCATAATATATTCCCTCTTTCTAAGAAAAACCCCTAGCTACAAATCTAGCCTTATATTTTTCAATACTACCATCTGCACCATGTTTAATCTTAAACAATCATTTGGAAGTGATAACAGTTTTACCTTGAGGCCTAGGAACCACTTCCCAAACATCATTTTGAATGATGGACTCGTATTGTTCAAGAACCTTATTGTCTAAGACTTGATGAGGAGTTTTGTTTTGCACATAAACAGCAATATTTGCAGCTTCTCCCCACAGAAACTTTGATAGCTTTTGATCATGCAACTTGGCTCTAACCGCTTACATAATGGTTTTGTTCTTCCTCTCAGCCACACCATTTTGTTGTGGATTGCACGGCACAGTGGTTTTTTGCTTTATTTCGACATCTTTGAAAGCTTTGATCAGCTTTCCAGTTTGATTTTCAATCACAACCTTGAAATCTCTAAACATGTCAAATGTTTCACCTTTCTTTTTCAAAAAGAATATCCATGATTTACAAGAAAAATCATTAACAAAAATCATGAAATATAAGTAGCCACCAAGAGAAGTAATAGGCATAGTTCCACATAAATCAAAATGTATGAGTTGAAGTTCCTAACTAGTTTTTGTTATGCTTGAACGGAATGGTCCCTTTACATGCTTTCCACTTGCACATCCTAGGCAAACTCCTTCATGATCCATTCTGATCAAAGGCATTCTAGAAACCATCTTCCTTACATGAGGTAAGGCTTTGTATTGTCGGTGAGCGAATCTTTGTCCCATAGCTCACCTTGAAGATCGGTATCATGGATCAGTGTGTGAATGGGTTTATCATTGACTTTGTAAAGCCCTCCACATCTTGATCCAAGACTGAAGGTTTCTCTCATATTTGAGTTCAAAGGCCAAGTTAGAACGTTTCTATTAATAAAAGCAACTTTCATTCCTCTATCTTCTAGAGCAAATATGGATACAATATTATTTTTCAAACCAGGTACATACAAAACTTCTTGCTGAAAAATAGAATTGTCGTCATCTAACTGAAATGAAACCAAACCATAACCTTTAACTTGGTGAGTAGAATTATCTCCAAAGATAACATTTAAATTAGTCTCCCTCTTAACTAGATTAGAGTGTTTGTTTGTAAACAGTAAAATGTTTGGAAGCACCACTATCAACTAGTCAATGATTAAATGAATCTGCAGAAGAAGAACTGAAAAGAGCATAAACAAGAAAATATTTTGATTGAATTTCTGCTGCATTATTTCTATACCTTAGATCTCTTGTTTTCTTATGATGGCCTTTTTTCTTTATTTTCAGAAGTGTGTTTTCTATAATCATATATGTTTTTGAATCTAGGTGCTCTTCTTCTTTCTCTACAGTCACGAGCAAAATGACAATGTTTTTGACAGTTAAAGCATCTAACTTTTGACATGTCTAGATTTCCTTTGAAGGAATCATTTGATTTGAAAGCAGATTTCTTTGAAAATTGATGAGAACCTTTATTACCTTTCTTTCTCTTGTCATAGGTTGAAAATGCAGGAGGTTCTCCTTCTTCATGATAGGAAACTCTCCCTCTGGAGATCATTCTTGCCTCCTCTTGAATACACTTTCCTAGGAGCTCATTAAATGTGGAAATAGTGTTGATATTGCTGATGGTGGTGATAAAAGTCTCCCAAACAGGAGAAAGGCCTCCAAGCACAGTCAACACCATTTCTTTGTCAGGTACAATTTCACCGACTATTGACAGTTGATTTCTGATTTTCGTCATTCTTAGGAAGTATTCCTTATTTTGGCCATGTTAAAATCTGAAAGTTCTATGCAGAAATTTAAAAATTCTTTGCAGAAACCTGAAAGTTCTATGCAGAAAGTTGAATGTACTTTGCAGAAAGCTTAATGTACTTTGCAAAAACTGAATGTTCTATGTTGGGACTTGAAAGTACTTTGCAGAAAACTAAATGTTCTATGTTGTTACAATTACTTAAAATGCAGATTTCTTCTTCAAAACTTTTCAGATCAACAATTGTAGATAGAACATAAACTTAAGGATCATATGAAGACATCCAAGCACAAATATGAGACACTGAGATTTAGGTCCAATGACCAGAGCAAAACCCCTCAAAGGGGAAAACTCAAATGGTTCTTCCTCTATTAGATTTTTTCAATTGTTCAATGAAGTACAAAGAGAGAGGGAGTGAGAGTGAATGAATAAAGTCACCAATGTTTGATCAACTTGCAATTGAAGTGCTCTTGCTCTTTGCTTGAATATCTCCTCCTTCTCTTGATCAGATTTTATCCTTCACACTTGCTCCAGCTCTTCCATTTCTCTTGCTCTTCACTTGCTCTCACACTTCTCTTGCTCTTGCACACACTCAACACTCGCTTCACAATGATCATGCTACACTCAACTTTCACTCGCTCTTGCTTAAATAGATAGGAAAGGAGAGCAGTTACAAAATAAGTTCATGCCTTGAGCCAACAATAGGAGAATCGAGTTCCATGAGGGAGGACTTACTTAGGAGTAGTGTAACTCATCCCAAAAATAGAGAGAGAGGTACACTTGTCTTGAGGAGTTACAATTCGAAGTAGGGAGAGAGAGAGAGAGAGTTACAATTAGACATGAGATAACATTTAGTGAGAATTACAAATCAAATTGAGTGAGGGAGTTACAAGTGCATTTAATGAGGAAAAGTTACACTTTTGCCATACATCGAACTAGTGAGGGAGAGTTATATTCTCTTAAGTGTGGAGTTACTACTATTTTATTCCAAGAGAGAGATTCAAATTGCCAAGTAAGAGATTTTCAATATAATTGACCTATTCCATGAGACTATTGAGAATTTGTTTTTATTAATCCATTAAAGGTGAATGACTTTAGACTATTTTATAAATAACAATATCATAATAATAATAATACTAGTAAGGATAAAATATTAATTCTTGACTTGTATAATCATGATTGATTTGATTTTAAAGTGGATTCCATATGTCGAGATCATCCTTAATCATTTAGACATGACTTTATATTTTTGGAAAGTCACTTCCAAATTGGGATGTAACTTACTATTTTGAGAAAGTCATATTAGAATTGTTAGAAATGAAATTTTATTATATGTGGTTCAAACAAAATTGAAACATATGATTTCTTATAGGAAAAATTCATCCCTGAGCTGCCAAATTTTAACATCTGTGGGCTCCTGTTCTGCAAAAAGACTGCAGTGTTGCATGCCCCTGCCCAATGAAACATTAGCATCCCCTAGTCACGCAACATGGCCTTAGCCGCTCCAACAATGCTCTGGTTTTTGCGCTTAACCACCCCATTCTACTGAGAGTAATAAGTTGTAGTGAGTTCTCTCCTGATGCCTGACTTGGTGCACAAGTCTTTGAAGGCATTGAAGATGTACTACCCATCATTGTCTGACTTCAGCGCCTTGATCTTTTTACCTTCTAGTTCTCCACCAAGGCTTTGAACTCCACAAACATCGAGAATACTTCATCTTTCTTCTTTGTGAAGAAGATCCAAGTCTTTCTCGAGTGGTCATCAATGAAGGTGACATATTATTTGTATCCCATAAGGGACGGAGAGGAAAATGGTCCGCAGACATCCAAATGAACTAGTTTCAAGATGTTCTTAGCTATGTTGTCTCTGCTAAGGAAGGATGTCTTAGCATAATTGCCAAGTGTGCAACCCTTGCACATGTCATGCTAGTCTATACTGCAATGTGTCATCCCTGTGGCAATCTCTCTAAGAATCTTCAGCGCTCCATGGTGTAAGTGATCCATATGCCTATGCCAAAGATCCCTAAGGTCACAACTCTACTCATTGCCTCCTCCGCTACTCAAGGTTGTGGATGTCTCAAACTGAAGCCTGTAGAGGTTCTTCAACCTAACTCCAATCTTCTTGGTTGCTCCAAAGTTGGAAGGCTTGATAAAGGCCTTTCCTCTGCTGAAGATAACCTCATAACCCTTGTTTTCCAAGGTTGAGACTAAAACAAGGTTTTTCTTCAAACATGTGACGTAGAGGACATCTTTGAGGTAGAGAGGATTCCCAGACTCCCTCTCAAACTTGACAGTACCCACACCCTTGGCTACGTACCTGCCATCATCTCCCAGCTCTATGTGAAATTGCATGTCCTTTTCAGTCAACTGGCTGAAATACTCCTTGTTCCTGGTCATATGATAGGATGCTCCACTGTCAATATACCATACGCTGCTAGCCACTGAGCTCACCATACAAGCTATGAGTGAGAACTTCCTCTCAATGTGAGAAGAGAACTCCTCCACCTCTGCTAATGCGGCCACTTGGTCCTTCTTGGACCCCTTCTTCATGTTTGGACATTTGGTTATGTAGTGTCCAAACCAATGGCAAGAAAAGCACTTTATCTTGTTGCAATCTTTCTTCTTCTTCTCACCTCTAGAGTTGGACTTAGCTCCCCCTGCGTCTTTCTTGCCCTAGGCCTTCCCCCTTTGCTAGCTAGTGCAGAGTTCTCTTCTTCCTCTATCTTGACATGACACTTGAATCTAGTCTGCTTCTGAATCTCCTCCTAGACACAATCACTCCATGGTCACTGTGAATTCGAAAGCTTCTCTCTGCCACTCACTGGATCAGTGAATATTTCCAATGACTTGGGAAAACCCAACAGTGCAAAATTGACAAGGCCTCTGCCCGAGACTGTCTCCCCAACTCCACTATCTCATCCCTCACTTGGGTGAACCTAGTGAGATATGAGACCACTAACTCATACCTCGCCATCCTAATGTTTCTACGTTTGTCTCTGAGTACCAGCTTCCTAGCCTCACTAGACCCCTGGTACGGCCCTACGATGGCTTCCCATAGAGCCTGAGTTGTCTTCTTTCTGAACAGGTGAGGTATGATATGATCCTTGACTCCTTCAAGGATAATTCTTCTAGCCTTTGTGTCTTTCTTATTGTGATGAGCCAGTTGTTGAGGATCAATTGGTTGTGTTGGTGGACTGTCCTCAAAGTCCCAATCTCCTTGCCCCTCCAACACTGCACCAATCTTCTCCCTCTAAGAACAAAAATTTGAGGCCACATCAAGATGGTCCTCAACACTCAGCCCCAAATATGCCATGTATTTTCGTGCTACTCAAAAAACCCTTGAGCAGAGAAACTCTAAGAAAACCCTAACACCGGTCGATTTCAAAAAAACCCTAGCATAGTTGCTCCCTGATAAATTGTGTTTTCTCTATCTTTAACTTGCTCTTGAGCAAGTAAACATAGCTTATTGGTCCTCAATCAGAGACTAAGCTCTAACACCATGTTAGTTTTTAATACCCAACTATTAATTTAATAAATTTTCTAAAATGGAGGAATTGAAAACTGATCTTTCAAATGCATTTACTAAATATGTTGAGTATTCTAACTGAATATTTGTAGTGGAAATAAACTTTGAAGACAAGCACATTAAAATATAAACACCAGAAATATTAATATACCCAGGAAAACCCAACTGGGGAAAACTTACAAAGTGTGTGTTCTTTATTAATTTCTTCAACAATTGCTCCCTATGGAAAAATTACAGGGATGAGGGAAAACTTCCCTTAACACTCAGCAATCCTCCAAAACCCTTCTGTGCCCAACCAGACTCGGCCTAGCCATCTTGGCCTCCCTCTGTTGCACATTACAAAATTCGTACTAGCTTGTACAACTTGCTACGCAAGCCCTCTGCGCAAATGCTCATGGCCGGCTCCTGGAAATGCCAAGCTAAAAAATTTGATGGTCGTACAACCTCTTTTCCTCTATTGATCTGCGCTAGAACTAAAAACCCTAGGACTGAACTCATCGTTCTACAATTGTTGAAGAGAACACACATTTCTGATGCCATTTTGAACTGACTCCACTAGTTGCATTATCTCCCATTTATAACTTTACCTAGGCCCCACAAAACACTCACAAGGCTAAGAATACTTTAAAATAATAGGCTAGGATCAAATTAATTGACTTTAGAAAAAACAATTTTTCCCTAAGTCGATACAAAAGAAATAATTAAAATATTCTAAAGTGAAATCTATGGGTCCCTCTGCTAGTCTAGACATCATGAACTAGGCAAAACTCCTTGCTTTCTAACTCCATTCAACACCGTTGATCTTGAAATGGTGACATTTAATCTCAGGCATTGAGATCTAGGGTTGAGGATTTTGGTCATTGATGAGAAATAAAAGGACAAAAGTTGAGTGATGAGGCATGCAATTCTTCATGAGATTTGGAGAAGAGGACAAAGAGAGCCAAGCGAAGAAGTTTAGCAAGAGGAGCCGAGCTGAATAGAAAGAGAGCAATCCGTACAACAGCTAAGAGAGGGCACAAATCCCTAGGAGCAGCACAAAAATCAAGGCAAGTATAGCACAAGTTTTGAGGTGTTGTTCAACATTCAATGCACAACAAGCAGCACAAAAATCAAGGGCTAGTACAGTGCATTTAATGTGCAGGCCATACAGCAATGGCCATGGTTTCAAGGGCTAGATGGAAACGAATTTCAAGGGTTGTATAGCATAAACACAAAAGAGGAGACAAGGAATAAAATACTTATCTTTTGGTAAATGATGGATGCTCCCTCTTAATCCAACCTCGAGGGATAACTACAACTTATAAAAAAAAATGTCTTAACACAACATGTTAGACCTACAAATTTTAGAAAAACATAATGGAAATTCAGAACTTAAAATAGAAGACCAAGGGAAGATATGTGAAAGGAAAAACTTAGTAGTATAAGTCATTTACTTCTGATTCTTCTTCAGTCTTCTTCTTCTTAGATGGAGATTCATCAATGATATTTCCTTGATCCCTATTTCTTTTCTTATTTCTTGGATTCTCAGGGCAATGACATTGGTAATGTCTCATTTTATGGCAATTGTAACATTCAACGATGGATAGGTCCATTTCCTTTTTGGTCCTTTGAACTTTTTGAAGGTTCCCTTCTTCTTGTGATGAGCAGAATAAGCATTCGAGGTGTTTTCATCTTCATTCTCCTTCTTGTTATTTACCATCAATATTTTGGCTTCTTCTTGACTACATGCATTCCACATTTGTTCAAATGTTGGAGTATCCTTCCAACTGTTAAGTATTGATGCAAAAGCACTCAAAGATTTAGGTAGTCCTAGAAGGGCAGTAATTACAAGCTCCTTTTCTGGGACAACTTCATTTATTGCTTGGAGTTCATATATGATTCTAGATATCCTTATAAAGTATGATGAAACAGTATCACCATTTGTCATCTTAACAGTTTTTAGTTCATTCTTGAGGCTTATTCTTTGACCAATGTTCTTGATTGTGAATAACTTGGAGAGAGCCTCATACATTTCTTGAGCAGAATTTATGTTGGATATGTATGGAATTAAGTTATCCTTAACTCCATCCAATATTAGATTCATAACCACGATTTCAAGTTCTTGTTGAAATTTGATGACAAAAAAAATTTCCTACAATCCGAACCCGGTTTTAATTTCACCTTATCACTCCCATTCAGTTAAATTCCCTTTCCCATAAACATACATTCAACATATAGAATTCTGGAAATGAAATTTTCAGATTAAAACACATGGGACTGTCAACACATGCTGAAAATAAATATGGACATAACCAGACCAGCAACACACATAAAAATACACACAAATTTTTGGTCAACTTAGACCCAGGGAAAACCCCTTCAATATCCTCTGAGGAAAACATGTTAGAGAGCTCATCAAATTTATTTATCTTTCAAGTTCAGGAAAAATACATTTGCAAACAAAACAAAACAACAAAATACAACTTATCTCTTCATCTCAAGACTCCTTGAAAACCGTGCCCACTTTGCCTCAGTTTTTGTGCCCACTTGAAGTTGAAAATATGTATTGTACGGATACAATTTGTACAGACTGTACAAAAAAAAATTCAAAAAAAATTCAAAAACTTCTCTCAAACAGCGTGCAACTCACAACATTCAATGTTGTTCGTACTGTACCTTCTGTTGTCTTCTAAACCTTGATTTCCATAACTAACTTTGCCCAAAAATCACTCCTTCAGCTCGCTGCAACAAATTTCTCCTTCAGAACTTTTCTCCAACTCTCAACCTCCTTTCTCCAATCTGCTCTTGAAGAATGAATGCAGACTCTCTTTTCTTTTCCCCCTTTTGTTTCCTTAAATGACTTTTGGGCAACTAACTTTGCCCAAAAATCACTCCTTCAGCTCGCTGCAACAAATTTCTCCTTCAGAACTTTTCTCCAACTCTCAACCTCCTTTCTCCAATCTGCTCTTGAAGAATGAATGCAGACTCTCTTTTCTTTTCCCCCTTTTGTTTCCTTAAATGACTTTTGGGCAACCCTAAGATCGAATGGCTCAGATTCATTTAGATCAAGGGATGAGAATAAATGTGCATTTAATTCTCACTTTTTATTTTTTAACTCACCCATTAAATAAAGTACCCACATTGTACTTTATGTCTAAAGTCACTTTTCACTTTATAATTTAACATTGACTTTACCACTTATAAAGTCACTTTCACTTTATAAAGTCACACTTAGGAAAAGAATTATTTTGGACACTTTTCCCTAGGTAGAGACTAACCCATGGGAAACCACTTGTCCAAGGTACTTTAAAAATCAACACTCCCTCTTACCGAGGAGAGTGTTTCTCACCACACCCATTTTGTACTTGAAATGGACATGCTTTCCTCTTGGCAAGGACTTCGTGAGAACATCGGCCACTTGCTCATCTATTGATATATACTCCAGCTTCACTACCCCATTTTGAACATAGTCCCTGATGAAATGATATCTGATGTCAATGTGTTTTGACTTGTCATGAGACACTGGATTCTTCGTGAGTTTAATGCAACTCTGATTATCACAGTGAATAACCATATGTCTCAACTCTTTATCAAATAGGCCATACAACAACTTGCGAAGCCAAATGGCCTCACAATTAGCCTGGCTAGTAGCCATATACTATAACCATCAGTCTCAACTCCTGATCAAATAGGCCATACAACAACTTGTGAAGCCAAATGGCCTCACAACTAGCCTGGCTAGCAACCATATACTCAGTCTCAGAAGAGCTCAAAGCAACTAACTTTTGCTTTCGACTGAACCACAACATAACTGCCGAACCAAATCCGAAGCAACACCTTGAAGTGCTTTTCCTGTCAGAAGCACAGCCTGCCCAATCCGAATCTGTGTAACCTGCCAACCTCACTCCATTTCCCCACCTATAGTCCAAACCATAATCAACAGTCCCCTGCATGTAGCGAAGAATGTGCTTTGCAACTACCTAGTGCACCTTCCTCGGCTCAACCATGAACTGGCTATGTGTGTTCACTGCAAAGGATATATCTGGCCTAGTGTTGACCAGATACATCAAGGACCCAATAAGTTGCCTATACAATGTGGGATCCATCAAACTAGAATCTGAAGCATGAAGCTTCTTCCCGTTGGTGATCATGGGTGTAAACATGGGTCTACAGTCTGGCATGTGAAATCTGCTCAACACATCCACAGCATAATGCCCCTGCCCCAGAAAGATATGCCCCTCCTCCTGCCACACCTCAAGCCCCACAAAGTAATGCATCAGCCCAATGTCCTTCATCTTGAACTCCATATCAAGATCCTCCTTGCAACCACTATTCAGTCCCTCTGCCCCAGTAATGAACAAGTCATCAACATGCAACACAAGAATGAGCGAATCATCCCCTATAACAATGTAGTATAGGTTCAGATCTACATCACTCTTCATGAAACCCATCTGCTGCAAGTAAGTATCAATCCTCGAATACCAAGCTCTCGGAGCTTGCTTAAGTCCGTAAAAGTGCTCGCCTCAACCAGGGTACATGGGTCTCCCGCCCAAGTACCTCAAAGCCTTATGGCTGCTCAACATACATCTCCTCCTCTATAACTCTGTTCAAAAATGTGGTCTTCACATCCATCTGATGGATTTGCCAACCCATTTCTGCAGCAATAGAAATAAGGGACCGGATAGAAGTGTATCGAGCTACAATAACAAAGGTCTCATCATAGTCAACTCCCTTTATCTGTGAGAACACTCTAGCCACAAACCTCGCCTTAAACTTCTCAATGCTGCCATCCGCAACATGATTGATCTTGTAGGGCCACCTGGAAGTCACAACTGACTTGCCCTCAGGACTAGGCACCACTTCCCAGATATTGTTCTTAATGATAGAGGCATACTCCTCCACCATAGCCTCTCTCCATACATCCTAGCCGGCACCCTTCTCATAGCTAGTAGGCTCAGAGTCAACAATGCTAGTAGCCTTGGCTACATAACTACAAAACCGCTCAGGTGGCACACTCTCCCTATTCACCCTCTTCGGAGGACCAACAAACTCTGCTTCCTTCAAGGTGTCTTGAAGCCACTTGGGCCTCCTCTTCCCTGAAGAAGCTTCCCCATAGGGAACCTCATTCTCTGCCCCCCCAGTCTAGTGAACCTGAAGGTCTGCCAACTAACCCTGGTGTGCTTGTACCAGCACCTATCCTCAAAGAACCTGTACTGGCACCTGTGCCTGTGTCAGCTGAAGTGCCATGTGAACTTTGTACCAGTGGACTCCTAGAGAAGTGCTCGGTGAACTCGCCACTAGTGCCACAGATGTCACTGACACTGAAGTACCTCATGTACCAGTCGATCCAAAACCCTGAGGTCCTGCTCCCTAGACCTAACCTCCCCGTTGAGGAGAAGTTTGCGACTCTCTCTCATCATCCTCCCGTGATCTCCGATAGGCCCTCTCCTTGAATTTCACATCCCTCCTAATCACCACTCTTCGTTTAGAAGGAATGAAGATCCGATAGGCCTTCGAAGTCTCGTTGTAACCCATAAATATACCCTTCTTTGCCATGGGTTCCAGCTTCGTCCTCTGCTCCTTGGGGATCTAAGAATATGTGAGACATCCAAAGATACGAAGATGTGCCACATGAGGCTTCTCTCCAGTGAAAGCCTCCTCCAAATTCATATTCCCCAATACTCTGTGAGGACTCCTGTTCTGAAGATAAACAGCAGTATTACAGGGCTCAGCCCACAAAAACAAAGGCAACTCTTGATCATGAATCATCGCTCTAGCAGCCCCAACAATAGCTCTGATTTTCCTTTCAGACACCCCATTCTGCTGGGGGTTGTAAGGCTCTGTGAACTCTCTCCTAATGCCCTCCTATGCACAGAAGTCAGAAAACCCACCATCAGTGTACTCACCACCATTGTCTGACCTCAAGGCCTGAATCTTCCTACCTGTCTACTTTTCCACAAGAGCTTTGAACTCTTTAAAGCGACTGAAGACCTCACCCTTGGTCTTCAGGAAATATATCCAAGTCCTCCTAGAGTAGTCATCAATGAATATTACATAATACTCATAACCACCCAAAGACACATGAAACATACAGCCACTAACATCAGTATGAATCAAGTCTAGTATACTTGTAGATCTGTTGTTGCTCGCGGGGAATGGTAACTTGGTGTACTTGCCCAAAGCACACCCTCTGCAGACCTCATAATGCTCGACACTGAAATCAAGAACTCGAGTAGTGATCTCCCTCAGTACTCTCAAAGCTCCATGATGCATATGTGCCATCCTCCAGTGGCATAACTCACACAAGTCTCTACCACTGGTGGTACTAGTTTGAGTGCTTACCAGATGTGCTACTCACCAATGCTCTTGCCGACTGAACACTGAACCCGTATAGTTTCCCAGAGCAGACTCCAATCACTTTGGCCGAAGTGATGGAAGCTCCCTTGAGATGCATCAATACCTACCCTCCTAAGAAAGTGACGTCGAACCCCTTCTCCTCCATAGCAGACACTAAAATCAAATTCTTCTTCATCCCCGGAACATACAAAACATCCATGACCTTCAAAGGAAGCAAAGACTCCCTCTCAAAGGTCACAGTCCCCACACCAACAACTCTCGCAGTGCAGTCATCTCCTAGTACAATCTCAATATCAAGTGCTCTCTTTGCAAGCTCTAAAAAGAACTTCCATGCACCTGTCATATGGCGGGAAGCCCCGATGTCTATGTACCACACATCGGATGATGTACTCCTACTAGATGTAGAAGTAATAAATGCAAAGTCCTGGTCAAACTATGAAGCAAACTGCTTGTTGAAATTTGGTACCGGAGGCCAGGTGGTTCCCTTAGGCTTTGATCTTTGGCCTAGGGAAAAGTGTCCAAAATAATTTAATTTTTCTCCTAAAGTAACTTTATAATTTTTATAAAGTTAAATCTAATTTAAAAGTGACTTTAAGTTTACTAAGTCTAATTTTAAAGTGACTTTTATAAAGTCAATGAAAAATTAGAAAGGAAAAGTGACTTTGGAAATAAATAACTAAGTGGGTCTTTATTAAAGTGGGGTAAATTAAAAAATAAAAAGTGAGATTTAAATGAGCATTTAATCTCAGCCTTAGATCTCAATCTATTTCAGCCATTGGATTTAGGGATCACCCAAAAGTCACTTGGGGTTAGATTAAAGGACGAAAAGGAGGAAAAGGTTATTCATTCTTTCATGAGCAGATTGGGAGAAGGAGAGCAAGAGAGATTTCTGAGCAGGGAGGAGAAGGACACAGCAGCTTGGCACACATTCCAAGGCAGCAGTTGAGCAGATTTGTACAGCTGATTCAGCACAGAGTGAAAGGCAGATTTTGGCACGATTTTCAAGTAGTGGTTTGCACAAAAATCGAGGAGCAGTTTGCTGGTTTTTCTGCATGCAAAACGAAGGCCATACATCAGCATTTAATGCTGAAAGTGGGCACGAAAATCGAGGAGGCCGTACAGCATTTATTGATGTCTTGTTTGTTGTAATTTCCAGATTGCTGTGAGGCACGGGAAAAGAGATAAGTTGTAAATTTGCTTGCTGATTTTTGCTGAATATTTCTCACTGTAAAAAGGCAATTTTCAGAAATAAAGAAGAGCTCTCAAACTAGTTTTTCCCAAGAGTTGTAGGGGGTTTTTCCAGGGTCAAGTTGACCAAAAATCTCAGTGTTTAAATGTATTTTAATGGCTGTTTATTACTGCTGATTTTTATTTCTGCAATTTCCAGCATTTTGTAAAATTTCCAGAATTTGTGTTTTCAGCAATATTTATTTTTTTTCAGCTTGTTAAATGTATGGTTATGGGAAAGGGCATTTAACTACATGGGAGAAATAAGGTGAAACTGAAAATCGGGGTGGGAAAACAGAAATTTCTACATGGTATCAGAGCTTGAGTGCTGAAGGACAGTTTGGGACAGCAAAAGGAAAAATTACAGCTGCTGATTTTTCACTCAGAAAATTCTAGCAAGCTGATTTTTTCATAAACAGCAGTTTTATCTTTACTACAGCAGTGCTATTTTTTAGTTTTAGGACAGCAGGATGTCATTGGGATTGAGGGTGGAGGATAGGTTGAATGGGCATACAAATTACAGCGTTTGGAAGGAGAGAATGCAGAGTATCTTTGAGGAGGCAGAAGTCTGGGATATCATGGTACATACCACACAGAACCTTGTTGTTGTGCCTACTGATGCTACTCAGTTGACAGCTTATAATAAAAAGAACAACAAGGGTAAGAGGCTGATTCTAGACGGAATCAAAGACCATTGCATTCCTCATGTGAGAGGAAAGAGCAATGCCCATGAGATGTGGACAGCATTGTCCAATCTCTACCAGAGTACCAATGAGAACCGGAAGATGGTCCTGAAGGAGAAGCTGAAGAACATTAAGATGGGTAATGATAGTGCAGTTGGATATCTCACAAAGATTACTAATGTGAGATATGAGTTGGCAGCGATTGGAGAGGCCATTCCACCCACTGAGTTGGTGCGGATTGCAGTGAATGGCCTCCCCCGTTCATGGTTGAACCTTGCTGATGGGGTTTGTGCACATGAGACCCTTCCCACATGGGAGAGGTTTTGGGATGATTGCATTCAGACAAAGATCAGGAAAGGTCAGCTTGGGGCAGCCAAGCCAGTTGAGCAAGATGAGGATGTAGCACTGGTGGCAGGAGGCAAGAAAGGCAAAGGGAAGAAGCAGGCTTCCACAAACAATGGTGGGGGCAAAGGCAAAGGTAAAGGTAAACAGGGGAACACACAGAAGGACTATTCCAAGGTGAAGTGTTGGAATTGTCAAAATATGGGACACTATGCAGTTGTGTGTCCGGAGAAGAAGAAGAAGAAGGGGAAGAACCAGGACGTCGCAGCTTTAGCAGAGATTGAGGACTTTGCAGGTCGTTTTGACCGGGAGTTTGCGTTCACTACGTGTGAGTCCTCTAGTGCAGGATCACCTGCCACACAGGTTCAGAGGGAGCATGTTTTTCCCTCGATTAGCGGAGCATCTTCAGGTATCTGGTATGTGGACAGTGGGGCTTCACGTCACATGACAGGAGTCCGTGAGTACTTCTCAGAGCTTTCAGAGAGTGGCACTAATATAGAGGTAGTACTCGGTGATGATAGAGTTGTTAGAGCAGTCGGGGTGGGGACACTGACATTTCAGAGGGAGTCCAAACCTCCCTTGAAAGAGTTAGATGTTCTTTATGTGCCAGGGATGAGGAAGAACCTCATACCCGTCTCAGCTTTGGAGGACAGAGGATATGAGGTACTGTTCAGGGGAGGACAGGTGTTGATGTATCCTAGGGGCACTCCAGCTGATTCAGCTAGAGTGATAGGTGTACGCCATGCAAAGGTGTACAAGTTTGCATTCCAGCCCCTTTTGGCATTGAGCAGTAGTACCGACAGCAGAGCTAGCAGTTCTGAGCTGTGTGAGATTTGGCACCGCAAGATGGGACATATGTATCATGGAGCCTTGAGGACATTGCGGGAGATCACTACAGGTGTGCCAGATTTCAGTACTGATCACTTTGATACTTGCAGAGGTTGTGCGATGGGCAAGTTTGCCAAATCCCCTTTTCCCAGCAGTGACAGCAGAGCAACTGGGATATTTGATTTGATTCATTTTGATGTGAGCAGTCGGATATCTCATGTTTCCTTGAGTGGATATGAGTACTATGTTTTATTCATTGATGATCACTCCAGGAGGACCTGGATTTATTTCTTGAAGACCAAGAGTGAGGTCTTCAAGCGGTTTCAGGAGTTCAGAGCTCTTGTGGAGACACAGACAGGTCGAAAGATCAAGTCCCTGAGGTCGGACAATGGAAGAGAGTACACCCTTGGAGAGTTTGTTGACTATTTAGCGGAGGCAGGCATTAGGAGGGAGTTCACCGTTCCTTACAACCCCCAGCAGAACAGGGTTGCAGAGAGGAAGAACAGATCCATCATAGGGGCTGCCAAAGCCATGTTACATGATCAAGGGTTGCCATTGTTATGGGCAGAGGCCTGCAACACAGCGGTTTACTTGCAGAACAGGAGTCTGCATCATGCCTTGGGGCACATGACTCTGGAGGAGGCTTTCTCTAGGAAGAAGCCTGATATTGGTCATCTTCATATCTTTGGATGCATTACATACTCCTATATACCCAAGGAGAAGAGGACCAAACTAGAGCCCACCGCAGAGAAGGGTATCTTTGTGGGCTACAGTGAGACCTCAAAGGCCTTTCGGATTTACATTCCTGCACAGAGGAGAGTTGTTGTTAGACGGGATGTGAAGTTTGAAGAGGACAGGGCCTTTAGGAGGTCACGGGAGTTAGAGTATCTAGATCAGCCAGACCCTCAGCAGCAGTTGAGTCAGTCGCAGGGATACAGTGGGTAGGGATCAGGAGGATCAGGAGGTACATCTATGAGGATGTCAGGTCTGTCAGTGAGCAGTGGCTCACCGAGCCAGAGGGGTGGTGCTCCGGGCAGCATGCAGAGCAGTTCACTAGGGAGTCCACTGATGAAAAGTTCACACGGTACCTCAGCTTCTACAGCTTCAGGTGCAGGCAGGAGGACAGCAAACAGACAGTCAGGAGTTCAGGCTCCTGATGATGATGAGGAGGAGTTTCATTCTCCGGTGGGAGAAGTGCGCTCAGGGAAGAGGAAACCCAAGTGGCTTCAGGACACCTTGAGAGATGCCACATCTGTTGCTGAGTCGAAGAGGCCGGTCAGAGAGAGCAGACCACCTGAGAGGTTTTGTAGCTATATGGCAATGGTTACCAACATCCTTGACTTTGAGCCTTCTAGCTATGAGGAGGCAGCTAGCCAGCAGGTTTGGAGAGAGGCCATGCAGGTGGAGTATTCTTCTATCATGAAGAATGATGTTTGGGAGGTGGTGCCGAGGCCTGAGGGCAAAACCGTGATTACTTCCAGATGGCTTTACAAGGTAAATCATGTTGCAGATGGCAGCATTGAGAAATTCAAAGCAAGGTTTGTGGCTAGAGGGTTCTCCCAGGTAGAGGGAGTTGATTATGAGCAGACCTTCGCTCCCGTGGCTCAATATACTTCGATCCGCTCCATTATATCGATAGCAGTAGAGATGGGTTGGAAGATCCCCCAGATGGATGTGAAAACTGCATTTCTCAATGGCTTCATACAGGAGGAGGTGTACATTGAGCAGCCACAGGGCTTTGAGGTGCATGGGAAGGAGTCCCATGTGTGCAGACTGAAGAAGGCCCTTTATGGCCTGAAGCAAGCTCCCAGAGCTTGGTACTCCAGGATAGATACATATTTGTAGGGGATGGGTTTCACAAAGAGTGAGGCAGATCCGAACCTTTACTTTATTGTGATTGGTGAGGAGCCTCTCATTCTGGTGCTGTATGTAGATGACTTGGTCATTACAGGTGCAGAGAGACTCATAGAGCACTGCAAGAGAGATCTTGCGATGGAGTTTGAGATGAAGGACATCGGCTTGATGCATTACTTTTTGGGCTTGGAGGTGTGGCAGGAGGAGGGGCATTTCTTCCTGGGGCAGGGGAAGTATATTGTGGACATCCTTAGTAGATTCCACATGGAGGATTGTAGACCCATGTCGACACCCATGATCACCAACTGGAAGAAGCTTCATGCTTCGGATCCCGAGTTGGTGGATCCCACATTGTACAAGAAGCTAATTGGTTCCTTGATGTATTTGGTCAACATTAGACCAGATATCTGTTTTGCAGTCAACACGATGAGTCAGTTTATGTGTGAGCCTAGGAAGGTTCACTGGGTGGCTGCAAAACACATTTTGCGGTACTTGCAGGGGACAGTGGATTATGGTCTGGACTACAAGCAGGGAGATGGAGTGAGATTGGCAGGATACACTGATTCTGATTGGGCAGGTTGTGCTTCTGATAGGAAGAGCACTTCAGGGTGTTGTTTTGGGTTGGGTTCAACAGTAGTGTCATGGTTCAGCCGGAAGCAGCAGTAAGTAGCATTGAGTTCAGCGGAAGCAGAGTATATGGCAGCCAGTCTAGCTAGTTGTGAGGCTATCTGGCTTCGCAAGATGTTGTTTGGCTTATTTGGTCAGTCGTTGAGACCTTCAGTGATTTACTGTGATAATCAGAGTTGCATTAAACTCACGGAGAATCCAGTATTTCATGACAGGTCAAAGCATATCGGGATCAGATATCATTTCATCCGATACTATGTTCAGAAGGGAGCTGTGAAGTTTGAGTATATTTCCACTGATGAGCAGGTTGCAGATATTTTTACCAAAGCCTTACCACGGGGCAAGCATGTCTACTTCAGAGACAAGATGGGTGTGGTGAGGAACACCTTCCTCGGTAAAAGGGAGTGTTGAAATTTGGTACCGGAGGACAGGTGGTTCCCTTAGGCTTTGATCTTTGGCCTAGGGAAAAGTGTCCAAAAGAATTTAATTTTTCTCCTAAAGTAACTTTATAATTTTTATAAAGTTAAATCTAATTTAAAAGTGACTTTAAGTGATAAAGTTACTAAGTCTAATTTTAAAGTGACTCTTATAAAGTCAATGAAAAATTAGAAAGGAAAAGTGACTTTGGAAACAAATGACTAAGTGGGTCTTTATTAAAGTGGGGTGAATTAAAAAATAAAAAGTGAGATTTAAATGAACATTTAATCTTAGCCTTAGATCTCAATCTATTTCAGCCATTGGATTTAGAGACCACCCAAAAGTCACTTAGATCACCCAAAAGTCACTTGGGGTTAGATTAAAGGAGGAAAAGGTCATTCATTCTTTCATGAGCAGATTGGGAGAAGGAGAGCAAGAGAGCAAGAGAGATTTCTGAGCAGGGAGGAGAAGGAGACCGCAGCTTGGCACACATTCCAAGGTAGCAGTTGAACAGATTTGTACAACTGGTTCAGCACACAGTGAAAGGCAGATTTTGGCACGATTTTCGAGGAGTGGTTTGCACAAAATCGAGGAGCAATTTGCTGGTTTTTCTGCACGCAAAACGAGGGTTGTACAGCAGCATTTAATGCTGAAAGTGGGCACGAAAATCGAGGAGGCCGTACAGCATTTATTGCTGTCATGTTTGCTGTAATTTCCAAATTGTTGTAAGGCACGGGAAAAGAGATAAGTTGTAAATTTGCTTGTTGATTTTTGCTGAATATTTCTCACTGTAAAAAGGCAATTTTCAGAAATAAAGAAGAGCTCTCAAACTGGTTTTCCCCAAGGGTTGTAGGGGGTTTTTCCAGGGTCAAGTTGACCAAAAATCTCAGTGTTTAAATGAATTTTAATGGCTGTTTATTACTGCTGATTTTTATTTCTGCAATTTCCAGCATTCTGTAAAATTTCCAGAATTTGTGTTTTCAGCAATATTTATTTTTTCAGCTTTGTTAAATGTATGGTTATGGGAAAGGGCATTTAACTACATGAGAGAAATAAGATGAAACTGAAAACCGGGGTGGGAAAACAGAAATTTCTACACTGCTCAACCTCTGTTGAAGCTGCAGTACCCTTCTTCCCCTTGTTCCTCCTCTCAGGACACGTAGCAGCATAGTGTCCCTTCTTTTGACATGCCCAACATTTAACTTTGGACATATTTGTATCTTTCTTCTTCTTCTTTCCCTTAGCCCCATCTGATGAGGCCCCTTTCTTGGCCTTCCCTTTGTTCTTCCCCCTGGGTGTCAAGGCTACATCCTCCTCATCTGTTATCTTCACCCCACCACTGCTAGTCTTCTGTATCTCATGTTGCACACAATCATCCCAGAATCTGTCCCAATCGGGAAGATTCTCCCTAGAGGTAACAGCACCTCCAAAGACCTCCCAAGACTTAGGAAGTCCCGCTACAGCGATCCTGACTAACTTTGTGGGTGCAACTATCTCACCAATAGCAGCCAAATCATCACGTACCTATTTGACCCTGCCAAGATAATGAACTACACTTTCAGCCTTTGTCATCATGATGTTTTTCAATTGTTCTTGAAGTACCATCTTCCTGCTCTCATTGGTACTCTGATTGAGAGTGGTTAGAGTTGTCCACATCTGATATGCATATGTGTTTCCTCTCACCTGAGGAACCACATGATCCTTCAGACTGTCCATCAAAATCCTTTTTGCCTTTGCATTATTTTTTGTGAATTCAGCAAGTTCATATGCAACAGTAGGAGGTACAACCACTTGCCGCACTATGTCCCAAACTGATGCCTCCTCAAACATTGTCTGAATTTTCTCCTTCCAAACGGCATACTTGGATATCCCATCCAATCCATCCTCTATTCTTAAGAACATGGTCGTGACTGCTATCCAAAATTTACAAAACCAATAAAATGGAGAAATGAACTTTCCAACACACCTTGATGTCCCAAAAGTTCAGTTTGTGTGAAATTTCACCTTCTTGTCCCAAAATATCAATTTGTTGTCCAAAAATTCAATTTGTTGTCCAAACCACTGTTTGTTGTCCCAAACTATTTCCTGTTGTTCAAATTGCAATTTTCAGCCTGTACCTCTGATACCATGTTGAAATTTGATGACAAAAAAAAGTTTCCAACAATCCCAACCCTCTTTTAATTTCACCTTATCACTCCCATTCAGTTAAATGTCCTTTCCCATAAACATACATTCAACATATAGAATTCTGGAAATGAAATTTTCAAATTAAAACACACGGGACTGTCAACACATGCTGAAAATAAATATGGACATAACTAGACCAACAACATACATAAAAATACACACAGATTTTTGGTCAACTTAGACCCAGGGAAACCCCTTCAATCTTCTCTGGGGAAAACCTATTAGAGAGCTCTTCAAATTTATTCATCTTTCAAGTTCAGGAAAAATACATTTGCAGACAAAACAAATCAGCAAAATACAACTTATCTCTTTAGCCCAAAACTCCTTGAAAACCATGCCCACTTTGCCTCGATTTTCGTGCCCACGTGAAGATGAAAATATGTACTGTATGAATAAGACTGTACGGATTTTACGGATTTCCGTACTGTTGTACAGACTGTACAGATTTTTTTCAAAACAAAAACTTCTCTCGAACGGCATGCAGCTCACAGCATTCAATGTTGTTCGTACTGTACCTTTTGTTGTCTTCTAAACCTTGATTTCCATGCCCAACTTTGCCCAGAAATCACTTCTTCATCTCGCTGCAACAAATTTCTCCTTCAAAACTTTTCTCCAGCTCTCAGTCTCCTTTCTCCAATCTGCTCATGAAAAATGAATACAACCTCTCTTTTCTTTTCCCCCTTTTGTTTCCCTAAATGACTTTTCGAAAACCCTAAAATATAATGGCTCATATTCATTTAGATCAAAGGATGAGAATAAATGTGCATTTAATTCTCATATTCTATTTTTTAACTCACCCATTAAATAAAGTACCCACATTGTACTTTATGTCTAAAGTCAATTTTCACTTTATAATTTAACATTCATTTTACCACTTATAAAGTCACTTTCACTTTATAAAGTCTCACTTAGGAAAAGAATTATTTTGGACACTTTTCCCTAGGTAGAGACTAACCCATGGGAAACCACTTGTCCAAGGTACATTAAAAATCAACAGTTCTCTAAACTTCACTTTCTCTACATTTCTTGATTCATTAGTAGGCTTCTTGACTTTTCCTTGAACAAGATCTAAAACTTTGTTCTTTTCAAGAATGAGATCTATTCTCTTTTACCATGCCCTGTAGTTGGAGGCCCCTTCTAATTTGTTTTCTTCCTTCATTGAATTTGTCATTGTTCTTGTAAATAGTAGGCTTGTCTTCTTGTGTGCTCCCACTTTTAATGTCCCTTTTTCTTCCTTCTTCACCTTCACTCTGAAACCATGTTAGAAAATCAAAAAGGCATAAAGACTTTCTTTAGTTGATAATTACTTGTGATATCTTTGAATTCTTTGTATCTTTCTTATGTTCTTCTTTTATCTTAGTTAATT
This sequence comes from Pinus tabuliformis, assembly GCA_031772625.1. Lineage (NCBI taxonomy): Eukaryota > Viridiplantae > Streptophyta > Pinopsida > Pinales > Pinaceae > Pinus > Pinus tabuliformis. Next base: position 1,294,590,995 of record CM062807.1, read on the forward strand.
AAGCAATTATCAAAAACAAAATATGAAGATCAGGACACCATACGTAAGTGGACAGCCAGGGCTAAAAAACCTATATAGGGAAAACCCAATAAAGAACTCTTCCTTTAGTAATTCAATTTGAGATGGACCAAGACCATAGACCAACAGACTTTCCTCCTCCACCAAGTCAGCCTTCTAAGATGATATAATAGGTTCTCCTTATCCAGCAGCTTCAATCCAGTAATTCGACTTCCAGTTGCAAAATTTCGACCCCCAATAGCAAAAATTTGGTCTCCCAGTTACTACAGAATTTGGCCCCCTTCCAGCAGCGGCACAGATTCACACGTGTGAGAAAGAGAGAAAATTTTGACCTTTTATGCTTGAGAGAGACCTCCTTCTTCGCTATCCTTCTTCTCTTTCTTCCTTGAATTTCGCACTTTTCCTAAGCCCAAACACTGTAGATAGAACTTGTTGTAAGTGAATGACAAAATGAAACGAACAAAGTTCGTACTTCTCGTTAAATACTCCAGAAGACTTGGAATATGAAAATATCCATTGAGGATACAAATATTATTATATATAAATTGTATGAAGAATGATGATACAATGAGAATGAGGGTCCTATATATATAGCCAGGTAAGTACCCTTTCACGAACAAGCATGTCTGTAGAGACATGCCTCTTTGTTTAACTAATTATTATTTAATTACATATTATTATGATTATTATTTATTATCTATTTTTATTATTTTTACATAAATTATGTTCATAACATTGCCTTCCCCTTCAAAAATCTTTGTCCTCAAAGCTTGTTGATGAAAGGGCTTGATCTCTTTTTCTGCTACAGATGTCTTCTCGTCTCAGGACAGTCATGTTTGTCGATACAAGTTGATATGATCCTTGTAGTGATACATAAATTGCATAGAGGAAGGATCTGATCATCCTAAATTAATCTTTTGTGAAATCTTTTGATTACTGGAAACTTGGGATGAATTGCTAATCATTGGATTGAGTTGTGTGCACTTCAGTATTCTTCGGAACATAAGTTTGTTGTTTATGTTCTGAGTGATACAGATTCGTAGATTGATTCAAAATGTTTGTTATTGTGATTCAGATGTAGATAAAGAGTTATTTTGGTTTCCTTTATCATGTGTGTAGCAAGATTATGATTTACTTTAGGTTTCGATGTCGTCAAGTTGGTTACAAAATCTTCACTTGGAATTTCCTTCATTTGAACTACAACATCTTAATATGTTTTAACTTCTATTGGTTCTCATCTTCTTGAGTTGTGATATTGACTAAATCGCTATTCGTTCCAATACCAATGAAATGAACAAAGTTCGTATTTCTCGTTAAATACTCCAAAAGACTTGGAATATGAAAATATCCATTGAGGATTCAAATATTATTATAAATAAATTGTATGAAGAATGATGATACAATGAGAATGAGGATCCTATATATATAGCCAGGTAAGTACCCTTTCACGAACAGGGATGCCTATAGAGACATGCCTCTTTGTTTAACTAATTATTTTATTACATATTATTATGATTATTATTTATTATCTATTTTTATTATTTTTACATAAATTATGTTCATAACACAAATGACGTTGAGTTGTTGCCTTTAAATAGTGATTCTATTGCTCAATTTTAGGCCGACTTGTCCAGTTTTGAGACCAACTTGGTGGTGGAGGCCTAGAAGACTAATGTTAATATAAAATAAATTTATTTTTTGACAAATAATTCCCAAGAAAGGTTATTTACATTATGGCATGGATAAGGACACTTGACACAAACCCTAGAAGGCAACAATGGAGGCTTTGATCTAAAACTAATTGACCCAAGCATGAAACCCCTACTTTAATAAATCAATTTTATTAATAATAAAATTTCATTTTCTTTCCTTTGACAAATACATTATATTGTGACTTAAATATATTTGTGAAGACCGAACCTAGTTACATTCTTCAACACAAAGAACATATGAAGTTCCTAATATGTATGATGGAAAAGGAAAACTTTGGTAATATGTGTCTTGGAGATGGATTCATACAACATATGCAAGATGTTGACGCTACAATAAGCGAATGTCATGACGAAAGGCAATCATTAAGAGGTAACTTTAATTTATTGTTCATTTTGATTTTTGAAAGTATCTAATTGGGTTGTTACAAGGCTACCGAAAGTAATGTTTTAATACTTCGACTCAGCCAAGGATCGACTTCGACTCCAACTAAGTATCGACTCGGCCGGCTCGATTTCAATGACTCGGTTGTTGTAAAAAATACATTAAATATTTATTTTTTATATATAAAAAATAAATATTTAATTAAAAAAAAAAAAAAAAGATTTTCATTCATGTTTCCAAACACACAGCATTAGAATATAGATAGCAGACAACATATGATCAAAGTAGGCTCATGAATATATCCATTATATCAAAATGGCACCCAGTGCACTGTCCAATACATACATGATGATGATATAGAGATCAAAACAAAAACCCATAACCAAGGAGGCTAGAAATGGCCTCTACAACAAAAGTAAATTGCGACCAGTACTACTGGCTACTGCTAGAGGAGCCAAGATCACCTGGATCAACCTCTGGATCAGAGTCAGACAAGGGGCCCCATAGCTCCTCATCATCATGATCTCCAACTACAACTGTAGAAGTGGTATCAGTAGCAGGCTGTGCAGCAGCTGCAAGCTGAGATAGACGAGATATGCGCTTCTGTCGTGGCTGAGCAAAGAAAGCACCTGCAACTGGAGGACTTGTTGGCCCTGAAGCTGAGGCTGGTACAAGTGGATCAGGGTCTGCATTCAACTGAACATTATGTTCGAGTGATGCCTCCACCTGTAAATCCAAATCAAGATCCTCATCAGAATCAAACTCTGTTGGATGACTCTCCACTACCCAATATGATGTTGGATCAATGTCTTCCAACACAATGGAATCTGAATCAGGTATTTTGTTCAGCAATTGGTTGCGTCTGAGCCGGAGGTTGTATTGGACATAGACTAGATCATTTAACCGTTTTTTATCCAAACGGTTTCTCTTCTTCATGTGAATCCTCTCAAACACAGACCAATTGTACACCCAGTAGCACTGCAAGTTTGACTCAAAATACGAATTGCAAACTTCTGCAATTCAAGACAATGGCTACCAAAAGTCTCCCACCATTGTGCTGCAAAAAACATAGGATTGTAATGAATTAGCTCAACAAAATTACAAATTATATCTAACTTTCAAATTATAAACGATTTAACAAAATAAGTATTAAGAATTTGAAAATTGAAATTTTGGTTTACCTGACTCATTTGCATCCCTTGTAATCTTTGCTAGGTTCTTCCCAAAGGTACCTGAGGCATTGTTGAAGGTTATGGCCTGTCGGTGTATCTCTAACTGATCACACTCCAATGGGATCATGCGATCAATGCAGTCAATCAATCCATCTCTAACCTACCCCTTCAAAGCTCCTGTCTGCTTAACTTTATAATGATACCGTGGGTTCAAAAAATACCCAGCTGCATGTATAGGGCGATGGAGTTGATTGTTCCATCTTTCATCAATAATTGCCCAAATGGGCCAATACTTAGCCACTTTATCCTTGTATGCCCTCTTTATTTGCTCCTTTGCTTGACCCATAGCCTCATAAACGAAGCCCATAGCCAATCTTTCCCCATCCACCAACCGCAACACCTTAACTAGTGGCTCAGCAAGCTTCACAATCTCTGTTGCCTTTCTCCAAAATATTTCTTCATTAATTTTCTTTTTCAATTCTTTGTCTTCCTGTTTGTGAGTTGATTCCATTCTTCACTAGAAAGTATCTTTTGCAAGTTTCTATATTGTGAAAGCATAGAGTGCAATGTCAAAAAATTAGCAGCAAATCTAGTGATGGCAGGCTTAATAATATCCCTATCCCCCGTGTGTTTCCTCATCAAGCTCAAAATCCATGAATGATTGTAGATAAATTTTGTTATGCTTTTGGCATGAACTACAGTGTTTTTGACCCAATCTAATTTGCCAATATCCTCAAGCATGAAGTCTATGCAATGTGTAGCACATGGGGTCCAAAAGATGGTTCTGTGTTTTTCCTCTAACAGTTTACCAACGAAAACATAGTTAGAGGCATTATCTGTGATGACTTGAACAACATTAGCCACCCCCACCTCCTCAACAACCACATCAAATAGCTGAAACAACAATTTGTTGGCATTATGTTTTCTGGTATGACTGTATGTTACAGATGTTGTACTTGATGGAAACTCCAGTGGTAAGGCTCTCAGTTTGTTGAAAATTAAGAAGGACGCTGGCAATCGGTTCAGAAAGTGCGTCCCCGCAGGTATACCATGCAGAACCCGCGTCCAGGGACGCCGGCCAGCCGTTCAGGGGGTGCGTCTACCCAGTGCACACATTTCAAGGCAGAGAAAAGCAAGTGGGGGTTTCTTGTGTGGTATCTAGCCGACGGTTTTGTGTTTCTATGGTGTCGGCTCGTGGTATTGTTCCATGTTTTGGGGAGGAGCTTGCCTATATAAAGCAAAGGAGTTCATTTGGATTGTGCAATTGTCTTGGGTTGAATATCTTATTTGGTGAGATCTAGTCCAGATCTAAGAGGGCGAATCTTCTAATGGACTGTGATCTCTATGGCGCATGATCAGATCTGTAGATCTGACTGTTTGGGTTTGTCCTGAAACCTTCATATCATTTATATCTAAAGGGTCGCAGGTTCAGTGAAGGAAAAGTGCGCTGGGACGCAGGTACTGTAAAGGGCAAGTGCGCCGAGACGCAGCACAGTAGATAGAGACCTGCGTGGGGACGCAGGGAGATCAAGGTTCAGGTGCGTCTCTGAAGCAGAAGGACGCGGCGCGATAGTGTTTTCAGGTGCGTCTCTGTAGCGAAAGACGCGGCGCGATAGTATCTTTGGGTGCGTCCCTGAAGCAACAGAACGCAGAGCAGTCAAAGGAACAGTGCGTGGGCACGCAGCGGAGCAGAAGGATATCTGCGTGTGGACGCAGAGTAGCATAAGGTTAACGGCGTCTGGTCGCAGGCCACAGAAATAAAAACTGCGTCTCTGTTTTAAGATGTTCTGTTGATTGAATTTCTCTGTTGATAAGGTGTTCTGGGTTAGTCTGTTATTGCTGATCTGATATCTGTAGTGATCTATATCTGTTATGTACTTGTTGATCATCTGATGCTTTATGAAAAGAAGTAGGGGGTTGTAGCTCCCTTCCAGGAGTAGACTGGAAAACGAGAGAGAGAGAGAGTTGTAGCTCTCTGCAGGTTGAAGCCTGCGTACTGGTAAAGGACTGCACCAGTACAAAATCATTGTAAAAGAAGTTTCTAAATTGAAAGAAGATAGAGACATATTGCAGCAGGTGGTTTTCACCCACATTGGGTTTCCACCTTACATCTTGTGTTCTTTGGTGTGACTATCTGTTTTTTCATGCTCATTATTTTATGGTACTGACATGCTAAAATAATTCAAAGATCAAATAAGGAAGATTTATTAAATTGCTAGATAATACTGATTCACCCCCCCTCTCAGTATTATTTCCAACACAATTGTCCATCTTTTACCTTATCAGATGCATCAACTAATTTTAGAAACATAGTTCCCTGTGAGCAAAAGATAAGAAAGCTTATGATGGTACGGTTTCTTTGATCAGTCCATGCATCTGACATGATGGTACATCTCGTTCTTTCCCATGAGTTTTTGAAATCTTTCAAATACTCATTAATGGAGGCAATTTCCTTTTGCAACGATAAACCCTTATCTCATGCATAGTAGGGCCTTTGAAGCCTTTTCCAGCAGCATGTATATAGCATAAAGCATAGGCTCATAATATGGTGAACGGGAAGCATTGAAGGGGATATCAGCATCATACCACCAGAAGGGGATATCAACATCATACCACAAAAGGAAAAGGACGAAAAACAAGGAAAAGAAGAAGAGAAGCAAGATTGAACTTTTGGACCTTTCTCTCTCTTTCATGTTAGGGTTTCTAAAATGGCTGCTAGACCGAAATTGCAAAAGTTGTTGGGGAAGTCGAAGTTGCAAAAGAAGTTGGGGAAATCAAAGTTGTTGGGAAGTCGAAGTTGCAAAAGAAGTTGATGGGGAAGTCCAAGTTGCTAGAAGCTGCTAGGTCGAAGATATTGGAAGCTGCTAGGTCGAAATTGCTCATCAAGAAGGAAAGTTGGCTTGGCCTTGGAGGGGTCTTTGACAAGGGTCTTAGGTCTTGGAATTCATCATCTGAACATTCTATAAGAAGAGAAGAATTCTTGTGGGTTTTCCTCTCAAGAGGAGAGGTTTTGGCACTAGCTTGCAGCCTATATTTTGTGTCCTCTTGTCTCATTGATCTTCATTGTTTGGTAGTTGTTTGATGATAGCAAACACAATAATAATCAAGAGAAAGAAGAAGCTAATCAAGTTAAGTAAAAATACATCACAAGCAATTATCAAAGTAAGAGAAATCACCTAATTAAGCTGCCCGTTGATTTCTTACCACTAAGCAGAACGGATTCTGCATCCTGCAGAAGCAACGGCAGTAGGGCTAGCTACTAAAGAAGTAAATGGTGAAGCAGCCTCTGGGAAGAAGCTGACCTAGTCAGGAAAAAGTACACCTGGTTCAGTCCATTACAATTTATCATATCGTGGGGTGAAGCCTTGAGAACTAATTCTACATACTACGTGGAAAAGCACGATATCAGTGGTAGGTCGATATCAGTGACAGGTCCCACAGTGCAGTGCACCTCTGCCCAAAGGTGTACTGAAGTTATAGGTATTCCAAGCTCCAGCTTGATATGTAATGCCAATTTTGCGATTAATAATAACTCTTTTTATATAAAGAAAAAACCTTTTCAATATAAAAATGAAAAATGCCCATCAGAGGCAGACTGAGTGGTGTTGATGCTGCCCTTCTTCGTTGGAATCTTGGCTAATCCGATAGGAAGGTTTGTGGGCCATTCTATCAGGCCAAGGGGTTATAATGGCAGGAGTGTGATGTGGCCAAGGGGTTACAATCCCCAATGGCATGGATGATAGTGTGATCTAGTTATAATTCCCCCTTGTCAAGATATTAAATAATAATAATGTGATTTTAAAGGCATGGTCAAGCCAGGCACTAAATTGGTGTATGAGACTCCATTGTTTGTGGGATAAGGGACCCTCTTCTGCACAGTGAATTGATTGCTAAAGTCTATGGAGGTGTACATGCTCTACCCCTCTTTTGATTTGAACTTTTGACCTCTTAGAAGGAAACACATGTTCTTAACCATTAGGCTGACTCAAGCTGTACACACACACATATTGAAAAATATGTGTATTTGAGAAAAATGCTAAATAACAGTAAATACTCTCCTGAGAATTTATTTTAGAAACAGCAAATAGAATAGCAATTTTCACTTAGGCTCAACCACTTTAGCATAAATGATTTTCGTCTTGCCACAGGAGGTCCTTATTTCAGAAACTGCTTCTGTGAAAAGCTTGTCTAAAAGTAACCAAAAGGTTATAAGGTTTTTCTGCTCCATGATGAATGAAACGTGCATCTGTTATATAGGCAAAATTTCTCGTCTATGTTCACAGTGCATTTGGAGAAAATGAGTTTGCCAACATCAAACAAAGAGACGTGAATTAAGGGAGAAATGAAGCATAAATGATTAAATAATGAAAATGAATAAAACCATAAAATATAAATGACAAATATGATCTGAATCTTTCGCAGACTCAAAGTTATAATGACAATGCACATTTGAAGCAGCAAGAAAACTCGAGTCCCACAGGCTCCGCCATTGACTAATCAAAGTGTGAAGATCTTAGGCTTTGGTTTTTTTGAATGCATTGACCAGATTCTTTCTGAAAAGCATAAAAGGAAATCCTGAATAGAAAATGCCAGTTTTGCATGGGAGTTACAAAATGCAGATGACCAAAAATTATTTGATTAGTCCCCAAAACTTTTATCTTCTAATTTATGAATGAGAGACAAAATGGTAAGCAATAAGTGAGATCAGATCAGTAATGTAAAGCTATTGCATTGTAAACACTAATAACACAGTAAACATCATTTCATTTTTGTCATGTATATTTCCACAGTTCAAACTCAAGGGGACACAAGGAATAAGAAATCTGAAATAGAAATGATGACAATAGACAAAGGACAATGATAAGAGAGTTCTTACCTTTTCCACATTTACAATCATGGCAGCATCATCTGAGCGATCCTTCGCTTTGTCAAAGAGATAAGTAACCCTAGCATCCACCTGCCCATTTGCATGCCATTGTTTTACTTCTGCCTCTATTATATCAGTAATGAAAGTAAAAATCTCTTCTCCACTTGCTTCAGACCCAAATTTTTGAACCTGCAGTGAGGGAACAAAAGCAACTTTCCATTCAACGACTAGCATTGGTAGAAAGCACCATACGACAAATCTTTTAGTCTATTGAAATGTGTATGGCCCAAAATTGAATCCTACCCACTGAAAACACGACACCAAAACTCAAAAAAATAGAAGCCACTCATCCAGCATAAGCCTCATTTTTTTCTATCGTTTTGTAGAATTAAGTATATTCCTTGTTCGTTTTTGTTTGTAATTCAGTTTGTTGTCATCATTGTTTACACGGTCAAAATTTAAGGCTTCAATAAATATTGTTAACGAGAGCACAAGGACAACATTTCACATCCATATTAGCTAAAAGGATTCCATCCCAAGATAGCCTTGGAATCTCTTGCTCTTTTACATGCTTTAATGCCTTTTTCAACCAGGTAATAAAATTTCCTTAGAGGTGTCTAGCATAATCATATCACTCAGTTAAGCAAGTGCACTCTTTCTTTCTGAGGCAAATACTAATCCAACTAGGTTCCATTTCCTCATGTCTATCTTTTCTAGAGAAAGTTGTTGCGAGCATGAAGAAAATGGTCCATAGTCCAACATACTATACTTAGACACCTGGGGGCTACTTGAACCCTGGCAAAGGTTTTAACAGTACCCCATTTTTGCCAACCTGTCAAGCCCTCTTCAAAGATTTAAGGGCTTATGTACCTCAACTCAACATTGATGTGGTACATATAGTCGATTTAACATGGGAGCAGAGAGATTTGAAGATTGTATTACTTCTAAGTAAAAAATTGTTGAGAGGGAATACTGGGAGGTTAGATGCCATCCAAAGCTGCTATGGGTTTTCTTAGAACAATTTCTTCTTTTTTAGGAGGGGCATGTGTGGGGGTTAGTTGTTGTTTGCATTCTAGCTTGCGATTTTCCTTTGGATTCAATTAGGTTTTATAATTTTAAGCTGGAGTTTTTTATTCCCTTGTGAGAGGGAAGTACATAGTGTGTTAAATGGAGTTAGAGGAGGAAGGGTTCAGCTAAATTTAGAGGTGCACTAAAATTGGCAGAGGGACCCACAAATGGGCCAAAGGCGCAGTTTTACTTTTTCTCATTATTTTGACTTAAATTTTAATTTTCCTATAGTCAAAATGTGAAACGATCTCAACCATCCATTGAGATTTCATCTCAGCCATTCATGGAGTCAGTGGACCCAGGTCGACTTCAAAGGAGGGAAAAACGCACAGACTTTGCTCATTATGCACTAGACAGCTTGTGTATTCCACTTAGCAGAGAGAAGAGTGTCCAGTTCAGTGCCTATGGTTTTCATATCAGCGCACTAGGGAAGAAAGGCAGGCCGAACAGCCTCAAAGTATTTTCCAGCCAGCATACACTTCAGCAAGGGCCGCATTCAGCTGCGCAGGAGGGCCGTACAGGCCTGTATGAGTTCGTACAGTGCACACACAGGCAGGCCGAGTAGGAGAGAAGTGCGCAGAACAGTTGTGGTGTGGCTTAGCAAAGTGAAGGGAAGATTTCCCTCTACTTGTAATCAATTTCTGAAGATTTTGTTGAGCATAATAAGAACACACAAGTTGGCAGGTTTTCCCTAGTTGGGGTTTCCTGGGTAAATTTCTGGTGTAATGTTTTATTGTGTGCTTGTGTTTTCAAGAATTTTTTTTCCGCAGCTATTGTTCTGTTAGAATACTCAGCATACTTAGAAAATGTGTTTGGGAGCTCAGTTTTCAGTTCTTTCATCTCAGAATATTTATTAAATTAGTAGTTGGGTATTAAAAACTAAATAATGGATCACCCATAAATATTGGAGTATTAAGTCTAACACTCCAATAATATTTAGAATGTTATAAATGTTTTTATGATGGTCAGTTTATATCAATAACATGTGGCCAATGTAACATTAAGATGTTGAAGTTAGGGGTTAGGTGCTTGACACACTATGACTGTTTAGGGATGTTATAAAGTATATGAGACATGGGATAAAGGCGCAGGAAAGATGTATTGTCTATGACATTAATAATAATGGTATATTTTTTATTTCTCTCCACCATCATCTTTAAGAATGCATCCACAATAAATTTATACATACAGTCAGACAATAAGCATTTTGTGCTTGTAACTTGGGTCAACTTCATAGAAATAAATGGATGCCTGACATAGTTCATGTAGAACCAAGATGAAAAAGGAATATAAAAGGCAAGTTAGTCTGTTTATTTCTAACAGGGTACACCATTCTAGTACTGTAAAAGGTTTAACTTTAGAATGATAAAAAAGTTATAAGACACTTTTAAAGGGTTCAAGAAATGTCATATTTCTACAGACAAGTTAAACATCTGAAACAGAACACATATGCTCGATCACACAGATAGCAGACAAAGAAATACAGATAGAAATCAACACCAAGAAGCAAAGGAGGAAATTCCATCAGTTTTGAAAATTAGCCAGAAAGCCCTGTTACCCACCATTTTGTGGGTGATGTCCCTAGGAGAATTTTTTCTCCATGATGAGCCTCAGCAGGCAGCTAGCAGCCCCTTGACGCCTCCTACTAGCCCATTGTTCCATTTCTCTGCCACCTGAGATAGCCATTTGGTCCCTCACCCACCTGTATTGATCGTATGTTTGAAGGTGGGCCTCCTAAATCTAATTTCTAAAGGTATGTCTTATCATTTGGTAATTGAGTATTGGGTTTACTTGTCATGGATACTTCTGGGTATGGATTGATGGGGGGATTTGGCAGAAATAGTGGGCTTAGTTTGTGCTCCTATCCCCTTGATCTCTTTTGGTTGTTACCCTTGGATCTTAGTCCTATGGGATCTCCTTTATTGACCATTTGGTTCTAGGGTGGTACTACTTGGGAAACCCTAACTTTGGGTGTGTGGTCCCGCTCCTTTATCCGCACATATTACTCCCTATCCACTCACTATACCCCCATTCATCTTTTCTCCCACCTAGGTCCACATTCCCATTTTGGGTCCACATAGGGCTAGCCTCCCTATCCCCTTGCCCCCACCTTGGGTCAGGCCTAGAATGATGCCCCGGAGGTTGAAGCAATTAAAAGAAAAAATGAAAAGCATAAATGGCCACATTTAACAGGAAATTGTACCATAAAATGCAAAAGATGGTCGGGACAAAAATAATTAACACGTGGGCAAAAGCCATTGCATGAGCTCTACCCCAATCCATGGCCATCACCCTGGTTCCATAGGCCCTAGATGAGCCTCCTCTATCATTCAGGAACCCATGATTGTCCCAACCCCTGGAGGGCAATGAACCGCCCTACCTAAAAGGGGGTAATCACCGTTATATATTACACATCATGCTCTTATCCTTTGAGCCCCAAGCAGTTAATTAAAGAAAATCCATAAAAGGCAAAAGACATATAAAGAAGGGTGAAAAAATCAAGGTCAGGGCACCTCATGTACCACGACTGCTCCCTCCTATACATAATATACCCAGGTGTGGGCTTCCCCTTATTTAACTACCCCTATGCCCCATTATGTGGCCCAAGGTTGCCCCTCTCATTCCCTATTCCATCTCACTTATGTGTCACTTGCCACCCCCATTAGAAGGGTGTACCTTGGATATACTATCCCCTCTAAGGGCTAAAATCGCCTAATTAGGTACCTCGCTAACCCCCTTTGGAGCTTGGAGACACCCAAAGTCCACTACGGAAGGGCATGCCATTATGAAGTGCCCACTTTGTTATCCATGGTTTGTAATCTCTTTTACCCGATTATTCTAAGACTGATTGTACTAGAAGCTTAGGGGACACATTGTATCTTATGCAGGATTGCAGGTGGTTTCCATTTAGGTTTGGCTTCCCTATATGGGATCCTGACCCTCAAAGGTCCACATTGGCACATGTAGGGTGTGCATAGAGAGCCATGGGCCTCCACAGCAGCTGGCAGCACTCCACAGATCTTCATGGATGTTCAGAGACTACTAGTGATCCACCTTTAGACGATGCTAACATGATTATTACATTATGCCCAGCAAGCCCCACACTCTTGGCAGGTGCCCTAGCACTTGTACGTCATGGCAGCATTCATTCCACCACTTGGGCCATTGCAGAGGATCTACAAGCATCTTTGATCCATATGGAGACCCATGGGGTCATTGATGTGCCCTCAAACCCACTAAGAGCATCACAGGTCCACTACTTGAGAATAAGGGGCCACCCCCTTGTCCATCATATTCCGAGGAATTTATCCCTCAATATGGCACTTCAAAATTTTATTGAGCCTTTGGAGGGCCCTACGACATGCACATACTATTATTTGGCCCCTTGTGAGGCTTATTTTTACATTTGTGAGCTAGTTTGGTGGGCATGTCACCAATAGGGGTTATTATTTGCACATTATTAGGGGTTAATGTAGGCCCATAGGCTAATTCAAATTCCTTAGGAGGCTATATATTGATGTTAGATACAATCATTTGTATCATCACTTGACTTGGGATCTCTCTAATCATTGAGAATTTTCGCATTTTTTCCTTGGTGGATATTTTGCGAGATGGATGAATTTTGATGTATGGATTTGGGCTACTTCTCTTGTCTTGGAGCTTTATTGAGCAAACAAAATGTTGGCTGGATATACTCTATAACATTGTAAGTAAATTTTGATTCTCTTATTCTTGTTGTTGCATACTGCTAAAATTAGGGTTGTTGTTGCATTATCGAAATGTAGAATTGAGCATGTTTTAGCTAATTTAATGTATGGGCCAATGTTATATAAATGAAATGTCCTAGAGATTTATTTATCTCGAGAAGCTTGCATCATTTGCTTTGAAGTATAAATGCTTGAAGGTCACTTTTCTTTTCTTTCTCTCAACATTGAACAAAGTTGACTTTTTGGGCCTCCTTGATCAAGAAACCAAATTCTTACTCCATATCCCCAAGTGAACTAGTCACTGATCCCTCAAAAAGGGTGATCATTTCAAACCCCTTCAACCATTTTCCCCTTTCCCCAAGTCTAGCCCCATTAGGTCACCTAGGGCATCACTTTCCCAGAAATTGACCCAAGGAAAAATTCGATCTCCTATAGGCCATTGCGCTGGTGGGTCACCTCCCTCTCCTCCAAATTTGAGGCAATTCTAACGATGGAATCTTCGAGATATCAAACCATAGCTTTAGGATCGAATTGTGCCTAGGCATCCCCAAGGCTAGACCTCAATAGGATCAATTCAACCTTTTGAAGTAAGTATTCTTGTTTGGTCCTTTCCCCTCACCTTGTCCAAGATAGGACCATCATTGGTTGCTACATTCTATCCCCGAACCTGGGTTGGGTTCACTTGGTCCCGTGTGGTCCCACTTCTCAATAAAGACTATCTTTCAAGGATCATTTGGGAATCCAAGTTTCCCAAGGATTATAGGGATGGCAAAACTTGTTCATAAACCTACCCTTTCTCCCTCGACTCTCCAATCCTCACCCCTTATCCCTGGTGGACCAAGTCCCTTGCTTAAAAGGAAAGCAAGCTCCATTCTTCACTCCATCCTTGGAAAAGGGTTTTCAGGGTCACTTCTCACCTATCCTTTGACATATATTATACGAGTGAATCCCTACACTACCGGGACTCCTCACATCGGTGAAAGTCTGTAAAGAGCAGGGACACTTAGTTGTGGTGACAGTGAGTTAAGCCTCCACCGTTGCCCTTAACCTAGCAATTGCCATCTTGGGAACCCCTTTAGGTCCTCTGCTAGTTTGAGTGGTAACAAGCCCTAGACAACAGAAATCAATAATGCAAAAAAGACATCCCAGAAACATAAACTAGAAAATTTGTTAAAATATAAATCCTCAGCAAAAAGTGGCTGAGAATTTTAGGTGTCAAGCTCCCAATAGATCCACCTGAAGGGGGGGGGGAGAGATTTCGGGCATGAGGAGTCTCCCAGACTAGTAATTTCTAAAACAGGTAGCCAAGTCATGGTGGCAATACTAATTTGGATGATGCATATCCCAAGAGGAGACCCAAATGGTGCCACAACACCATTGGAGATGTTTGAATAGGCAAATTAATTGAGGGATGATCATCAAGAGAAAAGAGAAAACAGACGACAAACACTGGCAACTATGCTCTTATGGCCAATATTCAGGAAATCACTAAATCTCAGATGTTTGAGGAAGCTCAAGGTATACCTAAATGGGAAATAGCCATGATAGCAGAACATGAGATTTTGGTAAAAAATTCAGACTCACAATCTCACAGCTCTTCCACCAGGGAAGAAACCCAATGGCTGCAAATGGATGTAAAAATTCAAGTACAAGGTAGGTGGTACACTTGACAAGTACAAGGCATGATTGGTTGCAAAGGGGTTCTCTCAACGAGAGGGAATTAATTATGAGACCTTTGCTCCTATTTTTTTGTGGGGGGCATTTTTTTGGCATCTTACACTAACGTGACATGTGGCAATCTCATGTGATGACACATGGAAGCTTCTGGTTAAGACATGTGGCAGTTCGTTGAATGGACAAGTGGCATAATTTAGGTGCACAGATGTGTCAGCAATGATATGGCAAGCACATGAGTCAACTGGGGGGGTTTCTTGAGTCCTCAAAGAGTCAAAGCACATGAATGAGAAGTCCAAAAGGGACTCATGCAATTGATGTAGGAATGAGTTAGAAGCCTCTAAGAGTTAACGAAGCACATGTATCTTAGTTTCTCAGTTCATCTCCCATTCTCTAGTGTGCATACTCTCACTTCTAGATTCTACATTCTTGTGCAAGGAACATCGTGTATTGGTTCTGTATCTGTATCCTTAGCACAATCAGCGTCTTGGTATAAGCACAATAACGCATTGTTGTGCCTTTATATGGCTTCCAAAGCTTCTTGGTGTTTCAATGCTTTCTGTGCAATGTCTTAGAAGTTTTTAGGCATTTATCTTAGTAACAAATCTGCAATGATTTTCATAATATTTGTTTCACAAAGCTAGCATTGAAGAAAATTCCACCATTATTTATAAGACAATTTTATAATCCCTTTGGCAGCTTGGTGTCTTGAATTTTTTTACAAGATGGATAGGGGAATACAATTTGTGCCAGATAATTACTTCCTAATGATTTCAAATAGTATTTATATGCCATGGTTATCATTGAATAATTACACTTCAGAAATTCTCAACAGTAAATGTTGTGGAAACAGTGAAGATCATAAAAAGGTAGCCATGTACAATAGAGACAACAAATTTTACCCTGGGAAACCCAACCTTGGGAGAAAACCCAACAACTTTTCTTTAGGAGAAATTATTGTTCAGCAAGGTTTACAAACCAACAATTTGTCTAGAAACTTGTGCCAATATTCAAGTCAAAATACCAGTCAAACCATGGCCACCTTCAACATTCAACAAAAAATTGTTTAGGGCTATCCACAGCCCTCTTTCCCTGTTTTGAGGTGCAGTCAGCATCCAACAAACCTCAACCTATCCTCTCCAAAGTTTGTGGCAGGCCCTTCAACCTGCCCTCTCTCTTGCTACCCTCTAACTCGACCTCCTTCATGCTTGGCTATGGCTCCTTGTTGCCCTCTTCCACACGAGAATAGTCCTTCTTGCTCTTCATTTTGGTATAGAAAATGAAATGTCACATCATCTATATATACTAGTAGAATGGGGGTAAATTAACCCAAGGGACACAACCTTTCATGAGTTGGGTCGACTTGATGCTTCAAAAAATCAAATTTTTATTTTTATTTTCTTAAGCCGATTGTTACCCACCACTTCATGAGTGATATGATATATCCCCAAGAAAAAAATTTCTCCATGATTAACCTCAGTCGGCAGCCAGCAGCCACTTGTAGCCTCCTACTAGCTCGTTGTGCCATTTCTCTGCTACCTGAGCCAACCATGTGGTCCCTCACCCACCTGTATTGATCGTATGTTTGAAGGTGAGCCTCCCAAATCTAAAGGTATGTCTTGTCAATTGGTAATTGAGTATTGGGTTTACTTATCATGGATACTTTTGGGTATGGATTGATAGGGGATTTGGCGCAAGGAGTGGGCTTAGTTGGTGCTCTTGTCCCCTGGATCTCTTTTTGATGTTACCCTTAGATCTTAGTCCTATGGGATCTCCTTTATTGACCATTTGGTTCCAAGGTGGTACTACTTTGGAAACCCGACTTTGGGTGTGTGGTCCAGCTCCTTTATCCACATATATTACTCCCTTTCCAGTCACTATACCCCCATTCATCATTTCTCCCATCTGGGTCCACTTTTCCATTCTGGGTCCACATAGGGCTAGCCTCCCTAACCCTTTGCCCCCACTTTGGGTCAGGCCTAGAATGATGCCCCGGAGGTTGAAGAAGATTAAAAAAAAAGCATAATTGGCCACATTTAACAAGAAATTGTACCACAAAATGCAAACGATGGTCGGGACAAAAATAATTGGCACGTGGGCAAAAGCCATACATGAGCATTACCCCAACCCATGGCCATCACCCTGATTCCATAGGCCCTAGATGAGCTTCCTCTATCATTCAAGAACCCATGATTGTCCCAACCCCTGGAGGACAAAAAACCGCCCTACCTAAAAAGGGGTAATCACCACTATATCTTACACATCATGCTCTTGTCCTTTCAGCCCCGAGCAGTTAATTAAAGAAAATTCATAAAAGGCAAAAGGCATATAAAGAAGGGTGAAAAAATCAAGGTTGGGGCACCTCATGTACCACGACTGCTCCCTCCTATACATTATATACCCAGGCGTGGGCTTTCCCTTATCTAACTACCCCTATGCCCCATTATGTGGCCCAAGGTTGCCCCACTCATTCCCTATTCCATCTCACTTATTTGTCACTTGCCACCCCCATTAGAAGGGTGTACCTTGGACATTATATCCCCTCTAAAGGCTAAAAGCACCTAATAAGGTACCTGGCTAACCCCTTTTGGAGCTTGGGTCAGGCCTGGAATGATGCCCCAGAGGTTGAAGCAGATAAAAAAAAGCATAATTGGCCACATTTAACAAGAAATTGTACCACAAAATGCAAACGATGGTCGGGACAAAAATAATTAGCATGTGGGCAAAAGACATACATGAGCTTTACCCAACTCATGGTCATCACCCTGGTTCCATAGGCCCTAGATGAACCTCCTTTATCATTCAAGAACCCATGATTGTCCCAACCCGTAGAGAGCAATGAACCGCCCTACCTAAAAGAGGGTAATCATTGTTGTATCTCACACATCATGCTCTTGTCCTTCGAGCCACGAGCAATTAATTAAAGAAAATTCATGGAAGGCAAAAAGCATATAAAAAATGGTGGAAAATCAAGGTCGAGGCACCTCATGTGCCACGACTGCTCCCTCCTACAGATTATATACCCAGATGTGGCCTTCCCCTTATCTAGCTACCCCTATGCCCCAACATGTGGCCCAGGATTGCCCCTCTCATTCCCTACTCCATTCCACTTATTTATCACTTGCCACCCCCATTAGAGGGACGTACCTTTGACATACTATCCCCTTTAAGGGCTGAAACCACCTAATAAGGTACTTGGCTAAAACCCTTTGGAGCTTGGAGACACTAGCACATGCCAAAGCCCACTACAGAAGGGCATGCCATTATTAAGTGCCCACTTTGTTATCCATGGTTTGTAAACTCTTTTACATGATTATTTTAATGACCGGTTGTACAGGAAGCCTAGGGGACACATTGGATATTATGCAGGATTATAGGTGGTTTCCATTTGGGTTTGGTCTCCCTATTCGAAATCCTAACCTCCAAAGGTCTACATTGGCACATATAGGGTGTGCATTAAGAGCCATTGGCCACCACAGCAGCAAACAGCACTCCACGAACCTTCATCGAGGCTCAAAGACTACTAGTGATCCACTTTTGGAATGATGGTGATATGCTTGGTACATCATGCCCAATAAGCCCCCACACCAGCCCCACACTCTTGGTAGGTGTCCCAGGACTTGTACGCTGTACTGGCAGCATTCATTCCATCACTCGGACCCTTGCAGAGAATCTGCAAGCATCTCCGATTCATATGGAGACCCATGGGGTCATTTATGTGCCCTCAGACTCACTGAGGGCACCACAGGTCTACTACTTGGAGAACAAGGGGCCACCCCCTTGTCCATCATATTCCGAGGAATTTATTCCTCAGTATGGCACTTCAAGACATTATTAGGCTTTTATAGGGCCCCACGACATGTACATATTATTATTTGGCCCCTTGTGAGACTTATTTTTCAACTTGTGAGCTAGTTTGGTGGGCTTGTCACCAATAGGGGTTTTATTTGCACATTATTTTATCATTAGGGGTTAATGTATGCCCATAGGTTAATTTGAACTCCTTAGGAGGCTATATATTGATGTTAGCTACATTCATTTGGATCATCACTTGACTTGGGATCTCTCTAATCATAAAGAACTTCGCATTTTTTCCTTGGAGGATATTTTTGAAAATGGATGAATTTTGATGGATTTGGGCTATTTTTCTTGTCTTGGAGCTTTGTCTTGCAAACGAAATATTGGTTGGATATACTTTATAACGTTGTAAGTAAATTTTAACGTTGTTATTCATGTTGTTGCATACTACTAAAATTAGGGCTAGTTGTTACATAATTGAAATGTGGAATTAAGCATGTTTTAGCTAATTTAATGTATGGGCCAATGTTATATGAATGAAATTTCCTAGATTATTTGTCTCGATAAGCTTGCATCATTTGCTTTGAAGTATAAATGCTTGAAGGTCACTTTTCTTTTCTTTCTCTCAACATTGGATGAAGCTAACTTTCCGAGCCTCCTTGATCAAGAAATCAAGTTCATACCCATCATCATCCTTGACTCCATATCCCCAAGTGAATTAGGCACTGATCCCTAAAATCGGTGGTCATTGCCTTCACCTTTTTCATATTTTACCACTTTTTCCTAGGTCTAGTCACCTAGGGCATCAATTTCCTGGGAATTGACCCAAGGAAAAAAATTCGTTCTCCTATAAGCTACTGCGCTGGTGGGTCCCCTCCCTCTCCTCCAAATTTGAGGCAATTCTAACAGTGGAATCTCCGAGAATCCCAAGCCCTAGCTCTAGGATCGAATTTTGCCTAGGCATCCCCAAGGCTAGACCTCAACAGGATCAATTCAACCTTTTGAAGTAAATATTTTTGTTTGGTCCTTTCCCTTCACCTTGTCCAGATAGGAACATCATTAGTTGTTGCATTTCATCCCTGAACCTGGGTTGGGACCACTTGGTCCCGTGTGGTCCCACTTCTCAATAAAGATTATTTGTCAAGGACCATTTGGGAATCCAAGTTTCCCAAGGATTATAGGGATTGAGAACCTCGTCTATAAGCCTATTCCTTCTCCCTCAACCCTCCAATCCTCACCCCTTACCCCTTGAGGACAAAGTCCCTTGCTTAAAGAGAAAGCAAGTTCTATTCTTCACCCCATCCTTGGGAAAGGGTTTCCAGGGTCACTTTCCACCTGTCCATTGACATATACTTTACAAGTGATCCCTACACTACCGAGACTCCTCCCATCGGTGAAAGTCCGTAAAGAGCAAGGAGACTTAGCTATGGTAACAGTGGGCTAAGCCTCCACCGTTTCCCTTAACCTAGCAGTTGCCCTCTTAGGAACCACTTTTAGGTCCCCTACTGGTTTGAGTGGTAACACCGACTTGGAGACATCTTTGGCATGTGAGAATACCACCCGATGATACACAAAAATCAACACTCCCTCTTAGCAAGGAAGGTATTCTCCTTAATTGCAACAGATTTCCACTTAGCTGAAATTTCTCCTCGATAAGAAAAGTTCATGAGCTTGCTATGTTGATGCATGTCTATAGATCACTCCATCTTGTAGTAGGTAATGTGACTCCTCACATGCACATCTATAGATCACTCCATCTTGGAGTAGGCAATGTGAGTATCCCGAGCCATTTACACCTTCCCAAATCAGCATGGCCCAGCCAAAGTCCTTTATGGCTCCTCAAGTAAAAGTATCAATCTCCTCTGGTCAAATCAGCATGACCCAGCCAAAGTCCTTCATGGCTTCTCAAGAGAGGATTCACCCCTAGACCATTCATCCCTGGCCAAATCAACATGACCCAGCCA
Source organism: Pinus tabuliformis (assembly GCA_031772625.1). Lineage (NCBI taxonomy): Eukaryota > Viridiplantae > Streptophyta > Pinopsida > Pinales > Pinaceae > Pinus > Pinus tabuliformis. The sequence continues at coordinate 1,294,611,357 of CM062807.1, forward strand.
AAGTCCTTTATGGCTTCTCAGGAATTTCATCTATCTCCTTTGGTCAAATCATCATGGCCCAACCAAGTCCTTACGGCTTCTCAAGAAAAGATTTGTCCAATCCTGCAATTGTCGTACGTCATTCACCCATAGTCAAATCAACATGACCCAACCAAAGTCCTTTATGGCTTCTTAGTTGGAAGTATACATCTCCCCTGGACAAATCAACATGACCCATCCAAGTTTGTTTGGCTTCTCACGAGATGGTCTGCCCAATCCTGCAAAGATATCAACACTCCCTCTAAACAAGGGAGACATTCTGCATCACGCCAAGCTTGTCTCTGAAGTATACAAACTTCGCTTTAGATAGAAGCTTAGTGAGAATGTCTGCAATCTGCTCATTTGTGGATATATACTAGAGCTTCACTGCTTCCCTCTGCACCATGTCTCGGATGAAGTCACTTGATCAAATAGTCCTGCAAGAAGCCTTCAAATCCACTTCTTACTAAACCAGGATACCATAGTTGATCCCAAGATGAAGCAACACCTCGAGGTGTTTTTCTATCCTCTACACTCTTGGCTCAATCTGAATCCATATATCCCTGCAACCTCACTTCACCAATTGAGACATATCTCAAACCATATTGAGTTGTACCACGCTAGTACCTCAACACATGTTTTGCAGCATGCCTGAGCTCAACCATAAATTGACCACCTTCCTTCATTAGACCCATCACCACAATTGCTTTTTGGTTACATTGATTGGGCACTCCCTCTAACACTGAAGCAGATCCTCCTATGGCAATCTCGGTTGCTCGCTTTGTCACAAAAACAAATTCTCCTGCCACTATTGTTGCATCTGTCACTGAAGCATACTCAGTTGTCTAGCACGGTCCCTTCATAGAAGGCATACAACTCCTAGAGACCTCCTGTCTCTAAGCATCTTGTCTGACAATCTCAAGACATGACATCCTCTTGGAAGGTTGCCCCTTCCACTTTGCCTGACTGTCAACGCCCTCGGAACTGGAAGCTTTTCCAGTCATCTAGTTTGGTCCTGGACGTCCTAACAATCTGTAACAATCCTCCCTCTTGAACATCAATTACTCCTGTTGAATATATTGTCGAGCCCATGAACCTGACCATCTTGCAACTAGAGCAAAATATCTCCTCATAGTCCACTCCCTCTTTTTGGGAGAAGCCTCGTGCCAAAAACTTGCTTGTATGCAGCCATTTGTTGTGTGAACCATCGTCTTGGCAGCCTCCACAATGTACTTATTCTTGCTTTCTGCAAACTCCATTCAGAAGGCCATGGAAGAAAAAATCATACCAAGCAAAATACAAGAACAAGAGACTGATCAAAAATAAAAAATAATAATAATCAAGGGAGAAAAATATGAAGTACTTGTCTCTTGATTTAGGAAGAAAATGTTGAGAATCGTCAACTCCCTTTCTAACAAATTTGTGACTTCTTTTGAGGCGGATGCTCATCGTCATTGTCATCAACATTGACTGTTGATGTATGCAGCTTTCTCTTCTTTTTCTTCCTAGGACACTAGGAGGCATAGTGTCCAAAATTATGGCAAATGAAACACTTGACCTTTGACATATCCTTCTTCTTCTTCTCCTTGGGCACCAATGTCTGGGCTGGTTGTCCTAATAATCTGAACAATTCTGCCTCTCAGTCAGATAGGTGAAAGAATCTTGAAATCCTGTCATGTGTCTAGAAGCACCATTGTCCACCAACTAAATACTATTATTTGTAATGGCATCTAAAGGCGCGGAAACGAGGACTTTCTCCTCAACTCCCTCTAACTCTAGAATAACTTCCTTCTAAAGAATTGTAACACCATCCAACCTGTCTTCCATTCTAAGACTTGGCACCATTTGGTAAGAGATCTAAAATCCATTCAAGCTGTTGAACACTAGTCTCTTACGCTGACTTCAATGGTTGTTCTTTCAACAAAGCTCTGAAACCATGTTGAATTTTTCTACAAGATGTACAATAGAATACAATTTCTGCCAGATAATTACTTCCTAATGATTTTCAACAGTATTTATATGCCATTGTTATCATTGAATAATTACACTTCAGAAATTCTCAACAGTAAATGTAGCAGAAACAGTAAATATCATAGAAAGATAGCCATGCACAATAGAGACAACAAATTTTACTTTGGGAAACCCATCCTTGGGAGAAAACGCAGCAACTTTTCTTTAGGAGAAATTATTCTTCTGCAAGGTTTACATATCAACAATTTATCTAGAAATTTGTGCCAATATTCAAGTCAAAATACTAGTCAACCCATTGCCACCTTCAGCGTTCAACAGTGAACTGTTTAGAGCTATCCACAGCCCTCTTTCCCTATTCTGAGGTGGGGTCAGCATCCAACAGGCCTTGGCCTGTTCTCTCCAGAGACTGCTGCAAGCCCTGCAGCCTCTGCGGCCTGCCCTCTAAGTCGGCCTCCTCCATGCTTGGATGCAGCTCCTTGCTACGATCCTCCACACGAGAATAGTACTTCTTCCTCCTTATTTTGGTGTAGAAAATGAAATGTTACATCATCTATATATACTATTTGAATGGGGGTAAATTAACCCAAGGGACACATCCTTTCATGAGCTGGGCCGACTTGATGCTCCAAAAATCAAATTTTAATTATAATTTTAATTTTCTTAAGGCCAATTTGGAGACCTCTTTGGCATGCGGTAATACTTGATGCTACACAAAAATCAACACACACATGTCAAAGATTTTTTTTGGTGTGTGTTGTTTTATGTGTCTATTTTGCATATCTACAAGGAAAGCAGCGCATGCAAATCTAGGGACCACCCCCTGAGATGGGCCAGCACCAACACCAATGAAAAGAAGAATTTGCATGTGACATTATCGGGCAGATTCTTCTAAATGTTGCACTGAAATTTCCACCACATGTTCATCAAGTTACTTTTCTGGGGAATGGATTTCTTTGCTAACAGGGATATGGTTAGCAAGAAACTCTATTTTATTTGAATAGAAATAAATTCCACATTTCAAGCTACAGCAAGAGTGGGTTAGTATCAAATATAAAATCCATCACTGTACCTCGGTCTATGAAATAGGTTGGCGAGCTGCCTAGAGCTCTTTTAGTGGAGCCTAGCAACAGGATGCAGATTTCAGTAGTGTTAGGAACGTGATGTCTCTTTCTGCCTCACATTTTATAGTGTTCAGAGATGAAATTAGTCCCAGTTCAAATTATTATGCAGAATTTCATGCCCTTCATCTTTTATTAAAGTGCACAACTGATCAAGGGATAAAGAGGCTAAAGTTGTACAGTGATTCCTCACTGGCCATAAACTGGTTGCAAAGGGCTGGCTTTCTGCATAATGCACATGTTAGACGTATGGGTAAAATTTTGTTAGAGGGTTGTTGAAACATTTGCTTCTATCTCTTTTCCTCATGTCTTTCGAGAATTGAATCTAGAGGTGGGCAGGTTGTTTGGTACTGTAGTTTTTGCTTCTGAAGAACTAAAGGAAGAATTTTTTGTTGTTAACGGATCATCTTTCTAAAAAAATCTAGTGGTTTAATCAGAGTATATGTAGCAGCAAAATCTGAGTTTATTTCTTGTATACTATGCAGAGAAAGTGGGCAGGCCGAAAAACCATGTACACTAATATTTATATCCATTTTGTAATTTGGATAGTATCTGATTGATACCTAGTCTCTGAAGACCATATCAGCTGGGTTAATGGGCCAAGTTTATTAGTTTTTCCGGGACAAAATATTTGTTTTCATACTTGAATACAAATTTCATTTTCTTCTTACGAAAAATTAGAAGCCATTGAAAGTGAAAAACCCAACCACCAGATCCATGAGAGGAATTGGACCATCGAAGAGGTAGGGCAGTCGAACACCTACAAAAAATGTCATGGATGTGTGACCAAGCCCGTGCAGTCACAAAAAAAAAACAAAGAGATTAACCCCTATAGGCCATTGTCACGTAAGACATGACACCAAATTCATTGATGTGATAAGCAACAGTTATAATGGAGAATATTGTGACTTCAAACAAGAGGGTGCAACCCCAAATAAATAGAAATAAAGACGTGTGCATATACACAGAAACTGCAATTAATATTCTTACTTGGAAGTATACACATTTCTGCATTGGTGGAAGAATAAATTTTGTTAGATCAACAGAACAGAAACAGTTTCTAAAACTTGAGTGTCCAGTTATGAGAAGATAGAAATTGTTTTATTTTGTAGTTTAGATTTTGTTGTTGTTATTAAAATTGGGATGCCATTTTGTTGTCAATCACAAGTCAGAAGAGTGAATTCAAAACTATTTAATTGTTAATCATTAAGTCAGAAGAGTGAATTTGAAACTATTTGGTGCATTTAAAACCTTAAAAAAGGTCAATTTATCCTATATAATGTCCAATGGAAATGAAAAGTTTAATGGTAAGAATTAATGACAGAAACAGAAGATGCTTTCCATATTTGATTTCAGATGTTTGGACAGACTTGTAATGGGAAAAGAAGTGCAGAATCAGAACAATATGGATATGCTAGCAAAGAAATGATAGGCTGTGATTCTAATATCTCGTTAATGAATAAAATTCTTCCCAAAGTTCAAGATGGTAATAATGCATTTATCATGTGGGCAAATCTACAAGACATGCATGAAACAGTAGATAAGATAGAGCTTTCTTCCTTAAACCTGTTATATGCAATTAGAATGGACGAAATTGACTCCTTGAAAGACCATTTGTTAAAAATAAAGGATATTAGAGATGAATTGAAAGGAAAATGGAATAAGAAGATATGGTGTTTATAACTTTGAAAACTTCCCTACATCCTACGAAAATTTTATTGAAGCCATAAACATTACTAGTACTGATAAAGATCTCACATTTGAGAAGTTGATCACTAAGCTCTTGTGGCGAAACGAATAGAAAAAATTGTTTGGGAATAGCCGTGAAAATGAAGCTTCTCAAGTGGTACTTGCAGGTAAGTTTAAGACCATGGGCAACAGAGAGAATAGAATGATGGAAATAATATTTTACGTCAGGTAAACAAAGAAAAGCTATTACATGCTTGTATTATGGCAAGTTAGGCCATATAAGCAGAGTTTGCTGTGTTGTGGGATGAAAAGTGCAACCAAGAGCATTCTTCCAATAATAAATCTCAAAAGAAACATGCTGCTGTGACTAAACACACAAAGGATAAAGAGTTCTGTGTTCATTGCCAGAAACAAGGATTCGTAGAGTGGAAGGATTATTGGTACATTGATTCAGGGACATTTATACATTTTATTAACAGTAGTGACGGGTATGTTGATTTTGTAGAAGATAAATTTCAATCTAATTATGTTGTATTGAGTGGTGGAGACGAACATAATGATATTGATTAAGTTTTAACTTTTAAGCTCTATGTTTGGAGAAAAAACTACTTTTCTCGGTAGTATAATGAAAAATAGTCGACACTTAGACATAACTCCAGCAAAAATAGCACAAAGGTTGTTGTTATGGGCGTGGAAGGAACATTACACTGGTTTATAGAAAATCAAAATGCAGGATTAGTTCAGCAGAAAAATGCTCAAGATCAGAAAAATATGATATGTCAAAAAAGCATGCTGTCATAAAAAAGTAACTCTCAAAGTTACATTTGTCAAGCTTTTACTATTGAAACAAGAATCCATGACGGTAATTACATAGAAGGACCACTTTCCATACCCGCAATTTGGCCTCACATTGCATGGCAGAAGTCATGGAAATCAACTGCATAATAATGTCAGTAGAAAACATAGAAGTTCCACAAAGTTTTGTAGATTGAAGGACATGGGGACATGTGGATGTATCTTGAGGATGCATGGAGAGGCCCCCAAAATTTTAAGGAACATCAAAGCAGACATTGGAGTTCCTACCAAGGGAACTTAAACCTAACTACTAAGTATATAATAAAAATACAACAAATTTTAAATATAAAAAAATTGAGTTTTTTATGCATAATGAATCATACATGTATACAATTCAAGTAGCACCAATAGTTAATTACACTATTTGGAAATTGGTATTCAAATATGAATAATTAAATTTCTCATTCTAAAATCACCAATCTCCAAATCAAAATGAAATACAGTGATGCATCATATGATTACATACATCATCATTTAAAAACTGAAGAGTCAAGACTGATAACAGAAACAAAAATAAATAAAAAAGGCTCAACCCACTAGCTATGCACAATCAGTCTCTACTCAGTCCTCTGCACCTACATACCACAGGAAACTATCAACATCATCTAGGGGAATGTAAAGATAGTCGACACCTAGTTCAAATCTAAATGTTGCTCTAACTTTTCCAGCTAGAGAAATGAAAAAAGATTGACGATTTTACAAATTTTCAGTAAACAAATACCTGTTGGGATCAAAAGATCTTGGAATGTTGTAGAAAATACAGGTTAGCCACACTTTTCTGCCTTTATAAGCTGTTTATTCACAAAAATCAAATTTCACCCTTCTTTATGTAATCAACTAGCATGCTGTGGGTAAGAAACAACAAAATCTAAGATTTGAGAGGGTCATGTAAAGAGGGAAGGGAAAGCCATGGGTGAGAAGACCCTCACCTTACTTCAAAAGAAAAGGTGTGCTGCTTTTCTTTTGTGTTTTTATAAGCCCTAGGGCACCCCAAAGTACCCTCGAGTACCAAGAGCACCACATTTGTACAAAGTTATCCCCAAGGGAATCTCCAAGTCCCAGAGATATACAAGGGATGGTAAGAGCATTCCCAAATTCCAATGAAGTTCCCAAGCACCAGAGGCATACAAGGGATGTTAACAGACATTCCCACTTATGTCCCTAGGGGAGTAAGAGACATTCACGCCCCGCTCCTTGGGAACACATCTGAGGGAGAGTAAGAGACATTCCCACCCCAGTCATAGGGAACACATCCCCATGGAACAGTGCTTAGTTTATATTATAGATTTAATTATGAAGCATTGTCCTACCCTCCCATTATTTTTTAAAGAAAAAGAATGTTTCCAGCATTGATTGAACTAAAATCATTCCTAGCTAAGTCACATGACACGAGGACACGAGACATGGAGGACACGTAAATAGGAGTATTCAATACGAAACGCAACGACCTGGAAACAGGACACGGGGGACACGTTTTATATATATTTAATAATAATATATATATATACCGAAATATAGTTTTTTATCCATATTAAATTGTAGGTTGCAGCTTATCTAATCAAATTAAAATATAATTACTTCTCAAAGTTCATAGTTCACTTTAAAAAAATAAATAGAATCAAAATTTACTATTTAGAAATTAGAATGTGATATGCTTGGTCTTGATTCTTGAATATTCAATGTTCATTTTTCATGTACAACTTACAAGCACATAAGAAAATAACTAAAGTCTAATCCTATTGATTTCCTCTGCCCCTCTTGCGAGAAAATGCTACAGCTTTCCCTTTCCCTCTAGATGTAGATGCTAGTGTTGGTGGAGTTGGCAGTGGAGTTTGCTATGCTCTAGAAGCTGAAAAACTAGAAGTAGGAGCTATAGGAGGTAGACCACGTCCTCTACTGGTGGCAGGGGTAGCCCGGGCAGGTGGTGTCACCTGGAAACATTACAATCTCCCAATCCTGAAATCCTGAAAAACTAATAAGTCTGCTGCATTTTGAATGAAATCTAAAATTCTACTTTCTCCATATGAAATCCAATGAGGCCGGAACCACTCTCAAACATCCTGAGTCATTTCATGGTAATGTTAAAAATTTAAGTAAAAGGATGAAAATGAAGATTAAGGAGAATATCACTTTTATTCTTAAACATTACCATGAATAGCATATCAATACTAGGGCCTAGACTTGATCATTAAGCTGCCCCACTCAAAAATTATTTGTTTCTTTCAAAAAAAATTGCAGCTTATGCAAGCAACGTTTTCTATCAACGGAATACGCGTTTTCCAGATGCAGGACACGATGAAAACCGGCGAATACGTTTTACATTTTACAGGACACGATGAAAAACGTTTTCGACACGTTTTAGGGCCATTTTCGTGTCCGGCACGTAAAATACGGGACACGGGTCCTTGGAGGACGTGTCTTGTGACTTAGATTCCTAGCCAACTTAGTGTTAGTATTTCCAAGCCCAACCAAATGATTAATGTGCTAGTAAATTTTGATACCCAGAAATTTACTCTTACAAAGAGCCCAAAAATTATAGATCTAAAATCTACACACAACTAAAATAACTAAGCTTCTAACAAATTATGCACAACAAAAACAAGGAATCCAAGCACACAAACTTTTACACAGCTTTTACCCTGGAAAAGCCTAATGTCCGGAAAAACCAACAAAGAGGGATTTTATTAGGCTTCAGAGAATAAATCAAGGAAATATTACAACAGCAGCTCCAGATTATTTACAGCCAAAAATAGCCCTAGAAAACAGCCCCTCTCCTCTGCTACAGCCGAACAAACAGCCTCTCCTTCTGCAGTGTACAGCCCCTTTCTCTTCAACAAACTCATACCAAGACACAGCCTCTCCTCCAGTAAAGAAATCAACCCGGAAGACTCGACCTCTCTCTCCTGCAAATGTTGTTTGGGCATGGCCCCTCTCTTCAGCAAATGACGACCTGAACACGGCCCCTCTCTTTGCAAGCTCAGTCCCTTCACTTCAGTTGCTCAACCTTCATTTTTCTCACCCAGATCAACCCTCTTCTCTCTCACTCAAAGTGATCTCCAAATCGTGTCCTTCACCCACTGATTCCAACAATTTATAATTTCTCATAACCCTATTTTCTCCTTGAGATCTTCAAAGAAAAGATCAAGTACCAAAATTTGATCTTATCACTTTCTTTTGATGCGGTCAAAACAGAAATATTAATTTCCACAGTTATAAAGTTTAGAAATCTAAGATACAAAGCCAATAATAACTAATTAAATTAATTACCATGTTTTTCCTAAGTTTAAATTTACAAAAAAAAAATTGTTGAAATATGTAATTATTAAGGTGTCTTCTGCATGCCTGGACACAAGGCCTATGTAAACACTAGTCTGAGCTACAATTTTAACACTCCTTCTTAGCAAGGAAAGTATTATGCACCAACACCAACTTGTCCCTGAAGAAGACGAACTTGCCTTTAATCAAGGCCTTCGTGAAGATGTTTGTAACCTGCTCATCTGTAGGTACATATTGCAGCTTCACCTTGCCTTTCTACACATGATCCCAGATGATGTGATACACGATCTCTATATGTTTTAAACTGCCATGAAACATTGGATTTTCCAAGAGCTTGATGCAGCTATAATTGTCACAATGTATCATTATCTACTCCAACTCCCAATCAAACAACCCCATGAGTAACTTTCGAAGCCAAACTTGCTGCCATGTACTCAGCCTCAACAGAACTCGGTGCAACTAACTTTTGTTTCCTATTGAACCAAGAAACAACTATAGACCCCATGCTGAAACAACAACCTGAAGTACTTTTCCTGTCAATTGTGTTGCTTGCCCAATTAGCATCCGAATAACACACTAGCTTCACTCCATCTCCCTAGACATAACACAACCCATGCTCCACCATACCACACAGTTACCTAAGTATGTCTTTCACTGCCACCTAGTGCACTCGCTTTGGCTCAACCATAAATTGACTGATTATGTTGACAGCAAAACATATATCAAATCTATGTGTTGACCAAATACATAAGAGAGCCAATCAGTTGTTTGTATAAAGTGGGGTCCATTGCCTCTAGCTTGGAAGCATCAATTTTCTTCCAATTGGTCACCATTGGCATAGCCATAGGCCTATAGTCCTGCATCTCAAATCGCTTCAAGATCTCCACAACGTACTTCCCCTATCCAATATGTAGTACAGGTCTGAGTCAGCATCACTCTTGGTTAAGCCCATCCCCAACAGATAGTTGTATATCTTGGAATACCACGCATGTGGTGCCTGCTTGAGTTTGTACAGCACTCTCTTCAACTTGCAAACATGAGAATCCATCCCATGCACCTCAAATCCCTCTGGCTACTCTGTGTAAACCTCCTCCTCAATCACACCATTAAGAAATGTCGTCTTGACATCCATCTAATGGATCTTCCAACCCATCTCTGCAGCAATATAAATCACGACCTTGATGGAGGAATACCTGGCTACAGGGGCGAATGTCTCATCATAGTCAACTTCTCAACACTACCATCAGCAATGTGTTTGACTTAAAGATCCACCTAGATCCCACCATTGATTTCCCTTCAAGTCATGGCACAACCTCCCATACATCATTCTTCATGATGGAAGAGTACTCTTCCAAAGTTCCACCATGGTATCCCTCCACACCTATTGCTCAAACGCCTCTTGAAAACTAGAAGGCCCAGCCTCAATCAACTTGCTCATGAAAGCCATGTAACTGGAAAATCCATTGTTGATGATATCGGCAATATATCGGTGATATTCGAAAATATCACGATATTTTCGGCAAAACGATATATCACCGAGAAAATATCACAATATTTTCTATTTTGAAAATATTGTGATATCGGCAAATATCAGCAAAATATCGGCTATGTTTAAAAATTTGAAAATTTTATTTTTTATGCTTGCCAATATTTGCCGATATTTTCTCCGATATTGCAGATAATATGTTTTCTGGACCCTCGCTGATATTTTGCCGATACCGATATTTTCAACACTGGGAAAATCTATGTGGTATTCTGCTCTCCCTGACTTATGTCCTAAGAGCATCTACCTGCCCCTAAGCTTCCCTTTAGGTACGCTCTTCCCATTTCGGCCTCTTGTTCTTGGAAGTCTCAGCCTGGGTAAATGGAGCATCTTGCTCCTCATGCTCATGTTGCTCATCCTACACACAATTTTGTAGTCCTCCAAACTGTAATGGTTGTCTCCCTTCTTCCTTTCGTGCTTCCTACGCTGAAACCTCTACTACAACTAGCACTGAGCCACAAGACTTTCTGAAAGCCCTTTCCTCCTCAAATTTCACATCCTTCTACATCATTATCTTCCTGAATGAAGGAATATAGACTCCATAGGCTTTAAGGTCTCATTATATCTAATGAAGATACTCTTCTTTGTAGTAGGTTGAAGCTTTGTTGTCTTCTTTGATGGAACATAGCAATAAACTAAGCACCCAAAAATGCAAAGATGCCCAACCTCTAGTTTCTTCCCCATGAATGCCTCTTCAAGGGTCATCCTCCCCAACACCTTGTGTGGACTCCTGTTTTGCAAATAAATTGTTGTGTACACGCTTTTGCCCATAAGAACATAAGCAGATCCTGATCATGCAATATTGTTTTTGCTACCCCAACAATGGCTCTCTCGTTCCTCTCTGATACTCCATTTTGTTGTGGGTTATATGGAACTATCAGCTCCCTCTTAATTCTGGAATCTACACAAAACCCCTTAAGGCATTTGAGGTGTAGTCCCTCCACTGTCAAATCTAAGCACCTTGATCTTTCTCCCCATTTGGTTCTCCACAAGAGCTTTAAACTCTTGGAACCAACTGAAGGCCTCGTCCTTGGTCATCATATAATAGATCCAAGTTTTCCTAGAATGATCATATATGAAGGTCACATAGTAGCTCAATCTCTCAATAGAAACAGTTAACATGGGCCCACATACATCTGAATGGATCAAGTCCAAGATCCCCTTGGACTTATTGTCACTACCAGGAAACATGATCTTGGTCTATTTGCCCATGGCACATCTCTTGCATAAATCATGTTGATCTTTAGTGAAATCAAGGAGCTTGGTCACATCCTCCCTGGGCACTTTGAGTGCTCCATGGTGCAAGTGTGCCATTCTCCTATACCACAACTCCCCCAAGTCATGACGGTTGTTGTTATTGCTCCCCCTCACCCTTCTTTTAGTCTCCACATTGAGACCCTTCTCGGATCTCCTCATGTGTGAAATCATCCCACAACCTCTCCCAAGTGGGAAGATGTTCTCATCCCACGATGCATTTTACAAACACATCCCACTACTTTGTAAAGCCTTATACACACCAATTCAGGATGAAGAACTGTCTACCCTACAGCTACCATCTCATCTTGCATTTGCGTGAGCATGGCAAGATAGAAAGTCGTGTTCTCTCCCTTGGATATCCTGGTGTTGTAGAGCTTGTCCCTTAACACCAGTGTTATTAGGAAAGGACCAAACCAGTCTGAACCGACCAGTCCGACCATTGAGGCAAAAACGAGTTCGGTAAAGAACCAACCATTTTCAACAAACCGGTGGATTCAGTACTGGTTCGAAAAAGTTGCATAAAATGCAGCAAGTGGAGCTTGTTTTGCTTTTTTTTCTTTTAATTTTTGTTTTCGATGGGCACTAGCCCATAATAGGTGCCTAATGTTCAAGCCTATGGCCCTACTATTGCTATGCAATTCATGGTAATGTTTAAGAAAGTAAAAGTGGCATTCTCCTTTATCTTTCATTTTCATCCATTTACTTAAATTTTTTACATTACCATGAAATGACTCAAGATGTTTGAGAGTGGTTACGACCTCATTGTATTTCATATGGAGAAAGTAGAATTTAAATCTCACTCATAATCCAGCAGACTTAACAGTTTTTCAGGATTTCAAGACTAGGGGGAAGTGCAACGTTTCCATTTGATTTTGTCATGTATGAGAGTATTGAACAGTGAACTAGCATTTAATCAAGAGCACCAATCCCTCTATGTACCTTGATGTTAGTGGCATTCATTGATGAACTCCTCTATCATGATCCTACTAAAAATATACCCTTTACTCAAACAAAATCTTGAATTGACATGCTAAGCACTTTTATCATATTTTAATACTTAGAGGGTGATATTGATGACATAGATCCCAATATAGGCAAAAATTTTGATGAAATGTAGATATTTGTTGTAGCATTATTTTTTTTGGATGTTAGGGGCCATCTAGGTGTTGTTTCTTGATGTATTTTCGTTCAAAGATGGATTGCGCTCGGTGTTATTTTGGTTATGTGCACCCTTACATGATCTATAAATGAAACTTTTGCTTATTTGTGTATAAATGGTTTGGATTCATATGGATGCACATGTATATATGTGGTTTTCTTTAAAATTTCAATATTTTATGTGTTTTGGCTGACCGATTTTTTGGTCTGGTTTTTTTACTGATTCGAGTCTGGTTCTAACTAGTTCCCAATATGAGGGGTCTACTGGTTCGATGATCGGTCCAGTTCTGATGACATTGCTTAGCACCATCTTTTGATTTTGGTTGTCACTCTGCTACAATTTGGTGAGTGCATCCACATATCTTTGGCAGTATTTTTCTTAGACAAATGGGTGATCAGGAGATCTTTCACCCCATCCAAGATGATCCTTTGTGCCTGCTTCTTTCACCTCATGGATATCTAGGGCAATACGATCTAACACTGGTACAACCACTGTGGAGTTAGCAAAGCTCCAAAACTTGTTCTCCTTGAGAACAGTTGTGATCCAGAATGTTAATTTGAGGCTTCGTCTAGCTTGTCCTCATTCTTGACATCAGTTGCCATGGTAAATCAAATCCCCGAATAGTTGTTTGTTGAAAACCATAGAAAGACCACAAACCCCTTTGAGCTTGAACCTGTGAAACGCTTGAATTTCTTTCAGAGGTTTTGCTCTGATACCATGTTAGTTTCTCTAATCACAGTCAAATGATTAATGTGCCGATAAAATTTTATACCCAGAAATCTATGCACGATTAATACAACTAAGCTTCTAACAAATTATGCATAGCAAAAACAAGAAATCAAAGCACATAAAATTTTACACATCTTTTACCTTGGAAACCCTAGTGTGGGGAAAACCAACAAAGAGGGATTTTATTAGGCTTCAAAGAATAAATCGGGAAAATATTACAGTAGAATTTTTAGAGACATTACAGCCAAGAATAACCCTAGAAAACCACCCCTCTCCTGTGCACAGTCTCTCCTTTTGTAGCATATCGCCCCTTACTCTTCAACGAACTCAACCCAAGATATGGCTTCTCCTCCAGCGCAGAACCCAGCCCTAAAGACTCAGCCTCTCTTTCCTACAAACTCAGCATGGGTACAACCCCTCTCTTCAACAGATGACGCACTGAACATGGCCCCTCTCTTTGCGAACTCGTCCCTTCTCCTTAGCTGCTCGACATTCCTTCTTCTCACCCAAATCAGCCCTCTTCTCTCTCGCTCAAAGTGATCCCCAAATTGTGTTCTTTACACACTCATTCCAGCATTTTATAATTTCTCTCATAACCCTATTTCCTCCTTGAGATCTTGAAAGAAAAGTCCAAAGGCCAAAATTTGATCTTATCACTTTCTTTTGATACAGTCAAAAAAGAAATATTAATTTTCAAATTCATAAACTTTAGAAATCTGAGTTACAAAGTGAATAATAATTAATTAAATTGATTATCATGCTTTTCCTAAGTTTAAACCAATGTCACATGATTCGGGTTCAGGTTCGGGTTTGGCAATGATTAGGTTCAGTTCAAGTTCGAATTTTTTGATGAGGTTCACATGAGGTTCGCCATTAGGTTCGTCTATATATATATAATGAATTATAGGAGGATAAAATAGTAAGAAATCAAGATCAGTAAACATCAAAAATGCTATCACAGACATGGAAACTGCAAGGATAAATTGTAAGCTTGAGTTGTGACATAAAGTTATGAGTTTTGATCTATGGACTTGGTCAATGGCTATGAGGTTCGCCGAACCTCAAAAAAAAATTTAAGGTTCACCAAAATTCGAACCTCAAGGTTAAAGTTTGACGAACATTGTGACATATGTTTAAACTTATATAATAAAATTTAAAAAAAAAATAAAAACTGCAGAAATAAGTAAATTATTAAGGTATGTTCTGCATGCCTGGACAAGGCCTATGTAGAGACACCTGTCCAAGACACAATTTTACCAGTTAGACATAACAAAAAATCCAGCATCTTAATCTCTTAAAAGTGCCATCCAACTTTAATTTCAAGAGCATGCATAATAATGCACAAAATTCACTCACCAATTCTGACTTCAAATTTTCCAGTGTTTTTGCCATGTTTACATTAGATCTAATGGCTTGTTTCTCCTGTGCCCTCTTTTTATCCCGAGCCAGTAGTGAAAGTCTTTTAATTTTGGTGGCCACCTCTGTGCTTTGTGGATTTTGCTGCAAGGCATCTCGAAAAGCAGCCACAGCCTACAGTTGGAAAGAAGGAAATCTCCATTAGAATAATGATGCACATTTTCTATTTTACTTAACTTTAAGACCACCCCCCCCCCCAAAAAAAAATCCTTAAAACTACTTGATTTCCATCTACAAAAGGTCAGGTTGCAAGACATTATCAATTTCAACCATATGCACCAACGCTCAGGAACACAGTCCCACTTTTCTGAACAGGGTACGACTTTTGATAATATGATCACCAGAATAATACCTCATCATAGCGTTCCATCGCTTCCAATACACAACCTTTCCTGAAATAACCCTAGTAGCACACACAATCACCCTGCTGTCATACTTCAGTAACCATCTTGAGTTTATGCTGCAACCCACTCCATATTACAAAAATTTCCAGTACAGTTACAGTTCATTTTACCTACAATTTAGTATCTGCACCACTCAACTTAGTTAAGTTCTAGAAAAAAAAAATAGGAATGGAATGGTAAACCTTTTCCCATGTTGGATTCAACTTGATTGTTGTTTCAGCATCAGCAAGTGCTTTACTAAGCTTGACAAGATTCAGAAATGCTGCAGATCTGTTGCTGCAATAAGGCAACAGTGAGTAAGACACAGAACAATACAATAAAAAAAAACAATGGTTTCCTCAAAAACTAATTCTGACATACACAATAGACCCAACGGATGTAACAGAATATGGAATGACTATAAGAACCAGAAGATGATATAGGGGATTGCAATGAACAGAACATCTTTGAATTCAGGGAGTAGATTTGAATATTAGTCAGGAATATGGAGAAACCGGAAGGATTCAGCCACTGACAGTGAAGTGTAAAATTTCATCCTACTTAACACGCTAAGCACACAAATAAAAATTACAGTTGACTGCAGCAGCTATTTTTGACACAAATTTTCCCAAATGTTGCAGGCTTCCATCTCTGCATAAGGAAGAAAGCATCAAGTCAACAATTGAGTTTCATGTGCAAGAAGATGAATGCACAATAGTTGCCTACTACAATGCCCTTCTACAATGATTTTGGGCGATGAGAGGGAACACTTTGTAGAAGGGCATTGTAATGTGCATGTCAAGATTAGAGGTACAACCGTTGTATAACTCATAGGAGAAAATTTTTCTCCCCATTGATCAACCAGCCAGCCAGCAGCCCTATGGCGGCTCACAAATAGCTTTACATTAGAGCTCTCCACCTATGCTAGGGTCAGTGCTCTCTCCCATCTGGCATGCTTCTTAAGGAAGGTGGATCATCTATCAAAAGGCACTGATTTTGATTTTTGATTTTCTACTCTCATTTTGCTCTCTCCCATCTGGCATGCTTCTTGAAGGAAGGTAGATCATCTATCAAAAGGTACTGATTTTGATTTTTGATTTTCTACTGTCATTTTGATATTTTTTAACCTTACTCTCAACCTATCGTATACCCACTCATCCTCATCATTCTAATTCCACCTTCAACGCCTTACACAACTTATTATTAAATGATATGAAAAATCAATACCTCTCGTGGTGTGCTTATTGGCACGACCTCTTGACCATTCATTCTGATGATTCCCACCTGGCAAATCACCCACTGACTCACAATGAGTCACTAACCTACACATTGTTTCAATAGCAATCCAAAAATCCCAATTCCCTCCTAGTAGTGATATGTTATACAGAGACGTGCACTTCGACATACCCCATAGAGAATTGTGACAATATGGGAAAACTCAGAGCTGTGAAACAAGAGCCATGGTCATTGGCAGCCTTGGATGCATAACCTGTATTCAACGCTAATAAACCTATGCTCAAAGCTACGAGGTGGCTCCCTTTCCTCAGAAATTTCACAGGGACAATGACATTGTTATCAAAACATCTGCTCAGAGGTTTGATGGGTGAATCCCTCGAATCAGTGATCTAGTGATGGCAGTGACAAAGGAGTATGTGGCCCAAGCCACTAGATACCACATACCCAAAAACGTTGGTTTAAGAACAAGCAAATCAAAAAGGGGGTTTGGACCTAGTTTTTACGTTCTATAACAGAATCCAAATTGAAGAAAAGGTGTGCCCCAAGCCTAGATCACAGAGAAGCAAAGGAACTTGTTATTTGTCTTGCAAAATTACATAACATGTGAGGGAAGCTATGCCATTACGATCCTTTATCATATTTGCCTCCTTCTCACCCATTAAAATACAGATTGTGGAAGAATTACCAAGGAGAGGTGATAACTGGGATGCCTTCCTATTTCGAAACAAATTAATTAATGAGTGCATTGTACATAAACAAGCACCCAAAGAAGTACCCAGAGAAACACCCAAAGTGACAGCCAGAGAGGTCAATAAAGTTTTTGAGCATAACAATGGGAATGACAGTGGGGACCCTAGTCTTCACAAAGAGGAAGGTTTTACTCTCTGTGGGGAAAACTCCAAAAGAACCAAAAGGAGCCATGGACAGACTGTTATCATTTCCAGAAAGATTACTAGGAGCATGGCTAGGAAAGAACCTCCAAAACAAACTGAGAGGCCTCCATCACTAGCTATCCCATGTCCTCCTAAAGATGCCACTGTTGAGCCTATGCCAATTGGGCATAGTCATGTCCAGCAAAAGAAGTCTGTAACCCCTTTGCCTAAGAAGTCTAGGACCAAATTTTCTGATCACAAGACTCGTAACTACCATTTTTTTTACTCTATTGACCCATCAATGCCAATGCCCAACGACTTCGAAAATGCTACAAATTATTATAAGCCTATGAATCCAACTATGTCTTCTACTACTCTGAGTAGACCCTCCTCTTCCAAATTAAGGAAGAGTGATAAGAACATTAATAAGCTAAAGGAAGAAATCAAAGAATTCAAAGTTCTGGAAAAGAGCCCAGTTGCAAAAGGAGAATAAGAAGTTGTTTAAGCTTGCTCACAAGTGGCTTAAGCGAAACCAGTACTTGACACTCCACAACAGGACTTTGGAGAAGAAATTCCGAATGGAGAAGAAGAGAAAAGGGGCCAACATGAGTATTTCAATTGGCGCCGATTGACACAGTGAAGCACAATCAAATTTGGATTAGTATTTTAACAGGTATGGCATCAGGACACCAGTCACACATTTTGTTTGCATGAAGACATGCAAAGACTCAGGCATGGGGGAGATGTCAGGGCTATGATTTGATACCATTTAAGCTGTCAGTTACCCCCTTTTCAATCATATAAACCCTTCCTTTTTACCTCGTTGCTGTCCTCTTGTCATACTTTCAGTGGAAAAGTCACTCAAGAGACTACAAGGTAAATTTATTGCTAATTGTTGGGTTTTTCCATTGTTTTTGATGAATTATAGGGCTTAAAAGTTTAGTTCCTACTAATAGCAATTTTACCAGCCAGGTCATATAGCCTATATAGCGATCTGATAACCCACCTCCGTGATTGGCATGTCTCAATGCCTCTAAAAAGAAAACGAAGACATGGGTTTTCCTCGTAGACCCCTCAAGATGCTTCCATGTCCATCAATGCAATTCCAAATTGGACAAGGCATGTGAAAGTCAATCAAATCTACAATCAATGATTCCAAGTACAGTGCGTCCAGGAGAGCAGATTCAATTGTGACAACAACCTCTGCTATTCTCATACCATTCTGTTGGATGGTCATCTCACTTCGTTTTGGTTTTGGTCTAAACTTATTAGGGAATACACTCGATTACCCACCTTTGATTCATTGTGATATGAATCATTATTTCCAACGCACGAAACAGGGGATTCACAGAGTCCACCTATTCGTTGTATTATGAAATGTAAAACTATATAACTCGTCTGAACAGCAGCGTTAAAGGTTGTCACAGTGTTAGGTTTGTCAGACTATAATTTATCTTTGTAATTATCACTGGGGAAACGCAAGCTCCAATTATTTATATTTGAGACTCATTTTTAATAGTGTTAATGTTGGTGTCTGAGATTATTTGTGATGCAAACTGATCATAGTTGCGTAGCTTCTTAGGCAGCGTGACGAAGATTAGGAGGGCCCACCAACGCAGCCCACGTTGCTTTGTTTTCTTGCTTTGTAGCATAGCTTAGCAATGCTTGTAAGACTGCAGTTTGCTTTCCTTTGATTTCGTATTCAATGCATTCGCTGCTCAATTCATTAATTGTTTTCATCGCTCACATTTTGTTGCTTGTTTGCAGTGACGAGATCTCTCACTAAAGGGCTGAGAGACACATTGTAACTCTTGTCTGTTGCATAAACACTCAAGTTCAAGTACAATAAAAGATTGCATCTTGTGTGTGAAAGAGGCTCTCTGTTGACACCCCAGTGACAAAACATCTCATAGATTTAATTTGCCCTTTTTCATTTACATGTATGCCCTTTTTTTGATAGCAGCCACAGCAGGTCGAGTCCCACTGAAGACTGGACTTGAGACTTGTTTTATAGGCAAGACAATAACACTTAGGACTACCGCTGAGTGAAAGACTGTATTCTGTGCCCAACAAAATCTTTCTTGGAGTTTTCCATCCAGTGAACAAAACCATTGTAGCATTGACAAAACATCTCATAGATTTAATTTGCTCTTTTTCATTTACATGTATGCCCTTTTTTTGATAGCAGCCACAGCAGGTCAAGTCCCACTGAAGACTGGACTTGAGACTTGTTTTATAGGCAAGACAATAACACTTAGGACTACCGCTGAGTGAAAGACTGTATTCTGTGCCCAACAAAATCTTTCTTGGAGTTTTCCATCCAGTGAACAAAACCATTGTAGCATTGTTTCAAGTTGTTTGGTTTTTGAAGCATTGTTTCCATTCTATACCATACATTAGAAAGCCCAATGATGCCCTGAACTATGCACATATGGTGTTAGTATCTCACAAGTTTACGCCCCCAGATTAATGATTTAATGTCTAGGATTTAAGCTAATTAAATTGACAACAATCCTCTAGGTTCTCTTCTTGTTCATTCTCAAACCCTGAATTCAACCAAGGAACAAGGCTCCCCTGTCAAATGTGTCAAGTGTGCCCAAGTTGAACCTCATGGTAAAATATCTCCAAAATATCCTCCATCAAGCCAATAATACTCTTGCAAAACTTTACCCTTGCCCAAATGATGAGAAGTGCTTGAGAAAGCTAGAACGAGATGTAAATATCTCCTTGCTACCTGTAACTGTCACTAAACACCAAGGAAATCCTGTTGTGTATGCAAGAGAAGAAAGCCCCTGAAAATGCAGATTAAGACATCCATTTTCATGTGGTAACAGTGTTATTTACTACGATAATCAAAGTTGCATCAAGCTCTTTGAGAAATCCCAATCTTCCATGATCACTCCAAGCACATTGATATTCAATATCATTTCCTAAGAGATACAATATGAAAGTGAATGAATAGATGTCATTGATTACATTCCTACTGATTCACAAGTGATTGACATTTTGAGGAAAATTCTATCAAAGGGGAAGTTTGAGATGTTGAGAGAGAAGCTTTGTTTGGTGGAGTACATGTGGAGCACATTTCTCAAGAGTCGGACTGTTTTATTCTTGCATATTTTGCATGCATGGACCCCTCTTATTCCACAGAAAGAGATGGAGGACACTTAAGCAACTAGGTTGTCATTTGTAATTATTTTTTCAATGTTGATGACAACTGATGTGATTGCCAATGCTGCTACAAATTTCTAGCCTTCTAGTGTTGATTTGTAGATTTAGTATTTCTCAAATCTATGCTATCACTTGTCAAATTGCTCTAAAATTATGATATGTGATGTCTACACTCCAAATCTATAATCCTACACTTTTAGTTAACAAAAAACTAAATTATATTATGCTACTAAAAGTTTTCAATTTCGCCATTAGGTTAAATTTTTGAGTGCATATTTGCTATTACGCATTAGGAAATTTAACATAGATATGATGGTTATGTTTTGCGACAAGCAATTGTGTGTGATATAACCATTAAGGGATGTTGAAATTTGGTACCGGAGGACAGGTGGTTCCCTTAGGCTTTGATCTTTGGCCTAGGGAAAAGTGTCCAAAAGAATTTAATTTTTCTCCTAAAGTGACTTTATAATTTTATAAAGTTAAATCTAATTTAAAAGTGACTTTAAGTGATAAAGTTATTAAGTCTAATTTTAAAGTGACTTTTATAAAGTCAATGAAAAATTAGAAAGGAAAAGTGACTTTGGAAATAAATGACTAAGTGGGTCTTTATTAAAGTGGGGTGAATTAAAAAAATAGAAAGTGAGATTTAAATGAGCATTTAATCTCAACCATTGATCTAAATCTATTTCAGCCATTGGATTTAGAGATCACCCAAAAGTCACTTGGATCACCCAAAAGTCACTTGGAGTTATATTAAAGGAGGAAAAGGAGGAAAAGGTCATTCATTCTTTCATGAGCAGATTGGGAGAAGGAGAGCAAGAGAGCAAGAGAGATTTCTGAGCAGGAAGGAGAAGGAGACAGCAGCTTGGCACACATTCCAAGGCAGCAGTTGAGCAGATTTGTACAGCTAATTCAGCACATAGTGAAAGGCAGATTTTTGCACAAAAATCGAGGAGCAGTTTGCTGATTTTTCTGCACACAAAACGGAGGTCGTACAGCATTTATTGCTGTCCTGTTTGCTGTAATTTCCAGATTGCTGTGAGGCACGGGAAAGGAGATAAGTTGTAAATTTGCTTGCTGATTTTTGCTGAATAATTCTCACTGTAAAAAGACAAATTTCAGAAATAAAGAAGAGCTCTCAAACTGGTTTTCCCCAAGAGTTGTAGGGGGTTTTTCCAGGGTCAAGTTGACCAAAAATATCAGTGTTTTAATGTGTTTTAATGGCTGTTTTTAATTGCTGATTTTTAATTCTGCAATTTCCAGCATTCTGAAAAATTTCCAGAATTTGTGTTTTCAGCAATATTTATTTTTTCAGTCTGTTAAATGTATGGTTATGGGAATGGGCATTTAACTACATGGGAGAAATAAGGAGAAACTGAAAACCGGGGTGGGAAAACAGAAATTTTTTACATGGTATCAGAGCTTGAGTGCTGAAGGGCAGTTTGGGACAGCAAAAGGAAAAATTGCAGTTGCTGATTTTTCACTCAGAAAATTCCAGCAAGCTGATTTTTTCATAAACAGCAGTTTTATCTTTACTACAACAGTGCTATTTTTCAGTTTTAGGACAGCAGGATGTCATTGGGATTGAGGGTGGAGGATAGGTTGGATGGGCATACAAATTACAGCGTTTGGAAGGAGAGAATGCAGAGTATCTTTGAGGAGGCAGAAGTCTGGGATATCATGGTGCATACCGCACAGAACCCTGTTGTTGTGCCCACTGATGTTACTCAGTTGGCTGAGTATAAAAAGAAGAACAATAAGGGTAAGAGGCTGATTCTAGACGGAATCAAAGACCATTGCATTCCTCATGTGAGAGGAAAGAGCAATGCCCATGAGATGTGGACAGCATTGTCCAATCTCTACCAGAGTACCAATGAGAACCGGAAGATGGTCCTGAAGGAGAAGCTAAAGAACATTAAGATGGGTAATGATAGTGCAGCTGGATATCTCACAAAGATTACTAATGTGAGAGATGAGTTGGCAGCGATTGGAGAGGCCATTCCACCCACTGAGTTGGTGCGGATTGCAGTGAATGGCCTCCCCCGTTCATGGTTGAACTTTGCTGATGGGGTTTGTGCACGTGAGACCCTTCCCACATGGGAGAGGTTTTGGGATGATTGTATTCAGACAGAGATCAGGAAAGGGCAACTTGGGGCAGCCAAGCCAGTTGAGCAGGATGAGGACGTAGCACTGGTGGCAGGAGGCAAGAAAGGCAAAGGGAAGAAGCAGGCTTCCACAAGCGGTGGTGGAGGCAAAGGCAAAGGTAAAGGTAAACAGGGGAACACACAGAAGGACTATTCCAAGGTGAAGTGTTGGAATTGTCAAAAGATGGGACACTATGCAGTTGTGTGTCCGGAGAAGAAGAAGAAGAAGGGGAAGAACCAGGACGTGGCAGCTTCAGCAGAGATTGAGGACTTTGCTGGTCGTTTTGACCGAGAGTTTGCGTTCACTACATGTGAGTCCTCTAGTGCAGGATCACCTGCCAAACAGGTTCAGAGGGAGCATGCTTTTCCCTCGATTAGCGGAGCATCTACAGGTATCTGGTATGTGGACAGTGGGGCTTCACGTCACATGACAGGAGTCCGTGAGTACTTCTCAGAGCTTTCAGAGAGTGGTATTGATATTGAGGTAGTACTCGGTGATGACAGAGTTGTTAGAGCAGTCGGGGTGGGGACAGTGACATTTCAGAGGGAGTCCAAACCTCCCTTGAAAGTGTCAGAGGTTCTTTATGTGCCAGGGATGAGGAAGAACCTCATATCCGTCTCAGCTTTGGAGGACAGAGGATATGAGGTACTGTTCAGGGGAGGACAAGTGTTGATGTATCCCAGGGGCGCTCCAGCTGATTCAGCTAGAGTGATAGGTGTACGCCATGCAAAGGTGTACAAGTTTGCATTTCAGCCCCTTTTGGCATTGAGCAGTAGTACCGACAGCAGAGCTAACAATTCTGAGCTGTGTGAGATTTGGCACCGCAGGATGGGACATATGTATCATGGAGCCTTGAGGACATTGCGGGAGATCACTACAGGTGTGCCAGATTTCAGTACTGATCACTTTGATACTTGCAGAGGTTGTGCGATGGGCAAGTTTGCCAAATCCCCTTTTCCCAGCAGTGACAGCAGAGCGATGGGGATACTTGATTTGATTCATTCCGATGTGAGCGGTCGGATGTCTCATGTTTCCTTGAGTGGATATGAGTACTATGTTTTATTCATTGATGATCACTCCAGGAGGACCTGGATTTATTTTTTGAAGACCAAGAGTGAGGTCTTCAAGCGGTTTCAGGAGTTCAGAGCTCTTGTGGAGACTCAGACAGGTCGAAAGATCAAGTCCTTGAGGTCGGACAATGGAGGAGAGTACACCCTTGGAGAGTTTGTTGACTATTGTGCGGAGGCAGGCATTAGGAGGGAGTTCACTGTTCCTTACAACCCCCAGCAGAACGGGGTTGCGGAGAGGAAGAACAGATCCATCATAGAGGCTGCCAAAGCCATGATACATGATCAGGGGTTGCCATTGTTCTTGTGGGCAGAGGCCTGCAACACAGCTGTTTACTTGCAGAACAGGAGTCCGCATCGTGCTTTGGGGCACATGACTCCGGAGGAGGCTTTCTCTGGGAAGAAGCCTGATATTGGTCATCTTCACATCTTTGGATGCATTACATACTCCTATATACCCAAAGAGAAGAGGACCAAACTAGAGCCCACCGCAGAGAAGGGTATCTTTGTGGGCTACAGTGAGACCTCAAAGGCCTTTCGGATTTACATTCCTGCACAGAGGAGAGTTGTTGTCAGACGGGATGTGAAGTTCGAGGAGGACAGGGCCTTTAGGAGGTCACGGGAGTTAGAGTATCTGGATCAGCCAGACCCTCAGCAGCAATTGAGTCAGTCGCAAGGATCCAGTGGGCAGGGATCAGGAGGATCCGGAGGTACATCTATGAGGATGTCAGGTCCATCAGTGAGCAGTGGCTCATCGAGCCAGAGGGGTGGTGCTCCGGGCAGCATGCAGAGCAGTTCACTAGGGAGTCCACTGATGGACAGTTCACACGGTACCTCAGCTTCTACAGGTTCAGGTGCACGCAGGAGGACAGCAGACAGACAGTCAGGAGTTCAGGCTACTGATGATGATGAGGAGGAGGAGTTTCATTCTCCGGTGGAAGAAGTGCGCTCAGGGAAGAGGAAGCCCAAGTGGCTTCAGGACACCTTGAGAGATGCCACATCTGTTGCTGAGCCGAAGAGGCCGGTCAGAGAGAGTAGACCACCTGAGAGGTTTTGTAGTTATATGGCGATGGTTACCAGCATCCTTGACTCTGAGCCTTCTAGCTATGAGGAGGCAGCTAGCCAGCAGGTCTGGAGAGAGGCCATGCAGGAGGAGTATTCTTCTATCATGAAGAATGATGTTTGGGAGGTGGTGCCGAGGCCTGAGGGCAAATCCGTGGTTACTTCCAGATGGCTTTACAAGGTAAAGCATGCTGCAGATGGCAGCATTGAGAAATTCAAAGCGAGGTTTGTGGCTAGAGGGTTCTCCCAGGTAGAGGGAGTTGATTATGAGGAGACCTTCGCTCCCGTGGCTCGATATACTTCGATCCGCTCCATTATATCGATAGCAGCAGAGATGGGTTGGAAGATCCACCAGATGGATGTGAAGACCGCATTTCTCAATGGCTTCATACAGGAGGAGGTGTACATTGAGCAGCCACAGGGCTTTGAGGTGCATGGGAAGGAGTCCCATGTGTGCAGATTGAAGAAGGCCCTTTATGGCCTGAAGCAAGCTCCCAGAACTTGGTACTCCAGGATAGATGCATACTTGCAGGGGATGGGTTTCACAAAGAGTGAGGCAGATCCGAACCTTTACTTTATTGTGATTGGTGAGGAGCCTCTCATTCTGGTGTTGTATGTGGATGACTTGATCATTACAGGTGCAGAGAGACTCATAGAGCACTGCAAGAGAGATCTTGCGGCGGAGTTTGAGATGAAGGACATCGGCTTGATGCATTACTTTTTGGGTTTGGAGGTGTGGCAGGAGGAGGGGCATTTCTTCCTGGGGCAGGGGAAGTATATTGTGGACATCCTTAGCAGATTCCACATGGAGGATTGTAGACCCATGTCGACACCGATGATCACCAACTGGAAGAAGCTTCATGCTTCGGATTCCGAGTTGGTGGATCCCACATTGTACAGGCAGCTGATTGGTTCCTTGATGTATTTGGTCAACACTAGACCAGATATCTGTTTTGCAGTCAACACGATGAGTCAGTTTATGTGTGAGCCTAGGAAGGTTCACTGGGTGGCTGCAAAACACATTTTGCGGTACTTGCAGGGGACAGTGGATTATGGTCTGGACTACAGGCAGGGAGATGGAGTGAGATTGGCAGGATACACTGATTCTGATTGGGCAGGTTGTGCTTCTGATAGGAAGAGCACTTCAGGGTGTTGTTTTGGGTTGGGTTCAGCAGTAGTGTCATAGTTCAGCCGGAAGCAGCAGTCAGTAGCACTGAGTTCAGCGGAAGCAGAGTATATGGCAGCCAGTCTAGCTAGTTGTGAGGCTATCTGGCTTCGCAAGATGTTGTTTGGCTTATTTGGTCAGCCGTTGAGACCTTCAGTGATTTACTGTGATAATCAGAGTTGCATTAAACTCACGGAGAATCCAGTATTTCATGACAGGTCAAAGCATATCGGGATCAGATATCATTTCATCAGAGACTATGTTCAGAAGGGAGTTGTGAAGCTTGAGTATATTTCCACTGATGAGCAGGTTGCAGATATCCTTACCAAAGCCTTACCACGGGGCAAGCATGTCTACTTCAGAGACAAGATGGGTGTGGTGAGGAACACCTTCCTCGGTAAGAGGGAGTGTTGAAATTTGGTACCGGAGGACAGGTGGTTCCCTTAGGCTTTGATCTTTGGCCTAGGGAAAAGTGTCCAAAAGAATTTAATTTTTCTCCTAAAGTGACTTTATAATTTTATAAAGTTAAATCTAATTTAAAAGTGACTTTAAGTGATAAAGTTATTAAGTCTAATTTTAAAGTGACTTTTATAAAGTCAATGAAAAATTAGAAAGGAAAAGTGACTTTGGAAATAAATGACTAAGTGGGTCTTTATTAAAGTGGGGTGAATTAAAAAAATAGAAAGTGAGATTTAAATGAGCATTTAATCTCAACCATTGATCTAAATCTATTTCAGCCATTGGATTTAGAGATCACCCAAAAGTCACTTGGATCACCCAAAAGTCACTTGGAGTTATATTAAAGGAGGAAAAGGAGGAAAAGGTCATTCATTCTTTCATGAGCAGATTGGGAGAAGGAGAGCAAGAGAGCAAGAGAGATTTCTGAGCAGGAAGGAGAAGGAGACAGCAGCTTGGCACACATTCCAAGGCAGCAGTTGAGCAGATTTGTACAGCTAATTCAGCACATAGTGAAAGGCAGATTTTTGCACAAAAATCGAGGAGCAGTTTGCTGATTTTTCTGCACACAAAACGGAGGTCGTACAGCATTTATTGCTGTCCTGTTTGCTGTAATTTCCAGATTGCTGTGAGGCACGGGAAAGGAGATAAGTTGTAAATTTGCTTGCTGATTTTTGCTGAATAATTCTCACTGTAAAAAGACAAATTTCAGAAATAAAGAAGAGCTCTCAAACTGGTTTTCCCCAAGAGTTGTAGGGGGTTTTTCCAGGGTCAAGTTGACCAAAAATATCAGTGTTTTAATGTGTTTTAATGGCTGTTTTTAATTGCTGATTTTTAATTCTGCAATTTCCAGCATTCTGAAAAATTTCCAGAATTTGTGTTTTCAGCAATATTTATTTTTTCAGTCTGTTAAATGTATGGTTATGGGAATGGGCATTTAACTACATGGGAGAAATAAGGAGAAACTGAAAACCGGGGTGGGAAAACAGAAATTTTTTACAAGGGAAGGCAACAAAGTAGTAGGGGTGGTCTGTGCAGATGGGATAGGTGCAGAGTTCGAAGGGGTTTCTTCACCATAATGGCTTGGCCTATCAACTCAACTCTTGATTGATTACCAAGATGGAGGACACTCCACAACCATGAGCATCATAGTTTGCAGAGGCTCCCATTTCATAGCATTAATGGAGGAGTGGGACAAGATAGGGAGCATTCAAGCCTAGTGTGGGGAGCATTACTTTCCACAAAGGGGGAGGGGAAAATATAGTTACATTGAGAGGGTAATTGGTCATTTTGTCAAGCAAAAAGAAAAGGGTGTGACTCTATGGGGGTGAAATTTTGGATGAGGCTACATTCAACGTTCGTATGTGAGTGGAGAGAGCCTAATGGGTTTTGAGGGGAGTAGGTGAAAGGCAAAAGAGGCCCGAGGATTGTAATCAAGGCCTACGTAGAGGTGGGTCAAGGACCTGTAAAGCCTAGGCCAACCAAAGCTCCAAGTTCTCCAATACAAGAGTGACAACCTCGATAGTATTAGCAGTGACAGAATACATGAACAGGGAAGAAGAAGACAGTAGAACAAATAAAGAAACCAAGCACACTAAGGAAGTTGTTGAAGGCTCACAAAGAGGGGGTACTCAAACCTTCATTCACTTAGCTTTGAGCCCAACCTCTAGTGATTAGCCTAAGCTATGTTAAGTTATTTTCCAATTCATGTTTTTTTAAAATGATAGTCCTATTGGATGTTATATTTAGCTATATTTTTTATATTTTGGGAAAAACTAGATTAAGTCCCTGCTGGGAGATGGAAAATCTATGAACATCTCCATTTCATTTTTTATTCACTCTTTACCCTCCTAGTATGCAGGTTACAGTATGGACTGGTAGTAACACTTTTTGTATATTAACAACAAATAGTACAGCTGAAATCAAATAAACAAAGTCAATTTGTATTAGATTAGCCATATAATTAATATCTACTTATTAGAAAATGAAGTGAATAGTCATTCATTTCTTGGAACCAGAAGTAAAGATCACGGTGGAGAGGGATCTTGTGTACCCACATAAGCAACTTTTGAGAAAATGAAGCACTTAATTTGTTCTCTCTCAATAGTTTGTTCTGAATATTATGTTATTGTGTATGCAATTTCTGGTATGTTTCTTATGAAATTCAATTTACCTAATCATTTCACTCAATACTTACAATAGTCATTCCTCTTAACATATAAGTTACTTGACATGGCCTTTAATGTTGATTTTTCCTTGGAAATTTAGAATCAGGTCTATGTCTAAAATACAATCACTAACACATTAAAATGCCACAACACGAGCACTTTGAAAAGCATAAAATGTACAGCAGTGAATCAATGAAGTACAAAAGAATTTACATAACCCAAAACTTGTTTGTATTACAACTTTAATACAACATAGGGCTCTCGTACCAGAGATCATGACCCTTACAATTAGCCCCAATACAAGGAAAACTAGGGCTTGATGTCAACAACACATGACCATCAATCTTCCCTTGAACAAGAACAACTTGGCTTACTTGTTGAAGAATCGCTTACACCAGCCCTTTCAGTCCACTTGCCTTGAACACCTGGCAGGTCCTTTGCCACCTATACACACAGAGAGTACTACTGCTCCAATGCCTCTGCCACTGCTGCTCACAAGGAAGTCTGCACCTTCATATTATCTTGCACAATCAGCTCCTCAAATTCTACCTTCTATCAATGACACCACTCCTCCAAGGTCATTGAACACAGGCCTTCAAAACTCTGCGCTCACACAACAACTCTGCTGCTTCAGAAGTCACTGTTCATGGGCTGCCAAACTGTCTTCTTACAGTGATTAGTCTTACACTAAATACACTGCACTTAGGCCTTCAATACTCTGTCTTCACACTACTTAGAGGACAGACTTCAACATACACCAACTTCACACTTATCTCCAACAATTTTGTTCCATGTTGGCCCTTATTTCCTCACACTACACCAGCCCTTAGCTCTGTCCCTTTACTCACACGTCTATTCACACTTAGGATGGTTTCAGCCCACTTTTAGGATGATACAATACAGAGAAACAGTGTGCAGGAGTACTCAGGATTGCAACCTTGTTACCCACCAAAGTGGGTGACCACATAGGAGAATTATTTCTCCTAGATTTGAGTTTAGCCGGCAGCCAGCAACCCCTGACAGGCACAGCCACCAGTGTAGCGGATGTATTGTGCCATTTGATCTATGCTCCAAGAGCCAGTGATATGTCGCCTCACCCATTTGTCGAGAGCATATGTTTGAAGGTGGGCAATCCAATCCTACAGGTATGTTGTTCATTGTATAGTCAGGTACTTATGCTTGTTTTTCCTTGGGCATATTGGGCATGGATTATTGGGTGACTTGGAAGGAGGAGGGGTTTTGACTGTAGTTTTGTTCCCTCACCTTAAATGGGGGGTTAATCCTCAATCCTAGTCCCGTGGGATCCATCCTATTGGCCTATAGCTTCGAAAAGGGCACTACTTGAGAAACCTCAATTTTGATAGTGCAGTTCAGTTTTCCTATTTCACATTTTCCACTCCCTTCCGCACATCACAAACCCTATTTCATCATCTTCCCTCTTTGGGTCCACATGACCACTGGGTCCACAAGGCACTGGTACACCCCTCTCCTTGTCCACTTGTTTGGGTTGTGCTTGGAAATGTTGTCCTAGAGGTTTATGCAACTAAAAGAAGGTTAAAAGCATATCATGGCCACGTGCAAGAAACAAAAGAAAAGAATATTATAAAATGCAAAAGATGGTTGTGACATTAAAATAGCACGTGGGCAAAAATCAAACATGAGCTCTACCCCTTATCATTATGGCCATCGCCCTAGTTCCTAGGGCCCCGTGAATGTCCCCAGATCATTAGGGAACCCATGCACTTCCCAATGCCCCCTAGGGCCCCGTGAATATCCCCACATCATTAGGGAACCCATGCACTTCCCAACCCCTGGTGCGCGATGAACTGCCCCACCTTAAGGGGGTAATAATTGCTTATATATATCCACTACCTTTTGATCGAGGTGTGGAGAGCCCCTGCTCCCTGTCGCGCCCCTGACTCTCTGAGCACGCCCGTGCCTGGCAGCTCTGCTGCTGGGCCGTAGCTCTCTGCTTCTGATCCCCTTCGTCCAGGGCCTCCTGCCCTCTCTGCATCCGGGCCTCCTGGCCTCTTCTTGCCTGATCGGGCCTTCTGCCCTCTCCGCTCTCGGGCCTCCTGCCCTTTCCGCGGCAGCCCTGAGGCTGCTGCTGCCTCCCGCTGCCTTCCCTCCTTTTCAAGGCCCCCTGCCTTCTTCTTCTTCGGGCCTCCTGGCCTCCTAGCAAGCTGCCTGCGAGCCCCTGCGAGGACCAATGGAACCGCCTTCTCATGAGCAAGCAGAAATGGAGAAAGCCTTCGCATCTCTCATTCCAGAGAGCAACAAGGAAAGGATCCGCCCTTCAGCCTCAAAGTTTGTCAAAAAGTTGGATGAAATCCCGGAAGTCTCTCTTCCCCCAGCACTTCCAAGAAGAGCTGCTGTGGCTCTTGCAGAACGTGGCCTGGTTGGACAGTTCACGGGGTTATGGCCTTCCCCCCGCACGGTCCAACGCTGGGTGGAAAGAAACTGGAATGCGATGGTCCAAGGGAAAATCGCAATAAGGTTTTGCGGAAGGGGTTTCTTCACCTTCCTCTTTGAATCAGTGGAGGATCGTAACCTCATCTTCAGAAACGGACCCTATTTCATGGACACCAGAGGACTTTATCTCAATCGCTGGACTCCTGATTTCGACCCAGAAATGGACGTCCCCAATGCGGTCCCTGTCTGGGTTCGTCTGCCGCACCTACCGCTGCACTGTTGGGGAGACGAATCTGTACGTGCTATCGGGAACGCAGTAGGGAAATATGTAGACAGATCGGAGCCAAAGGAGAATATGCATGCTTGTGCAAGGATATGCGTAGAAGTAGATCTGGGCAAAGGCTTACCAGAGGCAATCAAACTCAAAGTAGACCAGTGGACGCACATTCAGCAAGTGGACTACGAGCAGCTCCCCTTCAAGTGTAAGGT
This sequence comes from Pinus tabuliformis, assembly GCA_031772625.1. Lineage (NCBI taxonomy): Eukaryota > Viridiplantae > Streptophyta > Pinopsida > Pinales > Pinaceae > Pinus > Pinus tabuliformis. Next base: position 1,294,643,014 of record CM062807.1, read on the forward strand.
ATGTCATGAATACGGTCATTTTGCTAACAGATGCAGCAAATCTAGAACAGAAGATATTAGCAATAATGAAACCCCTGAGGAAGCATGGGAAATAGTCAGGAAAAAAAAAAAGACAAACCCTCCCCCGGAATCATCTGAGCCCTCATCTGAAACCCCATTCCCTTCCATGCACCCATCTAGTTCTGGGCCTCCCATCCCCTCCTCCTCTAATCCCTTTGAATCCCTGGCTTCAGAGGAACCTCCATCCCCACCTCCGTCCCCCAAGGGCCCCAGAACCTCCCCCTCTTCTCCCCGCCCGGCCTCCCCCCCTCCAACAGTGGAGCGAATTCTAACTAGAAATAAAACAAAGGAAAACATCTCAGCCACGGATCCTCCGAGAAAAGTAGGAAGGAAATCAAACAAAGAAATAAGAGATGAGAATGCGGCAAAAGAAATGGCCACAGGGACCCAGCAACCAATGGACACTTATCTTGATAAGACCAAAGGAAGCGGGGAGAAATTGAAGGAGAAAAGTGGGATCCACAACAAATCAGGTAAATGATGATTTTGGTCTCTTGGAACTGTAGGGGGATGGGCTCCTCCCTAAAAGAAAACGCAGTCCGAGACCTTATTAAAGCAGAACACCCAGACTTCCTCCTACTCCAGGAGACCAAAATCAGTGAACAAGAATTCCAAAACAGCCTGATAAGAAATAGAAAATATGAAGGAATAGCCACGAGTGCAATAGGAGCATCAGGAGGAATAGGGGCAATATGGAACAAAAGTAATTGGAGACTCATAGACAACAGGCAAAGCAGATGGTGGATCAGAATGGATATGCAAAGCACAGACAAGAAGGAGGAATATACAATATACAATGTATATGCTCCCCCTCACTTTAGGGACAAAGCTTCTTGTTGGGACTCCCTAATTGAAGATCTTGAGACAGCACAGGGGAGGAATATTTTCCTAGGCGGGGATCTCAACCTAATAAGGAATGCTGAGGAGAAACTAGGAGGGAAATTTATTATGGATCCCTATAGAGAAAAATTGGAGGACATTATACAAACACATAACCTCATAGACATACCTCCCCAAAATGGCCGCTACACTTGGTCAAACAAAAGAACAGGTAGGAATAACATCAAAGAGAGACTTGATAGAATTTTAGTACAGGAGAGAACAGTCACCAGCTTCCAGAGGATCCGCAGCACAATAATACAGGGCTTCAACTCAGATCACAAACCAGTGGCGTTGTACTTAGACAAAGGAGAAGACATGGGTCCGCTGCCTTTCAAATATAACAGAGCATGGGATTCCAGTGAAGACTTCAAAACCACGATAAAAGAAGCATGGACAACAGAGATAACAGGCTCCCCCCACTTCGTTTGGGAAACAAAGATCAAACTGCTGCGGATTGCCATAAAGAAGTGGGCGAGGAACCACGTGATCGAGGAAAAGAAGGGAAAAAATGAATTGCAAAGGAACTTAGAGCAGTGGAATCAGGAAAAGGAAGCAGTCCAAGAAACGGAGGAAGACCAGAGGAAAGAAAGCGAGCTGTACAAAGCACTTTACAATCAGCATCGTAAAGAAGAGGAAGAAATTAGACAGAAGTCGAGATGTTTATGGCTCAATTCTGGGGATAAAAACACCAAGTTTTTCCACAACAGTCTCAAAGTAAGGAGAGCTGGAAATAACATAGAAAGGGTAATGGTCGAAGGCAAAGAACTTACGGACCAAGAGGAAATCAAGGAGGCTGCTTCTAAACACTTCCAAACTCTTCTCACAGCTGATCCTCTCTACCAAGACAATCCAGAATTCGCCAACATTATAGAGAGAAAGGTCTCAGAAGCACAAAATCGTGAGCTGGACAAAGAAATATCTATAGAGGAGATCGAATGGTCAGTCAATAGTATGCCTCTAGACAAAGCCCCCGGGCCGGATGGCTTCACGGTGAGCTTCTACAAAACCCACTGGGATATCATCAAGAAAGATTACATAAGAATGGTGAAAAACTTCCACTCAAAATGTAAAATGGGCAGCAGTATCAAGTCTTCGCATCTAGCGCTAATTCCAAAAGAACCCAATCCCAAATCCTTTGACAGGTTCAGACCGATTTCATTATGCAATGTCTCTTACAAAATTATCACTAAGATTCTGGCAAATAGGCTCAAAAAAATCCTTCCCTCTCTTATCTCCGATAACCAAGGAGGATTTCTCCCCAAGAGACATATAACAGACAATGTAATCCTGGTTCAGGAGGCGATACACAGTAGCGTTGCTAGAAAGGAGAAGGGTATGATAATCAAGTTGGACATGGCGAATGCCTTTGACAGGGTAAATCACACATTTCTGCGGAATGTCCTTGAGAAGTTCGGTGTCTCAGAGCTCTTCATCAGCAGGATTATGGAAAGCATCTCACAAAATTGGACAGCCCCCTTAATTAATGGTAGGCCTTGCAGCGCTTTCAAGAGCTCAAGAGGCCTGAGGCAAGGATGCCCTCTTTCTCCTTTCCTCTACATCATCATGGCAGAAACTTTGAGCTTGCACCTGGAAAACAAGCGAAAGCTGAAGGAAATAACAGGAGTGGACATCATCCGAGGAGCAAAAGGGATCAATCACTCCTTATTTGCAGATGACACTCTATTAATCGGAGGTGCATCAAGCCTCATGGCCAGGAGATTCAAGACCATCCTGGACCTTTTCCTTCAAGCCTCGGGGGGCAAATTAAACAATAATAAGTGCATGATTTACACCTGGAATGTACCAAGATACATAACCCAAAGAATCTCACTAATAATGGAAATCCCAGCCCAATCTAATTGGTCTCATTTCATGTACTTAGGACTGCCTCTGGCCAAAGAGGCACTCAAAAATGAAGTTTGGATCAAGCTTATTGAGAAGCTAAGAGGGAAACTGCAGAGCTGGGGGATGTATTGGCTTAACTTGGCGGGCAGATCAATTCTCATTAAAGCCATTCTTTCAGCCCTCCCTATCTATCAATTTGCCATCACCCTCGCACCTTCAAGCATACATAAACATATGGAACTGATTCTTAGAAGCTTCCTATGGAAGGGGGGAAAGCAAAACACCAAAAAATTCAGCTTGGTGAAATGGGAAAAGGTCATCCTTCCGATAGAAAATGGAGGGCTAGGAATCAGAATTCCTAGGCTGGCAAATATGGCAATGGGCTTCAAGTTAATATGGAGAATCTTAAAAGAGAAAGGGACCTGGTGGACAGAGGTCATCAAAAGGAAATATCTGAATGGGATCAACAGCAACATCCTCTCCGAAGCAATCACTGACAGACAATGTACCCCTGTTTGGAAATTAATCAAAAAAACTCTTCCCCTCCTCAAGCCTCACATCTCCACAGTCCCAGGTAATGGTAAGCATATCAATGTGTGGAAGGATAGAATTATGGGTACTGAAGCTAGGGAAAATTCCATCAATTTCAGACCTCTGCAGCAGTGGATGTCAGAAGCCAACCTTAAAACTCTTTTCGATATCTCACTCTGGGATCAAAACAGTTGGAAAGGATGGAGAACTTTGCACCTACCTACAGGTTTGGAGAATCTATGGAAAGACCTCAAGCTCTCTCTCACAGGTTCAGCTCCTACAAACAGAGTGATAGAGGATAACTATGTTTGGGATCCAACCGGAGGCAATTACACAGTGAAAGAAGGTTACAAGGCACTCCAAAATTCAACGGCAATCAACAATTGGCAACTCCACAAAGCAGCATGGAGAATTGAAAGCCTTCCTAAGATAAAAATTTTCAATTGGACCTTGCTTCATGGCAAAATCTTGACAGCAGAAAACCTAAGGAAGAAAGGAATTCAGGGTCCATCACTTTGTTTCATGTGTAGGGAGGCGGAAGAAACCATCAACCACCTATTCATTGATTGCCCAGTAGCAAGATCCTGCTGGAAACTCATAACCAGTCCTCTAAACATTGGAGATCTTCCCAATCAGACTTCCCTCCTCCAGAAAGGTTGGGGGAAACTCTTCCCTTACGCCACCAAGAACATGAATCTAGCTAAGAGGATATGGACCAGCATCCCTTCAAACCTCTGCTGGCAGTTATGGTTAGCCAGGAACGAATGTATATTCAAAAACAAGAAACCTAGTATAGCTAGCATTCTGGCTAAAACAACTGCTATTATCGCTGAAACAATTGAAGCTAATGGGATTTCTCATGCAGACCCGGAATACAAAGAGGATAGGGTAAAGGAATGGATCGGGAGATTCAATTGCAAAACAAGAACAAAAAACATGTCAAGAATAGGAGCAGGGCAGAATGAGTGGAAACTCAGAGGGACAAAGGAGGAAATCCACAGTTGGGTCCAAAACCAAAAGCGGTTCACGCTTTTCTTTGACGGGGCTTCGAAAAATAACCCAGGCAGAGCTGGAGCCGGGGGAATAATAAGAGATCCTCAAGGGAAAATAATTGTTACTTACGAGTGGGGTTTGGGCACCATGACGAATAATAAGGCTGAGGCTTATAGCCTTTTGTTGGGGATCTCCATCGCCCTGAAGTTAGGCATTCAAAATCTCTTAGTCATTGGAGACTCAGCGATCATCATTGCAGCAATGAACTCCGGAAAAGATTTCAGTCAAATCGCCTTAAACAGAATCAAAGGCCGAATTATGGATCAGATCAAGGGCATCAGCAAAGTGACTTACAAGCACGTTTTAAGAAACAACAATGCGGAAGCTGACGAGCAGGCAAACAAAGCCACGGGAAGACTCAAGGGCCAGGTTAAGGAAAACAATGAAATATATGACAGGGATATTCCATAGTAAAGACGTCCTCCCTTTGCAAAGGACAATTGGTCACCTCAGGCATCCGTTTCAAAGCTGCTGGATTGAGATTATCTTATCTTCATCATACCATATCCTCCTCGACTGTCAAAACAGGCGTTACGGGACAGTGCATCGGTCTCCGGATTCGAGGAATGCAGGCAAGACGGGGATCCTCACAAAAATCAACCCAGACAATATCTCAGGGCGTGATCACGCCCATGCTGAAGACAGACTTCAAGGACAGGGGAAAAGCAACCCCAAAGATCTCCCGGACTTCAAAAATAGATTTACCACTGCTCGATTCAAGCATGAGCGAGCCCTCTTCGTTCCTATAAAAGACAGCGATTCCCTCAGGACTTTCACAACTCATGGTGATCAGAATCAGAGGCGAAGGGTTCTCTACAGGCGGGAGCTTCAGTTAGAAGGATCATCTCAGGATCATAAGGGCAGTTTCTTGCTCAAAGACAACACCGAGCCCCTCTCGGTTTGCAGTCAAGACTCTCAGTTTCTCAGAGTCTACAGTGCCCTTCCAAATCCCAGGCATCGTCTGAAGGCGCTCACCTCGATTCGGAACTCAGCTGCTCATCCATCATCCTGGGTAAACGTTTTTTTCCACTATAGTGCTTTCATCATTGCTAACAGTCTGGTTTTTGTCTCTAGCTTCGTTCTGAGGCCTTTGGCAACTAATCCAGCGAGCAAGCAGATCAGTGGTATCGTTCTCACGCACACTGCCACTTCAGAAACTCCTCGGGGTACTGCTGATTTAGAATCCCAATTCAGAATGGCGGATCAGCAAAATCAACCTGCTAATCAGGCTCAGCCCAGGAATTCTATGGGAAACATCTTCAACAATAAGGACTGTAACATGTGTAAAGCTCATGTAATCATGATAAATGCATTGAACAAACAGGTGAAGGAGCTGACCGAGGATTATCATGCTGATAGAAATTCCAAGCGCAAAAAATTGGAGAAAAGGAAGAAAGAGATCGAAGATTTAAAAGACCGCTGCATTCACATGGAAGCTGCCATAGACCATCTTCGCTCCCTCACCGAAAGCCAGCAGGCTGAAGCCTCAACTAGAGCAAGCAGGAGAGGGCCTCTCCCGGATGACTCTATTACCCAGCACTCCCCTTGATACTTATGCATTGTAAATTTAGTTGGCTAGGAGGCTCTTTTGTCAGGCAATATAGCCGTTTATTTCTAGTTCTGTGTTTAATCAATAGAAGCTACGAGGATTATGGGTCTGCGAACCCAATTTTGAACCTCAGCTCCCAAAATTTCCCTCTTTTGTACCAGAATACTGGACTGTGGGTTTTTTAATATACGAGTAGACGACTTTGTTAAAAAAAAAAAAAAAATTGCTTATATGATTGTATCATACACAACATGCTCTCATCTCCTAGAGCCCCAAGCAGTAATACAAAGAAAAATCAAGAAAAGGCAAAAGGAAAATGAAGAAGGGTGGAAAAACAAAGGTCGGGGTAACTCATGTATCCACGATTGCTCCCTCCTACATCTATACACCTAAATATGTGGACATCCCTCATCATTACCATCCTTGAACCCATGGCATTTGGCTTTGAGACCCTTGTGTCCCTATCCATCTCATCATTATTCACATGACCCCTATCAATTGAAGGATGTACCTTGGACTTGTCTTTCCCCTTAGGGGTTGGGAACACCTAATAGGGTTGTTTATTAGCCACTCCTACCTAGGGAGGTAACACTATTACAAGCTTAAAGCCCCAAATTTGGAAGGGAAGCCCATTATGAAGTCTCAATGTGCCCTTGATTAACAAGATTGGTTCACTTAGATGCACTAATGAATTATTGTACCTAATGGTGAGGAAGCACATTGGATCTTATATGTAATTCGTAGGTGGTTTCATCATGGGTTGGGCAACTTAAATGGGGCCCAAGCCCACTAGAGGATCATATTGACACTTCTATGGGAAGTATTGAGAGCCATGGGACTCCATCATGTGTCAGAATATCATTTCATGCCATGGGCACCCTCAGCACCTTCAACAGTTTGTTCATTGCCCCACATTATTCACAAGATGATGCACTTGGACCAGCGTGCCCCAATCGGCTTAGCATGATTATGGCAGTTGATCAAAGGCCCAGAGGAAGCTTGTCTCACCTTGAGACTTGGGAGGGCAAGAACTATCATCGGAGCCCTCATTTGGAGCAATGTACAGGCTTTTCTTTCATCTAGAGACCCATGAGACCAGTGTTTGTGCCACAAACCCAATTTGGGGCCCCACATGGTGTATTGCATGGAGACCAAGGGGCCACCCCCTTGTTCGAGATTTATAGAGCTCTCTCTCACATCGTGGCACAAAGAAGACTCAATGTGGCCCTCCAAATGGTACCAAGGAGGTGTTTCCTAGGCATTTATCCGTTTGGCCTAAGGAGACACACAAATCACCTTTTGTCTAAGTAATATTATGAGTCTATTAATATCAAGGAGGCTAAAGTACTTTTTATGTGGAGATGTACTATGTACTTTTATTAAAGTCACATGTGTTTTAAAAGTGACTTTATGTGTAAAGTACTAAATTACACTTTATATTATTAAAGTGATTTATGTTTTAAAAGTCACTTTATGAGAAAAAGTGACCATGGTACTAAAAACATGAAAAGTACTAGGGTGGCTCATTAATAGAAAGGAGGACGACATGAGGAGGGGTCAAGTAGAGGAGTAATCTCCACCCTCGATCTAAATGGTTTGAGATTGAATCTCAACCATTAGATCTTAGGGATAGGGTTCACATCCTTTCTAAGAGACAAAAGGAGGAAAAAGGAGTTTATTTTTCACTTCACACCTGAGAGAGGAAGAGGAGAGGAGAAGAAGAGAGAGAAAGGAGGAAGAGACTTGAAGAGAAATACCACAATTGAAAGAACAAGAAAAACCAGCCTAGATCCATCTTAACTCTGAATCTACCAAGTGCCGAGAGGGATCAAATCTCTTCAAATGCAAACCTCTTTTAGAGTGAAAAGAGATTTGATCCCTCTCGACACTTGGTAGACTTGAAGTTAAGATGGATCTAGGTTGGTATAATATATATGCAGTTGACATTGAAACATTCTATTTATAATTCACGTTCTCCACATTAAAATTTTAAAACATGCCCCCTGTATGCATACATTTAATTAATTTTATTATTAATATTTTCTAAAATATTACATATCAAATCCATATTAAGCATTGAAAGAATTACAAATCTCCCTCATACATTGAATTAGAAAGCAACTATTAATGGAATAAGAATTCTCTCAATCTTTCTCTCTCTATATATATGTTTCATGTTAAAATCTTTTACTCAACCTGCATATTGAAATATTTTATTTATAACTCACATTAAATTTTTCTTTGTTATTGATATTTTTAAAATCTTATATATCAACTCCATATTAAAAATGAAATAAATTACACATCTCCCTAGTTATGGAAATTGAAAATATAACAAAATTTTTAATTTAAATTACATTCGAATTCAAGCTTCTGTAATCCATATCATAATGTATAAAGAATTTTTCGGAAGAAATCACATTGAAGATTTTGGCCGACACATTTCAAACCAATGAGTGTGGTTCATCTTCAGGACACGATGAATCTTCAACGTGATTTCTTCCGCAAAAATTCTTTATACATTAAATTACATTATGTTTCTCTATAAAAAGTATATATAAGATTATGTTATTTAATACAGACATTGAAAAATTTTACTTATGGTTGACAATAAAATATTTTTTTGTTATTAATATAATTTTGTTTTAAATATCACATGTAACCTAAACATAGAATGAATTACATATCATGTAATATAAAAAATACTATTTCTTGTCATCTATATATTAAGTAGTGAAGATTTTACTTTTCTTCCTCAAACTAAGAACTAAATTAATTTTCTTTTACTCATCTCCATATTAAGTAGTCAAGAAATTGCATTTCTTCCTCACACTTAAAGGTAAATTATTATTTTTCACTTTTTGTTACTTTATATCTCTATCTAAAGTTATGTAAAATTAAGGTGCAAATTCAATTATTATTGTTATGGCTAGCATTAATTTATTTTGTTATTGCTATTTTTAATTTGTTAATTTAAAATATTATTTTACCATTTTTAAAATGTAACATTACGTGACAACATTTCTCCCATATTGGGTTGTAGAGTGCCTCTCGACGCAATAAAATGTAACATTATGTGACATCTCTCCCATACTGGGTTGTGGAGCGCCTTTCGGTGCAACTAGCAACTCAAGTTCCCTTGAAAGATGTGCCAATGTCACCAAAATAGAATGATATTGTTGGTGGAAGTAAGAGATTCGATAGCAAGTCGAGGGAAAACCTATGATCAAGTAGTATCACTGTTAAATGAGCAATTTATGAGGTTTAAAATCTCTCGTGGTAGTCAACACTTGTTCCCAACTGTCTAAGAGCTTCAGTGAGTATTTTGAGCATGTGTAGAAAGGCTTCAGCGTATATTTCGAGCTTGTGTAGGAAGGCTTTTCAACATGTTTTTTGAGGTCTGTGTAAGAGGACATTTAATGTTGAGTTCTGTGAGGAGGCAACCATAACACATGGCTACATCATTTGTTATTGAGTGCAAGCTTCTAGACTTAATAAATCTGTTTAGAGATCCATATTCCCTGCGTTGAAGGAGCTGCCAAAGGTCTAATGTTTCACTCAGGAGGAGAGTTGATTGAGCCTAAACAATATCAATCCTAATTATAGTGACTGGAAGATCTCAGAGGAACTCCTTAATGGGATGAGATAAATTTACTTTCTTGTTGCATTAATGTTGTAAAAATTTCCCTTAGAAGCAAAATAAAAAAACCTCCATAGAAGTCTAGTTTTCCCCACTGTGGGGTTTTTCCAAGGTCTAGTTGACCAAAAATAAGTGTCTAAACTTTTGTGTGTGTTTGCTTATTGTTCATTGTATTAGTTGAAAAGTAGAAGCACTCTTTATGTTTCAAACGATTGCTTAGAAATTTATATCAGCATGTCAAAACGTGTGGGTTGGGCTTGAAAAACATTGGCAAAAATTGTAAACTAGGAAAGGTTGCAAATCATTAAATTTTCTACAACCCTCGGCACCTTCGGCAGTTGTTCGTTGCCCCACATTATTCACAAGTTGATGCACTTGGACCAGAGTGCCCTGGCCAGCTTAGCATGATTATGGCAGTATATCGAAGGCCCAAAGGAGGTTTGTCTCACCTTGAGACTTGGGAGGGAAGGCACCATCATCAGGGCCCTTATTTGGAGCAGTGTACAAGCTTTTCTTTCATCCAGAGACCCATAAGACCAGTGTTTGTGCCCCAAACCACTTTGGGGCCCCACATGGTGCACTGCATGGAGCCCAAGGGGCCACCACCTTGTTCGAGATTTATAGATCCCTTTCTCACATCTTGGCACAAAGAGGACTCAACATGGCCCTCCAACAGCCCTATTACCCACCATTTTGTGGGTAATATCCCTTGGAGAAATTTTTTTCCTCCAAGATGGTCCTTAGCTGGCAACTAGTAGCCCCTTGCAGCCACCAGCTAACTCATTGTGCCATTTCTCCGCCACTAGAGCCAGCCATGTGGTCCCTCGCCCATCTTCCATGATCTTATGTTTGAAGGTGGGCCTCTCGAACCTAAAGGTATGCCTTGTCATTTGGAAATTGAGTATTGTAGTTTGCTTATCATGGACACTTCAGGGCATGGATTAATGGGGGGATTTGGCGAAAATAATGGGCTAGGTTTGTGCTTCTGTCCCCTAGACCCCTCTTAGGAATTAACCTTGGATTCTAGTCCTGTGGAATCTCTCTTTTACTGACCATTTGGTTCTAGGTATGGTATTTCACGGGAAACCTCAATTTTGGTTGCGCGATCCCGCTCCCTTATCTGCTTATATTACCGTCTCTCCTTCCATTATTACCGCATTCATCATTTTTCCTGTCTAGGTCTGCATTCCTCGATTGGGTCCACATAGGGTTAGCTCGTCCCTTCCCCTCGCCCACACCTTAGATCATGGTCTGGAATGAAGCTCGGAGGCTGATGCAGATAAAAAATAAATAAAAGTATATATGGCCACATTCAACAGGGAAATGTACGAAAAAATGCAAAAGATGGCCGGGACAAATACATTTAGCAAGTGGGAAAAAGCCAATTCATAATCTCTACCCCATCATCATGGCCATCACCCTGGTTCCTACATGTTCTATGAGTCTTTTTCATCATATAGGAGCCCATGATTGTCCCAACCCCTGGTAGACGATGAACCGCCCCACCTTAAAAGGGGGAATTCACTGCTATATCTTATACATCATGCTCTAACCCCTTGATCCCCGAGCAATTAATCAAAGAAAATCATAAAAAGGCAAAAGGCATAAAAAGAAGGGTGGAAAAATCGAGTAAAATGGAGTCTTTGATGAAGAACCATCATGATAATGGTATTCTTGAAACTGATGTTTTAGCAAAAGTTCTAGGACCGGGTAGAGTAAGAATAGACTCAGGGGGAACTGAAAGTATGAAATTTCAGTATTCCAATTCTCATACGTGGATCTTATGAAGACAAGTTGCGTATATACACGAGTTCGAAACTGCACAGTCGCGTATATACACGAGTCGAAACTGCACAGTCGCGTATATGTTGGTTTGATGAAGAAACAATGGGACAGACTCAAAAAAAGGGTCTGATATGGTTCAATCAATGATCAATTGTCTTTTCTATTTTGATGGTTAATGATTACAGTTTGTTGATGCTATGTAGAAGTGCTTTTGGCTCTCATAAGTTATTGATGTCTTGATATATAATTGGTTGATGATGATGCCTTGATGATTCTTACTGATATATGAAATGATCAAATATGACAGTGAACAGTTGGCACAGGTTCAGGGGGAGCATATGCTATGCTTCTAATAATGCATTGTTGGCATTATGTTTGCTTTAGAAGTCCTTGGTACATAATGATGCTTATCAATGGTGATGATGCTTATGTTGTTGAAGTGTTTAAATGATGCATCATACTATGTTGCAGTCATGGGTTGCCTATGATGAAATCACAAATGATACTTATATTGCTTGAGCCACATAGTTGTTTTGATGCTTCTGATCAGATTTGTGGATGACTCTTTTGATGATGCATATAGTTATGTTGCTTACATGGTGATCTTCATAAGTTCAAGGAGAAGAACAAAGCTTGAGTACACAACTTCATTATTTGATGATGATATTCATTATTTGATGATGATGAGTGTCACTCATTGTTATGTCGTTGTCATCATGCCTTCAAAGATGCATAAATTTCATATGGTGCAGTTATGAATGAGGATTCCTATAGTCTTGGTTCTCACATGGTATACTGTTTGAGGATTGTTGCACTTGATGGTATCAAGAAAGTTTGACAAATGACTGTGAGCTAATGGTTTGCTTTTCACATTGATGAGAAGCTAGATACATATTGTTATCTCTATGATGGATACATTACAGATAAGGATCACATGGATGATTACTTAAATTGCACATTGGTAAATGATGTTGGTATAAAAAGATCTTCTATGAAGAAAATTGGCCAAGAGAATGGTGTTATTGCAAGTTTCATGAAGACATGGCTATTTGGAGACATGACTTACTTAGTCACATAATGATGATGACCTCTTACTAGGCTTGATTCTCACATATGTTGATTATCATGGTTGATGCTTATCAGATGTGGGATGTTAGAAAACTCCCTAGTGATGATACATGGTTGATATATTGAGGGTTGTTGTGAAAAGATCATGCATTTCTTGCTACGATGATGATGTTATGGTCATGAATGATGACTATGGTGTTTTCACATATATATGATATGATGTGAATGGTTTTGTATCACTACTTGGAGATATGGCATATGCTTAGTTGATTCATGGAAGGCTATGTTTTTTATAAACATAAGGCTTTTTCTACTAAGGAAAGGGAGCAAGTTGATCTTGATAAGGTCAAGAGGATGAGTTGATATCTATATGCAGCATACTTAGTCATAGGTTGATGATATTAAAGTTACATTGTCTTATCTTGCGAATTGATGATGGACATATACAGGTTGTTATTCTTGATGCTGTTGACAGATGCTTATGGTGCAAATCATATATGGTGTATGATAGTTGCTGATAACTATCATGATCTTGTTTAGGTCTTTGGTCTTTGTTATAAATGTCATGTATATCATTTGATGTAAAGGTCATGTAAAGACCTATGATGTAATAATTGTCATATTCAGTCATGTATGGACTTTTGAGATCATGTCAAATATGTAATCCCACTTGGTTGGGTGGTTGAGTCAAATATGTATCCCCACTTGGTTGGGAGATTGATGTAAGTATGGGTCCTTGGTGATAGGAAGGTCATACTCAGTTGAGTCATAGAGTCATGTACTTCATTTTACATCCGTCAGAGATTTCGGCATGTGCTCAAGGGGAGCATGGTCTGCATGCATATTTAGCAGTTCAGATATGGAAGTCTTCATTTAACATTGGTCATCCCTTTGCCCTTGATGTCAAAGGGGAAGAGTATCTTGGTGTTTGGAAAATAGCTTTGATGTTTTGAAAAGCTTTGTGCTTGGCTTGATGTTATTTACAAGTTGTGGTGACCAAACACCAAAGTGGTTGCCATCAAGTCCAAAGGGGGAGATTGTTGGCATTATGATGCATGTGTTGTTCTTGATGGCAACTCACTTGTAACCGAACAAGTATATGGTAACTAGATGAATCCACGAGTCAGTTCAAAGGAGACAGAATGATAGAACAGAATACCAGAATGATGGGTCAAAGGTTTACAAATTAGAATCAGAAGCTTGATACGGGAAATTGTTGGCATTATGAATTAGGTGTTGTCCTTGATGGCAACCTACCTGATGAGTTGTCCTTGATGACAACCTATTTGATGAATGGAATCCTACTTGATAAATTGTCTCTTGATCTACTTGTTAAAGGTATAAACAAGATGTGTTTATAGATGTGACACAATGCATGGCAGTTGTGTTTATAGATGTGACAGAATGCATGGCAATTGTGTTTACAGATGTGACAGAATGCATGGCATTTCAGGGGAATGATAAAATTGGAAGTTCAAGAACTATACGTGGGTTCTGTTAAGCCAAGTCGTATATGCACGCGAGTTCAATGAATAAAAGTAGCGTATGGATTTTGCACCATGGTATTCTAAATACCAGGGGTTCTTACCATGGTATTGGCCCATAGTAATGAGCACAACGAAGAATATTGATCCAGTCAAAGAATACCATTGGCATAACTATGGTTTTCACTCGTGGTATTGAAAAAGGCTAGAACTATATAAGGTGATGAAGATCAAAGTAAGTGTGTGAGGTGTGCAAGTGATGGAAATCTTATGAAGAGTTAGATCAAAAGCAAATATGCATGTTATGGGTTTTTTATGCTTTGCTTGATCTAAACTAAGTATGCACCTGAGAGTATGACGATGGATGAGATCCAATAGATCTGAAATAATTATGCACTAATGAATACAATGATGGATCAAGATCATGAGACCTGAAATGACTTTTCATTGTATGATCTGCTCATGGATTGAATAGATCGAAGTACTGACACATGTTTTTATCTCTGAATATTATGATCTGGGTCTTTCTGAAGTTCTGAAGAGCTGCACAATTTTAGGTCAAAATTTGCAGATCTATATGTCATTGGTTTCAAGAAAAGTGCATATACACGAGGGTTCACTTCTGCAAAGTCGCGTATATAAAGTAAGGAGTTTATGTTCACAAATGACTAATCAACCTGATCTATTTCTCTGTTGTCTGTCAATGATGTCCTCATGTTGATCTAGGTTGAGTGATAATGTCTAAAGTAGATCTAATTGAATGATGAAGTTGAATTTGGTTATTAATTGATTGAAGAATGTTACGATTACTTGCTAATTGTGATTGAAGATCAGAGTCATTTCTACGATTGGTTTAGACTGTTGCAGTAGATTTGAGTATGACTCAGTATTCAGAATAGCAATAATCAAGTTTTCAGTTTTCAGAATTTTAAGAGTTGTACGCGGGTTTCTCTACATAAAAGCGCGTATGCATGTGGGTTTCCTTAAGTGAAGTAGTGTATGCAGTTTGGCATTTGAATGATCACGACCACAATTGATTTTGTGTGTTGATGTAGTATTTTGGATTCAATTTTGTGTATTGATTACAGTGATCTGACTGTTCCAGTTGATTGGTTGAATTTTGATAAAGTATCGGTTGTTTGGGTTTTGAGTGAATGGTTGATTCAGGTATATCAGAAATTGATGATTGGGTGATTCAGTTATGTTAGAGGTTTCAGTGATTCATTGATTCAGTTGTGTCAGAGGTTTCAGTTATTCATTGATTCAGTTGTGTCAGAGATGGATGACTGTGTTACAATGATGAGTTACAGTTTGATATTTTATATTGAACTTAAGTTTTGATAACGGGTCCAGTCTGAAAATTTGATGAAAAGTGACCTACAAGTTATGATGTGTTGAAGCAGGTGGATCCAGTATGAAAATTCATGAAACGTGGTCAATGGATGTTGCTGAGGGTTGGAGCCTTCAGTGAGGAAGTCGAAGCTTCCTGCCAGTAGTAGTTGGTGATCAAATCAGGGGGTTGGAGCTCCCTTCCATTAGCAGCTGGAGAATGAGTGAAGGTTGTAGCCTTTTGCAGGGTTGTGCCTGCGTACTGGTACAAGTTTACGCCAATACAAGATTGTAAAAAGCTTTTTCTTTATATTATGAAGAAGACAGAGACGACAATAGCAGGTGGTTGTTTCCCACATTAGGTTTCCACTTTAAATCTTCGTGTTCATGTGTGTTGCTTATATGTGATGGCTTATTTTGTTCTTATAGCACATGGTCACTGTTTGTCTAATGCTTAATAAAGTACTGATGCACTGGCTGAAAACCAACATATGATGAATTAACTAAATCATAAGTTTATTGGATGTACGCTAGTTGTCTTAAGAACAGACACGTACACATGCCGGTTCCTTTCAGCAAAGTCGCATATAGAAATCTAAATATGAAATGTAAAAAGTTATTGATTTGAAAATAATAATTCACCCCCCCCCAGTATTGTTCCCAACAAATATCCCTTGGAGAATTTATTTTCTCCAAGATGGTCCTCAACTGGCAACCAGCAAGCTCATTGTGCCATTTCTCCACCACCAGAGCTAGCCATGTGTGGTCCCTCGTCCATCTTCCATGATCGTATGTTTGAAAGTGGGTCTCCCGAACCTAAAGGTATGCCTTGTCATTTGGAAATTGAGTATTGTAGTTTGCTTATCATGGACACTTCAGGGCATGGATTAATGGGGGGATTCGACGAAAAGAATGGGCTTTTTTGATTCTGTCCCCTAGACCCCTCTTAGGAATTAACCTTGGATTCTAGTCCCGTGGGATCTCTTTTACTGACCATTTGGTTCTAGGTATGGTATTTCACGGGAAACCCCGATTTTGATTGTGCGGTCCCGCTCCCTTATCCGCTTATATTACCCTCTCTCCATCCATTATTACTCCATTCATCATTTATCCCGCTTAGGTCCACATAGGGTTAGCTTTAGCTTGCCCCTTCCCCTTGCTCGCACCTTGGATCATGGTTTGGAATGAAGCCCGGAGGTTGATGCAGATAAAAAGAAAAAAGCATATATGGCCACATTCAATAGGAAAATGTACCACAAAATGCAAAAGATACTAGGGACAACTACATTTAGCACATGGGAAAAAGCCAATACATGAGGTCTACCCCATCTTAAAAGGGGGAATTCACTGCTATATCTTATACGTCATGCTCTAACCCCTTGATCACCAAGCAATTAATCAAAGAAAGTCATAAAAAGGTAATAGGCATAAAAATAAGGGTGGAAAAATCAAGGTCGGGGCACCTCATGTACCACAATTGCTCCTTTTTATACATTATAAACCCAAATGTGGGCTTCCCCCTTATTAGCTACCCTTATACCCAGGCTTGTGACCCAGGGCTGCCCCTTCTCATCCCCCACTTCATTCACTTATCTGTCACATAACACCACCTTTTGAAAGATGTACCTTGAACATTTCATCCCCTTTAGAAGTAGAAACCACCTAATAGGGTACTTGGTTAACCCCATCTGGAGTTTAGGAAACATT
Source organism: Pinus tabuliformis (assembly GCA_031772625.1). NCBI lineage: Eukaryota > Viridiplantae > Streptophyta > Pinopsida > Pinales > Pinaceae > Pinus > Pinus tabuliformis. Next base: position 1,294,659,947 of record CM062807.1, read on the forward strand.
GGCACATCATGAAGCCCATTATGGAAGGAAAGGCCATTATGAAGTCCCCACCCATGGTCAATGATTTGGTAAGCTCATTTACTCTATTTCTCTAATGACTTCTTGTACTGGAAGGCTAGGAGACGCATTGGATCTTATGCAGGATTGCAGATGGTTTCCATCTTGGGTTTGGTATCCCTATACGGGCTCCTAATCCTCCAGAAGGCTACATTGGCACATTTAGGGTGAGCGTTGAGAGCCATGGGCCTCCACAGCAAAAGATTGCACTCCATGGATTCCCATAGCCATTCAGAGATGGCACGCGGTTCACTTATTGGACGAAGAAGATGCACCTAATCCATCATGCCCAACTGGCCCCAGATCTACACCATACACTTAGCAGATGATCCAGGACTTGCACGATAATGTGGCATCACCTACGCCATCATCATAGCCCTTGCAGGAGACCTACATGCATCTTCGAATTGTTTGGAGACCCATGAGGACACTTGTGTGCCCCCACATGTCATTTGGAGCACCACAAATTATTACAAGGGGCCAACCCCTTGTCCACTGCTTTTGAGGGTTCTACTCTTCATTGTGGCACCCATGGACCTCATTAGGCCTCTTAGAGGGCCCTACAACAATCATAGATTATTATTTGACCTCTTGAGAGGCTTATTTTTATTAGTTATGAGCTAATTTGGTGGGCTTGTCACTCAAAGTTGAATTATTAGAACATTATTTTATTTTTCGGCTTTATGTAGGCCAAGGAGGCTAATTTGCACTACTAATTTGTGTATAAATACAAGTGAGATGAGCTCATTTGTTCATCATCACTTTGGTTTGGATCACTTCTCTCTCTTGAGATTTTCGCACTTTTTCTAGAGGATGAATTGGAGCTTTATGGATGAATTTTGATGTGTGGATATTGGTCTATCTTCTCTTGGAGCTTCTCTCTTGTCAATTGTGAATGGTTGGATATACTCTGTTACATGTAAGTACATGCTTTTTAATGTTATTCTTGTTTACTTTTGTCATATACGTTGGACTAGGATTTTCGTTATTCTAGGTCTAATTGTTGCATGCATTTACTGCTTAAAATTGTGGAATTTGTCTCTATTATAGCATCTCTGTTAATTTTAGGTATGTTCTATGCTTAGAGCAATTTATTTCAATTTTCACAGTTAGCTTAATATCTTTTCCAGATTAGCAATCACATCAAAGTAAACTGCAGATAGAACATAAACATAAATCGCAAAAGATAAGCCAAGACAAGATGACACAAGATGTGGCGCTAGCCAGGGACAAACCCCAATGTGGGGAAACCCTTGTTCAATTCTTCTAATATGTATCCAATAGTTCAGCAGAGAGAGAGAGAGAGAGAGAACATTTACAACAGAAGTCAACACTTAAACTTTCTAGATAAGAGAATAGATCATCTCTACATGAGATTAGTTGAATATATGTTGCTTCAACTGATTCTCCAAGGTGACTCCTTCACCTATCATTGTGTTGCATCTCGTCATCATGCTGCACCGTGCTGCACCATGCTGCACTCATCATCACATTGTTGGACCTCACGCTGCCACTGCTATCCCATGTACCATATTGTCGTCCCACTATTAGTGATATTGCCATTCCATGGTTGCCATACTGTTGTCCCATTTGCTTGCTCCATCAAGCTTCATTGCTGTCCCAAGGCTACACCATACAACACCATATGCCTTCATCATGCTGCCACCTATCACATCATTATGCTACTGTACATACTGTGCACAAATCTTCCCCAAGCCTATCCACGTTGTCTCTTGTTTGAGGTGATAAGGCCTGCTGCCTATCACAGTATAGCTGTCATCTACAGCTCACTTCAAAACCCCTTGATTACAATCCAAACTATCTTAATTTGGGCTTGGTATTAACAGCCCTACACACAGCTCCTTGATCCTTGAGACAGCCCTGTTCAAGACCTGTTTGCACCCTCAAACAGCCCTCAAACTAATCTGCACTTCCACAACAACTTGTCCTCTGAACTAAGCTCTCAATGCTATCCTGAAGTGACATTACCTTGTTGTCTCTTCTTACTGCGGCTAGGGCATCCAGTCATCATCTTTGCACTGCGTTTGGCTATGTATAGACTGCAGCTAAGTCTCTTGGTTGCTTCGTCTAAGGGTTGTCCTAAACGCTTCCAAAAACAGTGTTAAGGTCTTACCTTGCTGCATATAGATGATCCTCTAAACAGCTCCCTTCTGTTGCGGCTAAGTAGGCTTTGTAGACTGTTGTTTGGGCATTCTTTTAGACAACGAGTTAGGGCAGGCTAGGGCTGCGTATAGGAGCAAGTTAGGGCAGCGTATAGGGAAGGTTTCTCCTCTCTTGGACTGCGGCTTAAACCACCCTCTTTAGGACTGCGGCTAGGGTAGTATTGAACCTCCCATTAGGACTGAGTATAGGGCAGCATTAGCCCTTCCTTGACAACTGATTAGGGCATGCTTGGACAACAACTTGAGCTCCTAGATTGGACTACGACTAGGGCATTTTATCTCCATTAAGACAGCATATAGAACCCTTCTTGAATGTGTAGAGGTATCTCCTCCTAAGACTGCGTAGAGGCTGATTTAGGGCTTCTCCATTAGGGCAGCGTAATCCCTTAGGATCTCTCCTCCCACTAAAACCCAAAGACAAGTAGAGAGGAAGAGATCCCAAGTGTGTGTACAAATGACTTTCAAGGCACCTCTATTTATACTAAAACATTGAGCACATGTGGGGTTTATTTGGTCGCTGGCCGACCTTGACGAATTGTCCCATAACACAAATAAATTCATATCTCCATGAATACTTATCGGAATCGGATGATCTTTAGAGCAATCCTACACCTCTCGATGAGAGGTATCCAAGAAAAATATCAACTACCATTAATACGATGACCCACATGGAGTTTGGCCCTAGTTGCCAATTTTAACAATCTCTCAATGTATGGGCCATGTAATATGAGAAAAATCTCCTAGGGGTAATTCTATCAAAGAATTTGACCTTGATAAGCCATTCCTTTTGCACAATCGAAGTATAAAATGTACAAGTTTGCTTCTTCTTGACCTAAAAGGCTAGCAAGTGATCTTTAGGCCTCCTTGACTGGGAATTAAGAAATCCTACTCAGATTGATCATAGACTCCATTCTCCCAAAGATTAAGGCACTAATCCACCAAGGGTGGTCACTAAAACTCGTATTCTTTCACTTCCTTCCAAGTCCACCCAAGTTGGGGTACCTAGGGCATCGATTTCCCAACAAGCTAACCATCCAAAAAATTCGATCTCCTAAAGTCTCTTGCGTTGGCCTTTCCTCAAGCTCTCATCCAATTTTGAAGCCATTCCAACAATGGAGTTGGGAAAAAAGCCAAGCCCTAACTTCGAGATCCAAACTTGCCATGCCATCCCCAAGGCTAGGGTCAAAACAACTTCTTCAAGTGAAACTACTTTCTTTGATCCATCCCACCTTGTCTAGGGTAAGAATATCATTGGTTGCTACATTCTTTCCTCATACCCTAGATTGGGTCCACTTGGCCTAGTGTGGTCCCGCTCCTTTGAAAGAACATTATTCAAGAACCATCCAGGATACCAATTTTAACAAGGATTTTAAGGATTAGGAAACTCCTTCACAAGTTTTATCCCATAAAACTAACCCTCAAATCCCTTCCCCCTCTCCCTAGAATACATAATACCTTGCTTAGAGTGCAAGCATGTTAAGTTTTGTAGATGTTCTATGCTAAGAGCAATTTCACTTTTCTCACAGCAATCATACAAGTAGTTAAGCAAAATGCAGATAGAACATATAAGCAGATCTAGAAGACAAATCAGAAACAGGAAACACATGTGTGTTCGTTTCGGCGGTCAACAGGATGCTTTAACCAGCAAAGTCTCCATTGGTCAGCCAGCCCAGATGTGTCACAAGATCCCTCCAACTAGTAGATGAGTCAACCCAAGTCAATTCTACAAAAGTCAACGCAGCAGCAAAACGGTCAACCCTTTGACCTCGATTTTTGTGCCAGATAGTACGGCCTTCAAAAATCGAACTTTCCACCAATTTTCAGCTTGATTGGACCAAGCGTTGACCAAAGTCAACGCTGGTCAAACTTTCAGCGAAACCCTAGCAGCAGAAAATCCGTACGGTCTGTCCTCTTCGTCCTTCCCACGTGGCTGAAATTCGTCCTCCAGGTAGCGTACTCTCTAAGATGAGAGAGGAAGATGTGATTTTGAGTTGTGATGAAATTCTCTCCAACTTTTCCTGTATATATATCCATCAATGAGGGTGTGTGACACATCTGTTGGGCATGTGAGCCTACATTACAAAACTGGCTGACCTTGCACATATAATTTATTAAGAATAATAAATTCACAATATAAGTTCTGTTCATCGGATTAAGACTATTTTTATATGGATTTTACACCTCTCAGAAAGAGGAATCCAACAAAAATATTAGCCTCTTAATCTGAGCATCAGAACATGGAGTTTGGACCTAGTTGTCCAAATTTAACACTCCCTCTCAACTAGGGAGAAATCCATTTATTAGTGCAATCAACATCGTGAGTCATCCCGCCGAAACTTGCTTTGCTGGCTTCTTTATTTCAGAACAGAAGTGGGTCAGTCACAAAGACATCATTCCCCGACTGACATAGTCAGTCCAGAGGTCCCAGACCTCACAAATCTTGATCCCAGATCAAGTGGTTGGACCATGCCATCCTAGATAGAGAGTACGGCAATCTCTGATGCGTCCATCAGTCTTTGCTAATAGTCTCTAACTTTTCCACACCTCATTGGCCAAATGAGAGGTACTTCCCATGAGCCCTGAACTCAATGGGTAGGATGCATACGGGGCACAGATAAATGAGTGGCGAACCAGCTCAATAATCACAAGGGTGGGGCAAAAGCATTATGAGTGCTTATAGCTCCGAGAAGCTATCCCCAAAGCCCCCCAGAGCTCCCAGAGCTCATCGTCCAACAAGACCCACATCATAGGGTCTTTCCACGACACCAAGATTCTCACGGAAGGTTAGGAACTTGACCTTCCCCAGGGGCTTAGTGAGAATATCCGCGACCTGCTCATCAGTTCCTATATGATCGAGCCTTACGGCGCCTCGCTGTACCATATCCCGGATAAAGTGGTACCTGATATCAATATGCTTGGATCGGTCGTGGAACACAGGATTCTCAGTCATACGAATCCCACTCTGATTATCACAGAGTATCACAGTGGTATCTAGCACATGTTGGAACAGCTCACTAAAGAGCTTCCTCAACCAAACTGCTTCACAACAGGCCATACTAGCAGCAATGTATTCGGCCTCCGCGGTGCTCAAAGCCACTGACTTCTGCTTCCTGCTCATCCATGAGATCGAAGCAGAACCAAGATTGAAACAGCATCCAGATGTGCTCTTACGATCCACCACACTGCCAGCCCAATCGGCATCAGTATATCCACGGAGTATCACACTCCCGGCAGTGTATCTCAGCCCATGGTTTATCGTGCCCCGAAGATATCTCAAAAGATTCTTGGCACCAACCCAGTGAAAATGATGAGGCTCAACCATCTGTTGACTCAAAGTATTCACTGCAAAACATATGTCCGAACGGGTGTTCACAAAGAACATCAAAGCTCCTATGAGTTGACGATACTCAGTAGGATTGGCCAAGATAGGCCCTGCAGCGCTGCCACTCAACTTCTTAAAGTTGAGTTCCATTGGTGTCGACACGGACTTACAGTCCACCATCCCAAATCTTTCCAGAAGCTTCACAATATATTTTCCTTGAGAAAGGAAAATCTCTCCAGGTCTCTGCCAGACCTCCAGGCCTAGGAAATAGTGCATCAGTCCTAGGTTTTTCATCTCGAACTCAGCAGCAAGCTCCCTCTTACATTGATGAATGAGAGGGTCATCACCTGTCAGGAAGAGGTCGTCCACATACAGCACTAGAATGAGAGGCTTTCCTTCCACAACCTTAAAGTAAAGGTTTGGATCAGCATTGCTTCGAGTGAAGCCCAGCTTCATCAAGTAACTATCCATCCTCTCATACCAAGCTCTGGGTGCTTGCTTTAACCCATAGAGGGCTTTCTTCAACCTGCAGACATAAGTGTCTCGATCTTGAACTTCAAATCCCAGAGGTTGTTCTACATACACCTCTTCCTTTATTGCACCATGCAGAAAAGCGGTCTTGACATCCATCTGATGAAGACTCCATCCTTGCGTAGCAGCAAGGGCTATGATGGATCGGATGGTGGTATATCGTGCCACAGGTGCAAATATATCGTCATAGTCAATTCCTTCCTTTTGAGAGAAGCCACGGGCAACAAATCTTGCCTTAAACTTTTCAGCACTCCCATCAGGTCCATGTTTAATCTTGTAGAGCCATTTAGAGGTGACAACAGATTTGTCCTTCGGTCTCGGGACCACATCCCAGACATCATTCTTCATAATAGCCTCATATTCTTCATGCATAGCATCCTTCCAGACTTGATGCTTGATGGCTTCCTCAAAAGATCCAGGTTCAGATTGTATAATAGAACTCATGGCAGCTAGATACCCTTGGTATCTACACGGCTTCTTGCTTTCTCGGAATGTCCCCCTTGGGGCAGCATGACCCTTAGCATCTTCGAGGGTGTCCCTGAGCCATGATGGCCTCTTTCCTAGAGAAGGGGAAGGATCAATAGGGTCCATAGACCCTTCATCATCAGGCATAGTCTCATCCTGGGGTTCTTCCAGATTTCCAGGTCTTTCTTCATGATTTTCTTCAGATCTAGGAAGATCTACTACTTTCTTCAGGGAAGCATCTTCGTCAAAAGTGACATCATGGCTTATCTCTACTTCCCTTTGACCAGGTACATAGACTCTATATGCCTTAGAAGTCTCACTGTAGCCCACAAACATTCCTTTCTTTCCAGTAGCATCCAGCTTACTTCTCTTTTCTTTCGGCACATGAAAATAGACAGGACATCCAAAAATTCTAAAATGTGAGACATCAGGTTTCTTACCAGAGAAAACCTCTTCGGGAGTTTTGGAGTCCAAAGCGGAATGAGGGCATCGGTTTTGAATGTACACAGCAGTATTTGCAGCTTCTCCCCACAGAAACTTTGGTAGACCCTGGTCACATAGCATGGCACGGGCAACTTCCACAATAGTCCTATTCTTGCGTTCAGCAATACCATTCTGCTCAGGAGTATATGCAGTGGTAGTCTCCCTCTTAATGCCAGCTTCTCTGCAAAAGTCTTTGAACTCATTTGACTCATATTCAGTGCCATTGTCAGTCCTCAAAATCTTGATCTTCTTTCCGGTCATATTTTCCACCAAGGCTTTGAAGGTACGGAACCACATGAAAGCCTCATCCTTCTTCTTCAAGAAGTATATCCAGGTTTTGCGAGAGAAGTCATCAGTAAATGTCATATAGTAAGAACATCCCCCTAGGGATGTTACAGGCAACATACCGGAAAGATCAGAATGGACCAGTTGCAATATCTCAGATGTCTTTGTGACACTTGAGGGGAAAGGTCCCCTTGAATGTTTTCCTTCAGCACAGCCCTTACATACACCTTCATGATTATTTCCAAAATCAGGCATCCCTGTCACCACCTTCCTTGCTTCGGGAAGAGCCTTGTAATGAGGGTGTCCAAATCTTCGGTGCCATAGTTTGGTTTGACGGATAGTATCACAAGTCATAGCTCCCAACGGACTCCCTCGAACCTGGTAGAGTGTACCAACTCTAAAACCAATTGAGATAGCTTCCTTGAAGCTCTTCTTCCACATGAGTACCTTTCCATCAGAGAAAGTTACATTGAATCCTTTGTCTTCCATGGCAGATACAGACACAAGGTTCTTCTTCAATTTGGGTACATAGAGTACATCTTGTAGATGGAGGACTTGTGAAAATTGAAATATCACTGCTAGGCATAACTGTCATGAGAGTAAGTGACACTACAATAAGTGCAGAAGATCACTGTCAGAAAACTATGTCATATTGTCATGTTTCACTACAGAAGATGGGGTCTGATAATAAGCCCACTTGACTTCCCTTAAGCTCTTCCATATATCCATTTTTAAGACTCCAAAGCATCTGCCTTGTAACAGCCCTTGTTGTCCCTCTCAAGGGACTATACTTGGAGCTTTACCAAGCATCTTCTTACAGCCCATTATACCAGAATTGCAAACTGTCTAATCTGGACCATAATATCTGGCAAATTCATCATTATAAAAGACAAGCACATACCTGTGATAGACGTCATATTTCTGTCCACAAATACATTTCGACCAATGCACAGACCCTGAAATTTCGGCCCTGGTTAGGGCTTTCTGTGGCTGCTACGACAGCCCTACTATACAGCCTTCAAACTTATTTAATTACTGCGTTGATGGTCAAGGGTACTGCGGCCTTCTTCCTGCTCCTTGTTGGGCCTCTCGGCCCTCTCAAAACAGACTTTTGTCCCATTGTAAAACTCAAAAACACTCAGCGGCCTGTGCATAGAGAATAACCCTTGTCTTTATGCCTAGAACTCCTCTTTACAAGCTCGGCTAGCCTCCTTCCTTACTCGGCCAATCAGATCATAAACAAAAGACACAGAAATACTCCTCTTCGCACTTTGGCCAGAGCTCTTAAGCCTGCGGATACCTCTCCATCACTACGACTTGACTCTTCATGACTGCAGCCTCATGTCCTTATGACTGCGGCTTCCTTTACTGCCTAAACATATCCTCTACAGCTGCGCTGTATATCTTTCCGTTACAACGTGTATATCATTGATAGCGTATATAATCCTTTATGTACAGCGACACAAAGGCATCCATTGACATCGATGATGATTGCTATAGATAGAGTTTGTCTTCACCTCAGCTCTGATACCATGTTAAGTTTTGTAGATGTTCTATGCTAAGAGCAATTTCACTTTTCTCACAGCAATCATACAAGTAGTTAAGCAAAATGCAGATAGAACATATAAGCAGATCTAGAAGACAAATCAGAAACAGGAAAAATGTGTGTGTTCGTTTCGGCGGTCAACAGGATGCTTTAACCAGCAAAGTCTCCATTGGTCAGCCAGCCCAGATGTGTCACAAGATCCCTCCAACTAGTAGATGAGTCAACCCAAGTCAATTCTACAAAAGTCAACGCAGCAGCAAAACGGTCAACCCTTTGACCTCGATTTTTGTGCCAGATAGTACGGCCTTCAAAAATCGAACTTTCCACCAATTTTCAGCTTGATTGGACCAAGCGTTGACCAAAGTCAACGCTGGTCAAACTTTCTGCGAAACCCTAGCAGCAGAAAATCCGTACGGTCTGTCCTCTTCGTCCTTCCCACGTGTGGCTGAAATTCGTCCTCCAGGTAGCGTACTCTCTAAGATGAGAGAGGAAGATGTGATTTGAGTTGTGATGAAATTCTCTCCAACTTTTCCTGTATATATATCCATCAATGAGGGTGTGTGACACATCTGTTGGGCATGTGAGCCTACATTACAAAACTGGCTGACCTTGCACATATAATTTATTAAGAATAATAAATTCACAATATAAGTTCTGTTCATCGGATTAAGACTATTTTTATATGGATTTTACACCTCTCAGAAAGAGGAATCCAACAAAAATATTAGCCTCTTAATCTGAGCATCAGAACATGGAGTTTGGACCTAGTTGTCCAAATTTAACAAAGCAAGATCCACCCTTCAAATTCTTGTAGGAAAGGGTTTATTTGAATCACTCATATCCATTGACTTATGCTTCAACAGAGACTCCACACATACCAGGTCTCCTCCCATTGGTGAAAGTCCGTAAATAGAAAGGAGCCTTGGATGAGGTGACAATGGGTTGAGTCTCCATTTGTTGCCCTTGGCCTAGCATTTGCCCTTTAAACATCCCCCTTAGGTCCCTTGCTAATTTGAGCGGTAACATCGTTGGTTGCCATACTCTTTCCTCCTACCCTAGACTAGGTCCACTTGGTCCCGTGTGGTCTCGTTCCTTTGAAAAGGCAATTATTCAAGAACCATCCAAGATACCAATTTCAATAAGGATTTTAGGGATTGGGAAACTTTATCACAAGTCATATCCCATAAACCTCACCCTCAAATCCTCCCTTCCTTTCCCTAGAAGACATTGTACCTTGCTTAGAAAGCAAGCAAGCTCCATCCTTCAAGCTCTTCCGGGAAGGGGATTGTAGGCCAAGGAGGCTAATTCGAACCCCTAAGTTGTGTATAAATACAAGTGAGATGAGCTCATTTGTTCATCATCACTTTGGATTGGATTTTTTCTCTGTTGAGAATTTCGCACTTTTTCTAGAGGATAAATTGGAGCTCTATGGGTGAATTTTGATGTGTGGATATTGGTTTATCTTCTCTTGGAGCTTCTTTCTTGTCAATTGTGAATGGTTGGATATATTCTGTTACATCTAAGTACATGCTTTTAACGTTATTCTTGTTTTACTTTGTCATATACATTGGACTGGGATTTTCGTTGTTCTAGGGCTAATTGTTGCATGCATTTACTGCTTAAAATTGTGGAATTTTGTCTCTATTATAGCATCTCTCAATGTATGGGCCATGTAATATGAACAAAATCTCTTAGGGGTAATTCTATCAAAGAATTTGACCTTGATAAGCCATTTCCTTTGCACATCAAAGTATAAAAGTTGTGAGATCACGTCTCCTTGACCTAGAAGGTTAGCGAAGTGGTCTTGAGGCCTCCTTGACTAGGAATCAAGAAATCCTACTCGTATTCACCATAGACTCCATTCTCCCAAAGACTAAGGCACTGATCTACCAAAAGGTGGTCACCAAAAATCACATTCTTTCACCTTCTTCCAAGTCTAACCAAGTTGGGGCACCTAGAGCACCAATTTCCTAACAAGTTAGCCCTCCAAAAAGTTCAATCTCCTATGGTCTCCTGTGCTGGTGTTTCCTCAAGGTCTCCAATTTTGAAGCCATTCTGACGATGGAGTTGGGGGAAAAACCAAGCCCTAGCTCTGGGATCAAACTTTGCCTTAGCATCCCCAAGGCTAGTACCCATAGTTCCACCAAGTTTCCGGGACATGGGGATGGGGAAGCGCAAGAGCGGCCTATGCAAAAGCTCCCCACCAATTTTTAGGAAACGTGGGGGGACGTCGGAGTATTTAACACAAGGGACCCCGACAAAAATAGTAAAATACTAAAATTATAAATATATCATTGAAATTTTATAATTTAATTATCTTTATCATTATATAACACTTCCATCATGAAGGATAAATCGATGAATCATATAACTGAAACAAATTGAAAACGAAAAGCATGATACAATCATACATGTAACTGTAACATTGTACAATGAAAGTAAAAGTCTGAACCATATTGAAGTTCCAACTGTGCATACTGAATATTGAAGTAAAAATCAAGACTAATACATCAAGATTCAAATTTTTATAGAGTCAATATATCATATATCAAGATTCTAAACAAACTAAAGTCTACAACTGAAGTCCAAAACAGAAAATCAAATAACATAAGAACATATCAATGACAAAAGAGCATAATTGCTCAAGGTAATGCCCTGCTATAGTCTCTGCATCCAGTTGAATGAATAAATCAGGATCAACCATGTCACCATCTAAATCAAAATCACTTGCATTCTCAAACATGCTAAGTGGCACACCACCTAACCCCATATATGTCTCATCAAGTACCTCTTCCATATCTACCAATGCATCATCCTCTTGATCAACATCCCACCGTGTTGTTGGTCCCTTCAAATATGAAATAACCAAAAAAACCCTTCACCCCATCGATTCATAGTAAATATTTATAATATTTTATAAAAAAAAAATTGAGATTTGACTTTTTCTTTATGATTTGACCTCAAATTTTTTTGGAAATGTAGGAAACATTTCCTCTTTTGGGAGGAAATGTCCCCCCTTCGAGTTTCCTCGCTTTTCCATTTTTTGGGGACGTGGGAAACATCCCCTAGACATCCCCACGTCCCTAGAGCACGGGGACGCGTTTCCCAAGTGGGGGGACGCGTCCCCGTGGAACACTGCTAGTACCTCATAGGATCAAATCAACACCTTTAAGTGAAAATTCTTTCTTTGACCTTTTCCCACCTTGTCTAGGGTAAGAACATCATTGGTTGCTATACTCGTTCCCCCTATCCTAGACCGAGTCCACTTGGTCCTGTGTGGTCCCATTCCTTTGAAAAGACAATTCTTCAAGAACCATCCGGGATACCAATTATAGAAAGGACTCTAGGGATTGGAAAGTTCCTTCATAAGCCATATCCCATAAACCTAACCCTTGAATCCTCCTTTCCTTTCCCTAGAAGTCATTGTACTTTGCTTAGAAAGCAAGCAAGCCTTATCCTTCTAACTTTTTCCGGAAAAAGGATTGTTTGGGTCACTCCATATCATTTCATTGACTCATCCTTCATCGGTGACTCCATAATATACCAAGTCTCCTCCCATCGATGAAATTTAGTAAATAAAAGGGAGCCTTAGCTTAGGTGACAGTGGGCTAAGCCTTCATTTGTTGCCCTTGGTCTAGCATTTCCCCTATAAGGATCCCCCTTAGATCCCCTACTAGTTTGGGAGGTAACAGGCCCTACATCAACATGACATCACCATTTTGGCTAACTCTTTGATGGTTAATTCATAACTTATCATAGCTACTTGGTCGGCTTGTGAACAAGGCCTTTATTTTGCACATTTTTATAATGTTAGGGACTTTCGAATAGAAATTCAACCTCTAAGGTCTCGTATAAATAGAACTCACTCTCATTTGTGATAAGGCATCATCATCACTTGGAATTTTCGGTCGTCTTAGACAATTTCACACTTTTTTCTTGGATCTTTTGGAGTATCTTGGATGCACTATGATACTTGGAGCTTATTTTTTATCTTGTCTTGGAGCTACTTTTTGAATATGGATGGATATATTGCATGATTATCTTATAAGTTCTCTTGTTGATGAAATCTTTCTCTGCAAATTGTCTAATGTATGTAATTGTTGCAACTAGAGTAAATGTTATTGTGCCCTCATTTCGTGGAAGATAATTTTGAAAGCTATTTGGTTGGCTCTTACATATATTATTCATGATATAGCATGCAATGAATGTTCCTAGTGATGAAATGTTATTTTTCTTCATGAAACTCCATATTCTAATAGTAGGTAATTGTTGAAGGTTGGTAGCTAGGGAATCAACTTTTAGCCTCCTTGAAGACAAATTTGGCATATCTAATGCATCTAGGACTCCATAAACCCAAGGGAGAAAACATTGGCCTTAGTCGTTCAGTGATAAACTCTTCTCTTCTCCATCTTTTCTCCTTAAAATTTCAGCTCCTCTTTCCTAGGACGGCTAGCTAGGGCATCAAGCGAAATCTTTTAGAGAGTGAAATTTTGGATTTCGTTTGAACAAGACTCTTCCTTGAGGTCTTGCCTAGAGGATCTCCAATTTTGGTTGATTTCTTACGGTGATCCGTTCATAAATTCTTGTGCCCTAGGTGTGCCCTAGAAGGGAAACCTAGCTTGTATTTCCTTGGATAAGTGGCTTTCTTGAGGGTTGTATGAGCATAGTATTCGTTGGAATAAATCTCAAGAAACCCTTTCCCCTCCCTTGCCTTGACCTAGTGAGTACCTTGGAAGAATTTCTTCCCACAATTATTCATAAAACCCTAAGTCTAGCGCAAGTATTTCCTAGGTCTCTCCAAAGGAGCGAAGAGCCTCTTAGAAGTGTTAAAACATCACAAAGAGCTCCCTTGAGGGATTCTACCTCATCACCTAAAGTCTTGACCTTAGGAATACCTAGTAGTATCATCATATCTCAAACCCTAAGTCTTGATCTCTTCATCTTAAAGCCTTTCTTGGAGAGCATGTTAGCTTCCTTGAAGCATTGATCCATTGTTGTGTCTCTCCTTGAATGGGCTTTGTGGAATCACTTCACACCTAAATCATTGATCTACCCATTCTAAGTGATTCCCTTACCACCGGGACTCCTCCCATTGGTGAAAGTCCGTAAAGAGCAAGGGACCTTGACTGAAGTGATAGTGAGTCATTGTCCCATTGTTTTCACTTGGTCTAGTAGTTGTCCCTTATGTTTTCCCTTCCTTATGGCCCTACTTGATTGTGTGGTTACAGGCCCCTTATCCTAGAGATATCCCAAACATTGTCTCACCTTCTTAAGGTCTCGGCCCTCTCCTACGTGCACAAAATTTGAGCACAAATACACAGACTTCAGGATAGACTTCTAGTGCGGCTGAGTGTACACTGAAGTAGCCCTAACTAGGGCACGAACCATCACAGAAAGCGACCTCAATCCTGCATAAACAAAACTCCACAAGGGCACGAATAAACACAAAGATGACTTTCTCTTACCTGGGTAGAACTCAGCCTTCAAACAAACTTGCGATAGACCATACCATGCTCCAACTAGTCCCTCCTTCGAATCTACAGCTCACTGAGGTATTTGCACTCTTTTTGGGCAGATATCACATAAGAAAATATGCTTGCTTGGATGCCAAACGAACTCATCTTTTATTCCTTCTTATAGTGTTCATGATGGTGTCACTCTTCACCAAGGGTCACATCTCTAAATTCAAGCCAACCTATGCCAACATGCTTAAACACCACTTTCTTAAGGAATAAAATTATTTTCATTGGCTTTCACGCACTCACATTGTAGCCCTAGGGGTCCCTTAGCCCATCAAGGGTGCCCCTCATGCACCCAATGAATAAACAATCAATTTTCCACTTGGGTCTTTCGCCCATTGCTTTGGGTACATTGCACAAAAACCACATTTATGTGGGTCAACTCTTCACAAACCTAGTACCCTAGGGGTTGTCGGAGTACCTCCCAAGCTACACATTTCAACACTTAACGCCTCTCGTGTCCCGTATTTGACGTGTCAAAAACGAAATGTGTCTAACACAAGTTTGATTTTTGTCTTGTTCACAAGACACAAGTTTGACTCGTGTCATGCATGAGCCCTACTCATGTCCTAAAATTCAAGCACATGTCTGACGAAAAAAGCAGCCCACAACTTCTTAAAATGGCTTTTTTGCCTCAATTCTCATGCAATTTTAGTCATAGGTTTGGAGCTCTCAATGGTTTTGGAGTGCAGCTAAGGACGATTAAGTAGTGATAGAAGGAATTCAAAGTGCTGGGAAGTGGATCTATCCAGACCCCTACTAATGCTATGTAATTAATGGTAGTGTTAAGTTCTTAAAGTAACAAGATGAAGTTATCCTTTTATTTAAATTTTTAACATGACCACTAATTGTTTCAGAATGTTTGAGAGTGATTCTAACCTTACTGGAATCTGGATTTCATATGGAGAAAGTAGAATTTTAGACTTAACAATTTTCAGGATTTCAACAGTTGGGGCATTGCAACGTTTCCATTCAATTTTGTCATGTATGAGGGTATGCTACTAGCATTTAATCAAGAGCATCAAGCCCTCAATATGCTTCAATGTTGGTGGCAATTGTTGAACTCTTATATCATGGCCCTAGTGAAAATGTACTATCCCTCAAACAAAATCTCGATTTGACATGTTTAAGTTCTTTCTATCTTATCTTAATGCTTAGAGACTCATATTGATGATGAAGATCCTAATATAGGCAATGATTTTAATGAAATGTAGTAATAGTTTTTTGTTGTAGCGTGATTTTTTTGGATTCTAGAGGCCATTTAGATCCTCTTTGTTAATGTATTTGTGTTCAAAGACAGATTGCCCTCAGTGCTATTTCAGTTATATGCACTAGTTGGGTGATTGAATTTGTATCATCATCATATAAAATTATAAATGTTTTAGTTTCTAAATTCTAAAGAGATTTGAATCTCTGACTATATTTCATTTTATGTGTAATAAATTGAGGTGCCTACAATATCTTATTCACGGTGCTCCTCAAGCTAACACAGTTAGATTCTAAGCAACTTTTGAGAAAATGAAGCAGTTGATTCAATTTGTTCTCTCTTGATAGTTGGTTATGAATTTTATGCTATAACATATGCAATTTCTAATATGTTTCTTAGGAAATTCAATTTACCCAAGCATTGCACTCAATAAATACAATAGTCATTCCTCTTAACATCAATGCTCCATGACATGATCTAATGTTTCTAAAACAAGAACAGCACAAGACTTACTCTAATACCACACTGTCTCTTGCAACGTGATGACAACCCTCTGTATCAAAATTCTGAAGATTTGAGGTGACTACAGTCTCTCTATCACGGTATCATAAGAACAAGTGTTGTTGGTATGTTGCTTAAGGGGGTTTTGGTATATGACATGAATTCAGTTTTTGTCAACAACAATGTCTTGAATTCTAGGCCATTGAATTGGAATCGGAATTATATGCATAGAATAATGAAAACACATTCATTTAGAAAATTATATACCAAAATTACAAAAAAAACAATATAGTTACACAGACTCTATTCCAAATTGTCATGAATTCTACACATGGAGCCTCTCAAGCTAACACATTTAGATTCTACGGACTAGCTTCTGACTAGCCCCTTACTAGCATACATCTAGTTTCCCAGCAGATACACTTTGGCCCATTCATAAAAAATTCTCCATATTTATACAACACAAGAATTTCTGTTCTATAATTGAAGTCTCAATGGGCAAAGAAGTTGGAAGGAAAGCCAAATGTCTTGACTGTCGTAACTGTTCAACTTCAATACTTTGACTTCCACTCTGTCATTTTGCTCCTAAATTGGAATATCAATAGCCATTGGAGTTAAACAGTCAAATGCCTAGACTGTGATGCTTCTTTCTACTCTGCTCCTCTGTATAATGATAGTTACTATATGAAATTTCCCACCTGAGATGCTTTTTTTTTTCTTTTGAGACTAGAGGAATCGACAACTAGACCTGGCTCATACACACATGACATGGGGTCAATTCCAACCACTACCACTATAACCTCTATGTGCCTACATAAGCCCCTTTGGCAAACACAGAAAGCCAAAGTTTGAACCAGCAACCAATTAAACAAGTGAATTGTTGAATTTAATTGATACAAAATTAAATTCGAGACCATGCTATCAATCACACAATAGATGAAATTAAAGTGTAAGGATAAAACAATTTCACAGATACATGAGTTATTTCTCTTTCAAATTTAGCTTTCCATTCCTTCAAAAAGAAACCTCCACAACTTGCTAAAAACAGTTGCTAAGTCAACAAATCACCATGAACAAGGTGTGCAGTCTGCCTAAGAGAGGTATGACCTACCTAAGAAGCAGAAAACAACAAATAGCTTGTTGTACAGCGGGGAGGTTTTGGTAATGGTTCCAGTAATTTTGTAGAACTCGTGTCTCTTAACTTGATTCTTCTTCTTGCAGCAGAAAGATAAGTCCGGGGACTCCTTGGTGGTTATAAATTGAATGTAGAAATTATAAATTTAATTCTTAAGCCATAATTGAGTAAATACAAAATATTTTTGTCACTTTTAATCATATTTCATATTTTCATGTTTACACGGAAAGGAATATCTTGGCTGACGGCTTGTCAAATGAGGGGATTTCGTTGAATGCTGGCTGGGGGCTATCATAGGAAACTGAGGATGATCAATCCTCGTAATATGTGCATCCTTCCTTTTTCTGATTTATGCCTGGGAAGGGTCTTTTGGGAGATTCTTGGAGTTCTAGTTTAGTACCATCTCTGTTTGGCAGTCTGAGCTTGGATCTTATGTATATCGATATACTGTCTAGGATGTTTTGTGAAAAAATCTTCCAGACTAATTCTGAGCCTGTTAAGAGACAATTTTGGGATCAATCTGGATAAGTCCTGCTGTGAGAGAACTATTTGAAGACACAGCAGAACTATGTGAAGCTTCTGTTTTGAAGCTTGTAATGATGGCAACGGACATATGGACTGTTATATGGATATGCGTCCTCATAATGGGTTATTCTAGCTGTTTTCACTAGACATGATATCATGCATATGAAGAATGTAATTTTATTTTGTACTGAAATTACAATATTTTTACCTGGGAAAAATAGAGATATGGAATGTGGCAGTAATTTGACAATAGAAGGTGTGATACTGGGAGTTAGGATGTTAAATGTTGGCAATATATTATAGCATATATGTTAACGCGCTCAACTACTAACTGACTACATTCACCATAGATGCAGTAATTAGCATGTTATCAGATTGGCAACCAAGAATAGGTCTGCCAGCGCAACATGACTAGGGTGAAACTGATGTTATGCTTATAGATATTTCGATAGAAACCAATGAATGCATCTGCTATCTCCATCAAGGCCTGGTTTTTATGTATTATTCATGCTACCAGACAATTTTTGAAGTATTATTTTAAAAGAAAAACATAAAAGCACACGCACACACAAGCACTCAAAAAGACGAAAGCTAAAATTCCCGCAATAATGTAGATTATATGAATCTGCTCGACAAAATACAGTACTGCCCAACAATCAAGAGTTCTCCACAATGAACTACAAAAGATAATATCTATCTCAAATTAAAAAATTTGATGCCTAGAAAACTTTGAATCAATAAATGTCATCCTCTACGTCTGGAATGGGAAAAAAGATGCTTACTTAAAATCCATAGCAAACAAGCATGCCCTTAATTAAATAAGTAAAAATCAATCTATCCGCCCCGAAGAGGAGAACTGGCGAGATGCAGTTATGGTAAATTCATGAAAGCAACTTCATATGATGGAATTTATTTAAACAAATTTGAAGAGATTAAAAAAAAACAGATAAGTACCTGTAAAGAGTTGCGTTGGAAGGATCAGCCTTGATAGCTTGAGTGTAAACAGCTGCTGCTTTAAGATAATTACCGGCTTTGAAATGAGCATTGCCTTGATCCTTCAGAGAATTATCGGGAGTTTTAGTGTCCGATTCATTCGCGGCTACGTTTTCTGCGCTCGACATTCTTCAAAACCTTCAAAATATTTGATTCACCTGGTTCGAAACCCTTAGTCCACCTGGTGCAAAACCCTCGACAGCTTCAATCGACCTGGCCGTGATGTTTTTGTGTGCGCGCAAGAGGAAGACTTAAAAAGACAGTTTGTGATGTTTTTCAAAATTTATAGGTAAGGTAACTTGGCAAGCAGAGCTTTTTGTAGAGATTAAGGGGTGCCTATGTGATTATTATTTATTTAATTAAATGCTATATCATGTTTCATGATCAAATAAATACCGAAATATTGTGGAAGATGAGATAAGTATCATCATATCTTGTAGACTTATCTTAATTTTGAAATAATTAAATTTTGATGTTATTGAACCTATAACAATATGAAATTTCACTTCCTTCTTTGCAATTTATTTTTTCAAAACGCGTCAGTATGTTTGTTATGATGTGATTTTTACTTAAAAAAAATTCTCATATTTTATTTATGGATCATAAAGCTTTAATTGAGATATTCATTATAATTAGTTGTTTAATATTTATTTAATTAATGTACATATATAATTGGAGTTATTTTGTGTGGTTGAGTGGAATGATTACTATCCTTTATATTCATGTTTAATTTTTGCTAATAACATGTTGAGGTTTTAAGTGATGCAAATTTTTGTAGTTGTTTATGTTGTAGAGAATTTTTGGAAGAAATTGTGTAAAGGATTTAATCCATCCAATTTCATCATTAGGGAAATTCCACCCACTATTAGAGACCGAAAGTATAATGATATCAAACGAGTGTTGAGAAGTCCTTAAATAATGAAGGTCACATGTTGAGGTTTGGTGTCTTGATGAACATTGTTGTAATGGGCTTCTCTTTACATGGTCAAATATGTCGAAGAAAAAATGTTTATAAAACATTCATTATAATTAGTTTATTTAAAATGTGTGTGTGTGTAGAATTCAGGTTATTTCATGTGGTTGGACGAAATGATTACCATCCTCCCCACCCAGATTCAAATCTATGCTAGTGACATGTTGACCTTTGATGTCTTGATGAATATTGTTCTAATGGATTAGAGAGTGAGAAAAACACTCTTAAGTGAGTATAACTATGGGCTAGTCTAGTACCAACAACCTCGCCCTGGTCTTTGTGATCCATGTGGACATTGGTGGCCACCCGCCTATTCCACCTAGACCTTCAGTCAGTTTCCTCAGTTTCCTTGATTATAGCATCATTTACTATTTTTAGCAGCTTTTTGGGTCCTAAACTTCTGGAGTTGTTTTGACCCCCTAAACGGTGTTTTTTTAGGTCTGCAACAAGCCCATTACTATACCTACATCAATCATTTCTATACCTACAACAATGGATAACAATGGGCTTGTTGTAAATCCTATAATACTCGGAGAGATCTTTCCAACGAGGTATCGTACGTGCCAAACGAAGATCATATGACCAAGTTACAACCCCAGGAAGTTGGCTACCCAAATAATCCCAACGGGGCCAACAAACTCTTGGCGTTCCATCTCCTGGGATTATGGTTTTGGTTGTTCAAGGCTTTTCTTCGTTGTTAAATAAGAAAAGACCCTTGAGCCTCATTGTAACACAGTTCAGAAGCATGTAGCCGCCACATCTCTACTTAGAGATAAGCTACCATCGCCCAAGCTAGTTTATTTCCATTCTACTTGTAAGCATCTTTCAGTTCTTTGATATTAATGAAATGAAGATTATTTATGTTGCATCTCCGTGTTTATGTTTATATGGATATTTTGTTGCGTTCCTGCATAAGTTCGAATTAGTGGTATCAGAGTGGTCTGCTCTTTTCTCTATTTTTCTTTACATGTCTCCAACGAGGTTAGAGTATAAGGAGTTAGGACTCGAACTGGCTGAACATTTGCAAGACCAATCTCGCAAACCTCGACGGCCTCCCATGGTGGAAGAAAAGAAAGATGAGGGAGCAAGAGATCCTTCCAAAATATTGCTCAAGGAAGCCCTCGAGCGACATAGGAATGTGATGGTGGATAACTTTGCTCAGATCTTTTAGCAGCTACCCACAGGGGACGCATATTCATCTAGCAGCCACTTTGGAGGCGTCATTCCCTTTAAGGTACAAGTCAACTTTGACATTCCCATATTTGAAGTCCAGATAGATGCAGACATCGTAGATAGATGGTTAAATATGTTGGAAGGATATTTTTCGATTCATGACTTTTCCAATCGAGAAAAGATTACTTTTGCACTCCTTAAAGTTTTCCCCCGTGTCAAGGACTAGTGGAAAACCTACTGTGAACAGAAGAACGAGAGGGAACCCTCATTGTTTTCAGTCACACCCACTTGGAATTATTTTTGAGATACCATCAAGGAATAATATTACCCTGTCAAGAGCTATGAAGATAAAAACATAAAGTGGACCACTCTTTGACAAGGAAGGGACCAAGACGTGTTGGAGTTCACAAATATTTTCCATACCCTACGCACGAAGTTGGGTATCAAGGATTTTCAGCGACATTTGGTACTCAATTATCGCAGCTGTCTACACAAGTACATCCAAGACAAGATGGAGTTCTCGTACATCTCCTCGTTTGGTGCCACCTATTGAACGATGTCAAGATCAAGCATGAATTTAAACAGAAGAAGCAAGACTTTGGATCTGTGAATCTGAAGCAAGGGAAAGACACCCCCAAACCATAGAACAAAGGACAAAGGCGGGGCGGGGCGACCCAAGACAACCCGTTGAAGTTGCAAGCAAAGAACAACACCACGAAGAAAATGAATGACACAAGGAAATGGTGTTCGTGGCGGCATCCCGGGAAAAAAAAAATGGACCCTATAGTAGGTGGGTGGACCTACCTATAGTTTTGTACATGGGTTTTGCACATGGTTTTGGGCATGATGGTTTTTTGCCCGTGGTATTTTGTAGATCCGGTCAAGGGAACTATGGTTATGTTCTAATCCAAGACTAAATGGATTAGGGTTTATCAAGGGAACTACGATTATGTTCTAATCCAGGACTAAATGGATTGGGGTTTATGAATGCTTTGGCATATATATATATATATCTATATATATATATATATATATATATATATATATATATATATATATATATATATATATATATATTGTAACATTGAAAGGAATATGATGAAAAATCAATCTGGTAGTCCCGGTTTTGGGATCCAAGGGAAAATCTCTATGTATATTTGTTTTATGTTCTCACCATTGTTTATTTTTATGTTTTAAGAATTTGTTTTTAGGTAATTTTTGTACAGTGTTAAAACCTACATTTGGTATCAGAGTTTTTATGCTTCAAGGGGACGCCTTTACTGTTGAGGGGTTTTGCTCAGGCCCGTGGTAGACCCTATTCAATGGGAGATTTGCAAGATCAATTCTTGTGGTGAAAGAAGATGGTGAGTAGTGGAAAGATAGAGATTGAGAAATTTAATGGTTAGAGTTTTGAGTTGTGGAAGCTCAAGATGGAGGATCTGCTGGTGGATAAAGATCAATGGATCGTGGTATATCTAGGTACTAAACCAACGACAATATCAGCAGAAGACTGGACGAAGTTGGATCGGAAGGCAAAGAGCACAATACGTTTGTGTATGTCAAATTCAGTATTGTTGAATGTATCAGGGGAAGCTACGACAGAGGATTTATGGGTTTAGTAAGGGACTTTGTACTAATCTAAGTCTCTGGTGAACAAATTTTTCCTACGGAAAAAGCTATATAACTTGAGGATGAAGAATGGAGACTCGGTGACAAAGTGTTGATTTTGGGTAGCATCAGATGTGCTCTAGCTCTGAAATTTTATGGAGGGGCTAGAACACATAAGATCTCCAAAACCTTTCAATCCTTTGAAGAAATTCCACCCCGATGAGGAGTTATTAAAATAATTAATATTTTGAATGGGTTCCTAAGTCTAAACTTAGGAAAATAAAAATATTAATGGGTATTAATAAGAATATGGGTGAGAAACTTCTAAGTGACGAGGATAAAGTATGTTTTAATCTTAGCCATTGATTAGGGACTTAATCTCGGTTGTTGATTCATCAACATGAAAAGTATAAGAGGAGGCTTGAGGGTCAGTTGGAGACACACTTAAGGGATAGTTGAGGTCGGAGGATCTTCTCCAAGACCTTGAATACACCGCAAAGTGAGGCAAAGAGATGCCAAAGGAGGCAGC
The DNA here is from genome assembly GCA_031772625.1 of Pinus tabuliformis. Classification (NCBI taxonomy): domain Eukaryota; kingdom Viridiplantae; phylum Streptophyta; class Pinopsida; order Pinales; family Pinaceae; genus Pinus; species Pinus tabuliformis. The sequence goes on from CM062807.1 coordinate 1,294,682,982, forward strand.
ACATACCCAGGGAGACTAACGTTGGGCCAGAAAGAGTCCACGCATTTCCAACACTAGGGTAGAGCCACCCTCCAACAGAAATCTGAATTCAGTTGGGGAGCAGCAGGATCAGCCGAGAAGGCTGATGTCAGAGCTTCAAGAGGCAGAGGAGGCAGCGCAATGTTGACGTAGTGTCCCAGTGTGCTCCACGCAACTACTGCGAAGGGGCAATGGAGTTGTAGCTGGCGACAGTCAGTCCAGTTACCGGAACAGAGAGATTTTTTTTCCGGGTGAAGTAAGGTAATCTTACTTAGGTTTCTGCCAATATATTTTTATCTCTGTAACTGGATTGCTGAGAGGGCATCCAGAATTGTTTTCATAACTACTACTTAATAATAGAAAACCCTCAGAGTTGTTGCACCGGTTTTCCTGCATTAGGTTTTTCCGAGGACGTCTGTCCAAAAATAACGGTGTCCCTTGTGTATTTGCCTTGTTCTATTTTCAGTTCATGATCTGTATGTATGTGTAGTCTACAATAGTGTTTTCATCACTGTTTAATAATTAAATAGCTTGTTGAATGTAAAAACAAGTAGGATATGATAAACCAATGCTTGCAGTAGGATTTCTGATGTGTGGATTTAGAAATTCTCACACAAAGCATTTGAATGCCTTGAATATTGTGGTAAGTTAACTGTTATCTGTTGATATAAATTTTTCAAATGAAGATAAGTGCATCAGTTTGTTGTGTTCTATACCAGATTCGTGGGATACTATGATTGTTGCAATAGGTAGAAACACAACTACCTTGAAGTTTGATGAAATAATCGCATCCCTGCTGCTAGAAGAGATGAGATGGAAAAATATGGAGATGAGAATGGAGATGCCTTGTCTGTATGAGGACTATCCCAGAACAGAAACAAAAATAAACCCTGAAGTGGGAGATCTAAATCTCGAGGGAGATCTAAATCTCCAGGAAAACCTGTAAAGGTATGTTGGAAATGCGGAAAGGAAGGGCACTACAAAAAGGATTGTAGATCTAAAGCTCCTAGGAAAGGAAAGGGATCTGATGATGCCCCTTCTGCAAAGGCGAAAACCATCTGAGATGAAGGTGGAGGTGTGTACTTGGCTTCTTCTTCAAGTACACATGTAGATCACGAGGCATGATTGATTGACTCAGGTGCATCCTTTCACTTCACTCCCATAGGAAGTGGTTTTGCGAGTATGAGAAATATAATGGTGGTGATGTATTCCCAGAGGATGATAGGAAGGCCATAATCATTGGACGTGCAAAATTCAAGTTGAATTTGCAAGGTGGAAGGATTAGAACGCTTCCTAGTGTTCTGCATATTCATGCATTTTCCATAAATATGATTTATGTAAGCAACATGGATGATGCAGGTGTAAAAATAGTTTTTGAGAAAAATACCTGCAAGATGGTTTTGGGAGCACCGGTATTGATGCAGGGAGTTCGGATTGGAACTTTGTACAAGCTTTTGGGTAGCATTGTTATTGATGGGTGCAACAGGTTTTTGGTTCCTAAAAGTGGCACATAAAATCTAGCAGCCTCTGGAGAAAAGACCATGTTATGGCATCAAAGGCTTGGACATATTGGAGAGAAGGGTCTTCGAATATTGCATGGTAATTGTATGGTAGAAGGTATGTCTAATTTCTCTCTGGGTTTTGATTTTTGTGAACATTGTGTATGTGGGAAGCAAAATTGGGTGAGTTTCCCCTATGGTGCTAAGAGGGCGAAAGGGATATTAGAACTTGTGCATAGTGATGTGTTTGGACCTGTGTCAATTCCATCATTGGGTAAGCTTGTGTACTATGTCTCATTTATAGATGACTTCTTGAGGAATACATGGATATATTTCCTCAAGAATAAATCTGAATTCTTTGAGAGGTTTAAAGAATTTAAGACTCTGGTGGACAATCAGACAAATAAGAAGATCAAAGTGTTAAGGACAGATAATGGTGGAGAGTTCTGCAAGAAGGAATTTGAAGAGTTATATAAGAAGTGTGGTATAGCACGGCAAAAGACTACTCCCTATACACCTCAACAAAATGGATTTGAAGAAATAATGAACAAGATGTTGATGGAAAAGCAAAGAAGCATGCTCAGTGGTGCTGAGTTAGGATAGGAATTTTGGGTAGAGGTGGTGGAGACTGCATGTTACGTGGTTAACAAATCACCTTCATCAGATTGGAGGATAAAACTCCACATTAGGTATGGACTGGTAAGAAACCATCTCTTTCACATCTGAGAGTATTTGGTTGTGATGCATATGTACATATTCCAAAGGATAAAAGAACCAAGTTGGATAGTAAATCTGAAAGGTGCATCTTTATTGGGTATAAGGGTGGTTTAAAAGGTTATAAGCTTTGGAACCCAAAAACAAGGAAGGTTGTGTACGGCGAGATATGGTGTTTAGAGAGGTGAAATATGTTATTAAACAAGAAGTCCTACCAAATAAACATGAGAAGATAGAGTTTGAGCTAAAGGAGGAAGAATTAGACTCTACAACAGAACAAGAATCAGAAGATGAAGAGCCACAAACTCCAACTTTGAGAAGATCAATTTTGAGGTAGAAGACAGCCATAAAGGTATAGTCCATCTACTTTATGTTCGAATTTTGTTTTATCTATTACTGATGATGATCCCAGAATTGTTAGGGGGACAGTAGATTCAAAGGATGGCAAACTTTGGAAAGAGGCCATGGTTGATGAAATGGCGTCTTTGGATAAAAAAGAGGCTTGGAATATGGTGGAGTTGTCAGCTGGAAGGAAACCCATTGGAAGCAAATGGGTGTTTAAGAAGAAGATGAATACATAAGGCAAGGTGGAGAAATACAAAGCTTAATTGGGAGGAAAGGGTTATTCCCAGGTGTCGGGAATTGATTTTGGCGATATTTTTTCTCTTTTTTCCAAGTTAGCTTCTATTAGATTACTTTTATATGTTGTTGCTGCTTTTGATTTTGAAGTAGAACAGATGGATGTGAAGACAACATTTATTTATGGGGATCTGGAAGAAGAAATCTACATGAAGCAACCTGAAGGCATTGTGGTGAAGGGCAAGAAAGAATTGGTATGTAGGTTAAAAAAGTCTTTGTATGGGTTAAAACAATCACCAAGGATGTGGTATCAGAAATTTGATATATATATATATGTATATATACATATATACATATGTATATATGTATATATACATATATACATATGTATATATGTATATATACATATATACATATATATATATATATGGAGACTTGGCTTCACGAGAAGAAAAGTGGATCACTATGTGTATTTTAAATTAATTGGTGACCGTGTTATTTATTTGGTCTTGTATGTGGATGATAATGTAGTGTACCTAGGGGGATAATATGGAGTACAAAGAAAGGTACCCAAGGGAATAATGTAATAATGAGATGGGCCATAGTAATAAATAAGGTGGTTAACCTGTATCATGTAAGGGACCACAAGTAGTTAGTAATAATGTAATGGTCCCATGGTATTAGATAGATGGTATGAGGGGACCATGGTAATGACCCATGGTATTGTATGTATGAGGCCTATATAGAGGCTAGAGACTCCACATTTAGGGATGTCAAGGAATATTGTATGAACAGGCATATGGCTTGCGGAGTCTTCTCCTTCCTTAAAGAGTGAATGTATGGTGTTGCCCTACCTTAAGGGTTTGATTAATAAAGAAGCATTTATATATATTCAGATCTTGTTATTTTTGGTGATTATTTGCAGTTATTGGGTATATTGGTATTATTTTCATATCTTTTCAGATCAGATCTATAACATATATGTTGTTGATTTGAAATGACAAAGAAATTATCTAGGATTTGAAGACCCAGTTGTCCTCCAAATTTGACATGAAGGATCTTGGTGCTGCAAACTATATTTTGGGCATGGAAATTAAACGAGATCAGGCAAAGAGGAAGCTCTGGTTAAACCAATGGAAGTGTGTTGAGACAATTCCGCAGAGGTTTAATATGCAAGATAGTAAATCGATGAAGGTTCCTATTCATGTTGAACAGTGTCCCAAGACAAAAGAAGAGGAAGGGGACATGTTTTATGTTCCATATGCAAGTGTAATCAGGAATATGATGTATGCAATGGTATGTACTAGACCAGACATTGCACATGCAGTGTGAGTGTTGAGTCGGTTTATGTCAAAACCAGGAAAGCATTGGACAACAGTGAAACGGGTTTTCAAGTATTTGTGTGGCAATAGTGATTATGGTTTGTTCTACCAAGGAAGACCAGGATTTGACAAAGTTTTTGACATCCATGGCTTTATTGATGCAGATTGGGTTGAAGATCTAGATTGGAGAAGATCTATAAGTGGGTATGTGTTTAACCTATTTGGAGGAGAAATCAATTGGATGAGCAAGAGACAATCTGTAGTGGCACTTTTAACTACAGAGGCAGAATACATGGCACCTACTCATGCAAGCAAGGAAGCAGTTTGGTTCCAGAGATTGTGTTCAAGTATGGGGTTGGTACAACAAGCTATAAGGATAGGTTGTAACAACCAAAGTGTTTTTTTCTTGGCAAAGAACCCATTTTATCATTCAAAGAGAAAGCACATTGATGTTCAATATCATTTTGTGAGGGATATGGTTGAGGACAAAAGGTGTTGCTAGTAAAGGTGGACACTTTGAAGAATGTTACAGATGCATTGATGAAGTCTGTGAGCACTAAGAAGTTTTCTTGGTGTAGAGAAACAATGGGCGTTGCAGGGTTAGACCAATGACTAATCTCTCATGTGACCCCCTATGTGGAAAAGAAAATAACAAGTGGGAGAATGTTGGGTGTGTGTTATATTCTTTCCATAACTAGTAGACATGTATATTTATGTATTGTAACATTGAAAGGCATATAACTAAAAATCAATCTGGTAGTCTCGGTTTTGGGATCCAAGGGGAAATATTTATGTATATTTGTTTTATGTTCTCGCCATTGTTTATTTTTATGTTTTAAGAATTTGTTTGCAAGTAATTTTGTACAGGTTTAAAACCTACTCCCCACTCACAACACAAGTGGGTGTCGAGCCAAGCAGCCATGGGTGGTTGAATTGAACGCTTCTGAAATAGATGCATGTTTCAACTCTGATTCAGAACCCAATAAGGGGAATGAAAAAGGGAAGCAAATTATTGATGAAAAGCCCAGTGCCACCATTGCCACCACTAAGATCCAGAAGATTGAACCCGAAGATCTAGAGGAGGAGAAACGGTTCTTCCACTTGCAGATGTGGGTGAAGGGTTTTCTGTTGCAGTTCATTGTCGACAACGAAAGCCAAAAGAACCACATTTCAGTAGAGTTCGTGAAGTGATTGGACCTAACGACCACAACACACCCCCAACCATACACCATCGAGTGGCTTCACCAAGGACGAGATTTCTGCGGCAGCCAGCAATGCCTCCTTCCCTACAACATCAAGCCATTCACATATGAGGTATTGTGTGATGTTGCTCCTCTTTATTAATGAGGCCTCTATTTTATTCAATTTCCATTATTTTCCTTCATTTTCTTCCTCACATGCAGCTTGTGACCTTTCACCTTAATTTTCTCCTAATTTCCTTTATTTTCATAAATAAATGTGCCAAAAATACCTTTTTGTCGTTTTAATGCCTTTGCCAATTTCCTTATCCATAATAACCGAATGAACACCCACACCAAGATGTCTTGTTCAACATTCAACTTGGAATACGTGTCCCTTTACCGTGGTCTTATTTTTCCTTTATTAAATTTTATTACATGGAATTTTCACGAGGGATGTTACAACTTCCACGTACCACCTAACCATATATTTGCGCTAAACCAAATATTTCTTTCAGCCTAATCACCCCCGTGCCATATTCAAAGCATGACTATGGGATATCATGGGTGAAACCAAAACATTACCAAACATGGACTCTAGAAGTTAAACCACCTCCACCCTCAAGCGACATTGATCTCACTTAAACCGATCCATAGATCACCAAAACCAACACAAGCTTGGATGCCTCATAATTTATTAGTCACATCCAAAGGAATTTTCCTATCTCTACCCAACTATCAAGGGTTTCCCAGATAAAACCATAGCCACCCCCAACCCTTGGGATTTTCCTGAGACCACCTCAACCCAGTTCCAAAATCTTCCGGCAATCCGAACCTCAACTAGATAGAAAACACACTACATCGTGGTTATCCAGGAAATGACAGAGGCAAGGATGTACACCATTATCAATCCAAGCAAAATCCATGCTAATGACCACAAAATAACCAATAAACCAAATGCATTAACTCTGCGTTCACATATCAACAAGATAATCAAATATGCAACCTATTACCTGCAAAATCCTCCCGTTCATCCAATTCCTCTTGCGTTCCTTTGCTTTTCCTTGCTTGTTCCTAGCTTGCTTGCTTGTGTCTTCCTTGTGTCCAAGTGCTCTCTCTTGCTCTCTCCTCCAAGTGAGAATGCTAGAATGTCCAAGTGTGTCCAAAGAGTTGTGTTAGAACGTTCTCTCCCTTCTTTTCTTTTCTTTTTCTTTTCATTTTTCTTCATTTTTCCTTGCATGCATATTCTTGTCTCTTCATCTTCCTTTTCTCGTATTTTCCTTTATTTCTTGAATTATTTGCCATTTATTTCCCTTTTCCTTTTTCTAATGCCAATTTCCATAGCCAATAATTAACCACAAGTGATGCACAATGTATGTTTTTCCCCTCATTCAGTTTGGAATACATGTCCCATGACCTTGGTTTTATTTTTCCCTTTTATAATTCCCATTTATTACATGGAAACTTTAACTCAGGGTTGTTACAATGAGGAGCCACAAATCATAGTCCAATGAGGAGCCACGAACCACTGACCAATGAGGAGCCATGAACCACAGACGAATGAGTAGCCACGAACCATAGATCAACAAGGTGCCATGAACCACACACTAGCGAGGCACCCCTCACCATAAGCCAAAGAGACACCAAGAAGTGAGGCCATGAGCCCCCAGACACACGAGGCATGGAGCTAGTGTGAAATAAGGCCATGAGTCACCCTTCGCACTAGACTGCCAACCTGTCACCACCGAGAAGCATGTTGGAGTATACCAAAGCCAAAAACGGCAAGACATGAGCCATAACAACCCATTAGCCTGAGGTTGCTTGTGCTAGGAGCCAATTCTGATCACCCATAATTTCCTAAATGTATGTGGGTGCCCACCCTTACAAGATGGAATATGAGTGTAGGTAGATGTCATGTTGATGACCAACACCATAAAACCACACCATGAACCATAATTGTTGAACATTCTAAGTTGAGTGACATTTTGAACCCAAGCCCACCACCTTGAGCTGAAACCCAAGCATGCTGCTAGGAGTTTCATCGCTGACTAAAAATGGAAGAAACCTTGATTTTATTTGTGGACTCCTAGAGCCGCTACCAACAAGAAGAAAAGGCTACTGGACAGAAGAGAGAAAAACGATGTAGCAAATTGAGTTTGAAAATCTAGAGCCTCTGAATTGTAATGAAACAAAGGATCCTCTGAGAAGGTCGCGCCATAATGGTGAAGCTGGGGGCCAATGGATGTTCTAGAGTCATCCTGAAAGCAAGGGAGGTCGAGGGTGACCAAATTCAAAGCCAATTGTAAGGCAAACATTCTAGTGTTGAGATTGCCAAAATAGGCCCAAAAGCGGTTCAATTAAGGAGGCAAGGAAAGGATAAGTGTTACAGGGATAACTACCCTACAATAGTGAGACAAATTTCATCTTTTCCCCTAATGAATATCGCATAGGACATAACACAGGTAACAAAAATAGGCTGGAGGGAGGACGTTGGCTCACCATCATGCCACTTTTGTCTTACATTACAAGAAACCTCTGCAAATCATGATGTATTGTCATTATTTTCTCGCAAGCCAAACTAGATTTTGTGTGTGATGACCAAGGCCAGACTGGTGTGGGCATCATTTCATGGTTAAAATGAGCATGCTAGTGAATTGAACGTTCATCTAAGTGGCTTCCCCTCCCACTTAACCTTGATCACTCACTGACAAACGTTAGATTTAGGGACCCTTCATGGGGGAAAAATTCAAATTTCTCTTTATAAAAAGATTTTATCATTATTTTATAGATCCATTCAATTATATTACCATTATTATTTTATTATTCTTATTCATATTATTATTATTATTAAGTCATTACCCTTTAAAAATATTAATAATACTAATATTAAATCTTTAACTGTTTATTATTGTAATATTTCATTTCTACATTTTCTTTCCCTTGTTTGGTCAAAGATTAACCGTCAAGCATTTTATTAATAAATTAAAACCTTAAAATTTTTCCTCTCCTCTTGGCATAAGGTGTACTTTGGATATTTTACCATCAAGCCTATTTTGAGATCTATCTTGATTTCCATCCCTAAATATTTATGTTGGAAAGTTTGGCTATCCCACAATAGCTCCATCTTCAAACACAATCGCCCATCTCCATCTTTAGTAGTTGTCAAATATATCTCCTTTTTCTTTGAATTCCTCAATCCCCTCCCTCCCTTTAAATACCCCTTCTTGGACCTTCCTGAAAAGCAATGGCTCAACTCTCTTATTGGTTCGTGCTCAAGCACTGTTTCCACTTGTTCTAGGCGAGTTCTTGCCTCAAGAAAACCCAAATGGAATCTTTGTCTCTCGACTAAGGAATTTTCAATTTGAAAGAAAGACAGGGGCTCATGGTGCTTCTAAAAACAATTTTATGGTTCTTCTAAAAACAATCTAATCTTGGTAGGAGAGGGAGGGATATTAATACATCATAATGGAAAAATAATTGCTCAATATTCTTGGGGACTTGGACAAAATACCAATAACTAGGTGGAACTGTATGGTCTGTATCTTGGATTGAATGTTTCCAATGATAAAGGTATTTAATATCTTACTATCTTAGGAAACTCTTAGATATTCATACAATGCTTGATCTTTGGTTCCTCACCAAAGGACAACTTATTGAAACTTCTTCTTCAAAGAATCCGCTTGGTCATTGGACTCTTCCACTTTGTCTCATTTTTTCATATCTTACGAGCAAACAATGGGGAAGATGATGAGAAGGTTAATCTTGCCTGCCAACTAGAGTTTAATAAAAATGGAAATCAATGGTGATAAAGGTCAACGCTTCCCTCCATAACATCCTAATGAGCCACAATATATATCATTGGTTGCAATAACGACTTTGTTAAGAGGGGGTTGTTGTTGTTGTGGTACAAAGTCATTATTGCATATTCTTTAGACTCGAGTCCAATACTACCAACAACAAAACCAATGTTGTAATCTAGTGAAAATTAAGGATGGTTACCGGTAACCCGGATGCGGGTGATCCAAATCATAGTTAATGAGGCTTTTAATGCCCGCCGGCATATCGTCCTGCATTCTGATGAAGTGCACTCATCTCCAAGTAAGCGCAAAGCTCAAGCGGGTTAGCATCAGGTGCATTCAAATCAATTTGCAGGTCGAATTGATGGCTCTCCATGACAGATATACGGTTCAAGGGATTTTTCTCATGAAATTCGAGGCCTCTCCTTTTATGGTTTGCGCTCTGGCCTCTCCTTCCCCTCTGAAGCTTCTCCGCAGACGATATTCCCCTGCTCTTGGTAACCAGCTCAAGCAAGCGAGTTCTCTTCCCTGCTCATTGTTTAGACCCAGTGTTCCCACCTGTGTGGCATCTCTCTGTTCTTGCCGAGTCGTCATGGTCCGTCAAAGATTGATCAGTCGTCGTGGAGGGAGCCGAGGAGGTCGTGGGCGAACCCAGACTTCTCATCAGGCCTCCCAAGCAATGACACCCCCGTCTAGTCCTACCCGTAGACCTCTCTCGTATCATGCATTTCAGAACTTCCATTTCCGTTTCCAAAGCAGTTTAACAAGGCCAATCATTTCTGCTAACATATCCATTATTTTCTCGGAGGAGGAGTCTTCCACTCCCGCTGTTGCAAGCGAAATGGAGGATTCCTCTCAGGAAGGGCTCAGAATTGTTGGCAACCATGGTTTAATGCAACAGCAGGGAACCGCCGGTCAGGACAGCCAGCAAGGTGGATTGCAGACAGCGAACAAAGGAATTGATGGAAGCTCGAGCAGTTCTCCTCAAGCTTTGCAACCTGGTGGCAGCATACATGGAGCTTCAGCTTCGGAGGAAGACGACGGAAGTCCAAGCAGTAATCCTCAGGCTTCGAATCCCCCAGGTGGCAGCGGGGAGGGCGAGGCAGCGCATGGTGAAGACATCTGGTATGGAAACGAGTGTCTGGTGGAGGAAGTGCAACCAGACCAAGATCAGCTCATATGATGATACTTGTTTGCTTTCCAAGCTCTCTTTTTGGTTGTTTTCAGTTAAATGTTCACATGGTGTTTTTGGTATGGTCAGGAGGTTTTCATTCTGGTTTTGTCTTTGTACTTATGGTCTGGAAGTTGGAGGTTCTTACTCCAACAGGGATGTATGTCCAATGTAAATGGTCGCCCCAAATATGGGATAGTTATGTCAGTTTTGAAAGAATGCAGCTCTTCTCTGTTGAGGCTCAGTCCTCCTTGTAATTGTACTGTTACTTTACTCTAATAGAATTAGCATTTACTGAGGAAAAAAAAAAGGATGGTTACCGGTAGTAAGGACAAAAATCATTACATAGAAACACACATAAGAAAATAGAGAAGAGACACAAAGGAGTGAAAAACTGTGGAAGCACATTTATTATTATATCTCTTAAATCCGAATAGAACCAATTCATTGATACATTCATTGATATATATAATTTGTCAAGAAAATTACAACATTTTAGCTATCCAAACCTACTCAACTACACTAACTTGGTCGTCAACTTGACTAAACTATCAATGAACTTACAATGTAACTTTCCGACTCAACTAGGATAGTTGAATAAGTTGACTAGCCCCTACAACAATGGATACTACAAACATTTGTGCACTATTGTTGTAGAACTCCCCTTGCCTGCAATTTCTCCCCCTTTGACATCAACAGAAAAGGGATACTCCCCCTATCTACAACTTCTTCCCTTGCTTGAAACTTCTCTCCCATTGCCATTAATTGAAGAGAGATACTCCCCCTAAGCTTTTAACTTTCCTTTACTGATGAATTGGGAGAGACATGATTCCCATACAATAATTTTCTCCTTTAACTTCATTGAGGACATATACATTACTTGAGATCCTGGTTACTTTTGCCATCAATCTTCCTAAAACTACTTTCCTTATTTCACATCCTTTAGAATGAAATGTGAGATCATATCCTTGATCACACATTTGAATTACTCTTGGAATATTTTTTTTAAGATCTTCAACATATAGGAAAATGTGAGTTTTAGTCTTTCCATCATCAAGGCTAACTATGCCTTTTCCTGTAGAATTTGCCACTGTATATCAACAGATTATGCAATATACTAAAGCAAAATACAAGATCTACTTCTACAACAAACTTTGCGGAAGATTAATTGCATTTGAGCAAGATAAATTAGAACACATATAACTGAGAATGAGAAAGAAATCACACATGAACATAGAAGAATACTTTGGGGAAAGCCTCAGCTAAAAACCCCAATCTCTGGATTATCATACAAGTGGAAATATGTTCAGATTACACAAAGAATCAGCTCACAAGCTATCCTGCTCTCAATACAATTGAACAATACAGCTCGTAGACTAAATAGACACAAGATATGCCTTCCCTCAGCCCTCCAAGCCTCCTATTTCCTTGCGCAGTTTTCCTTGGGGTCTAATGCTGCCACCTGTGTGAATTGGCCTCATCACACACTCACTAAACCCAAAAGTAACTGTGCAATCTCCAAGGAATGAATTCCTTCTGCATGCAAGAGATATCCTCCATGGAATATTCCTGCAACTGATAGTACACTGTCCCATCATCTGATCTCAACTGGGTCTCTGTCTGAACTGACATGCATGAGTTATTTATGAGAGAATATTCAGTTATCTGAAGTGCAGCAGTTACATGCATGCATGCATTAACTAACTGAACTCACAATTAGTTCAACAAACTATTTGAACTAATCTAATTGGACTTAACTTAGTTAACTAAGCTAACTAATTACAACTCAAATTACAACTCATCCTTATCTCTTTAACTAAGGGATAAATTCCTCAATCAATGGGATAACTGTTGCATGTCCTCACATAGACTTCATGTTTGATTTTATCCAACTAATTAACTCAAGATGAATTAATTAACTATTAAGCAAACAACTGCTTAGAACAAATTCGAATTTTACTTATCAATTTTAGTTCAGGGACTAACTAGAATAAGAAGGTATCCCGAAATGTTATTTATAGCAGTGCTAATTTTATCACTTCTATTTTTAGCATTTCTTGTTGCTATTTTCAACACTCCCTCTCAACAAGAAAGGGATTATTAGTAACCCCAATCCCGTCTCTGTGGAACTCGAACTTGCATTTTGAAAATGCCTTAGTCAAAATATCTGCATCCTATTCCTTGGTCGAAACATACAACAACAACATGATCCTCTTGACCACACAGTCTCGAAGATGTGATACCGGATATCAATGTGCTTGGACCCGTCATGAAAAACTGGATTCTCAGAGAGTTTTATACAACTCTAATTATCGCAGTAGATCACAGTTGGATCCATCCTCTGACCAAACAATCCCACTAGAATCTTTCGCATCCAAATGGCCTCACATGCAGCCTGACTAGCAGCCATGTATTCAGCCTCTGCTGAGCTAAGTGCAATTGATCTCTGTTTCATGCTGTACCAGGAAACTGCAGCTAAACCAAGGTTCAAGATTCCTCCAGGAGTGCTCTTCCGGTCTGATGGACTCCTTGCCCAATCCGCATCCATGAAGCCCTGAAGCTTCACTCCCTCTGTCCGTCTGTACCACAATCCATACTGAGATGTGCCTCTGAGGTATCTCAGCACATGCTTCGCTGCCTTCCAAAACAGCTTGGTAGGTTGAACCATAGCTTGACTCAGCTGGTTCACCGCAAAGCATAAGTCTGGTTGTGTGTTCACTAGATACATAAGTGAACCCACAAGCTTCCGATAAACAATAGCAACTACTACCTCACCTGAAGTAGCATCCTCCTTCCTCTAGTTCCCAGCTAGAGGAGTCTGCATGGGCTTGCACTTCTCCATGTGGAACCGCCTGAGTATCTCATTGGCATACTTGCCTTGAGACACAAAAACTTCCCCATCTTTCTTCCACACCTCCATGCCTATAAAGTAGTGCATAAGACCCATGTCTTTCATTTCGAAATCTCTTGCAAGGTTCGCCTTGCAAGACTGGATCAGCTGATCATCACTTGTCAAAATCAGATCATCGACATAAAGAATAATGATCAATGGCTTACCTTCTACCATGATGTGGTAAAGGTTCGCATCTGCTTCACTCTTGGTCAGGCCCAACCCGGTGAAATAGTTGTCGATCCTAGTGTACCAAGCACGGGGTGCTTACTTCAGCCCATACAAATCCCTCTTGAGTTAGCACACATGCGACTCACAATCGAAGGTCTCAAAACCTTCTGGCTACTCAATGTACACCTCCTCCTCAATCTTCCCATTGAGGAATGTTGTCTTCACGTCCATTTGATGGATCTTCCAACCCATCTGAGCTGATAGTGCCAACATCGATCTGATAGATGAGTACTTTGCTACAGGAGCAAAGGTCTCATCGTAGTCGATCCCCTCAACTTGTGAGAAACCACGGACAACAAACCTTGCCTTATGTTTCTCAACACTGCCATCAGCTGCCTGCTTTACCTTGTAAAGCCATCTGGAACTCACCACTGACTTGTCCTGAGGTCTTGGGACAACATCCCAAACACAGTTCCAAACAATGGAGTCGTACTCCTCCACCATTGCATCAACTCAGACTGGTTGTTGCACTGCCTCCTCGAATGAAGAAGGCTCAAACTCTACACACTCCCTAACTAGGGCCATGTAACCAGTGTATCGCTTGGGCGACCTCCTCTGTCTGCGCTGAGAAGATGGTTTACCACATTCTCCAGCACATCTAGCATCAACCTGTCAACTTCCCTTGAGCGTTTCTGCCTATCTCTAGAAGACTTAGCATGAGTGTATGTCTCCACTCCTGGATCCTTTGCATGCGGCTGCTCCGCATCAATATAAGGCTCCTCCTCCTTAGGAATTAAAATTTCCTCCTCTGCATGTAACTTGAGCTCCCTCTCAAGTGATACTCACATGGCTTTTTGCTCATCGAATTTCAGATATCTGCGTACCATTGTCCTCTGACTGGTAGGTAGGTACACCCGATACTTGTGGGGTGTGTCTGTGTACCATTGTCCTCTGACTGGTAGGTAGGTACACCCGATACTTGTGGGGTGTGTCTGTGTACCCATAAGTATTCCCAACTCAGGTGTTGGATCTAGCTTCTTCCGAGCATCTTTGGTCACATGGCAATAAACCGATGATCCAAAGATCCGGAAGTGACTCACATCTGGTCGCTTCCCAGAAAAGGTCTCCATAGGTGTCTTCATTCCAAGTATATGATGCGGGCTTCTATTCTGCAAGTATATTGTTGTATTGCATGCCTCAACCCACAAATGCAGTGGTAGGCTTTGGTCATGCAACATCGCTCGAGTTGCTCCCATAATCGATCTGTTCTTCCTTTCGGCCACCCCATTCTGTTGTGGGTTATGGGGTGTTGTCAACTCCCGTTTAATTCCTTCTGCAGCGCAGAAGTCCTTAAACTGTTGGGAGACATACTCTCCACCATTGTCACTACGCAAGGCTTTTATTTTCTTTCCAGATTATTTCTCTGCCAAGGCTTTAAACTCACAAAACCTCAAGAAGGTTTGATCCTTCTTTTGCATAAAGTAGATCCAACATCTACGAGAAAAATCATCAATAAAAATAACATATTACCTTTGTTTAGCAGTGGAGGCTGTAGAGAATGGTCCACAAACATCTGAGTGAACTCACTCCAGGATTGCTCCAGCTCTACTGTCTTGATCCGGAAAGGAAGATTTCACATACTTACCTAAGGTACAACCTTTGCATGTATCCGTCTACTCCAGTTTTCCCTTGGGTAGTCTAGTAGAAATCTGCTACATGATCTTCAGGGCTCCATGGTGCAAGTGGCCCAATCTTCTATGCCATAGCCTGCCAACATCTTGGCTCTGCACCATCTCTTCTTTGGAACTCAATGCAACACAGTCTTCTACCTCCAGCTTGTAGAGATTCTTTACTTGAATCCCCATTCGCTTGGTCTGACCAGTGCCGATATGCCTCATGAATACCTTTCCTTTACTAAAGAGTGCATCATAGCCTTTATCCTCTAGCATAACAACAAACACAAGATTCTTCTTCAAACCTGGTACATACTTTACATCAATCAGGGTGAGAGGAGCTCCATGCTCCCTCTGAAACACAACCGTACCTTCACTTGAAACACAGTACTTTCCATCATCGTCCATATCAATCCGCATCTTGAGATCCTTCTCCTCCAAGCTATTGAAAAGATTCTTGTCACCTGACATGTGGAATGAAGCTCCATTGTCCAGGTACCAAACACATCCCACCATGGATGAAACCATGCATGCGATAAGAGAGAAATCCAACTCAAACTATGAGGCCAGTGCCTCACCGTCAGATCCCTTCGAGGATCCCTTCTTGGATTTCTTCTGTGGACAATTCGTAGCATAATGGACCACTTCATGACAATGAAAGCATTGCACTTTCGATTTGTCAAACTTCTTCCCACCATGGGAAGAACTTGATTTGGAATGGGATGCCTTCCCTTTGCCCTTCCTTGCCTTACTTGCTAAGGCTAGATTTTCCTCATCATCTTGCTTTGATGAGGATCCATGTCTGGTGTCTCTTCTTATCTCCTCCTGCATCAGATCCGACCAAAGTCTTTCCCAATCTGGCAATTTTTCTCTTCCATTTACCGAGTCTTGGTAGCTATGCTAGCTCTTAGGAAGACCGAGGAGCGCAAGACTCACCATGTCATCATTGAATGTCATGATCCCTACACTTCCAAGCTCATCCCTCTAGGTGGTGAGCTTGTTCAGATACGTAGAGATCATGTTGCCCTTTTCACACTTGATTTTCCGAAGCTTGTCTTTCAGCGCTAGCTTCCTCTGATCGCTGTTGTTCTGATATAGATCTTTTAATGTTTTCCACATCAAAAATGGTGTCTCCTTCCCATGGAGGCTCGAGACAATGTGGTCTCGAACTCCCTCTAGGAGGATTCTCCTTGCTCTAGCCACACATTTCTTCCATTCCGCCAATTCTGTAGCATTAGCTGCTGCCGGCTTGGGGACTTCTTGATCAATGAAGTCCTTTAGACCGTTATCCTCTAATACTGCTTCCATGTGATCCTTCTAGGCTATATAATTCGAGCTGCCATCAAGGGCATACTCGAGTCTTAAACCGCTGAACGCCATTGGTGAAATTGAGATGTGATAAGAACTCGATTTCTATAATTAGGAACTTGAAACTTCGAACTTCTCCCTTCTTTGTATATTGTTCTTCACTTTGATCACCTTTGCTCTGATACCATGTGGTGAGCACCAGTATTGCAGCAATAATGCTGCAACTCCTGGGGCTTCATACTTTACTTTTATCAACCCGGTAGTTTGTAACAAACTTGGAAGCGACAGTGTTGTATGCACAAGTACTAGCTCTTACTGCAGGCTGTCACTTGGTCAGCTGGCGCAAGATCACTAGGAGCTTAAGCCAACTTCTATGAATTCTCAGAAGAAGCCTTTAACTGTGATGAAAGAAAGCTAACTCTACAAGGACTATTCTACTTGTAGAAAGAGAAAGCAGACTGGAATGTAAGGTAAACCCTAGCAAACCCTAATTTATCCAACTAACCCTACTGTTGCAGAAAAAGAGATGAAAACTGATGAAATGAGTGCCATTGACTACTAGAAAGGTAAATTACATCTATTTAAGCTATTTTTGAAAGAAAATGAGAAAAGAACATCTTTTTGTGTTTTTATGTGAAATTGTTATGCATGTGAATTTGTCTATTTGTGACTGTGGTAGAGGTTTGGTGGCGATGGAGGATGGATTGTGTTTTTTCAGAGGTAGAGGAAGGTGTGGAGAAGTCCTAAGAAGCCCCTAGTACCCTTCCGAAGACTTCCCTTGCAATTAGACTTCGAAAAATCACTCGTAGAAAATTCTACGGGAGGCTGCAGGGGATCTACAGGAGGAGGCCGAGAGCTGTTTTTGGAGGTTTTGAAGGTGAAAAAATGATGGGAAAGGGTAACTGAAGGCTAGATGAAGGTGTTGAGGTGTTTGGAGCTTGTCAAGGAAAATCAAGAGGGAACATGATGGTTGGATTTGTTCAAATGGCAAAAGGGAAGCTTATTGAGAAAAATGCAGAAATTAGGGCAGACTGGTGAAATGTTGCGAATGACTTGGGAAATTGGTGAGAAGTGAACTGATGCTGGCTGCTTTATGGATGTATGGTGAGCTGAGGTGTCCTGCAAGAGATCTGCACATCTACTTACGAAAACCGATCAAAGAAAGGACTAACTATACCATGAAAACATAAATTTCTCTAGCTTGACCTAATTTTTGACCTACAAACAGAAAATGTTGAACAGTAACCTTTGAATAGAAAAGCATGCAGAGAGATCTATTGTAAAAGAACAGGAAATGATCTAGGCAACTGAATCTAAAGCAACACATTATCTTTCCAAATCAAGTCATCACACTAGAAATTGCATGGAAGAGCAAAACTGTGTTTTTGGTGGTAGCAGTAGTGCCTTGACCTCAAATCATAGTCCCAGAAAGGGAGAAAGGAGATCAGGGCCTGCTGTTGGCCTTTTTGAATCTTAGCCTGTCACTGCATTAACCTACTTGAGCAACTGAAACAAAAGAAGCTATGCAAACCATCAAAAGCAACCTAATCTAAGCAAGGTAAAATGAATCTATGTAACATAAATTAACTCATGAACTGAAGCAAAAACATATAAGTACAAAGCAAGAGGTGTTGGGCAGCTTGGGTTGGGCCCTAACCCAAGAGCTTCAGCCCTCTGAAAGAGATCAATGTTGGCTCAAAAACTGTTTCATCTCCATTATCAAAAATAAAAGTCACATTACATAAACTGTTCTAAAAAAGGAAGCTCGAAAATGAGCTCCACAAGAGCTACACAAAAGTGTGAAAATTATACTAATAACTGGCTAAACTAGTAAGGCTCTAAGCCCCCTTATTTATACAAATGGAGTCCCCCAATAGCCTTCCTAAAATCAAGGAGCTCGGCTTCCCAAAACTAGAGATAAACAACAGTCCTTCTTTACTTGCTCGGCTGCCCCTTGGA
Source organism: Pinus tabuliformis (assembly GCA_031772625.1). Lineage (NCBI taxonomy): Eukaryota > Viridiplantae > Streptophyta > Pinopsida > Pinales > Pinaceae > Pinus > Pinus tabuliformis. The sequence continues at coordinate 1,294,701,261 of CM062807.1, forward strand.
TGCATCAATATGGCTGCTTGTGCTCCGAGTTACTGATGGAGGACTTGAGGAAAGGGGTCATAAATGAAGGAGACACCTCCCTACAAATCCTCTTCCCTGTTGCCCTTGAATATTTGCTGCCATTTGCTCATAAATCCTTTGATTTTGTCCAATAATTGACCAAAAATTCTGCATAAAGTACACATTAGACTACATGGAAAAATGACTAACCCAATTCACTCTATTAGCATAAATATAATCAAAACATGCAATAAACTAATGAGAATGGTGGATTAAGTCAAATTAAGAGGCAAAATGAGCCCATATAATTGGGTCTCATCATCACCCCCCTACTGAATGTGTTTCTCATCCTCTGAGCAACTAATCTATCTCCTCATCCTTGATGCCCTTTATGACCTCCCTAACATTCCATGCCTAATATGTGAGATCCTCCTCTCTATCATGGAATCTAGCCTTTCCATCCTCCCTTTCCCGTTTTTTTTATTCTTCTTCTGCTTTTACTCCCTCTAGTAGTCTTAACAGCAGTGGAGGACTGAACTTGAGGCCAATCCAATTGGCCTTCCAACTTTGCATAGAGTGCTTATATGGTGGCACTCTCCTCAACACTTCTCTCTTCTTGTCTGGGGAGTGATACTCCCTGATCTGTAGGTTGTGGGGTAGTGTGTTCCACCTTCTCAAGCAGGCATGAATGCAGTCATCCCCGGCAACGACGCAAAAAAGTGGTGAGCACCAATATTGTAGCAATAATGTTGCAACTCCTGGGGCTTCCTACTTTACTTTTATCAACTCGGTAGTTCGTAATAAACTTGGAAGCGACGGTGCTGTATGCACAAGTACTAGCTCTTACTGCAGGCTGTCACTTGGTTAGCTGGCGCAAGATCACTAGGAGCTTAAGCCAACTTCTATGAATTCTCAAAAGAATCCTTTAACTGTGATGAGAAAACTAACAGATTCTCTACTTCCCATTTTTCTTTGGCACTAGCACCAAAGGATAGACCCATTCACTGTCAGAGATGGGGTAGATGAAGGTAGATGAATCCTGCATCCAATAACTTTTGCAATTCTTCCTTGACAATGTCTTTAAGGGCCGGATTCATCCTCCTTTGAGGCTGCCTGATTGGTTTGCAATCTTCCTTAATGTAAATGTGATGAGTATGGTAACGAGTACAGACTGAAGGGTGCACTCCCTTCATCTCCTTATAGCTCCAAGCGAAGGCATCCAAATGGTTTCTCAATAAGCTACACAACTCCTTCTCTTGAGAGGTGGATAGGGATGAGATGATTTTCAAGGTTCTTTCTCGGCCGAACTCTATATTCTTAACTCTGAGAGAGGTCGGGTCGGCCACACAGAGATCAACTAAAGGATTGGCTTGGGTTTCTTTCACTAGCTCTTCTAATGGCAACATACTGGGGGGTGGATTCTGAATCAAGTTTTCAATGATATCATCCTCAGTTTGTGGTTCCCCCCCCCCATGGCAGCTTCTACTGCACACAGTGGTGCAGAATAGACTTCATCCTCATCTTCCTCCTCCAACTAGAGAGGTAGATCATGTTCTAACAAAGGTTGGGCAGGAGGGTATAGGACTAGCTGCTTGGACATATGCCCATTCTTGATTGTCATGTTCCCAACTCGACAACTGATGTAGGCATCTGCAGTAGCCAACCAGGGTCTTCCTAGGATGAGAGGATACCCAGTGAGCTTTGCCTTTGGTTGGAGAACCAGGAAATCAATAGGGTACTCCCAAGAATCGATGGAGATCATTACATCTTCCACAATCCCTTCAGGGGTCACGGTGGAGCGGTCTGCCAATTGCAGTACTGTTGTGGTCTTTCTCAGGGAGCCCTAAAGGTTGAGCTTGAGCATAATGTCCTTGGTCATCACATTAATGGTAGCCCCTAGATCAATCAGGGTATGGGGGATTATGGTGCCATTGATGTGGACATCAACTACAGGGCTTCCAAGGTCTAGATATTTTGGACAGATTACCTGCCCCAACATCAGGTTAGACAGTTGTCCTATGACATTGATAGTTGGGGCATCTCTCCTGCGCCTGCCTGGATGCCTGAAGCACTTCTCCTTGATCATCTTGTTGTATATAGGCACATCCTTTATGGCTTGGAGAAGTGGTATCTTTACACATAATTGTTTCAATTCTCCCATAAGTTTAGTTTCTTCTGGGGTAGGCTGTGTTGTTCCGAATAATCTCTCAGGAAAGGGTGGAATGGCTTTTGGTTCACTTTCCTCTTTTTCTTCCTCATCCTCCTTAGGGGGAGGTTGGTTATCTGGGAGAATCTTCCCAGATCATAGATTAATCTCTTCAATCTTCACAGCATAGGTTGGGCATGATGGTTCCCCACTATATACCTGTTGGGCCTATCTATTATTCGGGTTCGAGTCTAGTTGAGCAGGAATTTGGGGTTGCCTTGGTGGAGCAGGAGGCAATGGTTGAGGCTGAACAGGTGGTGGAGACAAAAGAGTGGGAGGAGATTTGTACTGGGGCCTCCACCCCTAATGAGGTCCATTCCACTGAGGTTGTGGCTGAGCATAGGAGTGGAATGACTGAGTAGCTGGTTGCGCGGGATATTGAGGTGGATATGACCAAGGAGGGGGTGTGGACCAGGAAGGATGAGCAGGGGGACCCCAAGAAGGCATGGAAGTGGCTTGACTGGGGTTGTAGTATGCCTGGGATGTCCCTTGCATTCCCTGCTGGTAAGGTCTAGGCCCATGAGGCCTCCTTTGGTTCATGAAATAGAGTGGTTCAGTGGCTCCTTCAACCCCTTGGTATACAACTTTAAGTCTGGGAAAGGAAGGGCACTGATTCGTAGAATGATCTTCTTCACAGACTGAACACACTTCTATAGAGTTCAATGGACATTCGTTCCTAGGATGCCTTCTTTTCAAGATTCTCAGTCTCTTGAAGCTTTTTCAATGTCTCCTGTAGAGTGGTTTGCGCCTCCTGTAGGACTGTTTTAGAGTCCATAAGTTTGATCCTTTCTTTCCAAGTAGAAGCTCTAGGGCTTCCCCTTTCATAGGTAATGGGGGTTTTGGATGGAGATTCCTCCTTTTTGGCAGTAGGGGCATCTTCAATGATGATGGGCTCCTTTGAAGGTGGATGAGGCTTCCCCATCTTTATTCTAGTGCTTTTTCGAGCCTTGAAGTACATGGATGGTTGTCTTTTCCTTTTTCCTTTGGGCTTGGCTGGAGTACTAAGTGCAACAAGAACAGTTGTGGCCTCTCGTGCTAGTGTCTCATGAGACACTTCTTCCCGCAAATCCTCTTCCTTGTTTCCCTCGAATATTTGTTGCCATTTTCCCATAAATCCTTTGACTTTGTCCAATAATTGACCAAAAAATCTGCATAAAGTACACATTAGACTACATGGCAAAATGACTAAGCCAATTCACTCTATTAGCATAAATATAATCAAAACATGCAATAAACTAATGAGAATGGTGGATTAAGTCAAATTAAGAGGCAAAATGAGCCCATATAACTACCCATTTATGGGGCTCATCACCATGTATAATTTCCCACTGTAGATCAACAGATTATGCAATATACTAAAGCAAAATACAAGATCTACTTCTACAACAAACTTTGCGGAAGCTTAATCGAATTTGAGTAAGATCAATTAGAACACATATAACTGAGAATGAGAAAGCAATCACACATGAACACAGAAGAATACTCTGGGGAAAGCCTCAGTTAAAAACCCTGATCTCTGGATTATCATACAAGTGGAAATATGTTCAGATTACACAAAGAATCAGCTCCCAAGCTATCTTTCTCTCAATACAATTGAACAATACAACTCACAGACTGAATAGACACAAGATATGCCTTCCCTCATCCCTCCAAGCCTCCTATTTCCTTGCGCAGTTTTCCTTGGGGTCCAATGCTGCCGCATGTGTGAATTGTCCTCATCACACACTCACCAAACCCAAAAGTAACTGTGCAATCTCCAAGGAATGAATTCCTTCTGTTGAAAAGTGTGCAACAAGAAATGCTTGTTGAGAATGCAACAAGATGATGGAGCTTAGTGAAAAGAGTCGCCTTCACTAAGTGGGCCCGCAGGCAAATTATGGCGCAAGTTCTATTTTTGGATCCCAGTAGGGATGATCACAGCAGGGATGACCACAACAGGGATGATCACAGCAGGAGTGACCACAGCAGGAGTGATCACAGCAGGAGTGATCATAGCAGGAATGATCAAAGTCTATTTTTAGACTGGCTGTCAAAAATAGAAAAGTCAAATATTATTGTCTCATAATAATATTTGGACTATAAACTTGATCTTATTCTCTTGGAGCACTTCAGTTTGAGCTACAGATGTGGCACATGCAACTGTCAGAAGGAAGTATGCTTTCTTTGTGGGTCAGTTGAGTTGTTGCATGCATGAATTCAGTTAGAACTCAATCAGTTGAGTTTGGTGGAGTTGATTGTAGAGTTAATGAAGTTGTGTTCAGTTTGACTTGGTTAAACTAGTTGTAATTAGTCTAACTGCAAATAGACTAATGATGAGTTGTTAAACTAATTATTAACTCATAATGCAACTGAAGAATACATCAGTTAACTCAGTGCATGTACACTTCAGTGGAGACAGGTGTTAGAGGTTGAGATTGCTATCAGTTGTGCATGAGATTGTGCACATGCATGGGATTGAGTTATGCCAATGATCTCTGCGTAGTGTGGGCCAATACTAAGTGAAATATAGCTTTTATTCACGTGATTTACAGTGTGGGTGACTTTCACAAGGTAAAAAACGAGTTTGGATCAGCCATTCTCATTCATTCTTGAGTAGGTATTGAGCTGTGGAGGCAGGCAAGCAGTGGAATAGATTTGGAGATCAGATCTGAGCTGTATTGTGTGTAACAGGTGGAGCTGGTACTGGATTGCTTGTGATAAGCATTGTACTTTGTAATGTTACATGATTCAATCAATATAATATATAGATAGTTGGGGTTTTTAGCAAGATGCTTTCCCTGGGATACATACTGTGTTAATGAGTTTGATTGATGCTTCTATGTGCGCCTGTGAATGTTTCTGCTTCTATAAATTGATGATCAACATAGAGGAGCTTATGTATTGTGTATGTATTCCGCAATAGTACATGATTAGGATAATCTCCATTGAATATGTGTCATATTATTCAAAATTTCTACATGGTATCAGAGCTGCTTGATTTGTAGAAGAGATTTTTACAGGATATCAAGCGAGGATTGATCATCAGATCTACTATTCAGAAAGTGTTTACAATTTATTTCTTCAGGCAGAGTCTGTAATCGGGCCAGGTAGCCTCTGGATTCATCCTTCTTTTGGAAGCTGAGATATCCGGTGAATGCCCATACAGTCGATCTCTGTACAAGAAATACTTTGTTCTCACGAATTCTAGATTAGAAGCGGTTGAGTTTTGAGCTGGTGGAATTCGAATTTAATTCCAAAGCAAGAGATAAAACTCAGAAACATTCAGTGTGAGAATGGAGACAGTGTGCCCCAGTATCTCATGAAGTTCACCCAATGCTGGGATGAGCTGGGAAGTGTGGGGGTGATTGTCGGATGAGGATGGTGAGTCTACCACTCCTTGACCTTCCTAAGAGTTGGCATAGATACCAGGACTCGATGAATGGAAGGGAGAAACTGCCAAATTGGGAACGACTATGGTCGGATTTGATGCAGGAGGAGATTAGACGACGTACCAGAGACAGTTCTTCATCTATGCATGATGAGGAGAACTGTGCCTTAGCGAGTAAGGTGAATAAGGGGAAGGAGAAGGGTTCTCTTTCTGAATCCAGTTCTTCCAGTGGTGGGAAGAAGGTTGACAAATCGAAAGTGCGATGCTTTCATTGTCATGAGGAGGGTTCACGGGTCAAGAACCTGTATGCTCTTGAGGTTCAAGATGCATGCAAAGCCTTGAGCAGCGAGGCAATTGATGGAGACTTGGTGGTTGAGAGGGAAGGTATGTTACCTTTCAACATGCAGAGCCAGAAGAAGTCTCAGACGATTGTGGAGGAGCCACGATTGGTGCAGCAGCTTCAGGAGGTTGTGGAGGAGCCACAACAAGGGAAGCTGAGAGGAGATCGAGTAGAGACATCTACTCATGCAGAGACCTCCAGTAGGGGGGAACTTCGAGCCAGGTGGGCTGAGGGATCACATGCATCCATACCTCCAGGTAGGAGGTGGGGCGATATAGAGTGATCGTCCCAAGGAGGAGGGACAGGATCCTTGAGGTACCCAACCTCTTGGATGAGACCTTGCTACGGGAGCCCCGATGTGTAGTAGCAGGAACTGACTGATTGGGTAGAGACAGATGCAGATGGAGGGCAGAGAGAGCGACAGTGCAGGGAATCCCAGGACAACGCATAGCTAGCAGGCTGCAGCAATGCAAGAGGCACAAGTGTTTTGCATAGTGCTAGGTGGCACAGAGAGGTGTGCAATGGTGCGAAATGCATGGAGATGTTGCAGTAGCGCAGATGTCAGAGAGGGAGCACTTGTGAGCAGCAGGTAGAGCTTCAGCATCAAAGGATGTTTCTAGCCCAGCAGGGAGGTCAGTTGGGAGGTGCAGTGCGGATGCAATGCTAGGAGATAGAGCTAGCAGCAGCACAGATGCGGTCAGAGATCAAAGTGACAGAGGCTAGAGCAGTCAGATACTGAAGAGCATAGAGATGCAGAGTTTTCAGTCGACAGAGGCAATAGTAGTCAGAGACTTTGATGACAGAGCAAGTGGACCGGCTAGATGCGTTGCATGGAGAACATTCCAGAGTTATAGGATCGGGTTTGAGAGGAAGTCTTTCTTATTGAGAGGGAGTGTTGAAAAGTGTGCAACAAGAAATGCTTGTTGAGAATGCAACAAGATGATGGAGCTTAGTGAAAAGAGTCGCCTTCACTAAGTGGGCCTGCAGGCAAATTATGGCGCAAGTTATATTTTTGGATCCCAGCAGGGATGATCACAACAGGAGTGACCACAAGAGGGATGATCACAGCAGGAGTGACCACAACAGGAGTGATCATAGCAGGAGTGATCACAGCAGGAGTGATCAAAGGCTATTTTTAGACTGGCTGTCAAAAATAGAAAAGTCAAATATTATTGTCTCATAATAATATCTGGACTATAAACTTGATCTTATTCTCTTGGAGCACTTCAGTTTGAGCTACAGATGTGGCACATGCAACTATAAGAAGGAAGTACGCTTTCTTTGTGGGTCAGTTGAGTTGTTGCATGCATGACTTCAGTTAGAACTCAATCAGTTGAGTTTGGTGGAGTTGATTGTAGAGTTAATGAAGTTGTGTTCAGTTTGACTTGGTTAAACTAGTTGTAATTAGTCTAACTGCAAATAGACTAATGATGAGCTGTTAAACTAATTATTAACTCATAATGCAACTGAAGAATACATCAGTTAACTCAGTGCATGTACAGTTCAGTGGAGACAGGTGTTAGAGGTTGAGATTGCTATCAATTGTGTATGAGATTGTGCACATGCATGGGATTGAGTTATGCCAATGATCTTTGCGTAGTGTGGGCTAATACTAAGTGAAATATAGCTTGTGCTCACGTGATTTACAGTGTGGGTGACTTTCACAAGGTAAAAAACGTGTTTGGATCAACCATTCTCATTCATTCTTGAGCAGGTATTGAGCTGTGGAGGCAGGCAAGCAGTGGAATAGATTTGGAGATCAGATCTGAGCTGTATTGTGTGTAACAGGTGGAGCTGGTACTGGATTGCTTGTGATAAGCATTGTACTTTGTAATGTTACATGATTCAATCAATATAATATACACATAGTTGGGGTTTTTAGCGAGATGCTTTCCCCGGGATACATACTGTGTTAATGAGTTTGATTGATGCTTCTATGTGCGCCTGTGAATGTTTCTGCTTCTGTAAATTGATGATCAACGTAGAGGAGCTTATGTATTGTGTATGTATTCCGCAATAGTACATGATTAGGATAATCTCCATTGAATATGTGTCATATTATTCAAAATTTCTACACCTTCTACATGCAAGAGATATCCTCCATGGAATATTCCTGCAACTGATAGTACATTGTCCCATCATCTGATCTCAAGTGGGTCTCTATCTGAACTGACATGCATGAGTTATTTATGAGAGAATATTCAGTTATCTGAAGTGCAGCAGTTACATGCATGCATGCATTAACTAACTAAACTCACAATTATTTCAACAAACTATTTGAACTAATTTAACTGGACTTAACTCAGTTAACTGAGCTAACTAATTACAACTCATCCTTATCTCTTTAACTAAGGGATAAATTCCTCAATCAATGGGATAACTATTGCATGTCCTCACATAGACTTCATGTTTGATTTCTCCAACTAATTAACTCAATATGAATCAATTAATTATTAATCAAACAACTGCTAAGAACAAATTCGAATTTTACTTCTCAATTTTAGTTCAGGGACTAACTAAAATAGGAAGGTATCCCGAAATGCTATTTATAGTAGTGCTAATTTTAGCACTTCTATTTTTTGCATTTCTTGTTGCTAGTTTCAACATTTCCAACTATCATTGCTGATGCATTATCTCCAAATGTAAAAACTTCCTTCTTTTTCTTCTTTTAGAGTAAGAAATTTACTCCAGTCTCTTGTCATGTGTTTTAAACATCCACTATCAATAAACATTTTTTTTCTCTGCTTTGTGCATATATGGCAAGCCCACATTCCTTCTATTTTTCTTGCTTCTTTTTCCATACCTTTATGAATTATTCTCTACACATATTAATATTTTCTTCCTTAATTTTCTTAGGCAACCTTTTTGTGATGTTTGTACAATCACATGCCTCATGCCCATAGTTATTACACTTGTAACATTCAATATGATCCAATAGAGGAATAAATGAGTTGTATCTCTAACACCACCTTCATTAAGACTTCTAGTTTTGTTTGTCACAAAACCATTCTTTGAGGTCTTATAATATTCTATCTTTCTATTTCACACATAGTCATTTCTTACATAACCTCTACAATTTTTTGCTTTATGACCAAAAAATATTGCAAGAAAATAAATGGCTAAAGAAGATATTTTGATACCAATATATGAACAACCTTCTCAATTAAGCAACTCTTTTTGAACTCAATCTTGTTGATATTTTGACAAAACTTAGGTCTCTATTGGTCTTCATATCCTTTCTTGGTGCTTCTTTCATTGTAGAAAGAACTCTTGAGAAAATTTGTAATGTTCCTTGTTACCCACCACTTGCGGGTAGTATATATAGGATAAATGTTTTCTCCTAGATGGTCCTCAACCGATAACCAACAACCCCTTGCATCCACTAGATAACTCGATGTGCCATTATATCCGCCGCCTAAGCGAGCCATGTGGTCCCTCGCCCACTTTTTATGATTGTATGTTTGAAGGTGGGCCTCCCAACTCCGAAGGTATGACTCTTCATTGGTGTATTTGAGTAATTTTCCTTACTTGGCATGGTCACTTTTGGGCATGGAATGGTGGGGGGGATTTAGCGAAAGAGTGGGCTAGGTCTGTACTCTTGTGTCCACTGCCCGATTTCGTGGTTAACCTTGTATCCTAGTATTGTGGGATCTCCTTTACTAGCCATTAGCTTTAGTGTTGGCACTACTTGGAAAATCTGGACTTTGGTTGCGTGGTCCTGCATCCTGACACCACATACATCACCCCTTCCACTCATTTTATCCTTATTCATCGTTTTTCCCATCTGGGTCCACATGTGTCCACTGGGTCCACATAAGGTTAGCCTCCCCCTCCCCTTGTCCACACCTTGGGTTGGGCCTGAAACGATGCCCCGAAGGTTGATGCAACTAAAAAGAAAAGAAAAATAAAAATTTTTCCACTCTCAACAGGAAATGTACCACAAAATGCAAAAGATGTCGAGACATACAATTTTAGCACGTGAGAAAAAGTCAAACATGAGCTCTACCCCTTATACATGATCATCACCCTGGTTCCTTTGGGTCCTATATGAGCCCCCTCCATAATTAAGGAACCCATGTTTGTCCCAACCCCTTGTGGGCAATGAACTTCCCCACCTTAAGGGGGTATCCACTACTATATACCACACAACATGCTCTTATCCCCTAGAGCCCCAAGTACTTATGAAGAAAAATCAATGAAAGGCAAAAGGCATATAAAGAAGGGTGGAGAAACAAAGGCCAGGGTAACTCATGCACCATGATTTTCTCCCTCGTACACTCATATAACTAGGTGTAGGCTTTCCAATTATAGCTACCCTTGTACCATTACATGTGGTCTAGATGATTCCCCCGATCCCCACTCCATTCCGTCATTTTGCCATTTTCCACCTACCACTTGAGGGATGTACCTTGGACATCTAACCCTCTTTAAAGGATGAAACCACCTAGTATGGTCCTTGGTTAACCCCCTAATTGAGCTTGGAGACACTTGTACATTCCAAAGCCCACCATGGAAGGGCATGCCACCATGAAGTGCCTCATTGATTCCATGAATTGTAAGATCTTTTACTTGATTATTTTGATGATTTGTTGTATTGGAGGGCAAGGGGATGCATTGGATGTTATGCAAGTTTGCAGGTGGGTCTCCATTTGGGGTTTGGTCTCCCTATATGAGGTCCTAGCCCTCCATATGGCCACATTGGCACTTGTAGGGTGAGCATTGAGAGCCATGGGTCTCCACCATAGCAAAGATTACTTTATGAATCCCCAACACCGATCATTGATTGAGCATGTTCCACCTTTTGGATGGGGATGATGCACCTGGTTCACCATGCCCAACCGACTCCACACTTGCACCATACACTTGGCAAATGTTCCAAGGCTTGGACGATGTCTCTCGCTGTAGAGGGAGGGATTACATCACCATCCTAGCCCTTATGGATGGTCTACAAACATTTTCGATCCACTTGGACACCCATGAGGATGTCCTTGTGCCCCCACAACCACTTGGGAGCACCACATGTTCTTACTTGGAAAACAAGGGGCCAACCCATTTTCCACTATGTTTGGAGTCCATCTTCACATCATGGCACCCCTTGAACTTCATTTGGCTTTATAAATGGCCCAATGACTCATTATGTTGATCATTCTGCCCTCTTGAGAGGTTTATCTTTATGTTACTGAGCTATTTGGTGGGCTTTTCACCAAAAGTATTGTTATTATGCACATTATTTTATTCTACGGGATTAATTAGGCCAAATTAGCTAAATAGAATTCATTAGTGATTGTATAAACACAAGTGAGGTGATTCATTTTCATCATCATCACTTGGATTGGGTCATTAGCTCTTGTGAGATTTTTGCTATTCCTTTTGGATGACGAGTTTGGATGTTATGGATGAATTTTGATGTTTGGATCTATTTCTCTTGCCTTGGAGCTTGATTATTGGCATAATATGATGATTGGGTATACACTTTTGCACATGTAAATACCCTTTTCATGCTTATTCTTGTTATTTACTTTGTCACATGTATGTTGTTGGGATTTTCAATATACAAGGATGAAAATGACTGCTTTCTTAAGCGAAATTGTGGGAATTTTGATCTTTTATAGTTTTGCATCATTGCATGGGCCATGTGTGAATGGGTGAATGTTCCTAGAGATTATTTGTTTAAAATACATATTGATAAGTAATCAATTACTGCATATCGAAGTATAAAGATCTCAAGTAGCTGCTCTCATGCCCTAATGCCATGCGAAGTTGCTTAAAGACCTCCTTGATCGAGTAAACCTCTTCCAAACCATAAATTCTCCTGACTCCATCTCTCCCAAAGGAAAATACATTGATCCTTCCATAGGTAGTCACCTTAAAACACATATTTCACACACCTCTCCTCTTTCTACACCTAGCCTCCATAGGTCACCTAGGGAATCATTTACATCACATTCTAGCCATCAAAATACTTTGATCTCTTGCCCATAACTGGGTTGAGGTTTCCTCTAGGATCCCTCCAAATTTCAAAAAAATCAAACAGTGGGATCTTGAGTTACATCAGGCCCTAGCTTAAAGATCATCTCTTTTCCTAGGTTTCCCATAGCTAGTTGCTTCATTTGGATCATTGTGTTCAAATCAAAATAAAATTTCTCTTTTGATCCTCTTCTCTTCCCCAATTAGGTCAAGGCCCTCCTTGGTTGATCAACTCCATACCCTTGACCTGATTTTGTGTCCACTTTGTCTCGTGTGGTCCAAGAACCTATTAACGCCAATTCACAAAGATCACACAAAAGCCAAGCCTCCATAAGGATTTCTAGGTCTAGGAACCTTCTTGGAAATACATACTCTTCAATCCTAGCCCTAAAGATCCTCTTAATCCTTCCTAGAGAGCCTATCACCTTGCTTCTAAAGCAAGCAACCTATCTTATTGAGCCTCTCTTGTGAATAGGCTTAGGAATCACCTCCCTACCTTATCATTAACTATACTTTCTTGTGATTCCTTGTATACCGAGACTCCTCCCATCTTTGAAAGTCCATAAAGAGGAGAGATCTTTAGCTGAGGTGACAATGGGCTATTGCTCCATTTCTTCCCTCGACTTAGTATTTGCTCTATAGGATCCCCTCATACGACCCCTACTAGTTTGAGCGGTAACATTTTTGGCATCGTTGGCGGGGAAACGAGATGTGTGTCTTGTTCTCCATACGACAATATTGATATATCATTCGGAGACTCTCTTTTTTGTAAACTTAGAAGTTCTATAGATTAGTAGAAAAAACATACATCATATTATTTCCATTTGCCATCTTCCACTAGAGAAACTAGATTTGCGTCGGAAATATAGGTATTTGGTCCAAAATTCTACATGAACAACATAAAAACTACAATAAAGCCATGGAGTAACAAAAGAGACTACAAACATCTGCAATCTAAAAAAACTAGTAGACCCAAACTAACAGTCTATCTACCTATACTACACACTAACAAAGATAACCATCATATAACTAAGAGGAGGTAGACAAGTCTATTGGCAACACAAGGGTACCCAAAGATGATGGACCTTTTCCTTCGGATAGTAGAGCCTTAATTCTGGTTATCTGGCATGGCCATGCCATGATGTTTCAATGACATATGCCTATTTTCTACTTGAAGTATGCTTAGTTGTAGTGAAATATTGCTTTTATTGTCTTCCTTGTCCTCCAAATCCTTGCCCAAGAGTGTCTTAATGTGCCAACAGAGTTCTATTGTGCACAAATAATGATTTTTCTGACCACAAATGTGGTCGGGGTCTAGAATCCAATTAGCAGATTCAGCGAGAATTTTGTTATCCGTGTGGGCACCTCTTTCATGCATAACTTCAGTAGCATCTTGGTTGACTAAATGTTAAATGTTTCCAGGGATAGTGTCATGGTATCTATGTGCAATAGATTAGGCTCTCGAGCGATCCTGGGAGCTTCTTTCTCCCTTACTAGTAGGGCCTCATCTATAACGCATGCATTGTAAGGTTATGGTGTTAAGAGCTAATTACCAAGGGACCAAGTTAGGAATAGCATGTCGAACAAATGGAAAGGCTACAACGAGAGGAGACAAGTTGGTGCCACAAGGAGTAGTTGGCCAACAATGAGGAGGAGCGCAAAAAGGTTCAAGAAGCCACTAAAAGAGTGAGAAAATCATGAGACGGTGACATGGTTGAGAAAATAGAGTCCCAGAATGAGCGAATATCTTAGGAGAGGTAGTTGCATAAGGAAAGATACTAAGGAAAAACCTAGAGTGGAAAAAAAAATACGTGTACATAGAAATGATCTTGCATAACAGACCAATTATCAAAGCAACTAAAGACATAAACGAATAGATACCAACAATGTTGGAAGACACCTATGTGTTGATGAGGTGAGGCCTGTGTTGGTAGAACTTGCTTACCAAATTCCTTTCACTACAAGTGCACCAAAGGTCCCCTCCCTTCACCACTCACAGAGCTGCAACACCATGCAAGGGATGAGAGAGCCTTTGAGCCAACAAGCTAATTTGGGGAGGCTAGGTCAGGAGGACTTGGTCCTGCCCCAGTGTGAGTGAAGGAAATAACACTAAGGTGTCGAAGTTTGTGATGAGGGGTGATGAATTTCCTCTAGCGAAGCTTGGCTACAATGCTATATGCATGTGGGAGGAGCCAAGAGAAATCGGTTAACTCACTCACATGTGGTGAAGGGGCCTTGGGCTTTGCAAATCTTAATACATGTACCTCCATATTTTAAATGGGTGAGGCAGGTGGGGGGAGGGCCGGTTCGGCACCCCCCCTCAAGAGGTTGGGGTGATGGCAAACGACTAGGCCCCCATCTCTCTTCTCAAGCTTGGCTTGATTGACACCCCGATCAGGGAATTTCAATGTACATGTTGAGTAAAATATTCCAATGCAAATTATGCATACAACCTTCTTGACCTTTTAAGTCAACAAAACTATGGTGATTTAGGAACACTTCTCTGACTTCTTTTTGAACATAGAAATAAAATATTAAAGAATTCCATTTAATCTCTTACCTTCTTAAAGTGAAGACATTAATGGTCATCATCATCATCCTAAAATAATAATAAATAAAAAAATTGTTATCCTTGAAAACATTTTTATGGTGTGTTCAAATTGAAGGAGATGTGGATTTTTATTTTATTTTATTATTTTATTTTTATGTTCAATAAAGAGTTGACACATGGTACACACACATACTTGAAAGGAACCAACATAGATTCATCTTAAGTCCATATCTATCAAGTGTAAAGAGGTGCAAACTTTTTTTCAAATCTTATACTCAAAGAAATTTGAATTGTTAAAACTTAATCTCTCTGGAGACTTAATATATTAAAACTTTAAATAAATCTATACTAATTAGACACACATTATAATATATTAAGCAAATTAATTCACATCATAAATAGAATTTAAAAACATTAAATTAAATTAAATTAATATTAATTTTGATATTGAAATGATACTGGTAACTCATTAAATCGATTTTTTTTTTTTTTTTTTTGTAAGCTTCGGTAGGATCCACTCATATTCCACATTTTTACAACATTTTACAACCTCTCCACAGGATTTGAACTTGGGTGGGGGGTGTGACAGCCATCCGCCCCAGCCATTACATCATGCACGTCATTGCATTATAAAAATATAATACTTTTAGTCATTAATTAATATTTTATTGGGTATTAAATCATAAATTATGTGAAAATAAATAATATTATAAACAATTTTTTTTAATATTTATTATAATTAAACTTAAACAATATATTTATGATCTTCCATTTTTAATATAAAAATAATTTATTTTTATAATATTTATGTGTTATTTTAAAATTATTTTATAATTAATTTTTATTTTATATATATATATATATATATGATGTGATTTTTCTACTTTGGAATAGACATGGATAAATTGCTGAATATATTAAAATACATATTGGTTTAGAAAATTGTAAAAATCCTGGATCATGGTAAATATTGTTAAAATTCAGAAAATGCTATAAATTGCTGAATATATTAAAATACATATTGGTTTAGAAAATTGTAAAAATCCTGGATCATGGTAAATATTGTTATTATATATATATATATATGATGTGATTTTTCTACTTTGGAATAGACATGGATAAATTGCTGAATATATTAAAATACATATTGGTTTAGAAAATTGTAAAAATCCTGGATCATGGTAAATATTGTTAAAATTCAGAAAATGCTAAAATAAAAGAAATTCAAAATTCCAGTTAAAAAACTATAATAAAATTACTTTGTAGGTAGAACATGGTGACAGAGTGTTTTATAATGCCCCTGAGGGGACCCATATGTTAGTGCTGTGAAGACTCGCCTAAATTAATAAATAAAAAAATAAAAAATAAAATTATGAAAAAATTCGGATTACATTTTTGTTTTCTACAGGAAAGCAAACCGAACAGCTTCATTAGCTTATTGAATGTGGTGGACCAACATTGCTGAGCCGCCTTTCGGTGAGGGAAACATTGCTGAGCCGCCTTTCGGTGAGGGAACTTTTTCCTGTTTAAACCAGATAGAACTGAAAAATCATTCTGTACCTATTTTGTTAAAACCACAGAGAACTGAAAAATCATTCTGTACCTAGTTTGTTATAGCTGGCTGTTCCTTAATATCAGAAAAGCATTCTGTAATAAATAATGAAATACCATATTTTGTATACTTTTCAATCATCCAACATAGCTTTACCTTTATCAATTACAGGCGGCGGCTATGGAGCATTGGGTTCTGATCGTCTCTGCTATTTGAATTTGAAGATGAATATGAAGATGTTGTTACATATTTTCTCCTCGTCGGATGCGTTTGAGGATCATTGGTATCAGCGTTGGCAGAAGAAAAAGAAGAAGGTGCGTTAAAATCTGACCTGTAGAATGAGATGATGCTGTGCCATCTTCTTTTCTGTTGGGAGATGATGATGCTGTTACCTCTTCTTTTCTGTTGGGAGAAGCATTAATGGCAGAAGAGGTATTTTCCCATGAATCAGCAGCAGCAGGAGGTTGTGTTATAGCAGTGTCATCAGGAATGAGGGTATCAGCAGGAAGAGGTTTTGTTTTGGCAGTGTCATCAAGAATGAGGACACCAGCACGAGGAGGTTTGGTTTTGGCAGTGTCATCAGGAATAAGGGCATCAGCAGCAGGTTCTGCATTATTGGCCTTGGTAGGAGGAGAGTTATCAGGGTGTGAATTCCTCTTTGTAGGAGAAGGGTTATCAGCAGGAGCAGGAGTTTTAGTGTGAACAGAAGGTTGTGTAATTGCAGTTGCAGGAGAGGGGGCATCGAGAACAGGGTGCTGTGGATAATTTGAAAGTGGGGGTCTCTTCTCAACCCAAAAGCATGAAAAGCAAGATAAGAAGTTGCAAGAGCAGCAACTGCTTTTGCTTTCCCTCTCCATTGTTCCTCAGGAGTAACAGAAATTGGCAACAATGAAGGAGGGACTGCAAAAATATCCAACACTCACCAGTCACTGAATGTAACTCATGACAAGTCCTCAAGGCCCTAATGTGCCCAGATATCAAAAGCAGACTTCCCACACAAGCAAATAATAGAGGGGATGGCACTTTCAGCTTCCATGAATGACTTTACATTAACATCACGTAAGGAATGCAGTTCAGATTCGGTCAGGGACTTTGGTACAGACACGTTGGAAGAGACCTATAACTTTTTAAAATAATTTTATTCCTTATACCTTTGTTGCTTTGTGAAGAAATGGTAATCCTTTTGTGATCAAAGAGAATTCTTCCTTTAGCGCACGCCTGGTTATTCCCTCGGATATCTCAATGTTCTTTTTCCTTGGGAGGGTTGTTTTCCATTAACCAAATTACAATGTTGTGACGGAGGATTGTTGAAATTCCAAAGTTTTCTTTTTTCCATTACAATACATTAAAAGAAGAGAGGTATTGTAGGTAGACAGGGTTAGTTAATAAAAAGAACAAAATTGTAAAATAAATATGTATCTAACACTGAAAATTAAATTGACAAATATTCATTCTTTTTGCAGGAGTGTGATGAATTTTGCCTTAGTTGCCTAGGAAGGTGGATTAGACAATTATTTACGCTTTAGCTGCGTAAGAGGGCGGATCAGACAATCATTTGCTGCAGGCAGGAGTTTTATTGGGCAGGGCGACCCATGAGTGGCCCTGTGCAGGGGTGGGAAGGGCCCTCCTCCTTCCGTGATGTCGTCAAAGGACTACAAGCTGCAATGTCCAAGAAATTTGGGTTCAGAGGTGACTACTCTGGTGTAGCGGATTCCCTAACTATGGGGGTGCAGTGGCAAGCAAGAGGGAGGAATTGTTGCCTCCCAAAAGCTGCAAAAAATCCCAATTTTTGTGATCCCTAACAATAGAGTGGAGAAATCATGACAGTGTGTGAAGGATCATGCCCTCATCTGCGAGTTTATGGGCATCTAGCCAAAGGAACATGAAGTTGTGCAATGGATCCAATCCAAAAGGAACCCCAATGGAGCAATGGAATTGCATTTGCGGGCTAATGGTTTCAGAATGGCCCTTATTTTATGAATAACGTGGGACTATTCCTTAGATATTAGGAAGAGTGCTACAATCCGGAGAAAGATAAATTTTTAGCAGCCCTTGTTTGGGTTCAATTTTTCTCTCTTCCGGAGGATTTTTTGGAGCTTGACATCCAAGAAGAGATTGAGAACGCGATTGGGGATTTTGTCAAGATATATGAAATCACAAAGAGATAGAGACATGTTGCATATGCCCACATTTGTGTTCATATGAACATCTCCCAACCCCTTCCAAAATCAATAAATATGGAGTACCATGGTTCAATCTGGATGCAACCATTTGACTATGAACACATGATGTTCAAATGTCGTCGATGCCATGAGTACGAGCACTTGTTCTGAGATTGTCCACTTATAATAGCAGAAGAAACTTATAACCCAAACAAGAAAGACGAAGATGAGTTTCAAACGGTGGGAGGAAGGAGGAATCGTTAACAACATTTGTAACAAATTGCAACTGGCACTTTGCAGAATCAATAATCACCAAAAAATGTGTCAACTTCTCAAGCGCAGACCGAACCCCAAAAAGAGGGGGGGGGGCGCTTTTGCTATCTTGGGGAATTTGGAGATAGAAGGTGAACTGGCAAAGCAACCCTCTTAGATGGCCCTACAAGTGATGGAAGTCGATAAGCTAAGCTCGATCCATTCAAGTAAATCCATGCCCAAAAGAAAAATGTCAGAAGATCTAGAGAAAGATTGAAAGCTAAAGGAGATTCTGATTCAAACAAGCAAGGTATTAGAAGTGGAAGAGAAGCGTAATAGATTGGGATGTGATGAACGATCAATGCTAGAATTTTTCCATGTATGGAGTAAAGAAGATGTGAAAGATATACTTTCTAATCAACTAATCCACTTTAGAAATCTCTTTAGTCAATGGTGTTCGCGTCTGCCTAGACCTGAGGGGAATCCCCGATCTCAACACTCTAGCAAGGAAGGAGGATCCCAATCCCATGTTCTGCCCAAGATGCTAGCATCGAAGAAAGGCAAAAAGGGTCGAAAATATAGCAAAGAGGAAATCAAGGAAGTTGGCGAGTTTCTGCTTTACTCTTATGGAACAATCAAAATAAACTTGTAATTAGGGATTTTACTTGTATTTTTAAATGAGTGAGTTAGGTCTCATATCAATAGATACTCCCCCTCATTTCATTGGATCATCACACAATTTGTTGTCTTCTCTCAAAGGAGAGTGTGAATTAGTCTTTTTTTCTACAATGAGTAAGATGTGATCTTCTATGGCGTAAATTTCTTGAGGAATTGATATTCTGCATGGAAATATTTTTTTGGGATTGAAATGCTTCTTTGGAGGATTTTTGATCCAAATTTATGCAAGAATGAAATGAAATACAAATTTAAATAGAAACACAAAACTACAACAAAATTATAACTTCATTTAATTAATAACAAAATACTAAAATTGTTTACATGTAGAATGGAAATAAACTAGCTTGAGCAATGGCAGCTATCTTTGCGAAGAGATGTGTCAGATACATGCATGTTAACTATGTTACAATGAATCTCTGAGGCCTTTTTATCACAAAGAAGAAGTGTGAAACCTTAACCCTAGGAGATGAAGTGCCAACGGTTTTGGGCCTTGTTGGGGTAAGTTGGAACGCTAACTTCCCGGGGTTGTAGTTTTGGCATACTATCTATATTTGGCTATCATAATACCTCATTTTGAAGATCTCCACAAGGAGGTGAAAAAAGAATCCATGAATTAGATTAGGACACTTTTCTGCTCTCTATGTTAAATTCCCAAAAACCACCTTTTAGGACCTCAAAACAACTTCAGAAGTGACCCGAAGAACTGCCAAAAATAGAAAGCTAGTTGTAATTAAGGAAACTGAAAAGAACAATGTTGTGGGTCCAAGTGGAATAGGCAGGTGGTCACTAATATCCACTTGGATCAATTTTGTAAGTTTAATTCTTTATCATCGATATTTTTCATTTAAAACGTATAAGCTAGGTTTCTATTTTATGCCATGACTAAATATTGAATTTATGTTGAAGTCTTGCTACATTATTCCATGCAATATTGGTCTCCCAAAGGCCTATATGGAAAATCTAATTATGCATTCCCTATATTTAATTTCTCCCCTCATAAGAAAAATAGTTAGGGCTTTAAAGGTGGATGCCCTAACGATCCCCCCTTACTCCACAAAGTATTTTCCGTAAAATTTAACCTTAGATGACTCCATTGAACTATTGTAGGATAAGGCACAAACAGTTGTTGTATTGATCATCCATACAAAAATTTGAATTTTCTTCCTTTTTCCCATTCCTCGACATCTAGGGTTAGCTACTAGGTTATTCTAGGGCAAACTTTTATAAAAAATGTTGATTTTTGTAGTTATGGTCAGTCTTCATAAGTAATATTTTCGGCCTTCCAAATATATGTAATAACAAATATAAGACATCTTCTTCATGTGAGCTTCAAGAAAAGGGAATTTTGAATTTACAAATTTGACTTTTTTGGCTCCTAGAAGATCAAGTTGGCCCAACATGTAGAGATAGCCATTCGACCTCCCAAAGAAGACTGTAAATAGGCTACTCATTCTCCACTTCATGACACCAATTCATATCATCATCTAAGGTAGAATAAGAACAAGTTTATGAGTCAGCAAGACGAGTTTCTGGGTAGAAGGCTGAAATTCCCTAATGCAACAACAAATTGGAACTTTTTAAGGCAGCACGCCAAAACTTTAGCAGGCTAAATTTGTCTCTAGTTGACCAAGTTTGACTTGGGTATGTTTGTTGTTAGTTTGACTTTATTTTTGACTGTAAGATTAGATTGTATCTCTTGTTGAATTGAATGATTTTTCTAAGAAAAGGTTGTTGGGTTTTTCCCCCATGTGGGTTTTCCCAGGGTAAATATTTGTGTCTCTTGTGTTTGGCTATCTCTTTATGATCCTACTGTCATTATTTGTTCTACTGTTGAGATTTTATGTATAATTGCTTAATGATGAATGTGAATACAAAATGGTTTAACTAAGAAATCATTAGAAGTAATTATCAGATTATAAGGTATTGAAAAATCAACATAAAAGTGAATCTTCATTAGATGTTTGCGGCTTATAAATTAGGAATTGCATCTATTAAAAAAAAAAAAACTAGCATAGTGCATGGTTAATCTCCCTTATTTAGGGATGATGTCATCCCTCATTTTCTTTTTATGCACATTTTAAGCCATAAAATCAATTTCCTACCCTAATTGTAGTGTCTATTCGAATGCCTTTGCATTATTGATTATCCTTAGAATGCCTTTTCTTTGGTTATTATATATGACATTGTGCACCTTATTATTGCATATCAATCAAACCCTAACTTATATCAACATTATCTTTGGTCTAGGCATAGAGTATTTGAACCTTGGTATTAAACGTCTAAGCCTTTCTAGGCTTTGCCATTACTTTGGTCCATATTCTAGACTTCTTATCCATCACCTTAAGCCATAATATTAGAATATCATTTAGCCGATCTAGGGAAGCATCACTTCTAGTTCAATACCATTAAACAACAAGAGAAAGGTTGCTAAGGTGATAGTGGCAACCCTTTCTCTTGTTGCCATAAGGTTTGGCCTGCCCATTGAGGCTTTGCGCTGGGTATACTAGATTTTGTGGCAACATCAACCAAAGACATGCAACTTCAAGCAAACATTGTCCAAAAAATAGAGGAAAAATAATCAATTATTAAACTAAAAGTAGATTTCAAAAGATAAGTAAAATACTTATATATTTATCATCAATAGTTAATTCCCAATGTTTTCATCATTTCTCCAATTCATTTAGAAAAAAAACATGGTTTAATACTTAAGGTTGAGGAAATGATGGCTTCATAGAGTTCAATTTAGCAAATGTTTTATTACAAAGGTTGATGTAGAGGAATGTGAAAAATAGTGTTTTTATAGAGGTCAATATCATTGATAGTGAGAGTTTGGATGGCATGGAAATAATACCCTTGAAGGATAAGCTTATAGAGAATAATAAATACCTAGATAAGTACTTTGCATATATGATGACAATGATTTGTGTTGGAACTAAAATATAATTCAACCTAAAGATATGTGACTCCAAGCAAAAATTATCTAAAAATTTGAGGAAAAACAATAAATGATTAAATTGAAAGATGTTAAAAGACAAATAAAATACCATTAGATTTGTCACCAATATATCACCCCAATAATTCCCAATTATTTCCTTTTTTTCCAAATTGCTTCAAGTGCATGAGAGAATTTGATACCAAACATTTTTTGGAGGTTGATGCAAATAATGCCATGTTATAGATTTTGATGTAGAATACTGAGAAAACTAGGGTGTCTATAGGGTTCAATATGATTGAAAGTGAGAGTTTGGATACTAGAGAAATAAATCGCTTGGAGGCCAAGGTTATGGAGACTCATAAAGGTGGGGTCGATATGTCTATCTTGTCATTGCCTTGTTCAAGCATTGGTGATGACAAGGACAATATTAGCATAGTGAAAATTTTGATCCTATGTAAATTCTAAAGATATTTAGATAGTTGTAGCTCTGTTAACCGAACAAAAGCTAACTATTAAAGTATATTTACTATGGAAAGCCTTAGTCCTAGGTGGGTTCATGAAAAAACTACAATGAACAATTCAATTTTCCCCATCAATCACAAGACTCTCATAGATTGGGTATTGCATCTACAACTATATTATGACTTCACATAAAAGCGTTTCATGAGTCAAAGAAATAGATTGGGTTGTATCAAATTAATTTGAGGGCTTAGAAAAATAAACTATTAGGATTTGTGGGTGAAAATGTGAGTATATTATGTGGTCCATTGTCAGCTCTACCTATCTTTTCTGCTTATATCATCTAGATTCCATTGCAGGAACACTCCTATGGGAATAAATTGTTATTTTTCAAGATATACAAAAAGGCTTGCAAACATTATTAGAAATAGACTTAGTAAAATCTCATAAAAGATACACTCTCATTACAATGAAGCCAATTTATACAAAGGGGTTGATCCCCCTTTACATCTATGACTAAGCAATTGTGCTATTAATACAATAAATGTAAATTCTTTATTTATGTATTATCTATCTATTATTTTGCTAATTACTTAAATGAACATGCCTATTACATAGGTAAGCTTTATATTCTAACAATCCTTCTTCAGAAGTATGGTACAATTAAAAATATATAATCTAAATCATTCTTCATATGCTTCTTTTTCACAAACAATATTAACACTAAATAGAGTTCTACCAAATTTCTTATTAACCCTCATAAAAGTGTAGCTCACAAGTGAGTTCCAAATTTCTACATCTAAAAATTCTCTATCCATCTCCCAAACTATTGGGCAACCATCCATATTGAACTACATCCATAGTGCTCCTTCAAGTTGTCTCATGCCCTTCATAATGGTATAATCCCCAAAATTCTCACACAATTAAACTATCTTAACAATCATCCATATTGAATTATCATGAAATTTTTTATCTATTTTTATTGTACACTCTATTATGATTATGATTAAGTATAAGAGTAAGGGTTTTTACACAACATCGAAAAAATGTTGATACAAAGTTGAACAATAAATGTCCTTACCGAAATATCTCTATCTGCAGAATCGTAAAATAATAATTGCACCGTCTTCTTTTAATATAAAATAAAAAAAATAATATCATGTTTTATTAATAAAATATATGTTTCTAATATGTGTAATTTTTGTAATTAACTTTTAATTTCCGCCCCTTTGCATAAAATTCAGACATAAGTAAACCAAATAATTGACGTTTCATAGATATAATTGATTATAAACTAGGCTAGAATCCATTTTTACACATTATGAATATATAAGGGAAAACTCCGCAGCATTAGCATTCACACAAAAACTAGTCTCAGACGCTGTCTTTTCTCTTATATATATATAAAATCAATTTAACAAAAATGTGGTGGTGCTTCAATAGTATTCGACGATGTTGTGTTTAAAATAAAATAAATTAATGGGATTCAAATTGTATTTTGTAGGCCAAAAAAATTCCAGCAGGGAATAATATATATATTTTTCAATATCGCATAGTTGTAGAGGAGGTTTGAACGGTTTGAACTCCAACAGATTTTTGAAGAGGAAACAAAAAATAATTCCAGAGGAATCTGTGGTGGTTCAATATTGTTGAGCAGCCTCTGGGTGGGAGAATCTTTTCCTGTCAAAACAACCAGAAATAATGAAAATCGCTCATATGATAAAAGACACTAATATAATCTATCAATTCACACTTAGAGGATGTTTATCAATTATCAAGCGTAGCTTACCTTATCAATTATTTTTAAGAGTAACTTTTGAATGTTGAGAGCAGCCGCCTTATCCAACCTTATCATAAGCGGACGGAGCGGACGAAGCATTGAGTCGAGAAAAGAGGCGGCGGCTCGTGGAGCAATTGGGTTGGGGTCGTTCTCACAGTCTCTGTGATTTGATTTTGAAGACGTATTTTCCCCTCTCCTCACGCGTTTGAGAATCACAGAATTGTAGGCAACATGGATTTGGATATTTTGTAGATATATTTTCTAATCCACATTTTGTCAGTTCAGGTTATATGTTAAAAATGGTTGGAATTGGAGATACAAGGCAAGTGTTATAGTGTTTTTTGGGTTTATTTTTTCATGGAGCTGAATTTATAAAACATTCTAAAATATGAATTAAGCAATATATAAATGCGATTTCATCGACAATTGTATAATTGTAAGAGAATTCTGATAATGATACTTGAAAATTTGTATAGCTAAATTCTGGTAATGATGATATGAAAAAACCAGAGGGTAGAACTTTTAGACTCATCTGAATGATAGGCATTAGCCATGGTAGAACGTTTGGACTCTTCCGAATCATAGGTATGAGCAATGGTAGAACGTTTAGACTCTTCCGAATCATAGGTATTAGGGATGGCAGAAGAAAAAGAAGAACCTGGCTTATATTATAACCTGTGGAAGGACATGATGTTGTCGCCTGTTCTTCTCCGTTGGAAGTTGTAGCTCTTGGAGAAGCATTAATGGCAGAAGAGTTTTCCTCCCACGAATCAGCAGGAGGAGGTTTTCTTTTAGTATCGTGATCAGGAATGAAGGCATCAGCAGGCCGAGGTTCTGTATTGAGCTTGGTAGGAGAAGGGGTTTCTGGTTGTGTACTCCCCTTGGTGGGAGAAGGGATAACAGCAGGAGGAGGAGGAGGGGTTTCTGTATTGCGCTTGATAGGAGAAGGGGTGTCAGGTTGTGTATTCCCCTTAGTGGGAGAAGGAATAACAGCAGCAGGAGGAGGAGGGATTTCTGTATTGAGCTTGATAGGAGAAGGGGTGTCAAGTTGTGTATTCCCCTTAGTGGGAGAAGGGATAACAGCAGCAGGAGGAGGAGGGGTTTCTGTATTGAGTTTGATAGGAGAAGGGGTGTCAGGTTGTGTATTCCCCTTTTTGGGAGAAGGGAAATGAGGAGGAAGGGGGGTTTCTGTATGAGCAGGAGGATGTGTGTTTGCAATGGGAGGAGAGGGGGCATCAAGAACAGGACGCTGTGGATAATTTGGAGGAGTGTCTGTGTTCTCAAACCTAAAACAAGGAAGGCACGATAAGAAGTTGCAAGTGCAGCAGCAGCAGCATTTCCTTTTCCTGTACATTATTGCTGTGGAACAATGGAATAGCAACTGGAAAAAATTTGAGTCAATGAATGTAACTCATGACAAGTCCTCAAAGCCCTATTTTGCCCAGATATCAAAAGCACAATTCCAACACAAACAAATACAGGAGATGGCAGTTTCACCTTTAACAGATGACTTTGCATCAAAGTCAGGTAAGGGATTAAACAGATCTTCTAAGCTTTTTTCATAAGCATATGGTGGGCTACTTCTTAAATTTTTTTTTAATAGATTTAACTATAAAAAATTAAAATGTATCAATTACAAAAATACCTTGCTGGTAAAGTAATCTTATTCTTTGAGAAGAAAATCATTCCTTAACAACGCGCATGGTTATTCTTTCTCACATCCCAAAGATTTGCTCATGGAAGAAAGGTCTCTGAAGGTCGTCCTTTCACTCTCAGTTATTTTTTGTGTTGAAATGAAAAATAGATTGTCGTTTATGGTTGAAATTACATATATTTATAATAAAACATTTATATAGTAAACCGGTTAGATTGTAATTATCAAAAGGTTATGAAGAAAATTTAAGAGATGAAAAGTATCTTTTTATTATAATTAATTTAATGAAGTAAGTCAACCTTGTAAGACTTTGGCTAGTGACATGGTAAAAGAGAGATATATCACATCTTTGTGATATTAATAAGGTAATAAGATGGAGGCTGTAATAAACTTTCTTTAGGATGTTTGCTTATACTTAGTTTGCAATAGATTTTAATCTAAAAATATTTGTAACATTATGGATCTTTTTGTAATATGGGTAAAATATTAAAAAATTGAAGATTTAGGGAAGTTCTTTTTAATCAGAGCATATCAATTAATTCTTTATCATTTTTCTTAAAGTTCTATAAAACAAATTTGGTCTCACTAAGCATTAATCATCATCATTATATTTATAATTTTTTATGATTTAATTTTAAGTTTAAATGAATTTGTATTTTAACTTTGAATAGTTTTCATCATCTAATTCTATACAATATCTCTATATTATATGCTTCCAGGGTGGGGTGTAGATCAATAGAGTTTATTGTTAAGACACTCTTTGTGATGTCATTAGTTCAAGCCTTACCATGTGCCATGTTTGGGGTTGTGCAATGTGCCTAGAGGTTATAGTGGTAGGAGTCATAATTGGCCTCATTAAACACAAGTAAATGCTACCTGTTGAATCCTCTAAACACACATATACACACAAGAAGGAAAAGAAAATAAAGCTTTCTATTATATAAATCGTATTTTCTTAGTGAATGATATTATTACTTGTTTACATCCATTTTATTATGGATTTATCAAAGGTGTATGTGCCAACATATCTTTTTAGAGTGGAAAAATGTGAGGAAAAGTTAATCTAGAATGAAATCTCATAACATTGTATTGTAAAAGTCCTCCTCATTCATAAATAAGAGTATGGAGCTTATTCAATAGCTCATGAGGTATTATACTTGCTAAGCTTTTGCAAATGGGGTAGCAAGCAAAGTCACTTTGATCGTGGAAAAAAAATCTCTAAGAATAAGCACTTTTGAGCTAGAGGAGTCATGAGATGGATGACCTTCCTTGAAAGTCCTAGTTACATGTAAGTCTTGGAAGTGATGATTGACATTGTGTGATTCATTTCACTAATTTCAATCCCACTTCTTCACCCATATGAGCATCACCTAATTCAATGGGTGTTGGAATTGGATTATTCTAACTCACAAAAAATTGGTCATTAGTTAATGGTGCTCGAGGAAAATGATCATAAATGAGTGACTTTAGATACACTGTTAATCTAGAAAATGTGAAATCTCATAATGTTGGACTATGGAAGCTCCCCTCATTCATAAATAAAGTGTATGGAATTTTGATCAAGAATAGATCATGAAGCACAATACTTATTTAAATTTCACTGATGAGGTAGCAATCTAAGAAGGTTTAACTATGAACAAGAACTCTATTATTAGGAGCATTTGAGTTAGATGAGTCTTTAGATAGATGACCTTGTTGGGAAGTCCTAATTACATAGTGGAATTTTGAGAGGTGATAAGTGACATCGTGCGATTGATTTCATTGATTTACTTAGTTTCAATCACACTCCTTCACCCTTATGGGCATCACTTGATGCAATGAATGCTAAGAATTACACAATGGAAGTTCGAGAGGTGATAAGTGACATCGTGTGATTGATTTCATTGATTTACTTAGTTTCAATCCCACTCCTTCACCCTTATGGGCATCACTTGATGCAATGAGTGCTAAGTGGACTAGTCAAACTCACAAGAATTTGGTTATTGGTTAATGGAGCTCAAGGGAAAAGTTCATAAATGAATGGATTTGATAACACAAGTCATATCTCTTATTTTTATGTTGTAGAAGCATCCCTCACTCTTAAATAGAGAGTATTAAGTTCTAATTGAATAACTCATGAAGCATGATTATTGTTAAGTGTTTGCAAATGGAGTAGCGAGCTAGGTGGCTTTGAATATGGGCAAGCACTTTATGGTTAGGTGCACTTGAGCCAGAGAAGTCATTAGATGAATGACTTTCCTAGGAATACTTGCTTAATGGGTGTAGCACTCATAAGTGATGATTAACATTGTGCGATTCATTTTATTCATTTCACTAGTATAAATCTCACTTCTTCACCCTTGGGACCATCTCCTAATGTAATGAAAACTTATTGGACTATTCAAATTAATGATAAATTGGTCGCTAGTGTTAATTTTTCATAGGGATACATTGTTCTTTGCTTTGATAATTGCATGTCTTCATTAATACATTAAGTTCACCCTAGATCTACACCATTATTCATCAACATATGAAATTATATAGAAAGAATAACATCATCATCATCAATGCAGTAGAACATAAAGGAATAATAGAAGAAAAAGAATGCACACACATAGAGACACCATAATTTGTCTAAGGCCAGGGAAAAACCCACTATGGGGAAACCCTTGCAAAACTTCTTCTTCTTAGATTGTCATCAAATGATTAATAAAAGGAGATTACAATGATCCATAACTTCATCTATGCAACAAAACAACTATGATATCCAAAACCCAGATCTAATCATGCTTATAATCAAAGCCCTCATTGTGATGGTTGTAATGTGTTGTCACTGACTATAGTCAACTGTTGGATACTATTGAACACTATGATGAACAATGTTTGAATACTTATTTCACTGAGAAGAATCTTCAGAATACTGAAATCTCATCTTTGAGTCTAAGATGCAGGGAGGATGAGTTGTGTGAGCGTCTATAACAATCCTGGACGCTCTCCGTGAACTGTATGTCAGCATCTATGGTATCCCAGATGCTCCCTAGACCATTATGTGCGTGTGTCTAGGAACCAACTCATTCGATCTGCTCCAAAACCTTAGATACTCTCTTATGGTTACTGTGCGTGCGTCCGAGACTGCATGGACGTTCTCAGGACTACTCTGTGCGAGCGTCCGGGGACTTACACCTCCAGATCTACCTCTGAAACCCTGAACACTCCCATAGGATTTTGTGCCAAGGTCTAGGGATCTCTGGATGTTGTCTTGACCACTATGTGCCACCATCCAAGGACTAAAATTCCCAGTTCTGTGTTAGCGTTCAAGAATCGGAAAACCCTAGATCAGTGCGAGCTTCATCCTTGAGATTTTGGACACTTGCGTGAATTTGACTCAGACATACATGTGTGAACCAAGACAATGAGAGAAGATAAGATAGATTGATCAATTGTGTCAAAATGAGCTTGAGGTAAATTCTATTTATAGGCTTTCTTGAGGGTCCACTTGGGCTTGAGGCCGGCCTGTCCAATTTAACATGTGCTTAGGGCTGACCTAACACAATATACATGAGTGAATAAATAAATTCAAAAATCAACTTCTGCTTGTCCAAATAAGGCGATCTTTAGGTCTATTTTGGTCCTCTCAAAAAGAGGAATCTAATGCAATCATCATCTTGGTCATCTGACCTGTCCAAGGTGGAATTTGACGACAATTGAAAAAATTAACACTCCCTCTCAACTACGGAGAATTCCACTTGCCAATATTTGTCTATTGATCAATATGCCATTATGGTATCTTCAATTGTCATCACATATCATCATTTATCATCTCTGTCATGTAGTCGACATGCGATGACCACCTCAAGTATCTCACCATCACAAGTCATCAATGTACATCTTGATCTATCCCTTGCTTATTCTTGTTTATCTCTTGATTGTTCCTGCTCACATGCTGAACATTCTCGAATCTAGAAGAAGAAGAATTTGTTATCAAAGGGGAGCTTAAGCTACTACCCTCTATGCATCAAGATGCTACCTGGAATATTTGCCATCAAGCTACTACCCGAAATATCATAATCAATTGTCATTGGAGAGCATATCATCAAGGAGCACATCTCAACTTGGAACCACATCGGGGAACACATCTCAACCTGAAATCTCATGGGGGAGCTATACATCTACAACCCCATACCAAGCAATAGGATATCCAAGCACATAGGGGAGCACATCTCGACCTTAAGGTCTCATCAGGGAGCTCAATCTCAACCTGGAGTCACATAGGGTTATCTCAACCCATCCTATTTCTTACTGATCTTCCCATAGATGACCCTGAATAGTCATGTGGTAGAAAACCTGCATCATACTCAACTTGGGTTGTATACCCTAAGTACACTCTCAACTCATTGGTGAAACGAGGAGCAGTATTCCCGACAAGCCCTGCTTGTGGGTATGATGCCAACTAGGGTATACTCTGCAAAGACCAAACAGGGGAGCAACATTCTCCGGCCCTATGAAGATATGGGAGCAACATCTTCAACTCTATGGGTAATAGATAGGGGTCATACCTTATTATCCAGAGTTCCCTCAACCCTAGGAGTCCTTCCACCTCAATTCCTTGCCCTAGGAGCTCAGATAGAGAGGAAGAGTTAACTCAATGTTCTCGATCAACACTATTCTCATCATACTCAAATCTGGTATCAGCTTGTCTCAATAGTAGTTGTTTCCTGTTCATACAGGACATCAAATCAAATATCATGTTAGAACATAAATAATCATATAAATCACAAAAGGATACCATAATCATCCTCCCTCTCAAGGAGGTGCCAACCACAAGCCTGAGCTTGTTTCGAACAACTGCATTGTCTCAATATATGAGAGTATCTTGGTCCCAACTATAAATATGGGATTTTCTGCCAATCAGATCTCACTCTATGTCATCACAATGTATCCATGTCATATCTAGATCATGCTTAGACAACATTTAAGGAGCTTCTTCATCCCGCCTGACAGCTATCCCTTATAGCAACATCGTACTCATCCTCAATCATACTATGGACCTCTCATCCAATATATCATGGCAGATCTCATACTAAAGCAACATCCAAATGTGCTTAACAATAATCTCTATCAACAACAATACATCCATGCAGTCACATATCATAGGAGAAATATCTCAACCTTAAAAATAGAATATCTCATGCAGATATTTCAATGGATGATCGGTGGCAACTCTATGTGAATGAAGCAGCTCAATCATGAATTTATCCAGGTTCCATGCACATCATATATATATAGATGGATGTTCAAAACATAACATCAATGCTTCAATCAAAAGTCGGATGCCATGTCAAGTTCAACAACATCTTTGAACTTCAAATTAGAGTATCCAAGAATTTTCATTTTCATTATTCAAAAACATTTTCCAATAGCTTCGCAATATAAAATTTCTTTTCCAATTTACAGAAATCGATTCATCATGCCATGATACATCATTTCAAGCTTTAGAAGCTATCTCCCTCTGATTTATATCATTAGAGGCTCATCATCTGTCAAGAGTATACCATCAGGATGTAAAACCAAAACCATAATCAAAATCAAAGTCATACCTTGGAAATCATCATCATGACATCATCAGATAACTGTCAAATATATACATACCTGGATCAGGGAGCTTTCTTCATGCAATTATCTAAGCATAATGCCTTGCTAATCCATGATAATCAACCTTACATAAATCAATGTTGTACCATCACATCAACAAAGTCAGCTTATCAAACTTTAGAAGTTGAATCACAACCACTATCAAAGTCATCAACATCACAATATCAATTCTTTCAACCAGGAGACAGGGAGAGCTCATCTAAAGTAGTGACTTCATTTATTATTATGCCAACAAGTTGTCATCAACCATGCATTATAAATCCAAACTTGATCAAGTGATTCTCATAATCATAATACAAGTCATTTTTGTCACTAGGTGCAAATGCATACACTAAGGATGAGTCATGCAGGTTCCATTTTCGTGCTGAATCACAACTATCATTACCTCAACCATTCTGCTAGGAACGAGGAGGCCAATACAAAATCATTTGAATATTCACATAACCCATTATTCCCACATAACATAGACATCAGGGAAAACCAACAATCGTCAAATCAGATCATTAGTTATCAGGTCAAGTCCAAATTCGTTATCATAGAGAGATCTATGGTTAAAACATATCTCAATCAAAAATTCAAAATTCCAAGTTATTGTCAAGTATCATGACACAACACTAAAGGCTTCTCATCTATGTTAATCAACAAAATCATGCCAAACTCTTGGAGCACAAACATAGTGACATATCTAAATGTATGTCCCAGTCACTTGCAAGCACAAGTGCAGTTTTCATGTTCATGTTAAGGAAAAAAAAATTCAAGCTTTTCCTGCTTGCAGATCTTGCTATTATCTGTAACACATCTGTGGTACTGACGTCTTCCAGGTGACCATCTCATTTCATGCACAATACTTCATTTTTATGTGATCAACAATTTAACCCAAAAAATTCAGAAATCATATTATAATGGCAGAATATGTCAGAGACGCCTTGGTTCAGAGTTCAAACATCTTCATAAAGCTTTAGATGATGGTCAAATGTAGTCAAACCCTAGACACTCTCTTCAGGTTAGCATGGGAGCGCCTTTAGCTTCCTGGACGCTACCTGGGCTTTAGCATGCATGTGTCTAGGGACGATATTTCCTGGTTCTGTGACTGTGTACAGAACATAAACCCTAATTTATGTACAAGCTTCAAATATGAGACTTTGCTACAGATCAATAATGTCAGATGCACATAAATCATATTTCAACAATAAAGAATGTAAATAGTACTTTGAGAAGAGATTCTCCCTCTGACTGAGGATCTACTTCATTCATCTTCATTCATGTCATCAAAATATCTCTACTAGAGTCATGCAACAACAATTTTTTTAGATCATAAACATAAATCTATCATGGCTATTAGCATCATGACATCAACCTTTCATCAAAGGTTAGACTCAAAGCAGAAGATAGATGCAACATCATATCTCAGATATTATGAACACAATAACACTCTCTATCAAGTCACTCCATCAAGTTAGGGCATTCAGATTTATCATATGCCATCAAGACATGACCGTGGGTAGTAAGAGATCTAGAATTTAAATCTCATAGTTATACATCTAACATCATGCTTATCGTGATCAATAGGATCAGGTAAGGTCATTCAATAAAACTTTATCAAAACAACGAGAGTGTCAATATCTCTTTCCATATGCTTTCACCATGCTTATCACAAGCATTATCAACAAAATAGTGTATAGGAGTCAATGAGCTATCCTTCTATATGAAATCCATCATGACAAGTATCAAGAGTATCATTTACTATAGTCAAGGTGCTAGCTTTCCTTATAGGATCAAGATGTCCAATGGAACTATGTTAGCCAACCATCAAGTGTATCAATGCATCAATGTATCAATATTAAAACCTCATAGAATTCAAGAAGATCAAAATGTTCGACACCAGATGCATCATTTCATCATAGGAAACATAGATTCAAGTCGCTTTCATATACATGTATGAGCCATCAAAGAAAGAGACATTCTCATCATGTCTTGGGGCTTATGTAACCATCAATGTTATTGTTGAAATACAACATACCATGCATATCGTAGTATTCAAATACACATGCATCTTTTCATTAGACATAGGTCACGTGTAGCATTTGGACATTTTCATATAGTGCCTTTTCAGCTCTAGCCATCCTTCCTGCATTTCAAATGATCCTTAAGAAGGATCTACTCATCACATTTCATCAAGGAGGTTAGAAATATCCATATACTCAAATACATATCCAGGAAGTATAAGCAATAAACATAATAATCAGATCCATAAAAGTAAGAGGCGTCATAAGTTAAGAAGACTTATCTTAAATGAGAGGTGATCCTCTCCCTCTTGAACCAATCTTCAAGAGCCATCAATGTCCATGGTTCATATACCAATGTTGCCTTCAATTATCCAACTAGGTCTCCTAGGAATTATCCCATATAGGGCTTCATCAAATCTTTGTTAAGTTCTTGAGCATCTTCACATTGACCAGCTAGGTTCCATATCTCATATTGTTTCCATAAACCAGAGTTTTCTAACCAACCCTAACCTCATAGAATCTGTGAAACCCTAATAATCAAGTTGCCTAGGGTTTTATTCAAACCCTAGAATTATTTTAGGTCTCCACCATCCTCTTTTTTCTTCCATCAAAGGTGTCATCACCGGGGTGATCTTCATGGCTATTCTTCAACACAACTCTGATTCCATGTTAATTTTTCATAGGGCTACATTATTCTTTGATTTGATAATTTCATTTCTTCATTAATACATTAAGTTCACCCCATATCAATGTTACATTATTCAGATCTACACCATTATTCATCATCATATGCAATTATATAGGAAGAACAACACCATCATCATCAATGCAACGGAACATAAAGGAACAATAGAAGAAAAAACATGCACACACATAGAGACACCAGGATTTGTCCGAGACCAGGGCAAGACCCAATATGGGGAAAACCATTGCAAATATTCTTCTTCTTAGATCGTCATCAAATGATTCAGAAAAAGAGAGTACAATGATCCATAACTTCCTCTATGCAAAAAGGAAACCTATGATATCCAAAAACCATATCTAATCATGCTTATAATCAAAACCCTCATTCTAATGGTTGTAATGTGTTGTCACTGACTGTAGTCAATTGTCGGATACTGTTGAACATTGTGATGGACACTATTGAATACTGCTATCACTGAACATAATATTAAGAATACTAAGCTTTCATATTTGATTCCTAGATGTAGAGAGGATGAGTTGTGCCAGCATCTATAAGAATCTTGGACGTTCTTTGTGAACTATATGCCATCATCTATGGTAGCCCAGATGCTCCCTAGACCATTATGTGCGCGCGTCCAGGGACCAACTCACCAGATCTGCTCCAAACCCTCAGGTGCTCTCTTCTAGTTACTGTGCATACGTCCGTGACTGCCAGGATGCTCTCAGGACCACTCTGTGTGAGCGTCTGGGGACTGACACCTCCAGATCCGCCTTTGAAACCCTGGACGCTCCCATAGGCTTCTATGTCAGGGTCCAAGGATATCTAGATGTTGTCTTGACCACTGTGTGCCAACATCCAAGGACTAAAATGCTCAATTCAGTGTCAATGTCCAAGAATTATAAAACCCTAGATCAGTGCGAGCTTCATCCCTGAGATTTTAGACCCTTGCGCGAATTTTCTTCTTACAGACTTGTGCGAACCAAGACAATAAGAGAAGAGAAGATGGCTTAATAAATTGTGTCCAAATGAGCTTGAGGTCTCTTCTATTTATAGGCTTTCATGAGTGTCCACTTGGGGTTGAGGCAAACCTGTCCAATTTAACATGTGCTTAGGGCCGACCTAACCCAATATACACGAGTGAATAAATAAATTCAAAAATCAACCCCTGCTTGTCCAAATACGGTGATCTTTAGGTCGATTTTGGTCCTCTTAAAAAGAGGAATCTACTGCAATCATCATCTTGGTCATCTGAGCTGTCCAAGGTGGAGTTTGACTGCATTTGAAAAAATTAACAACTAGTTGATGGCTCTTATAGATGAATGACTTTGAATACTCAACTTACCTAGAAAAACATGATATCTCTAAATGTTGGACTATAGAAGCCTCTCTGGTCCATATTTATGAAGGAATGAAATGAAATATACATTTAAACAGAACAAATAGATACAATGAAAGAACAAAACTTCAATTAATTAATAACAAGTATTGAAAATTATTTACATGCAAAATGGAACAAACTAGCTCGGGTGATGGTAACTTATATCTGAGAAGAGATGTGACAGCTACATGTCTTATGAACTGTGTTACAATGAGGCTCAGAGACATTTTTTATCATAAAGAAGAATTGTGAAACCCTAACCTTAAGAGATTGTAGGTTTTAACCCTGTAAATAAATTACCTGCAAAGAAATTCTTAAAAACAGAAAATAAACAACGGCGAGAGCATAAAACATAAAACATATATACACAGAGAGTTTCCCCTGGATCCCTTAACCAGGACTACCAGATTGTTTTTTCATTATATTCCTTTCAATGTTACAATACATATATATACATGCCGAAGCATCCATAAACCCCAATCCATACCCTTGATTAGAACATAATTGTTTGGTCCCAACTTACCAAGGTAAGTTAAGCTCTTAATTCTTTTATCAACCCAGGAAAATACACTTAGAGGTGCTTACCTAAAATATATAGATCTAGAAGGCTCTAAAATTCTAATGGCTACCTAATAGACTAAATTAACAACGCTTTCTACAAAAGATCCTTTATTATCCTTTTAAATCATTCAAACATTAATCTAAGAGAAACAAATCCTATGGAATTCTAGTTGCAGAATAACAAAAGCAGAGTATTGATGATTGATTGTAATTCTACATTCCCTAACAAGAATATTGCTTCAAAGAATTTTTACAATCACAACAATCCAAAGTAATTTAAATTTAAATCACACAGTGAATAAGATAAGCAGTGTTATAAACCAATATCAGTTAGATCTCTTACAAGAATCATTTACCAAACTGAAAATTGAATTTTAAAACTCCACTCTTAAATCACTTCAGAAATAAAACTAGAACTATCCTTCAAAATTAAAGCTAGCAAACAAATCTGGAAGTTGAATGTCAGCAGCATCCAAATATCAATTCCAAGATCAAGATTAGTTGAATCCTCTTACAAGGCTCTCTCTTCACAACAAATTCAAGTTCTCTTTAACTGATAATTCTGCTATCATAACTTTAACTCTGAATATGAAATGATTAACTGCTAAATTCGAATTTGCAGCTAGTAAGAAAAACAGAGTAAAGATAAAGTGTCCCAGCAAAGTGATGAGGGTCCTTCAACACTCCACAAGCACACTAGGAGATGATTCAGAAGAGTGTAGCTACTAAATCTTGAGACATAAAATTGTTGAAGAAGTTTGTATTAAGTCTGGAATCAAAGATACACAAGCTGTCTTCTCATATGTTCATAAAAACCATTCTAAAACATAGTTTTCCCATATGGGTTATTTATCGTGAATCCTCTAACAAAAGAAACTATTGTTTCTCCATCTAATACTAATAATATTATATTAATTACATCCCAAGGAGGTCGAATTTAGGTATGTTCCTCCATTTATGCAAAAATTCTAAAACTGGAAAATATCTTGTGCACAAAAATCAAGAAAAAGTGATGAAGTGGTTGGGTTTGACCAGCTTTGACTGGACACTTGTTTTCTCCAAAACTGAAAGTGAATAGCTGTTTCACCATCCTTGTACATTGTACTTTATGCCCATAATCTTCGAATTTGCCCACCTGTGTTGCAACACGTCAAACAATAAAGCAATCACAGGTTGTTACAACTTCCTGTGATTTTTCTGAAAAGTGTCATTTAAATATAAAATTTCAAATATTAATCCCAAGCTCAAAATAATGAAAATGAAGACATACGACTTAGTTTCTAAGGATTATTGTTGAATAATAAAGGTTAAATGGCCAAGAATGATAGTTAAAAGATGAATTTGGAGTGGAATGGACAGTCAAATTTAGATACCAACATCCTCCCAAACCTAAGAATTTGCATGTCCTCATGCAACCAAGTCCTAACCTATCAAGTGTTGTCTTCTGCTACTGTCTCTGCCTCTGCTGCTTCAAGTAGAGCATTTATCTTCATTTGTGCTTCATGTTCTGTTTTCAGGATTTGATACTTTGTCTTAATTTCTTTCTTCTGTGTGTAAAGCTTGTAGGCCTTCCTACGAATTTGTATTTTATAGGTTGAGAGTTTCTTAATTTTCTTCTTCAGTTTTTCATTCTCTGCTTGAAGCTTTTTGCTTTTTATTTTAAGTGTCTCATTTTCTGCTTTTATTACTCTTTCTAACACTTATGATTCCTTAAGCTCTTGTTGTAACTTTTCAACCTTTTTCTCCAATCTTCTTCTTTTTTTACCTGAAACCTGTTGTTCATGTTGCTATTTTTCCTTGTCTTTATCTTCCACTCCCTGTACATAGTCATATTGTGCTTGTTGTAGGACATCATCTTCTTCCAAAACTTTCTTTTCCCGGATTTTCTTGCATAAGCAGTAAATTTTTTTTTTTTTTTTTTTTTATTATCTTGGTTGGCTCTTTCAACATCTTCTCTCACCATCCTTCTTGTCTGACACTGTTGGTGGATGGAATAGAATTGCTTTGTCTAAATCCTGAAATTTTTTCCTCTATGGCATCTACATCAATCACTGGTTCTACATGTTGCTACTCTTGTAAATTCTGTTGTCCCTCTTATGACTCTTTCTGTTCCTCATTAGTGACAAATTCATTAGTTATCAAGAATTTTTCCCATGTTATACCTATCTTTTGTAATTCAACTTCAATAAGAATTTTTATCAAGCCAAAATGATGTAAACTTGTATCCTTATTCTTCCTTTGCTTCTGCATAGTCTTAGACATTTTTGTCAGGCTTTGTAAAAGAAAATAGGGCAGACTTATAGTACAATCTCCTCTCAGATGCATCAACAACTTAATATGATAGAGGAATATAACACAGAATATACCTTCACAAGTTATAAATTTTTGAATTATATAAACCATCTCATCCCATGGATGGATTAACCAGCTTCTAGGGATCCCTGATTTCCAATCAACTGCTGATAATCTTGTCCTGGATATAAAAGGTGCCCATGTTTTCTCCTTAAATTGTTTGGTTTTAAAGTATTTTTCTCCTTCTGGGATTATACCAATTGCTTGAGCAATGGTGTCCTCCGAGACCCTAAATGACAGGTTGCCTACAGCTACCCTCTCCCCATTAAATGAAGAAGCAAATTCCTTTGCTGTTTGCTTGTTATGCCTACTGTGTTTTTCTAAAAATGACAGCCAACGTTTTGCCCTAAGTATCTCTACACAGTCTTTATGATATCTCGAAGGGTCAAACTGTAATGGTTCTGCCTGATTTGCCATAAGAGGAAAGGAAAAACTATGTCCTGTTACTCTGTATTTGAAAGGAATTTACAGTTTGTAAAGAATTCTACCAAATTGTAAAAAAAATTACTGCAGTCCTTCTTGCTGTAAAACAAATTTTTTACCAAAGTTTATGGTAAGTCAACTACCTGGGCTTGATTTGTATGCGTAACTCTTGGAGGACGCTGCCAATAAAGCCGAAAGCTCCCTCAATTTAATTCTGGTGTATGCTGTGCCTTCTTACTCGTATGTTGATAGTGTTATTGTCAACATACGCATAAAACACTTATTTGCTTATAAAACCAACTTTTAACCTTCAGGACAAGCATTTTCTACAGGGAATGCATTTTCTTTCTTCATTCATGGCTTGTTTATGTATTAAATCTCCAATTGCTCCACACAGCCTGTCTCAAGGGTTTTTAATGATATCTTCGGAATCCTGGCAGCGGTGAAATGACTTGCACGCAGGTGTTTATGATGTTTCCAAAGTCCTGGCAGTGTAAATTGCTATGATGGGTATGGAGTCTTGACAACATAAATGGCTATGATAGCTATGGAGTCCTGGCAGCGTAAGTTGCTATGATGTCTATGGAGTCCTGGCAGCGTAAATGGCTATAATGGCTCATATTCAAATGTTAATGATAACCTTTGGTTTCTTGTTTTACGGTCGATTATATAGCCTTCAGATTATAAGAGTATTAATTATGATGACTTGCTGATTGGACTGTTAAACTTTTGATCACTTACACTTAGTCATTTTGTGCTTCAAAAACGAAATTTGTAGGTTGAAAACCATACAAATTTCGTAAATTCTTAATGACCTGCGTTGTGGCTAATAAATCCTTTGTTTTATGACTTGAGCTGTTTGAAAATTTCAATCCTTAAGTATGCAATCAGTCTTAGTTTGGATAGGTCTGTTGGTATCCATGACTATGGGTCGATTAAAATTGTTTATACAGGATTAAGGAATATATACAAGGTAAAAAAAGAAGAAGGGATATATACAAATAGGGATATATGTTCAGAAATAAGAAATGGTTATAGTTACAAGGTATAGGTAAAAGGTTAGGACTTAGGATAAAATAATGAATGATATAGGATAGGCTAGGTATTTAGAAACTAAAATCAATAATTATCACAATTCATCATCAAAAATTTGAAATTAATAAAAGAAATTAAATACTTAAAATGACAATTCTTACAACCCTTTAATATCTCCGTGTTGGAGCTTGCTGTTTGATATGGTTACGCAGAATGTAATGGTGTCCATAAAATGTTTGTCTGCTTAAAGTTCCAGTCTTCTCTTGAATTTCTTGTTGCTGGCTTCTTCTTTGTGATTTTCTTCATCTTGAATATAATCTTTCTTGTTGCTGATGTAATTTTCCTTTGAATAGATCCCATTGTAAAAATGTACTCAAAACAGAGCCTTTACCTTAAAATGATGACAACTTTTCTTCTGAATAGGTCTTTTCTGAGAAGTTATGAACGCAGGTCCCTTGCTGAGAATTGAAGGATAACAGGTCCCTTATGAAGAATGAATGATAACAGGTCCCTTGCTGAGAATTGAATAATAACAGGTCCCTTCGGAAGAATGAATGATATAGGTCCCTTTTGAGATATGTTCTGGTAATCTTGCTGAAAATGAAGACAAACCTTTTCTGCTGAAGATAGGAAATAGGAAAGCATGAACAAGTTTAGGCTTCCTTCTCCCCCACTGATGGTTTGACTTGTCCTCAAGTCAAGATCCTTTGCTCTTAAGATTTAAGATGACTTTTCCTTTTTGATTCTTGTAATCAAAATTAAAAAAACTAAGAATTCTTGCAAGCCAATTTCTTGGTTTTCTCACATGAATTCGTGTTTAGACTATGCCTTATCTGGTTTTCATAGATAAACATTATTATTGTTTTTTTTCTTGTGAAATCAAATCAAATTAAGGTTTGGATATTACCGCTGACTGCTGTAGTAGCTGTATCTCCTTTTCCTGTGAAACAATTCTCATAAAATCTTCTCTGTCAAGAGGCTTATGGTATATTCGAAGCCTGTGTCCATTGACAAGATATGTTTGTCCTTCTTGGTCTATTGAAGTTACTTTGACTGATCCATTCTCGAATATTTCAAGGATTTCATAAGGCCCCATCCAGTGAGTAGTGAATTTAGCCTTATGATCCTTGAATTTGGAATCGAAGAGCAATGCCCAGTGGCCAATTTGAAATTCCTTCTTCTTAATTATCTTGTCATGCCATTGTCTTCTTTGCTGCTGAACCATTGTTGTCCTTTGCACGGCCTCTTGTCTCATTTCATCACCCTGGTTTAACCGCATGATCCTTTCTTGCTGAGCTTCTGAAAGGTCCATCCCTAGATCTGCTACCAATTTATATGTATGTATTTGGAATTCTATTGGCAGCATGACCTCTTTACCATGGACTAGTTGGTAGGGTGAGAATCCTGTTTTATTTTTCCAAGTAATCCTATATGCCCAAAGTGCTTCATTGAGCTTGTTCGCCCAATTCTTCCTATTTGTGGCCACTGTTTTTGTCATGATGCCTTCTAATGTTTTGTTTGTAGACTCTACTTGGCCGTTGGCCTGTGGATGATAGGGCATGCTTCTTCTATGCTTGATTTGGTACTTCTCTGTTATTTCTTGAACCAGTCTTGATGTGAATTGAGTTCCTTGGTCTGTGACTATCTCTCTAGGCACTCCATATCTAACAAAAATTTCTTCAAATAGGAAATTGACCACTGTTTGTTCAGTTGCCCTTACAAGTGCCTTTGCTTTAGCCCATTTAGTGACATAGTCGGTACACACAAGAATGTACTTCTTACCTTTGGATGGTGGATTGATGGGACCGATAAAATCAAGAGCCCATTTTTCAAATGGCTCTAGATGCACTTGCGGTTGGAGTGGCATTTCATTAGAGGTAGTTGGTCGTCCCATGCGTTGGTAGCTGTCACAACT
The DNA here is from genome assembly GCA_031772625.1 of Pinus tabuliformis. NCBI lineage: Eukaryota > Viridiplantae > Streptophyta > Pinopsida > Pinales > Pinaceae > Pinus > Pinus tabuliformis. The sequence goes on from CM062807.1 coordinate 1,294,743,150, forward strand.
TCTTACATACTTCTTTGTGTCTTTAAAAATTGATGGCCAATAATAGCCGAGGCTAAGAATTTTTTGCACTGTCCTCTTTCCTGCAAAATGGCCACCACAAGGTTGATCATGGCAAGAGGTTAGTACATCAATTATTTCATCCTCTCTAATGCATCTCCTAATAATCATGTCATAACCAGTGCAAAATAAATTGCCATTAATCCATGAGTATCTTGCGCTTTGTTTGATCAACCTTTTATTTTCCTTTGAGTTGAATGATGGTGGTACTTTTCCTGTGGACAAGTAGTTAGCTAAATCAGCATACCATGGTGTTGAAACTGAAATTGAAAACAAATGTTCATCAGGAAATGAATCTTCAACTTGGATAGCTTCACCTGGATTTTGAAGTCTAGAAAAGTAGTCTTCTACCTGGTTTTCTTTCCCAGGTCTATCTAGTATGGTGATATTGAATTCCTACAATAAGAGCAACCACCTGGTGATCCTGCCATTAGTAATAGGTTTGTTCATTAAATATCGAATGGCAGAGTGATCAATGTGAACTAGGACTTCATATTCAGTTATGTAGTGGTGAAATTTGTTCATTTTTTCCGAAGAAAAAAGCGAAACTTTTTATTAAGCAAATAAAAAGTTACATTCTGTAAAAACTTTGAGCAGACCTGATGGCTCACATGATTGCTGTTTTGATCTTCTGTAAGTAAACAAACAAAAATCTCAGTCCTTTTTTTGACTGATTGTGGATGATAAAATATGTCCTGAAACTGCTGAAAAGAAACTGTCTAGACTTCCTCCCTTCAGGAGGCTTAAGTACAATTTATACGATGCATACTTTGGGGTCTCCTTCAGAGAAGGAAAACAACCCCTTACATGACTGTAAATAAACCTTTAAACAGCTGAAATGTACAAAAAGTTTTTGAGTTTTCTGTTTTGAAGTGCTCAAGAAATATTTACAAATATATAAAGAAAACTGTAACAGATATTCATTGTGCCCATGAAACTGCAAACAAAAAGAAAAGACGAGCCGCGTTCACTGTGGAGGAGCAAAAGGGGGCTGATGTGAAGTGGATGACTGCCCCTGACTGAGTTCTACTATTGACCAGCTGCCCATATCTTGCTGTAAACCAGCCTTAGAAAGCTGATCTGCTTCCTCGTTTTTGTCCCTGTAAATATGGCAGATGGTAAAGCTGTTAAAAGATGACTTTAAAAACAATATTTCTTCTAAAAGAGTCTTCAGAATCTGGTTTTGACATGATGCATTCCCATTAACCCATTTTATGACATTCAGAGAGTCTCCGAAGATTTGAATTGTGAAGATGTTTCTTTGAAGTAACCAGCAAAGGAGAAGGCGCAAGGCAGACAGCTCAGCATAATTATTTGTACCAGGTCCTAGCCCTACAGAAGCTTTTAGGGAGTGATCAGGATTCAAATGAATGCACAGTCCTGCTCCAGCCTTGTTATTCTGGGATGCTCCGTCAAAATAAGCCCATGGAATGCCCTCCTGGATAGTAACAGGCTTGTGATGGTTTTGAGGATTTTTAGCTTCAGGGATCGGGATGGCAGAGTAAATGGCTGCACAATTAATGGCTATGGCGGATGTGGGAGTGTCCTTGTCTTGAAACAAGCTTTTGTTTCTCGCTAGCCATACGCCCCAAAAAAATATAAGAGGTAGATTTCTCATGTTTCCCTCCGGATAGTTCTGCCACCATTTCCTCCAAGCTTCTTCCAAAGGATCTAACCCCCACTGTGCCTTTACATTGAGCAAGCAGGTTAACTCCTCCCATATCTTTAAAGAGACTGCACAAGATGTAAAGAGATGGCTTATTGATTCCTCTTCTAATTTGCATAATGGGCACCTCCCTGGCCCAACTAAGTATCTGGCTTGTAAAATGTCCCAAGTTGGGACTTTTCTTTTCTATAATTGTGTAATTAAATTCTGCAGGGGTCAAATTCTTGCTAATAAAATAGATGGCATATGTTGAACCATCTTCTTTTTTGCCTAATGAAGCCCCCACTGTAGTGTCAGATGCATCAGTTGAGATATGAAAAGGTAGTGTCCAATTAGGTCCTCACAAAACTGGAGCAGTGGATAATTTTTCTTTGAGCTTATCAAAAGCAGTTTGACACTTACCATTCCAATCAAAAGTTACATACTTGGCAAGAAGATTAAACAAAGGCAAAGCTATCTTACTAAAGTTTGCAATAAATCGCCTATAATAGCTTGCATAACCAAGAAAACTTCTTACATCTTTTTGGTTTGTTGGAATTGGCAATTCAACAATGATTTGTATTTTGGTTTGATCTACTTCAATTCCTTTGGACAAGATGTGATGCCCTAAGACTATTCCTTCATTCACCATCATATAACATTTTTCGTTGCTTAAGGAAAAGTTTGTTTCTATACATCGTTGTAAATTTTTTTCAAGATTTTGGAAAGAGTGGTCAAAGGAATCAACATATACTGAAAAATCATCCATATATACCTCAACACATTCATGGACCAGATCTACAAAAATAGCTAATACTGCTCTCTGAAATGTTGCTGGAGCATTACACAGGCCAAATGGTAACACATTGTAAGCATATGTTCCCCAAGGATAGGTAAATGTTGTTTTATCTTGGTCTCCTGAGGCTATGCTAATCTGGTTGTACCCGCTAAAGCCATCTAAGAAGGAAAATGACTTTTTCCCAGCTAAAGTATCCAATACTTGGTCAATAAATGGCAATGGGAAATAGTCTTTAAGGGTGGCTTTATTTAGCTCTCTGTAGTCAACACAAACTCGCCATTTACCATTTTTCTTGGGTACTATTACTAGTGGCGATACCCATTGGCTGTCAGAAATGGGATATATGAATTTTACTTTTAACAACTTTTGCAATTCATCTCTGACAATTTCTTTGAGCATAGGGTTCATTCTCCTTTGTGGCTGCCTTAGTGGCTGAATGCTAGTGTCCGTATAGATGTGGTGAGTGCAGGTTTCTGGGTGAATTCCTTGCATATCTGTGTAGTCCCAAGTGAATGCTTTTTGGTATTTGTTCAACAAATGAATCAGTTTTTGTTCTTGAGATGTCTCTAGAAATGCCCCAATGTTCAATGTTTTTCCGGGAGTGATTTCTATTGTTTTGCTTTGCATATTTGTAATGGAATTGATTGGAAAAATTTCATCAAATATTGCTTTCAATGAGTACATCATACATGTTTCTTGAAAACTTTGTGCCAACATATAATCTGCAGTAATGTATTGTTCATTTCTCAACTCTTCCGAAACCTCGGGCTGGGAAATAAACATTTCCACTAAATCTGCATTGTTGTTTTCCTCAATATCATACATTTGGTTTATGCTTAGCATAGAGTATATTTCTTCCTGATCATTGTACTTGTCATCAAGCCATAAGTTATGTGTTACAACTGGGGCTTGTGCTGATGGGTACAAGGTAAGTTGTTTTCGTTCTGTCCCTCTAGAAATGATCATATTACCGGATCTACATCCAATAAATGCATCAGCAGTTGCCAACCAGGGTCTACCTAGTATAATCGGATGTCCTCCTAAGTTTGATTTGGGCTGGAGTACCAAGAAATCGACTGGATACTCCCAAGAATCTAGTGAGACAATTATATCCTCTAGCACCCCCTCAGGAATGACTTTAGAACGATCAACTAATTCCAAAACAATTGGGGTTGTCTGTAATTTTGTTAGCTGCAAAGTTTTCATTGTGTCTAATGTCATAACGTTTATTGCAGCTCCTAAATCTATCAAAGTGTTTGGAATTGAAATTTTGTTGATTATGGCTGTGACTCTAGGTATGCCTGGGTCAACATATTTCTCCATTGAAATAATATTTGACATCAAACCTGCTAAATTACCTATGACATGTATTGTTTTTGGGTCAAATCTTTTCTTTGCAGGTTTCTTGAGACACAGTTCTTTAATGGCTTTGGTATAAATCGGAATATCCTTGATTGCCTGGAGTAATGGCATTTTGACATATACATTCCTCAATTCATCAAGAACATCAAATTGTGGCAATGGTGTGGGTGATCTTGGTTGAAGTAATTGTTCTGGAAATGGAGGTGGTTGGAGTGTTTTGATTTGTTGATTTTGTTCCAAATTGTTTTGTATTGGTTCAGTTTGTTTGCTACATTGTTGATTTTCTTCTTCCTCATTTTGTTTTTCTTGTTGTAACTGCGTTTGAGCAGGGGAAGGTTCTTTTTGCAATGTCCGACCTAACCTTAGTTCAATGTTTTGCAGTGGTAGAGTTGGGTATGAAGGTCCCTCATCTACACTATAAGTTGGTCTGTCTATTCGGTTGTTTGGGTTAGCTATGGGTTGAGCTGGTAACTGTGTGGGTCGAGGTGGTTGGTTGGATGGTAGTTGTAGCTGAGGTGGATTTATTTGTGGGGGAGCAGGTAATGCTTGTTGAGGATTTTGTTGTTGATAAGGTACTGGTTGCGGAGGGTATTGTTGTGGGTATGGCTGAGAATATTGTGATTGATAATGTTGGGAGTATGGTTGAGCAAATGATTGTTGATATGGCTGGGGTTGTTGTTGAGCAAATTGTTGAAGAAAATAATATCTCCTCCATCCTTGTTGTGGGTATGTTTGCTGCTGTGGGTTAAAACAATTTTTCCATGGCATGGGAACATTCCAAGAATTTTGAACAGGCATGTTATAATTTGCTGAATTTGGATTTTGATACATACCTGGAGGTCTTGGTTGCCATGGTCTTCTAGCTCCCATGAAATATATGTTTTCCATTTCTGCACTAGCTTCCAAATTGTAATTCTGCAAAATTTTCATCTTTGTATAGTCTTTAGTGTCATGGTTATCTGTACAAAACCCACAAATTTGCACGTTATCTAAGGGACATTCTTTCAAAGCATGTTTCTTCCTACATTTGGGACAGTATATAGATAATTCTAACTCTTGTTCATCTTGTCTTTTCTTTGTTTTCAAGGTATCTATTTGGTTTCCCAAAGTACTCATAAGGTCTGTTTTGAAGTCCTCAAATAAGTTGCCTAGTTCAGCTCTAGTTATATTTCCTGTAGCAGATTTTGTGATCTTTGATGTCATTGCTCTTTTCCCACTTCTTGTCCTACTCCTAGAGTACTTTTGGCATAATTCGGAAATTTCCTCAAAAGGTAAGTTGGAAATGTCCCCTTTACCCGTGAGATTAAGATCATCTAAATACTCATCCCGAATGCCTTTAAGAAAGATTGTTCAAATAAGCTCAATTGACATAGTCCTATGTTTTGACTTTTGTAGATTGTATGAGAATCTTTCTAAGTATTCCTCTAAGGTCTCGTCTTCTTGTTGAGTCATTGCAAAGATGTCATCTTTGGAATCTTTTGATCGACAATAAGGTTGATACTTTTTTAGAAAGAATTTTCTCATATCATCCCAACTAGTGACTGAATGTTCACCTAATCCCATAAACCACCTAAGTGCTGCTACTTTTAAGGTAGCAGGAAAAAGGCGAAGTCTATGAGCATCATCAGTATATCCATAGGTTCGGCATACTATGTCAAATTCGAATAAAAATGAGTCTGGATCTTCAGATGCCATCCCATAGAAGTTTGGCAGTACAAATGGTGGTATGTTTTTCATTTTAATTTCCTCATCCATTTGCTCTCCTCTATCTTGAATTGGAAATTTAAATGTGGATTCCTCTGTTTCTGGTGGATTTTGATTTCCTCCAAATAGAGTATCATTGTTTTGTTTTTCTTCATTCTCCCTTCTTCTTCTCCTTTCTTCCATTTGTCTCTCATATTCTCTCAGTTGTTCAGGTGTAGGTCCTCTGGATCCTCCTCCCTCTTCAGCCATCATAATTTGTGATTCTAAGGTTTCTGCCTCTTCTTCTTGTTTTAGTTCTTGAAGAAAAATTTGTTCAACACTAGGCTGTTGGATTTTTGTGCTACTCCCTTCAGATTTTGCTATTGTAGAAGTTTCAGGTAGATTTCTTCTCTTTGCTTCGTGGGCTATTAAAATTTGTCCTTCGATGAGCGTGAGTCTTTGGCCTAATTTTACTTTTTCCTCAAGTTTTGTTGCTGTAACCTTTCCTGTTGGAGTTGTGTATTCAATCCTTTCTAATGGCTCTACTCCTAATGGTGGATTAGTTGTTGGGGGGTTTCTTTTAAATTTGCCTTTTCGTCCTTAAACCTAGACATAAATAAGCATGACTGAAATTTAAATTTAATTCTATGTTTTTGTTGTTTTGTTGTTTTGTTTTTTTTTTCAAGTCTTTCCAGTTGCACCTCCCCGGCAATGGCACCAAAATGTTTGGTCCCAACTTACCAAGGCAAGTTAAGCTCTTAATTCTTTTATCAACCCAGGAAAGTACTCTTAGAGGTGCTTAACTAAAATATATAGATCTAGAAGGCTCTAAAATTCTAATGGCTACCTAATGGACGAAATTAACAATGCTTTCTACAAAAGATCCTTTATTATCCTTTTAAATAATTCAAACATTACTCCAAGAGATAAATCCTATGGAATTCTAGTTGCAGAATAACAAAATCAGAGTGTTGATGATTGATTGTAATCCTACATTCCCTTACAAGAATATTGCTTCAAAGAATTTTTACAATTACAACAATCCAAAGTAATTTCAATTTAAATCACACAGTGAATAAGATAAGCAGTGTTATAAACCAATATCAGTTAGATCTCTTACAAGAATCATTTACCAAACTGAAAATTGAATTTTAAAACTCCATTCTTAAATCACTTCAGAAATAAAACTAGAACTATCCTTCAAAATTAAAGCTAGCAAACAAATCTGGAAGTTGAATGTCAGCAGCGTCCAAATATCAATTCCAAGATCAAGATTAGTTGAATCCTCTTACAAGGCTCTCTCTTCACAACAAATTCAAGTTCTATTTAACTGATAATTCTACTAACATAACTTTAACTTTGAATATGAAATGATAAATTGCTAAATTCGAATTTGCAGCTAGTAAGAAAAATAGAATAAAGATAAAGTGTACCAACAAAGTGATGAGGGCCCTTCAACACTCCACAAGCACACTAGGAGATGATTCAGAAGAGTGTAGCTACTAAATATTGAGACATAAAATTGTTGAAGAAGTTTGTATTAAGTCTGGAATCAAAGATACACAAGCTATCTTCTCATATGTTCATAAAAACCATTCTAAAACATAGTTTTCCCATATGGGTTATTTATCGTGAATCCTCTAACAAAAGCAACTATTGTTTCTCCATCTAATACTAACAATATTCTATTAATTACATCCAAGGAGGTCAAATTTAGGTCCGTTCCTCCATTTATGCAAAAATTCTAAAACTAGAAAATATCTTGTGCACAAAAATCAGGAAAAAGTGATGAAGTGGCTGGGTTTGACCAGCTTTGACTGGACACTTGTTTTCTCCAAAACTGAAAGTGAATAGTTGTTTCACCATCCTTGTACATTGTACTTTATGCCCATAATCTTCGAATTTTCCCACCTGTGCTGCAACATGTCAAACAATAAAGCAATCACAGGTTGTTACAACTTCCTGTGATTTTTCTGAAAAGTGTCATTTAAATATAAAAATTTCAAATATTAATCCCAAGCTCAAAATAACGAAAATGACAACATATGACTTAGTTTCTAAGGATTATTGTTGAATAATAAAGGTTAAATGGCCAAGAATGATAGTTAAAAGATGAATTTGGAGTGGAATGGACAGTCAAATTTAGATACCAACAATAATCATAGTTCCCTTGATCGGATCTAGAAAATACCATGGGAAGAAAACCATCATACCCAAAGCCATGTTCTAAATCCACGCACAAAACCATAGGTAGGTCCGCCCACCTAATATAGGGTCCAAAAAAAGTTTGCCGGGGTGTTCCCCCGGACCCCGTGTAGGGGGGTTACTGCCCCCCTGCAAACCACTCGTCAAGGGGGGCTACTGCCCCTCCGCTGGGCCCGACACTATGAAGGGGAGGATGACCGCCCCCTAAACTTCATGCCTAGGGCTAGTCATGGAAACAATATAACACACACCCAACAAAGATGAAGTTCCAACGAATTTAGGCCTCGTTGGGGTAAGTTGGACTGCCAACTTCTTGGGGTCATAACATTGGCATATGATCTTCGTTTAACTATCATAATACCTCGTTTTGAAGATCTCAATGAGAAGGAAAAAAAGAATGCATGAAATAAAATTTGGCACTTTTCTAGTCTCTCCATTTTCCTAGAAAACGTCTTTTGGGACCTTAAAATGGTTCCAGAAGTTTAGGACATGAAAAACTGCCAAAAATAGAAAGTTGTGCTATAAGGAAAATGAAAGGAAACAATGTTGGGGGTCCAAGTGGAATAGGGAGATGTCCACCAATATGCACTTGGATAAGTCCTCCCCCCTTAGGAAGCAATGGTACCCATTGCGTTAAGTGCCTCCATGAGATTGGGAAACTTTTGTTAGATTTGATCCCTGGCGAGCCACTTGCCTTGGTGCAGGAGTTGATTGAATTTGACAACCCGATATTGTTTGATCCTCTATTAGCGAGTGTTCTTAATCTGTGTGTTCAGGATCCGATCAAATGTGGCTTGTTCAATGCAATCTGGGTTGAGCTCTATTGGTGTCAACTGCTCAGCAATGTCTAATGTGTCCAACAATGGTGGATAGTATGGTCAAAGGTGGTCCATGTTAAACATTAGGTGCAAGCCAAAAAATGGGGGAATGTTGAGCTTGAAATAATAGTCACCCATAGCCATGGTGATGGTGTAAGTCCCATATTGGAGTGGTCGAAGCTTCTGATGGGATCGATTAAGGTGTTGCTTCTACAAATGTAGCCAAACTTTGTCTCCCACTTAAAACTTATGTGGCACCCGATGTTGATCATGACGTTGTTTGTACTTGGCATTGGATTTATCCAGGATATCATGGACCTGCTGGCGGATGTGCTGGATGCGTTCAATAAATATGGTGGCTTTATCAGCTTCAGACTAAACATGTGCATATTTTTCCTGTGTAGTTGCAAGAGGCATTGTGACATCAATGGGACACAATGGTTGAAATCCCATGCCCACTTGAAAGGGGTTGTGGCCAATTGAGCTATGGAGAGATCTGTTATGGTTGTGTTGCACATAGGGAAGAATATCGTCTTCATGGATGTTTGGAATTTTACATGAATAGTATGTGCACTATCATCATGTTGAAAACCTTTGTCTGGCCATTAGTCTGTGAATGGAATATAGTCGACTTAGTGAGCTTAGTGTCCAATAACGAACAAAGGACTCACAAAAATGTGCTTAGGAACCTGCTATCCTGATTTGATATAATGGTTTGTGGGATCCCAAAATGAACCCACACTCGTTCTAAGAAGAGTTTGGTAGTGGCTTCTGTTGTGATACTCTTCTTGCAAGCCATTAATATAGCCATCTTAAAAAATCTATTGACAATTACAAACAAAATTCATTACCATGCTTGGTCGAAGGGAGTCCAGACATATAGTCTAGGGAGGTCGGTTAGGAGTAGGCAGAGGAGTGTATGTGCCTTGCTTCTTAATGGTTGGCTTGGCAATGACATAGGTAGTGAAAGATCTGATATATTTTCCAACATCTTTTCGGAGTTTTGGCCAATAAAAATAGTTATGCAATATTGTCACTATCTTTTCAACACTAAAGTGTCATGTGACCCTGTTGTAATGTGCCTCCCAAATCATCTTGGCACACTCGCTTGAAGGAACACAAAGATGTCCCAGATAACACAATAGTCCATCCTAAAGGTGGAAGTCTAGAATTGGCTTTCCATCTATTAGCATCTTATAGGTGGCAGTAAACTCTGAATCACTTTCATATAATTGTGGCCATCCATAGGTCTCGTGCCAGCAAGAGTTGAGAACTATACTTAGTGCCACAATCGGGGGTCAACTAAGGTAGTTTGCGACATAATTGGTGCTTCCCTTCTTTTAATTTATGCTTAGATGGGATCATTGCAGGTATGTGGACCATTTCTGATGGTGATCATTCTGCAACTTCCCCTGTTTCTATATAAATTGAAGTGGTCAGTGATATGTGTGGATGATTGTCTCCTTCCCCAAAATATAATTCTTCCATTGTTGGCAAGACTACATGATAGAGTACGTCTCCTTATCATAGGTAAGGTAACTATGAATATTATCAGAGAGTGTATCATTGTGATAGGCCATCAAGTTCCCTTGTTGAGTGAGAAATGCACCAATATCATATTCAGAGGCATTTGTCTCAATCTCAAATGGTTGTTGTAGGTTTGGCAAGGTGAGGATTGGTGCAGAGAAAAGGCAGTGTTTCAGTTCAATAAATTCCTTTTGTTGTGCCTCAGACCAAAAAACTTCTCTTTTTCTCCACCCTTGGTAACTTGACTCAAGGGCCAAGTAATATGAGAGAACCCCAACACGAATCTTCGGTAGAAATTAGCAAGGCCCAAGAAGTTGTGAAGCTCTATCATAGTCGTCAGGGCTGGCCAATCCCGAATGACTTGGATCTTAGCTGCATCCACATGAACACCTTGCTCGTCAATTATGTGGCCCAAATATTGGACCTGGTCTATGCCAAAAGAGCACTTCTTCAGGTTCGCACATAGCTTGTGATACTGTAGGGTTTGAAAGACTTGTCGAATATGTTGCAAGTGCTATGCCCAACTCTTGCTAAAGATGAGGATGTCATCCAAATATAAAACCACGAACGAGTTGGTGAAAGGATACAAGATGTCATCCATCAACCTCATAAAATTTGTAGGGGCATTCGTCAACCCGAAGAGCATGAATAACCACTCAAAAAGGCCCTCCTTGGATTTGAAGGCAACCTTCCATACATTTGTGGGCTCTATTATAACTTGGCAATATCTAGACTTCAAATAAATATTGTTGAATTACTTTCCCCCTTGAGCTAGTCAAGAAAGTCATAAATCCATGGGATCGGGTACCTGTTCTTGACAATGATTTTATTCAGTGCCTGATAATCAATCCAGAGTCTCCAGGTCCCATCCTTCTTCCGTAGGAGTACAATTAGGCTCCCACAAGGTGAGGAGTTGGTTGAATTTTCCCTTTTGTAGTATCTCCTCGATTTTCTACTTGATTTCCTCATTTTCAAAAGAGAGCAGTGGTATTTTGGCCCATTTGGTAGAGGAGATATGGGAGTTAGATCAATTGAGTGCTTGACTTGATAGTGCAAGGGTACCCTTGTGGGTGAGGAGAATATGTCCCTATATTCTTCCATGATCTTATAAAATTGCTTCTGCTCCACGGAGGGACCCTTTCCAAGGGCCATGGATGTGGCCACATATTCCCCTTACTTTGAGAATGAATAAAAAAGAAAAATAATTTTATCGGTATGGGAGATGATCTTACTGCATTTCTTAGCAAAGATAAAAGAGATGGTGGTAGGCGAGGCTACCTATGATATCCTGTATAATTTTCTACCTAAAGTAATAATAATAGTGTGAGGCGTAGACTCATATATAACATGACACTCCCACAAATATGGATGGCATAATAAAACATTAGAAACTTCAAGAGGAGAAATATCACCTAATACCTCATCTGTGAAGGACTTGATGTTGTAGGGAAGGCGACACTGCTGGCTAACATGGAGATCTTGTCCTTGGTGGAGCCACCCAATGGTATATGTTTGTGGGTGTGGTGTGGATGGTAGGCCCAACCAGTTAATGACCTGGATTGAGATGAGGTTCTTTTGGCTCCTATTATCGACAATGAAATCTAGTGGAGAACCCTTCACCCACATCAATGAGTGGAGGAGATGCTCCCCCTCCTCTGAATATTTTGGCTCAGTCTTCTAGAACTTGGTGGTGGAAACAGTGGCACTGGTTTCCATGTCAATAATCCGCTTCTCCTTGTCATTCCCCTTGTCAGGTTCTAGCTTGGAATCATAACAGGCATTGAAATCTGAAGCTTTTAGCTCAACCACCAATGATTTCTTCACACAACACTCATTTTTGTTGTGGGTTGGGCTCTTGTGGAACTCACACCACTTTCATGTGTCCTTCTTTGTCTTCTTGGTGCCATTATTTTCTTATGGCTTCGATGGGTTGTCTTCAGTTGTTCCACCTTGGTTCTATCCTTTCGTCTATAGTTTGGGGGTGCTCTTGCCTTGATTCAAATTCATAGATCCAAAGTCTCGCTTCTTTTATTTAAGCTTTTGTTCAATCTTGGCAACATATCGGTATGCTGAACCAAGAAAGGAGATGTCCATGAACTCCATTTATTCCTGAATTTATTTTTGCAGACAATCACAGTACTGAACACCAGATGTTGCTACAAGTATTTGATACCCAACTTTGTACGTAGAGTGTGAAATATTTTGTAATCTCATGCACGTCTTGGTCCCTTTGTTGTCATAGTGTGGCCCATTATATGTACTTGTATTCATAGCTCCCAACAGGGTAATATTATTCCTTAACGTCGTATTAGAAAGAGTTCTAAGAGGGAACAACTATAAAAAGATAGGGTTCCTCGACCAATTTCTCATAGTAAGTTTCCCACCAGTCCTTGACATGGGGGGTGGCCTTAAGCAGTGCAAAAGTAATATTTTCCCTATCGGAGAAACTATGGACCGAAAAATAACCTTCCAGTAGACTTAACCATTTATCTACAATATCTGCATCTATCTAACCTTCAAATATAGGGATATCGAAGTAAACTTGTACCTTGAAGGAGGCGACACCTCCGAAGTGATTGCTAGATGAAGATGCGTCGTTTATTGGCATCTTCTAAAGGATCTAGGAAAATTTTTCCATCATCTTGTTCCTTTGCCACTCAATGGATTCCTTGAGCAATAATTTGATAGGATCTCCTTCTCCCCTGCCTTTATTTTCTTCTACAATTGAAGATTTTTGTGTTGGTAGGGATAGTCTTGCAAGGGCTCAACCAGTTCAAGTCCCAACTCCTTATACCCCAACCTCATTGGGGACATGCCCAGAAAAATAGAGAAAGAGAAGACCACTCTGATACCACTAATCTGGATTTATGAAGGAACAAAATGAAATGAATATTTAAACAGAACACAAAGATACAGTGAAAGAACATAACTTCAATTAATTAATAACAAGTACTCAAAACTATTTACATGCAAAATGGAACAAACTAGCTCTGGCGATGGTGGATTATCTCTGAGAAGATATGTGATGGTTACGTGCCTTTTGAATTGTGTTACAATGATGCTTGGAGCCCTCTTAATCATAAAGAAGAAGTGTGAAACCCTAACCCTAGGATATGAAGTAGCAACAATTTTGGGTCCCGTTGGGGTAAGTTAGACGACCAAATTCCCAGGGTCGTAACTTTGGCATATGATCTCCATTTGACTATCATAATACCTAATTTTGAAGATCCCCACGAGAATGTGAAAAAATAACATTTGGAATTGATTCTGACACTTTTTAACCATGAAGCATGAAGCATTTATACCAAAAATAACGAAAAAAACTTTGAATTGCACCAACCTTAATCATGATCAGAAGAAATTTTAGTGGGAGATTGGCCATGATCAACTAGAGGATATGAAAGGTCCCCCAAGGCTGAATCACTAACTAGAAAACCTTTGGCACAAGCCAAATGGGTATCCAAGCTATCAAAATAGTATTGAAGGTTGTGGAGCACCCTTTTCACATCTTCAAGGGAATAAAATAGATTATAATTCTATTGGGGGCCCCGAAATCGGGTCGACAACAAGGGGGATACCCACCCGGTCGGGAACCTGGTTGGCGGCTCCGTATCCGTTTGGTATAGCGGGTCCTCTGGGGATGACGGGACCAGCTTCCCGTTCTAAGGGGTGTGTGTGTAGAAATAATGATGTATGTGTGTGGGGAATGAAAATAGGAAATCTCTAGCTATTCTTTAACTAATCTAGTTCTGAATTCTGAAATGATTCTATATTACTTTAATCTAATAAAGACAATACTTCTAATCTACACTAACCCGGGGCAGAATTTTTCCATTATGCAATCTAGAAAGATTTCTCAGAATAACTGGTAATGAAGATTATTCAGCTATTATGAAAATATAAATCAATAAAGATGAACCTTCTTGCATAAAAAGTTAAGCAAGACGATTGTGAACAGCATATTGCATAATCAGCTATTTATGTATCAAGCATAAATCAACGACTCCACCGTACAAAAGTGCCAAATGGTAGTCCACTCATTCATACAGTAACATATAAATAACATCAACTGTATATTACTCAAAGGATGCAAGTAAAAACTAGTCAAGAGATAAAAGTACCATTTATGACTGATTTAAACCTACAGACTCTAAGCAATAATGATCTATCTCTACTTGCTTCTAATGCCTACTAAGAGTACAGAAGTGCAACATCAGTAGCAGGTATTAAAATGCAAACATAAATAAATCTCGATCCGTCCATTCATCAAAAACCCCCTCCGAGGGTGCAGAAGTGCATGTTCTGAGGACAAGTTTTTTGACAAAATTACGGACCCTTCTCCAATGCAACGAGAAGGGTTAAAATACTACTAACTAATCAATCTTAATTACATGAAATTAGGGAATCGGCTTCAAATGACCGCCCTTTTACTAAAAGCAACTTTATTTCTAAACTTAAAATCTAATTTCTGACCGTTTCTGTATATCTCTTTAGTGCTGTCAACAGTGCAACGTTTTCCTGGGAAGAGTCGGCTGGCCGCTTTCTTCTTTCGCTCGGGAGATAAAAGTGGAAATAACAGGAGCTGGCACTTCCTCCCGGCAGACCAGAAGATATTTTCGAAAACCTTTCTCTAGCTGGGTGTATTCGCCGCGTGTATACTTAGCATAACCCAGGTTCTTCTCGAACTGATTTTGCTGTTGCTGTTTTCGGTTTCCGGTCGTGCGAATGATTGAGTGGGTTAGGAGTCGTGCTGTATGGACATCTCCCTGTTTTTAGAATTGTTTCCGTTCTTTGTTCCAGGTTTTCCTGAAGCGTCTTCCTTCTCATGCGCTTCTTTCTCTGCTTTACCAAGTCTGAGCTTCAGGATATTTCCTGAACATGCCGCTTTTGTGCGCCTTTGACTCTAAGTCCTCGATGGTCTAATTTCATCAGTGCCGGTTGGCTGATAGTCTGGAATCCGCGGTTCTGCTGCATGCGGCATCCATTTGCGGCGGCATTCTCTCTTTGCTATCTGATTGGCGCTTTCCTCTTTCCTTCAAATGTTTCCTGCATATAAACTTATATTAGTTGCGTGTCTTGCAGTCTACGCAAAGAAGAAGGGAAATGAAAAGACTTGACGTGAAAGTATTAATCTCTAATAAATGCATAACCCTGACATTCATCATGACTTGACTCTTCGATAAATGTAATGCAATCATTCCTAGATACTCAAGCATGTGGTCATTAAATTCCTTCAAGGCGCGCACTTAATCCTGGGTTTATCGTGTGATAAGTCTTTTCAGATCGCAGATCGCTGCCATCGCAGATCGCAGATATCGCAGATCGCAGATATCGCAAATCTCGTTTAATGGTTACGCCGCATAGCGCGATGCTTGCGATTTGCGATATCGCATATCGGCGATCGGCATTTCTCGAAGGTCTTCTTTTAAAGGGGCACGGGTGATGTATGCGACGCGATGAACTTCACATCGCTCCGTCGCAGTTTTGCTTTTCGCGCTCGAGCAATGCTTCGGCCTTTCTTTGCGATGCGATTTAAGCCTTAGGGAGAGAAATACAAAAACTTTAGAAAAATATTTTTTGGGATTTTTATTGAGGGTCCCCTCTTTGCTTGACGTTATTGCTAATGTCAAGTGAAAGAAGGGGGGTTGTTGGTGACCACAACAAATTCGTAGATTGCTTATCCTAGAATACAAAACAAAGTAAAGTAGCCAATTGTTGATGTGAGGCCAGTGAGTTGAGGAAATGAAGTCATTTTTTTCCAAGATTTGTCAAGGTTTGGAACCCATTTGAATTCCTACCCCATCACCTCATAATTTGTGTGATAAGGGTGATTGTCAACCTCGTTACTTTCCAATAACAAAATCTCTTTTCAAACTTCCAGAGGCACTACATCGAAGAGAGTGGCTACAAAGTCATAAGAGAAGGGATGAAACCTCTTTCTACCAATGTTCCCTCCTCTACCCCTCTTGGAGCTCATCCTATACCAAGGAGGCATGAGAGTAACTGATAACAAAGACCGAGAACAAGCAAAACAAGAATCCCACCCACCAAAATATGAGAAGAACAAGAATATATATCCTAGAAAATCAAACCTTAAAACTAATAGGTCATCACCATAAGACCAAATAATAAAGAAAAAATCTTGCAGTTGAAAAAACACACTGGCTCGGGGACATAACGGAGACACTCATGCAAGACGTAATCACTGCAAATCCTTGACCCAATATAATGAGACTATAACAATATTCATAATTCTTTTTACTTACTAGACAAATAGTAAGTGATTAAAAAAAACCAATGATATTAACCATAATTGATACCCAGAAATTACTCTCACAACCACCGTTGTAGTGTAAACATCAGTAAACACAAGACAAAGAAGACACAATAGGTCCCTATAATATTAGTGATTCCCCCATTACTATTGTCATTGTAGCCCTTATTGTTATTGTTGTGCCCCTATTGTCCCCATATTATTATTATTATTATGTCCCATAGAAGCGCATTATTGTTATTGTTGTACCCTTATATTACTATTGTTATGTTGGCTTTGATTATATTGTGACCCCTTAGACTCCTATATATAGAAAGGAGGTTTTGTCATTTGTATCATCCAAGAAATTTTCATTTTTGTAATGTAAAGTAGGTTTCCTCCTCGAAGAGGCTAATTTTGAAGGTTTTGATCTATCTTTTCTTCTATTTTGTGAGTTGGTTGCATAACATTTGGCATCAGAGCTTTGGATTCTAGGGTTTCACTGCTCCAAATAGGTCATCGTGGAATTTCCGCAATGATTTTCTTTTTGTGATGTTTCAGAAGCTAAAACAAAAACCCATTTGAGCTGAAAGCTTGCTAAACCTCGGGTCCGAATTTTAGACCTTGTCTCACTATATTGTCGGAGATATGATCCAAGGAAGTTAGGGTTTTTGCAAGCTCCCGAATTATATCTTAAACAGGTGACCCGAGGAAAATCGTCATAATGTTCTTTCTAAGCATCAGATTGAAATTTAGAAAAAAGTTACAGAAATAGGATGGCATGTAGTTTTCTGTGTATTGGTTTCAGGTCGAGGTCGAAATAGTCACACGTGGAAATTCGTACAAGTTCGCTCTACTGAACGAGTCTATAATCAGGTCATTGAGGGATATTTGGCATAACTCTTCCTTGGAGAATCCAATATTGATCAGACTTGCGGAGTTGGAAAGAGGACTCAGAGGGCTACTACAGGACAAAATTTCATATCTTTAAGATCCGAAATTACAGAGATACAATAGATTCAATATCGAGCTCCTATAAAGTGAAAAAAGGTGTGTAGTTGTTTTAAAATTTTGCGTAAGTTTGGTTTGAAAAATTAGTTTGAAGGAATTCAAAGGGCATAGTGAAGTATTATTATCATTAATTTATGCCATGAAGAAAGAAAATGGAAACACCTAGTAAGAAACGTAAAATCTCTAGCATCACTCATGAAGAAGAGGAAGAAATGCAACATGATATATCAAAATTACGAGACCAAGTGCAACAAAATTCACTCTCACAAAAAGTAATGGAAGCTAAGATAGATGGTATAGAAGAAAAACTTAAGGGAAACATGGAAGATTTGAAGACAAGCGTGGAAGTTAAGATTGATGGTATAGAAGAAAAACTTAAAGGCAACATGGAAGATTTGAATACAGATTTGACAAATTTGCTACAAGAAATGCTCAAAAATGGCGAAATGGTAGTAAAGGAAACTCATGAGGAGAACAAATGAAATGTTAATCATGATTTCATAGACTCTAATAGTGGATTGAAGACCCACCATGTTCCAAATATTGATATGAGGAAGTTTGATGGCAAGGATCCCGTAACATGGATACTACAGATGGAGCAATATTTCGATCTCCATAATGTGAAAAACACACAAAAGGTACACATTGCAACTTTATATTTGGAACAAATCAGTTTGTATGGTATCGATGGATTTTCTCTCGTAAACAAATTGTCACTTGAGAAATTTTTACAGAAGAAATGATATCACACTATGAGGATACAAAAAGCGACACTTTTTTTAGCCAATTGATAAATCTCAAACAAAAGGGTTCAATGATGGAGCACAATGAGGACTTCCAAAAATTGAATATAAGGGTAAAAGATATTCTAGAGGAGCATAGGATTGATGTGTTCATAAGGAATTTAAAGGATAACATCCAACATGAGGTTCGCCTTTGGGAACCTAATTCATTGGAGAAAGCATTCAGGTTGGCAAGAAAAATGGAAAACAAAATTATGGCCACAAGGAAGCCTACCACTCACAACTATAAAGATGGAAGTGTTGTTGCCCCTAGCCTTCCACAACCTACAAGGTTGATACCACAACAATTGGAAGAAAAAGAGAAAAAGGGCTTCGTTATAGTTGTGATAGAAAATACACTAAAGGTCATAAGTGTGCTGAGAAGAAATTATTTACATAGATTGTGAAGACGAGGAAGAAAAGGAACAAGAAACATCAAAAGAAGAGGATATACACCAGGAACAAACCCTAGAAAAAGAAGAAATGAATCCGACCATATCTTATAATGCATTGACCAGAATTACTACTCCTAAAACTATCATGATAGAAGGACATATCAAGAAGAAAAAGGTAATAGTGTTGATTGATTGAGGAAGTACCCATAATTTTATTCATTGTAAGATAACCAAAGAATTGAATTGCTTCCTATATCCAGCACCAGAGTGTCAAGTGATGGTTGCAAGTGGAGGAACCATAAATTGCTCTGGAAAGTGCCATAATATCAAGCTATCCATGGGAAAATATGTATTAAATAGCCCAATGCTTTCCATTCCAATGGGTGGTGTTGATGTTGTACTAGGAGTCCAATGGCTACAATCCTTGGGTACAATAGCTTTTAATTTTCAAGAGCTTTTCATGAAATTTTTTCCGGAAGGAAAGGAAGTTGGATTAAGAGGTATCACAGGGAAACCAGGAAAGATAATCGGCTCTAATATAAAGACAAAGCTTCTAAAGAAAGAACAATGAGGTGTAATTGCACAATTATGTTCGCTAGAGGTTCCCACATCGAAATCATCTATTTCTTCAGATCTCCAAAAAGTCTTGGACAATTATTCCAAGGTATTTGAGACTCCCAAAGGCCTCCCACCTATTCGTGATCATGATCATGCTATTCATTTGATTCTGGGAAGTGCTCCTCCAAACATCAGGCCTTAAAGATATTCCTATGCCCAAAAGAGTGGAATTCAACGTATGGTTTCAAAAATGCTAGAGACTGGTTTAATTCAACCTAGTCAAAGTTCTTTCTCTACTACAGTAGTATTGGTGCACAAGAATGATGAGTCATGGCGCATGTGTCCAAATTATAGGGAGCTCAACAAGCTCACTATTAAAGATAAATTTCCCATTCCTGTCATTGATGAATTATTGGATGAATTGCATGGATCAATTTACTTCACCAAGTTGGATCTTCGTTCAGGATATCATCAAATTAGAATGAAGATCGAAGACATTCCAAAAACATCATTTAGAGCTCATGAGGGTCATTATGAATTTTTGGTCATGCCTTTTGGCCTTACCAATGCAGATTCTACATTTCAAGGTTTGGTAAATTCCATTTTTAAATCCTTCCTCATAAAATTTGTGTTAGTATTTTTTTATGATATACTAATCTACAACAAGTCTTGGAAGGATCATGTTCAACATGTTGACAGGGTGCTCAAACTATTGGAGGACAAACAATTATATGCAAAAAGCTCCAAATGTTTCTTTGGAGTACAAGAGGTCAAATATCTGGGTCATATTGTATCTCATGAAGGTGTGAAGGTAGACCCTAGAAAAATTGAAGCCATTAAGGAATGGAAAATCCCCACTTCCATAAAGCATCTGCGAGGATTTCTCGGGTTGACAGGGTATTATTGGAATTTTGCTAAGAATTATGGGCGAATAGCAGCACCTCTAACAACATTATTGAAGAAAGATGCATTTTCATGGAATCTAGAAGCAACGAAGGCCTTTGAACATCTTAAAGAGGCAACGTGCCAAGCACTGGTCTTAGCTACGCTGAACTTTACAAAAACCTTTATTGTGGAATGTGATGCCTCAGGAAATGGAATTTTTGTTGTTTTAATGCAAGAAGAAAGACCCATTTCTTTCGAAAGTCGTCCAATCAAAGGAAAGTATTTACACAAAGCTATTTATGAGAAGGAAATGTTGGCAATATTACATGCACTTAAGAAATGGCGACCCTACCTAATGGGAAGACACTTCAAGGTAAAAACAGATCATGATAGCCTTAAATACTATTTAGAACAAATATTATCTTTAGAAGAGCAACGAAATGGGTCACAAATATGTTGGGCTATGACTTTGAAATCATCTACAAAAGAGGGAAGCAAAATGTTGTGGCAGATGCACTCTCAAGAAAGGATGAGGATGTGGAAGCATTACTTTGCACCATTTCTATTATCCAACCAGATTGGATTAAAAAAGCAAGGGATGAATGGAAGGATGACAAAGAAGTGTGGGCACTCATTCAAAAGATACAACAAGATCCTAGTGCATCTGATACATTTAGTTGGAAAAATGATTCGTTATGGTAGAAAGATCGCTTATACCTATGTAAGAATTCCAAACTAAAACAAAATATTCTTATGGAATTGCACACCTCTCCCTTAGGAGGGCACTCAGGATTTTCAAAAACTTACCACAGGGTTAAGAAGGAATTTTTTTGGGATGGCCTTAAATCGGATATTCAAAAGTTTGGGGCAGAATGTTTGGTTTTCCAACAAAATAAAGTTGAAACAGTTAAGACCCCAAGTATATTACAACCTTTATCCATTCCAAGCCAGCATTGTGAGGAGGTTTCAATGGATTTTATCATAGGCTTACACAAGTCTGAACGAAAGAGTGTCATCATGGTGGTAGTTGATAGACTTACCAAGAATGCACACTTTTGTACATTATTGCATCCATTTAAAGCCAATACAGTTTCTACTACATTTATGGAAACAATTCAAAAGCTACATGGAAACCCAAAGATTATTGTAAGCAACAAAGATCCCATTTCATTGGAAATTTTTGTACAGAATTATTTTCATGTCTTGGTACTCAATTAACTCATAACTCATCTTATCATTCTCATTCTGATGGGAAAACTGAGATAGTAAGCAAATGTTTAGAAGGATATCTTCATTGCTTTGTATTTGTGTTGACGGTGTTGGACTCGCCAACATTCAGGGGATCACCCCGGTATGAAGTCCCAACTAGACCTCACACTGTTTGGTGTGGGAGTCCCATCCGGTATGATGGCTTGATTTCCATTATCTTAAGGATTTGCCTCAACTCTTTCTTGTTAGCACAAGAGAGTGGTCTACTTTGCCTTCGAGAAGTGAGTCCAGTGTATTTGTGTCAATGGTTCTTTCACTGTAAAGGGAGAGAGGGTGAAAGTGAGTCTCAACTTGGATGGGATGCGGTCCCAACTTAGCTAGGAACACACAGCACAACATGACATGCACAAATTTTGGAGGAGCATTATGTACAGATGCAGAAATCACAACATAAAAGGTAGGATAACATGTACAACACTCAACGGATTAGTCAAAATGAGTGCAACAGTTGTTACAACAAGCTTCATGTGAAAGGTTTGTTTGATGTCCGAGAGAGTAGTCTACACGGGCGAGACAATGTTAATAGCATATACAACACATTTCCATTAATAGATTATGCATTACATCAAGTGAAATAGTTAAGATGTAGAACATAGGTTAAAGCAACATGCATTACAAGTGTTAAAGATTAGTCTTACAACAGATACAATACATGTGTGAAAACGTGCTGGCCTATTAGCAGGCTTTTGAATTAAGAAACAATTCTAAGACACATTGTTACACCATACATCACTAACCCCAAGTGTGGGGTGTTGGAGCCACAACTTACTCCTCAAAACAAAGATTACAGACTCTCTAGGCTATGTGGGAGGAGATGAGGTGAACATTCCTTTCCATGTACAAACGAGGGGATATTTATAGCCAAGGGTGAAAATGACCCTTATGGTTGTTCGACTACCCTCATGACCGTTTGACTTCCATGACTTTTCGACTTACATGACTCTTTGTTCAACAAGTGGGTCTCTTGGACTTCCATGTTACATCCCATTGATTGACAACATAGCCCATAGTACAGATGTGGGTGACATGACTCATGACATGACTGGACATGATAGTGTTGGTACATTTGTGCTGTTGCTGAAGTGCATGTCAAGCTTCAGTGCTGCTGGGTGATGGGTGTCTTCATGGTGTATCATAGCTTCACCTCCACATTGCGAAGTGTGTGGAGTCTTTGATGGTACTTGGTTCGCTTGATGAAGATTTAGCATGTTGTTCCTTACTTGCATGTTGGAAGGCTTGACAGGCTCATCCGTTTGTGAAGGTGCATGTTCGTCCGTTCGTCTATTTCACATGCATCGTTTGTTCGTACATTGGTGAACCTGTCCTTTTGCATGTGCTCCCTTCGTTCATCCCATTCGTCATCTTTCCATGTTCGTTGGTGTACCTGTACTTGCAGTCACTCATGAAGAGACAACATCAAGTCCAAAACCTCCTAGTCTACCATGACACATGATCATTTCGGATGCAGGTGACTGGGAGAGGTAGCAAGGTTGCGAAGCAGGATGATGGCTTCAGGCACTGCTGATGAAAACTGCGCAAGTGTCACTAAGTAATGGAGACGGGCAATCTTAGTTGGTAGTGACTGTCTGCAAGGTCTGGCTCCGCTAAGAGACAAAATTGCGTAAATTTTGGGAGGGACAGTCTGGGCTGCAGGAAGGATTTGCGCAGTTTCTGGAATGAGCGGGCAGCAGGGGCTGGAAGGTCAAAATTGCGCAATTTTATGGAGGAACAGGCTGGGCTGTGAGGAGGATCAACAGGTAGGGATTGCACAGTTTTTTTAGGGAACTGCCAGGGAGACTGGCAGCCAAAACTGCGCAATTCCTAGAGGGAAGTGGCAGCTGGATGTTGGGGTCATTGGCAGCCAAAACTGCACAATTCCTAGAGGAAACTTCTAGTTAGTTTCTAGGGTCACTAGCAGCCAAAACTGTGCAATTTCCAGAGGGAACTGCCAGTTGGCTACTGGAGTCATTGGCAGTAGAAACTACGCAATTCATGGAGGAAACTGGCAGTCTGCTGCTAGGGGCTGCTGGAAAGGGAAACTGCACTGAGGCCGGGAGGCCGGCCTGCTGATCATATCTACGCAATTTCCTAACTGAGATGACTGATGGGTAGAGGAAGGCCTCCTCATGAACACTGCGCAATTTCTAAGATGAAAATTCGGTCGACTATTGGGATGACTAACTGGGAAAACTGCACAATTTTCTGAGGGAGACAAGGATAGGAACTTGGTGTTTGTCCGACCTGTCTGCAAAAATTCCTCAGTCAGCTGAATGAGTAAGGTCAGTGGCCTCTGCACAATTTTTTAGGGAGTCAGCCCCAGGGTGACTGCCATTTCTGACTGTCCGGGTGGTCAGCATGAGAGTTGATTGAATTGCTTGTGGGCAACGCAACTTGAAAAGACTAGCTTGGTGCTTCTGCACTGTTCTGGTTGATAGTCAACTGAGTCGATGGCGAGGTGATGGTTCGGTTGTCAGAGGGGAGTCCGGTCATCAAAACTTCAGCAAAAATGACTAAGTGTGTGAACTATCAAAAGATACATAACTGATCATACAAACACACACTCACATGACTCGACAACGAAACGACCCAAACCATCCAAACACACATGTTCAGCATGACTGACCGACAATGCAAGTGACAAGCACGACACTTGTGATTAACTGTTCATTGATGGAGACAATGCTTGCATGACATTGAATGTGAATCTGTGTGTGAATGCGACAAATTCTTTCATAGCGAACACAACAAGCACATATGAAGCGAAGACTTTGAGCATAACTAGAACATGGTCACAACCATGACTTAGACACCAACATGTAAAAACTTGAATGAAATGAACAAGCAAGGTGGATGCAAAGACTCACACGAGTTCACAGAGTGAACTTGAGTGTGTGCAATCATCAAGTGAAACACTTAAGGGAGGCTCTGAAATTGGTGTCGGCCAAAATATTGGAGGGTGGTTGTAGTCGCTACAACACTTGGCGACACATTGGTAGAACTCCAGCTTCTCTATTTCGGTTCATTGTTAGCATAGGGCCTTGGTATTTTGGGAGTATTGAATTGTTGTGTGGGTTGCTTCAGTTTCCCCAATTACCCAATAGACATACATGGTTCACCTTTTCCAACTTAGTCAAACACAATCAAAAGTTTAGCTTAGATTTCAGTGTTTCGAATCCGGGAAGGGTAGTTTAGGTCGCGAGTTGAAGATTTTCAGAGTATAAGTTTTCATCTCTAGTCTTGCTCCGCTGCTAGCAGGCCTAGACAGTACCTTGGTGGAGTCACGTGGGAACACACACATTGCTCCATTGCCAGCGAGCCTGGTCAGTACCCCGGTGGAGTTGCATGCTTCACCTCTCTGCACAAGAATCCTTTCTCTTCTTTTGCCTTTGTATTTTTCAAGAGGACTGTGCATAGGCACATATTTATTTTGGGGCAGAAGAGGGATCCCGACTTATTGAGAGTAGAAGATGTTGTTCCTTCAGAGAAGCACGTAAGACCTCTGACATAGGTTTTCTCATTTAGATTTTCCCCTTCTTCGTTTCTACTAGTTGGATGAGATTGAACAAATAGAGCAGAAGGCCGAGTACAAGCATGGGACTTCGCAATATGGACACAGGTTCACGGTTGGACCAAAACTTCCCTTGCAGATGGTTCGTATTTTCCGTTAAGACTTCATTGGCCGAAGGTTACAACCAAGCACAGAGAAGGTGGGCATAAGACTGACCAAGTGCTGCAGTGTCACGAATTTCCTCAAATTTCAGCCACATACTCTATTTAGAAGCCAGGACGTAGTAGTTGGCAACACTTATTTTCGGAAACAAAAACAGTAATATATCAAACAAACAAAATGAACGTGAGCAAAAATAGTAAGCAGAATCAAACAAAGCAAGAACAAAGATAATAATCAAAACAAATAAGATGAAAACAACAAGCAGCGAGCAGATTCTGTACATGGCATGGGCGCGGCCCGACCTATTGAAAATAATGCTTGAGATATTCTCCATTGACAGGAAGGTTGTCAATCCTCCCATCAAGTGATTGCAAATGATACGTATGTGGGCCAAGCTTCTCGTAGACTAGTGCAAGTCCACCAGGCTCCGCTACGTAACCTGGTGTCGTTCTAGAAGACCTTCAAGTGAAGACAACACCATTGTTTCAGGTAATGTGTGCAACATGGGCTTGGGTGATGGTATGAGGTAGTTGTTTTTATTCCGTGGAGGTTTCAAGTTTATGAAGTCAATGCATAAGAGGATTTTCCTGGATTTCTTATGTGTGAGATTTAAACTAGACAACCAAATATGATGACTGTTAGGATATTCCGACACATAGGATATAGTTAAGTTCAACTTGGTCTAGTTTAGAGTTAGGTATAGAGTTAGGTAAAGTGTGTTTCTTTACCGTTGTACATTTTGTAACTTACAATCCGACGGTCACGATATGTAGTGATCCGACGGTTCACTCTCACCTCGGTATTACCGACACTTGATCCGTGGCTTGACACCCGATTGGTCCATGAGTTCTATTTAAAGCGCATGGAGGGTCATTGTTCGGGTAATCCGTGCATGAGAGAAGCTTATGTAAATTTTCATTCTTTGATTAATAAATTGCCTGTAGTACCCACGTTGGGACAGGCCGTGGACTGTTTCCCTCCTTGCACTCTGAGGGTTTTAACCACGTCAAAAATACTGGTGTATTGATTTGAGATCTGGTTGTGAGCGGTGTCCTTTTGGTATTCTTTCTGAGGAACTTACCCTGTAAATTCCTACATGGTATCGGAGCTATTTGAGGGCCGCGTCCGTTGGTGATCCAAATCTGAAGCCGATAGAACTGCATGCGGCTGTTGTTTCCTAGATCTGCTGTTTCTGACTGCTTTCGGGCCGAGAGGACTGCTCTGTTGCGTTCGGAGCATCTGTTTCAGTGAGGAACCCCTTTCGTTTCACGCGAAAAGGTTTCCGGTAGCCCTAGCTGCGTCATTTTTCAGATCGGGAGGTATACAGTGTTTTTTGCAGTTTACTGTTATTTTCTCTCTGCTTATTTCGGTTTCGGTTTATTTAGCCTTTTTTTTTAACCGGATCTATACCTTTCATTTCTGCGTATGCTCTTTGCCCTGCGACTCTGTGCGATCTGGGCAAATCAGAAACAGAAAGGAAGGATTTTTCTCATGCGTATGCTCTTTTCCCTGCACCTTAGTGTGATCTCGGAAAATCAGAAACATTGAGAAAAATATTTAGTTTTTCGGCTAAAGCTAACTTTGAGATTTTTTTTTAAAATTTCTAGTTTTTTGGCTAAAGCTAACTTCGAGCCGCAAGGTTCGTTTTTCTTTGCATATTCGTGTTGGGTTTTGTGTTTTGTGTTTTGTAGGGAAAAAGAGCTTTCTCAAGGCAAGCACGCAAATCAAGGCCCCCCCCCCCCTCTCTATCTCTCTCTCTCTCTCTCTCTCTCTCTCTCAAATTTTTTGTATAGATCAATTGGTTCAAAGCTATTTTAAGAGAGTAGAGGTCTTGGGTTCAAGTCTCCATTTTGTGGGGGCGGATTTTTTCATTCCCGCACATTCGCGCACTTTGCCGGCAACGTCAACATTTTTTTTTCAAAAAGCCATAACTTCTTCATCCGGAAGCCTTTTTCAGAGCCGTTTTTTTTAAAACCGCCTATTTTTTCGAGATCTATCCATTGGAACACTTACTTTCAGCATCTTCAGCTTCAGTTTTTTTTAAAAATGGAAAGTCCATGCCAAGTCATTCTTGACAGCACTAACTACTTCCAATGGGTAGCCTACATGGAGATTTACTTAGAAGTAAAGGTCTCTACAGAATAGCCACAGACCAAGAGAAGAAACCAAAAGATGAAGACAAGGCGGCAAAATGGGAAAATAGACAAGATCAAGCACGTGGTTTGATAGGGATGTCTGTTTCTCCTGATCTTAGATTCCACATTGCAGAACTTGAGACTCCTCATGAAGCATTAGAAAAACTTGCTAAAGTTTTTGGAATTAAAAATGAAATTAGAGCCCATCAACTTGAAAATGAGCTGCTTACTTTGGATCCTAATAATTTTTCTTGCATTGAAGATTTCTTGTCCAAATTCAAGACCCTTAGATATCTCTTGGAAGGTGTTAAAGTTAAGAAAGAAGATGGTAACCTTATTTATTCCATCCTTACTAAGTTGGGACCAGCCTACTCTGTATTTGTTTCCACTTTCCATTCTACAAGGGAAGCTTTCATTTGTCAAGGCAAAGACTACAAGCCCCCTTCCTTTGACTCCTTTTGTGATTCCTTAATAAGAGAACAAGAAAAACTCTTACATCTTGGTCTTCTTAATCTTGGAAACTCTTCCTCGAAAGCGTTAGCCGCCCAGCAGCAACCAAATTCAAAGAATCCTAAGAAGTCATATCCTCAAAAGAATGGTCCTAAACCAACTCAGCCTCAAGATGAAAGATCATTTCAGCAAAATGATAAGACCAATAAAAACAAATGGAAGAAGTCTGATAGACATTGTAACTTTTGTAATCGAGATGGCCACTTAGAATCTAAATGCTTTAAGAAGATGGAAGCCTTGGAAGCCGCAATGAAGAAACATAACATCCATGTGGAGCCTACTTCAACTTCAACTTCCGGAATGGCACTTTCTGCATGTCATTATCAATCATCTCAGTCTGGTTATGCATTAAATGTATCTTCTTCTTCTTCTCATTCTCATGAGTGGCTCATTGATTCTGGAGCCTCTTGTCACATGGCCAAAAATCAAGCCATGTTTTCTTCTTTAAATGATTGTAACACCAAAAATATATATATTGGTGATGATAGATCTCTTAATGTTGTAGGGACTGGAACTGTTCATCTAGACAATGGTCAGTTTAATGATGTATTATGTGTTCCAACCTTATCCTGCAACCTTCTATCTGTCTATCAGATAACTCATTCAGGTGAAGGTAAAATTGTTGAATTTTCACCTCATGATGTTGTAATCAAGGATCTAAAAGATCCTAAACAGATTCTAGCTACTGGTCTTGCTGATGATTCCAAAAGGTTGTATAAGTTTCACAACTTTGGGTCATCCAATCTTCCCTCAGTATTTGTTGCTCATAATGATGAAGTGAGCAAACTTTGGCATGAGCGATTTGGTCACTTAAACTATCGCTCCCTTCAGCATCTATGTAAAGAAAATATGGTGACAGGTCTTCCTATGGTATCTTGCAGAGATGGTGTTTGTTCCGGATGTGTACTCGGAAAACATCATCGGGACAGTTTTGACAAACGTGCCTCTTGGCACGCCTCAGCCCCTTTACAGCTTGTGCACAGTGATTTATGTGGTCCTCTTCCTGTTGCTTCATTCTCTGGCTGCAAGTACTTCTTAACTTTCATTGATGATTTCTCCAGACGCACTTGGGTATACTTCTTAAAACTCAAGAGCGAAGTATTTAACACTTTTTTGGCCTTCAAAGCCTTTGTTGAAAAACAATCTGGACATCAAATTCTTAAGCTAAGAACTGATAATGGTGGAGAATATGTTAAAAACACATTCATCAACTTTTGCACCGAAAATGGAATTCAAATGCAACATACTGTTCCATACACTCCACAACAAAATGGTGTAGCTGAAAGGAAAAATCGCACCTTAAAGGAAATGGCTAATTGTATGCTGCAATCTAAAGGACTCAGTCTTAGTTTTTGGGCCGAAGCAATTAATTGTGCAAATTATATAATCAATCGCACTCCTACTAAGGTTCTAGAGAATATCACTCCAGAAGAAGCTTGGAGTTCCATTAAACCAGATGTAAGTCACTTTCGTGTGTTTGGAAGTGAAGCATGGGCCCATATTCCAGATGAAAAGCATAAAGCTTTAGAACCTAAGAGTGAGAAATGTACTTTTGTTGGATATTCTGAAGATGTAAAAGGTTATAGACTTATTCCATTTAAGTCCAAAAATGTTATCATTAGAAGAGATGTAAAATTTGATGAAAATAAATCGGCCTGCGAGCCTAGTCCGGCGGATGTGCCACCTCTTCCTATCTCTTCTACTTTTGAAAACATTTCTTCTTCAGATGATGAAAGCGAGGATGATAATCCTCCCCCACCTTCTCAGGATCCTCAACTTCCAAGATGGGTCCGTGCTACTCGGGATGCAGCAGGTGATCTTGCCGGTGATCCTACAGATCAGCGACGTACACGTTCTCAGTTTGAAAGAGCCTCTTCTTTACTGGCTCAAGCTCCAGTAAATCATGATCCTGACACTTTTGCAGAAGCTTCAGGCCATCCACATTGGGAAGCAGCTATGAATGAAGAATATCATTCATTGATGACAAATGATACATGGGATCTTGTTCCTCTACCAAAGGGACGCAAACTTGTTAGATGTAAATGGGTTTACAGAACCAAGTATGGACCAGATGGGAAAGTTGATAAACATAAAGCTCGTCTCGTTGCTAAGGGCTTTTCACAGGTTGAAGGCATTGACTACACTGAAACCTTCTCCCCTGTTGCCAAAATGAACTCTATCCGCCTTGTTCTTTCCCTTGCTGCCTCTTTAAAATGGGAAGTCCATCAGATGGATGTTAAATCTGCCTTCTTGCATGGGGACTTGCAGGAAGAAATCTATATGGAACAACCCATTGGCTTCATACAAACAGACTCCAGCCTTGTTTGTCGACTTAAGAAATCCCTTTATGGCCTCAAGCAAGCTCCTCGGGCTTGGTATGCCAAAATGGATAGCTTTCTTTTAGAATCTGGCTTTTCTAGGTGTCATTCTGACAATACTGTCTACACCAAGAAAGTGGGCAACTCTCTTATCATCCTTGTTCTTTATGTTGATGATCTTATTCTTACTGGTAGTGATCCCAACCTTATAAACCATGTGAAGTCCAGCCTTAAAAAGAAATTTGAAATGACAGACTTAGGACACTTACACTATTTTCTCGGTCTTCAAGTCTTGCAATCCCAAGAGGGTATTTTCCTTTCCCAGTCCAAGTATGCTTGTGATATTCTTCGTCATTTTCACATGGAAGACTGTAAGCCAGCCCCTTCTCCCTTTCAGTCTGGAGTCAAACTTTCAGTCTCTTGTACTTCTCCTGAAGTTGATGCTACCTTATACCGTCAACTTGTCGGAAAACTCTTGTATTTAACCCATACTCGTCCTGATCTTTCCTTTGCTGTTGGCCTTGTTGCTCGTTTTATGCAAAACCCCCGTGAAAGTCATTGGAAAGCAGCTAAAAGAATACTTCGTTATGTTCGAGGTACAGTACAGTTTGGGATTCATTACAGTGCCAAAGCAGCTCCTCTGTTAGTTGGTTTCACTGATTCTGATTGGGCTGGTGACCCTGATGATCGGAAGTCTACTGCCGGTTATGTCTTCACTCTTGGTTCAGGACCTATTACATGGGCTTGTAAGAAACAGGCTGCCATTTCTCTTTCGTCAGCAGAAGCAGAGTATCGTGGTGCCGTGGAAGCTAGTAAGGAAGCCTTGTGGCTTCGTCAGATCCTATCAGAGTTTGGCTTTGAGCAGCAGCATCCAACCACACTTTGGTGTGATAATCAAAGTGCCATTCAGCTATGCAAAGATCCAGTCCAGCATCAGCGCAGCAAACACATTGAACTACACATGCACTTCATCAGAAAGCTCATTCATGACCATGTTCTTGAAGTGCAATATTGTCCAACAGATGATCAGGTTGCAGACATCTTCACAAAGGCTCTCACAGAGGCGAAGTTCACTAAACTTCGATATATGCTTGGAGTTCAGGAAGTTGTCACTAAGGGGGGATAGGCTCTAGTGCCTCCTTCCTTCTCCTATTGTGTCATATTTGTAAATCCTTCAATCCTATCCCAAGTTGTTCTTAAGGGGGGATGTTAGGATATTCCGACACATAGGATATAGTTAAGTTCAACTTGGTCTAGTTTAGAGTTAGGTATAGAGTTAGGTAAAGTGTGTTTCTTTACCGTTGTACATTTTGTAACTTACAATCTGACGGTCACGATATGTAGTGATCCGACGGTTCACTCTCACCTCGGTATTACCGACACTTGATCCGTGGCTTGACACCCGATTGGTCCATGAGTTCTATTTAAAGCGCATGGAGGGTCATTGTTCGGGTAATCCGTGCATGAGAGAAGCTTATGTAAATTTTCATTCTTTGATTAATAAATTGCCTGTAGTACCCATGTTGGGACAGGCCGTGGACTGTTTCCCTCCTTGCACTCTGAGGGTTTTAACCACGTCAAAAATACTGGTGTATTGATTTGAGATCTGGTTGTGAGCGGTGTCCTTTTGGTATTCTTTCTGAGGAACTTACCCTGTAAATTCCTACAATGACAAACTTTGCACGTAGTCCAATCACCCAAAATCTTAATCAAGTTTTTTTTTTTGGATTGCTCACATGTATTGTGTACCCTGGTCATCGTCTACCCATGCATACTCATCCTGGTACTGTTTGGTCAAGCAGTCAAATATTTATCGCTGCTGCGGTGTGTAACTTGCACTGAGATTGGCCATCTTCAGATTATGATAGGTTTCGAGGATGCTTTGTTCATTCGTAGCAGTGGTCTGTTGTATGTTCAACACAATAGGTTCATACTTAGCATCGTTGTTTGTGCATTCGAACTTCAAACAACTCGAAATCATGCATTGTCCATTGTTTTGGATGACTGAGATACATTCGTTCATTGAGCCATCACGTGTTTATGATTTTTCAAGACTCATGGCCCATAGCTCATCTATACATGGATGTTTGGCATGCCAGTACTACTGCTACTATTGTCGCTGCTACTACTACTACTATCGGAAAAATAAACTATACAAGTTTCATTACCATTAGTTGGGCGAAGAAGGAGTCCCAACTGCATGTCTGATGGGGTTGGAGATGGCCATGCAAGATAACACCCCAATGTTGTCTCAAGGAGGCAGTTTTCGAACATGAGTTCTGCGAAATCCAACGGTTCATTCTTGCCATTGATTGGAGTGACATTATGCTTCATGTACCTCTCAGATTCTACCCGGATTTGGTTGCACTTGCCCTTGTACAGAAGCCACATGTGAGACTAGTCTGTAGCAAAATATCCATCTAACTTGCTTGACCAGTCTCTACTGAGTAATAGACCATATGCTTTCAGGATGTCCACAACCACTATGTTGATGCATTGGTGGACTTGACCATCAAGAGATAGTTGAATGATCACATCTCGTAATTCACCAATGGCTGGTACTGATGTTCGATCAAGTTGGATGATTCACGCGGATGTTTCGCTCCATCGTGCATTGATCCTTTTAGCGATGGAGAGTGGCATGACATTGGCTGCTGCGCCGGAATCAACCAAACAGTTGTGAACATTTCAGTTGAAAATTTCAAAAGATAACAGGAATGGAGGGCAACCTGAGTTTGCTTCTTCCATCGGGAGTGTATTGAGCACAGTTGAAAGTGATCCGGGACATGTGCTTGCTCCCTTGCTAGTAGAGGTTGCGTTGTCTGTCAATGTCTATCCCAATGCGTGCAGTAGGATATCTCACTGACTTTCGATCTTAGCCAACTCAAACACACTGATGTTTGCTTGAGTTTTCTTCATGTCCTTAAAAATGTTGTAATCTAGAGATGGTAGACTAAAACGAGTGTTTGTGTTATCCGGCGGAGTGTTTTGCAGCTTGCTTCTCATGGACGTGCTTTTGTCTACCACTCTCTTCCTGGACTTGTTTTTTATTTTCTGCTTTGGGGCAGCCGGTGGATCGATCCTCCTTATCAACAGTCTGACCTTTTCTTGCATCTCCCCAAGTGTGGGGGGAGCCCCTTTACTCCTAATATTGTAATGGTTAGTTTTCATTCGGGGCTGCTTGTCAGTGTTCGTCTTTGACATAGTTTGCGAGCACTGATACATGTTCACCCCATGCTCAGAGCTTGATGGCTCATCAGATGCAACCTCTTCGTCATTATCAGTGTCTTCTGGTTGCTCTTGCATATTGCTTCCCGTGTGGAGTGTATGACTGTAAAAATAATTTGTGACTCGCTTCCAGCCCGAAAAAGAGTTCTCAGGATGATTTTCTTTGTGGAAAGAACAAAAATTCGGATTTGCACACTGTTTGAGTTGGAACACAAGCTTCTGCACAGTTTTTGAAACGAACTAGCTGGTGCTTGATGAGTTGCTTGCCTGTCTCTGCCTAGGTGGGTGACTGCTTGCAAATGTGTCCGTTCTATGTTGTCTGAGTTCAAACATTTCAGTGGACAAGATCTTGACAAGACGAGTGAGAGTCTCAATGTTGGTTGCTTCCTTATCTCTACCCTTGCTCACCGTTGCTTGGGACTTCCTGCTCGCATCCTTGGAGTCCTTTGTCAATTTATCATCCTTAATGACTCCGATGGGACACACGTCTCTCAATAGCGATAGCCTCTTCACAGTTTTCCAATAGTGTTGGTTTCGCAGCTCGCTTGACGAACTGCGCGATGCTGGTTGGCAGTGCGGATGTGTAGTAATCAGTGGCGATGGAGTCATGAGGTTTAGTGTCTACTACGAACTTGTTCAATATACGTGTAAAACTTTGATTGAAATCTTTCAATTTCTCTTTTCCCTCCATCTTGAGGCTTCCCAACTCTTTGAGTAGCATGGCTGGGGTCTTGTCATCAACGAACTTCTTAAGGAACATGCATTCGAATGCAACCCAGTTATGTATAGAGGTCGGTGGAAGGCTGTGATACCAAGCAGTTGCACGACCAACCAAGGTACATGGGAACAATCTACATGCTACATCACCATAACGCACCTCAAGGGTTTGCAACTATGGGTAGAAGTTGTCTAAGTGGTCTTCTTCCTTTACCGTGCTGTCAGGGTCGAACTTGATGTTCATTCTCTCCACTCGCCTCATCATCTTGTGCAGAACGACCGAGAAAGCCAATGGTCCTTGAGTCATCCATTCAAGATTTGGGTCAGCCATCTCTTCTTCTTCTTTGTCCTCTTCCTCTCCTTCGGAGTTTGATGGTTCCGACTCTGAGTCTGTTGGTTCGTCTCCACCTCTGCCTCCTCCGTTAAACTCTGATCCCAAGATCTTGAGAGTGTCTTGTTCACCTTGCAAGAATATCAAAGGTTCCTTTCCATCTTCGATATCTTCTGCTAGACCTTCAAGTGTGGCAAGGGCAACTTCTTCCACCGATGATAGAACAACTCCCATGGGAGTGGCTTTTGGCTTCCTCGCTGCGCGTGGAAGATGTTGTCTGCCCAGGATTAGTCCAACTACTTTCATGAACTGGTGAGTGATGGGACAGATAGAGTGAAGGTGTTGATATGGAATCTCATGTTCAACTCTGGGAGGTGAGGAGTAACCAACTGCGTGATAGGGAGTGCGAGTTACTGCCTTGACCAAATGGTTGATGAATGAGTGTTAGGGGAATTTCAGCCATGTACAACAGCCTGCCCTCCTTCTAGCGCTAGAAGTGTTGACGATGTTGGACCTGCCAACATTCAGGGGATCACCCCTGTATGAAGTCCCAACTAGACCTCACACTGTTTGGTGTGGGAGTCCCATCCGGTATGATGGCTCGATTTCCATTATCTTAAGGATTTGCCTCAACTCTTTCTTGTCAGCACAGCAGAGTGGTCTGCTTTGCCTTCGAGAAGTGAGGTTCGTGTGCCTGGTGAGTGTTAGTGTACTCGTGTCAATGGTTCTTTCACTGTAAAGGGAGAGAGGGTGAAAGTGAGTCCCAGGTTGGATGGGATGCAGTCCCAACTTAACTAGGAACACGCAACACAACATGGCATGCACATCTTTCGGAGGAGCAGTCCACATAGATGCAACAATCACAACATACAACGTAGGATAACACATACAACAGTCAACATATTAGTCCAAATGAGTGCAATGGTTGTTAAAGCAAGCTTCATGTGAAATTTTTGTGTGATGTCCTAGAGAGTAGTCTACATGAGCGAGACAATGTTAACAACATATACAACACATTTCCACTAATATATTATGCATTACAACAAGTGAAATAGTTCAGATGTAGAACATAAGTTAAAGCAACATGCATTACAAGTGTTAAAGATTAGTCTTACAATAGATACAATACATGTGTGAAAACGTGTTGGCATGTTAGCAGGCTTCTGAATTAAGCGAAAGTTCCAAGACACATCGTTACACCATACATCACTAACCCCGAGTGTGGGGCATTAGAGCCACTACTTACTCCTCAAGGAAAAGATTACAAAATCTCTTGGCTATGTGGGAGGAGCTGAGGTGAAAATTCCTTTCCATGTACAAATGAGGGGGTATTTATTGCCAAGGGTGAAACTGACCCTTATCGTTGTTCAACTACCCTCATGACCATTTGACTTCCATGAATTTTCGACTTACATGACTCTTTGTTCAACAAGTGGGTCTCTTGGACTTCCACGTTACATCCCATTGATTGACAACATAACCCATAGTAGATATGTGGGCGACATGACTCATGATATGACTCGACATGGCAGTGCTGGTACATTCGTGCTATTGTTGAAGTGCATGTCGAGCTTCAGTGTTGCTGGGTGATGGGTGTCTTCATGGTGTATCACAACGTCACTTTCGCATGGCGAAGTGCATGGAGTCTTCGATGGTCCTTGGTTCACTTGATGAATCTTTAAAATGTTGTTCCTTGCTTGCATGTTGGAAGGCTTGAAAGGCTCATCTGTTCGCAAAGGTTCATGTTTGTCTGTTCGTCCATTTCACATGCATCGTTCATTTGTCCGTTGGTGAACCTGTCCTTCTGCATGTGCTCCATTCGTTCATCCCATTCGTTGTCTTACCATGTTTGTTGGTGTACATGTATCTGCAATCACTCATGACAAGATGACATCAAATCCAAAACCTCCTAGTCTACCATGACACATGATCATTTCGGATGTAGGTGATTGGGAGAGGCAACAAGGTTACGAAGTGAGATGATGGCTTTGAGAACTACTGATGAAAATTGCGCAAGAGTCACTGAGTGATGGAAATGGGAAATCTGAGTCAACAGTGACTGTCTGCGAGGTCTGGCTTGGCTGGGAGACAAAATTGCGCAAATTTTGGGAGGGACAGTTTGGGTTGCAGGAAGGCAAGTTAGGTCGGATCTGCGCAATTTCTGGAACGAGCGGGCAGTAAGGGCTGGAAGGCCAAAATTATGCATTTTTATGGAGGAACAGGCCAGGCAGTGAGGAGGGTCAACAAGCAGGGATTGCGTAGTTTTTTTGGGGAACTTCCCGAGAGACTGATAGCTAAAATTGTGCAATTCCCAAAGGGAACTGGCTGCTGAGGTCATTGGCAGCCAAAACTTCGCAATTCCCAGAGGGAAATCCCAGTTGGATGTTGGGGTCACTGGCAGCCAAAACTGCACAATTCCCAGAGGGAACTGCCAGTTGGCTGTTGGAGTCACTGCCAGCAGAAACTACACAATTCCTGTAGGGAACTGTTAGTCTGATGCTAGGGGCTATTTGCAAGGGAAACTTCACTGAGGTTGGGAGGCCGATCTGCTAATCATCTCTGTACAATTTTTGAGCTGATTTGATTGATGGGCAGTGGAAGGATTGCTCATGAACACTATGTAATTTTCGAGATGAACAGTCGGTCAACTGTCAGGATGACTGACTGGGAAAACTGTGCAATTTTCTGAGGGAGACAGAGACAGGCACTTGGTGTCTGTCCTGCCTATTTGCACAATTTCCTCAGTCAGCTGAGCGAGTAAGGTCAGTGGCTTCTATGCAATTTTTTAGGGGATTCCACCTTGGGGTGACTACTGCATTTGATTGTCCGGGTGGCTGGCATGAGAGTTGATTGAATTCTTGCAGGCAACATAGCTTGAAAAGACTAGCTTGGTGCTTATGCGTTGTGATGGTTGATAGTCGATCGAGTTGATGGCGGGGTGATGGTTCGGTTGTCAGAGGGGAGTCTGGTCGTCAGAACTTCAAAAAAAATGACTAAGTGCGTGAACAATAAAAAGATACATACTTGATCATACAAACACACACTCACACGACTCGACGACGAAACGACCCAAACCATCCAGAAACACATGTTCAACATGACTGGCCGATGGTGCAAGTGACAAGCACAACACTTGTGATTGTCCGTTCATTGATCGAGACGACGCTTGCGAACACAATAAGCACACATGAAGTGAAGAATTTGAGCATAACTAGAACATGGTCGCAAGCATGACTTAGACACGAGCATGCAAAAACTTGAATGAAATTAACAAGTAAGGTGGATGCAAAGACTCACACGAGCTCACGGAGTGAACCCGAGTGTGTGCAGTCATCAAGTGAAACTCTCAAGGGAGGCTCTGAAATTGGTGCAGGCCAAAATTTTGGAGGGTGGTTGTAGCCGCTACAAAAATCTGATAAACATACACAATGGGTCAAATGGTTGCCTCTGGATGAATGGTGGTATAACACTTCCTTCCATACTTCAGAAAAAATGACCCCATTTATGGAACTTTATGGATATCATTTACCACCCATCACATCATATTTAAGAGAAAATTCTAAGGTGTAAGCAGTGGAAGATCGCATTGAGCATCAACAACAATTTCTCCAACTATTAAAGGATAACCTCACCTTGGCACATAATAGAATGAAACAATAGGGAGATCAACATCGCAGTGAAAGAAGTTTTGATGTAGGTGACTAGGTGTTCCTATGGATACAACCATATGAACAAATGTCCCTCAAGCAAGCTAAGAAGGATAATATATTATCGCCAAAGTATTATGGTCCGTACAAGGTGTTGCAAAAGATTTGTACTATGGCATACAAATTGGAGCTTCCTGCAACTTCTCGAGTGCACCCAGTTTTCCATGTTTCATGCTTAAAGAAGGTTATAGGTGAAAAACTCCCAGTCCAAACGATACTGCCAGAACTTGATGAGGAAGGAAAAATCATATTGGAACCTGAAGCAGTCATAGAAACAAGAATTCGACAGCTACAAAATCGATCAATTTTGGAGTATGTCATTAAGTGGAAGAACTTACCCACTGAAGATTCCACATGGGAGGGTGATAATTTTATACAGAAGCATCCAGAACTACTCAAGCGTTGAGGACAACACTTTTTTAAAGGAGAGGGGCATGTTAGGTCCCTATAATACTAGTGATTCCCCCATTACTATTGTTACTGTATCCCTTATTGTTATTGTTGTGCTCCTATTGTCCCCATATTGTTATTATTGTGCCCCATAGAAGCCCACTATTGTTATTGTTGTGCGCTTATATTAGTATTGTTATGTCGGCTTTGATTATATTGTGACCCCTTAGAATCCTATATATAGAAAGGAGGTTTTGTCATTTGTATCATCCAAGAATTTTTCATTTGTGTAATGCAAAGGAGGTTGCCCCCTTGAACAGGCTGATTTTGAAGGCGTTGATCTATCTTTTATCCTATTTTGTGAGCTGGTTGCATAACATGAAAACTCTACATTTTATGACATTTCTCAATTGCATATCTAAAGCATGTATTAGTTAAAAGGCTAGTTATTGGAGCAACTTCGCAGTGTAAGCAGTGTTCGAGTCATAGTGGGTCCCGAGGCATTGTCCAACTAACTACCTGTGACCTTTCTCACACTGTCGGGGTCGGGTAGATGTTGAAAAATGGTACATGGACGTTTGTGTCAATTTTGGACCCTCATTCATTTTTTCGATAAACAACATCCTCTGTTATTGAAGTTCATATAGGAGTTCACCTTGACGTTTGATGGCAACAAATGGGGCCACAACGGTCCAAGTTGTCACCAGGGTCACCAATCGAACTGGTTATGAATTCAAAATAATGCCCCCTTTCGCCTTTTATTAGTGGCTTGGTGTCATATTTACAACTATTTTATCAGTCCAAGTAGTGGGTGACATGTGAAATGGAGAAGTGCTAAGATTATGCATTTAGAGAGGGAAGGTTATGCAATCCATTTGTGGAAAAAGCAGAGGAAATGGTTAAATGTGGAAGAAGGGAGCATTATTCATGACATCTTTAATGAGTAGTGTATTTTGTGCTAGTATGTACTTGAAGGCACTTAAATAAAGGAAATTTAGGGAGAAGGTGCTCTTCTCCTCTTCCTCCTCTTGTACATTTGATCATGTGTTGTCCATGGTCATGAAAATTTGACCATGGTTCTCTTTTTTCATTCCATCAATGAGAACTGTACTTTCAGAACTTTCAAAGTCCCCATCATTCATTACAATGATGTTGTAATTTGAGACTCTTGAAACTTTTAATAAAAAGGTGTATTCAATGATAACATGGGATAGTGCAGGGCACAAAATTTGTGTTACAAAAAGAGTCAGAGACATTCAGGAATTGTCACCTCGATGCAGTAGAAAACATTAGGAATTCGATAGTTGCGAAAGCCACATTTGAGCGAAGAGCAGTAGTATAAACCTTAGTTAACATATCATCTTTTGGTCTTCAATATTCCATTAAGGATAGAATGGAATCTTTGGTTGAAAGATTCAATTAATTCACCATAATTCATTCTAATATTTGACATTTCCATAATTAAGGATGCTTTTATTTTATCTTCAACAAACTTTATAAATTTCTTTTCTAAAATATTCTAACCAACAACAAAACCATCATAACATTTGTTGAAGCTCCTGAATCTACAAGACAATTGTGATGTTTCGATTGCAAATTTCAAAAGCCAAGAGAAATCTAGTTTTAACAACATTAAATTCTTCTGATTGCCTAAGGGAAACTCATCTTCTTTAGGGGAAAAAGAAGGTATGAAAACTAGTCAAGGGTTTATTGGGTGGATACTTTGTTACTTTTAGGAAACCTACAATAAATTTTGATATCCTTTGAAGTAAATGACCCATAGGTTCATTTCCATTCCTATGTATTGTATCAAATTCACTATAAAGTTCTTCATAATCATACTTTTGCCTCAACAATGACAAAGAGTTGCATGAATTATTTCCAACTATGAGTTGATTTGACTAGTAATGTGTTATATTTCCAGTGTGTGGGTAATCAATTGACATATCTCATTTTTCTAAATAGTTTTTAAATCCTAGTATTCAACATTAGAATTGGTTAAGATGACTAAATGAAAAGACTCCCCTTCACCATCAAACTTCATGTTTGACAAGATATTAATTTAAATTACTAAAATGTGACCTAGGCTTCTGAAATAAATTGAAAGGGTGATCTCATATAGGAATATGAAGAAGAGCTATTGGTTTATTAGAACACTTTCTTGAAATTTCTCCACATTGATTGGCTTGTCTTTAGTTGATGGGTCAAAATGATCTTTCCCAATAGCATGTGTTATGCCTAGTGAAAACTTGTAATTAGGTAACCATATACACAAAGATGCAACGGAAATAATACTTCATTTCATTAATGGAAAATACTGAAATATGCTTACAACCAGAAATGGAAATAAACCAGCTAGGGTGATGGTAGCTTATCTCTGAGAAGAGATGTGTGGCTACATGCCTCTGAACTGTGTTACAATGAGGCTCGAAGGCCTATTTATTGTTGAGAAACAATGGAAAACCCTTCACATTCCAAAACCTAACCCTAGAAGATGAAACACCAAATTGTGGGCCCCGTTTCTGGGTAAGTTGGTACATCAACTTCCCTGGGTCGCGAATTGGTCATATGATCTCCGTTTGACGCGCATGATAGCCCTTTGGAAAGATCTCTCCAAGGACTACGACAAAAAAGACTTTTTTGCTCGCGGTAGATTTCCCAAAAAACATCGTTTAGGGCCTCAAAACGGCTCCGGAATTTTAGGACCCGAAACACTGCTAAAAATAGTAAACTTTGCTACAATTTAGGAAACTGAAAAGACTGAAAGAGACAGTTGTGGGGGTCCAAATGGGATAGGTGGGTGCCCACCAACATCCACCTGGCTCACTTAAACTATAACTAAACTAAAAAATGCAAATGATAAAATTAAAGTGAATAATCGGGAAAATACATGACATATGTTTGTACTTACAATTACCTACAAAAAATATACAAGTTGTTGTTGATACACAGTAATTTCAACTTGATGGAACAAAGAACAGTCAAGCCACACAAGATGTTTATGAAGAAGCTCTTAAACCAAAAGTGCAATGAAAACTATTTTGATTTCAGATTTCATCACCAAATAAGAACATAAACAATAAATAATTCATAATCTTTATATGACGATAAAAATACATTGCAACGTATCTTAATAAATGTTAACAGAGTATCACAAGATTCAATTAGAGTTGAATATGAATAATATTAGAAAATGAATACCACATGCATCCATTAACTAATTAAAATGATGATAGGACATCAAATGCATAACCCATAAAAAAAATTGATTCTAACTGATCCGAATTGGATCCATAGAAGACTGTCAAAGAACCATGACTGTATCAGGTTAGAACAAATCTTTAAAGAATCCAAAATAGCGATCAAAAACACCATGAACCAGTGGCAATGGCAACAAACTTGGAACAACGAGGACCTCGGTCAAAGTGTGTTGACCAAGGACCATGGATACCGCGTAGGAGGTCAAAGTAGCCCCTGGGACCCCGGATCGGGAAAATAAGGAGGTTTTTGATGTGTGATTAGTGCTTAGGGTGAACAGGGCCGTGAAGGAGGAAGCTCGAGAACACGGACGCATGGAGAACTGGAGAACCACGTCGGAAAAGTGAAAAGCGCTAAAGGACAAAGGTGGGACCCACGCTCTGGAAACCAGCGGTATTGAACAGGGTGTCCTCAGACGGTAAGAGGTTTTGGACGAGAGTGGAGTGATTCCATTCATTGCTCAATGCATGGCAAGCGGAGGTGAGAGAAAACCGCCATTGATCGCGTGCTATCGGTCGAGAAAGTTAATCGCGTGAAACGTGCGTATGGTGTCAGATCTGGAGGCCCCAGATCGGACGGCTGAGATTGTGCCCAATGGAGGAAGCAGAATCGACAAAGGAATACACCGCGTTTTAGAAGGATTTGGAATCCTTTTGACCGCCACAGTGGAGGAAAGATTCATCCACGATGTAACTGAAGAAATGAACCGACGAAGCAGGCTGGCACCATTTAGAGGAGGATATGTGGCCACTCCCTGAGCGCTGATGATGACGCCATATAGGGAACTCCAAGCGCAGCTGCAGAAGGTGGATCGACAAAGGTGGAAGAGGAACCAAACAGTCTTGGAACGGATGGCCTAAAAGCCATGAACATGGATAGAATACACTGTTAGACACTTACTGAGAGAGTCAATCCGAGAGACGAAGACAGAGAGACTAGAATCCCGAGAGGAGGACGGAACACAGAGAACAGTGAAGCAAAAGCAGGAAAGAGACAGAGGGCTAAGCTGACCAAAGGTAGCATCGAGCACCAAAGAGCTTGAAGATTCAAGCCATTCCATAGAGGAATCTATCCGGACTGAGCACCACAATTGGATCTCTCCCTTGTAGACCAGAAGGT
The DNA here is from genome assembly GCA_031772625.1 of Pinus tabuliformis. Taxonomy (NCBI): domain Eukaryota; kingdom Viridiplantae; phylum Streptophyta; class Pinopsida; order Pinales; family Pinaceae; genus Pinus; species Pinus tabuliformis. Next base: position 1,294,785,782 of record CM062807.1, read on the forward strand.
CACAGAGCTGGTAGGAAGAAGAAGTCTGTGTACTCAAGTGGCTTGGGGAATCCAAGAACCACCCTGCCAAGCAAATCTGCTTTAGGAGAACTCATATTGAGTCCCTGTATTGTAATTCTCTGCTTAAAGGCACAATGTTGGGTCTCTATAATACTAGTGATTACCCGATTACTATTGTAGTTGTATCCCTTATTAATATTTTTGTGCCCCTATTGTTATTACTGTGCCCCATAGAATCCCTCTATTGTTATTTTTGTGGCTTTATATTATTATTGTTAGGTCGGCTGGGTTATATTGTGACTCCTTAGACTCCTATATATAGAAAGGAGGTTTTGTCATTTGAATCATCCAAGAATTGTTCATTTATGTAATGTAAAGGAGGTTGCCCCCTCGAAGAGGCTGAATTCTAAGGCGTTGATCTCTTTTTCTATCTTTTTGTGAGCTGGTTTCATAACATTTGGTATCAGAGCTTTGGATTCTAGGGTTTCGCTGCTCCAAACAGGTCATCGTGGAATTTTCGCTATAACCTTTTTTCTGCGACGTTTCAGAAGCTAAAAAAAAACCCATTTGAGAAGAAATCACGCTGAATCTCGGGTCCGAATTTCAGAGCTTTTTCGCGCTATATTTGCGGAGATATGATCTGAGGAAGTTGGTCTTTTTGCAGACTCCTGAATTACATTCCAAACAGGTGACCTGGGGAAAATCGTCATAACTTTCTCTCTGAGCATCGGATTGAAATTTCATAAGAAGGTACAGAAAGAGGACGGACTGTAGTTTCTTGTATATATTTTTCAGAGCCAAAGGTCGAAACAGTGACTCGTGGCACGTCGTACAAGTTCGCTCTACTGAACTAGTCTATAATCAGGTCATCTTGGGAGATTGTGCATAACTCTTCCTTGGAGAATCCAATTTGGATCAGACTGGTGGCATTGGAAAGAGGACACAGAGGGCTACTACAGGTCACAATTTTAGAACTGGATGATCTGAAATTACAGAGATACATCAGATTCAATATCAAGCTTCTACAAAGTGAAAAAAGGTGTGTAGTTTTTTTAAATTTTTGCATAAGCTTGGTTTGAAAAATTAGTTTGAATCGGTAATTGATGCCCCGAGGAAAGAAAATGAAAACACCTAGTAAGCAACCTGAAAGCTCTAGCATGACTCATGAAGAAGAGGAAGAAATGCAACATGATATATCAAAATTACAAGACCAAGTGCAACAAGTGTCACTTGCACAAAAAGCAACAAAATCTAAGATGGATGGTTTAAGAAAAGATGTAGAAGATAATATGGATGGCATGGAAGCTAAGATGAATGGCATGGACGCTAAAATTGATGGCATGGATAATAAGATGGAAGAATTGAAGATAAATATGAATAAGTTGCTACAAGAAATGGTCACTAATGGTGAAAGGGTAGTAAAGGAAACTCATGATGAGAACAAAAGAAATGTTAATCATGATTCCATAGACTCTAATGTTGGATCGAAGACCCACCATATTCCAAAAATCGATATGAGGAAGTTTGATGGCAAGGATCCCGCAACATGGATATTACAGATGGAGCAATTTTTCGATCTCAATAATGTGCAAAACACACAAAAGGTACGTATTGCAACTTTATATTTGGAACCAAATCAGTTTGTATGGTATCAATGGCTTTGCTCTCGTAAACAAATTATCACTTGGGCAATTTTTACGGAAGAATTGATAGCACATTATGAGGATACAAAAAGCAACACTTTTTTTAGCCAATTGATAAGTCTCAAACAAAAGGGTTCAATAATGGAGCACATTGAGGAGTTCCAAAAATTGAACATAAGGGTAAAAAATATTCCAGAGGAGCATAGGATTGATGTGTTCATAGGGTCTTTAAAGGATAATATCCAACATGATGTTCGCCTTTGGGAACCTGATTCATTAGAGAAGGCATTCAGGTTAGCAAGAAAAATGGAAAGCAAAATTATGGCAACCAGGAAGCATACCACTCACAACTATAAAGATGGAAGTGTTGTTGCCCCTAGTCTTCCACAACCTATAAGGTTGACACCACAACAATTGGAAGAAAAAAGAGCAAAAGGGCTTTGTTACAGTTGTGATAGCAAATACACTAAAGGTCATAAGTGTGCTGAGAAGAAATTATTCTACATAGATTGTGAAGAGGAAGAAGAAAAGGAGCAAGAAAGGTCAAAAGAAGAGGATATACTCCAGGAACAAAGCCTAGATAAAGAAGAAATGAATCCGACCATATCTTGTAATGCATTGGCGGGAATTACCACTCCTCAAACCATCAAGATAGAAGGACAAATCAAGAAGAAAAAGGTAATAGTGTTGATTGATTCAGGAAGTACCCACAATTTTATTCATTGTAAGGTAGCAAAAGAATTGAATTGCTTCCTATATCCAGCACCAGAGTGTCAAGTGATGGTTGCAAATGGAGGAACAATAAATTGCTCTGGAAAGTGCCATAATATCAAGCTATCCATGGGAGAATATGTATTGACTAGCCCAATGCTTTCCATTCCAATGGGAGGTGCTGATGTTGTACTAGGAGTCCAATGGCTACAATCCTTGGGTACAATAGCTTTTAATTTTCAAGAACTTTTCATGAAATTTTCTGTGGAAGGAAAGGAAGTTGAATTAAGGGGTATTGCAGGGAAACCAGGAAAGATAATCAGCTCTAATGGTATGACAAAGCTTCTAAAAAAGGAACAAAGAGGTGTAATTGCACAATTATGTTCGCTAGATGTTTCCACATTGGAATCATCTATTTCTCCAGATCTCCAAAAAGTCTTGGACAATCATTCCAAGGTATTTGAGACTCCCACCTATTCGTGATCATGATCATGCTATTCATCTGATTCCAGGAAGTGTTCCTCCAAACATCAGGCCGTACAGATATCCCTATGCCCAAAAGAGTGAAATTGAACGTATGGTTGCAGAAATGCTAGAGGCTGGTATAATTCAACCGAGTCAAAGTTCTTTCTCTGCTCCAGTAGTATTGGTGCACAAGAAGGATGGATCATGGCGCATGTGTCCGGATTATAGGGAGCTCAACAAGCTCACTATTAAAGATAAGTTTCCCATTCCTGTCATTGATGAATTACTGGATGAATTGCATGGATCAATTTACTTCACCAAGTTGGATCTTCGTTCAGGATATCATCAAATCAGAATGAAGACTGAAGACATTCCGAAAACAACATTTAGAACTCATGAGGGTCATTATGAATTTTTGGTCATGCCTTTTGGCCTTACCAATGCACCTTCAACATTTCAAGGTTTGATGAATTCCATTTTCAAACCATTCCTTAGAAAATTTGTGTTAGTATTTTTTGATGATATACTAATCTACAGCAAGTCTTGGAAGGATCATGTTGAACATGTTGACAGGGTGCTACAACTATTGGAGGAGAAACAATTATATGCAAAAAGATCCAAATGTTTCTTTGGAGTACAAGAGGTGGAATATCTGGGTCATATTGTATCTCATGAAGGAGTTAAGGTAGACCCTAGCAAAATTAAAGCCATTAAGGAATGGAAAATCCCCACATCCATAAAGCATCTGCGAGGATTTCTCGGGTTGACAGGGTATTATCGCAAGTTTGTTAAGAATTATGGGAGAATAGCAGCACCTCTAACAACATTATTGAAGAAAGATGCATTTTCATGGACTTCAGAAGCAACAAAGGCCTTTGAACATCTTAAAGAGGCAATGTGCCAAGCACCGGTCTTAGCTACACCGGACTTCACAAAAACCTTTATTGTGGAATGTGATGCTTCAGGAAATGGAATTGGTGCTGTTTTAATGCAAGATGAAAGACCCATTGCTTTTGAAAGTCGTCCAATCAAGGGAAAGTTTTTACACAAAGCTATTTATGAGAAGGAAATGTTGGCAATACTCCATGCACTTAAGAAATGGCGACCCTACCTAATGGGAAGACACTTCAAGGTAAAAACGGATCATGATAGCCTTAAATACTTTTTAGAACAAAGATTATCCTCTGAAGAGCAACAAAAGTGGGTCACAAAGATGTTGGGTTATGACTTTGAAATCATCTACAAAAAAGGGAAGCAAAATGTGGTGGCAGATGCACTCTCAAGAAAGGATGAGGATGTGGAAGCATTGTTGTGCACCATTTCTATTATCCAACCAGATTGGATAAACGAAGCAAGGGAGGAATGGAAGAATGACGAAGAAGTGTGGGCACTTATTCGAAAGTTACAACAAGATTCCAGTATGTCTGATACATTTAGCTGGCAAAATGATTCGTTATGGTACAAAGATCGCTTATACCTCTGTAAGAATTCCCAGCTAAAACAAAAGATTCTTATGGAATTGCACACTTCTCCCTTAGGAGGGCACTCAGGATTTTTAAAAACTTACCACAGGGTTAAGAAGGAATTTTTTTGGGATGGCCTTAAATCAGATATTCAAAAGTTTGTGGCGGAATGTTTGGTTTGCCAACAAAATAAAGTTGAAACAATTAAGACACCGGGTCTATTACAACCTTTATCCATTCCAAGCCAACGTTGGGAGGAGGTTTCAATGGATTTTATCACAGGTTTACCCAAGTCTGAGGGAAAGAGTGTCATCATGGTGGTAGTTGACAAACTTACCAAGTATGCACACTTTTGTGCATTATCACATCCATTTAAAGCCAGTACAGTTTCTACTGCATTTATGGAAACAATTCAAAAGCTACATGGAAACCCAAAGATTATTGTAAGTGACAGAGATCCCATTTTCACTGGAAATTTTTGGACAGAATTATTTTCTTGTCTTGGTACTCAGTTAGCTCATAGCTCATCTTATCATCCTCAATCTGATGGGCAAACTGAGATAGTAAACAAATGTTTGGAAGGATATCTTCGTTGCTTTGTATCTGATAAACAGACACAATGGGTCAAATGGTTGCCTCTGGCTGAATGGTGGTATAACACTTCCTTCCATACAACAACAAAAATGACCCCATTTATGGCACTTTATGGATATCAACCACCATCCATCACATCATATTTAAGAGAAAATTCTAAGGTTCAAGCAGTGGAACATCACATCGAACATCAACAACAAGTCCTCCAACTCTTAAAGGATAACCTCGTGTTGGCACAGAATAGAATGAAACAACAGGCAGATCAACATCGCAGTGAAAGAAGTTTTGATGTAGGTGATTGGGTATTCCTACGGCTACAACCATATAAGCAAATGTCCCTCAAGCAAGCTAAGAAGGATAATAAATTATCACCAAAGTATTATGGTCCGTACAAGGTGTTGCAAAAGATTGGTACTATGGCATACAAATTGGAGCTTCCTGCAGCTTCTCGATTGCACCCAGTTTTCCATGTTTCATGTTTAAAGAAGGTTATAGGCAACAAGCTCCCAGTTCAAACAATATTGCCAGAACTTGACGAGGAAGGAAAAATTATATTGGAATGAGAAGCAGTCACAGAAACAAGAACTCGACAGCTACGAAATCGATCAATTTCAGAGTATCTTATCAAGTGGAAGAACTTATCCGCTGAAGATTCCACATGGGAGGATGAGAATTTTATACAGAAGCATCCAGAACTACTCAAGCGTTGAGGACAACACTTTTTTGAAGGAGAGGGGCATGTTGGGTCCCTATAATACTAGTGATTACCCCATTACTATTGTAGTTGTATCCCTTATTAATATTTTTGTGCCCCTATTGTCCCCATATTGTTATTACTGTGCCCCATAGAATCCCTCTATTGTTATTTTTGTGGCTTTATATTATTATTGTTAGGTTGGCTAGGTTATATTGTGACTCCTTAGACTCCTATATATAGAAAGGAGGTTTTGTCATTTGAATCATCCAAGAATTGCTCATTTGTGTAATGTAAAGGAGGTTGCCCCCTCGAAGAGGCTGAATTCTAAGGCGTTGATCTCTCTTTTCTATCTTTTTGTGAGTTGGTTTCATAACACAAAATAAAACAAGGCCACCACTGAAAGCTGGACCGGAGATGTAGCCCTGGAGACTAGGGTGAACTCCTTATTAATTTCTTGTGTCTTTGTGTTTCTTACTGTATTTCTCTATTGTCTTTCCATTTGAATGTCTGTGTATTGGCAATTTGATCGATCCGTTGCTTAAATAACACAGGTTACACACCAACACATGAGTCTGTAATATCTTTGTGTTAATAAATCTTTAATTGATCTCACTCATAGGGTGATTATTAGATCAAGTGGTATCAGAGCTTTAGGCTGTAAGGTTAGACAAGCTTGTGTTGGTTTAGCTGTTAAATGCTCACTAGATCAAAGCTTAAATTAGGAGAAGGAGAGTTGGTCGAAAGTAATCCTGAAATTGGGAGAGTCTATCCTAGGAAGACAATGTCAGAGGAAGGTTCTATTGGGCCAGACCCTCAATTCATAGAGAGTTTCCTAGCTATAAAGTCTATGGTAGAAGAAATGTATAGGGAATTTAGAAACCATAAGGATGAAGATTCATCAGGTTCCAAGCAAGATAAAGAAGAATATGAGTCTCATTCCCATGACTACTCAAAGGGAAAAGGGAAAGAGGAAAAATTTCTCACACCTCCTAATAGCCCTGTGCATAATAAGAAAGCATCTTTGATCAAGCTAGATGTTAAATTTGATTTGCCTATATATGATGGAGAGCTAAATGCTGAAAAGTTGGACAATTGGATTAGACAAATTGATGTGTATTGCAGAGTGCAAAACATCGATTCAGACAAGAGCAAAATTCAGCTGGCAAGCCTACGCCTAGGAGGCACTACCTTGGTTTGGTGGGAAGGCAAAACCCAAGCTGACATGAAAAGACATGGTAAGACTATCTCTGTCTGGAGTGAATTTGTTTCTGCCATCAAGAAGCAATTCTATCCATTGGCCTACATGCAACAAGCCATGATGAGTTGGCAAACTCTTCGGCAGTTGAAAGGGCAAAGTGTGCAAGGGTACACTCAAGAATTTAGAAAGAGAGCATTGATTCTAGGGATCTCATTAGACTCACCAAAGACTCTTTTGAAGTACATTGGTGGTCTACACAACTACATGAGGCATACCATCCTCATGTTTAATCCCACTAGTATAGATGAGGTATCTGTACAAGCTACTCATCTAGAGGCTAGAGGAAAGAATGGAAATCCAGAAGTTGGGGGACCATCCCAACCCACTGCAAGCAAGAGCAAGGAGAAAAGAAAGTAGAAGTGGAAAGCAAGGAAGGCTAACACTGCACAGAAAAGCAAAGCTTCATGCACTCAATGATGATGAGCACCGTTGGATTCTGCATCCAAAGCTGAGACCTAAGAAGTTCGAGGGCAAGAAGAAGAAGGCTGCTGCAGCTATTCAAAAAGATTTGGGGTCAGACTCGGAGATGAAACAATCATTGCAGCCACATGTATAAAAGGTAAGAATTCTGAAGCATCTACTAGTAATTCTGCTTAATCTGTTATTGATAAAGAACATGAGAGAAAAAGACATAAGCTTTTCCATATTCGAGTTGTTTCCAAATACCAAAAGATTGATACTTTGTTTCATAGTGGCTCACAAGTAAATTTTATTTATGAAGAAATTGTAAAGAAATTCGGATTAGCAACTACACCTCACAAGAAACCATACCCATTAGGATGGTTGAATGATAAAGCACAGCTACAAGTGACTAGACAGTGTAAACTCAAGTTTTCTTTTGGGTCAGCATTTGTAGATGAGGTTGAGTTAGACATAATTCCTTTGGATATATGTGGAATTGTTTTAGGAAGTCCTTACTTGTATGATAGAAAAGCCATTTTCTATGGAGCTGAGAACAAGTATCTACTTGTTAAAGATGGAATCAAATACTTTGTAAGAGCTCATAAGCTCAAGAATAATTATACTCTCATAAACTCTGGGTAGATGAAAAGAATGATAAATTCGTGTAAACAATTCTTACTAATGGTTGTAAAGGAAAAGAAACCTAATAAAACCAATGTATTTGAGGGTTGTAATGCTAAGAAGCAAGCCAATATAGAAAAGATTATTTCTGAGTATGATGTTCTGTTTCAAGAGCCTAAAGGTCTGCCACCCAAAAAGGAAATAGTACATGATATTATTTTGTATCAAGATGTTCCATTGCCTAACATTGGAATGTATATGTTGTCTGCTTTAGAGAATGCTGAAATCAAGAAGCAGGTGCAGGAGTTGCTTGAGAAAGGGTTTATCAGGCCTACCACATCACCATGTGGGTCACCAATCATTTTGGTGAGAAAGAAAGATGGCTCGTGGAGAATTTGCATTGACTATCGAGCACTGAATAAGATAACAATGAAAAATCGTTATCCCCTTCCTTGCATAGATGATCTTTTAGATCAATTAAAGGAAGCTGTTTATTTCACCAAGCTGGATTTGCACAGTGGAAACCATCAGGTTAGAGTTGCAGAGCAAGATGCATGGAAGACTGCTTTCAAAACAAAGCAGGGATTGTATGAGTGGCTGGTTATTCCTTTTGGCTTGACCAATGCCCCTGCTACTTTCATGAGATTAATGAATGGTGTACTCAGGCATTTTCTTGATGATTTTGTTATTGTGTATCTAGATGACATTCTGATTTTTAGTAAAACGTGGGAAGAACACTTAAAGCATGTTAAGAAGACATTAGATGTTTTGAAGAGAGAAAAAATTTATGTTAAAATCTCCAAATGTGAATTTGGAAAAACCTCTCTAAATTATTTGGGTCATATAGTAGGGGGTGGTGAATTGAAAATAGATCCCTCTAAAGTGGCAGTCATTGTAAACTGGCCTAAACCCAAGTCTGCTACAGAAGTGAGAAGCTTCTTAGGAGCAGCACAATATTGGAGGAAGTTCATCTCTAACTTTTCCTCAATTGCAGCTCCCTTACATGCTTTGACAGGATTGAACAAGGTGTTTCAGTGGGGAGGAAAACATCAGAAAGCCTTCGACACCTTGAAAGAAAAGATTAGTACAACACCTATACTAGCGCTGCTTGATCTGCAAAGACCATTTGAGATCAAAACAGATGCCAGTGACTATGCCATGGGAGCAATGTTGACACAGCACGGTAAACCCATATGTTATCATTATGAGACTTTTAATCCTGCAGTAGTTAACTATCCTACATATGATAAAGAATTGTATGCATTAGTTCAGAGTGTGAAAAAGTGGAAACATTATTTAATGGGCAAAGAGACAGTAATACATATTGATCATCAACCACTTCAATATCTACACTCCCAAACTAAGTTGCAGCAATCAAGACATTACAGGTGGATGGGTTTTCTACAACAGTTTCATTTAGTCATCAGATATAAAAAGGGCATACATAACAAAGTTGCAGACATGTTATCTAGACCCATTATAAATGCATCTACTATACTTAAGCATAATTCTGTACTACATGAAAGCTACATAGAACAATATGCTCATGATATAGACTTTAAAGATGTATATGCCACTTTGAGTCAAGGCAAAAAGGTGGAAGAATTGGTTTATCATGTGAAGGACCGACTCTTGTATCATTGTGGGAAACTCTGCATTCGACAAACATAGAGAGTAAAGATAATTAGGGAGGAACATACTTCTATGATATCAGGTCACTTTGGGGTAAGTAAAACAGTTGCACAGCTACAAAGATTTTGTTATTGGCCAAAAACGAACGAGACAGTTTCTAGATATGTAAGAGGGTGTACTATGTGTGCTAAAAGCAAGCCCAACAATAGAAAATTAGGCCTGTACACTCCATTACCAGTTCCTTCTCACCCTTGGGAAAGTGTTTCCATGGATTTTTTGGGGGACTGCCTAAGTCTAGAAAAGGTCATGATTATCTATATGTTGTTGTGGATAGGTTAAACAAAATGTGCATTTTGATACTTTGTAATAAGTAGATTACAGCTGAACAAACTGCAAAACTGTTCTTTGAGCATGTATGGGTTCATTTTGGATTACCCGCTTCTATTTTATCTGATCGTGACACCTGATTAGTGGGGAAGTTTTGGTCGAGTCTGTGGGAACTGATGGACACGCAACTGAAGAAAAGCACAACTTTTCATCCATAAATCGATGGCCAGATGGAAGTAGTTAACATGACAGTGATCTAGTTACTCAGAGGATATTACAACAAACATCCTAAACTTTGGGATGAACACTTGTGTTATGTGCAACATGCTTACAACATAGCAAAACACTCTTCTACACAGAGATCTCCTTTTGAAACTTGCTTTGGTTTCACAGCAGGGTCTCCTTTGGATTTTGTCTTTGGTAAAGATACCATGGTTGATGGACACAGTGATGTGGACAAGGCAACTAGGTTCATTGAATAGATCCAGGAGATCCACCAGGCAGTACAGGAACTGGAAAGGAGCCAAGCCAAATACAAGGCTAGGCATGACAAGCATCAGATGGAGCATAGTTTTCAAGTTGGAGACCAGGGCTGGCTGTATATTAGCAAGGACAGGAATCAAGGTGAAGGTAAAAAGCTGAAGCCTATCAGGTATGGACCTTTTAGGATACTTGAGAAGATTGGTGAAAATTCCTTTTTCCTTGATCTACCAGCTTACATGCACATCTATTCAGTCGTAAATGCAGATTGCTTGAGATTGTTTGAACCTTCAATGATTGAGGACCTTGAAGAGCAGAGTCAATTGCCTTCTATTGATGACTTGCTACCTGAATATCTTAATGAGTTGTAGGAAGACACAGTTCTAGACAAGAAGGTGAGGACGACGCGAAGGGGAGATGTTGAGTACCTCAAGATTGGGCTCAAAGGTTCAAAGCCGAGCAGTGCAAAGTGGATTGAGATTGGACAAATGAGAAAGCAACACCCTCACTTAGTCGATGCTTGAAAACCAAATTTTGGTGGTCAAAAAGCTTTTTTAGTGGGAAGGCCGTGATTCGAATTGGATCCATAGAAGACTGTCGAAGAACCATGACTGTATCAGGTCGAAACAAATCTTTAAAGAATCCAAAACAACGATAAAAAACACCCTGAACCAGTGGCAATGGCAGCCAACGTGGAACGACGAGGACCTCGGTCAAAGCGCGCTGACTGAGGCCCATGGAGACCGTGCAGGAGGTCAAAGTAGCCCTTGGGAGCACCGGATCGGGAAAATAAGGAGGTTTTTGATGCACGATTAGCGTTTAGCGTGAACAGGGCCGTGAAGGAGGAAGACTGAGAACACGGACGCATGGGGAACCAGAGAACTGCGGGTGGAAAAGCGAAAAGCGCTAAAGGACAAAGGCGGGATCTGTGCTATGGAAACCAGTGGTATTGATCAGGGTGTCCTCAAACGGTAAGAGGTTTTGGATGAGAGCAGAGTAATTCCATTCATTGATTGACACGTAGCAAGTGGAGGTGAGAGAAAACTGCCGTTGATCGCGTGCTATCGATCGAGCAAGTCAACCGCGCGAAACGTGCATATGGAATCAGATCCAGAGGCCCTAGATCGAACGACTGAGATCGCGCCCGATGGAGGAAGCAAAATTGACGAAGGAATACGCCGCGTTTTAGAAGGATTTGGAATCCGTTGTAATATCCCTCCCCTTAATAATAAATAATAAATAATAAAAATAATAATTAATAATATAATGATAAATAATAAATAATACAAATAAATAATAATAATATAAATAATAAATCACTTAATAATAAATAATAAAAATAATAAATCATAAATGTTAAATAATAAATGATATTTAAAAATATACAAGAAAATAAATAAAAATAATAAAAAATAAAAATAGTAATAACTATACTAAAGCTCTAAATAAGAATAAATAGAAATAAAACAAAGAAAACAATAAAAAAATCAGTAAAGCTATCAAAAAGAAGAAAATAAAACAAGAAAGCTAAAAATCAAAATAAAAGTAAAGAAATAAAACAAGAAAGCTAAAAATCAAAGCTGCATGTAGACACATGGAGTGTGTGCATGTGGTTCCCCTTCCAATGTTTTGTTATATTTAATAGATGGTGAGGAGGATGGGAGGTATTCTATCTTTCCAAGATTCTATCTTTCATTCTCTTGGGAGAATGGTGTTTTAAGGCATAGGAGTCACTGGCAGTAGTACGTTGATTGAGGGCTCGGGGGTGGCGAGTTGTAGCAAATCCTTGCACAATTGAGCCTACGGTTGGGTGGAGAGTCGTCCCCAAAACCTTGTTGCGGTAAGCCTACTTCTACGACAGGTAAACATTATTCTTAGTTGAATTTAATGTTAATTAGAAAAGTTAATTAGATATTTATTTTTGGACTGTTACTTCCAGGAAGCCTCTAAAAACCCTCACTATGCCGTAAATTTTCTTATTTCAACTTTTTATTGGCTTGGTTATTATTTATAAGTGTTATGACTTAGAATACAAATGAAATACTATAACATATCGATGATAGATTTTGTTCTGTATCTTGTCTTTATTCAATATCATAAGGAAATTCCATAGTATTATCTTGAGGCAAGCTTTGGATTATGGTATGTACTTACCCTTGATTTTCCTTTGTTTCTTCCTTCTATTCACATTTAAATTCAGTTTTTTTCGCTTTGAAAGACAAATAGAATTAAAAATAGTTTATACAGTGAGAAGGTTCACTAAAAGCCGATCATATGATATAGAAAGACAATCAAAATTAAAATTTGTATTGTACAGTGAAAAGTTTCATTAAAATATGACAGAGAGAAAATCACGCCAACTGCAGCTGATAAAATAAACCCACAAGATAATGGAGCTACTTGGAAAAACGACGACGTTATGACACATGATGAATGGAGCACAACTCCACCTGTTCGTGACCATCCTACAGTAACCTAACTTCTAGGCAGGTCGCGATAAGACGGCATCTGCATAGCGCTTATCTTCACTCTATCTATCTCAGTTTGTCTATGCTAATAATTCAATATGCATGAGATGCCTGAACCTCGATCTTCCTGAGATGTTCCTGATGCCCTGGCTTATTTGCTTATTCGTCAAACATGTAAACCTGAGGTAATGTGCAAACGCATTCGACAAACGATATCTTTTCAGGGCAATAATAATGCGTTAATCCCTCGGACTTCCTTTATAGCGGTTGCTCTTAATGGAATTTCCACACAAGTAGGAAAGCCGAAACCAGAAAACCAGAACTCATTGGACTACAAAATATATTCCTCAATTGCTTCTACTTTGCAGGCGTGTTTCAAGTTGAAAGAACTCATACAAATCCATACCGAACTTCTTAGAACTGGGATTGTGCAAAACATCTTTTTGAATACCCAACTCATTATCAAGTATGCTATGTTGGGTTCTTTGGAGCATGCACGTCAAGTGTTTAACCAATCTTGTGAACGAGATGTTGTGTTATGGAATACCATGATCAGAGGATATGTAAAGAATGGATTATGTGAGGAAGCACTTAAACTCTATTTCCAAATGCAATTAGAAGGCGTGCAGCCAGATAAGTTCACATTTCCCTGTGTACTCATGAGTTGTTTCTCAATGGTTGTATCATTGTTATTGCCACCATTGCTATTGCTCTGCTCTTGATCTGATTTCTGTAAGCGCTGTTGCAGTTCTTTCGCTGCAATTAGTTTAAACCTGATACTAGTATTTAACTAGTGACTTCAATGACTTGTGGCTAACATCAACCTGTTACTTACGCAATAACGTTAAGAGGAAGAACACAGGAAGAACTCTAGCAAAGGTGACCGAGCTAGGTCTCACATCTGCCAGTTTTATTTGTTGAGATATCTTCAAAGTCTCATCATAGTACGCATTGCTTGAATACTCCGCGATAATAGAACTCGAAGACACTACACCCATTTTTGAGCTACCAAACGGGCACATGCCGGAAAAACCGTGGCAACAGACGACCACAGGTATCAGGATCGGCATCACATCCAATTGCTCTATTCCAAACACTCCAAATGCTAGATGAATTGTTGTTTTCCTGTTGATTCTCTGCACGATTTCTGTGTGTAGAAATTTAATATTTAACACTCAAATCAGATAGAGTTGTTTTCCTCTATAAGCCATCTGAATCCGGTCCAATTTTGCAGGGAAACTTCATCACTTTACCAATCTATGACTGACATAGATTGATATGAATTCAAAATATAAGGGGCAGCCAAATTCATTTGTCAAGCACTCGTCGATTTTTCTTCTTTCTGTCTGGCTTAAACAAAGCTCTCTAGGTATAGCAGTAAATGCACCTTGAATAGGGCACGACTGTTGGGAATGACTATATGTATTGCATGATATAACTGTGCCATTTGATGATCTTTTAGGGTGGTTTTGGGTGTTTTAGATTCGCGTCCATAGAAGTAAGGATCGATATCAAAGCCATCTTCTCAAAACCCTAAAGCTTGCAACATTCCGTTATTAGGTAATACTTCTTCTCATGTTAGTAATTTGGTGTATCTATTGAGTGGCCTGTCGTGTCATAGTTACTTGAACAATGCAACGCTGTTGTTTGTAATCTATGCTAATTTAGTTTTACTGATAACTAGGGTTCTGTAAATATAATTTTCATTGTGTCTTATAGCCAAAGTTCTGTAGAATTCGAACTATTTTATTGGTTGTTAAATTAGAATTCCCTGAAAGGTGATCTCTTTGTCACCATAAGCTTACCAACACATTTAGCCTTTAGCCCTGGTTTTCCCTGCAAGGTTTGTCAGGTATATACTCTAGGTCATTTCAGAGGCACAAGCACATACTGCCTACTTATCTCAGACCGGTAACTATAAGCGGCGGCACCACTGCGTTATTTGGCAATCTAAAACGTAATATTCTAGTTTTTCTGTTTATACTGCACTGTTTGAAGAAACATTTCTAAGAACTATTAGGTGCTGAGAAATAAGGAGTATAGATGTATTTTTGAATTTTTGACCGGAGAACCCACAGTAATGGAATTTTTACACCAACGTTTCGAATCCCAAATGGGATCCATCATCAGGGAAAGAGAAAGATGATAGAAGATGATAAAAGAAGAGCCAGATGGAAGAAATAAATACTAATGAGGGAATAATAAAGGACCAGCACAGGTTGGCCAGAGAGACTAAAAATGAAACCTAAAATTAATTTTAATAATTAAAAATTAATATCAATTATTTTTATTTATATAAAATTAATATTAATTATTTAATCTTTATAAATTGATATCAAATATCTAAAATCTATAAAACAAAGACATTAAACTAAAAACCAATATTAAAAATTAATATCTAAAAGACTAAAATATATATTAATATTGATATCATAAATCTATAAATAACATAAACTCTATATTAAAATTAAAATAAAAAAACTAAAAAACTAAAAAACTAGAAAATATGCTAAGGTCAAAAATCATAAAATCTATGAAACATTAATACTTATTTAACTTAATAATAATGAAACTTGATCCCTCTATAAAACTTTAATATTAATTTACCTAGAATCTATATAACCTAATATATATAATAGAATTAATATCAATGAGACCTAATTTTTTTTTATCAAAATCTAAAAACTAAAATATATATATAATATTAATATCAATAACATTTAAAAACTATATTAATCTTTTTCTCAAAACTAATATATATTATAATAATAATATCCTAAAACCTAATATTTATAGAACATTAATATTTAAATAACCTAATGCCTATGAAACTATATATATTTTTATAAAACAGGATCACTATAAAACTTAATAATAATCTAACCTAGAATCTATCTAACTTAATATATATAAAAGAATTTATATCATTAAAGCCTATTCTATACTAATATCTAAATAGATTAGTATTAAGATAACTACATAAATTACTATTAAAATAACACAAATTCTTTGTTAAAATCTATATTTAAAATCTAAACTATATTAAAACATACATTAAAGACTCAATTATATTAAAAACATGCTAGTAATTATATTAAAAAGAGCTTTAATAGAATATAAAAAACCTAAAAACAAAATTAATATTAAGATCAAAACTATGTTACTATCTATAATAATTTTTACGTTCATATGTAGACTTATATTAATATAAATATTAATCATCTTACCTATTTGACAACTTACCTGGGGTCGGGAAGACGCTTCTTGATTTCACTGATCAGTGGAAGCCAGCTTCCGCTAATCTCTAAACCGCTGTCTCTGTTCAGATTACAAGGATGCTTCAAGATTTCGAGGGCTTCTCTGATTTTCCGTCTCTGATGCTGCTCTTCTCGTGCGATAATTGATGCGTTTTCTAAGCAGATGTGGTGTTTAGTCTTCGAGGAGTGCTCTGCCAAGGCTGAGGTACGAGATCTTCCATTCCTAATGTCAGCGCCATGTTCTTTCAGTCTTGTCTGGAGGGAGCGACCAGTTTCACCTATGTAGCTTTTTCCACATGAACAGTCTATTTTATAGACTCCTTTAAGCTGCTGCTTGTCAATATCATCCTTAACAGATTTTAAACTTTGTCTGATGGTACCGGGAGCTGAGAATTGAGTTATAATGTTTTTCTTTCTTAGGATCTTTGCCATTTTATCTGTGACCCCCTGGATATAAGGTAGAAAAACCTTACCATCCTGAGGTTTATTCTCCTCTTTAGATTTGGGAGATGACAACCTCCTTTCAGCTTTCTCCTTGTAGCCTATATTTTTGAAAGTTGAAACCAAATGCCTCTGAAATCCAATATCTTATCCTTGTACGGAGGGGATACTTGGAGTGAACTCTCTGGCCGACCTGTGCTGGTCCTTTATTATTCCCTCATTAGTATTTATTTCTTCCATCTGGCTCTTCTTTTATCATCTTTTATCATCTTTCTCTTTCCCTGATGATGGATCCCATTTGGGATTCGAAACGTTGGTGTAAAAATTCCATTACTGTGGGTTCTCCGGTCAAAAATTCAAAAAGCTCAAACCACAGATCTCTGAAATCCAATATCTTATCCCTGTACGGAGGGGATACTTGGAGTGAACTCTCTGGCCGACCTGTGCTGGTCCTTTATTATTCCCTCATTAGTATTTATTTCTTCCATCTGGCTCTTCTTTTATCATCTTCTATCATCTTTCTCTTTCCCTGATGATGGATCCCATTTGGGATTCGAAATGTTGGTGTAAAAATTCCATTACTGTGGGTTCTCCGGTCAAAAATTCAAAAAGCTCAAACCACAGATCTCTGAAATCCAATATCTTATCCCTGTACGGAGGGGATACTTGGAGTGAACTCTCTGGCCGACCTGTGCTGGTCCTTTATTATTCCCTCATTAGTATTTATTTCTTCCATCTGGCTCTTCTTTTATCATCTTCTATCATCTTTCTCTTTCCCTGATGATGGATCCCATTTGGGATTCGAAATGTTGGTGTAAAAATTCCATTACTGTGGGTTCTCCGGTCAAAAATTCAAAAAGATCAAACCACAGATCTCTGAAATCCAATATCTTATCCCTGTACGGAGGGGATACTTGGAGTGAACTCTCTGGCCGACCTGTGCTGGTCCTTTATTATTCCCTCATTAGTATTTATTTCTTCCATCTGGCTCTTCTTTTATCATCTTCTATCATCTTTCTCTTTCCCTGATGATGGATCCCATTTGGGATTCGAAACGTTGGTGTAAAAATTCCATTACTGTGGGTTCTCCGGTCAAAAATTCAAAAAGCTCAAACCACAGATCTCTGAAATCCAATATCTTATCCCTGTACGGAGGGGATACTTGGAGTGAACTCTCTGGCCGACCTGTGCTGGTCCTTTATTATTCCCTCATTAGTATTTATTTCTTCCATCTGGCTCTTCTTTTATCATCTTCTATCATCTTTCTCTTTCCCTGATGATGGATCCCATTTGGGATTCGAAACGTTGGTGTAAAAATTCCATTACTGTGGGTTCTTCGGTCAAAAATTCAAAAAGCTCAAACCACAGATCTCTGAAATCCAGTATAGATGTAACTAGGGTTTTTTATCCCTCTCATATCTTAATAGATCGGGGTTTATATGAATCTATCCCAATTTTTATAAGTCCCCCCTTTCTAAACAAACACGAGTTATTGTTGATATGCTGAGATTTATTATTATTGCACAGAAAGGCACATCTCCCCACACCCTGGCTGTAGAGATGCTCGCTTTTCTCGGCACAATTAGTTTGCTCGTGTCCTGAGCATTGCTTATATATTTAATTCAGTTGGTATCTCGTCCACAGTTTTTTGTAAGCATGTGGTAGTCGAGTGGATATTTCTACGTTTCTCACACTTTACCATTTGGTCTTCACAGCTTTAAATGAGCAACTTTCAGTTTCAAGAGTCTTCATTTTTCTGTAGAGAGAAGAAATGATCAGTGCATTTTGCTTGGTTTATGCTCCTGTTCTTATAAATATTTTCACCATGCAGTAGCGTGGAAGCATTTGCATGGTATATTGAATCAATAAACCGTGAAGGCGATCTTGCTCTCTCATACAATTCTAATTGAAACAACTTGTTTGCCATATCGTCTGATGCAATTATTTGGAGCTGCTATTCGACTTTGAAAACCAATTTACCCAATTAGTGCCCGACATACATCCTCAAACTTTGCATTATTAGCTGATCCATCAAGCAAACTATATAGTGAACTCATGAATTTTGCATACAAATTAGGAGGTGTTACATCTTTCACATTCTTCCAATTCCGCTCTGCAGTTAATGCATTCTTCTTTGCAGAGACTATCTATTCATATGTATTGAGGTGATTGAACAACCATGATAAGGGAAGATTAAAGAAGATGTATTATATAAATTTAATTAGATCGTAAAGAATTATTATTATAGTGTTTGTTGAATGCTTAAGTTGTGTGATGGTTATAAATGAATTTTTATTATTAATTTGTTTTTAAAGAGGATAATTTTTGAATTGTAAGATATCCACCATGAATATTTATAATAGTTCTTCCCTCTAATGGGAGGGTTACATTGTAAAGTTTTCCATAGGTGACTAATTATATGGATTAATTATGGATAACAAGATGTATGATCAGACGATTTTATTATGTTGATGTCTTAAAACGGGAAATGATAAGTGGATTACATTTGGTAGCCATTTTAATGAATTTATTTATAGGGTATTACCCAAGTTGGAAAATAGTAACAACATTTCCAAAGTGTATCAATGCTATGCTTCTAAGAGAGGAGGAAAAGAAACCACAATGACTGGAGGTGAGAAATTAAAGTCAATTTAATAAAATAGAATGAAGAGAAGAAGTTTCCATTTTTGAAGCTAGTAACATTAGGAAATTAAGACTAGGAGAAAAATAAAATATATCTATGAATATCGGGTAGGAAGAAATGAAGGGATGTTCTATCAAGAAGAAAGTTCTTTTAAGGGTATTGATGAGTGGATGTAAAACCAAGGGATTTTAGCTAGTAATATCTTAACAATGAATTTCACCAGAATTTCCTTGGGGAAGGAAGAATATATGACGAGAGATTAAGACTCAAGATGATGAGGCTCATGTGAAATTTAACGATGCACTTAGATTATTATACCTATGGTGTAAATGGTAAACTTCCTAGTTGAAAAAAAAGTGGAAATGATTATTGAAAAAGTAGTTGGTATCTTGATGAAAACATAACACTAATAACACTGATGAGATAACATGGATCCTAGATGGATGTTCAATAATCGTAATTCATAGTTGAATGTTTGTAAAGTAAATGAAATTGATTTTTTTGATGAGCCATGATAAGAATGCTTATAGAGTATTATTCTAAAGTATTGAGATGTTCTCATATTGACGATGTTCCATGGTAGGAAGATAATGATTTACATATGGTTCTTATAGTGATAATGTATCCATATGATAATAGCGATATGCATAGGTATTATGTATATTGACACATTCATTTACTAAGTGATGATAGGTATTTGATGTTGAATACTCATGATGGATATGATATGCATAATGTGATGCTATAATATGAGGTTTATTGACATGTGGTTCATTTATTATGTGAAGTCATGATATGTCTTTGATGCAAATATGTTGATGTGCTAACTTATGAGGGTATTTCATGAGGTGAAGCATGTGATATGCATACAAATTTATGACATGCATGAGCATGCAGTTCGTCATTATTCATAATGTTGCGATTAACAAGGATGAATGTTCTCATGATGACATGCAAGACTTGGCATGTGGATTATTTTTTTATGATACTATGATGGTATAGCTAATCCATTGGTTGCATGTTGAGGTGTGATGATTGACAGGACTCCACAAATGGGCCAAGAGGGCCTGTTTATTTGATGATATGGTTAATGCATTGGATGCATGTGGAGATGTGAGGATTCACAGGACTCCACAAATGGGCCGAGAGGGCCGGTTTATTTGATGATCTCGTGTGAGCCCATACGCACGAGGGAGAATAAGTAACACCATATGGGCTGGGGACAAACTCAATCAACACTACATATGCCAGTGGTTCCTTTGTCTTGTGTATAGCTCTTGATGGATAGCTCTTGAAGAGCTATGAGACCATCTTGAGGAGGCCAAGTGCCTGATGTTCTAGGCTTGGTGCCTAGTATTGGATTGGGATGCCGAAGTCTGGAAGGGTTGTATAAGACTTCGATGCCTGGGGCTGTGCGCCTTAGTAGTTGTGGAGGGAGTGGGCCAGCCTTGCCAGATGCCCGGGGTCATTGAGTACCGAACCGGATGCCTGCCTTGGGGCAGATGAGGTCTGAGTCAGGCGTGAGCCTTGGGGCCAGCCTTGGACTAGGATACAGACCGGGTCAGGCTTAGCCTGGTGCCGAAAGTGGGAAAAAGGACAGAGATTCCTTGAGATTTCCCGGGGTGTTGGGGACTTTCGATGCCTGCTGGTTATACTAGTTCCCCTTCCAATGTTATAGTTACTCATGTGCCAAAAGCTAAAATAAATCTAAAATATTCCCTGATTTTAGAATATGCAATTAGTTACATCAACATATTCAAGTTCATTAGTACATGTCTACTACCATAATTTCATTATCACCTTTATGAAAATCATCATGCTATAGGGGGCATATAAAAAGGGTGTCATTTTTTTGTTTGTTTCTTCTCTTTTGTTTTGTTTTGGAGATATCATTATATCCCTATGTTTTACAATAGGTGTGCACTTCAACCAATTATCCTATTCATGAATTACATAAAATATCATACTACCCAATTAGTATATATTAAACTATATTATGTAACCCTTCATCTTTATATATTTATATCTTTCATAAATCATATATGTCAAAATATCCTTTATCACAAACAAATATTTTAAAATCATATATAATATTAATATATATATTCATCATAAATTTCATTAAATTATATGACAAAATTTCAATATACATTATTCTATTATTACAAATATTTTCCAGTGATATCATAAATTAATTCATTTAAATTTTAAACACCTATTAAATATATCAACACCTTTTTTTTGATTACTTTAAAATAACAATTAATAGTATCTACATACATACTATGCAATTATATATTATGTCATATATATAATATATAAAATTGAAAATCATATTCGTTTGCACAAGTATTATACTAACTTCTCAATCAATCAATTTATTATATAATTTCCAATAAATACAATAAAATTTTATTTCTTAAAAACCCACTCCATTCACACAAAATGTAATTTATCTCTAACTGCTACTCAATTCTAATTAATGCCGTATTCTTTTAATTAAATTACATGTTGTGAATTTGAATTATTGTACTTTATGTGGCAAGTTTATTGTATCTTATCACAGATACCACAATATCATACACCCACATGTTTTAAATTTATCTATACTAACTTTTATAAGTGTTCCCCAGAGTTTGATTCATTAACCTCACATTCATTTTGAATCAGAACGTACCACTAATTAACTCGATCCCTTTGCTCATTCTTTTTGTGCACACACACAATTTCGGAAAATTTTTGCATGGATTAAAATAATTTTTAATTATATATAGCTCCAACAAATAGGAAATGATTTTTTTAAAGTTTGAAGATATGTGAGCTATGCGAAGGTTTGGTAACAAAATAAAAATAATAAATCATAAATAATAAATGATATTTAAAATATACAAGAAAATAAATAAAAATAAAAATAGTAATAACTATACTAAAACTCTAAATCAGAATAAATAGAAATAAAACAAGAAAACTATCAAAAAGAAGGAAATAAAACAAGAAAGCTAAAAATCAAAAGAAAATTAAAGAAATAAAACAAGAAAGCTAAAAATCAAAAGAAAGTTGCATGTAGACACATGGAGTGTGTGCATGTGGTTCCCCTTCCAATGTTGTTCTATTTAATAGATGGTGAGGAAGATGAGAGGCATTCTTGCATTCCATCTTTTCGAGATTCTGTCTTATGCAAGCAATTTTATGGCTAAATGTATTGTGATTTAAGGGATTCAAAAAATGGTGTTGCCTTTGCAGGTGCGCTTGCAGGCAGGCCATATAATTAATAAAACGATTATTTCTTTTGTGGGGAGGAATAACCTTCCCAGTCATCCGATCCAGTTCTGGGTCGGGTGGCAGTGTCTTTTCTTTATGGTGTGGAATATTTATGGTGTGGAATATTTTTATGCTTGATTTTCTTACACGTATTTTAAACAATCCATCTATTTTTCTACGTAAGTAATGATTGCATAAACAGATACTTAAAGTCATGAATCTGCAAAATTAGTATTATCGTGACAAAACTATATACTTTTAATTAGGTGAGTCATTTAGAATACTTACATTATTGTTGTGATAATTATGCAGTGAATTTTTAACCAGATATGTATTAACCATGCCAAATTTATTCAACAAAGTTTTGAAGATTCTTGATTCAAGTTTAATTACATACAGTGGATAAAGATGTCGAAAGAGAAATGGAAAGGAGAAACTTGCTAATGATAGTTCATGAGATTATGGCCAACTTGGATCGTAACAGGGGTAAGAAATCAATAAGAAGAAACAACCGATTTTAGAACATAATGGAAGAGTTGGTATAATCATGGCTTGGTACTCTAAAGGTATCACTATAAGGTCTATCTAAGGATGATGCACATAAAGAAGAAAATATTGGCAATCAACTAATGAACTTGAAAGATCAGGGTTATTTTAAGGTATGATAAATAGAATGATTGGAGAAGATAAGTTGTGTGCATAACAACATCTATAACAATGGGAGAGCCACATTGTAAAAAATTTCATAGGTGACTAACTATATGAATGAATTATGGATAACAAGACGTATGATAAGGAGATTTTATTATGTTGATGTCTTAAAACAGGACAAGATAAGCGGATTACTGTTGGTAGCTATCTTAATGAATTTATTTATCAGGTATTACCAAAGTTGGAAATAGTAACAACATTTCCAAGGTATATCAGTGCTATAGGAGAGGAGGAGAAGAAACCACCATGATTGGAGGTGAGAAATTCAAGTCAATTTAATAAAATAGAATGAAGTGAAGAAACTTCCATTTTTGAAGCCAATAGACATGGAATAGTAGGAAATCAAGACAGGGAGAAAAAGAAAAATATATCTATAAATATCGGGTAGGAGGAAATGAAGGGATGTTCTATCAAGAAGTTAGTTCTTTTAAAGGTATTAATGAGTAGAGCTAGAAACATGATTGGTAATGGTCATAATGATGATCTACATATTTTAAAAAAATGTGAAGGTGTGAAGTTGCATGATGACCAAATGATAATAAACGAGGAAGATATAGGAAGGAATGTTGCTAGAAATTTTAGACGGATACCTTGAGAAGGATTGTGTACATAGTGACAAAAGAAGTGAAAGTCAACTAATAGAGATTGTACTTGACTCATTATTTCATGAGTAGGACTTTCCATAACGTTAAAAGAGGTTGTTTCCACATTTAAGTTTCTCATGGACAATGATGGTAGTAGTGTTTCCAGCTGTTTCAAAATCTAAAATAATGATACTATTTAATAAGAAAGAGTCTTTGCCAACTTGATGAAACTGAATTTATGATAAAGCAATCAAGTGGTATTGAGATAAAAACTTTACGAAATCGATGAGATCAGAAAATATTTCTGTGGATGAAGCGTTGATTGTTAAATAAGTCAATAGGGATTAACAAATCCTTGCAAGTAAATTAAGCATGATATAAAATTAAATCATGATGAAAAAATGTTTATATGCAATTGCATATAGCGGTATTGGAATTAGTAAGCCAAAGGGTAAATGGATGTAAAATCAAAGGATTTTGATTTTGAGATAGATGATTTAAATAATGATGCTATCACTAGGAAGAATAACGAGAGATTAAGACTCAAGATGATGCGGCTCATGTGAAATTTAAATGATGTACTTAGATGATTATACCGTTGGTGTAAATAATCAACTACCTAGTGGAAAGAAGTCGAACTGATTATTGAAAAGTAATTGACAACTTAATGAAAACATATTGACGATGTTTTATGCTATCATGGTAGGAAGATAATGATGTACATATGGTTCTTATAGTGATAAGGTATCCATATGATAGTAGCAATATGCAGAGGTATTATGATGTTATTTCAAGATATATTGACATATTCATTTACTAAGTGATGATAGGTATTTAATGTTCAATAGTCATGATGGATATGATATGCATAATGTGGCATAGGAATTATGATGCTATAATATGACGATTATTGACATGTGGTTCATTTATGAGAAGTCATGATATGTCTTTAATATAATTATGTTGATGGTATAACTGAAGCATGCGATAGTTCGATACAAATCTATGACATGCATGAGCATGCAGCTCCTTATTATTCATAATGTTGCAATTAACAAAGATGAACGTTCTTATGATGACATGCAAGAGTTGGCATGTGGATTATTTCCTATGATACTATGATGGTATGGTTAATGCATTGGATGCATGTGGAGATGTGATGATTCACAGGACTCCACAAATGGGCCGAGAGGGCCGGTTTATTTGATGATCTCGTGCGAGCCCATACGCACGAGGGAGAATAAGTAACACCATATGGGCTGGGGACAAAACTCAATCAACACTACATATGCCAGTGGTTCCTTTGTCTTGTGTATAGCTCTTGATGGATAGCTCTAGAAGAGCTATGGGACCATCTTGAGGAGGCCAAGTGCCTGATGTTCTAGGTTAGGTGCCTGTTATTGGATTGGGATGCCGAAGTCTGGAAGGGATGTAAAGGACTTTGATGCCTGGGGCTGTGCGCCTTCGTAGTTGTGGAGGGAGTGGGCCAGCCTTGCGAGATGCCCGGGGTCATTGAGTACCGGACCGGATGCCTGCCTTGGGGCAGATGAGGTCTGAGTCAGGCGCGAGCCTTGGGGCCAGCCTTGGACTAGGATACAGACCGGGTCAGGCTTAGCCTGGTGCCGAAAGTGGGAAAAAGGACAGAGATTCCTTGAGATTTCCCGGGGTGTTGGGGACTTTCGATGCCTGCTGGTTATACTAGTTCAGCAGAGGGTGTTGGCAACAGGAAGTAATAAATAATAAATAATAAAAATAATAAATAATACATAATTCAACATAACTTCGGGACGAAGTTCCTTAAAGGGGGAGAGTATGTAATATCCCTCCCCTTAATAATAAATAATAAATAATAAAAATAATAAATAATAATATAATAATAAATAATAAATAATACAAATAAATAATAATAATATAAATAATAAATAATAAATCACTTAATAATAAATAATAAAAATAATAAATCATAAATGTTAAATAATAAATGATATTTAAAAATATACAAGAAAATAAATAAAAATAATAAAAAATAAAAATAGTAATAACTATACTAAAGCTCTAAATAAGAATAAATAGAAATAAAACAAAGAAAACAATAAAAAAATCAGTAAAGCTATCAAAAAGAAGAAAATAAAACAAGAAAGCTAAAAATCAAAATAAAAGTAAAGAAATAAAACAAGAAAGCTAAAAATCAAAGTTGCATGTAGACACATGGAGTGTGTGCATGTGGTTCCCCTTCCAATGTTTTGTTCTATTTAATAGATGGTGAGGAGGATGGGAGGTATTCTATCTTTCCAAGATTCTATCTTTCATTCTCTTGGGAGAATGGTGTTTTAAGGCATAGGATTCACTGGCAGTAGTACGTTGATTGAGGGCTCGGGGGTGGCGAGTTGTAGCAAATCCTTGCACAATTGAGCCTACGGTTGGGTGGAGAGTCCTCCCCAAAACCTTGTTGCGGTAAGCCTACTTCTACGACAGGTAAACATTATTCTTAGTTGAATTTAATGTTAATTAGATATTTATTTTTGGGCTGTTACATCCGTTTGATCGCCACAATTGAGGAAAGATTCATCCACGACGTAACTAAAGAAATGAATCGAAGAAGCAGGCTGGCACTGTTTAGAGGAGGACATGTGGCCACTCCCTGAGCGATGATGATGACGTCGAACAGGGAACTCCAACTGTAGCTGCAGAAGGTGGATCAACAGAGGTGGAAGAGGAACCAAAAAATCTTGGAACGGATGGCCTAAAAGCCATGAACAGGGACAGAATACACAGTTAGACACTTACTGAGAGAGTCAGTCCGAGAGACCAAGATAGAGAGACCAGAATCCCAAGAGGAGGACGGAACATAGAGAACAGTGAAGCAAAAGCAAGAAAGAGACAGAGGGCTGAGCTAATTAAAGGCAGCGTCGAGCACCAGAGAGCTTGAATATTCAAGCCATCCCATAGAGGAATCTGTTCAGACTGAGCACCACATTTGGCTCTTTCCCCTGTAGACCAGAAGGTCACAGAGCTGGTAGGAAGAGGAAGTCTGTTTACTCAAGTGGCTTGGGGAATCCAAGAACCACCCTACCAAGCAAATATGCTTCAGGAGAACTCATATTGAGTCCCTGTATTGTAATTCTTTGCTTAAAGGCACAATAAAACAAGGCCACCACTGAAAGCTGAACCGGAGATGTAGCCCTGGAGACTAGGGTGAACTCCTTATTAATTTCTTGTGTCTTTGTGTTGCTTATTGTATTTCTTTGCTGTCTTTCCATTTGAATGTCTGTGTATTGGAAATATGATCGATCCATTGCTTAAATAACATAGGTTACACACCAGCACATGAGTCTGTAATACCTTTGTATTAATAAATCTTTAACTGATGTCACTCATAGGGTGATTATCAGATCACTAACTTTTGTTCTTCAAAAAATCTTAGCCTCAAAAATTGATTGTATAGTGCAGGTATTCAGTTCCATAATTCCTTGATTCCTAGACCAATGTAAGAGGCCATATAAACATTAAAATAATTAGAAAATTTTCAAGATTTTATTTAATCAGACATCATGCTAAAAATGAAATACTATCCTTATCTAAGGATAATTTTCCAAAAAAAGTGGCAAATTCCTTCAAACTTCCTCTCTGTCTTTGGAGTCCTTATATTCAATGGTGAGCAGATGCGGAGCATTTGTTTGTATAAAGCTTACCCAATCTATATATATATGAAAAATTGCAGAAAAGTGAATCAGATGGAAATGAGGAATCTTATCCTAGCACATTTACACCACTTTGTGAATAAAGCTTTTATTTCTGCTATACTAACAACAAAATTTGAAATTAGTTTGATATGTTCAAAAGGACATAACAGAAACTTTTGGAAAGTTTGATGTGTCCAAATTTTAGTTTCAATTATCACTCTTCGATCTTCTATTGTGAAATATTTTTCTACGGTTTATTCAGAGAACCAGGGATTGTCTCCCTTATTGTTTTGGATCCATGAAGATCAAATTATTCAATGAAGTTTGTCTCGATCTCCCATACCTTGATGCAACGTTTAGTGAATTTCTTGATCCACGTTTAGATTTCCTTTGCTTCTGATTCTCTCTGGTTTAATGAATCATACATGAGTCTCATATCCTTTTTAGTGGTTTTCAGAATGTGCTCAGGTTGTAATTGCTTTTCCCATTCAAGAATTGATGAAAATCTTGCTTTAAACCTTGTATCTTCTTCAACCAAAGATTCAATACTTTCATTGAGATTTAGAACCTCATGATAAAGTCCACAAATTTTATCCATTCTTCTCTAGAATCTAATTTGATCTTTTTCGTGTATATGTCTAACCTACATTGCCTATTCTTTGAATACATTCAGGATCTATTTCACATCATCATCCTGTTTCACTTGAGACTGCAGAGTCTCAATTTTTTCTTTTAGTGCTCTAGTTATAACTTCAATGGTTCTTTCAACTTTTTCTTTCAATATCCGATTTTATTTTTCATGTGCCTCTCCCATTCACTCACTCTGTTGTGAATGCTTCAGTTCTAATTCATTCAATTAACTTTCAAATCAACTTTGTAAGTTGTCTATTTCAATAGTAAATCCTCTAAGCAAGGCCACAAAATGAGTTTTCCAATTTTATTCACTAAATACTTTTCTCTTTTCAATTTTCAATTCTAACCCTTTAATTCTTTGCAACTTACTTTGATAAGCTGCTCCAAGTTCATTGACTTGATATTGTTGAAGGTTAACAAATGCTCCAAGGGCCTATGAAGTTTCTTCAAATTTCTCTCTCACATCTCCAATTGGCTGCCGACTATCTTCAAACATTGTTTCAAGAGTGTCAAGCTTCCTCTTCTTAGCCCTTCTTACAACTTATTTTTTCTATGTATTGAAATAATATTTAGTTAAATATGGAACAAATTTAGATACTAGTTCCACCTTAGTGACACGCTTAAAAATAAATGAATTTGGAGGAATTTTTATGGAGATGGGAGTCATGGAATTTGTGGGGCATGTTTTTGGCACTGCAAGGTTAGTGGTTTTAGTGTGCTGTTCAATTAGTTCTGTTTCTTTATCAAGAGTCTCTGTAACTGTTGAATGAACAATTTCTTGTTCATCCTTTTTACCAGTTTCCATCTCTTCAGTTTGTTCAACATCCTTTCTATACTGTAAGTCTTCTTGGGTGGTTTCCTTAGGAGAATCAAGAATAATAATTTATCTTGGGGAAGACACTCTTGTTGGTTACTTTTCTCCTCTGCTTCTTGTTTCTGGTCCTTAGTCTCTGTTATTATCATGTTTTCCTTATACATATGACCTTGTTGTTGTTGTTCTTTACCATTAACATGTTTGCTAGCTTCTGGACTCGTCGATTATTAGACCGTAACAAAAACATCAAGCATATTTTTAATTTGAATTTCTTGAAACTGCTTACAAGAAGACGCTAGTTCTAAAAACAGCTGAGTAAAATTAACTTTCAGACATTCAAGTGGTTTCAAATCTTCAATTGCAATAGAACATAGAACAATAAAAAAAATCTGCATAATTGTTTTCTCTAAATTCCTGAATGTTTTCCCTGTCCTCAACACTCATTAGTTTTCCCCTTTCAATCACTTGATGCAAACTATCAATGTTTATGAAAACATTGTCAAAATGAGGCTTTTGATGTGTAAAAGTTTTAATATAGCTCACGACCATATAATGATTATTTATTATTCCACTAGGGTCATAATCAAAATGGGGCAATGAGTGTAACCACACATTGTTGAGTTCTTCAACTTCCTTGTATGCATGACCTCTTCCCTTCAATTTTATTCTTCCAAACATAATTGGAAAGTTTATTCAAATCTTCTTATGAAGTTTGCTCATCTTTTGTGCTTAACCATTTAATGTTGTTTGATTTTCCACTTATCTAAGAGAATTTTTTTCAGGAATGTACCTTGGCAATACATGTGGACCAACCTCACTCCCATATATTCTAATATAGGAAAACAACTCTTCAATGAACCAATCTCATATTTGATCAAGTGCCTCTTTTAGCTCTTGGCTAATCCTTGAAGGAGCACTGCCAAAGATGACCTCATGTAGAGGGATCATTACATAATTGCAAATGTCATAAAAATGAAATTTATAATTACTTTCCCATAACACTGAAGCATAATTTTGAATGGGCAGCTAATGGTTAGTGGGATAATTCCACTTCATGAGAGGAAAGGGGACAAAGGCAATCACAATGTCCAAAAGATAAGAAAACATACAATTTTTTTTTCATAACCTAGAGGGCATGGAATTTCTAACTTCAAAGCATTTTTCAAATTTTGAGAGAGAATGTCAACGTAATTGAAATGTTTTGAGTCATAGTGGATACTGTGAATCAACAAAATCCATTGAGTTTTGCAATGCTTAGGGTCCTTTCCCCATATAATATGGACAACATTTTGATGATGAACCTAAAAGGCCTTTTGAAAATAACAAAAATGTAATCTTTGGATGATTTGAGTTTGAAGCCCTTGTTCTCTTCCCACAACCAATGTTCCATTAGTTGATCATAATTTTTTCCACTTTGTCTAAAAACTATATTGTGGAAATTATCAAGAAACTTAGAAGTAAAGGAGAGTTTAGGAGAACTGATCTTATAAATTGTTGAAAGGTTGTTTGATCTCAAGGATGGTATCACATTTCTATTAGAATATATAATTGCATGTGTATGAATGTCAATATGCCCCAAACACGGGGGATTCACTTAGTGAACCTCTAACATATGATGTGCTTTCGTGGCATATTAAACAATACCCTTAATTTGAATACATATTGGAAAATCCCTCTAAAAATCACATTATTTAACCCCCTACCAATATGAACCCAATACAACTTCCCAATTTGAAAAACCCATAATTTCACTAGATATTGTAGGTATCCATTTTTTCATGAAATTTAAGCTGCACTTTTTATATTTGCCAATATAAAAACCCTTTACCCCTATATACCCCCCAATATAATATGTCATTTTTTCCTCAATATGTATCCCCCAATATGAACCCACGTGGTATGATATTGGTCCCCCATTGAAGCCCCCGTGGCCCCAAAATCCATTGTATCATGTCATAATAAGGAGATATTTTAGCCCTAGCAGCAACCTTGTGTAATTCTATCTTCAAATTTTCTCATATCGTGCATTTTTCTCTTTACTATAACTTTCTACCTTTAGCTCTATTCTCAAAGAAATTCTAATTTTCCTTCCATTTCATCATAATTTCAATTTGCGTTTTGAAATTGGTGTCAGAAATCAAAGCTGAATTCAGATTATAATTTCCTAGTTCTGGATCTTCTACCTCTTTTAGTATTTCTTTAATTTGTTGAGCTTCTTGCCTTGAAGTAGGGGATTTGTTTTTTTTTTTTCCCATTTTTTGGCCTGTATGACCAATAAAACAAATAACTAACATTTTTTATGAAGACCACTCTAATTCAATAGAATGTAAACTTTTCAAATATCGCCACTTACCAGAAATTGCAAGTTATAGCATAAACTACTGCAATTCAGGTTGATGTTCAGGTGTTCAAGTTGTGGTTTTAGAGAACAACTGACATAGGAGGTTTAACCGGAAACACAAGGTTTTGAAACTCTTGGACATCAAGTTGTTTAATTCTCATGACACGCAATGAATTTCAAATTAATGTGAAAATACCTCTCAATTATTTTTCTAAAAATGAGGTGAGATTGACATAGAAGTCGAAAAAGCCTCTATATAAAACCTAAAACCCAAGGTGACAAATGACTAGTTTTATTACAAAAAAACAAGAAAAATGTATGAATAATGAAAATCACTAAGGTCGAAGAAAATTATTATTTTATACCCAGACAAAGGAGCCAAAAGTTGGGTAGTCGAACAATCGAAGGTACTTCGAAAAACTTAAATAGATTTATCGGTTTTGATGCCGACTCAAAGCCAAGTGAGGGCAAGGTCCAAAGAAGGGGGTGAGAAGAATTGTTAGGTCGAGAGGTCGAAGGTCGGGAGACGAAAAGTTTTATGGAATAATCATATGTTCAACTTCTCTTACCACTACTACAAAAGGAGTGTTGATTGTTTTGTGCTAGTATGTCCAAAGCCATGTACAAAATAATAAAGATGATAACACCTAGTCCTTATCGTGCATGATTTTGAAATAAGACTCAAGCACTCTAAACCTATTAGAATCTAAATAAATATAATTAAGAAATTAAAAAAAATTATTTGTGTTTCCTAATGTTTACTTTAAAAATTGTTTGTTTATTTAATTTTTAGTCAACAGAGACCTGACCTCCCGACCTCATATTGTGGGCCTAGCAGTTAGTAAACAATCGAAGGTATGTGGAACAAAAAATAAAAATTTCCAAGGAGGCTTGATTCATTTCCTCAGGTCTACCCCAACTTCCCGATTTGTTCCAGTGGGACACACAGTGGGGGTTGATTATAGTCGGGCTCGATGATGATTTAGGTGCGTTAAGGAAAATGATACACCTGTAAACTTGGACTCCCGACTTGTTTCCCTTTGGACCCACATGCACTGTCCACATGGAATAACTTGAGTTGTAAAGGATGTGCGGTCATGATATGTGACTGTCATTTTTAATTTATATTTTCAAATCACTTATCTCTTTAGATAACTTTTAAGAATGAATATCCTATCGAGTAGTATCGAATCAATCTATTCCAGTTCGAAAAACACAAGCTGGGAGAGTCAATTCCTTATTGACAATTTCTTTCCACGATACAGATTCAATTGCACCAAGTTTCACAAAGTTCCTCTTTTTTTAAATCCCTTCTGGGAGCTCCTTCAGGTGTTCTCAATTCACAAAAACTATTGAGAAAGTTGTAGGTAATATCATTTAATGCATAAGATTTCATAAAATTTAGTGAGCGTTGCAGTATAATCCATATTTAAAAAAAATGATATTTGGTTATTATTATTATAATTTTAAGTATATTGTCATGAATTTTTGTGGGTAGCCGTCAATAATAAACTATTAGTCACATAAAAAAGTGAAAATATGAACATTTTACCTGCCAAATCAAGAGTCAATAGTGGGTAGTGAAACAATTTGGCGAAAGGATAGAAGTCTCGACCCCCAACTTGCTTTGAGGAATTTTGGCTATGACATATTGTTTGTCTATTACTATCACAACGACACTATGCACAAATATTTTCCCCTTGAGCTAATCCATTAATGCATGTGTTTCCATTGAATTGGTTCAAACTTCCATATTTTCACTACATGGAAACTCTAGACAAAATAAATGAAAACATCAAAGCACCATTAGTAGAGAGGTGTTGTTATACTAAATTTCCTTGGGATTTTGTATGAACTAATAATTCCTCGCTCAACAAGCTCAAGTGTGTAATTAGTGCAATATTGCAACATTAAGCAGGAAAATCGTAATGGTTGTAGAATTTAAAATCCTTACTCATTATAATCGTAATTAAATTATAGGTAATTTTTAATCAAAATATAAACATTTTTTTAATTAATGTAACAACAATACAAATTTATCACAAAAAAAACTTTCCCAAAATAATATTGTTCATGTTAACTAATTATGGTTATGGAAATTTTATTGTCTATGATAAATTTACAAAGTAGCATTTAAAACAATTAATTTATTTTTAAAAGTAAATAGACATATAAAAAATAATTAATAATAACATAAATTTCAAAGTGTGGAAGCATTCACAAAATCCATCAAGGCCTGGACCAACTATGACAATGTTTAACAAAGTACTTCTTTGATTGCAATTGATAGGTTACATAGGGGACACAATGTCGACCTGTTCTATGAGGTGATAAGGGCAAAAAGCCTGTATCACAAAATGCGATTGTCCATTAGAAATGCTAAGGATATTTTTATCTCTTAGCTTTTAGGTTGTAACTTCACATGAGGGCTTGTGTAGCTTGCAGTGGAATGTACTCTCTTGGATAGGGCACAACCTCATGGGAGGAATTGATTTGCATTGTATTGTTATTGAACTTTCTGACATCGAAAGCCTTACGTTTCCTATTTTCTCAAGACCGAGTTGATGAGCAGATGAAGTCATTCCACCATGAACAATGTGTAGCACATCCTTGTTATTGGCAAGAGAGATGGAGGCCCTTCGACAACCATCAAGTTCATGGTTGGACAAACATGTTGCTTATTCCTTGTCCCCAAGAGACAAATGTTTATACACTGAGAGCTCACCCAGTGCACTCCTGTCCATGCGACTGATGCCAGTTTTTTAAACCTTCAAGAGAATTTCCCCATTTGAGTGTCAAATGCTAATCTTCTTGTGTCCTTTTCCGTACTCTGAGAACCCGATGGGCTAAAAAATAGTAGCCTTGTCGTAAGCTCGGGA
Source organism: Pinus tabuliformis (assembly GCA_031772625.1). Lineage (NCBI taxonomy): Eukaryota > Viridiplantae > Streptophyta > Pinopsida > Pinales > Pinaceae > Pinus > Pinus tabuliformis. Next base: position 1,294,819,791 of record CM062807.1, read on the forward strand.
GGGATAGCTCCACTGAATGTTTTAGTGAGCCATTGTAACTTTGGAAGGAGGATCATGCAGGTTCAATCGATTAAAAAACCACTGTAGCCAAGCCATAGCTAAATCCATCCTAAATGGGTAGAATGTTCAAAAAGGAAGCAAGACTTGATAAAAGCCACCAGTTCCAAGATCCATAGAGTCACATTATGGAAAAGCTAGCTAGGAATAAAACCTTATACCTATAATCAGATAATCCTTATTTAACGAGCCTGATGATGATCTAGTCGTGGCAACTCTAGATTGGATGCCTAGGCATCACCCAATCACTATGCAATGGAACAATGAGTGACGTGGCTAGAGGTAGATTTCCTTAGACAAGCACATGAGTAGAGCGTCGAGGGTCGGGCCCAAAAATAACAAAACTGGGTATGTTGTTGGATAGGGTTGACCTCCACTAACCTTTGAGATGAACACTGCTACTTGGGCCACTAAGTCTTTACCACGTGGAAAATGAACGATGTTTTCCATAGAAATAACAAAATTTAGCGCACCAATGGATAGGGCCAACTTAGGCTGGCCTTCAAGTTGACTACTGCCACCTGGACCCCTAAGTCACTGTCACGTGGTATATATATATATCTATATATATATATATATATATATATATATATATATATATATATCAAACTATTATATATTAATATTTTAAATTTAGTCGAGGTTGGGACTACGCTCGGGTCAAGCAAGTTGATGTACCAACGAAGGGGACCAATCTCGACTAGGTCAAAGAGGGCCTGGGCCTGACTAGCCTTCGAGCTAATTATTGCCGCTTGGGCCACTGAGTGGCTGTCATGTGGAAGATGAACAATGTTGTTACAATGATATGCTACCATGCGGGAAACTCACTTGCTGCCACGTTGGAGGTGAACGACATTGTTACAGTGGAACTTAGTATATATATATATTGAATTTAGTCGAGGTCGGGACTACACTTGGGTAAAGCAGGTTGATCTAACAATAAAGGGGATCGACCCCGATTTGGTCGGAGGTTGGGGGTTGAACCAGAAATAACAAAACTGGGCATTCTGATAGATAGTCTCGACCCTGACTAGCCTTTGAGTTGACTACTGTCACTTGGGACGGTAAGTCCCTGCCACGTGGAAGATGTATGTTATTGTTACAATGTTATACTGCCACATGGGTCCCACTGAGACGTTGCGATGTGGTATATATATATATATAATAAATTTGAAATTTAGTCAGGGTCAGGATTGTGCCTAGGTCAAGTAGGTTCACATACCAACAAAAGTGACTGACCCCAACTAGGCCGAAGGTCAGGGGTCAGGGCTCGAAAAGCCTTTGAGATGACTACTGCCACCTGGCGTGCTGAGCCCCTACCACGTGGACGATGTACATTGTTGTTACAATGTTATACTACAACATGGGCCACTGATATGTTTCCATGTGGTGTGTGTGTATATAGATATTTATATATATTTCAAACTACTATATATTAAAATTTTAAATTTAGTCGGGGTCGGGACTACGCCCCGTCAAGTAGGTTGATGTACCGACTAGGTTGAAGGTCTATGGTCGTGCCCAGAAATAACAAAATTGTGTGCACTGAAAGGCTTCAACTCCCGACTTGTCTTGGAAGTATGCCTATTCTGCAGTTTCACATGTCTGCTCTAAATGAAGGTTTGTACTTAACGTGTCGAGGTAATAAATGAAGATTTGTACTTAACGCGTCGAGGTAATGGTAATAAATAAATACACACTTGCCATGTCCTTTCAAACTTCAACTCTATGTGCTCATCATACATCATATTAACCAAACAAATATGGAAGCATACCATCTGGCAGCGAAATCCATCATTGCTAAATAAAATTATAACCTTGTCAACAAATCACAACTTCAATAAATAAAATAAATAATAATAATAATAATAATAATAATATAATTTTGTTATGCAATATCGACTTTAAAAATTGTTCGTTTTAATTGTTGGTCAACAATAAATTAATGAAAAGCAAACGCATTACCAAATATATAATATCCTACTGGTAACCACGATAATAAATGGCTCTCATATGTTATTACCATAATTACACTATTAAAAATTGTTGGACACCTAATCCTAATGGGTTAGTGTGGAAGTCGAATGGACAAAAGCAGTCCAAGAGACCTTGGGATCTAAAACCCAAGAGTCATATGTTGTACTATAAATGTATATCTGATGTTAATAAAAAAAGTACTGCATGATTATCTTTCATATCTTTCTTTTCTGTCCATGTGTGTTTAACATGGTATCAGAGCGGGCGATCTCCTGCCCTGCTCATATTTGAGCCACTTGTTTTGTGGCCTCTCTTTGCATGTCAGAACTGCAGACATTTTCCTGTCCACTAAATTTATGGCAAGTTATGCCCTCATTCTCTGTCTTTCAACCGTTCTGGCTTGTCAGCGTCTCAGACCTCCTTGCGCATAGCAAATCTATCGCTTCAACCTGTAGTGCCACCTATTATCTGCCATCCCTATTAACGATGCATGTGATTCTTTACCGATTTTTATGCTGCTGATACATATAATTCTTAAAAGAAATTTGGAAACGGCTCATATCATTTACCAGCAATGATGATATACGTTATTTTCTATGAGAATTCTCTGCATCAATGTTCTGTCCTCAGACTGTCAAATCTTTGCCAAGCGTTACACTAGCATTCTTTGCCATAACGCCTGACATGGTTAACGCCTAGCATGGAGATGCTGCGGGAATGGAAGAACAAAGTGAAGAACACCTGAAGGAAGGAGAGCAGACCCTCAGCCATACATTGTGTCGGTTCGTGCGTCAAAACATTTGGCCGGCCATCGATCGGCGGACTCCGAGGTTGCTGCAGATCAACGGAGGAGCTCGAGGCCTTCAATTTGAGCCTTTAATTGACTGTTGCCGTTGCAGATTTTCCATTTTTTTTGTTTTCTGAAGAGGAGGTCGAAGTTGCTGGCACTCAATTGCGCCTTTGGTAGCTGGATTTTAATGCATATTTTTATGTCCAGGACTCATTTCACATTCGGCTGAGCTTTCACGTTTTCCAGGGTTTATTGAACAGGATTCGATCTTTAAGCCGATAAAAGGCTTGAATGTAACAGAGAATTGTCTTCTTGGATTGGACGGGAAGCCCGCTATAAGTTCGTTATAAAAGTTTTATTCGAATGCCAGAAGTGTGAGGGAGTACTGCATGAAAGACCACTACACGCTCGGTATTGGAACGTTGTCGCTGCTCTGTTTCGAGTTTGTTCTTAGTTTCAAAGCTCGTCTCCAGCGACCTCACCTACTGGACGCTCATCATCCGAGGCCTCAAATGGTGTCGAGATGCCATTGATCAAATTCTGAGATGCATAAGACGCCTTCAGGTTGCTCTGGTGAATTTGGCAATTCAGCATGAAGGCTTGATAATTCCTGGCTACACTCATATGCAAAGAGCACAACCACTACTATTGCAACACCTCCTACTTTCATATGTTGAACAGCTTGAACGGGATAGTGGTCGGTTAGTGGATTGCAAAGCTCGCATGAACTTTTCTCCCTTGGGGGCTTGTGCCCTTGCTGGTACTGGACTTCCAATTGATAGGTTTGCAACTTCTGTGGCACTGGGATTTACTGCACCCCTAAGAAACAGTGTTGATGCGGTGTCTGATCGGGATTTTCTACTGGAGTTTCTTTCAGCTAACTCCATTATTGCTATCCATCATTTCCCCTGATCAACAACAGTTGAGAGAGATCCCTCAAGCATTTCCTGATTTGTTTAAATTTAGCTTGTGAGACCAGAAAGTAATTTGCTCAGACACACAGTCAGAGCCAGTGGATCCATAGGAGCAGAAATTTTTGATTGAATTCTCTACGCCAAGAAAATCATAAACGTCATCTTCAAATATTGGATCAATTTTGTTGCAGTCTTTCATCTTCTTCTTCGCAAAGCGCTTTCGTCTGCAAGGTGAATAAAATCATTAATCGTTTTACAGGCGGGCATGACGTCCGGGTTCTAGGCGAATAAGGAACTCCCTGAAGCCAACTGTTCGTGTTCACATTGGAAGACCCGTCTCCGTAGGCACATGCACCGAAAATATCATTTCCCTGGCGCTTTCCATGCTTTTATTTTGTTGACTTTTAACAGACGGTGAAACAACATTGGGAGAAGCAGCGGCGGAGGAGGAAGAAGGAGAAGCTGAAGGAAGGCAATCGAGAATTCCTATTGCAAGTCTTACCTCAATATTCGGATTCCGGTAAAGAATTATAGAGAATAATCGTCATAATATTCCTATATTACGGATGTTTTGGAGTTCTTGTCCGTAAAAACAAAAGATTTGAGGTTTTAATTTAAAAAAAAAAAAAGTTCTGAGATCAGATTTGCGCAGAAAACGCTTAAACGAAGATTTATTTAGGGCTTGTTCTGCATTTTTTAACTGAGAGCGGATGGGTTAAACTTTGGCTGCCATGCGAAGAGTTTTGCTGTTGACAGAGAAAACCTATTGATTTTGTAAATTTGAAAGGAAGGAAGAAGCTTTTGTTCTGCTTGGGTTAATTTTCAGAGAGAGATTTGCTGAACTTTTGCATCCAGATATATTTTTTCTGTTTAGTAAAGATATTAAGAAATGACTCAAATTGGTGAAATATTGGAGTTCTTAAAAACTCTGATACATTCCTCTGATCATGGTACAGTAAGAATAGCAAAGCTTCTCTTGTTTACATTAGAACCTGTTTGCATAATGTACAAGAAGATATTGAGTTTTTGCAGCTTGAAACACAGCTACAGCAAGAAGAATTAAAACGAAGGAGTCATTCTGAACCTGTTTCTGTTCAAAACAATGAAGCAGACTCCCATAAACAACAAGTCAATATTGTTCAAGTTCATTCAGATCCAGTACCCAATAAAGCAGCAATTGTATATGCAGATGCAGAAACTCAATCTGCACTTCCCAAGCCCATCATCAGACCTTGGGAACAGCTTGTCCACAACAAGCACAGAACTGGTCTTGGATATGACAAGGACTTGTCCTTTCATATTCTAGACTATGCCAAGCCCATTCAGTTTCAGAGTGCTGGATTCATTTATGACAGTTCAGTTGCTCCTCATGACAGTTCAGCTTCAGCTGTTCCAGATTCTGCCCCTCTTCCACAGCAACAACAAGAACAAAAACAACAGATCGTGAAATGCCAACACTGTGACCGAGTTGGCCATTTGAAAGATCACTGTTTTGATCTTCATCCATGTAAGCACTGTCATAAAACCAGTCATTCTTCACAGAGATGCTTCAGAAACAAACGTCCTGCAAGAACAAAGATTCATCTTGGATGGATCGCTTCTTGGCAATGGGCATCAACGGCCAAGAAGATATTCCAAACACATGTCAGAACTTGTTCCAGAATATTGAACAGTCTTGCAGTTGAGTTTTCTCCATCATCTCACCTTGTATCTGACAGGGGGGGAAATGATGGTCATCTACAAGCTTCAAAGTCACATCAAGCGAGCCTGAGCCACAACCTGCCACACCAGTTTCAGAGTTGTAGCCAGAGACAAAGATGCCCCTGAACATGCCTTCAGTTGGCAATCTGGGACACTTCCTCTAGCAGAAGACTCCAGCTTCTTGCCAGTTTTGGAAGAGTTCCAGGAATCGCAGAGTTGTTGGTCATCCTTAAACCATCACAGATTAAGAACACTTCCTCTAGCAGAAGACTCCAGCTTCTTGCCAGCTTTGGAAGAGTTCCAGGAATTGCATTAAGCATTCCAGCGTTGTTGGTCATCCTTAAACCATCACAGATTGAGAACACTTCCTCTAGCAGAAGACTCTAGCTTCTTGCCAGTTTTGGAAGAGTTCCGGGAACTGCACTAAGCGTTCCAGTGTTGGTGGTCATCCTTAAACCACCGCCCTTTTTTACCAACATTTCATAGAGCACATTTAGCCTAGTGCTGCCATGCATTTTTTGCACATTTTGTATTACAGCTCTCTTCTTGGACTCATACATAACCCTTTGGATTAAGGGGGGGAATGTTGGACACCTAATCCTAATGGGTTAGTGTGGAAGTTGAATGGACAAAAGCAGTCCAAGAGACCTTGGGATCTGAAACCCAAGAGTCATATGTTGTACTATAAATGTATATATGATGTTAATAAAAAAAGTACTGCATGATTATCTTTCATATCTTTCTTTGCTGTCCATGTGTGTTTAACAAAAATTAGTGGCTCTTACCATAATTACACTAATTACACTATTAAAAATTAGTGGCTCTCATATTATCATAGTTGAAGGTTTTGAATATATTTCCATATTTAAAAGAAAAAAATAACAAAATTAATAAAAAAAATTGATATTTTATATGAGTGGATGTCATTACCATAGTTGCATAATTAATATTGAGTGGCTTAGTGGCTTTCATTTATAGGTTTTGTATATGTTTTAATAATAACATAATTATAAAAAAAAATTGGTTTGAGAAAAATAACAAAATTGATAAAAGTTTTGACTTAATATTTAATATATATAAATGGATTAGATTTTTATTCTTTTCCTTAGCAGTGCTGGCCATCATCTTTATTGTGCTTTAATTTTAAATATTAATAAAAATATATAATTCTTCAATGCTAAATATTTGCATAATCATTCATATAATTTTTATATTTTTTAATTTACTATATATAAGTATTAAAATTGAAAATATACATTTAAAAATCTAAATCCATAACTTTGGAATTCGAATGAATACTTTACATCATTTAAAGAAAATATATAAAATCCCATTGGATTTATGAAACTCACACATATAAAATCGAATTCAATTTTGGAAATCAATAATGTTCACACTTCCCAAGTTCAATGTTTTTCATTAGAACACTGTTATTTATACTCCTTCAAAATAAAAATCATATTTTCGAAATTCATATTCTCATCATCAACACCACTCAATGAGAAGACGATTTCAATATTCCTTGCGGAGGCTAATAACAATGTATCAATACATAATCAAAGATTTTTTTGACTGCGGTGGCAATGTATCAATAGATAATCAAAGATTTTTTTGACTGCGGTGGTCCAATATTGTTGAGGAGCCTCTGGGTGGCAGAATTTTAGTCAGAAATAAAAAGGAGCCGTCTATAATATGATTTTTTTGGAGATTTTGGTGACAGAATTTGGCGGAAAAAATTAGGTTAAATCTTGATTTGTATTATTTAAAATGGTTTTTTAACTGTATATTTGGATTCAGCACCCTGAAAAACCCTTGGGATGCTTTGATTGTACAGAAATTAGCTATCAAACTTGCGATTCCAATAAATTACTGTGTGATTTTGACAAAAAAACCCACCGAAAAAACTTCAAAAAAATCTCATTATAGACAACTGCAAATAAAAATCGTTGTGTTAGCTGTTCGCTGGTTTGTTTTGTTTTCTTGATGTTCGCCTAACATAATAACTTATCAATTATTTTCAGGAGTAACTTTTGAGTTTTGATGGTAGCCGCCTTCTCTGACCTTATCGTGAGCGGACGGAAGCATGTCATTGACAAAAAGAGGCGGCGGCTTCAGAGCAATTGGGTTGGGTTTTCTGATTTCCCCTCGCCGCACGCGTTTGAGGATCATTGGTATTAGCGAGGGCAGAAGAAAAAGAAGAACATGCGTTAAAATGTGACCTGCGGAAGGACATGATGTTGTCACCTGTTCTTCTCCGTTGGGGGTGGAAGCTCTTGGAGAAGCATTAATGGCAGAACAGTTTCTCTCCCTCGAATCAGCAGGAAGTTTTGTTTCAGCAGTGTGATCAGGAAACATCGCATTGGCAGAAGCCTCTTTATTGGCCTTGGTAGGAAAATGGGTGTCGGCTTGTGTATTCCCCTCAGCAGGAGCATCATGTGTATTTGCATTGGCAGGAGAGGGGGCATCAAGAACAGGAAGCTGTGGATAATTTGAAGGAGGGGCTGTGTTCTCAAACCGAAAACAAGAAAAACACGATAAGAAGTTGCAGGAGCAGCAGCAGCCATTCCTTTCCCTCTCCATTGTTGCTCAGGAACAATGAAAGAGCAAGTGGGAAAAAACTTGAGTCACTAGTGAACGTAACTCATACAAGTCCTCCAAGCGCTATTCTGCCCTGATATGAAAAGCACAATTCAAACGCAAACGAATAGTGGAGATTGCATTTTCACCTTTAACAAATTACTTTGCATCCACGTCACGTTTCAGAATATTTTAAACATTTTTCATAAGCAAATGGCGGGTTTTAAAACAAATAAAATTATAAACGGTTTCAATAAATTAAAACATATTAATTACAAATATGTTTATCTATACCATTGCTTTATTGTGGTAGTTATAATTTCCATGTAACTAAACAGTTTGAAGAGAATCTTAATCATTTAAGTATCTTGCTGGTGAAGAAATATTATTCTTATTCTTAAGAAGAAAATCATTCCTTTACCAGAAGCACGATTATTAATTCCATATCCGAATGACTTGCTTTGGAATAAAGTTGTCCACTCTTCACATCTAAGGTCGTACATTTGGGAAGGAAGGAAGGAAAATATCTTTTTGATAGAGTTAATTTTAAAAATCCACTTTATAAGTTGTGATTTTATAGATGATTATGAGGTTATCTGGAGAAGCTACTAGAGAGGCGACTTCCTCTTTTTTAGAAATGTCAATGCCTAGAATAAACAAAATTTGCTCTTCAAGTTAAATACTCCAAAAGACTTGGAATATATAGATCTTCATTGAGATACAAGAATATATATATTATAATGTATCAAATAAGAATGATGATACAATTGACAGTGAAGGTCTTGTATATATAGTCAAGTGAGTACCATTTCACGAACGGTCATGTCTGTAGAGACATGTCTCTTTGTTTAACTAGTTATTATTTTAATTATATATTATTGTGATGATTATTTATTATCTATATTTATTACTTTTACATAATTATATTCATAGCATTGTTTTCTTCTTCAAAAAGTTTTGTCCTCAAAGCTTGCTGATGAAAGGGTTTGATTTTTTTTTTTCAAATGTCTTCTCATCTCAGAACTGTTATCTTCATTGATACAAGTTGATATGATCCATGGAGTGATAAATAAAACTGTCGAACTGAGAATGGATCTGACCATCCTAAATTAATTTTCTGATTACTAAAAACTTGTGATGAACTGTTATCATTAGACTGATTTGTGCACACTTCAGTGTTCTTCGGAACATATGTTTTATGTTCTAAGTGATACAGATTCGTAGATTGATTGAAATGTTTGTTCTTGTGATTCAGATGTAAATAAAGAGTTCTTTTCGTTTCCCTTATCATGTGTGTGACAAGATTCTAATTTACTTCACAGTCTCATGTCGTCGAGTTGGTTACAAAAAATTCACTTGGAATTTCCTTTGTCTCAACATCCAAATGTGTTTTTCTTTAACTGATGTGTCTTCTTCTTGAGTTGTGATATTCACATGATTGATATTCATTCCATTTTCTTCAACTTGAATTTCTTTATTTGAAGAATTCAATGCTTCTTTTTCAATAAGTTGTTGCACCTTATTTTCCAATGAATTTTTGTCATTCTTAAGCTTCTTAATTTGTGTTAATAGTTTTTTCACTCTGGTCTTTAAGTCGAGAAACTTCTTCATTTCGATCATAAGTGATTTTGTCAAATTTTTTGCATATTTTGTAATATTTTTTTACCTTCTTGAAAAATTATTTTTAAAATATCTTGAATGTCTTTGGGTGTTACTGAATTTGGCTTCACTATAACATCCTAGAGTGTTATTTTCTTCTTCTCGTAAGAAAATGTTAAAAACGTTTTTTTCATATTTAAGATGAAGGATCTTAAAGTTTCCATTCAGGGTGAACCCAAAATAATGTCACCTTAATTACTCCATAGGGTTTGAACTAAGAATTGTGATATAAATATATAATCCTCAATGTTTAATTGTAAATTGGTTGTCATATTTTTTGTTGTCAAAATAGTCTAATTTTTCGATTATAGTTGACTCTAAAATCACTAATTGGTTTGCTATTTTAAGCGTTATATAATTTTTATCTTCGGCAGGTGATATAGCAATAGTGGCATCTTTTCCCACAATAGACCCTTTAATTCTAAATAGCACTAAAGCATAATTACGTGAAGTTTCCAAGAATATTCATTCCCTCAATTCCAAATTAAATGTCATTTTGCTTATCGAAATGATTTTTTTTCAAATTCCTCTAGTAGTTTGCTTTCCTCAAATATCTCTCTTCAATACTTCAAAATATCCCTTTATATACTTTTTAGGAGTATAATAGTTTTCTTCCTTTTTACCTATATAATTATTATTAAATATAGAAAATATCCTTCTCTATACTCTTATTTAACCTTTGATATTTAGTTTTATATATACCATTTTGTACTTCTATTCTATAACTTTATTTTTCTTATATACTTATTTTTATATATACACCTTTGTACTTCTCTTCTATAACTTTGTTTTTTCTTTTCTATTATATAACTTCAGGAATAGTTGATTTTGATTTTAATTCTTCTTTAATATACCCTTCTTCTTTTTTTAACAAGAAAGGTTGTGAAGTAGCAAGTCCCTAGTAAAAATACGTGTTTGATAAAGACTATGTTCGGATGGAGTTGTGTTTGACCACATACATATGGTCGTTGAAACTATATCACCAAGTTAACAATGAAATGAAAAAAGAGAGGTGGGCCCAGCAGTAGGAAAAAATTTGGAGGCTTTGTTAAAACCAATACAGCTATGCAACCTTGAACTGCGGTTGAAAATGGAGGGAGGCCCCGTGTCAATCTTGGCCAATTTAGATAGATCTTTAGATAGACAATTTGACCAAACTGTTGAACACGTTGATGATCCCCTCAGAAAACTTTGACAAGACTAGGACTCCCGCACACCGTTGATCTGGGTACATAGCAATTTGCTTCGTCGATACAATAGGTATTTTGTCATAGTAAGCTTTGCAACTCTTGCGTTAATGCTCAAACAGAAGGATGTTGATCAATCTATAGAAATATGTCTATAATATCATCAATGCATCCACCTGTAATTTTTGCAAGTGCAAGAGAAGCGTGATCTTTTTCCTTTTGATCTCCTGAAAATTCCACAGGTTTCATGGCTGTAATTATTTCGATCTAGATTACGCCGAAATTGTATACATCATTTTTATCTCTAAGATTACAGGAAATTCTAAATTCGGTCATGGAAATTGCTTCAATCGGATTTGACAACTGAATGAATGTTGTTTCTGTGTAATAAACATGTATCTAGTAATGCCATAGATAATTATGGTTAAATAATTGTCAATAGGCCTTGATAAATCACCAGCCAGGCAAACACTTAGAGCTTGTAGGATAGTTGCATTGACCACACACTTATGCAATCTTTGGATCCAACAGTTCTTTGCATCAGAAGATACCCACTTTGCATTAAGAACTGGACCAAGCTGATGGTAGTGGGCACTGATGAAGAATGTATTACTATCTTCAAGAATCATACTTAACCAAGAGATGTCCAAAACTCCACTCCCAATTATCATGTTAATTTTGAATGGATCCTCCTACAGGATGAGACCAACAATCTTCATAATAGTGAGATGGTCAGAAGAAGAAAGAGTACACTCATGAGTTAAAGAATGCTAGTCCTTTCAAGAACGAGAACTGACATCCCACAAAACCCTCTACAAAATAATCATTTTCCTACTTGACTGCCATGCCTGAAAGCAAGTGAGATCAGCGACACAAGTACCTTGTACCTTCCAGTTCCAAATTGGCCTTTTAGCCAAATCCAACCCTTCTCAACTGATTGACATCTGTGACCTTACCAAACCAGCAACATTTTTCCATGCTGATCAGATACTTTAAAAACAAATGGTCCAGTTATTTGAAAATTATGACTTGGTTGTTGGGTTACATGACTAGTTATTAGTCTAAAATCAATTTAGAAAACTCCCTTTTTCACAAAGCATTCAGGTTTTTAGCTAAATTGTACAAGTTTCTTAAATGGGGACTTGGGTGTCGGGCACGACTTGAGTGCAAACCCCAAACTCTCTTTTCAGAAAATAACAAAATTATTATTTAAAAAATTAAAATTAAAAAAATCCAAAAATATTTAAAAATTTCAAAAAAATGTTCATAAGAATTTTAAAAATCAAACATGAACGATAAAACATAACCATTAATTTAATTCAAATACCAAATAGTATTACCATAAAATTTAAAGTTACAGGTTATTAGAAATGCGCAAATGCATTTTCCAATTTCCAAATTAAATATGTCAAAGCGCCAAAATAGTGCATACGACATAGTCCAGTCAAGCACCAAAACAGTGCATAGTACATAGTCCGAATGTTAGGTCCCTATAATACTAGTGATTACCCCATTACTATTGTAGTTGTATCCCTTCTTAATATTGTTGTGCCCCTATTGTCCCCATATTGTTATTACTGTGCCCCATGGAATCCCTCTATTGTTATTTTTGTGCCTTTATATTATTATTGTTAGGTCGGCTGGGTTATATTGTGACTCCTTAGACTCCTATATATAGAAATGAGGTTTTGTCAATTGAATCATCCAATAATTGTTCATTTGTGTAATGTAAAGGAGGTTTCCCCCTCGAAGAGGTTGAATTCTAAGGCGTTGATCTATCTTTTCTATCTTTTTGTGAGCTGGATTCATAACATTTGGTATCAAAGCTTTGGATTCTAGGGTTTCGCTGCTCCATATAGGTCATCGTGGAATTTTCGTTATAAATTTTTTTCCGCAACGTTTTAGAAGCGAAAAAAAACCCATTTGAGACGAAATCGCATTAAACCTTGGGTCCAAATTTTAGAGCTTTTCACACTATATTTGTGGAGATATGATCTGAGGAAGTCGGTCTTTTTGCAGACTCCTGAATTACATTCCAAATAGGCGACCTGGGGAAAATCGTCATAAATTTCTCTCTGAGCATCAAATTGAAATTTTGTAAGAAGGTACAGAAAGAGGACAGACTGTAGTTTCTTGTATATATTTTTTTAGAGCCAAAGGTTGAAACAGTGATACGTGGCACGTCATACAAGTTTGCTCTACTGAATTAGTCTATAATCAGGTCACTGTGGGAGATTTGGCATAACTCTTCCCTCGAGAATCCAATTTGGATCACACTGGTGGCATTGGAAAGAGGACGCAGAGGGCTACTGCAGGTCACAATTTCAGAACTGGATGATTCGAAATTACAGAGATACATCAGATTCAATATCAAGCTCCTACAAAGTGAAAAAAGGTGTGTAGTTTTTTTTAAATTTTTGCATAAGCTTGGTTTGAAAAATTAGTTTGAAGAAATTCAAAGGGCATAGTAAAGCATTATTATCGGTAATTGATGCCCTGAGGAAAGAAAATGCAAACACCTAGTAAGCAACCTGAAAGCTCTAGCATGACTCATGAAGAAGAGGAAGAAATGCAACATGATATATCAAAATTACGAGATCAAGTGCAACAAGTGTCACTTGCACAAAAAGTAACAGAATCTAAGATGGATGGTTTAAAGAAAGACGTAGAAGCTAAGATAGATGGTTTAAAGAAAGGCGTAGAAGCTAATATGGATTATTTATAGAAAGGCGTAGAAGCTAAGATGAATGACGTGGAAGCTAAGATGGACAATTTGAAGATAGATTTGAAGACAGATTTGAAGACAGGCATGGAAGATTTGAAGACAGATTTGAAGACATATTTGACAAAGTTTCTACAAGAAATGCTTACTAATGGTGAAAGGGTAGTAAAGGAAACTCATGATGAGAAAAAAAGAAATGTTAATCATGATTTTATAGATTCTAATGTTGGATCGAAGACCCACCATATTCCAAAAATCGATATGAGGAAGTTTGATGGCAAGGATCCCGCAACATGGATATTACAGATGGAGCAATTTGTTGATCTCAATAATGTGCAAAACACACAAAAGGTACGTATTGCAACTTTATATTTGGAACCAAATCAATTTGTATGGTATCAATGACTTTGCTCTCGTAAACAAATTATCACTTAGGAAATTTTTACGAAGAAATTGACAGCACATTATGAGGATACAAAAAACAACACTTTTTTTAGCCAATTGATAAGTCTCAAACAAAAGGGTTCAATAATGGAGTACATTGAGGAGTTCCAAAAATTGAACATAAGGGTAAAAAATATTCCAAAGGAGCATAGGATTGATGTGTTCATAGGGACTTTAAAGGATAATATCCAACATGATGTTCGTCTTTGGGAACCTGATTCATTAGAGAAGGCATTCAGGTTAGCAAGAAAAATGGAAAGCAAAATTATGGCAACTCGGAAGCATACCACTCACAACTATAAATATGGAAGTGTTGTTGCCCATAGTCTTCCACAACCTATAAGGTTGACACCGCAACTATTGGGAGAAAAAAGAGCAAAAGGGCTTTGTTACAGTTGTGATAGAAAATACACTAAAGGTCATAAGTGTGCTGAGAAGAAATTATTCTACATAGATTGTGAAGAGGAAGAAGAAAAGGAGCAAGAAAGGTCAAAAGAAGAGGATATACTCCAGGAACAAAGCCTAGATAAAGAAGAAATGAATCCAACCATATCTTGTAATGCATTGGCTGGAATTACCACTCCTCAAACCATCAAGATAGAAGGACAAATCAAGAAGAAAAAGGTAATAGTGTTGATTGATTCAGGAAGTACCCACAATTTTATTCATTGTAAGATAGCAAAAGAATTGAATTGCTTCCTATATCTAGCACCAGAATGTCAAGTGATGGTTGCAAATGGAGGAACGATAAATCACTCTAGAAAGTGCCATAATATCAAGCTATCCATGGGAGAATATGTATTGACCAGCCCAATGCTTTCCATTCCAATGGAAGGTGCTGATGTTGTACTAGGAGTCCAATGGCTACGATCCTTGGGTACAATAGCTTTTAATTTTCAAGAAATTTTCATGAAATTTTCTGCAGAAGGAAAGGAAGTCGAATTAAGGGGTATTCCAGGGAAACTGGGAAAGATAATAAGCTCTAACGGTATGAGAAAGCTTCTAAAAAAGGAACAAAGAGGTGTAATTGCACAAGTATGTTTTCTAGATGTTTCCACATCGAAATCTTCTATTACTCCAGATCTCCAAAAAGTCTTGGACAATCATTCCAAGGTATTTGAGACTCCTAAAGGTCTCCCACCCATTCGTGATCATGATCATGCTATTCATCCGATTCCAGAAAGTGTTCCTCCAAACATCAAGCCGTACAGATATCCCTATGCCCAAAAGAGTGAAATTGAACGTATGGTTGCAGAAATGCTAGAGGCTAGTATAATTCAACCTAGTCAAAGTTCTTTCTCTGCTCCAGTAGTATTGGTGCACAAGAAGGATGGATCATGGCGCATGTGTCCAGATTATAGGGAGCTCAACAAGCTAACTATTAAAGATAAGTTTCCCATTCCTGTCATTGATGAATTATTGGATGAATTGCATGGATCAATTTACTTCACCAAGTTGGATCTTCGTTCAGGATATCATCAAATCAGAATGAAGACTGAAGACATTCTGAAAACAACATTTAGAACTCATGAGGGTCATTATGA
The DNA here is from genome assembly GCA_031772625.1 of Pinus tabuliformis. Taxonomy (NCBI): domain Eukaryota; kingdom Viridiplantae; phylum Streptophyta; class Pinopsida; order Pinales; family Pinaceae; genus Pinus; species Pinus tabuliformis. The sequence goes on from CM062807.1 coordinate 1,294,835,363, forward strand.
ATTTTTGGTCATGCCTTTTGGCCTTACCAATGCACCTTCTACATTTCAAGGTTTGATGAATTCCATTTTCAAACCCTTAGAAAATTTGTGTTAGTATTTTTTGATGATATACTAATCTACAACAAGTCTTGGAAATATCATGTTGAACATGTTGACAGGGTGTTACAACTATTGGAGGAGAAACAATTATATGCAAAAAGATCCAAATGTTTCTTTGGAGTACAAGAGGTGGAATATCTGGGTCATATTGTATCTCATGAAGGAGTTAAGGTAGACCCTAGCAAAATTAAAGCCATTAAGGAATGGAAAATCCCCACATCCATAAAGCATATGCGAGGATTTCTCGGGTTGACAGGGTATTATCGCAAGTTTGTTAAGAATTATGGGAGAATAGCAGCACCTCTAACAACATTATTGCAGAAAGATGCATTTTCATGGACTCCAGAAGCAACAAAGGCCTTTGAAAATCTTAAAGAGGCAATGTGCCAAGCACCGGTCTTAGCTACACCGAAATTCACAAAAACCTTTATTGTGGAATGTGATGCTTTAGGAAATGGAATTGGAATTGGTGTTGTTTTAATGCAAGATGAAAGACCCATTGCTTTTGAAAGTCGTCCAATCAAGGGAAAGTTTTTACACAAAGCTATTTATGAGAAGGAAATGTTGGCAATACTACATGCACTTAAGAAATGACGACCCTACGTAATGGGAAGACACTTCAAGGTAAAAATGGATCATGATAGCCTTATATACTTTTTAGAACAAAGATTATCCTCTGAAGAGCAACAAAAGTGGGTCACAAAGATGTTGGGTTATGACTTTGAAATCATCTACAAAAGAGGGAAGCAAAATGTGGTGGCAGATGAACTCTCAAGAAACGATGAGGATGTGGAAGCATTGTTGTGCGCCATTTCTATTATCCAACTAGATTGGATAAACAAAGCAAGGGAGGAATGGAAGAATGATGAAGAAGTGTGGGCACTTATTCAAAAGTTACAACAAGATTCTAGTACATCTGATACATTTAGCTGGAAAAATGATTCGTTATGGTACAAAGATCGCTTAAACCTTTGTAAGAATTCCCAACTCAAATAAAAGATTCTTATGGAATTGCACACTTCTCCCTTAGGAGGGCACTTAGAATTTTTAAAAACTTACCACAGGGTTAAGAAGGAATTTTTTTGGGATGGCCTTAAAGCGGATATTCAAAAGTTTGTGGCAGAATGTTTGGTTTACCAACAAAATAAAGTTGAAACAATTAAGACCCTGGGTCTATTACAACCTTTATCCATTCCAAGCCAACGTTGGGAGGAGGTTTCGATGGATTTTATCACAGGTTTACCCAAGTCTGAGGGAAAGAGTGTCATCATGGTGGTAGTTGACAGACTTACCAAGTATGCACACTTTGGTGGTAGTTCAAACAATATTGCCAGAGCTTGACGAGGAAGGAAAAATTATATTGGAACTGGAAGTAGTCACAGAAACAAGAACTCGACAACTATGAAATCGATCAATTTTGGAGTATCTCATCAAGTGGAAGAACTTATCCGCTGAAGATTCCCCATGGGAGGATGAGAATTTTATACATAAGCATCCAAAACTACTCAAGCGTTGAGGACAACACTTTTTTTTAAGGAGAGGGGCATGTTAGATAATACTAGTGATTGCCCCATTATATTGCAGTTGTATCCCTTATTAATATTGTTGTGCCCCTATCGTCCCCATATTGTTATTATTGTGCCCCATAGAATCCCTCTATTGCTATTTTTGTGCCTTTATATTATTATTGTTAGATCGACTGGGTTATATTGTGACTCCTTAGACTCCTATATATAGAAAGGAGGTTTTTTCAATTGAATCATCCAAGAATTGTTCATCTGTGTAATGTAAAGGAGGTTGCCCCCTCGAAGAGGCTGAATTCTAAGGCATTGATCTATCTTTTCTATCTTTTTGTGAGCTGGTTTCATAACACCGAACTATCTAGGTGGGAACAAACAGTTGAAAATAGCAACAAGAAATGATAAAAATAGAATCCAGAAATTCCAATTTTAATTTGTCCGTGAATTAAAATTCGAATTTAGTCTCACCAGCTGTTTGGAAATAATTAATTACTTCATTATGGATTAATTAGTTGGAGAAATTCATGTTAGAAGTATTTCTGAAGTCATGCAACAATTATCCCTTAAATTAAGAAGATTATCCCTTAATTAAGGAGATAAGATTGAGTTGTAATTAGTTAGCTCAATTTACTGAGTTAAGTCCAGTTAAATTAGTTCCAAACTGTTTGAGGAACTAATTGTGAGTTATCAGTCAGTTGATGCATGCATGTACTCAACCAGTGTACTCCAGATAACTGAAGATTCCCTCATCAATAACTCATGCATGTCTATTCTGAGAAAGACCCAGTTGAGCTAAATGTCAAGGACAGTGTACTATCATTTGCATGTTTTCTCCTATAAAGGAAACTCATGCATGTAGTCAAGGGAAGGTTCCTTGAGGATTGCGCAGTGCTGACAGGGTGTAGGATCAGTGTGAGAGATCAGTCTTCCCCTTAGTAACAGGAGGATCACCCAGGAGAAACTGTGTAAGGAAATAAGAGCTTAGAGGGAAGAGGAGAAGGCTTGTGAGAAGCTTTGTTTGCCTGTGAGCATCCAGGAGGATTGTATTGAGACCTGGCTAGCTGTGAGAGCTAAGGCTTTGTATATTTCTGATGTATTTCCACCTTGTATGATAATATAGATAGTGGGGTTTTTAGCTGAGGCTTTCCCCTGAGTATTTTCTGTGTTTTATGTGCATTGATTCTTCTTCTTATGGTTATATGTGTTCAACTCTGATTCAACTCGATCTTTAAGCTTCCGCAAGTTTGATAGTAGAAGTAGATTATAGTATTTTTCTTTGGTATATTGCATTATCGAGTTAATCTACAGTCAGATTTTCTACATAAATCTCAGAGGTAGATTTGTAGATAATTTGCAGGAAATTCTGCTTGGTATCAGAGCTAGCTGATCTGTAGAGAAATTTCTACATGGTATCAGAGCCAAGTTTATTGGAGCTGTGAATAGTATACGTAGAAGAGAATTCGAAGTTTGAAGTTTGGGGTTGCAGGTGCAAATCGAATTCTTATCATACTTCAAGGTTGACCAATGGTGTTCTATGGCTTGAGACTCGAGTATGCCTTGGAAGGCAACTTGAATTACACAGCATGGAAAGATTGCATGGAGGCTGTATTATAAGACAACATCTTGAAGGATTTCATTGATCAAGAAATCCCAAAGCTAGGTTCAACTAATGCACAAGAGTTGGCTGATTGGAAGATGTGTGTGGTGAGGGCGACATGGATCATCCTTGAGGGAGTTTGAGACCATATTGTCTTGAGTCTCCATGGGAAGGATACTCCATATTCAATGTGGAAGACATTGAAGGACCTCCACCAGAACAGTAGCGACCAGAGGAAATTGGCGCTCAAGGATAAGCTTCGAAGAATCAATATGGAGAATGGCGATACTATTTCCACATATCTGAATAGGCTCACCACCTGTAGAGATAAGCTTGGAAGTGTGGGAAGAACTGTTGCTGATGATGATATGGTGAACCTCACTCTCCTTAGCCTTCCAAAGAGCTGGAATAGCTACCAGGACTCTGTGAATGGAAGGGAGAAACTACCGGATTGGGAATGACTGTGGTCGGATCTCATGCAGGAGGAGATCAGGAGGAGCACACAAGATGGTTCTTCATCCAAGGATGATGATGAAGAAAATATGGCCTTAGCGAGTAAGGAAAGGAAAGGGAAGGGGAAGGATTCCCATTCCAAATCAAATTCTTCTCAAGGAGGGAAGAAGGGTGACAAGTCTAAAGTGAGATGCTTTAATTGTCACGAGATGGGACATTATGCGACTAATTTCCCATCGAAGAAGTCCAAGAAGGGATTTTCGGAAGGATCGGAAGGTGAAGCATTAGCCTCTTAGTTTGAAATGGACTTTACCCTCATCGCATGGATGGTGTCATCGATGATGGGTTGTGGTTGGTATCTTGACAGTGGAACCTCATTCCACATGACTAATGATAAAAGTTTATTCAGTACCTGGGAGGAGAAAGACCTCAAGATGCTTATAGAAATGGGTGACGACGGAAGGTATAGTGTTTCAGGAGTGGGCATGGTTGCTTTTCAAAGGGAGCATGGAGCTTCTATCACCCTGACAGATGTGAAGTATGTGCCTGGACTGAAGAAGAACTTGGTATCGGTCGCGATGTTAGAGGACAAAGGCTACAATGCTGTCTTCAGTAAGGGAAAGGTTTTCCTTAGACATATAACCACGAGACAAGTGAAACAGATCAGTTCACGAGTCAAGAACCTGTATGCTCTTGAGGTTCAAGATGCATGCAAAGCCTTGAGGAGCAAGGAAAATGTTACAGACTTGGTGGTTGAGAGGGAGAGTACATTACCTCTCAACATGCAATCCCAAAAGAAGTCTCAAACAATTGTGGAGGAGCCACAATTAGAGTCAGTAGAGGAATCACATGTAGCCATACCTCTGGGTGTGAGGTGGGGTGATGTGAAGTGATAGTCGCAAGAAGGTTGAAATTGGGCAGGGTCTATTGAGAGGTTTTATTTCATGGATCATACCTTGCTACGGGAGCCCAAAAGTACATAGTAGTGGGAGGAATCAGTGGGATTGATGCAATCAGATATCAAAGTGACAGAGGCTAGAATAGTCAGATACTGAAGAGCATAGAGAATGATTGACAACAGTGTAGAAAGGCGGATTCATCCAAAGCGCAAAGTTTTCAGTTGACAAAAGCAATAGCAGTCAGAGACTTTGATGATAGATGCATCATACTGGTTCATGTAGGATGTTTTTTTTGTTTCTGAAGTTGCTGGAGCAACAACACTTGAGAGAAGTGTTGCATGTGGAACATTCCAAAGGTTCAAGATCGGATCGAGTTGAATTCCTTTCTTTTTGAGAGGGAGTGTTGAAAATAGCAACAAGAAATGATAAAAATAGAATCCAGAAATTCCAATTTTAATTTGTCCTTGAATTAAAATTGTGAATTAAAATTCGAATCTAGTCTCACCAGCTTCTTGGAAATAATTAATTAATTCATTATGGATTAATTAGTTGGAGAAATTCAAGTTAGAAGTCTTTCTGAAGTCATGCAACAGTTATCCATTAAATTAAGGAGATTATCCCTTAATTAAGGAGATAAGATTGAGTTGTAATTAGTTAGCTCAGTTTACTGAGTTAAGTCCAGTTAAATTAGTTCCAAACTGGAGGAACTAATTGTGAGTTATCAGTCAGTTGATGCATGCATGCACTCAACCAGTGTATTCCAGATAACTGAAGATTCCCTCATCCGTAACTCATGCATGTCTATTATGAGAAAGACCCAGTTGAGCTAAATGTCAAGGACATTGTACTATCAGTTGCATGTTTTCTCCTATAAAGGAAACTCATGCATGTAGTCAAGGGAATGTTACTTGAGGATTGTGCAGTTCTGACAGGGTGTAGGATCAGTGTGAGAGATCAGTCTTCCCCTTGGTAACAGGAGGATCACCCAGGAGAAACTGCGCAAGGAAATAAGAGCTTGGAGGGAAGAGGAGAAGGCTTGTGAGAAGCTTTGTTTGCCTGTGAGCATCTAGGAAGATTGTATTGAGACCTGGCTAGCTGTGAGAGCTAAGGCTTTGTATATTTCTGATGTATTTCCACCTTGTATGATAATATAGATAGTGGGGTTTTAGCTGAGGCTTTCCCCTGAGTATTTTCTGTGTTTTATGAGCATTGATTCTTCTTCTTATGGTTATATGTGTTCAACTTTGATTCAGCTCAATCTTTAAGCTTTCGAAAGTTTTATAGTAGAAGTAGATTATAGTATTTTTATTTGGTATATTGCATTATCGAGTTAATCTACAGTAATATTTTCTACATAGGCCTCAGAGGTAGATTTGTACAGAATTTGCAGGAAATTCTACATGGTATCAGAGCTAGCTGATCTATAGAGAAATTTCTACACAAACAACAAACTTACCTCCATAGTAGACTGTGAATTATTAAAAACGAAAAAAATATTCAAAGTTTTCAAAGAATTATTCATAAGAATTTTAAAAATCAAACATAAACTATGAAACATAAACACCAATTTGAATTAATTCAAAGACCAAACGTTGTTGCCATACAATCGTAAAATGTTACAAGTTATGGGAAATGAGCAAGTGCATAGTCCAATTCCAAATCAAAATATACATACTACATTATCCAGACTATCTTAGATAGGAAATAAAAAACATCAAACTTAACCCCATCATAGAACGAGTGGGTGGGCCTCCAAACAGTGAACTCGCTCCAAGTGGCAACGTCCAAACATTTTGCAAACTCAGTTCCAAGTGGCAACGTCCAAACATTTTGCAAACTCAGATTCGTGGTTTTATATGGTCATCGAGGGAAATTTGAATATGAAGATGTAGTGAGTCCTACTCCTAGATACTTGATGTAATATTCGATGATCAAAATTCCACGAGTTTTATTCATTTCAAATAATATAAAAAAATTACCAAAATAAAAAGCACGATATGCATTTCCGAAAATTAACTTATTTTACTGTTTGTTGCAGCAAAAAGGTAATACATGACTTTGTGAGTGAATACGTGTTTGCATGAAAACACCGAGGCAACACCTAAGGCTAGCTACCAAAGATACTTGTTTGCATGAAAACACCCGAGCCTGGATACGAAAGACAGATTTCAATTTCGTGCAGAGAAGTGGCAAGACCTTGATCCTGGTAAGTTGATGGATAGTAAGTTGCTTATATGTTGGTCCAGAAAACTGTTGAATGTCGATGGAATTGGTGGATGGGGTGTTAAAATATTGTAGAATGATGCAGTCATCCTCTATAGGGAACATGTCTCGTTGTGGTCTATCGACTCAGAACTTATTTTCTTGTGCTCTATCAACTCAGAATTGATATGACGTGTCGCTGAAGGTCGAGAGTCTAACTGCTAAGCGATGGGTATCTTCTTTTGTTCCACTAGCTTCGTTGGTTCATGGGGTTTGTTGGTTCGTTGTTTTTTAGACTGCAAAAAGGAAAGAGTGAATCATCCCGATCCCTTACCCAAGACAAAGCAACAAGACCGGTCCATATGACGTGAAACTGGCAGTCTTCTCCTCCATCTGGGCTACATTCAAATTAGATGGGCCTAAGCTTCTGATGTTATTAGGTCAAGCTCTTGAATTCAAAGTCAGTCGGTGCTCAGTTAGTGCAAGAACTACGCATTGTTTCGAAAGGGTGTAGGACAATCTTGTCACAAACTATCGACATGTTTCACGATAATGTATGATTACATATGGTTATGGCAGTCTTATTCATTATGTTGATTTTTTTTCAGGCTTATTTCACTTATCTCTACTATTCAACATGGATGTTGGTTGCAAAATTCAAGTTCGGGTGTGAAAACAATGGTTGAGGCCCAATTCTCTTTCTTGCTTGTGTACAATTTTCTTCCATCCAGCGATAAGCATAGGTTGTGGGACAAAATCAACTAAATATATTGAGACCAATAGCCAGCAATAGTTCCATCGGCAACATTTTAGCCAGTATTCGAGCCAACAACAACATCTGAAGCGAAGGCACCACCATTACTAGCACCAGATCGAGATTTTCGCATATACGAAGATGCTTACTCATTCAATGAGGGTCGAAGGTAAGTCCTTCAGAGGTTCTCGGATGGTCGATCTAAGGCAGAGATAATATTGTGTTTTTTTTATTCCTACCTAGCTGGAGCCAGGCTAAGAGTAGGTATAAGGGTGGAAATCCATGCCCATTGACAATGTTGTTAGTTAAGAGCGCACAAAAGTTGTTAGTTTAGAGCACACAATAAAGAATAATTTCAGAGACAGAAAAATGGAGAAACAACAAGATTACTCAATCACAGATAACAACAAAGATAATTCAAATATCTGGAGAACATAAATCACTTCTGATTACACAACAGGCCTGGGCCTTGGCTTGCCATCCTTGGCCAGAGAAATTACAAATATATAGAGGCGGAAGGAGGATCTAGAATCCTGCATGTGAATCAAATGATAATCTAGAAGATAATGACGGTGTGGCGGTGACGGCTGGGACGACGGATTGTCGGGGAGTCATCGCCGTCATTCGCATAGTGCAAGTTGATTTGGATTCACACTTAACATTCTCCCACTTGAAGTCAAATAAGAGTCATAAATCAAGTCACACCGAGTCCTATCATGCCTCTACAAATCTCATGTTTATTTCTTGGTAGAATCTTAGTGAGCATATCAACAGGGTTCCTATCTGTATGGATCTTTTTAAAGGATAACTGTTCTTCCTCCAACACATGCCAGATCTAATGGTACCTTATGTTAATGTGCTTGGTTTTTGAGTTAAATGTTGGGTTTTTTTCCAAGTGAATGGCACTCTGACTATCACAATATAGCACATACTTGTCCTGCTTTATTCCTGTCTCTCCTGGGAATTGCTGCATCCACAACATCTCTTTACAAGCTTCTATTGTAGCTATGTACTCTGCTTCTGTTGTAGAGAGAGCTACTATTCTTTGTAGCCTTGACACCCAAGATACTGCTACACCTGCAAATGTATACAAATAACCTATAGTGGACTTTCTTATGTCCATATCTCCAACCATATTTGCATCTGTAAATCCTTCAAGCACAGTCTCATTATGACCAAAACATAAAAAATAATAACTAGTACCCTTGAGATACCTAAAAATCCATTTTACTGCTTGCCAATGTTGTTTGCCTGGATTGGCAAGGAACCTGCTCACTACTCCCACTGAATATGCAATGTATGGTCGTGTGCATACCATGACATACATCAAGCTACCAACTACTGAATCATAAGGAATCTTTCTCATCTCTTCCTTCTCCTTGTCATCACTAGGACATAATTCAATACTCATCTTGAAGTGGGCTGCAAGGGTTATACCAACTGGCTTGGAATTCTTCATATTAAACCTGTCAAGCACCTTATTGATGTATTTTTCTTATGACAACCACAACCTTTTGTTTTTCCTGTCATGCATAATCCCCATGCCCAGTATTTGTTGTGCTGGTCCCAAATCCTTCATTGCAAATTTTCTACCCAAATCTTTCTTCAACCTATTGATCTTATTCTTATCATGCCCTACAATCAACTTGTCATCCACATATAACAATAATATGATATACTTTCCTTGATCATACCTCTTGATATAGGCACAATGAGCAGCTTCCAACCTCTGAAAACCATGTTCCAACATGAATGAATCAAATTTCTTGTACCATTGCCAAGGTGCCTGTTTCAACCCATAGAGACTCTTCTTCAACCTACAAACAAGGTCTTCTTTACCTTTTTCTATGAAGCCTTCTAGCTGCTCCATATATATTTCTTCCTCCAATTCACCATGAAGGAATGCAGTTTTTACATCTAACCGTTCACATTCTAGGTCTAAAGCAGCAACTAGACCAAGAATGACTCCAATGGATGACATTTTAACAACATGTGAGAAAATTTCAGTGAAGTCAATACCTTCTTTTTGGGCAAATCCTTTCACCACCAACCTTGCTTTATACCTCTCCTTCTTTTCGTCACCTTCATGCTTAATCCTATAAACCCATTTGTTTTGTAGAGCCTTTCTTCCTTTTGGGAGGTTTACTAGCTCCCAAGTTTTATTTTCCTGCAAAGAGTTCATTTCTTCTTCCATTGCATTCTTCCATTTTTACTGTGCTCAACTTTACAAGATTCTTGAAAACAATTAGGCTCACCTTCCTCAGTCAACAAAATATAGTTTGAAGGAGGATACCTTTGTGAAGGCTTATGAGGCCTAGAAGATCTACAAACCAACTGTGGTGGTGCTTCTAATAATTTTATGTTTGACTGGATCCCATACACGATAACCAAAATCTTCATCCGCATATCCCAAAGAAATGCATTTCATAGATTTATCATCTAGCTTAGTTCTATTTTCTTAGGGAATATGCACAAATGCTTCACATCCAAAGATTTTCCAATGAGAATAATCAACTTCTTACCAGTCCAAACTTCTTCAGGGATACTGCCATCCAAGGTTGTAGTTGGAGATCTATTTATGAGGTATTAAGCGGTCATGACTGCTTCAGCCCATAAATTCTTCTCCAAACCAGAATTGGACAACATACTTCGCACCTTTTCCATAATGGTGCGATTCATCCTTTCTGCGACACCATTCTATTGAGGAGTACCAGGCACAATCTTCTCATGCTTTATGCCAAACCTATTACAATATTCCTTAAATGCATTTGAGCAATATTCTCCACCATTATCTGTTCTTAAACACTTGAGAAGTTTCTTAGTCTCTCTTTCAACAACAACATGAAATTTTTGAAATATTCCAAACACTTCACTTTTACTTTTCATAGGATATGCCCAAACCTTCCTGGATGCATCATCTATAAATGTTACAAAATATGATGCTCCTCCTAATGATTTGATGTTAACAGGCCCAAACACATCTGAATGTACCAATTCTAACACATTTTTAATTCTGTCATGGCCACCTCTAAGGAATGAAACCCTTCTTTGTCTACCATATATACAATCCTCACAAAGATCAAGATTGTAGGATTTTGAACCTGGCAATAAATTTTTACAACAAGGATTTTTAAGTCCTTCTCGCTCATGTGACCCAAACTCTTATGCCACAGATCTGTTGAATTTCCTTATTTTGTGACAGCAGCCAAATCTGATTTTCCTATCAGTGCCTTCAATGTGTATAATGTTCCTGTCTTGGTTCCTTTAGCCACAACCAATGCTCCTTTGCTAATTTTCTAGCCTCCTTTTCCAAAGCTTGTGGAATAACCCTCATCATCTAGTCGTCCCATAGAGATCAAACTCATTCGCATTTCTAGTACATGCCTGACCCATTTCAACAATAGATCTTGTGCATCCTTCATCTTGATTTGGACATCTCCCACTCCAACAATACTGCAAAAATGATTATTCCCCAAATGCGCTCTACCATAATCACCAGGATTATATGCAACAAAACTATCTTTACATGGGGTTACATGGTGATATGCCCCAGAGTCAAGGATCCAATCAAAACTACTGTTAGATGTATATACACATGCATCCTCTACTGAAACAATAAACAACACATAACCATTTGTGGCTACAGCAGTAGTATCACCTTCATTTGTGTTGAATGACTTGTGATTTGTACTAGCCGGTTTCTGATCCTTTTGTCCTTTCTTCCAAAATCAAAATTCTTTCTTCATTTGCCCGGGTTTGCCACAATGAAAGCAGATGATCCTGCCTCTCCTTGATTTTGATCGGCCTCTCGATCTTGATCACCCTTGCCAGTCTCGATCCATTCTCTTACCGTGATCATCTAGAACTAGTGCTTCTCCTCCCTGGTTTTTTGCAATTGACTTGCATCGCAACTCCTCATTCATTAAACTGCTACTGACATCATCAAACTTCAGGTTCCTTGCAATTGCTGAAGTGCTCATAGCTACAATTAAATTTTCCCAGTTGTTTGGCATAGAACACATTAGCAAAATGGCTCTAATTTCATCATCTAAAATGATTTTAACAGAGGCAAGATGATTAGTAATAATATTAAATTCATTCAAGTGCTCAACAACTGAAGCACCCTCCTTCATCTTGAGATTATAAAGCTTCTTCATCAAGAACAATTTGTTTGATGTCGTGTTCTTCTCATATAGATCATGGAGCTTCTTCCATAATCCTTATGTCGTCTTTTCTCCAGACACATTGAAATACACATTATTTTCTAGATATTGGCGAATTGTTGCAATCACCTTTCTATCTAGCTTATTCCACTCTGCATCTGTCATCGATGAGGGTTTCTTTGTCGTGCCCTCAATTAGCAAATACTGATATTTTAAAATCAGCATATCCTCTATCTATGATTTCCATAGGGAAAAATTAGCCCCGCTCAACTTCTCCATATATGTAACTGTTGTCTCCATTTTCAATAATATTGATGCCCCAAAAACCAAAAAAAGCCCCACTTAAAAGTAAAATTTAGTTATTACTCTTTAAACTTTAATAATAACCTTCCTCCTTTTTAAAATACCCTTTTCAAAATTTTTGTCCCCCTTTTATAATATACTTTTCAAAATTTCAACATATAATTATATATGTTTCATAATAAATATAAAAACATATATAATGTTTGAACCTTTATTTATGATAAAAACATAAACACTTCACATATAAGTGGAAACTTGATTTGAAAACACACTTACTAACTCCATGTTTCAGAGTCCATGACTTGTTTCACCATATACTTTATTTAAAAACACACTTACTAACTCCACGTAAAACACTAAGAACTCCACATTTCAGAGTCCATGGGACGTTTCACCATATGCCCGCGACCGTTTTATTTCTAGAAGCAACTGTCTTTTAGTTGTTAGTTCCAAACTCTCTTCTTTGCAACTATTTTCTGGACAGATCCCGCACATTCCTGGACTCTCTTCTTTGCAGTGATTTCCTGGACAGGTCCTTCACCTCACATGTTCTCTGCAGAAATTGCGTTTCTGGGAGAGAAAACACATAGCTTCAGAACAATCCACTGCTTCCTCTAACGAAAAGCTCAACACTGGTAGCCCATTTGGCTCACACCATTCATTCTGCTAATCTGCGCTACATTGTCTTGGTTGGGTATCACACACTGCATTGCACTCTGTCTTGGTTGGGAATCACACACAACGTCAGACAGCAAAAAAAAAAAAAAACATTCAAGGGAAATCTCCACACGCACAACCCTCAGCTCTGATACCAGTTGTTAGTTCATAGCACACAACAGAGAATAATTTCAAAGACAAACAAATGGAGAAACAACAGGATTACTCAATCACATACAACAACAGAGATAAATCAAATAACTGGAGAAGATAAATCACTTCTAATTACACAACAGGCTTGGGCCTTGGCTTGCCATCCTTAGCCAAAGAAATTACAAATATATAGAGGCGGAAGGAGGATCTAGAATTCTGCATGTGATTCAGATGATGATCTAGAAGATAATGGCAGTGTGGCGGTGAAGGCTGGGATGACGGATTTTTCGGGAGTCGGCGTCGTCATTCACACAGTTCAAGTCGATTTGGCTTCACACTTAACAAATTCCACAAGAGTTCAAAGACGGTCGTAGCTACAGGTCTGCTTATTATTAAGCTTAAACATTCTCAAACACTTTGGGAAATACAAAAGGAACTTGCAACACTCTTAAAACAAACATAAGAAGCTAGGAAAAATAAAGAAGAAGAGGAGGCTGAGAAGAAACAAGTTGAATAAGAACGAAGAAAGAAGATAAAAGAGAAATACTAAGAAAACAGGGGGGTAATCACCAAGCCAACAGTACACACTAGGGGGATAAGGACATGAAATGGTTCGACAAGATAGATATCAATGCTCCAGGTATTCAACAAGTAATATCCCTCTCTATTTTTATTTTTAGGAGTAAGGTAATAGAAATAGCAGTGAAATGTCCAAATCATGAGCGGTTCCCTGTAATTTTTACAATAGGAATAAGAAATTTTTATATGAAAATATTAATAAAAATTAAATGCATAACTCTTGGTGCTTTAAACAACTGGAAAGTTCATAAGAAAAAACATCAACACCTAGAAGTAGGGAGCCGTAGTGAGTGGCAGTGTACATGCAAGGCATGGTATATGGTATTTTTAATCTTTAGCAAAAACAAAACTCTTGCTAAAACATAACTCTTGGTGCTCTTTGTTAGCCTCCTATTGCGATAGGTTGTCATTTTTCATGATTGACAGTGGAAGTGCCAAATATGTTCATCTTTTCCATGCTGTAAAAGTTCCATATCTGATGTGGCATGCCATTTTTGTTTCAGTTAAGGGAAGGCAAAATAGTTTAATCTTGGCTTCCCTAGGTTTAAATTTCATGTTTTAGAATATAGAGAATAAGCATATGTCCAAACTGTTTAATCTTGGCAAATTTGTAGATAGGTAGAGAAGCAAGGGCGTTCAACAACTTAATCTGAGCCCCTGGAAGAAATAAGGGTAGATTTAGATAGAAGGACAACAAAAAGAAAAGTTGAAAAGTTGGGTATGATAGTTCAAGTGCGCCCAAACCAAAAAGAAGAAAAAATGCTAGGTGAGTAGGCCAGGTAAGTAGTTTTGTGGTGGCAGAATAATCATTTGTGATCTATTTCATGTTTTCAAGTGTTATATCTATTTAGATCACAAGTATGAGGTAGTTTTTTATTCGGAGCGGCTCAAGCGAGGCATGTCTAACTTCCCCTTCTTCTTATTCCCCAAAACATTCACTAACTTCCCTAAAGAGGTCAAGATCTGCTTGATACCTCTTAACTTCATCATATTTCATATCATTTGCCTTGGTAAAGATCTGCTTTACTTAAGGAGTGTTCACATGTTCTCTAACAAGTTCTATTTCCCCTTTATAGCCTAAGATTTCCAAACTTAGCGCTTTCTTCACAATTTCATGTTAACTACTAACTCTACTAAGTAAATCCCTATCTATTTCCCCTCCCCCTAATAAAAAGCACTAAATAACTCCCCTATGTACATACCCCTCCCTCTGGTTGAAAAATAACCATAAGTATGCTTGGGAATTGCTAAGTTTGCCTGAAACTTAGCAAGAACCCTCATTTTGCCCCTCTAAACCATCTTCCAATGCATTAGGACTCATTCCTATGCATAAAATCCCTTCGAAGTGTATAAAAACCATCATTAACCATGTTTTAACCTTTTCAAAGGCTCAAAACCCTCCTCTGATCAGAATTCCCCCCCCCCTCCGACACGATATCGCTGTCGGAGGTGGTAACAGTGTTGGCCGCATATATATATAACACCAGTCCCCTCTCCCCCGATGCGATATCGCTATCGGAGGCCCCCCACCATCATATTCCCCTTTTTTATACATATATCCGCCATTTTATCGTTATAACCCGCTTTATCGTTTAAACCTTAGTTTTTCATAAAACTTGGGTTTAACGTTAAAAGCCCGCATTTTTCCATTTTTAACATAAGTCCCGCTTTATCGCATATCGCATCGCAATACACATAAAGGCCCGCCCCCTTGGGTTTCCCGATAGCGATATGCCGACTGCATCGCAGCCATCCATCGGCCCCGCTCATCCAATGGTCCACATCATTTCGGCGATCGCCGAAATATATGTAAATATTCCGCCCCGCCGATTGTCGAAATGCCGAGTCAATCTCAGCCGCCCATTCGGGCCCGCAGATCAACGGCCTATGTTTATTCACAGCACTCCCATATATGGCTCCAACCAGCGGAGCCGAAGTATTATAAGGCACGACATATAGTTTTTCAAGTCCGAAAAGGCCCTTTTGTACAGCCAAGCGGGACTGCTCCGATATTCCGGAGCCGAAATAACAATAAATCAGAGCATAATGTGTGTCGGGTCCGAAAAGGGGTAGTACTGTACCCTCTGTTTGCCGTGACCCGAAAAGCATATAAAATAGCGCCAGATGTTAGAACAGCGTTTTCCAGGTCTCGCTACAGTGTTCCGCCTGCGCCCAATTTTGATAGTTTTTACGTTTAAAGGAATTTTTGCCTGTTTTAAAGGAAAAAGGCCCATTTTTTCATTGTTTCATGCGTATGCCTGTACGCACCCAGTCAAAGGAAATGATGCATTCTTAAGCCCTTTTGGATCACTCCAAAGCCCAGTATTGCTCCAGGAAGCCAGCACGGCCCAGCACAGTTATCAGCAAGCCTTCCTCTGCCATTTTTTGCAGGATTTCTTCATGGATGATTGATATTTGATCGGCCAAGCGCCGATAGCATTCCAAAGGCCACGGAAATCATTGCAACAGTTATTTTTGCCTTGAAAAGGCATAAAAGGGGCGATTTGACAGTTTAAAGAGTATCAGAGGAAAAATAAAGCTCAGATTCAATTAAAAGAGTATCGGTGAAGTGACAAAGTGTATCAGGTAAAAAATACAGCAGAGGACTTTAAATGCGAGGCAGATGGCAGTAAAGGCCCCAAACAAAGTCAAAAAAGGCAGCTCAGAGCCATCAAGCTCGCCAGATCACAGTTATGGGCATTAAATCCACTTAGCAGTAGCAGAACCGCCTAAAAGAGGCAGTTCAAGTGTTTCCAGGCCCAATTTTGCAGAGACAGTGTATGAAGACACATATGGGCAGCACTTTTGTATTCAAGGCGCAGTTATGGCAAATTGCCAACACATTGCAGCAAATGACCCTTATTAATTCATTCTTATGGCTGTTGCTTCCAGCGCAGCTCATAGAGATATTTTTAGCATTTATTTCAATAGATGTTAGGTTAGAGTCATTCATTTCCCCAGATCTGCCATCAGATCTGTATTTGTACATATTTTTAGATATTTTCTCTATAAAGACCTCCCTCTGTATAGTGAAAAGGGTTGGTTGGTTGATTTCCTCTTTCCGGATTTGCCCTGTAAGTTTAAGAACTTCTGTAATCAAAGATTGCTGGAATATTTGCCTCTGAACTAGCTGGTTGTGCTTTCAATGGCTGAAGAGCTTGATATGGAATTCTCGTGCTTGCTCATGGTCCAATAAGTCTTTCCTCCCTCTGTTTATCAGTTTATATGTATCAGTATCATCTATATATCATAATCTAAGTTGCAGGAAGAAGGAATAGATCAGAACTGGCTTTCATGCCCTCTGTGCTCAATTCTTGTAACTTTTCTATGTTTTCCTCTGAATTAGTGATGAATATGCATCCTTAATTGATCATGTTTAAGCTATTTCTTTCATTTTTGAATGCTGTTTAGGAATCCTTCATTGCTCCTGCATAGTCTTCATTCACTTTCCCTCTTTGGCTGGATGAGAGATCCTTAATTGCCTCTCATCCCCTGACCTCCATTTCATCTTAATTCCAGCATTAATCATTGTGCCATGTGTAGCTATCCTGCTCCATATTCCCCTCTTCTGACAAGGAAAACACACCCTTCAGTTCACATTCATTGACTCCATGCCCAATGGTTTGAACTTCTTACACTTTGCATTCCAACTCTGCTTGAATAGATCAAGCATCCCACCAAACTCAAACAAAACCCTTGTGCATCATATCTAGCCTAAAATCATCCCTTAAACAAAGCTAAATCCTAAAGAGAGAGCCCTCTCTGACTGCTGGTAGGCTAGGACCTGCAGTCCAAAGTTGGTTTGTGGTTACCTCGGCCGTATTCCCTTAGGAGTCAAAGGGAACAACCTGAGTGTTAACACTCTTAACTGCTAGAAAGTTCATTGGCCTTGAGGTTGGGAGGCATCGTTGCCCTCTCATGATCGGGTGAAGCTATACAACTGGTTCGGGCTGACTTTTGTCCTTCTTGGATTTGTTTTTGGGCGGCTCTGTTTCTGGGCTCTGATGCGAATCGAATAGAATTTACAACATCTTGATGCGAATATAATATAATTTACAACATCTTGATGAAAATAAATATCACTGAAAAGATAACTAAATTAAGCGATGGTTGCATTCATTAGGAGACGTCCGCTGCATTCATTAGGAAACTGCATCGGGAGCCACATAGGCAGCTGTGTGTAATCAACTAGTCCAGAGCCACATGCACATTCCCATGAGACAATACATGCAACAAACATTTGATATTAACTAAATACATAATTCTAACTCTATCGGAATATGCATTTTAATAGTAAATTTTCTTGCCCCGGGCCTCGAGAAGAGGCCAAATAAGACCTCAAATATTTTCATTTGCTAACAGAAAACGTTGTCAATTTTTAATAAGCTGCAAAAAGGTGAATTGAAATATGTGAAACCAAAACTTTAGATTTAGTCATTTGATTTATAAATATTGATGCGAATATCGATGAAAATCGATTCCTATAATCCCTGTTGCCTGGCAAGGACTAATAAAACTTTAGGGTTCCTTGCTTTTAAATTCCTTCTTCTTTAAATAACTTCAAAACTTTAAAAGTGATTATTTTTTAAACCCCTCTATGTGCCTCAAATACTTTTTATTGTAATAAGGCATTTTTATGTATTCCTTTGAGAATTGTACTTTATTTTTTTCTTTTAATGTTAAAGGCCTCTTATAGTCATAATTATTTAAGTTTTGAATTTTACTTCAATATCTTTGTAGTGCCCGCTTCATAACTGAAAACATACTTAATACTTAAATTTGAATAATATTCATTAAATCTTGGTAATTGAGAGGTCGTGACTATGAGAAAAAGGGAACACGACTGTTAGTGGGGATAGGATGGCGAACCTGAGGTTTGCTGGTCGAAAGAAATAATGGCAGAGTGATGGATGGTCAACGATGGTGGCAGTGGCACTGAATTCAAGAGGACTTCTCTTATGCCTTTGTTTGGATTACATTATAAATGCTCCCATGAGAATACTAGGATGAGGAAATCCTTGAGGGAATTGATCATACTTTAGATACTTTTGTCAAGATCTTAGAAGCCACCAAATAGGGTAGGTACATGGCTTACACCTGTATTTTTTTTCCTAATGTTTAATTTTCCATTCTGAAGTCAAGTTTCCTAAGCTATTAATATCTAGGCTGGATTATGAAGATAATCCTTTTCGATGCCAGAAATGTCAGGAACGTGGGCACCTATTCAAATATTTTACGCTTAACAATTACTTAAAGCCATCAAAACCTATGGACATGAAGGATGAAGATGGTTTCATGAAAGTTGCATGTAAGCATCAACCAAGTAAAAAATAGAATCAAGCAAGGCATGCAAATATACCAAGAATAGCTTTGAAACCCTAAGATCTAATCTAGAGGGGTCAACCAATAACAACCCTTCTTTGAACCATGAGGAAATCCCACCTCTCCCAAGGGATGCAAAAAAAAGGATTAGGAGGAAACCAAGTGTATGAAAACAATGAATAACCCTACAAACCTTAAGGATATGGAGGAATCCATAATGGGAGCAGGAGGAGAAGACATAAATGATCCAGATACTGAGCACGTGGATTTAGATGAAATAGATCTATAGGGAATAATGGATACATGTCAATGGAAGGATATAATATGGTCGATCCTAGAAGAACATATAATGCAAATTCGACAAGCCATCAAATGAAGCAAGAAAGACATTTCAATAGGAACTCAAGAGCATAACTCGACCAATGCCCTAGGAATAAATACTAACACATTGAACCCTCTAAAAATAACCTCTTGAGAGCCCAAATGTATTGGATTCAAGAGTAATACAAGAGAGTTTACATGTTCATAGTCAAATTAGGCTAGAATGCATTGATAATTAATGCCTTACAACCCTCCTCATTATAAAGTTACCAATTAATATACTCTGTCAAAATATAAGAGCCTTAACAATTGTAAGAGAAGGCATTGACTCTTATGTCAAAATGTTTGTACAAAATCGCTAAATATATTCATGTGGTAAGAAACTAAAAGTTCTGGCATAGTTGTCAAATCATATCTAAAAAAATGTTGCAAAAGGGGGAGTTCCATGGCCCTAGATGCTAGAGGCCTAGCCTTACCTTGGAATCTAAACATAATCATTTTGGATAGTTTAGTTACCACAACTCAAAATCTAATTACACAATTTCACTTTATAGGCTCATAAAAAATAGACTTCATCACTAATGTATATGGGCCACGACTTATAATGAGAAAACACAAATTCTTACAAAGTTTCAACAACCCATCAAACCTTATTAGAGAATAAAACTGGATATTAGGTGGCGACATCAGCGTCATGTCTTCCTCGGGTAAGAAAAGGGGTAGGCTCCATAGATTAGAGACAGAGAGTGAAGCCTTCAACATCTTCATTCATGGGTTGCAATTAATTGAATGGTAAACTACTAGTGAACTTCATATTTGGAATAACAGACATGGAAGAAACTATTAAGTCATATGTCATCTTGAATTATATTTGATATCAAAATCATTAATGATATTAGGGAAAAAATTGGAAGTTAGTATCCTTCCCTTGGTTGGATCTAAGCATTGGCCTATATGCCTCACTTTAGACACTCTAGACACAACCATCAAGAATCCTTTTAGGTTTGAAAATTTATGTATTTTTAACCACAACTTTCAGGACAATAAAGGTTTTTAATGCAAAGACGTAACTATAGGCAAGAGAACCTTACTATACCATTTCCAATAGAGGTGTTTAGTCAATTTAGTGTGTCCTAAATTGCTACATTAATTATCAATCCGGGAGTCGTAGACTGATGAAGTGTGGCACACTGTATGTGCAAGACAACCTCTTTCTTACTTTATTGTTTTCAATTTTTATCTTGTTTTTGGGGTTTTGTTCTTGTTGGTCTCCTAAAGTGTCTAATGCAAGTGGAAATCCTATTCTAAGGTCTTAAGAATACTTTTAAAGTTCAAGTATGGATGTAGAATTTAAGACAAGGTTTATGCCTCTTATGGTAATTTTCAAACTTATCACTTCAAAGATCTCAAAACATGCTATTTGTAAAATCAGAACTTGAACAAAAGTGTAAACATGCAACTACTTAAATCAAGCAAAATATGAAGTACTGAACATGAGGTTACTGTCTCTGCTGTCCATCTAATTACAGAAATAAAATCTAAACTACTGCACTCAAAACCAAAAATAAAGAAGCTGGAAACTAGTCACTGATTTCACCCATAATTCCAATATTTTGTCAATTAACTTCTAAAACGGGGTTAAGTTAAAGATACCGGAAATACCGTTATATGGCATGAAAGAATGACATTTAAGCTATCTACTTGTAGACTAATGAAAGCAAAATCAATTACATCACCTACAATCCAATAGCTCACCAATTAACTTCTAAAACGGGGTTAAGCTAAAGGCACCAGAGATAACGTCATGTAGCATAAATAACTGATATCTAAATTGTCTACTTGCAAACTAATGAAAGAAAAATCAAATTACTTTACCTACAATCCGATAGCTCGCCAATTAACTTCTAAAATGGGGTTAAGCTAAAGGCACTGGAGATAACATCATGTAGCATAAAGAACTGATATCTAAACTGTCTACTTGCAAACTAATGAAAGCAAAATCAAATTACTTCACCTACAATCCGATAGCTCGCCAATTAACTTCTAAAATGGGGTTAAGCTAAAGGCACCAGAGATAACGTCATGTAGCATGAAGAAATTGATATCTAAACTAGCTAAAAGCAGTAAACAAATCTCACTGAAATCAAAGCATAACAACTGGAATTAAAAGCTAAAGTTCAGCAGAGGAAGCAAATCTCAGATCACCACTTGATGCAAAAACTATGTTAAAAATCTCGAGCATAACCTATCCTGAAATGCACTGATCAGTGTTAGTGAAAAATATAACAATGCTGCAAAATCATGTACAGGAGTAAAAACGATTAATACCATAAACAAATTATGAGAAATGTACAGTTGAAATAAGAGAAAACACACATGAAAACTATACAAAAACAAAAAGCAAAACCTCAGCCAGTGGGGGCCCTCTGCACAGCCTTGGGTTAATACGCTATCACCTCAAAACCACGCTTTAAACCGTCATGTATAAAAACAGAGTTTTTATATTATAAAACAGAGGATATGTCTCTTCGTTACAACAACACAATAACGCTAAAAAAACAACATCAAGACTAACTACTTGTGTTGCAAACGCTTATACTTATAGGAGAAATAGATAATTGTCTTTTGGAGAAAAATCTTCAGCAACAGACACGTGAATAGGACAGAATCCAGAAGTTCAGCCTCTTGGTTTCCATAAACATTAAATCTATGAAAGGTGGGTGTTAGATTGCGTCATGGAGATGGCCTACAGATGGAAAAAATGGATCCATGAACCCAGGAACGGTTTCAGACTTTTTCATGTGTTGGAACAGAGTCCTAATTGACGTAGGACTCTTTGTTGACCGTCCTTTGACCGATGCCTTTCTTCACGAATTCGGCTAAACAGATAGGACCTTGTCCATGTGTGGATCATTTCTGAGCTGCCCAAGTGCCTCGTTTCTCCTGCCAACACCTGTAACCTATAGAACAATGAAAACAACGACAGAATTGCAAGTCAGCTGTGGAAGGTGGCTACATTTCGTAGCTGATGAACAAAATCTAAATCAAATAGCACACACAAGGATATAGTTTGAAAACCACTTAAATGCACTCCTAGAATCAATATGTAAAAATATTTGATAGCCTATGAGGCACTAATGTGGGAAAATGGAAGAGAAAAGGTTTAGAAAAGTATGTAGAAGAGAGGTAGTTCTGGGGCTCAACATACCCCCACTGTGAAGATGTTGCATGTCCTCATGCAACCAAAACTGTGACTATCCTTCCTTCAATTCATCTGCTCTGAGACTTCTGCTAATACATCTAACCTTTTCTTCTTCTTCCTTGGTGTCACTGTCATCCTGGGCTTCATCATAAGGCACCTATATTTGAGGTTGATAAGGGCTCTGCTCAACCTCCTATTCTTCTTCTTCAATTTCCTATTTTTCTTGTGCCACAATCCTAGATGCAGCATGGTGTTGTCATGGATAATTTTGTCCAATTTATTTTTCTCTTTCAATGTCTCATTTTCCCTTTTGATATGTCTGTTCAGGACTTCTAGTTCATAAACTTCTTGTTTTAATGATTGGATCAAAATTTCCTAAGCTATACCAGGCTGATTAGATGAAGTGCCCTATTCTGTTGCAGTCTTTTCCAATGATTCAATAAAATCATACATCTATTGCTGAGTTTGATCAATTTCTGGTGTGGTATTTCTTGGACTGAATTCAAAATCTGGTTGAGGAGAAGGAGAATACTATGGACTATGGTCAGGAGGAGTGATTTCTGGTGATTGTTCTGGTGCTTCCCCTCCCAAATCGATAAAGTGGGCTCCTTTGATTTGCATTTTCTTCAATTTGCCTTTAAGTCTTGAGCTCCTTTTTAAACTCTGTGAGCTGGTATCTCCGTTTTCTACACTCTGTTTCTCCTTTCCTTTTTCTTTTGCCTTAGCTGATTGTTCTTTAAGATGAATTAGCCTCTCAGAAAGTATCTGTTATTCTTCTGAAGAAGGTTCTGGGTCTGATAAATATCTTCAACATTTCTTTTCCCTTTCTGTTTTACTTGTTTTCTAATCTCAGTCAAAGTTTCAGACAACATTTCTTCTTTACTGGTTTCCTTGGTTATACTAGTAAGAGTATTTTGGATTTCTACATTTGTTCTTCTTCTCCTACTTTTTCTTATTCAGCTTCCCTCAAGTATTTTAGGTGGGTCCTGGAAGAAATTTCTAATTAGGAATTGTTCCCATGTGTCCTTTCTTTCCTTCAATTGATTTTCAACCAGAATTTTAATAAGGCCGTGATGATAAAGATGAGGCTCCACGTCATCTACATTCTTTTGCACTGTGATAGACATCTTTTTCAAGCTACTCAACAAGAAATAAGGGAGATTGATGGTTTGACTCTCCAGGAAATTCATTAGTAATATTATATGGTACATGTACATAGACCCATACCTTCCTTCACACGTAATGAATTTTTGAATTATCAACAGCAGACTAGTCCATTTTTCCTTTAGGGCTGAAACAAGAATTCCACGTTTAAAAACGGATATATCCATACCTGGGTTACACAGAATGATCCTCCAGGCCTTTTCATTGAAGTCTTTATTCTTAAACCATCGTTCTCCTTCTTGTGGGAGCTTTGTTGCTGCTGCAATGGATGCCTCTGTTACCGGGAATTTGATATCCCCAATCTTGACTTCCATACCGTTGAAGGACCTTGCAAATGTCTTTGTGATTTCTTTATTATGACCCCTAAACTTCTGAATAAACTGCAACCATCTTGCTTTCCTTAACGTGCTTTTCAGTTGTGGATAACCCTCCATAAATTTAGCTCCATCCGGCTCTGTTCTTACCAGAAGATCCATTCCTCCTCCTTGCTTCGAAAATACCTCTGTAAGTGATGGTTTCACGGAGGCAGAACAATGATATGAGTGGAGAATGGAAAAAGGCTGCGGAGAAACCAGTGGTTACAAAGCGGGAAGAATACAGAGCATGCAATGAGAACAAGTTCACGAAGCAGAGGTCTGTATAAACGAACCCTGAACCGATAATCGTAGAACTCGGTGTGAGAGTATGGAGACAGAGTGAGACTGGCGAAACTAAACAGAGTTTTGAAATAAAATGCTGCGGAGTAGACGTTGGTGAATTCATAAAATGACTGCGGAGTGGTGTGTCAGAGGAGAAGAGCCATGGTCAATTGGCTTATGTCTTCATGATTAACCGTTTTAACAAGTGTGATGCGGAGTACGAGTTAAACTCGGAAGAGGATTATGAGGCCGTTAGAATTTGATGTGCGGAGGACATGGTGAGTTAAGGTGGCTATCAAATCAATCATTACACATTATGGAGTTTGTGATTTTACGAACTATACAAATTATGTGTTTAAAATGCTATTTGAAAATTATTTTTCTCATACCTTAGAATCTTACCACTTCCGTTTGCTAACTTTTGATTGGCTGCCTCTTGTAGGTGCTTTTAGGTGCTGACATCTTCAAAAGATTTTCCTCTTCCATACCTGCATTTGACTTTCATCATTATTTGGCTAATCACTTGACTGTCACTGCAGAGTAACAGAGGATTAGTTGCAGAATCAACAATCAGCTGCGGAATCAGTATTCAGCTGCGGAATTAGAATTCAGTTGCGGAAACTGACATAGTGAATAACATATGACTTGGCGAAATGAATGGAGATGGATGGAAATGAAAGATGACTGAATGAATGATATATGGAAAGTTGAACATGAAGATAAACTGAAAGAAATTTTATTGGTGGAATGTGGTGGCGAGATGGAATGAAATGAAATGACATGAAATGAAACAACTATGAGTGAAATGAGAGAGATTTTTTTTGGAAAATATAGGGTGTCAGAAGCTTCTGATTTTCGCCCTGTATTTTCTGTATAAGACTACCAATCAATGATTGGTTTTCAGGCTTATACACATTATTATTATTATTATTTTAGATGATGATGAAAAGAACAAAGACTAGGCTGGTGGAGAAGAAGGATTCTTCTTCACCAGCCTCATTGCAGAATTATCTTGAAAGATTTTGATAAACTCCTCCTTTGAGAGTGGCTTATGATAGATCTTCAATCTGTGACCATTCACAATGAGAGGAGTTTGATACTCATCAATTGTTTTGATTCTTACTGCTCCATTGCTAAAAACTTTTTCAATCTCATATGGCCCAAGCCAATGAGTCTGAAATTTACCTTGAAAATCTTTGAACTTGGAATCAAATAGCAATGCCCAATATCCTTCTTGAAACTTTTTGTCCTTGATGTATTTGTCATGCCACTTAGCTCTTTGATATTGAACTAGATTAGTTCTTAGAATTGCTTCTTGTCTGATCTCATCTAGTTCATTCAACTGCTCCATTCTATGCTTTTGGGCTTCTGATAAATCTATTCCCAATTGAATTGCCATCTTGAAGGTCTTAACTTGGAACTCAATGGGGAGCAGGACTTCCTTCCCATAAACAAGTTCATAGGGAGAATGTCTTGTTGTGTTCCTCCATGTGGTTCTGTAGGCCCATAAGGCTTCAGGAAGCCTTTATGCCCAATCTCTTCTGTGTAGATGAATAGTCTCGGTAATGATGCCTTCAATTACTTTGTTTATGGACTCCACTTGACCATTTGCTTGCGGATGGTAAGGAGTGGATTTTCTGTGCTTGACCTTATACTCTTCCATCAGCTTCTCCAACAATCTGGATGTGAATTGACCTCCCTGATCTGTCATAATTTCTCTTGGAACACCAAAGCAAGTAAAAATATCCTCATAAAGAAAACTAACAACTGAATTTTCAGTAGCAGAAAATAATGCTTTGGCTTCTACCCATTTAGTGACATAATCAGTACATACCAATATATACTTTTTCTGTTTAGAGGGAGGATTAATAGGTCTAATAAAGTCTAAAGTCCATTTTCAAAGGGTTCGATGAGTACTTGAGGTTGTAATGGCATCTCGTTTGAGGGGGTAGGTTTCCCTACCCTTTGGTAGCTGTCACACCTTTTGACATATTGTTTTGCATCTTTGAAGAGGGACGGCCAATAATATCCTAAAGAAAGGATTTTATAGGCTGTCCTCTTATCAGCAAAGTGTCCACCGCACGGTTCATCATGACATGCTTTGAGAATATCAGACATTTCATCTTCCCTGACACATCTTCTGATCACAAAGTCTGGCCTGTTTTAAACAATTCGTTAGAAATCCATGAATATCTTGGACTCTCCTAAATAATCTTTCTTCTTTCACTAGGAAATAAATGTGGAGGTAGTTTCCCTGTAACCAAATGGTTAGCCATATCTGCAAACCAAGGAGTTTTAGTAGTGACTGCAAATAGGTATTCATCAAGAAACTTATCCTCTACAAGTGAATCTTCTTTGATATTCTGAATCCTAGACAAGAAATCAGCTACTGTGTTTTGTTTCCCTGGTCTATCTAAGACAGTAATATTGAATTCCTGCAAAAGTAGGAGCCACCTTGTAACTCTGCAATTAGTAACAGGTTTGTTCATTAGATATCTAATTGTAGAATGATCAGTATGAATAAAATTTTCATATCCTGTTATATAATGTCTGAACTTATTAATTGCATGAACAACAGATAAGAACTATTTTTCAGTCACAGTATAATTCAACTCAGTGGGAGTCAAATTTTTACTGGTATAGTAAATGGCATAAGGAACCAAGTCTTTTTGTCCCAACACAGCTCCTAGAGCTGTATCTGAAGCATCTGTAGAAATATGGAAAGAAAGTTTCCAATTTGGTCCTCTCAAGATAGGCGCTTCATATATTCTTGTTTTCAAAGCTTCAAATGTTGATTGGCAATTAGGACTCCATTTGAATTCACAGTCTTTTGTAAGCAGTTTGAAGAGTGGAGATGCTATTTTGGTAAAGTTTTCTATAAATCTTCTATAATATCCAGTAAATCCTAGAAAACTTCTAACATCTTTTTGACAATTTGGAATAGGTAACTTGGAGATGACTTCAACTTTTGATTTATCAACTTTAATCCCATCCCCTGAAATATGATGTCCCAAAACAATACCTTTAGTAAACATCATAAAGCATTTTTCATGGCTTAATGAAAGGTTTGTTTCTTTACATCTTATAAGGACTTTTTCCAAATTTTCTAAGGCTTCTTCAAATGTATTACCATAGACTGTAAAATCATCCATATATACCTCTACACAATCATGGATTAGATTAGAAAAAATTCCTAGTACTGCTCTTTGGAATGTTGCGGGTGCATTGCATAATCCAAAAGGAAGCACTCGGTAGGCAAAAGTTCCCCATGGACAAGTAAATGTGGTTTTATCCTGATCTTCAGGTGCTACCTAAATTTGATTATAACCACTAAAACCATCCAGAAATGAAAAGTACTTTTTGCCTGCTAATGTATCTAATACTTGATCAATAAAGGGCAAAGGAAAGTGATCCTTCAAAGTTGCTTTATTCAATTCCCTGTAATCAATGCACACCCTCCATTTACCATTCTTTTTGGGTACTATAACCAAGGGAGAAACCCATCGGCTATCTGAAATTGGGTAAATGAAGTTCACATTGAGTAGTTTTTGGAGCTCTTCTTTTACAATCTCCCTAAGATTTGGATTCATCCTTCTTTGAGGTTGTCTGATTGGTCTACTGTTTTCCTCAATATAGATATGATGGATGCAAGTCTTAGGGTCAATACCTTTCATATCAGTATACTCCCATGCAAATGCAGCAGAATGTTTTTGCAAGATTTTGGTTAGCTCTTCCTGTTGTAACTTTTCCAAATTTTTGTTAATGTTCAATGTTTTTTCTGGAAAAATTTCAACTGAAGAACTACCAAACTTTTCCATAGAATAGAGAGACATTTGCCTTGATGACAAATATTCAATATCAGAATCTAACTGAAATTGTGGATGGTCATATTCCGAAGATGTTTCAAATTTTTTTAATGTATTCAAGATTTGACTATCTTCACTAATTTCAGAGAGAGTAAAGACAGGTTGTATAGTATCTTCATCATCGTCCCATTCATTGTCTCCTACTTCTGTAATGGCTTTTGCTGGAGGATACAAAGTGAATTTCTTTGTTGAACTACCATCAGAAATGTACATGTCCCCAGATCTACAACTCATAAAAGCATCAGCTGTGGCTAGCCAAGGTCTTCCTAAGATGAGTGGGTGCCCTCCTAGATTACTCTTAGGAGTCAAAATCATGAAATCTACTGGATATTCCCAAGAATCTAAGGAGACCAAAATGTCTTCTAGTACACCATATGGTTTGATTACTGATCTATCTGCAAGTTGCAATAAGGTAGGTGTCAAAAGAATATTAGGAAGTTTAAGCTGTTCCATAGTCTGTCTACTCATAATGTTTATAGCAGCCCCTAAGTCAATCAATGTATTTGGAATTTCTATCCCATTTATGTGTGTCTTGACAATTGGACTACCTGGATCCACATATTTTTGCATGGTAATCTTTCCCAGCATGATATCTGCTATATTTCCTACCAGGCGGATTCTTTTTGTGTCTCTTGGTTTCCTACCTGGTCTTTTGATACTCAACTCCTTTATTGTTTTTGCTAGAATAGGAATCTCTCTAATGGCTTGTAGCATGGGAATATTGATACAGACATTCTTTAATTCATCTAGGAAATCATAGTCAGGCAACAAGATTTGTTTTTCCACCCCCTTGTCAATTTGTAATCTTTCAGGGAAAGGAGGTGTGGTTGTAGATACAAGTTGCTCAACTATAGGAGTTGTGGGGGTTGACTCTTTTTGTTTTTCTTTTTGAATGGTTGGGTTTTGAAGGGATGCTTCTTCAAAAATTTTATTGAATTTAAGAGAATCCTCCTGAGAAACATCTTGCTCTTGAACATCTATAGAAGGTTTTTCCCTTTCTAAAATCCTACCAGATCTAAGTTGAACATCATTAAGATCTAGAAGAACAATCATGTAAGTAGGAAATTGTTGTCCTTCTCCCATGTAAGCATTCTGAGGGTTTTTATTGTTGGGATTTGGTAATGGTTGGTCTGGTAGTTGATTTGGCTTCTGTTGAAATGGAAGCAAAAGTTGAGGATTTTGATTTTGTTGAGAAGGTTGTTGTTGTGTAAATGGCAATGAAAGTTGCGGGCTTTGATTTGGAAGTTGTGGATTTTTTTGTTGGTTTTGTGGGATAGGATAGCCCTAGAAAGGTGGAGGATATTGATAAAATTGAGCAAATCTCCCATAAGGATTTTGTACCCCTTGTGCCCATGATTGAGATTGATACTGATTTTGAGGTTGGGGCCAAGGTTGTTGCCAAGAATTCCAATTTGGTGGGGGCTGAAAATTCATAGGATTGTTAAATCCTTGATTTTGTTGCCCTTGCCAAGGTATTCTTGATACAAAACAAAGAGATTCTACTAAATTTGGGTCCTCCTGAAAGACAGCTTTGAGCCTTGGGATTGAAGGACAATCCTTGGCCTCATGACTTTTAGAGCAAATCATACATGTTTCTACAACTTTTTCATCCAAGGGACATTCCCTTAGAGCATGTTTCTTTCTACATTTTGGGCAAAAGATGGCTAAGGCGTCAGCTTCTGTTTTCTACTTGTTTTGTATTTTGAGGGTGTCTAGTTGTTCACTAAGGCTCCCTAAAATGTCAGTTTTGAATTCATCAAGCATATTTCCAATCTCTGCTCTACTTATTGATCCAGTTTCAGATTTGTTTGCTTTAATAAGAGAAGGATCTCTAGGCCCTTTTCTAGTTTTAGATTTTCCCCTTGAGAGATGTACACATAGTTTTGCTATGTCATGTAGTGGAAGTTGGGAAATGTCTCCCTTCCCCATCTTGTTTAAAATATCTATCCATTCATCTCTAATGGCTTTCAATATAAGGGCTTTCAAGGTTTCCTCATCTAAATTGTTCATTTTCGCTCTCTTTAGGTTGTATTAAAATCTTTCAAGTAAATCCTCCAAGTTCTCATCTTCTTTTTGCATCATTTTGAATACCTCATCCTTATGATTAGTGGGCATACAATAATCCATATATCTATCCAAAAATGTTTGCTGCATATCATTCCAAGTCCTAATAGATTGAGTGACTAATCCCATGAACCATTTCAGAGCATCCCCTTTCAATGTTGAAGGAAATAGTTTGAGTTTTTGAGAGTCTTCTAGATAGTCATAGGTTCGGCATAAGACTTCAAACTCAAATAGAAATGTTTTAGGATCCTCACTTCGCAATCCATAAAAGTTTAGGAGGAGAGATGGTGAAATGTTTCTCATTATTGTATGGGTTTCTTCGTCGACTATAGGGAATCCAAATGAGTTATCTACTCCCCTATTTCCCCCATTATTAGCTCTACCTCCTCCATTATTACCTCTACCACCACCTCCATTATTTCCTCTACCTCTACCTCTACCCCCTCCTCCAAATAGTGAAAATTCTCCATCTGTCACTTCTTCTGCCACGATAGTTTCCTCAGGGTCTTCTGGTTCTTCTATTAATGGCTAATGAGAGAGAGTCTCTACCTCTTCTTCTTTTCTAGGTGATTCTACTTCTTTTACTGCAATATGTTCCCCTATAGAGGTGAAGAAGGGCTCTTCTCCTAGGTTAGATTTAGTAGATAGTGTGGGAGAATCTTCTAATTCAGTTGCTGCCCCTTGAATTCCAAGAATCCTAAGGCTGGGAGTATGAGTCTGGGATGGAGGTGTATCTTGTCTATGCCTTGAAGTAGTTGGAGTTGTAAAAATCGAACTTTTGGCCCTAGCTATAAACCTTCCCCTAGAATCTCTTGCTCTATGCATGTCATTTTTTTTTTTTGAATATATATATTTTTTAATTGGGCTAATAATCCTTTTTCTGATCTTCCAGATCACACTAGGTGCAAGAAGAGAGCATACTCAAGAAATTATTAAACTAATAACTCTCTTTTTTGATCCTCCAGATCACACTAGGTGCAAGAGGAGAGCATACTTCAAGAAGTTATCAATTTTTCCCTTTTTTTTTTGAATGTAAGAGATAGGCTACCTAGTTACACTTCCCCGGCAACGGCGCCAAAATGTTTAGTCAATTTAGTGTGTCCTAAATTGCTACATTAATTATCAATCCGGGAGTCGTAAATTGATGAAGTGTGGTGCACTGTATGTGCAAGACAACCTCTTTCTTACTTTATTGTTTTCAGTTTTTATCTTGTTTTTGGGGTTTTGTTCTTGTTGGTCTCCTAAAGTGTCTAATGCAAATGGAAATCCTATTCTAAGGTCTTAATAATACCTTTAAAGTTCAAGTATGGATGTAGAATTTAAGACAAGGTTTATGCCTTTTATGGTAATTTCCAAACTTAGCACTTCAAAGATCTCAAAACATGCTATTTATAAAATCAGAACTTGAACAAAAGTGTAAACATGCAGCTACTTAAATCAAGCAAAAGATGAAGTACTGAACATGAGGTTACTGTCTCTGCTGTCCATCTAATTACAGAAATAAAATCTAAACTACTGCACTCAAAACCAAAAATAAAGAAGCTAGAAACTAGTCATTGATTTCACCCATAATTCCAATATTTTGTCAATTAACTTCTAAAACGGGGTTAAGCTAAAGACACCGGAAATACCGTCATATGGCATGAAAGAATGACATTTAAACTATCTACTTGCAGACTAATGAAAGCAAAATCAATTACTTCACCTACAATCCGATAGCTCGCCAATTAACTTCTAAAACAGGGTTAAGCTAAAGGCACCAGAGATAACATCATGTAGCATAAAGAACTGATATCTAAACTATCTACTTGCAAACTAATGAAAGAAAAATCAAATTACTTCACCTACAATCTGATAGCTCGCCAATTAACTTCTAAAACGGGGTTAAGCTAAAGGCACCAGAGATAACGTCATGTAGCATAAAGAACTGATATCTAAACTGTCTACTTGCAAACTAATGAAATCAAAATCAAATTACTTCACCTACAATCCGATAGCTCGCCAATTAACTTCTAAAATGGGGTTAAGCTAAAGGCACCGGAGATAACGTCATGTAGCATGAAGAAATTGATATCTAAACTAGCTAAAAGCAGTAAACAAATCTCACTGAAATCAAAGCATAACAACTGGAATTAAAAGCTAAAGTACAGCAGAGGAAGCAAATCTCATATCACCACTTGATGCAAAAACTATATTAAAAAGCTCGAGCATAACCTATCCTGAAATGCACTGATTAGTGTTAGTGAAAAATATAACAATGCTGCAAAATCATGTACAGGAGTAAAAACGATTAATACCGTAAACAAATTATGAGAAATGTACAGTGGAAATAAGAGAAAACACGTTGTTAAACTATACAAAAACGAAAAGCAAAACCTCAGCCAGCAAGGGCCCTCTGCACAGCCTTGGGTTAATACGCTGTCACCTCAAAACCACGCTTTAAACAGTCATGTATAAAAACAGAGTTTTTATATTATAAAACATAGGATATTTCTCTTCGTTAAAACAACACAATAATGTAAAACAACATCATCAAGACTAACTACTTGCATTGCAAACGCTTATACTTATAGGAGAAATAGATAACTGTCTTTTGGAGAAAAATCTTCAGCGATAGACATGTGAATAGGACAGAATCCGAAAGTTCAGCCTCTTGGTTGCCATAAAAATTAAATCTATGAAAGGTGGGTGTTAGATTGCGCCATGGAGATGGCCTATAGATGGCAAAAATGGATCCATGAACCCAAGAACGGTTTCAGACTTTTTCACGTGCTGGAACAGAGTCCTAATTGATGTAGGACTCTCTGTTGACTGTCCTTTGACTAATGCCTTTCTTCATGAATTCGGCTAAACAGATAGGACCTTGTCCATGTGTGGATCATTTTTGAGCTGCCCATGTGCCTCGTTTCTCCTGCAGACACTTGTAACCTATAGAACAATTAAAACAACTGCGGAATTGCAAGTCAGCTGTGGAAAGTGGCTACATTCCGTAGCTGATGAACAAAATTTAAATCAAATAGCACACACAAGGATATAGTTTGAAAACCACTTAAATGCACTCCTAGAATCAATATGTAACAATATTTGATAGCTTATGAGGCATTGATGTGGGAAAATGGAAGAGAAAAGGTTTAGAAAAGTATGTAGAAGAGAGGTAGTTCTGGGGCTCAACAAGAGGCTCAAAAACCTCAAAAAAGATCTCAATATTTGTAATAAGACAATATTTGGGGACATTTTGCAAGCCAAAAAGGATCTATAATCTCATAAAATTGACATCCAACAACAAATCATAACTCAAGGGAGAATAACTACTTGTTCCGACTAGGAGAATCAAGTTTCAAACCAACTAGAGGAGAGTTATCAATCATAAGAGGTGTTGTCGTGGTAGGTATCAAAATCATAACGAGGAGGAGCACAACTCAAAATTATTCCATGAATCCATGATATAGCACCTTCAAACCATTAGGATAACTCATTTCTATAATAGTTAAAGCATTAAGATAGCCTCTCACTAGGACATTGAAAAGGAACTAACAAAATTTTATAAATCCTTACATTCTAATCCCTAAATCGATCAATTTTCAGCCATTAACCAAATCATGAAATGCATTCCTAAATTGAACTCAAAAAATAAAAATGTTAGCCTCATGCATCTCATAACTACTAAAGAAGTGAAGGTTTTTATCATGGACATGCTAGTAGGAAAATCCCAAGATCCTGATTATTTTACCACATATTCACTATTGTTGGAAGAGTCTTAAATAATTTCAATCATTATTACATATCTAATGCCACCTTCATAGCTATCATCCCTAAAGAGGAAAAAGTAGTAGCTTTCCTAACAAGTTTAAACCAGTAGCTCTCTACAATCCCATCTATAAGGTAATAACCAAGGTTATAGCTTCTTAACTTAAACCCTTAATGCCCCTACTCACCATCCTTGAGCAATCTGGATATATAGAGGCTCACAAAATCCTTGACAACATTATTCTATCTAATGAAGCTGTTAATTCCTTAAAAACAACCAACACCCTAAGAATGATGATCAAGCTAAATATTTCAAAATATTTTGACAAACTCAATTGGAAATACATTTTCAATATTATTCTAGATTTTGGTTTTCACCCCTCCTGGTTTAGATGGATCATCTCCTTTACTTCTTTGGCATTCTTTTCCATCTTCTTCAATTTCCTTTGTATCTCACCATTGTATTCCTTCCAAGGGTATTCGTTATGGCAATCCTCTTCCCCAATTTCTCTTCATCCTAATGACTGAAGGGAGAGGGAGAAGTTGAAAAGTTAGTGTTCATTCTAGAAAATTCGAAGGCCTCAAGCTGAATGATGATAATCACCCAATATTTCATAACTAATTTGTTGATATCACCTTGTCAATGTGGGATCCCATTTCTCAAGAGGCCCATACTATCCACATATTATCAAGCAAGTTCTTAATGGCTTCATGAAAGCCTCAAGCACCTTCATCAACCACTTAAAATCATATATATCTCTCTCTAATACCCCTATCTATATTCAATTTAATATCCCCCATATATTGGGATTCAAAAGGAGCTCCATTATAACCAAATATTTGGCTTCCCCCTTTAATGAAACAATTACTCACAATGCATCTTGGGAATATCTCATATCTGTTAGTGTCGGTATCATCATCCCTCCATCAGTGATCAAAATTCTCTTGTTGCATTGCATTTTAGGTGTCTCATCCGATCAGCTGCATTCCATTAGGATCATGGATCATCTGATTGTAGTGGAAATTATCAATTTTCCCTCATGGTCTTTACCTGCTGACCTATTTTCACACATTCAGGTCATTTACAGTCATTTTCTACCATTACATTTGCAAAAGCTATTTTTAGGGTTTTAGGTCTCATTAGGTCCAGGGTTTGTCATTAAAGTCTTGTAAAAGATCAATAATGGTCAGTAGGCACATGAGGAGCTCAAATAAAGTATCAGTATCAAAATTTTCAATAATCACATGCTCAGTGATTGATTTTTCCTCAAAACCCTGTTTTGAGGAAAAACAAAGTTTTATTCTTTTATGTATAAAAATTTCATGTAATTTCATTTTTCCTATATGTAATAAGTCCAAGATGTAGCCTTGGTCACCTTGCCAAGCTCCCGCACTCCAGCTCCTGCAAAAGAGTAAAAATTCAAAGCATTTAGTCCATCAAAAGGAAAAAAGCAAGTCAAACTGCCAAAACAGAGTTTATAAAGACAAAGTTAAAAACAAACATTAGAAAGTGGGTTATTTTTAAGTGAAAAATTAAAGTCATGGGTATATAAAGTGTTTCTTATGTGTAAGACATCATTTGTGCCAAAGAGTGAAAGAAACAAGAGTAAATCGTGATTTGAGGTCGAGGGAGAAAAATTGCAGCTAAACTGTGAAAGCTCACTGGGCGTGGCACACCTGGGTTGTGGCGTGGCGCACAGAGTGCAGAATTTGCACTGGAGATTAAACTAGCGTGGCACACCTGAGTGGTGTGGCACACCCGTGTCCTAGCATGGCGCACATGTCATCCTATCTTAAACTTCACTCAAATGACCTCATCAACCTCCAAAAGCTTGCAAGCTTCATTCAACAAGTAAGTTAAGCATCTCCAAGTGTCTTTGCAAGAGATTTTCATCCTCTTTGGTGGTGTTTCAATAGGTGAAAAACAAACCCTAGTTTGCTGCACAGTGTGTTGAAAAACTGCCTAGGGTTTGCAAAGTTACCAAAATTGGTAACCCATAATTCCTTTTTCCCTCCCCTCTCTCATTCACACTCATCCTACTCCCAAACCCTAATTAGTATCTCTAAACTCTATCACCTCCCAAAAAACCTACAATCAGCATCACTAAATCCCTCATTCACTATCTCCCATCATCAATCCCTTTCATTGAACAAAAAACACTTATTTTTGATATAAAATCTCTTCATACTCATCATTGAAACACAAACAGTGGCAAACATGGAGACAGATTCACCTTATAAAAGAGATGAAGAAACAGTAAGTGATTCCTCCCAAGAAATTCATGCACCTAGAAAACCTCACAAGGGAGGAAAACACATCCGGGAGGAGCCCACTATATTGAGCTATTGGCTTGCCCTCTTGCAGTAGCTTGTTTCAAACATCAGTCTTGTTACCAATTTTGTGAGATGGTGGAAAGAGTCAAATACCACCATGAGATCGCTAGACTTTTTGTCCTTCATCTTCACAATGGCCAGGTCAATTTGGAAGGTGTTGCATTCACTTTGACACCTGAAACTATAGCTGAAGCAATAGGTATTCCGAATGTAGATGAACAGTGGAACAAGGGACAACTGGTGGACAAAGAACATTATGAGACTTATATCAAGGCTGGCTATCAGAAGCAAATCAGTAGGGTCTTCCCTTTCAGATACCTACAGGACACATATGCTCCCCTTATGAAACTCATAATTAAATACTTCAGCTGTGAAGAGGCAAATTTTCTCGCTTGTACACCTATCATATTAGACTATTGATGCATTTCACTAGAGTGAGTATGATTAATACCCCCTATTTCATGTGTTGGAATATTGAGAAAATGACCACATTGGTGCAAAGGAAACCTCCTCATCAATAGTATAACAACATCTATCACTTTGCATTGATCAAGATCGTGGTTTTGCATCAGTTGAGTTTGTTGAATGTTTCATGGGATGATTTCATTTCACATGAGGTTTTCAAAAGCCCTCAAGTGATCCCATCATTTTTTCATGAGGCAGGAGGGCCTTCACATCAGCAAGAGGTGCATGAGATTCAAACCACCAGTGTGCCAGTATTTGTCACTTATCAAAAGGGCACAAGGAGATTATTTGCAGCAGCCAAACAAGTACTATCTCCACTAGGGGTGAAAGCGGTCTCGTTTTCTTCAATAGCAAAGTAGGTAAAGGACAAAGGGAAACAACAAGTGCATGATGAGGGGTCTTCTGAAGGTCAAGAGAGGGAGTTCATTCTCATTCAGGATGATGACATTGATTTGGGCTCCCAAAGCTCAAGGAGATCATCCAGGAACAACAAGTTGACATTCATGACTTTTCTCTTAACTTGGAAAGAGCCAAGTGGGTAATAAACTATCTTGAGCAAAGGAACAAGTAGTTGGAAGACCAGCAGACTATCATGGAATTGCAAAAAATAAGAGAAAGCCGGCAAGCAGCAAAGAGGAGAAAAATCAAGTTGACACCGCTAGAGCAAGAGATTGAAGCTGATCGTGAATCTTGGCTTGAGAGGGCAAACATGCACTTGGAGAAGATGCTAGAGAAGGCCAACAAAGAGAAAAAGATGTTGAGGCACATGGCCTATCACTATTTGTCAAGAAACAAAGTTTGTAAAGCAAGAATAAGAACCTTGAAGGCCAAGTTGAGGAAAACTTTGAGGAGGAAGAAAGAGCAAGACAAGCTCAAGATTTTGGCTGAGGCTTCCTTAGCCCAACATAGCACTTGATGCAGGTCACTCAGCCCAAATTTCAAGAAATTTGGCACACTTTTTGTCAATTTTGAATTTTTGAAGCAAAACACAGATTTTTCTACCTGGTGCGTAGCGCGTCCCGGCGCTTGCTTTTGCTAGGGACCTCCTCTGGAGGAAAACTCTACATTTTTGGATTCCTCATGAAAAATCATGAATGACCAGAAAGTTTTGTCAAGTTTTGAGCTTCCAAAAGGGTCAAAAACACCTCAAAAATGCCCTTTTTGCCCCTTTTTGGCCACACAAGAAGTAGTGTTGGGAGAACTCACTTTTGGAGGGGCAAATGGACACCAAATTCAGAAATTCCACCTGTTCTGGAAAGTAGACAGATAGATCTTTCTAACAAGCCCACTTGGAGCAAATTGGTGCATGGGAAGGCCTCCAAAATCAGCTGCAAAAAGGCGCTACGCACAGGGACAGTGGTGCGACGCACAGGATGGAAAATTGTCATTTTTGCCAAAAAACTCTGTTTTTTCACCAATTTTTTTCTCAGTTTGATTTTTCTCTCTCTCATGGTCAAACTCTTGATGGAAATTGATGTAACTTGATGGAATTTGATGTAAAAATGTTGAAAATTCACTCATGGAGGTAGATACATCATGAAAAGGTAGTTTTGAACTGAATGAAATAGTTTCCTAGGTTTTAAAGGCAAGCTGTTCCACTGCTTACTTTTCAGTTCTTAGTTTAGATCTTGTTGAAACAGCTTCTAAACTCATGAATTCGACCCCTAAAGCTTAGCATGAGTTGTTTGTTGCCTATATCTAGTAGTTTTTTAGTCATTTGTAAAGGTTGGACTCTTGTGAATGCTTTGAGCATTATTGTACATTCATTTGTGCAGTTTGGCAAAGGAATAGACCAGGGTTTGCAACATTTTGTGGGATTCTTGTGGCAACTTGATTTGGTATTGTTTTCCTTCTGTAATGCAAATTTACATGTATTTATGTATGCCATCATCTTTCTCTGTTCAGCTTAACTAAATGAATCAAGGATAAAGGTAGAATTCATTGATGTTGCAGTGCTCTACCTAGGGTTTGTTTAGTTTTTTATGTTTTTAGCAGTTTGAAGAGGATCCCTGAGAATTTCACACCCTCTCCAACTCCTCACTAGTCTTAATACTGTCCATCTCACTCAATTTCAAAGTACTAAATCATTTGCCTACCTCGCCCCACATAAACCTCTGCAAGACTAAGTCCATTCCCTAGACCCAACACTGCCTTTCACTTTTGATCCAGCAAACCAACATAAAACAACCTAAAATTAGTCTTTACATCAATCATCTCAAGCCTCATTTGCTAATATTTTCCTGATATTGACAAGGAGAGAGCCCTCTCCCGACTTGGTAGGGCTAGCTACCAGGTTAAGTGTGGTTTGATGTTACCCTAGACCTGCCTTTCTCAGCCTGAGGTAGATTTAGGCCCTAACACTATCTAAATTGGATAAAAGGCTCTCAAGTTAGTTTGTTTGCTCCTTAAACATTGTGGGGAATTTAGTCATTTATTCCTTATCAAGTTTCTTTTTCGAGCCACACCTTTGTATCTCTTAAACAACATGAAAATATCACAAATACCACATTCATGAAGAAGAAACGCAAAATGAAGGAAATATAGACAATTCACCATGATTTGTTAATAGAGTTCACTCAAAATGTGTGAGCTATGTCTTCGGGCCCAACTTCAAAGTGGAGAGGCCTCTATATTATCTTAGCAAAATAATGGCAAGTACATGGAAAATACATGGCAATACCTCACATCTGGAGATGACCTAAAAATTTGTTCTTCAGATCCCAATTTTGATTACACTGGTAGATTCATCTCGAAATTTCATGAAAAATGACTATAAACTTCATATGGTTATGTCACTTTCACTTTTGGACCACTCAAGGAATATTCAAGATGCCACAATAGTTTAGAATATTCCTACAATATATTCCCTTGAATATATCTTGGGATATTCCGTAGAATATACCCTAAGAATCTTTCTAAAAAAACAAGCGAGGGGTAGGCCTTGTTTCCCGTGCTCCAAGTTCTAACTCTTCATTTCGTCGCAGGTCCTCCTCTACCAAAATGTGAATGGCTAGTTTTATATATTAACTTGTGGGCAGACTTTACAAAGCCTATACCTTTGGCATATTATTAAGTGGCTCATATGTGAGGGCGGAGGTCCCAAGGTCAAACCCACGAATAACAAATTTTAATTTTAAATTGTTTGTTGAATATCCATATGGTTATATGGATAACCATATATATATATATATATATATATATATATATATATATATAACCAACTATTTGACTAGCCATGTTGACCAACCACATGTTCATACCTTTGACCAACTATGTTAACCAACCATGAGCAGGAGTTTATGTGGGTCTTGTGGTGCCACATGGCACCATTCAATTGGGCCACTTGGTAGCCATTCATTGGCCAACGCCATGTCATGCCATGTGGATGGTTATGATATATGCCACGTCAGTTATATGGGTCCTGTTGGAATGTTGACTGGGTTGCCACATGTCATCCTATGTCATCATTTTTAATTCTTTCAATAATTACTATATATCGTTATTTTTAATGGTGATGGGAATTGAATTAGAGATCATTATCGTTGCATAAAACTATCGTACATAGAGGAAAAAATTATTTTAGAGTCATAATAAGAGACAAAATATTATGGGATGTGAAATTTGTTATTGAAGTTTGACCTTTCAGATCTCTCACCAGAAATGGGTATGTTTTTAAAATTCTGTTATATGTAACAATCTTTTATGAACACAAAGATCGTTGGTTTTTTTATTTCTGAAAATGAAATGTAAAGATAATATACCATTGTCAACTGAAATGTTTTTTTTTTAAGTTTTTTATTATACAAGGGTGACATGAATATATGCCCTTCTAATTGAAATTAAGACCAACCCTTTAGATTTGATCACTGATGGGGACTTCTAGGAAATGTCCCTGAATCATGACATAAATATTGTTAGGGTCTGTTGTGGGGAAAAATGCCTATGCAGGACGATCCTATCCACCTAAGGTGTGACATTGCCTTAGCAACAAACAGAGACAACTATTCTGGTTTCTTCCTTTATGAAATGTGAAAGAAGAGAGATAAGTAGACTTACCGGTGTCTTCCGTTTGTCCCTCGATCCGGTCTCTCTTCTCTTTGGGAGTTCACAGCTACTTGTCTTCTCACTCGCCCAGCTTCAACAGGTTCATGCAAGATCACAAGAGAACAACTACTTGCCTTCTTGCTTGTCCAGCTTCAACGGGTTCCTGCAAGATCACAAGAGAACAGCTACTTGCGACAAGAGAAGAACACTACACAAAGACAGATATTCACATTCATAACTAGTTTAGGATTAGAAATAAACTAAACATACTAATGCAATCATACATCAAGAATACATCAGTATATAGGAGAAACCAAGATAGCTTTATTGGTGAATAACAAGGTTCAGGAAGAGATACAACCCAGAGGGCTCCAATCCAGCATCTCCTTCCCAGCAAAATGGAATTCCTATCTTCACCCCCTTCAAAGCATCAAGCACCCAATGATTCCAATCTCAAACCAACAACAATTCTTTGCAATAACAAAATTCCAGCCTCTAGATCTCATGGAGGAGAGATCCATATATAGATGTTTGGAGAGAGGATGAGTCAGCTTGAGATCTGACTAGTGTCCTCTCCCTCTGTCAGTTCTTGATTCCACTTGGAGGTTCTTGCTTCCACTTGGAGATTTGGAACCTCTTACTCATCACCAGTCGAATTCCCTGAGGCAAGTGTCATTTTGGAAGCTTCCTAGGTTTTGACACCTTGAGAAATGAGCCTGCCACATGTCCACTCTCGTTCAGCGCAGGTAGCCAGTGTTCCCTTTGACATTCAACGCAGGTAGCCAGTGTTGGCTTTGACATTCAGCGCAAACAGCTAGTGTAGCCACTGAAATGATCCTGAATTGACTTGTTTTTGAGCAGTTTCTGGTGGAGAACTTCTGTGAATTGTTGTGGTTTGTTAGCCTTGTTCCTCTAGGGGTAGGAAAAACATGTTTAGGGACTTTGGATCCCTTAGATTATGGACATTTCATGCTCAATGCTGTAAGGCACAAAAATGTCTATAACAGTTGCCCCCTAAAGTATGAGGCTGTTTATCGGGTGAAATGCTTTATCAGGGGGATCCGAAGTTCATCCAATGCTGGGAGGAGACCTGTAATAAGATACAATACAATACATTATTTTTCATACTGCTTTCATGATCTAGCTGAGGCGGGCATTCCCATGCTCAGCTTTATAAACTCATTTTTCTGTACATAGAACAGACAATCGTCTGATGGTAGACTGATAATTTTGATGAAATTATCATCCTTTGAGTAGGATGATTATCTGCTGTAATGATGTACATGTCAATGTCTTTATCTTTCCTGAATATATATCGCAGCCCGGATGGATGAAACTAGATCCGGGGTCTTCAAACTCGTTCGATCTTCACTCTAAGTACAAGTCGATCCATGTGAGAAATGTTCTGAAGTCGAACATGGAAAGACATCACTTGATTACCGGTCAATGATGTAAACCGTTAACAAGCGCGAGAGGAATCACCGATAATGATAATGACCCTCAAGGTACTGCAGTACAATCCACGTGGTGTGAATAAAGGACTTGGCGTCGAACACCAGACAAAATCTTTCGGTCGAAGGTCATTGATGTATACCTGTCGCCGGAAGTGAGAAACTTGCCATTGAGGCATGCAAGCTTCAAAGTACTGAAGGGGTTGTTCCTAGATCAACTTCTTGGATAATGAGCTGATGTCGACAAGAAGCGATCCGTCAAAGGAGGGCCTTAATGAATCCCACATCAGTGACACGGAACGGAGCTAATGATTTTAATGGAGGTGAAAGCGATCTGTGACATATGATTCAGGGTGGCGGTCATGAAAGGATGAAGGATAATGTATGGCAGTGGATGGGACACGGTTGACTTTTCTGAACGACTTCTCTTGAACATATGTCGACACTGATGCGATGGATCGGTAGCATTACCCCAAATATGGATGGTATGGCGAGACCATGGATGTGACCGGTGAATGAAACAACCCAACCCGATTGTGGTACGGAGGAAAAGTGTCATGTTCAAGAGCGACTTGCTACCATCAAAGTTTTCTTTAGTTTCTCCCAATTTTTCCCCAGTCATTGCTGACCAGTACCTCTTTATTTTTGTCAAGCTTGAGGAGGATAACATATGCTTGTTCTATAACCTGCCCTTCGGGCAAGCCCATCGCTATGTTTTAACGAGCCTAGCGATAGTGAAACTCGTTCTCGTCTAAAGACAAGTTTGTCGCTATTTAATGATTTTAACGAGTCTAACGACAAGGATAACTCGGTCCTTTTCATTTTTAGAGAGTCTGAAAAGGTACATAAAGTTAACTCCAAAAGTCCTTTTTCGTCATCTAATCCCTTAGGTCCGAAAAAGTATAAAACAATACAGAAGGGATGAGTTTTCGATAGTTTTAACGAGCCGAACAAAACAAGCGCTCGATCTTTTTGTGCAATAATCCCTCAGGTCCAAAAAGATTAAAATCTAGAGGAGAGATAGCACTTCCTGTCCCTTTAACGAGCTGGAAGGCCAAGGACTCGGCAATCTTTTCATATTTTACGAGTCAGTTGAAAAGAGCTTAAAGAAGACTCGTCTTTTGAGGAACGAGTGATAAACAGGGTTAGCAGCTGATTCCAGGTACAGGTTGGAATTTTCCAATCACGGCAGTGTCACAAGGATGGCTAGGTGAAATCACTCTTCGCAGCTGTTCCTCAAAATGGGTAAACAATCATATGGAGGTGAACGATCGGCCAAATGAAAAGTGGAGGTGACGGTGCAAACACGACCAAGGCTTTAATGGCTGATGATATTACATTCACAGTGGTTATTTACCGGGATAGTTCATTTTTTAACGAGCTTAAACGTGGGTGGAAACATTTGCTCGGTCTTATGTTTATTTTTTAACGAGCATGAACTATGTGCTAAAACTGCTCGGATCTTGCGTTTATTTTTTAACGAGCATGAACTGTGTGCTAAAACTGCTCGATTATACCAGTCATATGATAAGAGTGTCTCATTGAGATTCTATTTTTTATGGAGCTTCATCTCACAAGGCTATGCCCTGCATCCTTTCTTTATGCAAGTTAGGAAACGGCTAACCCAAAAAACAGATAAATAACCGCTCTTTGCTTGCACTCCAAAAGGTTTGCATGCCCCCAGGCATAAAACAGAGTTTCAAGGTTACCTCTACTTCTTTTCCGTCAAAACATTTGTTTTAACGAGAGAGGCTTACCTCTTTCAGGTTACCCAAAGATTGTCTCGTTAATCTTTCAAACAAAACACTTCCTCGAAATGTCTACCGAAATAGACAAAGGTGAGCGACGATACCCGCCAACTCACATAACTTTGACAAAAGAATCTTATTCTAGAACAACCCCTCTTCCACTCACGGACGGGGTACGGACTAGTCATATTCTCCCGCGGAAACCTACCCTATACCCAAAGTTTTCCTGCCGAAGCAGACCAGGATGCATGCCCCCTGGGTTCCAGTCATATCCTCCCGGATTACTCGCGCTCATCAGGAGGACGGACCGTGGGTTGAGACACTTCTTGCGTGAAGAGACCATTTAGGGATGGCACATGACTATTTGCGATGCGTGATTCGGGAAATGAAAGTTGGTCCACGAGCTTGACCACTCTTCCTTCATGCGGAAAACACATTACTCTAAAGAGTGAGGAGACGACGGCTCCCATGCAATATATATAGTCTCGTCCAAGGAGTAGGTTATAATCCAAGGGTCCTTGAACGACCATCACGTTCATTTGAACGGTCTTCCCTTTCAATGTTATGGGCACATTGGGGAGGATCCCTAAAGGTCGACTGGTTCCTTTATCAAAGCCTGATAGATTTCTCATTTCAGGCAAAAGCGCTGGCGAACCAAGCGCTTTCCAAGCAATAGAGGAAAGGATACTCACAGATGCCCC
Organism: Pinus tabuliformis; assembly: GCA_031772625.1. Taxonomy (NCBI): domain Eukaryota; kingdom Viridiplantae; phylum Streptophyta; class Pinopsida; order Pinales; family Pinaceae; genus Pinus; species Pinus tabuliformis. The sequence continues at coordinate 1,294,879,809 of CM062807.1, forward strand.
CTCATCAATGATAGTGCCAGCCATTACCATTCTGTATATTTGAACGATAATTCTGAATGGTATGCTTGCTGGCAACCGTGGTCTGCCTAGTTGGTTCCAGTCGAAGGACACAACCAGGTTGCTTGGTGGTGGGACCGAGTAGACGGCCGGGTATGACTCTGACGAAGTTCCTTCCTACGACAAAGGAATGGGCAAATTGCCCCCTTGTTCGTCGGAGTCTGTGTTGATGAAGAGAATTTGGACGGTGTCGTCTTTATTCTCGTCTGTGATGATATCATTCGAAGATAGAGCCTCTGAAGGCAAAACCGGGTCAACTGCCGTCTCAACCTTTTGACTTTCGTCAGGCATGGATCCAGACGGTTCATCTTCAATGATAGGTGCTTCGGCTGACCACCTGGGTGGGCCAGCCGGGTTCTCAACTAGTGAAGGACTTGGCAGGAGTTTTTGATATCCAGGAGGAAGTTGCGCTCGTAAGATCGGGCGATCTTCCAAAACTCTTTTAGCCTCGTCTAAGAAGGGACAACGGTGGATGGCATGGTCGCCTTCACACAGTTTGCAGGGAAATCTAGCTTTCCCTCTCTGTCCTGGGACTTCACTTTCACTAGTCGACGGTGAGCTGTCAACATGGCTATCAGAGGTTGACGCTACCGAATTGTGCAAACGGGGAGACCAGTCCCTTAGTATCCGAGGGATGCAGGGACAATCTCTGTGGAAGTGGTCTCCCTTGCATATGACACATGGCGATTTAGGCCTAGTCAGTGCTGTGTGTGGATTTTTGTCAGACGACACTTGTTTGCCCCCAGTCGCTTTCGGCTCCTTCTTCTTCTTCTCTTTCTTCTTCTTTTCCTTCTTCTCCTTAGGAACTTGGTTTTTTGTTTTACCAGTTCTGTCAAGCGAAGAGGAAGGAGGAGAGGAAGAGTTAGATGAAGTAGAAGGCTGGTTGGCAACTCTGGTCTGGTCTAACTGTTGACTCGACTGTTCAGGAATAGTGGTGGTTTGAACGACATTGGTTGAAAAGAGCCAGACCGGCAGACCAATTGTCAGTCCTGGAAGCGACAATGTGGCCATATGGGGCGCACCAACATCTCCCCAAGAGGAGAAGGGACTAGGATTTCCACCAAGGGGAATTCCTTGGTTGGTGTGCTCCATTTTTTCAACCTAAAGATCAACGTAGGAATAAGGGTGATTGTTCCGTTTAAAATAAATTTTTAACGACGCTTAGACACAACTTGCTTTTTCAGTTTTAAAGAGTCGAGAAAAAGCTAAAGATGACTCTAGTCTCCTTCAATGTTTTAACGAGCCCGAAGTGACAAATGCTCGGATGGACTTTTTCCGTTATAGAGTCTGAAAAAGGCCAAAAGGAACTGCTCTGGAGTTCTAGGCAGAGGGTGTGCCAAACTTTTCGCAAAACCGCAGAATACTTTTTAGGGTACGGGCGGTCGATCTTCCTGAATGCTGTGTTCAGTGCATTGCGATCAGTAGGGCGGCCGACACGGCTTCCTAAGGATAAAGGTTTTATGCCTATAGGGGTCTCCCAATATATACGCGACGGTACGTGGGAGCACAATCCGTACTGGCGCTATCGTCCCTCAGGAGGAATCACCCACCATCCACGAGATCGACAGTCACCAGGCTTTACGACGCCGGAACACGTCTCTAGCCTAGACCTCTATGTTGTGCGTTATGTTGCAAAGCGTTGTTAAGTTCATTCAATTTATTTTAGGTTGATCTTTTTAGAAGTTTGCCTTTCAAGGTTCACCACGAGATGTATGATACAATTCCTAAATGCAGTCTAAAGATGATAAGCAAGCTTTATATCTTTTCAACTTTGAAAATCCTAGCTACTAAGGGAAAAGAAAGACACCATCTTTTCTCAAAGAGCAATCAACACACTCTAATGCACTTTTCCTAAATCCAACATGCAAACTATCAAGATGCAAATGCACAATGCAGGTGTTTGTTTTCCGCTTTCTTAGTATTGATGCCTACAAAGAAAGCTTTTTTGTACAACTTTGAATTTGCTTTTAAATGACCAATACAAACAAGTTTACTTTTTCGAAATCAGAGAGGGTAGAAGAGATTACAACACTTAACGATTTTCGAAATGAATACTTGTTTCGACACTTAAAAGAGACAAACTCAAACCAATAAGCAAGAGTAAATGTATAAACAACTGCAAACAGCCAATGGACTCTCTTCTAAGATCACAATCAACAGATCTGAATCAAGGGCTACAGGATGATTATTTCACTCATGCAAAGGAAAACTGTAAATGACGCAAAAACACATAAAAACACTCACAGTCTTTTTGTACAAAAGGAGGCGGAAATTAAGCAGAGAAAAGGAGTTATTAGATTGGTACCTATGCTGGTTACAGGCTGCAAAAATCAGAGATCAAAACAAGGCAAAACAGAGCAGAGAACCCCAGCTGCACAAGGGCAAACTGGTTCAGCGCAACCTCAACACAGGGGTTTTGACATTCAGCGCAGGTAGCCTTCACGGGACCTGCGTTGAAATGCATAATCCCGTCACTGGGTTTGCTCTGAAGGAGAAACTCTCGTTTCCCACAGGTTCTGGGTCACAGATTGCTATTTAATTCACTGTTTTAGGCCAAATAAAAGCAACAAGCAAGGTGTAATCAAAGGGATGCTTTGAGGGGGTACTAAGATCTATCACAAAGGATCATTAAATCATTTGTGAGTCCATTGTTCAGATCATAGACAAGTCCAGTGATTGGATCAAAGCAGCAACTGTCTACTTTGCATCCGGGAATAGCAGATGCAGTTCGATTGTTGCTGTCGAGTCTATGAAACAAACAATGATAGAAACACAAATAAAATGACTAAACAAATCTCCCCAGTGGAGTCGCCAATTTGTTGTGGGGAAAAATGCCTATGCAGGACGATCCTATCCACCTAAGGTGTGACAGTGCCTTAGCAACAAACAGAGACAGCTATTCTGGTTTCTTCCTTTATGAAATGTGAAAGAAGAGAGATAAGTAGACTTACCGGTGTCTTCCGTTTGTCCCTCGATCCGGTCTCTCTTCTCTTTGGGAGTTCACAACTACTTGTCTTCTCACTCGCCCAACTTCAACAGGTTCATGCAAGATCACAAGAGAACAACTACTTGCCTTCTTGCTTGTCCAGCTTCAACGGGTTCCTGCAAGATCACAAGAGAACAGCTACTTGCGACAAGAGAAGAACACTACACAAAGACAGATATTCACATTCATAACTAGTTTAGGATTAGAAATAAACTAAACATACTAATGCAATCATACATCAAGAATACATCAGTATATAGGAGAAACCAAGATAGCTTTATTGGTGAATAACAAGGTTCAGGAAGAGATACAACCCAGAGGGCTCCAATCCAGCATCTCCTTCCCAGCAAAATGGAATTCCTATCTTCACCCCCTTCAAAGCATCAAGCACCCAATGATTCCAATCTCAAACCAACAGCAATTCTTTGCAATAACAAAATTCCAGCCTCTAGATCTCATGGAGGAGAGATCCATATATAGATGTTTGGAGAGAGGATGAGTCAGCTTGAGATCTGACTAGTGTCCTCTCCCTCTGTCAGTTCTTGATTCCACTTGGAGGTTCTTGCTTCCACTTGGAGATTTGGAACCTCTTACTCATCACCAGTCGAATTCCCTGAGGCAAGTGTCATTTTGGAAGCTTCCTGGGTTTTGACACCTTGAGAAATGAGCCTGCCACATGTCCACTCTCGTTCAGCGCAGGTAGCCAGTGTTCCCTTTGACATTCAACGCAGGTAGCCAGTGTTGGCTTTGACATTCAGCGCAAACAGCTAGTGTAGCCACTGAAATGATCCTGAATTGACTTGTTTTTGAGCAGTTTCTGGTGGAGAACTTCTGTGAATTGCTGTGGTTTGTTAGCCTTGTTCCTCTAGGGGTAGGAACAACATGTTTAGGGACTTTGGATCCCTTAGATTATGGACATTTCATGCTCAATGCTGTAAGGCACAAAAATGTCTATAACAGGGTCCCACCCTAACCCCCTTATTTATGTCATGGGATCACGTCATAGTCAAGAGTCAACAAAGCCCATATTAATATTTGTAAGTGGTTAACCTGAAATTAATGACGGGACCACAGTTAGTTGCAAATGGGCCATAGTATTAGATAGATGGTATTAATAAAACCCACGATATTGGCCCGTGGTATTGCATGTATGAGTCATATATAAAGGATAGAGACTCCCTGCGAGGAGCATCGTGTCTCATTTTGTAGTCGAGCTCTGCTCTATTGGAGGTTGCCCCCTCGAAGAGGCAAGTGAACATTACTCTCTGAATAATAAAATCATTGCTATTCTGTGTTCTGAGTATCTTTTCTTTGCATATTCTGTATTTGGGTATCATTTTGCAGGTTAAGAGCATAACAAGTGGTATCAGAGCACTTTCCAGGGCCGGTGGGATCTCCAATTCTTAGCAAAAAAAATTTCGGCTAGAGACGTGTTCGAGCGTCTTTAAACCACGGGATCTGTCGTTGAGCGCATAAACCTGCGGATTTGGGGAGGCATGCATGCAGGAAATACAAGAGGTGGTCACATCTGTTTGACTCCCTTGTAACCCCTGTGGGTACCCCTTCGAGTAGTAGCGCATTAGACAGAACCGCGCACGGACTGTCTTCCACGTACCCTCTGGGTATATCGGAAGCCCCCTAGGCTCCCTTGAAACCTCGCCATAGATAAACCGTTGGCCGTCTTGTGGCTACAGTACACCGAGAACAGCACTCGGAGAGATTACTCGCCCGTACGATAGGGTAGTCGGGTTGTACGGCTAAGGGTACGGTAGATCCTCCTTAGTTAGAGCCCTGAAACATTGGGCCGAGTACTACTGCCAGACCCTTATGTATATTGCGATCTGTAGCACCTGACACTCCTCAAGACCATAGTTCCCTTTTCTATCGGGGGATCGCACATCATCTATATCAGATCCGCTTGTGCAAAGGAGTGCAGTAGCAGCAGCAGACATCAGTCCCGCAGTCTCGAGTTCGCAGATCAGTCATTCCGATCTATTAGATCCAGCCGATCCGCAACAACAGTCTGTTCCGCCGCCCAGAGCTATCCGATCCGCCATTCAGATCTCTCAGATCCACCAGATCAGAGTTTTTGTGAAGGGTTCCTATACCGGGTATAATTTTCGTAGGACTTTTGGCCGCATTGACATTTTGAGGATTTGGCGACTGCAGTATTGATCAGGAAGGAGTAAAACTCCGTTAGGAGTTTTCAAAAAAAAAAAGTCTGAGATCTTCCGGGGCGCTTATTGGTGATCTAGCCCATCAGAATCAGGACGACGAGCTGAGCACGGTGGTACCATTCAATTATTAGTGAAAATTTTTAGGCGGTCCCAATTGTTCATCAGGTTGGTGTATGGTAGAAACTAGAGCCCAAGCGATGGCCAATGAAAGGATGGACAAACTTGAAGAATCCATGCAAACCCTCACCAATCAGCTTAACGGACTATGTATCCAGGTCCAACAATTAATCCCGAAGGGCAAGGAGCAAGCCCACGAGGAGGCGTATAATGGCAATGAATACAATGAGGGTGAGTCTAGCCACTCTCCTCACGTCTGGCACACCCACCAACAACCCAGTCAGCGACCTCCCAAGTTGGATATGCATAAATTTGATGGGTCTCACCCGTCTGCATGGATAGCCCAAATGGAGCAGTATTTCAAACTGAATTGCATCTTAGATAATGCGACTCAACTTATGTTGGGAGCATGTACTTGGACAATGAAAGGTGGCAATGGTGGGAATGGCATCAACGTTGCAATGGACCTTTTAGGACTTGGACCCAATTTACAAAAGCTCTTCAAGACCGCTTTGAACAAGAAACCTCTTTTTTGGGTCGTCTTACTAAGCTCCGACAGACGGGTACAGTGGATGAATATATTATAGCTTTTGAAGCCTTAGCCTTCCGCACTTGGCGTCTCTCAGATGTGTTCTACACGGAATGTTTTATCAGCGGTCTTAAAGAAGCCATCAAAGCTCAAGTCTTACTGCACCACCCTCCCACATGGACAGAGCCTTGCAAGGTAGCCCGTAACGTGGAACGTGCATTAGCAGCCCAATACAGTCGCCCAAATTTCTCCACTAAAGGTCGCCCCCCACGAGCTCACAACACGACTCAAACACTTAAGGTCCAAAAGGTGTCACCTGTGGAAATGGCCGAAAGAAGAAAGCAAGGACTATGTTACTACTGTGATGAAAAATACTCCCCAGGTCATAAATGCAAGGAGCCCAAATTTTTTCAAATAGATGCCACTGACTACGGCTCAACAGAGGAAGATCCACCACTTGAGGAACATGAGGCGCTAGAAGAAGACAACCAAAAGGACAATGTCTCTGATGAACCAGTTATTTCGTTGCATGCGTTGGCAGGGATTTCTTCCCCTCAAACTCTCAAAATCAGAGGTTTTCTTAAACATCGCCCAGTAGTAGTCTTGATTGATAGTGGAAGTACACATAATTTCATCCATCAAAAAGTCGCAGAAGCAGTGCATTGTTTTGTACGAGCAGTTTCTAACTTCCAAGCCCAAATTGCGGATGGGGGCACAATGAAATGTGAAGGCCGCTGTGAAAATGTCAAACTTCAAATGGGGGATTATCAGTTGAAAACCCACATGTTTTCCATACACATGGGGGGTTGCGACATTGTCCTCGGCGCTGAATGGCTCCGCACTCTTGGGCCAATCACAATGGATTTCCAGGAGTTATATATGAGTTTTAAGCAGAACAACTCCACACATACCCTCCGTGGACTCCAGGCGGGAGCCCCCTCTATCATCGGCTCGCATAGGATGGAAAAATTGTTAAAAAAGGGCCATCATGGAGTGGTAGCTCAATTTAATGCCATCCAGGTAGTCGAAACCAAGTCTCTGCTAATTCATCCTGAGATGCAACAGATTTTAAATAACCATCTGCCGGTCTTTGACAAGCCTCATGAGCTTCCACCCTCGCGAGGGGAACATGATCATAGCATCACCTTGGTTGCAGGGGCCCAACCCCCAAATGTGCGGCCATACAGATATCCGTTCACCCAAAAGAATGAAATAGAAAAAATAATCAAGGAACTTTTGGAAGCATGTGTCATTCGTCCCAGCATTAGTCCTTATTCATCCCCAGTGGTCATGGTGCTCAAGAAAGATGGGGAGTGGCGGATGTGTCCCGACTTCAGGGCCCTCAATAAGTTGACAGTCAAAGATAAATTTCCCATCCCGGTGGTTGACGATTTGCTGGACGAACTCAATGGGGCTCAATTCTTCACTAAGTTGATCTTCGCTTAGGCTACCACCAAATTTGCATGAAGGAAGTCGACATTCCCAAGACTGCTTTCAGAACTCATGAAGGCCATTATGAGTTCCTGGTCATGCCATTTGGTCTTTGTAATGCCCCCTCTACTTTTCAGAGCCTTATGAATCACATTCTCAAACCATATCTCAGGAAATTTGTCCTTGTCTTCTTCGATGACATCCTCATCTATAGTGGCACTTGGGCTGCACATCTTCAGCATGTAGATCTACTCTTGCAACTACTTCGCAAGCATAAATTATTTGTCAAGATGTCCAAGTGTTCGTTTGGCATGGAAGAAGTTGAGTATTTGGGCCACATTGTGGGGCGTGAAGGTGCCAAGGTGGACCCCAAAAAGATCCAGGCAATGCAAGAATGGCCTCAACCTAAGACCTTGAAGAGCTTGAGAGGATTTTTGGGTCTCACAGGCTATTATCATAAATTTGTCCGCAACTATGGCCGCATAGCGAAGCCCCTCACTCAACTCCTAAAGAAAAATTCCTTCTTCTGGAACGAGGAAGCACAACAGGCATTTACCGCTCTCAAAAACGCCATGTGTTCCACTCCAGTCTTAGCACTACCTGAATTCACCAAATCCTTTGTCATTGAATGTGACGCTTCGGGGACAGGTATTGGGGCAGTCTTAATGTAGGAAGGGCGATCTTTGGCCTTCACAAGCCAACAACTAAGTGGGAGGAATCTGGGCCAATCTACCTACGAAAAAGAAATGATGGCCATCTTACATGCAGTCGAGACCTGGCGACCTTACTTATTGGGGCGACGTTTTCAAATCCGCACAGATCATCACAGTCTTAAATATTTTTTGGAGCAACGCCTATCCTCCCCACAACAAAATAAATGGCTCGCCAAAATGCTGGGATATGATTATGAGATCATTTACAAGAAAGGGAAAGACAATAGTGTAGCAGATGCATTATCTCGCCAATTTGAGGAAGAAAGTACTCTGCTAGCAATTTCCCTCCCCATTCCAGAGTGGATTGAAGAGGCTCGCAAGGAATGGTTTTCACACCCCGGGCTATCCCAACTCATTTCACAATTGCAGGTAGATCCAAATTCCACCAAGGGCTACTCGTGGCAGGATGATATTCTTCACTACAGGGACAGAGTCGTAATAGCACCAACATCCACCCTCAAAAGTCGCATTTTGGCAGAATTGCACTCATCTCCCATTGCAGGACATTCGGGCTTTCAGAAGACGTATGCTCGCACTAGAAGATCATTTTTTTGGATAGGCATGAAAAAGGACATCCTTACTTTCGTAGCAGAATGCGATGTCTGTCAACGCCACAAAGGGCAAACCGTCAACACACCAGGCACATTACAACCATTGCCCATTCCGACATCAATTTGGACGGAGGTTTCTATGGATTTCATTACAGGTCTTCCAAAGTCCAGGAACAAGTCAGTCATCATGGTGGTTGTGGATCGACTGTCGAAGTATGCTCATTTCTGCGCCCTACCCCATCCGTTTACACCAACTTTGGTCGCTCAATCTTTCATGGATCGGATTTTCAAATTGCATGGCATGCCCACTTCTATTGTGTCCGATCGCGACCAGATCTTCACCAGTAATTTTTGGCAGGAACTTTTCAGGATACAAGGCACTCAACTAAAACTCAGTACTTCCTATCATCCACAAACAGATGGTCAAACTGAAGCTGTCAACAAATGTCTAGAAACTTACCTTAGGTGTTTCACTTCAGAAAAGGAACACCTTTTGGTATAGTGGTTACCTCTGGCTGAATGGTGGTATAACACCAACTATCATGCCACCACCAAAATGACTCCGTATGAAGTAGTATATGGTCAACTTCCGCCTTCCCCTACTTCTTATCTCAAGGGGTGCTCCAAAGTACAAGCAGTGGATCAACTCCTACAACATCGCGCAACCATGCTCGCCCATCTTAGAGAGAATCTTCATCAAGCTCAGAACCACATGAAGCAACAGGTCGACCAACATCGCTCAGAGCGCCAATTTCAAGAAGGGGATCAGGTCTTTTTGAGGCTGCAACCATATAAGCAAACATCACTCAAAGACAAGGGTTGTCAAAATCTCTCTCCAAAATTCTACGGACCATACCAAGTACTTCAGCGCATTGCAGAAGTGGCTTACAAGTTGGCTTTGCCACCTACTGCAAAAATCCATCTAGTTTTCCATGTATCGTGCCTCAAGAAAGTGATTGGGAACAATTGCCGAGTTCAAACCAGTCTACCTGAATTGGACGAAGAAGGGCCAATCTGGCTTCAACCCGAATAGGTTCTAGACACACGAGACAAGCACCTGCGCGGCTGCATGATTAAGGAAGTCCTCGTCAAATGGAAAGACACCTCTCCGGAAGATGCAACTTGGGAACCAACCACTATTCTTCAGCAGTTTCCGCAGCTTCAGCCTTGAGGACAAGGCTAGTCTTAAGGGGGAGGGCATGTTAGGGTCCCACCCTAACCCCCTTATTTATGTCATGGGATCACGTCATAGTCAAGAGTCAATAAAGCCCATATTAATATTTGTAAGTGGTTAACCCGCAATTAATGACGGGACCACAGTTAGTTGCAAATGGGCTGTAGTATTAGATAGATGGTATTAATAAAACCCACAGTATTGGCCCGTGGTATAGCATGTATGAGTCATATATAAAGGATAGAGACTCCTTGCGAGGAGCATCGTGTCTTATTTTGTAGTCGAGCTCTGCTCTATTGGAGGTTGCCCCCTCGAAGAGGCAAGTGAACATTACTCTTTGAATAATAAAATCATTGCTATTCTGTGTTCTGAGTATCTTTTCTTTGCATATTCTGTATTTGGGTATCATTTTGCAGGTTAAGAGCATAACAAATATTAAGTCATATAAGGTCATCCCGACTCCAACTAGTCTCTGCTATGAAAATGTTATTGGTTTGTGATTTATGCACGTTGACCAGGACTTTGGACTTTCCCAAACTTAAAAAAATATTGACCAACTATTAAAAATATTTCTCCTTCTTTTGAAATATAAAAATCTAATCTAACATTTGCCATTAACAATGATATTAAAATTTTAAAATTCTAAGTAAGTCATCTGGTGTAGAGTATCAAATTAATATAAAAAAAGCACTGTTATTTAAAAATTATTTGAAAACAACATAATAATCTCTACCAAGCTCATATAATATATGTGACTCTCACAAAAGATATTATTATCACAACTACTTATTCTATTTATTTATAGCTTTTTTCTTGAGCATAAATGTTTTGTTTTTTTTTAACACTTGTTCCATGGCATAAATCTCATGGCTTCCTTGTTCCATCTCTTCTTTCCAGTTTTCCAGTTGTTTGTGCTCTTACTTCTTTACCATAGAGCTATTGAGCTTGATTGTAGTACCTTAGGGTGTTTTTTGAATCAAAGGAATCTCTTAATTGGTTTAATGGGTTTCTCTGTTTCTCTTTATCACATACAAATATTGTATATCAGATGCATCATGCTCTAATACCAAATGTTGTATTTAATAGTCTGAGACAAACACATGCATACATATATAAAAAAAATAAGAAACAAAAACAAAAGGAAGTAGAAACTTCTAAAAGGGAAAATCTATTAGATTATACCATCCTTATATTAGACTTAAATTAGAAATAGTTCGATATCTAACTATAGGCCATAATAACAATTATATCAAACTCAATGATTCTATCTTAACAAAACACCTAACTATCCATCCCTAACTAAGCTCATTTCTCATATTACCAATAGGAATTACTCCAACATATTTTTAAAATAACCTTGTTTCAAAAACATGGGGAACATTGAGTGATTAAATCTTATGGTTGTTGCAACTTTTGTCCTCTATAGCGTAGTATTAATTATCTGGATTTTAATTGGTCTTTGGTGGATGTCTTCTGTTTAGTTTTCATTGATAGTTGTATTTGTTACTACAATAGGACAACTCATGGTCTTTGTGTGATTAGCATGCAAACCACGTCACTATGTTTATGTATACTCCCGACATCCTGGGTAGTGTTGACGGTGCTGGACCTGCCAACATTCAGGGGATCTCCCTGGTATGAAGTCCCAACTAGACCTCAGACGTTTGGTGTAGGAGTCCCATCCGGTATGATGGCCTGGTTGCCATTATCTTAAAGATTTGCCTTATCTCTTGCTTGTCAGCACATGAGAATGGTTTGCTTTGTCTTTGAACAACGAGGTTCATGTCCTTGGTGAGTGCTTAGTGTTACTTGTGTCAAGGTTCTTTCACTGCAGAGGGAGAGGGTGAGAGTGAGTCTCAAGTCGAAAGGGAATAGTCCCAACTCTATTAGAGACACACAACACAATAGGACATGCGCAACTTCCAGCGGAGTAGTCTACATGGATGTAGCAGACACAAACACGAGTCATGAACATATAACACGTACAAAACCAGTGGAATAGTCCACACAAGTGTGATGGTCGTTATAACAAGTTTATGAGAATGAATATATCAAGTGTCCCGCGAAATAGTCCACACTAGTGCGATGGTCGTTATAACAATTTTATGAGAATGAATCTGTCAAGTGTCCCGTGAAATAGTCCACATGGGTGAGACAATATTAGCAACTAGTACAACACATTTCCAATAGCATATGTAGTAAAACAACTGTAGCATATGTAGTAAAACAACCGAAATAGTTCAATTGTCTTAATACAGGTTAAAGCAACATGCATTACAAGCATCCAAAGAATAATCTTACAAACAAATATAATACATGTGTGAAAACGTGTTGGCCTATTATTAGGCTTCTAAATTAAGTGAAAGTTCCAAGACACATCGGTACACCATACATCACTAATCCCAATAGCGGTGCGTTGAAGCCACTACTCGCTCCTTAAAGAAAAGACTGCAGACTCTCAAGGCTATGTGGGAGGAGCCAAGGCGAAAAGTGTTTTGCATGTACAAATGAGGGGTATATATAGCCAAGGGTGAAACTGACCCTTGAGACTATTCAAATTCCCTCATGACTGTTTGACTTACATGACTCTTCAACTTTACATGACTCTTTAACTTTACAAGTAGGTCTCTTGGACTTCCATGTTACATTACATTGATTACAACAGTATGAGCCATATTAGTGATGTGGCCGAGATGACTCATGACATGACTCGACATGACAGTGCTAGTATTTTCATGTTGATGGGGGTGTCCATGTCGAGTTGCAGTGCTGCTGAGTGATGAGTGTGCTCTTGTCGTATCATAGCTTCACCTCTACATTGCAAGGTGCGCGGAGTCTTCGATGGTCTTGGTGTTCGCTTGATGTTGCACATGCATATATCTCCTTCGCTGGTAGTTGGCATGCTTCATGTGTTCATTCATTCACAAACAAGTTTCCTAGCATGCACTCCTTGTTCATCCTATTCGTCGTCAGGCCATGTCTCATCCATGTACCTATATCTGCAATCACTCATGATGAGATGATATCAAATCCAGAAATATCCTAGTCTACCATGATGCATCATCTTTCGTTTTCGGGTGCAGGTGACCGGGAGAGAGGACAAGGCTTTGAAACTGAGCAGAGCACATTTCAGGTCGGGATGCAGGCTATGGGGAACTGTCAAAGAAAATTATGCAGAGGTCACTGGGAGGCTGAGATGAGTAGTCTGGAACACCAGTGACCATCTGCAGGATTTGGCTTGGCTAGAGGGAAAAACTGTGCAAATTTTTGAGGGAGGCAGTGTGGGCAACAGGGAGGACACTGGCAGTGAAAACTGTGCAGATTCTCCCAGGAGGCTGGTAGCGGACTGCAGGAGCTTGCTATCCAAAACTGCGCAGAACTGGGAGGCTGGCCTACATGACATTTCTGTGTAGTTTCTAGGCTGAGCGGGGTGTCGGGAAGTTGGAGGACAACAAAAGAAAAATGAGCAGTTTCTAGGAGGAGCAACAGGTCGACTGATAGGGGGACTAGCTGACAAAATTGCGCAAATTTCAGGGAGATTGTAGTGATAGGCACTGGGTACCTGTCCTTCATGTCTGCGCAATTTCTTCAGTCAGTGAAGGTGGTCATGCTGACATCTTCTGTGCAATTTTTGGGAGAATTGAAGCCTGGAGTCACTACCCAGTCAAACTCTATGGTTGACCAATGGGAAGCTTGATAGATTTTCTTGCGGGTAGCGCAGATTGAGATGGATTACTAACCAAATTCTGTGTTGTTCAGGGTGACAGTCAGTCAATTTTATTCCAGGATTAATGTGCAGTGCAGACTGCTTGGGAGGTAGCCTCAAGCTCTATGCAATTCTAGGCAACAGTACATGATCAATCAGAGCTGAGACTACGCAGTGCAGCTCAATGGAGGTTTAGTTGTTGGAGGGTGGTTCGGTTGACAGAGCTTCAGTAAAATGACTAAGTGTGTGAGCGTGAACTTGTTCATGCATGACCTTGCGAACATACACTCAACACGACTCGTCGACAAGACACCTCGAACCAACAAGACAACATGCTCAGTGTGACTGACCAACAAGTACAAGCAACAAGTGTGACACTTGAGATAGATCATTGAGCGACCCCGACAACACTTGTGTGACATTGCATACAACTTCATGTGAGTGCGACAGATGCTTACATAGCGAACACAACTTGAAAACATGAAGACAGACTATGAACATAGCTAGAACATGACTGCAAGCATGACATTGTGACCAACATACTAAAAGATGTTTGGTGAACGGTCAAGCGAGGAGGGTTCAAAGACTCGACACGAGCTCATGGGATGAGCCCGATTGTTTGGAAACATCAAGGAAAAAACCAAGGAAGGCTCCGAAATTGGATGCAAGCCAAAATTTTGGAGGGTGTTGCAGCCACTACAACACTTGGCTATACACTAGTTGAATAACATCTTCTCTATTTTAGTCCATTGACAACACAAGGCCTTGGTCTATTAGGGAGTATTGAATTACCGTGCGGGTTACTTCAGATTCTCCACTTACCTCATGGACAAAAATGCTTCACCTTTTGCCAACTCATTCAAACACAGCAACAAGTTTTAGCTTGATCACAGTGTTTCGAAATCAAGAAGGGTAGTTTGGCTCGGAAGTTAAAAAATTTCAGAGTATAAGTTTTCATCTCTGGTGTTGCTCCGTTGCCAATAGGCCTGGATAGTACCTCGACGGAGTCACAGAGGAACACACGCATTACTCCATTGCTAGCAAGCCTGGTCAGTACCCCGGTGGAGTTGCATGCTTCACTTGTATGCGCAGGAAGCCTTTCTCTTCTTTCGCTTTTGTATTTTTTTTAAGCGGACTATGCGTAGGAACTTATTTATTTTTAGGGCAGAAGAGGGATCCCAACTTATTGAGAGCAGCAGAGGTTGTTCCTTCTGAGAAGCATGTAAGACCTCTGACATAGATTTGCTCATTTAGATTTTCCCCTTCTCCGTTTCTACTAGCTGGATGAGCTTGAACACACATAGCAAAAGGATGAGTACAGGCATGGGGTTTCCCAGTGTGGACATAGATTCATGGTTGGACCCAAGCTTCTGTGGCAGACGGCTTGTATTTTCCATCAGGACTTCATCGACCGAAGGTTATAACCAAGCACAGAGAAGACAAACACAGGACTTAGACAACTGTTGTAGTGTCACAAGACTCTTTGGATCTCATCCAGATACTCATTCAAAAGCCAAAAATCAGTAGAGGGCAACACTTATTGACAAAACCAAAAATAGAATGAGACTAAGCAAACCAAACAAAACATAACAAAAATAGTAAGGCAAAGAAAAAAGACAGCAAGCAGTAAACAGATTAGGCTTACAAAAAATAGTGTTTGAGATCTTGGTCGTTGACAGGAAGGTTTTCAATCCTCCCATCAAGTGATTGCAAACAATATGTGTGTGGGTCAAGCTTCTCCTAGACAGAACACTAACCAATCCATAGGGATTGGAACTTCGTATGTTTTCCTTTATCCTCATGGGGTTTTTCCCACTTCAAGACTAAGTCACCCACATCGAAGTTAACGTTCCCTGCAAACTTCTTGTGGAACCATCCCTTGATACGGTTCTGGTGGAGTGTGAATTTTTATTTTGCTTTCATCCTTTCTTCCCGCAACTTGTGAAGTGTATCCATCCTATGCTGAACTAGAGTACAAGGATTGCCTTAGGATTCTTGGGACAATTGGAGCACATGCACGTTGATGTTTGGTGGAAGGATGGCTTCTTTCCGATAAACCATGAAGTATGGTGAAGTGTTCAGAGAGGGTTTGAGTGTTACGTGGTTAGGCCATAAGGCATTTGTCAAAGTGGAGTGCCAATTATGCTTTTAAGAGTAAACGGTCTTCTTGATAATGCGGATAAGTTTTTTATTTGTGGATTCTGCGAGACCATTTCCCTGCAGGTAGTAGTTAGATGAGTGTTTAAGCATGATACCAAATTGCAATGCAAAATCATAAATCTTTAAAGATGAAAAGTAAGTTACATTGTCAAACACAAGTGATATTGGAACACCAAAGCGTGAGATGATGTTTTGTTGGAGAATTTGATGACTTCCTCGTCATTCACTTGTGTAAGCGGAACTGCTTCAGTCCACCGCCTGAAGTAATTGGTAGTTGTCAAGATGTAATGGTGTTGTATTGACAAATCTACGGAAATTTCCCCAATCATATCTAGGCCCCATTGTTGGAACAATTTAGTCACTGCAACAGGGTGCAGCGAGGCTGTTGACCTTCGTCTTTTGTCAGGCGCATCGCTTACAGACTAGGCACTTGTGGGTGTAGGTGTGTGCATCCTTGAACAATGTGGGCCAGTAGAAACCAACTCGCATAACTTTGTGCACAGAGGTATTTCTCGTGAAGTGGCCCTGGCTAGTCCATCATGCAAATCATGCAAGACCTTCTCTGAATCATGTGCCTCCAGGGACTTAAGCAAAATCCTGTTACTGTGCTTTCTGTAAAGCACTTAGTGCACCAACTAATAAGATAAGGCTTTGAGGCATAGTTCCCTCTTCTGTCTCATGGAGAAGTGAGAGGGTATGGTGCCTTGCTCGAGGTACTGGCACACATCTTGGTATTAAGAGTTTCCGCATGAAGTGGGTGGTGCTCACTCTACATCATACATCTCGATTTCTTGCTCCCAACCAGAGAGCTCTTCTTCTTCCTCCTGTGCATGGACCGCTTCAGTTATGAGTCTGCAGAGACCATGACCCTGACAGTTTGAAATGACTTGATGTCAAGATCATACTCTTGCAAGAATGTCATCCAGTTCACATGTCTTTCACCCAACTCTTGTTGTACAAGTAGTGATCAGACTGCTGGGTGAGGCACATAGACTATGCAATGGTTCTTCAGTAAGTGTAGAAATTCCCACCTGTAGATCACATGATAATGCAATATACTAAAGCAAAATACTTGATCCACTTCTACAAATAATTATGTGGAAGGTTAATTGAATTTTGCAAGATCAATTGAACACATATAACTGATAAGAAGAAATCAATCACACATAACACAAAAGAAATAACTCGGGGAAAGCCTCAGCCTAAAACCCCAACTCTGTATTATCATACAAGTGGAAATATAGTCCGGATTACACAAAGCCTTAGCTTGGAAGCTATCCAACCCTCAGTACATGTTGCTCATAGACAATCAAAGGTTTCTCATAAACCTTCTCCCCTGCCCTCCAAGCCTCCTATTTCTTTGCGCAATTTTGATTGGGGTCCAGAGCAGCCACTTGTGTGAATTGGCCTCTTCACACACTCACTAATCTCTGATCCAACTGTGCAATCCTGAAGGAGATAAATCATTCTCATGGATGAGCTTCCTTTATAGGAAAAATTCATCCAACTGATAGTACATTGTCCCTTCTTTGATCTCAACTGGGTCTCTATATAAACTGACATGCGTGAGTTATTCATGAGAGAATCTTAAGTTATCTGAAGTGTAACAGTTATATGCAAGCATGCATTAACTAACTAAACTCACATTAATTTAAACAAACTATTTAAATCAAATATAACTGGACTTGACTTAGTTAACTGAGCCAACTAATTACTACTCAAATTAGAACTCATCCTAATCTCCTTTAATCAAGGGATAACTTCCTCAATCAGTGGAGAAATTGTTGCATGTCCTCACATGGACTTCATATTTGTTTTTTCACAACTAATTAATTCATGGAGAATTAATTAATTTATTTTCAAACAGCTGCTAAGTTCAAATTCGAATTTTACTTGCTATTTTTAGTCCAGGGACTGACTAAAATAAGGATCCATCCTGAGCTGCTAAAAATAGAATGTTATTTTTAACACTTCCATTTTTCATTCCCTATTGCCCAATCCAGCACTGGTACCCAAACTGTTATTTTTAGCACTTCTATTTTTAGCATTTCTTGTTGCCATTTTTCAACACTCCCTCTCAACAAGAAAGGCATCAACTTGAACCTGATCCTGTACCCTTGGAATGTTCTGCATGCAACACATCTACCAAGTGTGGTTTCTCCAGCAACTCTCAGAACAAAAAAAACTCCCAACTGACCTCTTTGTTGGGCTAGAAACATACTCTGATGCTGAAGCTCTACCTGCTGCTGACAAGTTCTCCCTCTCTGACCTCCAAGCTACTGCAACACTCCATGAATCTCACATTGTTGCACACCTCTTTGTGCCATCCTGCACTAGTGCAACACTCTTGTGCCTCTCGCATTGCTGTAGCCTGCTAGCTCCACACAGTCCTGGGACTCCTGCACTGTAGCTCTCTCTGTCGCTCCTTCTGCATCTATCTATACCCAATCAGTGAGTCCTGCTACTCCTCATTAGAGCTCCTGTAGCAAAGTCGAATCAAAGAGGTTGGGTACCTCAAGGATCATGCCCTTATTCCAACCTTCTTGGGATGATCACTCCACATCGCCCCACCTCCTACCTGGAGGTATGGATGCATGATCCCTCTGCCCACCTGACTCGAAATTTCCCCCTACTAGAGATTTCTGCATGAGTAGGTATCTCTACTTGATCTCCTCTCAGCTTCTCTAGTTGTGGCTGCTCCACAACCTCTTGAAGTTGCTTCACCAATCGTGGCTCCTCCACAATCGTCTGAGACTTCTTCTGCTGCTGCATGTTGAGAGGTAATTTACTCTCCCTCTCAACCACCAAGTATCTAACCTTTGCCTTTCTCCTCAAGTCTTTGCATGCATCTTGTACCTCAAGTGCATACAAGTTCTTGGCTAGCACACCAATCTGTTTCATATTTCCCGCCGTCACGAAATTTTCTGGAAAAAGAGCTGATTTTAAATCAACGATATCTCCCTTATCCGAACTCTGATTCAAATGATTTTTTTTTGAATTTGGGTATTTTTCCACAAGGAATCCAGATATGCTATTTGTTTCTTAAAAATTTTCACAAAATTTTTCATATTTTCTCTGCAAACTCTCGGCCCAAAACTCAAAACTTCAAAATCTCCTCTAGTATATTGTTCTTTGCTTTGATAACCTGTGCTTTGATACCATGTAGAAATTCCCACCTATAGATCACATGATAATGCAATATACTAAAGAAAAATACTTGATCCACTTGTACAAGCAATTATGCGGAAGCTTAATCGAATTGAGCAAGATCAATTGAACACATATAACTGATAAGAAGAAATCAATCACACATAACACAAAAGAAATAACCCGAGGAAAGCCTTAGCCTAAAACCCAAACTTTGTATTATCTTACAAGTGGAAAAATAGTCT
Source organism: Pinus tabuliformis (assembly GCA_031772625.1). Classification (NCBI taxonomy): domain Eukaryota; kingdom Viridiplantae; phylum Streptophyta; class Pinopsida; order Pinales; family Pinaceae; genus Pinus; species Pinus tabuliformis. The sequence continues at coordinate 1,294,898,802 of CM062807.1, forward strand.
GGATTACATAAACCCTTAGCTCGGAAGCTATCCAGCTCTCAATACAATCCCTCTGCTACTCATAGATAGTCAAAGGCTTCTCACAAACCTTCTCCTCTGCCCTCCAGGCCTCCTATTTCTTTGCGCAATTTTGATTGGGGTCCAGTGTAGCCACTTGTGTGAATTGGCCTCTTCACACACTCACTAACCTTTAATCCAACTGTGCAATCCTTAAGGAGATAAATCCTTCTCATGGATGAGCTTCCTTTATAGGAAAAAAATTAATCCAACTGATAGTACACTATCCCTTCTTTGATCTCAACTGGGTCTCTATCTGAATTGACATGCATGAGTTATTCATGAGAGAATCTTCAGTTATCTGAAGTGCAACAGTTATATGCAAGCATGCATTAACTAACTGAACTCACATTAATTTAAACAGACTGTTTAAATCAAATATAACTGGACTTGATTCATTTAACTGATCCAACTAATTACTACTCAAATTAGAACTCATCTTGATCTCCTTTAATCAAGGGATAACCTCCTCAATCAGTGGAGAAACTGTTGCATGTCCTCACATAGACTTCATATTTGATTTTTCACAACTAATTAACTCATGGAGAATTAATTTATTTATTTTCAAACAGCTCCTAACTTAGTTCAAATCCGAATTTTACTTCCTATTTTTAGTCCAAGGACTGACTAAAATAGGAATCCATCCTGAACTGCTAAAAATAGAATGCTATTTTTAGCACTTCCATTTTTCATTCCTTGTTGCCCAATCTAGCACTGGTACCCAAACTGCTATTTTTAGCACTTCTATTTTTGGCATTTCTTGTTACCATTTTTCAATAGTAAGTAGGGCCTGAAGTGTTTCGCCACCTTGTATACCACGTACGCTTGTTTGTCAATGACGGGGTAGTTGAGTTCGGGTCCCTACATGTTTGTGCTCGTAAAGGAGATGGGATGTTCATCGTTCAGCTCATCCTTCTGAGTGCGTATTGCAGCAAGCGAGTTGTCGGAGGTGAAGGTGTATAGCAAGAAATCTTTGTTAAAATCTGGGTTGTAAAGTGCAGGCGCATATGCTATATCATGCTTGATACAGGTGAATGCATTCTTTTCCCTCTTACCCCAACTGTAGACTGCATCCTTCTTGATCATGTCTTGCATAGGTTTCAATATCTGTGCGTAATCCGAGATAAACTTCCAGAGGATGTTTATCTTTCCCAAGAAGGACTGCATTGCTTTCTTGTTGGTTGGGTGAGGAATCTGTGTAATGGTCTGGACTCGATCCGGATCAACCTTGATCCCACTTCTAGAAATGATGTGCCCGAGGAGGTTCCCCTCAGACACTGCAGATATGCTCTTTTTGGGATTCAAAGAAATCTCATATTTCTGGCATCGCTAGAATATCTTCTTCAAATGGCATATGTGATCTAACTTTTTTCTGGAAAATACAATCACATCATCAAGGTACACCACTATGCTTTGTCCGATGAGTCCATGGAAGGCGATTTCCATGGGGCGCTAAAAGGTTGTGCCTGCATTCACAAGCCCAAATGGCATCCTTTTGTATGCGAACATACCCCACTTGGTGCAGAAGGTAGTTTTTAGTCTATTAGGTTCTGCTACCAGAATCTGGTTATATCTTGAAAAACTGTCAAGTAAGGAAAAAATTTCTGCCCCAGATACTATCTGTAAAATATGCTCCATTGATGGCGCGGGGTAGTTGTCTTTTTCTGATGCACGGTTCAAGTTTCGGAAATCAACTCACAAGTGGATCTCCCCAGACTTCTTACATACAAGAACTAAGTTAGAAACCCACGTGGAATCACGAACTCTGTAAATGATTCATGCATCCAACAACTTAGTCATCTCTTTCTGTATGAGGGGTTCAAGGGACAGATGTACTTTCCTCAGTTTCTGCTGAAATGGCTTGACCCCTTCTTTTATTGGAATCACATGTTGGATTATTCATGTGTCGTACGTTTTCAGATCATCGTATGTCCATGTGAACACATCTTGGTACTGTTTAAACAAGCGGACAAAGGTTTGTCGCTTCTGCTGTGTGAAACACGTACATAGATTGATGAACTTCAGATCTTTTTCTATTCCCAAGTTTATATGTTCGTGCATTATGATGGAACTGTGGGTTTTGTTGTTCCTTAGCCCTTGAAAGCGGTTCTACAAGTCATAGATACTTTGATAGATACCACACCCTTAGGGATGAGGTTGCATTTCTTGTCATCAGCTACAGCTTGCAAAGACTACTCGTGCTCATCTTCGTCAATCGTTGCATCCTTGAAGACATCAACGTTGGCCATGAAGTGAAGTATCTGTTGATCATCATAAAAAAAGTGTAGATTAGTTATGTTATCAGGGATAGAAAGCTTATACAAAATTTCAACAGTAAATCTATCCCTAAGTGGTGACATCCTAGAAGTTGTGTTTGCTAAGGCATTGGCAGCTGCATTACACGTTCTTGGCACAACAATGATATTAAATGCTTGGAATTTAGAGATTAGTCGCCATACCTCTTGCTAGTAACTTCTGAGGTGAGGTGATAAACAATGTATGGTGTTACGTACCTATCGTACCACGATTTCTGAATCACCTACCACTTTGAGCACAACAACATTGAGGCTAATGGCTTGTGTGAGCCCAATATGAGTGCTTCGTATTCAACAGTGTTGTTCGTGCACTCGAACTCCAAGAGGCTTGAGATCAATTTTTTCCTATGCTTCGGGTCTATCAAGAAACACCCAACTCTAGATCCATCCTGTGTCTTTTATCTGTCAAAATACATGGTCCATAACTCATCTGTACACTGACCGCTTAATGTGTGAGTACTACTGCTACTGCTACTAGTGTTACAATGTACAATACAAGTTTCATTTCCATTAGTGTTGGGTGTGGAGCCTGACTATCTTCTGTATTAAAAGGTATCGCCGCATTGGACCCCAGTTCGTAATGGGGCAGCAACGCCGCCCATAAAATATGCGCTGCAGGGAGGGTCAGGGGGGGGGGGAAGTTGCGACCTTTTGGGAGCCCCCCCCCCCCCCCTTGGTGAGGGGATTGAGAGTAGCGCCCCCGAAGCTAAGAATAGATGTAAAATTGCCTTGTAAAATGTTGTAATTTCATAGTCAATCTGGGCCGTTCATTAGACAGAGATCTGACGGTAGAAGTTATGTTTAATTTAGGATTTTTTTCCCTAGAAGGAAACCCCTCGCTATATATGAGGGAATTGTATTGCGTCTATGTATATCTCTATTCTGAGTGAGGAAGAGAGAGGAGATTGAGAGCGAAGAGGGAATTACAACGGATATCTTCAGTTTGCTGGATAATATAAAAAGAATGACTGGCTATTTCTCCGTGGATGTAGCCCAAACTAGGTGAACCATGTATATCTGTGTCTTTCTTGTTTTATGTGTTTATATTTCTACAATATGTTATGTGTTCCATTGCTTTGTAATATATAATTTTCTAACAACTGGTATCAGAGCCAAAGGTCTATTTGGCTGAAAAACTCACAGGAGAGAAGGGTTCCTGGTTTGAGTGGGAGAAATGGTGGAAGATGGTAGGTTTAGGGTCGAAAAATTAAACGGCCAAAATTACCTGCCGTGGAAGACACAGATGGAAGATTATCTGTATCAGAGAGATCTGTACCAACCATTGAGCAGAAATACAAAGAAGCCGACGAGTATGACATACACAGAATGGGATATTCTCGACAGAAAGGCACTTGGAACAATACTGTTGTGCCTAGCGGTGTCAATATCGTTTAATATTTCAAAGAAAAGGACAACAGAGGGTTTAATGTTGACGTTGGCCAAACTATATAAAAAACCCTCTGCCTCAAATAAGGTATTTCTTATGAAACGTTTATTTAATATGAATATGTCAGAAGGTGGATCTATTGCTGATCATTTAAATGAATTTAATACAGTTACCAGTCAATTAAGTTCTATAGGGGTAACTTTTGATGATGAAGTTAGGGCTCTATTATTTCTATGCTCATTTGCAGAAATTTGGAATGGTTTAGTTATGGCCATTAGTAACTGTGTCTCTAGATCTAGTACTTTGAAGTTTGATGATGTTGTCGGTGCAATCCTTAGCGAGGAAATGCGACGAAAAAGCTCTGGTGAGACATCAAGTAATGCTTTGACTGCAGAGATTAGGGGAAGAAAAATGGAAAGAGGAAAGAGCCTAGGATATCGCAGTAAGTCAAGAAAAGGAAGACCCAAGTCCAGATCGGGAATAGTGTGCTCGAAATTCAGGAAGAAAGGACACCTGAAGAAAGACTGCAAGCCTCGAAAGGCAAAAGAAGGAGACGCGCAACAAGAAACTAATCATGAAGCTAATGTAACAGGTGATGTGTTGCAAGATGCTTTGATTCCTTCTTTAGAAAATATTATTGATGCCTGGGTGGTAGATTCAGGGGCCTCATTCCATGCCACACCTGATAGGAAACAATTTCATGATTATGTTCAAGGAGATTTTTGACAGGTTTGATTGGGTGATGATAAACCATGTAAAATCATTGGAATGGGTACAGTTTTCATAAAACAACATAATGGAAATCAATGGATATTAAAGGAGATAAGGCATGTCCCAGATTTGAAGAAAAATCTAATTTCAACAGGACAATTGGGAGGTGAAGGTTATGTGACTACTTTTACAGATAAAACCTGGAAGGTCACAAAAGGATCCCTGGTAATAGCAAAAGGAGAAAAGGTTGGTACATTGTATTTATGCAATGGAATTTCTAATTCTGTTAATGCTTTAACCTCTACAAGAGAAGATATGACATTGTGGCATCATAGACTCGGGCACATGAGTGAGAAGGAGATGCAGATTCTTCACTCAAGAAATTTGTTGCCAGGTTTGAAGCATGTTGATTTAAAATTCTATGAGAATTCATTTATGGAAAACAGAAGAGAGTCAGATTCCTCGGAGTTGGAAAATAAAAGAAGATCGAAAAATTAGAGCTTGTGCATACAGATGTATGGGGACTTGCTCAGGTATCATCTCTTGGTGGATCTCGTTATTGTGTTACTTTTATTGATGATGCAACCAGAAAAACCTGGATTTATTGTATTCGAAATAAATCTGATGTATTTGATACTTTCAAGAAATGGAAAGCGTTGGTTGAAAATGAGATAGGAAAAAGGTTGAAGTGTCTCAGATCAAACAATGGAGGTGAATATTGCAGCAAAGAGTTTGATAGGTATTGTTCTGAGAATGGAATTCGCAGAGAGAAGACAGTTCCAGGAAAACCACAAGAAAATGGTGTGTCAGAAAGGATGAACATGACAATCATGGAGCATGCAAGGTGCATGAGATTGCATGCAGGATTTCCTTTACAATTTTGGGCAGATGTTGTAGACACTGTTGTCTATCTAATAAACAAAGAGCCTTCAAGTTCCTTGGATGGTGGTATTCAAGAGGAGGCATGGATAGGTAAAAGGGTAAACTACTCTTTTTTAAAGACTTTTGGTTGTGAAGCCTTTGTCCACATTAATAAAGAAAATAGAATAAAGCTTGAGGAAAAATCAAAGAAATGTACCTTTATTGGATATGGTGTTAATGATTTTGGTTATCGCTTTTATGATTATAAAAAACACAAAATCATTAGGAGCAGAGATGTCATATTAAATGAAAAGGTTTGTATAAGGATCAGCTGCAGGAAAAGAAACAGGAAAAAGAAAACAGAGAATACACAGTGCTTGATGAGATCACAGAAAAAGTGATGGTGCCTGAAAATAATAATGATCAACAACCAAAACAACAACCACATCAGCAACAAGCACTTCAAACACCTGAAAGTGGTGTTAGAAGATCTACCAGGATAAGTAGACACCTTGAACGATAGTCTCCTTCATTATATTATGTATTGTTCATTGATTCTAGTGAACCAAAATGTTATGAAAAAGCAGTACAGGTTGAAACCAAGAAGAAGTGGGAGCAAGCCATGAAAGAAGAGATGGACTCCTTAGCACATAACCAAACTTGGGACTTAGTCAGGTTGTCTGCAGGTAAAACAACATTGTAGAATAAATGGGTTTACAAGTTGAAGGAGGAAGATGGAGGTAGAAAAAGGTATAAATCTAGACTTGTGGTGAAAGGGTTTCCACAGAAAAAGGGTATAGAATTTGATGAGATATTTTCTCCTGTTGTTAAAATGACTTCAATTAGAACTATTTTAAGTCTAGTAGCCGCTGAAGATTTACATCTTGAGCAGTTAGATGTAAAGATAGCCTTTCTCCATGGGGATTTGGAGGAAGAGATATATATGCAGCAGCCACAAGGATATGAGGTAAAAGGGAAGGAGAAACTAGTGCGCAGGTTGAAGAAGAGCTTGTATGGCTTAAAACAGGCTCCAAGGCAGCGGTATCTTAAATTTGACAGGTTTATGTCAAAACAAGGTTATACTAGATGTCACTCTGACCATTGTGTTTATCTCAAAAGGCAACATGATGGCAGCTATATTATATTGTTATTGTATGTAGATGACATGCTTGTTGCAGGTTCTAACGTGTAGGAAATAAATGCGCTCAAAAGAAAATTGGCAAACTCATTTGCAATGAAGGATTTGGGTGCTGCAAAACAAATCCTTGGTATGAGAATAACTAGAGACAGGAAGAATCGCAAATTAACATTGTCTCAAAGTGAGTACATAGAAAAGGTGTTCAAAAGGTTTAATATGCAGAATGCAAAACCAATTAGTATACATTTGGCTAGCCATTTCAAATTAAGTAAGGAGGAGTGTCCCAAGACTCAAGAAGAAATCACTTATATGTCTAAAGTTCCATATGCATCAGCACTTGGAAGCTTAATGTATGCAATGGTTTGCATGATATTGCACATGCAGTGGGAGTTGTAAGCAGGTACATGAACAATCCAGGAAAAGAACATTGGATGGCGGTGAAGTGGATTCTCGGGTATTTGAGAGGTACCACAAATCAAGCATTATGTTTTGGTGGTTCAAACATTGTTCTACAGGGATATGTTAATGCAGATATGGTGGGTGATAGAAATAATAGGAGGAGCACAACAGGGTATTTGTTTACTGTAGGTGGAACAGATGTCATTTGGGTCTCAAAACCGCAAAATGTTGTTGCACTCTCAACAATAGAAGCAGAGTATGTTGTTGCTATAGAGGCTAGTAAAGAAATGATTTGGTTACAAAGGTTTTTGGATGAATTGGGTAAGAAGCAGGAGTTGGGCAATTTATACAGTGACAGCCAGAGTGCCATACATCTTGCAAAGAACTCTACATTTCATTCCAAGACTAAAAATATATAGCTCAAGTACCATTTCATACGGTCAGCGTTGGAAGATGGACAGTTGAAGCTGGAAAATATACACACTAGCTAGAATCCTGCAGATATGTTAACAAAAGTTGTAACCAGGGAGAAACTGAGAATCTACTCAGTTTCAATTGGTCTTCAAGTATGATGAAGAATATGAGAAACAACCAGGTTCAAAGTGGAGTCATTGTCCAACAAATGAAGCAGCGGTGGAGTTGCTATAATCAGTCTCCAAGTGGGAGATTGTTGGATGTGGAGCCTGATTATCTTCTGTATTCAAAGGTATCACCGCATTGGCAATATCGCTGCAAGGGGGGTCCAGGGGGGCAGCTGTGACCTTTTGGGAGCCCCCCCCTAGCGGGGGGATCGGGGGCGATGCCCCCGAAGCTAAGAATAGATGTAAAATTGCCTTGTAAAATGTTGTAATTTCGTAGTCAATCTGGGCTATTCATTAGGCCGAGATCTGACGGTAGAAGTTATGTTTAATTTAGGGTTTCCTGCCCTAGAAGGAAAAACCTCGCTATGTATGAGGGAATTGTATTGCGTCAATGTATATATGTATTCTGAGTGAGGAAGAAAGAGGAGATTGAGAGCGAAGAGGGAATTACAGCAGATATGTTGTAGGTTGTATCTCTTTAGTTTGTTGGATAATATAAAAAGAAGGACTGGCTATTTCTCCATGGACGTAGCCCAAACTAGGAGAACCACGTATATCTGTGTCTCTCTTGTTTTATGCGTTTTCTGTGTTTATATTTATGCAATATTTTATGTGTTCCATTGCTCTATAATATACAATTTTCTAACAATCAGTTGGCAAGGAAGGAGACCCAATTGCGTCTCTGGTGGGGTTGGAGTTGGCTGTGCGAGATAACACCCCAACGTTGTTTCCAAGAGACAGTTAACGAACATGAGTTCCGCGAAAGCCAATGGTTCATTCTCACCATTGATGGGAGTGACATTGCGTCTCATGTATCTCTAGGATAACACCTGGATCTGATTGCCTTTGCCCTGGTACGGAAGCCACAAGTGTGACCAATCTATAACAAAGTACCCATTCAGCTTATTGGACTAGTCTCTGCTAAGCAGTAATCCATACACTTCAGGTATGTCCACAATGACAATGTTGATGCACTGGTGAACTCGGCCATCATGAGATAATTGGTTGATCACATCCCGAAGTTCACCAATGGATGGTACGCAAGTTCGATCTAGTTGGATGATCTATGCAAATGTCCTACTCCATTGTGCATTGATCTACTTGGAAATGGAGAGTGGCATGTCATTGGTTGATTTGTTAGAATCAACCAAATAGTTGTGAACATTGCAATTAAAGATTTCAAATGAAGGTAAGAATGGAGGGAAAACAAATTTTGCTTCTTCCATCCGGAGTGTGTTGATCATAGTTGTGAGTGAACCATGAGATGTGCTTTCCCTTGCTAGCAGAGGTTGTGTTGTTTGCGGATGTTTGCATATGTTTACGGATGTTTGCCCCAATGCATGCAGTAGAATATCCTGCTAACTCTTGATCTTATCTAACTCGAACAAAGAGATGTTTGCACGAGTTTTCTTCATATATTCCACAATGTTGTAATCAAGAAAGGGTAGACTCATTGAGATGTCCAAGGTTAGACTCGTGTTTTTATTGTTCTGTGGACTGTTCTGCAGTTTACTACTCATGGACGTACTCTTGTTCGTTGTTGTCTTCCCGGGCTTGCTTTGTTCTTTTTGCTTTTGGATGGCTAGTGGATCAACCTTCCTTAACAGTTCAAGCCTTTCTTGCATTTCCCAAATCGTAGGGGAATCCCCTTGACTTCTGAGATTGTATCGACTATTTTTCTTTGGGGGCTGCTTCTCGGTGTTTGTTTTCTTCGCTGCTTACGAGCACTGATACATGTTTATCACCTGCCGAGTGTTAGGCGCCTCATCAAATGCAGCATATTCCTCATCATCTGCGTCTCTCGGCTGGTACTATGCATTGTTTACTATGTTTAGTGCACGATTGCATACTGAGTCCCCAACTTGTTTCCATTCTGGACAAGTCCCTTTCGGGTGAATGTCTTCAAGAAATGAGCAAAAATATTCATTCGCACATAGTTCCATTTGGAACACTGAGATGGATCTCTACCCAGTTTTAGCTGGGAAGTGGTTGCTTCCTAATGACATTCTTCCTTTCTGCTGTCTAGGAGGTCGACTACTTGCAAATGTCTCGATCATTTTTTAGTTTAGTTCATGGACCTCTCTTGGCAAGTCCTTGAGAAGACGAGTAAGGGTTTCAATGTCACTTTCTTCCTTGTCTTTACCCTTGCTCACCGCAGCCTAGGGCTTCCTATTCGCATTTCTTGAGTCTTTTGTTGGTTCATCATCCATAGTGACTCCAACCTTGCGTAGGTATTTTTTCAACAATGATCACTTCTTCGCAGTTCTCTAATAAAATTGGTTTCAAAACGCGTTGATGAGAATATCTCGAATGTGATTTTTACCAAAAATTTTTGTTAAAATTATTATGGATCACAGAAGTCTTAATTAAAAAAACATTGGTTTCACAACTTTCTTGATGAACTGTGCAATACTAGTTGGTAGTGCAGACATATAATAGTCGATAGTGATGGAGTCATGAGGTTTCGTGTCTGCTGCAAACTTGTTCAATATGCACAAAAACCTCTGATTGAAATCTTTTACCTTTTCTTTCGACTCCATCTTCAGATTGCCCAACTCTTTGAGAAACATGGTTGGGGTCTTGTCATTAGCAAATTTTTCCAAAAACATCCTTTTGAACATACCCCAGTTATGGATGGAATTGACAGGAAGGTTTTGATACAATACCGTTGAACAACCATCCGATGTACATAGAAACAATCTACATGCAACATCATCGTGTCGTACCTCGAGTGTCTGCAATTGCAAGTAGAAGTTGTCCAAGTGATCCTCTACCTTCAATATTATGTGCAGTTCATACTTTGTCAACATCCTCTCCGAACGCTTTGGCATCCTGTGCAAAGCACCCGGGAGAGCCAGTGGTCCTTGAGTCATCCATTCCAAGTTTTGGTCAATCATGTATTCTTCTTCTTCGCCCTCCTCGTCTTGTTCAAAATCTAACGGTTTCGACTCTGATTCTATTCATTCGTCTCTGCCTCCACCTCCTCTGCTGCCTTCCCCTTCGCCTCATGTACCGGAGTCTAAGCCCAAGATCACGAGGGTGTCCTGTTCTCCCTGTTTGAAGATTGGAGGTTCCTCTCCATTCTCAACAGCTTCTACCAGACCTTCGAGTGTGGCAAGAATTGCTTCTTCCACCGATGAAACAACAACTCCTGTGTGAGTGGTATTTGGCTTCCTTGATGTGTATGGAAAATCTTGTATTCTTGGGATCAATCCAACTGCTTTGGAAAACTGACGGGTGATGGGACGTACAGAGCGGAGGTGATGATATGAAATTTTGTGTTCACCTCTGGGAGGTGAGGAATAACCAACTTCAGAGTTGTGCATGGGTGAGAGGGAGTGCGAATTACTGCCTTGACCAGATTTTTGATGCGTGGGGATGAGGAAATTTAGCCATAAACAATTGGTAGCCCTCTTAGCACCAGAAATGTTGATGGTGTTGGACTCATCCAAATTCAAGGGATCTCCATGGTATGAAGTCCCAACTAGACCTCACGTCGTTTGGTGTAGGAGTCCTATTCGGTATGATGGCCTAGTTTCCATTATCTTAAAAAAATTTCTTAGCTCTTGCTTGTCAGCACATGAGAGTGGTTTTCTTTTTCTTCAAACAACAAGGATTTCGTGCCTGGTGAGTTCTTAGTGTTACTTGTGTCAAGGTTCTTTCACTACAGAGGGAGAGGGTGAGAGTGAGGCTCAAGTCGAAAGGGAATACTCCCAACTCTATTAAATACACACAACACAATAGGACATGCGCAACTTCCAGCAAATTAGTCCACACGGATGCGGCAATCACAAACACGAGTGAACAGATAGCACGTACAACACCCAGCGGAATAGTCCACACGAGTGCGACTGTCGTTATAACAAGTTTATGAGAATGAATCTATCGAGTGTCTGGAGGAATAGTCCACACGAGTGTGACGGTAGTTATAACAAGTTTATGAGAATGAACCTGTCGAGTGTCCAACGGAATAGTCCACACGGGCAAGACAGTGTTAGAAATTAATACAACACATTTCCAATAGCATATGTACTAAAATAACCGAAATAGTTCAATTGTCTTAATACAGGTTAAAGCAACATGCATTACAAGCATCAAAAAAATAGTCTTACAAATGAATACAACACACGTGTGAAAACGTGATGGCCTATTGTCAAGCTTCTGAAGTAAGCGAAAGTTCCAAGATTGATCGGTACACCATACATCACTAACCTCGATAGCATGGTGTTGGAGCCACTGCTTGATCCTCAAAGAAAAGACTACAAAATCTCAAGGCTATGTGGGAGGAGCCAAGGCGAAAAGTCTTTTGCATGTACAAATGAGGGTTATATATAGTCAAGGTTGAAACTAACCCCTGTGACTGTTCGACTTCCCTCATGACTGTTTGACTTATATTAATATTCAACTTTACATGAATCTTTAACTTTACATGTGGGTCTCTTGGAATTCCACGTTACATTACATTGATTACAACAATATGGTCCACAATAGTGATGTGGCCGAGATTACCTATGACATGACTCGACACGATAGTGCTAGTATGTTCATGTTGATGGTGGTGTCCATGTCGAGTTGTAGTACTGCTGAGTGATGAGTGTGCTCATGGTGTATCATAGCTTTACCTCTGCATGGCAAGGTGTGTGAAGTCTTTGATGGTCTTGGTGTTCGCTTGATGTTGCATGTGCATGTATCTCCTTCGCTGGTACTTGGCATGCTTCATGTGTTCATCCGTTCATGAAAAAGTCTCCTAGCATGCGCTCCTTATTCATCACATTCATCGTTACTCCATGTCTCATCCATGTACTTGCATCTGCAATCACTCACAACGAGACAACATCAAATCCAAAAATATCCTAGTCTACCATGATGCATCATCTTTTGTTTTTGGGTGCAAGTGACTCAGAGTGAGGGCAAGGCTCTGAAACTGCGCAGAGCACATTTCAGGTCGGGATGCGAGCTCCGGGGCACTATCAAGGAAAATTGTGCAGAGGTCACTGGGAGTTTGAGATGAGCAGTCCATAACAGCAGTGACCATTTGCGAGATCTGGCTTGGTTGGAGGGAAGAAATGCGAAAATTTTCTAGGGAGGTAGTGCAGGAAGCAGGGAGGACACTAGCAGTGAAAGCTGCACATATTCTCCAGGGAGGTTGGCAGTGGGCTGCGGGAGCTAGCTGGCCAAAACTGCTTAGACTTGAGAGGTTGGTTTGTAGGACATTTATGCAAATTTTTTGGCTTGAGTGGGGTGTTGGGCAGCTGGAGAACAACCCAAGAAAATTGCACAGTTTTCTGGAGCAATAGCAGGTCAGCTGACAGGGCAACTGGCTAATAGAACTACGCAAATTTCAAGGACAGTGCAGTGACAGGAACCGGGTGCCTGTCCTTCTTGTCTACGCAATTTCTTCAGTCAAAAGAGGTGAGCATGCTAGCAGCTTCTACACAATTTTTTGGAGTTAAGCCTGGGTTCATTGGTCGGTCAAACTCTTCGGTTGACCAGCGGGAAGCTTGATAGATTTTCTTGCGGGCAGCGCAAATTGATATGGCTTGCTGACCAACTCTTGCGATGTTCTGGGTGACAGTTAGTCGGGTTGATTCAAGGATTGTGTAGTGCAGACCGCTTGGGAGGTAGTCTCAAGCTCTGTGCAATTCTAGGCACCAGTACATGATCATTGAGGGCTCAGACTGCATAGTGCAGCTCAACGGAGGTCTGGTTATTGGAGGGTGGTTCGGTCGACAGAGCTTCAGCAAAATGACTAAGTGTGTGAGTGAGTGAACTTGTGGATGCATGACCTTGCGAACACACACTCAACACAACTCATCGACAAGACACCTCGAACCAACAAGACAACATGCTCAGTGTGACTGACCAACAGGTGTGAGCGACAAGTGCAATACTTGAGATAGATCATTGAACGACCGCGACGACACTTGCGCGACATTGCATACAACTTCATGTCTGAGTGCGGCAGATGCTTACATAGCGAACACAACTTTTACACACGAAGAGAGATTGTGAACATAGCTAGAACATGACCACAAGCATGACATTGTGACCAACATACTAAAAGATGTCCGGTGAACGATCAAGCGAGGAGGGTGCAAAGACTTGACACAAGCTCATGGGATGAGCCCGAGTGTTTGCAAACATCAAGGAAAAAGCCAAGGAAGGCTCTGAAATTGGATGCAAGCCAAAATTTTGGAGGGCGTTACAGTTGCTACAACAGATGGCTATGTCTTATGGCTGACGGTCATTTTTTAAAAAATAATTCTCACTGTTACCAAAACTGCAAATCTAAAATTTCAAAATATTTTTATAATCCTTAAAATTTCAGTTCTGTATACTTAGCTATATAGGGGTATTTGTTGAAAATAACAACAAGAAATGATAAAAATATAATCCAAAAATTCCAGTTTAATTTGTCCTTGAATTACACTGAGAATTAAAATAGAATTATATTCTCATAGCAACTTGTAATAGTTAACTAGAGTCAATTGACTTACTTAACTTAGGAATTTCAAGTTGGAAGTCTTTCTGAAGTCATATATATGTTCTCCATATATTATAGGGGTCCAAGATGAGTTAAGTATGAGTTGTAATTAGTTAACTTAGTTTACTGAGTTAAGTCCAGTTAAATTAGTTCCAAATGGTTTCAAGAACTAATAGTGAGTTAACAATCAGTTGATGCATTAGTGCACTCAACTAGTGCTACTCTAATTAACTGAAGATTCCCTCATCAGAAATTCATGCATGTTGATTTTGAGACAGACCCAGTTGAGACTAGAGTGCAGGGACAGTGTACTATTTCTTGTATAATTTTCTGAGTTGTACAAATGGTGCATGTAATCAGAGAAGGACCAGGCTAATTTTGGATTGCACAATTATGGATGAGGAATTTCCCTTTAAATGCGGGCTAATTCTTTCAGGAATTGAGCAAAGAATTAGAAGCTTGGAGGCTTGGAAATTTGGCTAAGTATTGGCCAAAGGAAGTCATTAGGTGGAGGATAGGAAATACTTGTGCAGGTTAAGCTCAAGGTTGAGCAAATCATATCGCATTTATCCAAATTCTTTGACCAAGGGCACAAGGAAATAGGGACTTGGAGAGCGAGAGAATTGGCTAAGTGTTGGCCAAGAGTTTTTTTGTGAGTTGGAGATTGATTTTACTGAGTGATGGGATTGTTCTTGTGAGAACAAGCATTGTATTATCATCTTGGATTTCTGATTAATGCAATACAGATAGTGGGGTTTTGAGGTGTGGCTTTCCCCGAATATTTATTGTGTTATGTGCCTTTGATGTTCTTCCTCTTGTTGATTATTGTTTGCTTGATGTTTATGGGATTCCGCAGTAAAGAGTAGAAGTAGATTCTTGTCTCTTCTTTTAGTAGATTACATGAGTTGTTGAATCTATAGGAAAATCTACAGTGTTCTAGTCGGTTGGCTTCTATACTCTCTTTTATTCTATGGTTCTCCATGACTTTGGTTCATTTGACCTCGGGGAATAGTCAGCAGTGGACTTGCCAGAGACATCCAACGTACGACATTCAAATTTAGTGAAGAGATTGAAAATTCATTGAGATTTCTAGCTATACTATTTGTTTTAATTTTCACATAATCTCTCATATGCCATGCCTTTACTATGGATGTGTTTATTTTGGCGATGTATTGTTGTTGTATTAAAGTTGATTGCCCTCTACAGGTCAAAGTAGAGTAGATGTGTAGGTGTAATGTAAATATGTAAACAATTTAAATGTTGGATTAACTAAAAAAATAGAAAAAGTTAAAAGTGATATCAAGGTGAGTGCAAACATTTAAACGTTGACTCAATTAATAATAAAATGTTCAAGTAATACAAATAATAAAATTCAATTTGTTGTACTTTGATTTCGTTATCAACTTGTGAATAGGCTTTGTTACAATACCATGGGCCAATACCATGGCTTATCAATACCGCCTAAAAATTATAACTTATTTCACAACCAAAATATTTTATAACAATATGACAAGATTCTTAACCACGGGTATTCACCCTGACTCTACCATGGATATTATTAACATGTAAATAGGCTTTGTTACAATATTATGAGTCTATACCAATGCTTATCAATACCACATGCCCAAAAAAGCATAACTTATTTCACAATCAAAATATTTTATAACAATATGACAAGATTCTTAACCATGGATATTCACCCCCCACTTTAGGGTGGATATTATTAACTTGTAAAAATTAGGCTTTGTTACAATACCATGGGCCAGTACCATGGCTTATCAATACCACATGCCCAAAAAAACGTAACTTATTTCACAATCAAAATATTTTATAACAATATGAAAGTATTCTTAACCATGGATATTCATTCCCACTTTACAATAAATATTATTAACTTGAAAATAGGCTTTGTTACAATACCATGGGCCAATACCATGGTCTATCAATACCACATGCCTAGAAACATAAGTTATTTTACAATAAAATTAATTTAATTTAATATGTTTCCAATTGAAGCTAAAATAAAAAAAGGTTATAATTACTTTTGCGATATATCTAAACCCTCTATTCTCACAACTATTAAAATTATTCCCTTAGAAATTAGATTAAGGGTTTAATTAAATTAAAAATGAGAATACTTTTATATTTAAAGATGTGAAATTTATATAATATAAATAGTATTAGTAAGAACCAACATAGATTCATAATGGGAGGGAAAAGAAAGAAGAGAGAGGAGGGGAGAGAGAGGAGAGAGATGGATTTGGAGGGGGAAAGAGATGGAAGAAAGAATAAAGACATAAAGAGATAGATGTGGATAGAGAGAGGGGGGAGTGACAAGGGATAGATGGAGAGAGAGTGAGGAAGCGAGGAGATGAGGGAAGAGAGAGAAAGTGGAGAGGAGAGAAGGGGAAGAGAGAGAGCGAGAGACATAAAGGTGAAGGGGAGAGAGAGGGAGATAGTGATAGAATTGGAGGGAAGAGAGAAAGAGAGAGTGATGGGGAGAGAGTTAGAGGGAGGTGGGAGAAAAAGAGAGAGAGAGAGAGAGAGAGAGAGAGAGAGAGAGAGAGAGAGAGAGGACTCAAGAGAGAGAAGGGGAGAGAGAAAGAGAGGACTCAAGAGAGAGGAGAGAGAGAGGGAGTTGGGGGGAGAGAGAGGAAGGAAGAAGAAATACATAGAGGGAGAAAGGTGGAGAGAGAGAGAGAGTGACAAGGGAGCATGGAGAGAAGGTGAGGGAGAAATGAAAGTGGGAGGGAAGAGAGAGAAAAGGGGAGAAGGGGAAGAGAGGCAATGAGGAAGAGGGGAGAGAGATAGATATGGAGAGAAAGGGAGTGTATGTTTGGGGGTGAGATAAAGAGAAGGAATAAGAAAGAGACACATAGATATAAATATAGATATTATATAGTATTATATACTCATTCTAGAACCATGTTAACCCCGAATCTATCAAACGTTGAGAGGGATCAATCTCTCAAGGTGCAAACCTTTCCTCAAAATTTACATTCAAAAAAGAAGTTTTCACCTTGAGAGATTGGATCCCTCTCCAGGCTTGATAGATCCAGTATTAAAATAGATCTAGACTGATTTTTATATATATTATAAATTTAAAAATATTTCAAAAATTAAATGAATTTGTACAAGGTTAAAATTAACTTTTACTTTTCCATTCAATTTTTTAAATATTCCAAAATCACATGCTTTTCATAAATTGGAGAACCAATTTCGCACTCATTATCAGAATTCACATAAAAAACACAACATTTTAGCCCTAAATTAAATTGTCGGCGTTTAAAAAGAAAAAAAGAGAAGGCGGCAAAATTGATCATTGCCGGCGTTTAAAAAGAAAAAAAGAGAAGGCGACAAAATTGATCATTGATTGAAATTGAGGGAATATATAGTGTTCACTATTATTGGCTCTGCTCATCATAATCCCAAACTCTTTTCAAACAAATCATCGCTGGATCAGGTCCATTCTTCCGGCAAGAGCTAACCAGCCTGCCATAGGGCATTTAATGCCTCTATGGTGACTGGTTCACACACATGAGCACACACATATTGCATAGCCTGATTTGACAGCCCATATGATGGTCATACATTTTCCGGATCACCTTCACGGCTCTCTCCTATTTCCCGGTAGCCCCGCATGCGAACCGAACTGGCGGACAAGACAGGACCCAAATGAATATTTATTCGTCCAGCTACAGCCAGGCAATGTGCATTAATGTGATGGCGATGCTCTGGAATTCAAATTTTCAATCTAACTCCCGCGTCCAAGAAAATGCTCTCAAATTCAAATTTTCACGTTTCAAAGTAATAGGGAAATCAACTCATGGGGCGAAAATTTGTTTACCAGAGCTCAAACGCTGGTGTTCAGTTCCTTGTTAGGCGTATTTCCAGGTTTCTCAAGGATGCAAAGTAGGTCGAGCGGGTTGGATGAGCACCAGTTTACCTCCTTGTCATTCTCAATCTTTGGCTGCACCCTCATGATATGTTTTCTGATTTACAGAAAGTACTCTGGAAGCAACAAGGAGTGCGAAAGGAAAATGCATGTTGGCCAGAGGCATCGAGTCTTCCAAGCTCGCTTTGGCCCATGGATTGAACAACAATGAATTCATGTTCATGGGATACCTTGTTGTGGGGTTTCAGAACTGCATGAAGACATCCCCATCGTGCCAGAGATCGTCGTCCTCCGATATTCTGAGTGCCTATTATTGGGATTCCAGGTCCAAAAGTTTGTTCTTATATGAGAAAACAATTATTTTCAGGCTCTCGAATATGAAGCCCTTCATCTCACACGTGAAGAGGTTGCAGGACATGGTGCCCTAGAGTTTCTGCAGAGTGGAAGTTTACAATGATTTTCTGATACGCTTCCTCAAGCACTCCACCACGTATTTCGGGCAAGACGAGGATTCACTGGTCATCGAATTCAATTAGTATCGCGTGGAGAACAGATCACAGATGAGGTTGAATGAAGAAGGGTGGGAGGAGGTTGAGCAGATGGCTTTCTTCAAGCACGACTGGATATTTGTTGCCATGTGAAGGTGGTTCGTTTACTATGAGTTAATAAATCCTCGGAGCAGAGCCTGAAAATTAAAAAATGTTGTCCTTAATTGCGTCTCAAGAGATCATATCTAGTTATTATATCACCATGAATTTTCTAAACAATCGAATAGCTGATTCGAACAAGGATCTAGTTTATCTTGCGTTGTTCCGCGACACCATATCTCTGGCGGGACTGGCTTCAGGGCTTCCATGGGACAACATTTGGAGGTCATGACATGATCATATGGACAACAGACGGACTAATACATGCATGGACGACAAATCCATAAAAGCGCTCCCTTGTCTCATTTAGGGAAAATTTATTATGCCACAACTTGCAGTAGTGTGTGTTATCTGCTTGACAGAATTCGTGGGAGGAGAAGATGTGAGATTGTTGCCGAGCTACAACCATGGCTTCCACATGGCATGTGTAGACAAATGGCTCCGTTCTCACTCTTCTTGCCCTACCTGTAGACATTGTCTTCATTCTGGCTCTAAAGATGGGGCAGACAACATTCAGCCCGCCAAATTATCTGTCCAGGAAGCGCAGACTCATCAGCCGAGAGCTTCTCAGGAGCCTGGATCTATCATCGACTTAGAGTTTGGGGTTAAACGGTAGTGGCTACACCAAATTGTGTCTATGTGATTTTTGGATGAATTTTAAATTATTTCTCCCATGTTATGGAAAGGAAAATTTTCATAAGTGTCCAAACAGTTTTATATTTATATTAATATGAAAACTTAGTCGTAGAAAGGAATTAATAAATTATGTAATGTAATTGATTCACTATGATAAAATTTAGTGAAAGACCAGGTTCTAGCATGGTTAATAACTTTATTACTCGGTAAAGTAATTAATTTATTTTTCTAAACGGTTTGAATTCGGTTAATAACTTAACTTTATTACTAGGTAAAGTATTTAATTTATTTTTTTACACTGTTTCATTTATAAAATTTGGAATTTTTGAATTTCCAATTCATTAAAAATATAAATATTTATTATATCATCATAATTAGTTTTCAAAATTGTGCACATTGTAATTCAAAATTGAAAAACATCTCAAAAGAAAGCTTTTCCTATTATTTGAAAAAATGTGGAACCTAAATCCAAAATCTCATAATATAGGTGAATTATAAGTCAAAATAGTTTGGTATGAAAGCCTAATTTCATCATTATTATTTTTTTCATATATTTATATATAGAAAACATATTTTTGAATGATTTATTTTTAAATTAAAAAAAAAAAAAAACATAATTTTTATTTATTTGTTTTTAATTTAAAATACAAAAAATAATTATATAATAAATATGAAAGTTGTATAATTCTTTCTATGTTTAATTTTAAATTTCTATATATATTTTTAATAAAAATAAATGATTCTTTAATTAAATAAACAAAATAAACTATAATAAAAAAATATAAACATAGATCCATGCATGGGTTAGTTTTAATAAAAATATTATAAAACACTTGTAATTTTATTGTCATCATGCTTACTCTATTTCTTGTTGACATTATAATATGGTATGAATGAGATTAGTCAAGATATTTCACTCTTATTCTTAACCATAAATAAAAAATAATCAATATAAAAATATTTCAATATAAAAAGTAATTTTATATGTATATATATAGAAAAAGAATTGATATATGTGTATAAATAAAAAAATAATTTAATGTTTACTATATAAAATATTATATATATATATATATATATATATATATATATATATATATATATATAATCTTTTAAAAATATTTCAATATAAAAAGTAATTTTATAGAAAAAGAATTGATATATGTGTATAAATACAAAGATATTTTAATGTTTACTATATAAAATATTTTAATGTAAAGAAGAAGTGGTTGAAAGTAAAAAAATGTTCATTTACTTAAGACAAAGTTGATATGATGAATTTAATATTAATAAGAATAATAACAACAATAATAACAATGTAGATTATAAATATATTTTTTCAATCTATAGGATCAATATGCTTATTTTAAAATATATTAATAAAAAGACAAATATTAATAAAACAACAAATTTAATGTAAAAAAATATTTTACAAATAAAATATTTCAATTCACAATTAAATATAATATTTCAATTTCAACTATCTATTTATTATATATTATATATTGTTAAAAATAAAGTTTGTATATATATATATATATATATATATATATATTAAATAAACTAATAAATATTTCAATGCATAGGTTAAATATAATATTTTAATTTCAATTATGTATTTATTAAATATGGTTAAAATAAAATTGGTGTACTAAATAAAGCAATAGTAAAAATACATTTTTGTGGGTAAAACATTTTAAGTGGTTTTATTTTTTTACATTTTGGACTATTTTCAAGTATAATTTTGTCACACCTCTATTACCATGTACATAAAAAAATTTTTTACCACATGTCAACCCACCTTATCATTAAACACATTATGGTTCTATCATATATTAAATTCACCATATCATTGAACACATTATGGTTTTTCGGGTTTTGAATCTGCACATTGTATTTGAAATTCGTTTACACCCAACCCACCATATGTTATCAATATTTAGTCAACCATATTTGTTATGATTTCAACGCATCAACACTATGTATAAGGTAATGCCTACCCGCGGGTTTTATTAAACGTAGGCTTATATGTATTATAGTCATGCCACGGTTTTATCAACGGACATGTGCATTAACAAGGCGTGGCCTGTGATGGTCCGGCCACAGCGCTCACAACCACCACTTCACTTTTGCCTTTAAGACACCAGTCCGGAAAGGGCTATGTGGCGTGCCCTGGCTCCTCCGGCCATGTGATACCTTGGGAGCAGGGATCTCGGACTTGACAATTTCATTTCTCGCCTTGACTCCACGGTTCAGATTACATCCCGCAATCGAACGGCTGTTATATGGTCAAGGGTTTATGGGGATACTTATACCCCTTCCCACGCTTCCGGGTTCATTTACCTGTTCACTTCTATTCTGCTCCGGCTTTGTATACCAGCTTGGGGTTTCGCTTACCAGCAGCACTACTTTGCTCTGCAATCGCTCAGGAGTTAGTCGAACCCGTCCTACGACCATTACAGGTATGGGTCTCGGCCTGTAATTGCATTGAGCTAACAATTTACCATATCTATTTCAATTACAGAGGTTATCGGATTGTGTCATTAACTCCTGGTCTTTTTGTTGCTATGAGGTTCAGTTGGCGCGTGCATACCCTTCCATAGAGCAAAGCTGGCCACCCACGACGGCTCAGCCTTCTTGGCTACAGGTAAGTAAAGCTTATACCGTTGCTTGTTCCTTAATATCTGAGATTTCATCAATTTAAGACATGGTATTCGATTTGCTGCAGGCCGCCGCTCCAACGCGGGCCTCCTTGTGTTATTTGCCGAGGTATTCTCTGTCGAGAATCCTCACAGTTGCCCCCTCATGTTCTTAGGTTCTTACTGTAACTGAGGTTATATATGTTTGACCCGTAAGGGCTTGGTTTCTGTATCAATGTTCATGGTTAAAAGTTACAGTGTTTATGATCTCTGTCTCGGCTTACCGAGTCTACAGATACATATATTTTCCTAAGCTTAGGCTGCGGGTTGAGCCTCCGCGCTCAAACCCTGCAGCAGATACTTTGCCATAATTTTCGTTATTTTCCTTTCAGGGTTATCTCCCCATGATATTAGTATTTTACTCTTATGGTTGAAAAGAGGATCAAATTTTCAATCGAGGTATGTATAGACAGAGTATTGAAAACTGTATAATCTTCATAGCAATTTGCTTTGGTAATGAATATTACTCTGTTCTCGAAGTTCATTAATATCTATACTAAACATAGGATTTACCAGTTATGGCTTTGATTTCATGTTCTTTTTTTGTTTAAAGGACGGCTAGACCATATTAATCTTGCTTTACGCTTGTACTTACAGTCTTGCTCTGTTCTCATAATGTATGTTCATTCTTACACTGTATATTCATGGTTTATGCCGTATGCACAACATGCATTCTAAGTTTTGTTCTATACTAAGCTTTACTCTTCAAGGAATGCCGTTTTTATTCAATGTCGATTATATACACAGTTTCTTGTATAATCAGTGTTGCTCATTCGACTGCATGCACCGAATCCGCATATGGGTATTAATAAACCCTTTCACAGTTATTTGTAATAGGTTATTCAAACGACTGTATTCCTTCGTTATGACTCCATGCACAGCTATATATATGATTTACATCCGTATCACAGATTTATGCATGGTTGTAGAAATAACATAATGCTCTCATCGTTTCTTATATGCTCAGTACTTTATAAAGATCATGAATATTTCTTTCTGTATAATTTCATGGACCAGCTACCACTACCATATCCACAAATGGTTTAACCTTTGTTCACGGTCAAGGGTATTGACTGGTTCTTGTTTCAGATAAATAACTTATCTACAGACTTTAATAATCTAAAGCATATGCATGTTTATTTCCACGACATTCCCTCACCCGGTACCCGTAGGGTTTGAGATTCTTATATCGATGATATCTACCAATTACTGACGGTGCCGCTGCACCTGGTTTCAGAGGTTCTAACCCTCGTATTTGGTCAATCTATTATTGTAAGGTTTTGTTTCCTTTCAAGCATTTAGTATTTACTATTATGATTACTGTTAACAGAGTTTTCGTATTTCAACCCGTGAGGGTATTTCGACTCCGTCACCCAATACCGAACCTTGATAGTTTCTCTCTTGTTCTACTACTCTCATGTATTGGGTTATTCTATAGCTACTCTCGTTTGTTAATGACAGTCTACCATACAGATAAGAACTGCATCTGCATATTCACATTAAAGCTACAGCTTCTAAGGAAATGTAATGCGTATTTCCTATTTGATTTTCTTAGTATTTATTGCATATATATTTGCTGTTCAGAGGCTTTATAGTTTTGAGACTGTACCTGGTTTGCCAGAATTGGGAATGGTTCTCAAACAAATAAGTCACCTGAACTTTAGTTCTGCTCGTCCACCCAGCCATGAGACCCATCACTCAGATGGAGTTCTCCCCCCGAGCCATCCTGCAGGCCTCCAGCCCTCAACAGGTTTTGCGCACACTTTGTGCCAGGTTATCTGGTCCTCACCAGACTTAACCTTCCTTTTCTTTCCTTTTTCCTGTTCTTGGAAAAGATTTTCCTCTTTCTTCTGTCTGTCTCTACAGCACCGCATTCTCCATCCACCTTCTCTTCCTCTCTGTTAGGGTGCTCGCTGATCCATTTAACCAATGCCAAGAATTAGTTGTAACTGATATGTAATTTAAAATTACTTTTACGCAGGTTTGATTAACTGATTGGTAATTTAAAATTACTTTACGTGGGGTTAATCACAATAGGTATATTACATACTCCCCCCCTTAACAGGAACACCGTCCTCGGTGTTCATCTTTCGTCGGAACTTGATATTTTACTCGTGGTATTACCATCTAATCCACACAAAATGTGATCCTTTCTCTTTGAAATCAACGACTTCATTCCAAGAAAAGACGACAAACAAAATAGTAATGATATAGTCATAAGAAATATCATTAGTTATAAGCATCAATAGTCATAATCATTCATAATTTGCAAAAATATGCAACTTCTAATTGCCACCACCTGGCCCTTATCCATTCATAACAAACAATTCTCTGTGTCAACTTACCATAACTTACCATCTTATGCTTGAAAATCATGAATACTTTCATGTAAGCCTGTTAATAGAGGTTGGAAAATTCTTCAACCTTCCATGGTAAGTAGTTCCTGCAATATATGACTAACAAATTCAACCCCATTAGTCACTATATTTTGAGTCAAATGAGACACTTTGACTAGCAATCAATTGTGCAATGTTAGATGCTTTCTAAATCACAGTAAATCACAGTACTTTTACAAGTACTTAAAGAGCACTAACACTAATCATCAAATGATAAATCACTGCTCACGTGCACACTGAACGAATTCTCACTGAAGACATCCGTAAAGTACTTCAAGAAGTACCAAAAGAGCACCTAGCTCGCTAATCATCAAAACAGTCAATCACTGCATCAAGCAAGAATTGTCTTAGCTCCCACTAAGATGTTCACAACATTAATAACACAATAAAGGAATTAGAATTTCCATTTATTCTTTATTGAGCACTAAGCTCATTTCTTATTAAATGTGCATAACATATTTTACACAACTATATGTAAAATTCATTTTTAACATAACATATGGCTGATTAGTTAATTCCTTTAGCCATGAGTCCACAATGGACTAAAGAATTTCCAACCCATGGAAACTGGTTCTCACAACCAAATCGAGTCATTTTCACATCCAGACAGTTTCTTTGATAGAGACCTTACCAGGTCTAATATGGAATTCCACTGGCCAGCCAGCTCAAGAATTCCAGGGAGAGGAAATCTGGGCAGACAAGTACCATCAACCCCTCCGGCAGGTAGCTGCCATCAACCCAACTCCGGGCAGACAAGTACCATCAACCCCTCTGGGCAGGTAACTGTCATCAACCCAAGGCATTCCAGCCTTTCACAATCCGGGCAGACAAGTACCATCAACCCCTCCGGGCAGGTAACTGTCATCAACCCAAGTATCCACAACTGTCTGTCATGTTAAATTTCTCTTTTATTACTCTTTCTCATAGTAATTTACACAATGAACCATATGAACATTATCATTAGCATCACAATCATGCATGTATACCATGCATTTACACTTAACCCCCGACATGGGTCCACAACATCAAGTTTGATGGGAAACATATCCATCATACACGTTGTATGCATGCAAATTTTCCACATAACATAATTCATGCATATCATATAACATCATTCTTTCTCATTTATAATTGCATTTCACATTGCAGCAATTTATGTGATGAGTTTTCTTGTTGCCATTAAGCTACCACTACTTAATCCCATCAGCAACGTTAGTTATAAATATGCATCAGTTAACACGTATTCCATTTATAAATATGCATCACTTAACACGTATTCCATTTCCCAGAATGTTCATGCATACAATATTGTCATGTATAAAAACATATGCAAATACTCATTAATGTATAAATATCAACAACAGTTGAGTTAATACTCTCAACATTCCCAATTTTTCCATAGTCTGTTGTTCCAATTCAAATCATCATTAATGGAGTATTATCGTACATTTACTATGGCTAGCTTTAGTCATGCATCGTTAGTGTAATTAAACATAATTTCTCTAAAATACAAGAACATAACTCTTATGTCACAATGACTAATCTTTGTGCATACTATTGCTTATCATATAAGCCCTTATTTAATGTATGCAACACTTATTCCCTTCACTAACATAACTCTTATGTCACAATGACTAATCTTTGTGCATACTATTGCTTATCATATAAGCCCTTCTTTAATGTATGCAACACTTATTCCCTTCACTAGAAGACCACCATCATTTCATACGACAAACCACATACCTCTTTCTTAAAGGAAGTCATTTTAATCCTCATTTCTCTATCTTCCGGTGTGAGGATTTCTCAAGATTCCCTTTCAAGAAATTATTAAAGAGGTCTATCTTTCGGCATAAAAACCAAGATACAAAAACAAGGTTTACTTATCCTTTATGCATCAAATCAAGCAGTCAACACAGCTCTTCCAACAAGACAATCTCTCCAAGAGATTATTATTTTCAAGGAAGCTATCATAACCACTTTCTCTAAGTACGCACAGTCTCATAATTCCAAAGTCAAAATAGCTACCAATATGCAACATGTGTTCTCCTAACACAATTACTTTACTTTAATGCACATAGTTCTTCTCATGAAACAAGTAAGGATTTTGGTTCTTGTATGAACACTATTCTAATGTGTCTTTAAAGGAAAGAACCTCTATTTCCATTTTCAAGAACTCTCATAAAATCCTTTATCTTCATACATGAAGTATGCATACTCTTAGGATGAGACTATATTTATGTATATATGTAATATACTCTTTCCTCAAGAAATTAGGGATAAATATCTATGTGCCTAGAAGCACATCCTTAGTTATCTTTTATCATGCATGTAATGCACAATCATTTCACTAGAGTTTAGAGACTAACTAGAATCATAATGCAATTAGCATATATATATATATATATATTTTTCAAGAAGCTTTTATCACATAAAGATACATATTTTAATTCAAGCAAACTTGGCCACCTTCCATGCTATGTTCTCAGGACATTTATATACCTCATCCTCTTTCTCAAGAAGATACTTGGCCATATTTAACAAGGATTTTATAGACCAGAGACAAGCATTTCACATACACAAGACTCACGTGGAGTCTTTCTAATAGAAACTACCTATCTTCTTTACCAAGAAAACATACAAGATAATCAATCTTTAACTGCATGCCTTAACACATTTTCTTTACCAAGAAAATCTATAAAATAACCATTCTTTTATTGCATGCATTCAAATACTCTCTCTACTAAGAAATCATGTAAAACATTCATACGTGTTCTTCAAGTAAGTGAACAAGACACTTATCTTATCCTTGGATCAACATGCATAACTAACAAGTTAAACCACCCCTACCGGAAGCAATTGCTCTACTTATGCAATCAGAAGCATAATCTCCTAAGTGTCACACATGCACTAGAGCTACCATTTGTTGCTATATGCAACAACTATCATAACACTACTATGTGACCATTTCAGAATAATGAGTTCAAGGAGACGTTATGAAAATCATTAACATCAACACTCTATAGTTATCATTTCCCAACTCCTTAAGCATGGTCAAAGGAATACTCACATGCAGATCGAGCGCTTATCTAGTCATCCCAAGACTTAGAGTCTTCTGCAAGATTCTAACACTCAAAGCTTGCTTTATCTGGTCATCACCAAACTTAGCGAGTTCTTTTCCCATCTCCGTCTGTCTCTACAGCACGGTCTTCTTCCTTCTCCTTGCTCCCTTTTCCTTTGGAAGCATCTATGGTTGGGGAAGGTAATTAGAGTTTGCTGACAACTGTATTAACACAGGTAGTCTATTTATGAATAATTATCACATGTAATTATACCATGAATGGGTCCTAGAAATGTTACCCACTGAACATGCCTCTACCCTTAACTTCACACTGGAATGCAATATGCATAAGAAATCCATCATTCCCATGGTAGAGATAAATTCAACCATCATTTAATCGAGGCTCCAATGGTTTTTATCTCCCAACAAGTAATGATTAACATCAGCACATACCATGCTAATGGATTTCAGTTAATTAGAAGGTAATCATCATTAAAACTATTAGGACATAAGCATATACTATTCATCATGCATTGTCATGGTGAATAAAATTAAGACTCTTCTCATAAACAACTAGAACTATAGCACAGAGAGAGTAGAATCTTCACACACACATTCCATGCATGTGTCATCAATCAACTTTACTTGTTTACGAATTGTAGCAATCTTAGTCCAATTCAATTAATGCATATAAATTCTATGGGTTAGTCATACAACACTAACCAATCTCAACTACCAATCATCTTCATGCATCCATGACAAGGCTAAATCAAAAGTTAGTTATGACACTCAAGTCTCGCTGCTTGACCCATTGCATGTTTTTTTCAATATCTAAAGGGGTTCTTCTAATGTCTTTTTTTTTAAACCAATTTTTTTCATCCTATTCAAGGATGTTCCCCCTGATTTATATTCATGCATTGGTCTATTAAGTTTCGTTCATTGTAATTTCAATCTAGTTCAATATATGCATTGTTGTTATTGCCATATGTGCAAATCAAAAGTTGGTAGTTGATCATCACCTCCTCAATGAGTGTTCAATATTGTTCTTAAGTGTGACAAAAGTTTCATTGTCTTTTATCCTCATCAGGAATCCAACGTTATGAACGTAGTTATGCAACAACTTATTACCTACTTCTCAAAGAAGTTATAAACATGAATCACACCTGTCATGCCAAAAGTAGTGTACGACATAAATGAATATGTGAATGATTAAACTCATACCTGAGTTAATGCCTACTGATGGCGTACTTCGATATCCTTTCCGCTTACCAATTCCCAAAGGCGCCAGTATTGCAACCTTTAGCTCTGATACCAATTTGTCACACCTCTATTACCATGTACATAAAATTTTTTTTTACCACATGTCAACCCACCTTATCATTAAACACATTATGGTTCTATCATATATTAAATTCACCATATCATTGAACACATTATGGTTTTTCGGGTTTTGAATCTGCACATTGTATTTGAAAGTCGTTTACACCCAACCCACCATATGTTATCAATGTTTAGTCAACCATATTTGTTATGATTTCAACGCATCAACACTATGTATAAGGTAATGCCTACCCGCGGGTTTTATTAAACGTAGGCTTATATGTATTATAGTCATGCCACGGTTTTATCAACGGACATGTGCATTAACAAGGCGTGGCCTGTGATGGTCCGGCCACAGCGCTCACAACCACCACTTCACTTTTGCCTTTAAGACACCAGTCCAGAAAGGGCTATGTGGCGTGCCCTGGCTCCTCCGGCCATGTGATACCTTGGGAGCAGGGATCTCGGACTTGACAATTTCATTTCCCGCCTTGACTCCACGGTTCAGATTACATCCCGCAATCGAACGGCTGTTATATGGTCAAGGGTTTATGGGGATACTTATACCCCTTCCCACGCTTCCGGGTTCATTTACCTGTTCACTTCTATTCTGCTCCGGCTCTGTATACCAGCTTGGGGTTTCGCTTACCAGCAGCACTACTTTGATCTGCAACCGCTCAGGAGTTAGTCGAACCCGTCCTACGACCATTACAGGTATGGGTCTCGGCCTGTAATTGCATTGAGCTAACAATTTACCATATCTATTTCAATTACAGAGGTTATCGGATTGTGTCATTAACTCCTGGTCTTTTTGTTGCTATGAGGTTCAGTTGGCGCGTGCATACCCTTCCATAGAGCAAAGCTGGCCACCCACGACAGCTCAGCCTTCTTGGCTACAGGTAAGTAAAGCTTATACCGTTGCTTGTTCCTTAATATCTGAGATTTCATCAATTTAAGACATGGTATTCGATTTGCTGCAGGCCGCCGCTCCAACGCGGGCCTCCTTGTGTTATTTGCCGAGGTATTCTCTATCGAGAATCCTCACAGTTGCCCCCTCATGTTCTTAGGTTCTTACTGTAACTGAGGTTATATATGTTTGACCCGTAAGGGCTTGGTTTCTGTATCAATGTTCATGGTTAAAAGTTACAGTGGTTATGATCTCTGTCTCGGCTTACCGAGTCTACAAATACATATATTTTCCTAAGCTTAGGCTGCGGGTTGAGCCTCCGCGCTCAAACCCTGCAGCAGATACTTTGCCATAATTTTCGTTATTTTCCTTTCAGGGTTATCTCCCCATGATATTAGTATTTTACTCTTATGGTTGAAAAGAGGATCAAATTTTCAATCGAGGTATGTATAGACAGAGTATTGAAAACTGTATAATCTTCATAGCAATTTGCTTTGGTAATGAATATTACTCTGTTCTCGAAGTTCATTAATATCTATACTGAACATAGGATTTACCAGTTATGGCTTTGATTTCATGTTCTTTTTTTGTTTAAAGGACGGCTAGACCATATTAATCTTGCTTTACGCTTGTACTTACAGTCTTGCTCTGTTCTCATAATGTATGTTCATTCTTACGCTGTATATTCATGGTTTATGCCGTATGCACAGCATGCATTCTAAGTTTTGTTCTATACTAAGCTTTACTCTTCAAGGAATGTCGTTTTTATTCAATGTCGATTATATACACAGTTTCTTGTATAATCAGTGTTGCTCATTCGGCTGCATGCACCGAATCCGCATATGGGTATTAATAAACCCTTTCACAGTTATTTGTAATAGGTTATTTAAACGACTGTATTCCTTCGTTATGACTCCATGCACAGCTATATATATGATTTACATCCGTATCACAGATTTATGCATGGTTGTAGAAATAACATAATGCTCTCATCGTTTCTTATATGCTCAGTACTTTATAAAGATCATGAATATTTCTTTCTGTATAATTTCATGGACCAGCTACCACTACCATATCCACAAATGGTTTAACCTTTGTTCACGGTCAAGGGTATTGACTGGTTCTTGTTTCAGATAAATAACTTATCTACAGACTTTAATAATCTAAAGCATATGCATGTTTATTTCCACGACATTCCCTCACCCGGTATCCGTAGGGTTTGAGATTCTTATATCGATGATATCTACCAATTACTAACGGTGCCGCTGCACCTGGTTTCAGAGGTTCTAACCCTCGTATTTGGTCAATCTATTATTGTAAGGTTTTGTTTCCTTTCAAGCATTTAGTATTATGATTACTGTTAACAGAGTTTTCTTATTTCAACCCGTGAGGGTATTTCGACTCCGTCACCCAATACCGAACCTTGATAGTTTCTCTCTTGTTCTACTACTCTCATGTATTGGGTTATTCTGTAGCTACTCTCGTTTGTTAATGACAGTCTACCATACAGATAAGAACTGCATCTGCATATTCACATTAAAGCTACAGCTTCTAAGGAAATGTAATGCGTATTTCCTATTTGATTTTCTTAGTATTTATTGCATATATATTTGCTGTTCAGAGGCTTTACAGTTTTGAGACCGTACCTGGTTTGCCAGAATTGGGAATGGTTCTCAAACAAATAAGTCACCTGAACTTTAGTTCTGCTCGTCCACCCAGCCATGAGACCCATCACTCAGATGGAGTTCTCCCCCCCGAGCCATCTTGCAGGCCTCCAGCCCTCAACAGGTTTTGCACACACTTTGTGCCAGGTTATCTGGTCCTCACCAGACTTAACCTTCCTTTTCTTTCCTTTTTCCTGTTCTTGGAAAAGATTTTCCTCTTTCTTCTGTCTGTCTCTACAGCACCGCATTCTCCATCCACCTTCTCTTCCTCTCTGTTAGGGTGCTCGCTGATCCATTTAACCAATGCCAAGAATTAGTTGTAACTGATATGTAATTTAAAATTACTTTTACGCAGGTTTGATTAACTGATTGGTAATTTAAAATTACTTTACGTGGGGTTAATCACAATAGGTATATTACAAATTTTTTGATTAATTTTTAAATTAAATAAATATTTATTGAAATTACAAGTTTAAACTATTTAATTTACACAAGCCAAGTGTCTAAAAAAAATTCATAACATCAAATTCATTATACATTTAAAAATACAATTCAATATATATAGTAAGATTAAATTCTTTGAAATATAAATATTTTTTTCTAAATTTTACACCTTAAAAAATTTGAAATTTAATCCTTTCAATACTTAACAAATTATATTTAACATGTAAATCTATAAAATTTTGATATTTAAATTATCTATCAACTACAACACTAACTATATATATATATATATATATATATATATATATATATATATATATATATATATATATATATATATATATATAGATATAGATATAGATATATATATATAATAAAATAAACAAATAAAAATATATTAACTTACTTAAAATTCGCATTAATTCAACACTTCATCAATATCATGTCAACTTTGCAATGTACTTAATCGGCATTAGAGATGAAATAATAGACTCCATCAGTATATAGAAAATCAAAGAAAAGATTTTTAAAATTAGGCGGAAATTGGAAAAATAGTAATTTAAAAGTATAGTAATTTTGAAAGTTCAATTTCAATGTCTAATTGATGGCTAAAATATTTCCATATATATCTATCTATATATATATTATGATATTTTAATTATTTTTGTGAGAAGTTAAATAAGTTTTATTAAATATTATAAAACTAGAAGGTATAATTTTTACAGATCTCTTTATTTATTAAGTAATTTTTAGGTTAGTTGGAAATTTCTTTTTATTTAACTATCTATATTCACATAACAATTATAGGTTGAGGGACACACTTGGACGGAGCGATGAAGGCACAACGGTGAATAGGATGGGGTTAGGGTATCGTCCGGACCCTACAGCCTTCTCAGTGCTGACGATAGTCTGATAACGTGGCTGCACCTCACCGCCCTCCCGTACACCAGCCCCGTTACTCACCTTCTGTCCCCGTTTGTGCCGTTACAGTCTCTCCCTCCATTTTTTCCGCTTAGGTTTTTACCCTTACCCACCTCCCCGACTTACCCTCAACTATTACCCAGTCACTGCAACGACAGGTGAACTTGGTTTTCTTAAGGCAGCTGGCGTGGGAATATAGAGACGGTTATGGAGGACCTATAGACTACTTGGAAGACCCACTAGCGGGTACCTCCATCTGGACATCTCCCCAGGTAAAACCGACAAGCAACTACATTAAGAATGCGAATTCACTGACACCGTTGCGTCGCTTCCCTCAATCTCAGGGCCCTCGTGCTCGGCGGCTACACTCTCAGAGGCCTCCCCCTCCATCCCAGACCTAACTGCACAACCTTTGTCTCCTTCTACCCTAAATTTTGTGGATCAAACCTTAGATCCCAGTCTGGGCATCTCCTCTGAGGGTATCTAACCTTTCCCTTCCTCCGCCGGCTCCCACGCCCTCTCAACAGCGACCATCAGCGATCCTGCCGCCTCTGATCCAAGGCATCCTGTTCCACCCTCATCGGCCCCCCCATCTGGGAATATTACGGAAGTCCCTCCCATCTCGGGGGTTTTTCCTTCTGAACCCCTCCTGGGCATCCCTGCATCTGAGACCGACCCTACCCAAGGCACTCATCAAAATACCAAACCTGATGAAGGAACCTGGCGAGTGAAGAAACAAAGGGTCTTGAAACCAAAAGATTTGGAGGTATTCCTGAGCTTGGGCGAGGATTTCCAGTGGAGCGAGTGGATGGACATAGCCGAGCGAGTGCTAGTTGGAAGAGTCAAGGGCCGGTTCTACAGTGCCACTAGATTGAAGCAGTGGGCCACGGAGGTTTGGGGTAATCATCTCGCCGAACTACCGGTGGTTCAGACTTTTGTTAAAGGATGGTTTGCGCTCCGCTTCGCCAGGGCAAAGCACACCAACTGGGTACCTTCAGCGGTTTGGAATATAGAACAAGCACCGGTTCTCCTTCGGAGGTGGACACCACTTTTCGACCCAGAAAGAGAACAACTTGGAGCAAGCCCTCTCTGGGTCAGACTACCTGGCCTGCCCCTTCAGTTCTGGTCAGAGGACATTTTTAGGCGTATTGGGAACTCCTTGGGAACCTACCTAGAGTATGATAAATCTAACCTCTCGACAGGAAGGATGGCGTATGCAAGAATATTGGTACACATTGACACTAGCAATGGGCTTCAGGAATATATTACAATCCAATGGAGGAACTTCTCTCGGAGGCAAAATTTGGATTATGAAGGAGTTCCTTTCAGATGTAGGAGATTCCATAAGGTGGGGCATCTCTATAAGGACTGCCCTCTCAATAAAAATAAGGAAAAGGGAGGCGCTGGAAGGACAATTCCCCCAAAGACAGATCAGGAATAGGGGGAGCAACCCCACAGCAAAGAAGATGGCAACAAAGGTGACCCACCTCATGCAGAAATGAATCTCTCGTAGGGGACCCCAAAGAAACATGACAGGCCTCCGCTTCGACCTCCCTCCCCTCCTCTCACCAGGGAAAGAGCAGCTGCTAGGTCAACGGTTTCTTCGGGTATGATTTCAAACTCTCATACTCCCTCTAAGTTAAATGCTCTCGATGGATTAATTGAATTTTTGGTTGCTTGTTTATTGAATGGAAGCATGAACCCTCCCTCACAATCCACTCTGGCCATCTCATCCCCCTCACCTGATCATACCTTCTCTGCCACCATTCCATCTCTCTTGATTCCCCCCTGACTTCACTCCTTTACCTATTGCTAGCCCTTCTTCCCCTCAATATCAAACTCGATCCAAGGCCAAGCAGAAGTTAAAGACCCCATATCTTATCGGGATCGATCTACATATTTGATAGGATTCTATTGGATTAGTCGGAGTAACTGAGCCTTGTTTGATTTAAGGTTCTTGCACTGGTATGATGGAGTAGTCGGAGATGATACGGGAAGCAATGGATGGCCAGTGTGGCAAGGAGTTTTGGAAAATGAGGTTGTTGCGAGCTATCCACAGTCCCCAGGATATAAGTATAGGGAGATTCTAAGTTTTTGAGGCCTAGCGCTTCTCCACCAAATCGACCAAGCTTCCTTTACAGAAGCACCTTTCCACCTTGTCAGGGAAGAAATCGCGGCTGAGATCGATTTCCATAGCTCTCGGGCAGCTATACAGTCAATGAATAGGTGTGAGGCCGATTCATTATTGCATTTACATAGGTGACATCAGAAAGGCCCATGATGAGATTGCTTGAGTAGATTGTCTCCAGTGGGAATTTTGTTCTTAAGTATAGTCCACATGAGAAGTCTACTCCTGGGGGGGGGACTTTAGCTTCCATAGATGCTTCCACTATGACTCTATGACCTGAGGGCGACGATCTTCAGCTATAACTAGATATCCCTCCTTTGGTGAGTGTTTCCTTGTTTTTGAGCGTGCCCAGATGACTTCATCTTCTTCCTCACTAATCTGGATATGTGCCTCAGTGAGGGCCCTGATGAAGGTGTTCCAATGCTGTGTCCATTGATGGGGGATGTTTAATCTCTGCTTTGATTTCCAGGCTTGCTGAAAGGGGGTGGAGCAATTAAAATCTGCTATGTGGCCTATATGGGTAATGTTGTTGTCTCTGAGGAAAGCTCTAAGGTCATCTGGCAGCCTATATATATTCCCGCATCCAACCCATGGATCCAGACCAATCCTCACTTTCAATCTATACTGAATTTTCCAGGTGATGTCGGCCCTGATGATGTCAAGTGATTTTATTACCGCCTTCCATATGATTGAAACCCCTAAATGTAATCTTTGCGGTTGGCTTATCTAATCCATCAGGTTTGAGGGAGAAATATATTTTGAACAGGCCACCCTAGTCCATAGGCTATTGGTTGTGATAAGTTGCCACCCTAGTTTCGCTGCCAGGGTTGTGGAGAAGTCTTATAATTTCTTTATGCCCCATCCTCCCCATTTCTTAGGCAGATTTAGGGCCTCCCATTTTACCCATGCGAATATTCTTCTTGACTGATGTCCCTTCCAAAGGAATCTACAGCATAAGGCTTGAATTCTAGATAGTATACCCTGAGGGATCCATGCCAGTGAGATCCAGTAAACCGGGGTGGCCTCTAGAAAAAATTTAATGAGAGTAAGTCTGCTTGCCCTGGAGAGGTATTTGTAGTACCAAATGTTTGGTCTTTTCTCCATTTTGGAAATGAGCCAGGTCCAATCTGTAATATTGAACCCAGAGGTTTCAGCTTGTAGCCCAGATATCTGAGTCCATCTTCCAGCCTAATAAGAGTGTACTGGAACCTTTGCATCACATAATGGATTTCATGGGGAGAACATCCTGCTTCTGTGAGGGTCGATTTGTTGCAATTGATAGTCATGCCCGTGGTTGTTTGGAATAAAGCAATTGTGTTCTTCATGATTGTCAAGTCTCCAATGCTTCCATTAATAAATAGAAGGACACAGTCCACAAATAACAGATGAGTCAAAGTGCAATCATCCATGATTTTTATTCCCTTCAGTCTGCCTCTTCTAAATTCTTCTTTGACCAACTTGCTGAGACCTTCCATTATCAATATAAAAAGCAAAGGGGATAGGAGGAAACCCTGTATGAGACCTCTTTCAGAACCAAAAAACGGTGAAGTTGCCCCGTTGATAAGCACGTTGAAAGGTATATTAGTGATGCAACTCATGATCCATTTAATGAATTCAAAAGGGAACCCTAGGTGGATTAAAAGCATTCTAATATACAACCAATTTTCTCTATCAAAGGCTTTAGAGAGGTCTACCTTTAGGATCATACCTTTGATTTTCTTGGAATGCAGAGAGCGTAGTACCTCCTAGGCAGTTCCCATAGCTTCATGGATTTGGCGATCTTGTAGGAAGGCAAATTTCTCTGGCAAAATATTCCTAGATAGAATGGGTCGCATCTGATTTGCAATAATTTTTGCCACGATCTTGTAGATGCAGTTACACAGAGATATAGGTCTATAGTCATCAAAGGTAGAGGGGTTGTCGGATTTTGGAATGAGGGCGATGAATGTGGAGGTGAAGGATTCGAGGATCTTCCCATTGGATCTGGAGTGTTCAATGACTTTAAGAAGATCCTCCCCCAAGGTTTCAAAAAAAGTTGAATAAAACTCGATCGACCATTCGTCCGGCCCTGGGCTTTTGTCCCTCTTAAACCATTTGATCGTGGCTTCTAATTCGCCGATAGTGATCTCCTTAGTCAGTTCCCTGCCTGCTTCCTGATCCACAAAACGAGGGAATAATTGAGCTACTTGAATGATTTCGACAAGATTTGCTTCAGGGGGGGCCTTGTAGATCTGTTTAAAGTGAGAGTTCGCTAAAGAAGCCAACTGAGGGAAAGTATTGACAGTGTGACCTTGCTCGTTCGAGAGTTTCCAGATGGTATTGATGGATTTCTGGCCATTTGCAAACTTGTGATAGAATTTTGTATTGTCATCTCCCTCAAGCAGCCAAGTCATCCTACTTCTCAGTCTCCATAATTCTTCGCGTTCCTTGAGGATTTTCCTTCTGGTGGCATATAGTTCAATGAGTCTATTCCTTTGATCGGTCACTCTATAGGCCCCTTCCAAGTCTTGTTCAATCTCAACGATTTCCTTCTCGGCATTCAAGAGAGTTTGATCGTCTTTTATTCTCTTATTGTGAGCCCAAGATTTGGATAGTCTCTTCAGCTCAATGAGGTTATGGGTGAATCCCTCTGATATGTTCCCACCAGCATCTGGGGGATGCGCCTTCCAGTATTCCTTGATCATTTGATTATATGTGGGGTCCTTAAGCCAAGTGGAGCTTAACTTGAAAGGTCCCTTGGGTTTCCAAGGTCCCCCACTAAATTCCATGAATATAGATAGATGATCAGAGACTCCTCCCGATCCCACCCATTGTCTATGAAGAAACCCTAATGTCAAGAGTCCTTCCTTTATAAGGAAACGGTCGAGTCTTCGGGCAAGACTATCCTCGTCGTCTCTATTGTTCCTCCAGGTAGGTAAGAGATTGGCAGAGGGGATGTCCAACAAATTATGGGTGTCCAGAAGATTCTCAAAAAAGGCTGATACAGGATCCAGTTGTGCATGATGTCCCCATGACTCAGAGTGTCCAATGGAGAAATTTAAGTCCCCTCCCATGATTAGGTGATCTTTATGAAAAGCTTCTGAGCCGAGGAGATGGTCCCAGAAGGCAGGCCTGTGTTGGCAAGGCCCATAAACATTTATGACTCGCACCTCCACTCCCAAATCAATTGAAAAAAGGTCCGCCCCTATATGCCCTAGACCTCCCCAACAGTTACAAAGTTTTATGGAGCGGGTGTTGTATCCCAGGGCTAGTCCTCCGGATCTTCCATTTGCATCTAT
Organism: Pinus tabuliformis; assembly: GCA_031772625.1. Lineage (NCBI taxonomy): Eukaryota > Viridiplantae > Streptophyta > Pinopsida > Pinales > Pinaceae > Pinus > Pinus tabuliformis. The sequence goes on from CM062807.1 coordinate 1,294,936,728, forward strand.
CCCTACAAATCTCCATCCAGGGAGCATAGCCTCGAGAAGGTGAGTAATGGTGTCAGCAGGTCCCAGTGTTTCTTGGAGAAAGATGACATCTACGGGAAAGGTAAGAAAAAGTCTACGTAGGGCTAGTTTTTTTTCGGGTCTAGCCAACCCTCTGCAATTGAAGGAGGCAATATTCATGAGGGGAAGTCAGATGAGGGATTCGATGCTCTAATTACCCAAGGCGACCTCGCCTCTGGCCCATAATTGAGCCTTTAAGAGGGAGGAGGGTCGACCCCGCGAGAGTTTGGGAGGAGGTGGAGAAATATGTAGATCGAGCCTAATATGATCCGGGTCTTTAACTTCTGCTTGGCTTTGGATCGAGTCTGATATCGAGGGGAAGAAGGGCCAGCAACAAGTAAAGGAGTGAAGTCAGGGGGGGAATCGGGAGAGATGGAATGGTGGCAGAGAAGGTATGATCAAGTGAGGGGAGGAGATGGCCAGAGTGGATTGTGAGGGAGGGTTCATGCTTCCATTCAATAAACAAGCAACTGGAAATTCAATTAATCCATCGAAAGCATTTAACTTAGAGGGATTAGGAGAGTTTGAAATCATACCCGAAGAAACTGCCTACCCAGCAGCTGCTCTTGCCCTGGTGAGAGGAGGGGAGGAAGGTCGAAGCGGAGGCCTGTCATGTTTCTTTGGGGTCCCCTGCGAGAGATTCTTTTCTGCATGAGGTGGGTCACCTTTGTTGCCATATTCTTTGCTGTGGGGCTGCTCCCCCTGTTCCTGATCTGTCTTTGGGGGAATTGTCCTTCCAGCTTCTCCCTTTTCCTTATTTTTAATGAGAGGGCAGTCCTTGTAGAGATGCCCCACCTTGTGGAATCTCCTGCATCTGAAAGGAACTCCTTCATAATCCATATTTTGCCTCCGAGAGAAGTTCCTCCATTGGATTGTGATATATTCTTGAAGCCCATCGCTAGTGTTAATGTGTACCAATATTCTTGCATACGCCATCCTTCCTGTCGAGAGGTAGGATTTATCATACTCCATGTAGGTTCCCAAGGAGTTCCCAATACGCCTAAAAATGTCCTTTGGCCAGAACTGAAGGGGCAAGCTAGGTAGTCTGGCCCAGAGAGGGCTTGCTCCAAATTGTTCTCTTTCTGGGTCGAAAAGTGGTGTCCACCTCCGAAGGAGCACCAATGCTTGTTCTATATTCCAAACCGCTGAAGGTACCCAGTTGGTGTGCTCTGCCCTAGCGAAACGGAGCGCAAACCATCCTTTAACAAAAGTCTGAACCACTGGTAGTTCGGCCAGATGATTACCCCAAACCTCCATGGCCCACTCCTTCAATCTAGTGGCACTGTAGAACCGACCCCTGACTCTTCCAACTAGCACTCGCTTGGCTGTGTCCATCGACTCGCTCCACTGGAAATCCTCGCCCAAGCTCAAGAATACCTCCAAATCTTTTGGTTTCAGGACCCTTTGTTTCTTCACTCGCCAGGTTCCTTCATCAGGTTTGGTATTTTGATGAGTGCCTTGGGTAGGGTCGGTCTCAGATGTAGGCACGCCAGGAGGGGTTCAGAAGGAAAAACCCCCGAGATGGGAGGGACTTCCGTAATATTCCCAGATGGGGTGGCCGATGAGGGCGGAATAGGATGCCTTGGATCAGAGGCAGAAAGATCGTTGATGGTCGCTATTGAGAGGGCGTGGGAGCCAACAGAGGAAGGGAAAGGTTAGATACCCTCAGAGGAGATGCCCAGACTGGGATCTAGGGTTTGATCCACGAAATTTAGGGTAGAAGGAGACAAAGGTTGTGCAGTGAGATCTGGGATGGAGGGGGAGGCCTCTGAGAGTGTAGCCACCGAGCACGAGGGCCCTGAGATTGAGGGAAGCGAGGCAACGGTGTCAGTGAATTCGCATTCGTAATGGTAGCTGCTTGTTGGGTTTACCTGGGGAGATGTCCAGATGGAGGTACCCGCTAGTGGGTCTTCCAAGTAGTCTACTAGGTCCTCCATAACCGTCTCTATATTCCCGCGCCAGCTGCCTTAAGAAAACCAAGGTCACCTGTCGTTGTAGTGACCGGGTAACAGTTGAGGGTAAGTCGGGGAGGTGGGTAAGGGTAAAAACCTAAGCGGAAAAAACGGAGGGAGAGACTGTAACGGTGCAAACGGGGATGGAAGGTGAGTAACGGGGCTGGTGTATGGGAGGGCGGTGAGGTGCAGCCGTGTGATCAGACTGTCGTCGGCACTGAGAAGGCTGCAGGGTCCGGACGATACCCTAACCCCATCTTGTTCACCGTTGCGCCTTCATCGCTCCATCCAAGTGTGTCCCTCAACCTATAATTGTTATGTAAATATAGATAGTTAAATAAAAAGAAATTTCCAACTAACCTAAAAATTACTTAATAAATAAAGAGATCTATAAAAATTATACCCTCTAGTTTTATAATATTTAAAAAATACAAATAAAACTTATTTAACTTCTCACAAAAATAATTAAAATATTAAAATAGATATATAGATATATATATATATATATATATATATATATATATATATATATATATATATATATATATATATATATATATATATATATATATACATATATATATATATATATATATATATATATATATATATATATATAGATATATATATGGAAATATTTTAGCCATCAATTAGACATTGAAATTCGACTTTCAAAATTACTATACTTTTAAATTACTATTTTTCCACTTTCCACCTAATTTTAAAAATCTTTTCTTTGATTTTCTATATACTAATGGAGTCTATTATTTCATCTCTAATGCTGATTAAGTACATTGCAAAGTTGACATGATACTGATGAAGTGTTGAATTAATGCGAATTTTATTTTTTTGCTGAAGCAAGAGACGATCCTTCTATTTCATTAAAGCAAAAATAATGTTACAAAATATACAAAAAACCATCCATCTTCATGGACTCAGGAGAAACAAAGGGCATCCTACCATAGACATGGCCCCCCCTACAACAGTCATTATCAAACTCTCAAATTACACAAAAAATTGGACTAAAAGGTTCTCCAACCACGTGGAAAACTCCGGTGCCTTCCACCTCCACTGCCTGGAAAATCAACAATAGTTGCCACCGACCATACTTCGTGCGCCAACCACCGGCTGAGGAAAAAAGCACCCCAATAAGACTCGTGGAGAAAAAGACCTGGCCCCACTGAAACAACACAGTCATTTCTGATTGTAGATCCGGACGACTAGATCCAACGGCCAAGAGCAATATCGCGCAACCAAGCTGACCTAACGTTAGTGAGCGATGGGGGGTGGTATTCCATACCACCCCCTTACCACGTGTAAGAAGCCTAATGGGATCGCTACCAAAAATCCAATACCATTTACCACTCAGGAGCGATGTGATCACCTGGAAACTGCTAAGAACCCTGTTTTCCGTATAGAAAGTTGTTTGAAGGGAGATTGCCGTCGCCGGAAATCCCTCCAATCTAGACCAATGAACAGCCCGATCAATCCTGGTCGTCGAATCGCCTCATCTGATCCGATGGCTGAGGATCATTTCGCATCGCCTAATATCACTGAACATTAGCGCTTCCCGCCAACTAGACTGATAACTTGCACGATCAATCCCTGTCGTAGAAACGCTTCGCATGATTCGACGGCTGAGGATCATTTTGCCCCAACTAAGTTCACTGAACATTAGTTTGCGATGAGGGCGGTATTTTAGCCGACCCCACCGCCATGTATAGCCCTCTGTATGGAATCGCTCCAAATTCGGCAAAACCATTTCCTACTTGTGAGGGTCGCGATCACCTGAAAACCTCTCCCGGCCCGGTAAACCAATCCCGGATGGAAAACCCCTGGTATTGCGATTGCCGAGAGTACCCAGGATCCTACCTATCGTTTTGTCTTCTCTGCCCGAAACTTGGAAGGACGAAACACCTGCCAGCCAATATTTCTTAGACGAACCAGGGCCGCCCGATTGAGTATCCAATGGAATCTCAAAAACAATGTTGACTTGTTTTAATATGGTCGAAAAAGAACTGCAACCCCCTGAAGACCTGAAAGTAGAAAAAAAAAGAAACATAGAACACTTGAATCAACTGGATTTTGTCTCCATGGCCCTACTCCGAAACACAAGCCTGTCTTCATCTGCCTGGTCATAACATTTCACTTTTAACCTATTCTGAGGCATTTCTTGCCAGCCAAAAGCAACCCTGTTCTCTGTGTTGATCACTCCTTGATTGGCAAGAAGATCAGCCAATTTATTTTCCGATCTTCTTACATGTTTAAAGCTAACAGTTCGAAGGCTCTAGAGGTGTTGCTGAATCCATTGAAAGCCCTGGATCAGATGCTAGTTCCTAGAGACTTTTTCCGGTCTTGAGCCCCAACTGATCCTCTTGACTGAATCGATGATTAACTCTGAATCAGCTTCAACAATCACATTTTGTCGGTTATCCTGTTTCAGGAAATCTAAGCACTGCTCCATAGCCATCAATTCTGCCATGTTATTCATTGCTCTTCCTAAATGATAGTAGAAGATGAAAAGTACTCCACCATGCTCATCCCTTAACACCCCTCCGAAACCCGCAGAGCCTGGGTTACCCTTTGAAGCCCCATCAATGTTGAATTTCAAAAAGCCCTTGGGGGGAGGATGCTAGAAATCTTGCTCAGAAACCAGGGAGATAACTTTCCTATCCCATCCCTGAGGAATAAGACCCTGCAGACCTAGATCACCGAGAGTTTTCAAATCCGCAGTAGAAGGAGGGTTCTTGGGGAGATTTCGCATAATAGTGCCAACCGTTTCCTTGATTTGTTTTAAGATCTGCTCAAAAAGGCTTTGGGATGACCTCTTTTCATTCTTGAAGATTCTGTTGTTCCTTTCTTTCCAGACATTCCAAATAATGAAACTTGGCATGATGGCCCATGCTGAGCTAAGAATCTCATTGTCTGAAAAGGTTCTTCTCCATCTATTTAGGGTATTTATGATGCTCCCTTTGTCTCTGTCAGTGTGTTAGAAAATGGTGGCAAAAGAATCCCATAAACTGGAGGTGAAGATACAATTATTGAGAAGGTGCTCCATAGTTTCCTCTTGGGCTTCACAGAGCTGACATCTGGAAGGCCCCAAGACACCCCTCTTCCTGATATTATCCCAGGTCAGGATTTTCTTATGTTGAACCAGCCACATGAAGAGTTTAATCTTCATCCATCCTTGATGTCTCCATAGGTCTTGCCAAGTCTTATCTGGAGCTTGTGAGTTGAGGTCAAGGAGAATGAGTTTTGCTTCTTTGAGATTAAAGGTAACCCCCACTTTTGTTGCCCCATCTTAGCTGATCTTGCCCCCCTAATTTCAAAATCTTCCTTTGCTCTAACATATGTTTTAGAGTCTCTACTTTAGCCTTCACGGGCTTTTCATCCCTGAACTCAAAGTTCCTCCAGGTTCTCCATTTTCCACTACTGTTGGTTTGGACCCAAAAGTCTTTTACTTTAGATAACCCTTTAGTATCTGTATCCTCCTTGAGATCCCTCAAGTCTTCCTTTAACAAAATAGGTTCTTGTTGCCATCTGTCCTCCCAGAATAAGGCAAGGTTTCCTTCTCCGATTTCCCAGAAGTTGTTTCCTTGGACTAAGCCCCTATTGTCCCAGGCATTGTTCCAGATGTGAGAGCCCTTGTTGAATCCTGACATTCTTATTAGATCTTTATTTTGCCACATGTGTGCATATTTTTCTTTCCATATCTTTGCCCATTGTGCCTCAGGATATTTAACCCATCTCCACCATAATTTAGCTATTAAAACCTTACTTAGAATCTCTGGATCATCTAAACTGAGTCCTCCATAGTTTTTGGGTTTGCAGATTTTTTCCCATGCTACCAAGGCCCATTTCTTTCTTTCTTCCCCCTTGCCCCAAAGAAAGTCTCTTTGCACGTTTCTAAATTGCTGCAGAACACCCTTGGGGGTTGGGAGAGCTGATAGCATGAAGACTGGAATTGATTGAAGGACAACCTTGGTTAACACCAACCTTCCAGCCAAATTTAAAGATCTGAAAGTCCATTTCCTAATCTTATCTTGCAGTTTGCTAATCACTGGCTCCCAGATGCTCTTGTGAAAAGGCTTGGCCGTTAGAGGGATTCCCAAATATTTTGAAGGGAGGATCTCCCTTTGAAAGCCCAAAATTCTTGAAATATTTCTCTGAATAGCAATGTGAGTATTGAAGAAAAAAATCTTAGATTTGGAGAGATTAACTTCCATACCTGAAGCCATGGCAAAGTCTCTTAGGATTTGCTTATAAGCTAGAGCTTCTTTGACCGTGGGGATGCCTTGCAGCATGGTATCATCCACAAATTGTTGATGTGTTAAAGCTTGACCATCTTCAGTAAGTTGGAGACCTTTGACTTTACCAACTTCTTTAGCATGCCTGATAGATCTACCCAACCCTTCCATCATGAGAATGAAGAGAAAGGGAGAGAGTGGATCTCCCTGTCTGAGGCCTCTTGAAGGAATGAAAGTCTCTGAAGGAGAACCATTAACAAGAATTGAAAAACTAGGAGAAGTTACTAGGGCCATTACCCATCTGATCCAATTGTGATCAAACCCAAAAGCCATGAGAACTTTTCTGATATAGTTCCAATTCAGCTTATCATAAGCTTTGGCTATGTCCAATTGCATGATCATTCCAGCTTTCCTCTTGCTTGTTAGTGAGTGCACCACCTCATGAGCTTGAATTATATTGTCAAGGATTTGCCTGCCTTCCACATATCCAGATTGTTCCCCTGACACCAGGGTGGGGAGAAGAGGTTTGAGTCTATTGGCCACAACCTTGGATATTATCTTGTAGACCACATTGCACAGGGCAATGGGTCTGAACCTGTCAGGAGTTAGAGCTGAATCCTGTTTAGGGATCAGGGCAATAAAGGTGGTATTGAGCGCTTTCAGAATGGTTTTGTCCCTCCTAGAGTCTTCCACTACATTCAGAACATCCTGTTTAACAATATTCCAGCAAGCTTTGAAGAAATCAACATTGAAACCATCCGGACCTGGTGCCTTACCATTTTGCATTTCTTTTAGGACCTCACTGATCTCATCTTCCGATACTGGTCTATTAAGGTTGAAATTGTCCTCATTGGAAACCAGCTTTGGAATATGTCTTGATATAACCCTAATAGATTGTTCCCTATCTGAACAGGATTCCTGAGCAATACCACAAAAGTGTTGAACCAGTACTGCTGCTATTTCTTCATGAGAATGAAGAAGATTACCACCTTCATCCTTGATAGAAGAAATCTTGTTGTGAGCTCTATTCGCCACAGTGGATCTGTGGAAAAATCTAGTATTGCGTTCTCCTTCTTTTAGCCATTGCACTCTAGATTTTTGCCTCCAGAAAATCTCCTCTTGTTTACAGAAGTTCTCCCATTCTTGTTGATACTTGGTTGCCTGCTCATTTCTAACCTTATCAAAACCCTCCCTGATAAGGGTTTGGTTGAGTTCCTACATTTTTCCTTCAACAGATTTTTTTCCTTCAAAAATATTACCAAACTCCTTCTTGTTCCACTCCTTGAGCCTGAGTTTGATATGTTTTAGTCTTTTTTGGAGTAGGAACATGCTTGTGCCTTGAATGTTTAATTCTTCAACCCACCAGATGGCTATGTTGTTGGCAAAATCTAGGTGGGAAAGCCAGATGTTTTCAAATCTGAAAGGTCTATTCCTGGGGGTGCCAATGCCTTGCATTTCCAGTTGCATGGGCCAGTGATCAGAGCCTCCAAAGGGGAGAACTCTTGCAACTATGTCCTTGTCCTTGAGCATAAGATCCTCTGAGATGATGAATCTATCTAATTTGGAAGCCACCTGAGACTCTCCTCCTCTTTTATTGTTCCAAGTAAAGGTACCATTACTCATACCAATATCCACTAACTTCATATTGTCTATGAAAGAAAGGAAAGCACAAGAATCTTTATTTAGAGTTCTGGTGCCCCCTTTTTTCTCCGACAAAGATTTGATCATATTGAAATCACCCCCCAAGATCCAAGGGATACTTGCATGTCTTTCCCTGAGATCCTACATGGAGTCTAAAAGCTTGAGTTTGCCATCCAATCTTTGGGGACCATACACATTCGTTACTAGGTAGGCTTCCTTATCTCCCACTAGCTGTATGACCACTGATAGATAATCCCTGGCTGCCTCTGCATCTATAATGTCAATTTTTTGGGGGTTCCAAAGTGTGAGAATGCCACCTGCTGTATTCTCTGCTTTGACTTCTAGAAACTCAAATTTATTGAGCCATTTACTGTGAATCTCTTTTATTTTCTGAATGGAACATTTAGTCTCCTGGATGAAGATTACATCCAGTGCTGCTTGTTTCATTCTATTACTAAGTAACCTTTGTTTTCTTTTACTGCCTAGGCCTCTAATATTCCAAGAAGTGAACTTCATTATTAAAGATTTGTAAAGGAGTAACTGGATAGGTCTTTCATCTTACCTGAGTCTATCATTAGCTTTCCACATTCCATCAAAATCTCGTTCTACCTACCAAGTCCACCTGGACCCCCACCATTGTCTTTCTCAGCATTTTCAGTTTCCTTAATTGTAGCACAACTTACTATTTTTAGCAGTTTTTCAGGTCCTGAACTTCCGGAGCCGTTTTGAGGCCCTAAACGACGTTTTTTGGGGAATCCGGGGGCAACATGGGTCCATGGAATGGACCATGTTGCCCATTCCAACAATGATAGTGCTCAGATAGATCTTTCTAATGAGCTATTTTACGCGTCAAACGGAGATCATATGCCAAAGTTACGACCCCGGGAAGTTGATGTACCAACTTACCCCCAAACGGGGCCCACAGTTTGGCGTTTCATCTCCTAGGGTTAGGTTTTGGAATGTTAAGGGTTTTTCCATTGTTTCTCAACAATAAATAGGCCTTCGAGCCTCATTGTAACACAGTTCAGAGGCATGTAGCCATCACATCTCTTCTCAGAGATAAGCTACCATCGCCCTAGCTAGTTTGTTTCCATTTCTGGTTGTAAGCATATTTCAGTGTTTTCCATTAATGAAATGAAGTATTATTTCCGCTGCATCTTTTTGTATATGGTTATCTCTGTAATTTGTTGCGTTCCTGTTTAAATCCGGATCAGTGGTATCAGAGCGGTCTGCTTTTTCTCTGTTTTTCTTTGCATGTCCCCAACAAGGTCGGGATATAAGGAGTTAGGGCTTGAACTGGTTGAACCTTTGCAAGACCAGCCTCGCAAATCCCGACGGCCTCCCATGGCGGACGAGAAGAAAGACGAGGGGGCAGGAGATACCATCAAAATATTGCTCGAAGAAGCCCTCGAGCGACAACGGAACGCGATGATGGACAGCTTTGCCCAGATCCTTCAGCGGCTACCCAGAAGCAACGCATCGGCTTCCAACAGCTACTCTGGAAATGCCACACCCTTTAAGGTACAAGTTAATTTTGAAATCCCCATATTCGAGGGTCAGATAGATGCAGATGCCGTAGATAAATGGTTAAATCTGCTAGAGGGTTATTTTCTGTTCATGAATTTTCGAGTCGGGAAAAGATTGTTTTTGCTCTCCTCAAAGCAGCCCCCCACGTCAAGGACTGGTGGGAAACCTACTGCGAGCAGAAGGATGAAAGTACTGGCTCACTCTTTTCAGCCGCACCCACCTGGGATTCGTTCCGGGATGCCATCAAGGAGCAGTACTACCCTGTCGGGAGCTATGAGGATGAATACATAAAGTGGACCACGCTGCGGCAGGGAAGGGACCAAGACGTGCCGGAGTTCACCAATCTTTTCCATACCCTTCGCACAAAGTTGGGTATCAAGGATTCAGAGCAACATTTGATACTCAAATACCGTGGCTGCCTGCACAAGTACATCCAGGAAGAAATACAATTCCTAAACATCCCCTCGCTCGGCGCAGCATACCGGTATGCCGTCAAGGTCGAGCAGAAGTTTAAACAAAAGAAGCGAGACTTTGGATCTGCGAATCCAAAGCAGGGGAAAGGTGCCCCTAAACCACAGAACAAAGGACAAAGCCAAGGCGGGACAGCCCAAGACAACCAGCCGAAGCTGCAAGCAAAGAACAGCGCCGCGAAGCCGAGAAAGGACACTGGAAAATGGTGCGAGTTCCATAAGAGCTCCACTCACAACACAAGTGAGTGTCGGGCCAAGCAGTCACTGGTGGCTGAGCTAAAGGTTTCAGAATCAGATGCATGTTCCGACTCTGAGTCAGAACCCGATAAGGGGTATGAAAAAGGGAAGCAGATCATTGATGCGGACCCCAGCGCCACTGTTGCTACCGCAAAGATCCAGAAAAACGAACCCGAAGATCCAGAGGAGGAGGAGCGTCTCTTCCACTCCCAGATGTGGGTAAAGGGCTCCCCGATACAGTTCATTGTTGATAGCGGGAGTCAAAAGAACCTCATTTCGGCAGAGGTCGTGAAGCGGTTGGGCTTACCGACCACAGCACATCCACAACCATACACCATTGGGTGGCTTCACCAAAGACGAGATCTTCGCGTGAGCCAGCAGTGTCGCCTCCCATACAACATCAAGCCCTTCACGGATGAGGTATTGTGTGACATTGCTCCCCTTGAAGTTTGTGATGTATTACTGGGACAACCATACTTGTGGAAGCGACATGCTGTGTATGAATCAAGGGCCCGTGCTGTTATTATTACATTGGGAAATAAGTTGTTCAGGATACCAGAGGTAGCACCACCTGCCGCCCTCTCTTTGATTACTGCAAAACAATGCAGTAAGATCATTTCCAAAACCAGGAAATTTGTTTTCCTGATGATACGCCCTCAAGGAAAGAAGAAGACAGTGGCCGCGGCCTCCAAACGGGGCCCCTCTGCACGACAACTTCAGATGGACAAGATTGTGGAGGAGTACGAGGACATCTTCACCTCCCCGGCAGGGGTTCCTCTGCACTGTCAAGTCAAGCACTCCATCGATCTGACCCCAGGTGCGCCGCTACCCAATGGACCAATTTATCGGCGCTCCGTTCTGGAGAACGATGAAATCAAGAGGCAGATTCAGGAGCTCCTGCAGAAAGGTCACATCCGTCCGAGTTCATCGCCCTGTGGGAGCCCGATCGTGTTGGTACAGAAGAAGGATGGGACGTGGAGACTCTGTATTGACTATCAGGCGCTGAACAAGATCACTGTTCGTAATAGGTACCCGATCCCGCGAATTGATGACCTCCTAGACCAACTAAAGGGGGCGAAATATTTCAGCAAGATCGACCTGAAGTCAGGATATCACCAGGTACCAATCGAACCCTCCGATGTGTGGAAGACTGCCTTCAAATCCAAGGAGGGCCTCTTCGAATGGTTGGTCATGCCTTTCGGATTGACGAATGCTCCTGCAACCTTTATGAGGCTAATGGATGACATCTTGCGGCCATTCACCAACTCCTTTGTAGTAGTATACTTGGATGACATTCTGATCTTCAGCCAGAGTTGGGAAGAGCACCTCCACCACATCCGACAGGTTCTCCAAACACTGCGGCAACACCAGCTATGTGCCAATTTGGAGAAATGCACTTTTGGCATGACCCAGGTTCAATATCTGGGATACATCATTGATGAACAGGGGGTGCATGTCGATCCAGCCAAGATCCAAGTCATTCGGGATTGGCCCTCTCCAACCACTCTAACAGAGCTCCGCAGCTTTCTAGGTCTTGCCAACTTCTACCGCAGGTTTGTGTTGGGGTTTTCTCATATTTCTTGGCCCTTGAGTCAAGTCACCAAGGGCAGGGCGAAAGCAAAACTCTTTTGGTCTGAATCTCAACAGAAGGCATTCAGGGAGTTGAAGGATCGCCTCTGCACGGCACCAGTGCTCGCGTTACCAGATTTACAACAACCATTTGAGGTCGAGACAGATGCCTCTGACTATGCTATTGGGGCAGTCCTTACTCAACATGGACATCCAGTGGCATATCACAGTGAAACACTTTCAGACACAGTCCGGAAGTACCCCACTTATGATAAAGAGATGTATGCCATTGTACAGGCCTGCCGACAATGGAAGAATTACATTTTGGGGAAGGAAACGGTCATCCACACAGACCACCGACCTCTGCAGTTCATACAGACCCAAGGGAAATTGCAGAATGATCGCCATCAGAAGTGGTCTACATACCTGCAACAGTTTCACTTGAATATCAAGTATAAAAATGGCAGCACCAATAATGTTGCAGATTGCCTCAGTCGACCACCGATCATGGCGCTAACCACCGTGCTCAACTCTTGTGGGCACGAGACTTCTCATTGGCCACTTCTCTACAAAAGCGACCCAGAATTCGGCCACACATACCAGACACTCTTGGAGGGTCGGCAGGTTGCAGATTTTCACCTTTGTGTTCCTTCAAGAGAGCGTGCCAAGATGATTTGGGAAGCACACTACAGTCGGGCTGCTGGGCATTTCGGGGTCGAGAAAACAGTGGCAGTACTGCAAAATTATTTCTATTGGCCGAATCTTCGACAGGATGTTGGGAAGTACATCCGATCATGTACTGCCTGTGCCATTGCCAAACCGGCCATTAAGAAGCACGGCCTCTATACCCCGTTGCCTACCCCTAGTCGACCTTGGGAATCCATCTCCATGGATTACATGTCAGGCCTTCCTTCCACTAAGCATGGAAATGACTGTGTTTTTGTGGTCGTCGACAGGTTCTCGAAGATGGCCATTATGGTGGCCTGCAAGAAGAATATCACAGCAGAAGCCACTGCTAAACTCTTCTTTGAACGAGTGTGGGTGCACTTTGGGATCCCACAGTCTATCATCTCAGATCGGGACAGTCGGTTTCTTAGCACATTTTGGTCCAGTCTCTGGTCAATGCTGGACACCAAACTCACGAAGTCCATAGCCTTCCATCCTCAAACTGATGGCCAGACAGAGGTTGTCAATAGGATGATTGTGCACATTCTGCGCATGTATAACTCAAAGCATCCACGCACATGGGACGAGAGCCTCCCCTATGTTCAGCACAGCTACAACCGAGCTCTTCACAGCTCCACTGGCCATAGCCCTTTTCAGGTGGGTTTGGGATTCCAGCCACTATGCCCCATTGATGTGGCCATGCCACTTGCAGCTACTCACATGAATTCAGCTCATGTCCAGTCCGAAACAGATAAGGCCACCAGCTTCATTGAGCGCATCCAACATATTCGCCAGCAGGTCCATGACATTCTTGAGAAATCAAATGCCAAGTACAAGCAGCGACATGATCAACATCGGGTGCCACACAAGTTTCAGGTGGGCGACAAAGTCTGGTTGCATTTGCAGAAGGAACGCCTTACTGGAGCCTATCGGAAATTGAGACCACTCAGATATGGTCCTTACACCATTACTAAGGCTATGGGAGACAATGCATTTGAGCTCAGCATTCCCCCATTCCTTGGCCTGCACCCAGTGTTCAATGTGGACCGCCTTCGGCCATACTTTCCACCATTGCTAGACACATCCGACATTGCAGAACAGCTCAAACCCACAGAATTAAATCCAGATTGCATGGAACAAGCTGCAACTGATCGGATCATGGACACACAGATCAAGAACACTCGCCAACAGAATATCCAACTGTATCGAGTTGTCAAAGCAGGCCAACTCCTTCAGCAGGGCAAGTGGCTCACCAGGGAACAAGTTCAGCAGAAGTTTCCTCATCTCATGGAGGAGCTCAACGCAATGGGGACCATTGCTTCCTAAGGGGGGAGGAATGATCCAGGTGGATATTGGTGGCCACCTGCCAAGTCCACCTGGACCCCCACCATTGTCTTTCTCAGCATTTTCAGTTTCCTTAATTGTAGCACAACTTACTATTTTTAGCAGTTTTTCGGGTCCTGAACTTCCGGAGCCGTTTTGAGGCCCTAAACGACGTTTTTTGGGGAATCCAGGGGCAACATGGGTCCATGGAATGGATCGATGTTGCTCGTTCCAACAATGATAGTGCTCGGATAGATCTTTCTAATGAGCTATTGTACGCGTCAAACAGAGATCATATGCCAAAGTTACGACCCCGGGAAGTTGATGTACCAACTTACCCCCAAACGAGGCCCACAGTTTGGCGTTTCATCTCCTAGGGTTAGGTTTTGGAATGTTAAGGGTTTTTCCATTGTTTCTCAACAATAAATAGGCCTTCGAGCCTCATTGTAACACAGTTCAGAGGCATGTAGCCATCACATCTCTTCTCAGAGATAAGCTACCATCGCCCTAGCTAGTTTGTTTCCATTTCTGGTTGTAAGCATATTTCAGTATTTTCCATTAATGAAATGAAGTATTATTTCCACTACATCTTTTTGTATATGGTTATCTCTGTAATTTGTTGCGTTCCTGTTTAAATCCGGATCATACATGGAGTCTAAAAGCTTGAGTTTGCCATCCAATCTTTGGGGACCATACACATTCGTTACTAGGTAGGCTTCATTATCTCCCACTGGCTATATGACCACTGATAGATAATCCTTGGCTGCCTCTGTATCTATAATGTCAATTTTTTGGGGGTTCCAAAGTGTGAGAATGCCACCTGCTGTATTCTCTGCGTTGACTTCCAGAAACTAAAATTTATTGAGCCATTTACTGTGAATCTCTTTTATTTTCTGAATGGAACATTTAATCTCCTGGATGAAGATTACATCCAGTGCTGCTTGTTTCATTATATTACTAAGTAACCTTTGTTTACTTTTACTGCTTAGGCCTCTAATATTCCAAGAAGTGAACTTCATTATTAAAGATTTGTAAAGGAGTAACTGGATAGGTCTTTTATCTTACCTGAGTCTATCGTTAGCTTTCCACATTCCATCAAAATCTCGTTCTACTTTTTCTTGCCTCTTTTCTTTCCTGGGTATTAGGGTGCCAAGCCCGGTGTGGTTTTCAAAGCTTTCACACCTTCGTTGCTCTGCCTTTTATGAGTCCCTTGCTTTTCCAACCCTGTGTTCTGAGTTTTCCATAAGAACAACTGTTGAACTCTATTGAACTCCTCTGGAGGCAACGAATCCACTCCCTCCCTAGTTCCTTGTTTTAGGAATCCTTCTAGATCTAGATTCTCTTTCTCAAGAATCTCCTGTAGTTCATGATCTTCCATTTCCATCTCACTCTGGGTCATTTCTAGATCCATCTCCAATTCTGTGTCACTCATCATGTCTTCTTTCTGTTTGTTAATGGTTTGTGTTTGCTCATCCTCTTCTTCGTTCTCCTCGTTCACTGGAGTGTCTCCCTTGGCCTGATCTGCTTTCGTTATCCCCTCTTCCTCTTCTAGTGCTTGAAACCTGTTTTGACTGGCTTGTTGCCTTTCATTTTGATGTGTCTTCAATCCCCTCTTGCTCCCTTTTCCTTTCTGGACCACTTTATGAAAGCTTTCAGTGTCTTTCATGGTATTGGTTTTACTATTATTTTCAATCTTACTGAGAGGGAAACCTCTGAATAGATGCCCATGTTCATGACATTTACAACATCTGAATGGGATGTGCTCATAATCCACTGTTTGTACCCATTCTTCATCAAACACTTCCAATATGACCTCATTCGGCAGAGCTCCAGAAAGATCCAGCTCAACACATATTCTTGCAAAGGATGTGTATTTTCCTCTTCTGGTGGCCTCAAAAGCTTTGACAAAACATCCTAACTTATTTCCTATGGCAGAAAGGGATTCCAATTGCCAGTAATCCAAAGGTAGAGAGTAGAGTCTTACCCAGACCGGGACCGAGGTAAAAGTTTCACGTTCTGGGACAAAATTCATGATCCAAGGTCTCATATACAGGCCTGCTGCTGCATAAAAGTAGGGCCCTCCTTCAAATACTCTATCCTTATCTTCAATGTTTGCAAAGACTACAGTAAAGAATCCCTTTGACCCAAGATGTAGTTCTATGCTTCCTTTTGGTTTCCAGTGGTATTTAATCCAAGATTGTAATGCTTTTTCAGTGGGCCATAAACCCATGAACTTACAAATGATTGCATAAGTTTGCATGTGGTCCCTATGCGCCTGCAGAGCAGGATCATTCAAAACAACTCTAGGAGTGATAGTAGTCTTGGGTTTGCATGGTCCCCTTTGAGTTTTGTCTTTTATTCCCTGTTCCTTGTCTGCTTCCTTGCTTTCTTTATTGTTTTTATTCTCCTTGGATTCAAAGCCTTCCTGCTCCCTTTCTCTGTTTCTTTATTTTTCAGCTGAAGGATCTCTATCCTCTTCTACTAGTTTTTTTCCTCTGTTGGCTACTACCTGCTTGTAGGAGGGAGTGAAGCTCCCTCCTTTATGGCCTTCCATGGAGAACGAGCTCTGCTAACCTGTAACCCTAGCTCCAAAATCACCCATATATATATATATATATATATATATATATATATATATATATATATATATATATATATATATATATATATATATATATATATATATATATATATATATATATATATATATATATATATATATATATATATATATATATATATAGTTAGTGTTGTAGTTGATAGATAATTTAAATATCAAAATTTTATAGATTTATGTTAAATATAATTTGTTAAGTATTGAAAGGATTAAATTTCAATTTTTTTAAGGTGTAAAGTTTAGAAAAAAAATATTTATATTTCAAAGAATTTAATCTTACTATATATATTGAATTGTATTTTTAAATGTATAATGAATTTGATGCTATGAATTTTTGTTTAGACACTTGGCTTGTGTAAATTAAATAGTTTAAACTTGTAATTTCAATAAAGATTTATTTAATTTAAAAATTAATCAAAAATTATACTTGAAAATAGTCCAAAATGTAAAAAAATAAAACCACTTAAAATGTTTTACCCACAAAAATGTATTTTTACTATTGCTTTATTTAGTACACAGATTTTATTTTAACCATATTTAATAAATACATAATTGAAATTAAAATATTATATTTAACCTATGCTTTGAAATATTTATTAGTTTATTTAATATATATATACAAACTTTATTTTTAACAATATATAATATATAATAAATAGATAGTTGAAATTGAAATATTATATTTAATTGTGAATTGAAATATTTTATTTGTAAAAAAAAATTACATTAAATTTGTTGTTTTATTAATATTTGTCTTTTTATTAATATATTTTAAAATAAGCATATTGATCCTATAGATTGAAAAAATATATTTATAATCTACATTGAATTTGTTATTATTGTTGTTATTATTCTTATTAATATTAAGTTCATCATATCAACTTTGTATTAAGTAAATGAACATTTTTTTACTTTCAACAACTTCTTCTTTACATTAAAATATTTTATATAGTAAACATTAAAATATCTTTGTATTTATACACATATATCAATTCTTTTTTTGTATATATACATATAAAATTACTTTTTATATTGAAATATTTTTAAAAGATTATATATATATATATATATATATAGAGAGAGAGAGAGAGAGAGAGAGAGATAGCATTAAATTATTTTTTATTTATACACATATATCAATTCTTTTTATATATACATATAAAATTACTTTTTATATTGAAATATTTTTAAAAGATTATATATATAGAAAAAAATGTTGATTATTTTTTTATTTATGGTTAAGAATAAGAGTGAAATATCTTGACTAATCTCATTCATACCATATTATAATGTCAACAACAAATAGAGCAAGCATGATGACAATAAAATTACAAGTTTTTATAATATTTTTATTAAAACTAACCCATGCATGGATCTATGTTTATGTTTTTTTTTTATAGTTTATTTTGTTTTTTTAATTAAAGAATCATTTATTTTTATTAAAAATATATATATTAATTTAAAATTAAACATAGAAAGAATTATACATCTTTTGTATTTAATTATATAATTATTTTTTGTATTTTAAATTAAAAACAAATAAATAAAAATTTTGTTTTTTTTTTTTTTTAATTTAAAAATAAATAATTCAAAAATATGTTTTGTATATATAAATATATGAAAAAAATAATAATGATGAAATTAGGCTTTCATACAAAACTATTTTGACTTATAATTCACCTATATTATGAGATTTTGGATATATGTTCCACATTTTTTCAAATAATAGGAAAAAAGAAGAAATGTTAGTTGCAATTGACAACTTAGAGTTTAATGGATACTCAGTTCAGGAATCTGCAAAAAAACATGGTATTTCTCCCTCATCAATACATTATTGGATAAATGGACTGACTCATACAAAACGTAGAGGGCCTCTTACAGTTATGACTGAGGAGGAGGAGGCCGAGGTGGTTGGGTGGTGTAAAGATATGGCCCAATTGGAACATGGGATAGAGTTGATACAACTCAAATCCATAGTTGCTCAAATCTGTCAAGGGAGGCCAAACCCATTCAAAGATGGGTTTCATGGTAAATCATGGTGGTTTGGGTTTAAAAAAAGGCATCCAGAACTTGTATTGCATACTGCTGAGGGCCTTGACAGAGACAAAGCATTAAATTTGTGCCCTGCAGTTGTGCAGAAGTTCTATGACACACTTTCTAGTGCTTGCGATAAACATTCTTATGGAGAAGACCATATATGGAACTGTGATGAAATAGGTTTATAGGCAGGGATGAATTGTGGCATGCGGGTAATTTCCAAGAGAGGGAGCTGAAATGTGCCAAAGATTTTGCCTAAGAGTAGGGAGTGGATAACTATTTTATGTTGTGTCAATGCAATTGGTACTTCAATCCCAGGATTTTATCTATTCAAAGGTAAAAATCAACTGTAAAACTATATACAGAACTGTGAACCAGGTGCACGCATGGCTGCACATCCCCATGCATGGATGACTAAAGAACTATTTTTAAGTTGGCTTTTTCACTTTGCTGCATTGGTACAAGAGGGCGTCTCACCTAATAACATACACCTATTGATATTAGATGGCCATGGGAGCCACATGGATGTACAAACAATTGAGGAAGAAAACAATTTAGGCATCGACCTGTTGACATTGCCCGCTCATACCACTCACAGATGGAAACCCCTTGATGTTAGTGTGTTTGGCCCTTTCAAGAACTATTTCAGGTCGGAGCATGTTGCATGGATGGCAAAGAATCCAGGGGTTGAGGTGAAAAGGTTCGATCTAGCAGAGCTTGCAAGTAAAGATTTTAAAATGGCTCTGACACCATCAAATATCAAGGCTGGCTTTAGGAGGACGGGAATCTGGCCACTGAACTATGATGCTCTTATGCATGATATTGGTTGTAGCCAAGTGTTTCATGTGGATGGTCAGGAAGAAGGGAATGCCCAAACAGGTGTTGAAGTGCAAGAAGTAGATGACCAAGATGATGTGGTTGCAGCTGGTAATATGATTTCCCTCTCTCAAGGAAACTTATATGATGAAGATTATGAAACTGTATGTGAAACACAGTATAACCATGAACAAGTTTGCAGTAACATGGAGATCGTTCCACCAACTCAATAACATGAAACTCCTGTTGTTGATATTGTTAATGATATTGTTGAACATGCAATTGACAATGACCAATTGACATTGCCAAGCCAAGTAACCCCACCGTCATGGATGGCAAAAGCAATGATTAATATGAATGCACATAGTGTCTCAACAACCAATGAACAAAGCAGGAAAACTAGCAGAATTGAATAGTGAAATTGTTCAATTTTTTGTGGACAACAGATCAATGGAAGAAGATGAAGCACATAATGAGGCATCAAATAAAGATAATAATATAGTTCAATGAGTTCCATCAGATACTGAAAGGGAAGCCCTAAGCAATGACATGCATGTGGGAGGGGTGGAGAAGAAACTTGGTCGGTTCCTAAAGCTACCAGTAGAGAGAGTATCAATGAAAAAAAAGCAAGGTACACCGAGTAGTCTTCGTTTGGGCCAAAGCTCATAGTTACTCACCTCAGAAGACTATATAAACCTGTTAGTTGAGTCTGGAAAAAAAGAAATTTGAAATGGAAGAATTAAAACAAAAAAAGAAGGATCTAGTCAAGGAGAAGAAGGCAACAAGGATTGTTGCAGTGCAACGTCGAGCAGATGAAAGGATTGAAAGAGATAAAGCAAGGAAAGTTAAGGAC
The DNA here is from genome assembly GCA_031772625.1 of Pinus tabuliformis. NCBI lineage: Eukaryota > Viridiplantae > Streptophyta > Pinopsida > Pinales > Pinaceae > Pinus > Pinus tabuliformis. Next base: position 1,294,956,740 of record CM062807.1, read on the forward strand.
CAACAAAAACAAATGGCAAGATAGGAAAAGGAATCAAAAAAGACACAACAAATGCTTGAAAAGGAACAAGGGATGATCAATATGGTTGACAATGATGCAAGCACAGCTGATGAAACCAGGATTATTTCAAAGTCATTGGACTCCATTGCAGATAATACACCATTATTCCAAGATCTCATAAACATTCAAGTGCCTCGCTATCATATTGAGGGTTTACCCACTTGCCTTATTCCTACCAGAGGAGGTGTTAATTCTATGTATGCTCATTACACACCTCCACTTAATGCATGGGTTAGTAGTGCAAATGTGAGGTATGGGTACTCAATTTGGGCAATTTGTGGTCAGCACAGAGCAACGAGGACCCTCAGTCAAAGCGCGCAGACCATTGGCCCATGGTAACCGCGTGCTGGCACAAACTGGCAAAACGGGAAGTCAGATCCAAAAACAGAGGTAGTTTCTGATACGCGATTAGCGTTAATCACGTATCGCAGGGCGTCCCCCCTCAGTGAAGGAAAATCCTTGATCGCTTGGTCATGGGGAAAAGCATAGAACCGCACGGAAATCGCTGATTCTGTCAGAAGGTGGGCCCCGCGCTAAAATCAGAAGGATATCGGAAGGCCCTTAAGCGGTAACCGGATTCGGCCCAGTCCCACGCGATTCCATAAAACGAGTGACACGTGTCCAACGGATGAGAGAGAAAACCGCTCTCATCGCGCAGGTAAATGGCATGCTACTTACCCACACGATATGGATGGAGACCGTAGGATCTGTAGGCCCTAGATCAATGGCAGAGAAGCAACCCAATGGATGACCAGATTCAACAGAAAAATAGGCTGAGGCGGATAAGATTTGAGATCTGGCATGATCGATGAGTTGGCAGAGGGAACGGTTTCGCGGGCGATCTTGGAGCAACGGAAATAATGACTGTTCAAAGAGAACTGACACTCAGTTCGCGAAGGAAATAGGTGGCCACCTCTCTATGAAGAATTACAGTGATGATGACGCAGAGCAGGGGAATTCCAGCAGATAGAGGTAGTAGATCTAGAGAGTTGGGAAGCAGAAACGAACAGTCAGGGAGCAGATTGGCTTTAAGCCATGAACAGACAGAGAAAGCATAGAGGGGAAGACGCAAGAAAAAGAGAGCAAAGAGAGATAGAAGAAAAAATTTCAGAGAACACAGAAGCCAAGCTGATCTGCAGAGCTAAGGCAGCATCGAGCAAACAGAGACAGAGAGATTCCGAGAGTCTGTGAACTCCAGAAAAGGTTTGAGAGGTTCAAGCAACTCCTCTGTGTATACCTATCAGGTATTGAGTACCAAATTGGACTCATACCACTGAGACCAGTTGAGGTCGAGATTCAATAAGGGGAGTTTATGTACTCTAGAGACTTGGGGAATCCAAGTACAGTCCTACTGATTATTATCTGTTAAGTGAGACTCAATTTGAGCTCACCGTTGTAAAACTCTGCTTTTTAAGACACAATAGAAAGGCCACCACTGAACGTTGGACCAGGAGACGTAGCCCAGGAGGATTGGGTGAACTCCCTATTAAATATGTTGTGTTTATGTGTTTTGCTTACTGTGTTCTCTTACTGTTTCAGTGTCTGTGTATTTTGCAATCTTATCGATCCGTTGCATAAAATAACATGGGCACACCCTAGCACTTGAGTTTGTAATGCCTTCATTAATTAACTGAGATCATTCATGAGTGATTTCAGACCAAGTGGTATTATAGCTCTAGGTTGTTAATGTTAGACAAGCTTGTGCTGGATTTTGTTGTTGAATGCTAACTAGATCAAAGCTTAAATTAGGAGAAGGAGAGTTGGTCGAAACTAACCCGGAAATTGGAAGAGTCTGTCCTAAGAAGAAAATGTCAGAAGAAAGTCCCTTGGGACCAGACCCCCAATTCATAGATAGTTTCCTGGCCATGAGGTCCATGGTACAGGAAATGTACAGGGAGTTTCAGAAAGGTAAAGATGAAGATTCATCACGCTGCAAAGAAAAAAGGAGAAGAAGAATCTCTCCTCCATGACCACTCAAAAGGCAAAGGGAAAGAAGAAAACTTTCTCACACCTCCTAATAGCCCTGAACATAAAAAGAAGACATCTTTGATTAAATTAGATGTTAAATTTGATTTACAATATATGATGGAGAGTTGAATGTAGAGAAGTTGGATAATTGGATCAGACAGATTGATGTTTATTGCAGGGTATCGACTCAGACAAGAGTAAGATTCAGCTAGCTAGCCTATGCCTCAGAGGCACTGTTTTGACTGGCTTGTTGCCTTTCATTTTGATGTGTCTTTAATCCCCTCTTGCTCCCTTTTCCTTTCTGGACCACTTTATGAAAGCTTTCAGTGTCTTTCATGGTATTGGTTTTACTATTATTTTCAATCTTACTGAGAGGGAAACCTCTGAATAGATGCCCATGTTCATGACATTTACAACATCTGAATGGGATGTGCTCATAATCCACTGTTTGTACCCATTCTTCATCAAACACTTCCAATATGACCTCATCCGGCAGAGCTCCAGAAAGATCCAGCTCAACACATATTCTTGCAAAGGATGTGTATTTTCCTCTTCTGGTGGCTTCAAAAGCTTTGACAAAACATCCTAACTTATTTCCTATGGTAGAAAGGGATTCCAATTGCCAGTAATCCAAAGGTAGAGAGTAGAGTCTTACCCAGACCGAGACCGAGGTAAAAGTTTCACGTTCTGGGACAAAATTCATGATCCAAGGTCTCATATACAGGCCTGCTGCTGCATAAAAGTAGGGCCCTCCTTCAAATACTCTATCCTTATCTTCAATGTTTGCAAAGACTACAGTAAAGAATCCCTTTGACCCAAGATGTAGTTCTATCCTTCCTTTTGGTTTCCAGTGGTATTTAATCCAAGATTGTAATGCTTTTTCAGTGGGCCATAAACCCATGAACTTACAAATGATTGCATAAGTTTGCATGTGGTCCCTATGCGCCTGCAGAGCAGGATCATTCAAAACAACTCTAGGAGTGATAGTAGTCTTGGGTTTGCATGGTCCCCTTTGAGTTTTGTCTTTTATTCCCTGTTCCTTGTTTGCTTCCTTGCTTTCTTTATTGTTTTTATTCTCCTTGGATTCAAAGTCTTCCTGCTCCCTTTCTCTGTTTCTTTGTTTTTCAGCTGAAGGATCTCTATCCTCTTCTACTAGTTTTTTTCCTCTGCTGGCCACTACCTGCTTGTAGGAGGGAGTGGAGCTCCCTCCTTTATGGCCTTCCATGGAGAACGAACTCTGCTAACCTGTAACCCTAGCTCCAAAATCGCCCCATATATATATATATATATATATATATATATATATATATATATATATAGTTAGTGTTGTAGTTGATAGATAATTTAAATATCAAAATTTTATAGATTTATGTTAAATATAATTTGTTAAGTATTGAAAGGATTAAATTTCAATTTTTTTAAGGTGTAAAGTTTAGAAAAAAAATATTTATATTTCAAAGAATTTAATCTTACTATATATATTGAATTGTATTTTTAAATGTATAATGAATTTGATGCTATGAATTTTTGTTTAGACACTTGGCTTGTGTAAATTAAATAGTTTAAACTTGTAATTTCAATAAAGATTTATTTAATTTAAAAATTAATCAAAAAATTATACTTGAAAATAGTCCAAAATGTAAAAAAATAAAACCACTTAAAATGTTTTACCCACAAAAATGTATTTTTACTATTGCTTTATTTAGTACACAGATTTTATTTTAACCATATTTAATAAATACATAATTGAAATTAAAATATTATATTTAACCTATGCTTTGAAATATTTATTAGTTTATTTAATATATATATATACAAACTTTATTTTTAACAATATATAATATATAATAAATAGATAGTTGAAATTGAAATATTATATTTAATTGTGAATTGAAATATTTTATTTGTAAAATTTTTTTTACATTAAATTTGTTGTTTTATTAATATTTGTCTTTTTATTAATATATTTTAAAATAAGCATATTGATCCTATAGATTGAAAAAATATATTTATAATCTACATTGAATTTGTTATTATTGTTGTTATTATTCTTATTAATATTAAGTTCATCATATCAACTTTGTATTAAGTAAATGAACATTTTTTTACTTTCAACAACTTCTTCTTTACATTAAAATATTTTATATAGTAAACATTAAAATATCTTTGTATTTATACACATATATCAATTCTTTTTTTGTATATATACATATAAAATTACTTTTTATATTGAAATATTTTTAAAAGATTATATCTATATATATATATATAGAGAGAGAGAGAGAGAGAGTTAGCATTAAATTATTTTTTATTTATACACATATATCAATTCTTTTTATATATACATATAAAATTACTTTTTATATTGAAATATTTTTAAAAGATTATATATATAGAGAAAAATGTTGATTATTTTTTTATTTATGGTTAAGAATAAGAGTGAAATATCTTGACTAATCTCATTCATACCATATTATAATGTCAACAACAAATAGAGCAAGCATGATGACAATAAAATTACAAGTGTTTTATAATATTTTTATTAAAACTAAACCATGCATGGATCTATGTTTATGTTTTTTTTATTATAGTTTATTTTGTTTTTTTAATTAAAGAATCATTTATTTTTATTAAAAATATATATATTATTTTAAAATTAAACATAGAAAGAATTATACATCTTTCGTATTTAATTATATAATTATTTTTTGTATTTTAAATTAAAAACAAATAAATAAAAATTATGTTTTTTTTTTTTTTTTAATTTAAAAATAAATAATTCAAAAATATGTTTTGTATATATAAATATATGAAAAAAATAATAATGATGAAATTAGGCTTTCATACAAAACTATTTTGACTTATAATTCACCTATATTATGAGATTTTGGATATATGTTCCACATTTTTTCAAATAATAGGAAAAAAGAAGAAATGTTAGTTGCAATTGACAACTTAGAGTTTAATGGATACTCAGTTCAGGAATCTGCAAAAAAACATGGTATTTCTCCCTCATCAATACATTATTGGATAAATGGACTGACTCATACAAAACGTAGAGGGCCTCTTACAGTTATGACTGAGGAGGAGGAGGCCGAGGTGGTTGGGTGGTGTAAAGATATGGCCCAATTGGAACATGGGATAGAGTTGATACAACTCAAATCCATAGTTGCTCAAATCTGTCAAGGGAGGCCAAACCCATTCAAAGATGGGTTTCATGGTAAATCATGGTGGTTTGGGTTTAAAAAAAGGCATCCAGAACTTGTATTGCATACTGCTGAGGGCCTTGACAGAGACAGAGCATTAGATTTGTGCCCTGCAGTTGTGCAGAAGTTCTATGACACACTTTCTAGTGCTTGCGATAAACATTCTTATGGAGAAGACCATATATGTAACTGTGATGAAATAGGTTTATAGGCAGGGATGAATTGTGGCATGCGGGTAATTTCCAAGAGAGGGAGCTGAAATGTGCCAAAGATTTTGCCTAAGAGTAGGGAGTGGATAACTATTTTATGTTGTGTCAATGCAATTGGTACTTCAATCCCAGGATTTTATCTATTCAAAGGTAAAAATCAACTGTAAAACTATATACAGAACTGTGAACCAGGTGCACGCATGGCTGCACATCCCCATGCATGGATGACTAAAGAACTATTTTTAAGTTGGCTTTTCACTTTGCTGCATTGGTACAAGGTGGCGTCTCACCTAATAACATACACCTATTGATATTAGATGGCCATGGGAGCCACATGGATGTACAAACAATTGAGGAAGAAAACAATTTAGGCATCGACCTGTTGACATTGCCCGCTCATACCACTCACAGATGGAAACCCCTTGATGTTAGTGTGTTTGGCCCTTTCAAGAACTATTTCAGGTCGGAGCATGTTGCATGGATGGCAAAGAATCCAGGGGTTGAGGTGAAAAGGTTCGATCTAGCAGAGCTTGCAAGTAAAGCTTTTAAAATGGCTCTGACACCATCAAATATCAAGGCTGGCTTTAGGAGGACGGGAATCTGGCCACTGAACTATGATGCTCTTATGCATGATATTGGTTGTAGCCAAGTGTTTCATGTGGATGGTCAGGAAGAAGGGAATGCCCAAACAGGTGTTGAAGTGCAAGAAGTAGATGACCAAGATGATGTGGTTGCAGCTGGTAATATGATTTCCCTCTCTCAAGGAAACTTATATGATGAAGATTATGAAACTGTATGTGAAACACAGTATAACCATGAACAAGTTTGCAGTAACATGGAGATCGTTCCACCAACTCAATAACATGAAACTCCTATTGTTGATATTGTTGAACATGCAATTGACAATGACCAATTGACATTGCCAAGCCAAGTAACCCCACCATCATGGATGGCAAAAGCAATGATTAATATGAATGCACATAGTGTCTCAACAACCAATGAACAAAGCAGGAAAACTAGCAGAATTGAACAGTGAAATTGTTCAATTTTTTGTGGACAACAGATCAATGGAAGAAGATGAAGCACATAATGAGGCATCAAATAAAGATAATAATATAGTTCAATGAATTCCATCAGATACTGAAAGGGAAGCCCTAAGCAATGACATGCATGTGGGAGGGGTGGAGAAGAAACTTGGTCGGTTCCTAAAGCTACCAGTAGAGAGAGTATCAATGAAAAAAAAGCAAGGTACACCGAGTAGTCTTCGTTTGGGCCGAAGCTCATAGTTACTCACCTCAGAAGACTATATAAACCTGTTAGTTGAGTCTGGAAAAAAAGAAATTTGAAATGGAAGAATTAAAACAAAAAAAGAAGGATCTAGTCAAGGAGAAGAAGGCAACAAGGATTGTTGCAGTGCAACGTCGAGCAGATGAAAGGATTGAAAGAGATAAAGCAAGGAAAGTTAAGGACCAACAAAAACAAATGGCAAGATAGGAAAAGGAATCAAAAAAGACACAACAAATGCTTGAAAAGGAACAAGGGATGATCAATATGGTTGACAATGATGCAAGCACAACTGATGAAACCAGGATTATTTCAAAGTCATTGGACTCCATTGCAGATAATACACCATTATTCCAAGATCTCATAAACATTCAAGTGCCTCGCTATCATATTGAGGGTTTACCCACTTGCCTTATTCCTACCAGAGGAGGTGTTAATTCTATGTATGCTCATTACACACCTCCACTTAATGCATGGGTTAGTAGTGCAAATGTGAGGTATGGGTACTCAATTTGGGCAATTTGTGGGTCAGCACTGAGAGCATAGGAAGGTTTCAAACCCTCAGTCACAAGCGTCAGCACAGAGCAACGAGGACCCTCAGTCAAAGCGCGCCATTGGCCCGGTAACCGCGTGCTGGCACAAACTGGCAAAACGGGAAGTCAGATCCAAAAACAGAGGCAGTTTCTGATACGCGATTAGCGTTAATCGCGTATCGCAGGGCGTCCCCCCTCAGCGAAGGAAAAGCCTTGATCACTTGGTCATGGGGAAAAGCATAGAACCGCACGGAAATCGCTGATTCCGTCAGAAGGTGGGCCCCGCGCTAAAATCGGAAGGATATCGGAAGGCCCTTAAGCGGTAAGCGGATTCGGCCCAGTCCCACGCGATTCCATACAACGAGTGACACGCGTCCAGCGGATGAGAGAGAAAACCGCTCTCATCGCGCAGGTAAAGGGCATGCTACATACCCACACGATATGGATGGAGACCGTAGGATCTGTAGGCCCTAGATCAATGGCAGAGAAGCAACCCAATGAATGACCAGATTCAACAGAAAAATAGGTTGAGGCGGATAAGATTTGAGATCTGGCATGATCGATGAGTTGGCAGAGGGAACGGTTTCGCGGGCGATCTTGGAGCAACGAAAATAATGACTGTTCAAAGAGAACTGACACTCAGTTCGCGAGGGAAATAGGTGGCCACCTCTCTATGAAGAGTTACAGTGATGATGACGCAGAGCAGGGGAATTCCAGCAGATAGAGGTAGTAGATCTAGAGAGTTGGGAAGCAGAAACGAACAGTCAGGGAGCAGATTGGCTTTAAGCCATGAACAGACAGAGAAAGCATAGAGGGGAAGACACAGGAAAAAGAGAGCAAAGAGAGATAGAAGCAAAAATTTCAGAAAACACAGAAGCCAAGCTGATCTGCAGAGCTAAGGCAGCATCGAGCAAACAGAGACAAAGAGATTCCGAGAGTCTGTGAACTCCAGAAAAGGTTTGAGAGGTTCAAGCAACTCCTCTGTGTATACCTATCAGGTATTGAGTACCAAATTGGACTCATACCACTGAGACTAGTTGAGGTCGAGATTCAATAAGGGGAGTTTATGTACTCTAGAGACTTGAGGAATCCAAGTACAATCCTACTGATTATTATCTGTTAAGTGAGACTCAATTTGAGGTCACTGTTGTAAAACTCTGCTTTTTAAGACACAATAGAAAGGCCACCACTGAATGTTGGACCAGGAGACGTAGCCCAGGAGGATTGGGTGAACTCCCTATTAAATATGTTGTGTTTATGTGTTTGCTTACTGTGTTCTCTTACTGTTTCAGTGTCTGTGTATTTTGCAATCTTATCGATCCGTTGCATAAAATAACATGGGCACACCCTAGCACTTGAGTCTGTAATGCCTTCATTAATTAACTGAGATCATTCACGAGTGATTTCAGACCAAGTGGTATTAGAGCTCTAGGTTGTTAAGGTTAGACAAGCTTGTGCTGGATTTTGTTGTTGAATGCTAACTAGATCAAAGCTTAAATTAGGAGAAGGAGAGTTAGTCGAAACTAACCCGGAAATTGGAAGAGTTTGTCCTAAGAAGAAAATGTCAGAAGAAAGTCCCTTGGGACCAGACCCCCAATTCATAGATAGTTTCCTGGCCATGAGGTCCATGGTACAGGAAATGTACAGGGAGTTTCAGAAAGGTAAAGATGAAGATTCATCACGCTCCAAAGAAAAAAGGAGAAGAAGAATCTCTCCTCCATGACCACTCAAAAGGCAAAGGGAAAGAAGAAAACTTTCTCACACCTCCTAATAGCCCTGAACATAAAAATAAGACATCTTTGATTAAATTAGATGTTAAATTTGATTTACAATATATGATGGAGAGTTGAATGTAGAGAAGTTGGATAATTGGATCAGACAGGTTGATGTTTATTGCAGGGTATCGACTCAGACAAGAGTAAGATTCAGCTAGCTAGCCTACGCCTCAGAGGCACTGCCTTGGTATGGTGGGAAGGCAGGACACAAGCTGACATGAAGAAACATGGTAAGATTCTTTCTGTCCGGACTGAATTTGTTTCTGCAATAAAAAATCAGTTCTATCCACTAGCTTACATGCAGCAAGCCATGATGAGCTGGCAAACTCTTTGCCAATTGAAAGGGAAAAGTGTACAAGGTTACACCCAAGAATTTATGAAAAGAGCGTTGATTCTAGGAATTTCATTAGATTCTCCTGAGACTCTGTTGAAGTACATAGGTGGTCTAAACAGCTACATGAGGCACACTTTCCTCATGTTTAATCCCACTAGTATAGATGAAGTATCTGTTCAAGCTATGCATCTAGAAGCTAGAGGAAAGAATGGGAACCTAGAAGTTGGGGGATCATCCAAGCCCATTGCAAGCAAGAATAAGGAGAAAAGAAAACAGAAATGGAAAGAGAGGAAGGCCAACACTGCACATAAAAGCAAGTCTTCATGCACTCACTGTAAGAAGGATGGGCATGATGATGAGCACTATTGGATCCTGCATCCGAAGCTGAGACATAAGAAGTTCGAGGGCAAGAAGAAGAAGAATGCTGCAGCTATTCAGAAAGATTTGGGGTCAGACTCAGGAGATGAAACAACCATTGCAACCACAGGTATAAAAGGTAAAAATTCTGAAGCATCTACTAGTAATTCTGCATAATCCACTAATAATGAAAAAAATGAGAGAAAAAGACATGAGCTTTTCCATATTCGAGTTATTTCCAAGCATAAAAAGATTGATACTTTGTTTGATAGTGGCTCACAAGTAAATTTAATTTCTAAAGCAATTGTAAAAAAGTTGGGATTACTGACTACACCTCAGAAGAAACCATACCCATTAGGTTGGTTAAGTGATAAATCACAACTACAAGTGACTAGACAATGTAAACTTAAGTTTTCTTTTGGGTCAGCATTTGTAGATGAGGTTGAGTTAGATATAGTTCCTTTGGATCTATGCGGAATTGTTTTAGGAAGTCCCTACTTGTATGATAGAAAAACTATTTTCTATAGAGCTGAGAACAAGTATCTCCTCGTTAAAGATGGAATCGAATATATTGTAAGGGCTCATAAGCTCAAGAATAATTATACTCTCATAAACTCAGGGCAGTTGAAACAAATTGTAAATTCATGCAAACAATTTTTACTGATGGTTGTAAAGGAAAAGAAACCTGATAAAACCAATGTATTTGAGGGCTATGATGCTAAACATCAAGCTGATTTATAAAAATTTGTTTCAGAATATGATATCTTGTTTCAAGAACCTAAAGGTCTACCACCCAAAAAGGAAATAGTGCATGATATTAATTTGCAACAAGATGCTCCATTGCCTAACATCAGAATGTACAGGTTTTCTGCTTTAGAAATAACAGAAATCAAGAAGCAGGTGTAGGAGTTGCTCGAGAAGGGGTTCATCAGACCTAGCACATCACCATGTGGGTCTCCAATTGTCAAGAGAAAGAAAGATGGCTCGTGGAGAATGTGCATTGATTACCGAGCACTAAATAAGATAACAATAAAAAATCGTTATCCCCTTCCTTGCATAGATGATCTATTAGATTAGTTAAAGGAAATTGTTTATTTTTCCAAGTTAGACTTGCATAGTGGATATCATCAGGTCAGGGTTGCAGAACAAGATGCATGGAAGACTACTTTCAAAACAAAGCAGGGATTGTATGAGTGGCTGGTTATGCCTTTTGGCTTAACTAATGCTCCTGCTACTTTCATGAAAATAATGAATGATGTACTCAGATCTTTTCTTGATGATTTTGTTATTGTATATCTGGATGACATTCTTATATTTAGCAAAACATGGGAAGAACATTTAAAGCATGTTAAGCAGACACTAGATGTTTTGAAAAGAGAAAAACTTTATGTTAAACTCTCAAAATGTGAATTTGGAAACACATCTTTGAATTATTTGGGACATATAGTAGGGGGTGGTGAATTGAAGATAGATCCCTCTAAGGTGGCAATCATTGTAAATTGGCCTAAACCCAAATCTGCTATAGAAGTTAGAAGCTTATTAGGAGCAGCACAATATTGGAGGAAATTCATTTCTAACTTTTCCTTAATTGCAGCTCCCTTACAGGCTTTAACATGATTGAACAAGGTGTTTCAGTGGGGAGGCAAACAGTAGAAAGCCTTCGACACCTTGAAAGAAAAGATTAGTACAGCACTAATACTAGCACTGCCCGATCTTCAAAGACTATTTGAGATCCAAACGGATGCCAATGACTATGCCATGGGGGCAGTATTGATACAGCGCGGTAAACCCATATGTTATCATTCTGAGACATTTAATTCTTAAATAGTTAACTATCCCACATATGATAAAGAATTGTATGCATTAGTACAGAGTGTGAAAAAGTGGAAACATTACTTAATGGGCAAAGAGACAGTTATACATATTGATCATCAACCACTTCAATATCTCCACTCCCAAACTAATTTGCAGCAATCAAGACACTATAGATGGAAGGGTTTTCTACAACAGTTTCATTTAGTCATCAGATATAAAAAGGGCATACACAATAAAGTTGCAGATATGTTATCTAGACTGATTATAAATGAATCTACTATACTTAAGCATAACTCAGTATTGCATGAGAGCTACATTGAACAATATGTTCAAGATATAGATTTTAAAGATGTATATGCAACTTTAAGTCAAGGCAAATGAGAAGAAGAATTGGATTATCATATTAAGGACCAACTCTTGTATCATTGTGGGAAGCTATGCATTCCACAAACTGAAAGAGTGAAGATAATTCGAGAAGCACACACTTCTCTAATATCAGGTCACTTTAGGGTAAGTAAAACAGTTGCATAGCTGCAAAGATTTTGTTATTGGCTAAAAATGAATGAGACAGTTTCTAGATATGTAAGAGGGTGTACCATGTGTGCTAAAAGCAAGCCCAGCAATAGAAAACTAGGTTTGTACACTCTACTACCGGTTCCTTCTCATCCTTGGGAAAGTGTTTCCATGGACTTTGTTGGAGGACTGCCTAAATCTAGGAAAGGTCATGACTATTTGTATGTTGTTGTGGATAGGTTCAACAAAATGTGTATTTTGATACCTTGTAATAATTAGATTACAGTTGAACAAATTGCAAAGCTGTTCTTTCAGCATGTATGGGTTCATTTTGGATTACCCACTTCCATTGTATCTGATCGAGACACCCGATTTGTTGGTAAGTTTTGGTCGAGTTTGTGGTAACTGATGGACACCAAACTAAAGAAAAGCACAACCTTTCATCCACAGACAGATGGCCAGACAGAAGTGGTCAACAGGACAGTGATCCAGTTGCTCAGAGGCTATTGCAGCAAGCAACCCAAACTTTGGGATGAACATGTGTGTTATGTGCAGCATGCTTACAACCGAGCAAAACATTCTTCTACATAGAGATCTCCTTTTGAGCCCTGTTTTGGTTTCACACCAAGGTCTCCCTTGAATTTTGTCTTTGATAAAGACACAGCAGTTGATGGATATAGTGATGTGGACAAGGCAACCAAATTCATTGAACAAATCCAAGAGATTGACCAGGTAGTATAGGAACAGCTAGAAAAGAGCCAAGCCAAATACAATGCAAGGCATGACAAGCATCAAATGGAGCATAGTTTCCAAGTTGGTGATCAAGTTTGGCTGTATATCAGCAAAGACAGAATGCAAGATGAAGATAAAAAGCTAAAGCCAATAAGGTATGGACCTTTCAAGATACTTGAGAAAATTGGTGAGAATGCTTTTCGCCTTGATTTACCAGCATACATGCACATCTACTCAGTTGTTAATGCAAACAGCTTGAGACTATTTGAACCTTCATTAATTGAAGATCCCGAAGAGCAGAGTCAATTGCCTTCTATTGATGATCTGTAACCTGAATATCTCAATGAATTGCAGGAAGATACAGTTCTAGACAAGAAGGTGAGGACGACGAGTAGTGGAGATGTTGAGTACCTCAAGATTGGACTCAAGGGTTCAAAGCCAAGCAATGCAAAATGGATAGAGATTGGACAAGTGAGACAGTTATACCCTCACTTAATCGATGCTTGAAAACCAACTTTTGGTGGTCCAAAAGCTTTTTCAGTGGGAAGGCCGTGATCCAAATTGGATCCTTAAACACTCTTATAGTTTCCTGAACTCTGTAAAACTCATACCAAAGTTTCAAAGTGCTATGGATGTCAAGCTTATCAGAAATAAGCTCTGGACAATGGCAATTTGTGGTCAGCATGGAGCAACGAAGGCCCTCAGTCAAAGCGCGCAGATCGTTGGCCCATGGTAACTGTGTGTTGGCACAAATTGGCAAAACGGGAAGTCAGATCCAAAAACAGAGGCAGTTTCTGATACGCGATTAGTGCGTATCGTAGGGCATCCCCCCCCAATGAAGGAAAAGCCCCGAGCACTTGGTCACAGGGAAAAGCATAAAACTGCATGGAAATCGCTGATTCTGTCAAAAGGCAGGCCCCACGCTAAAATCAGCAGGATATCGGAAGGCCCTCAAGCGGTAAGCGGATTCGACCTAGTCCCGTGCGATTCCATACAATGGGTGACATGCGTCCAACGGATGAGAGAGAAAACCGCTCTCATCGCGCGGGTAAAGGGCATGCTACTTACCCGCGCGATATGGACGGAGACCGTAGGATATGGAGGCCCTAGATCAACAGCGGAGAAGCAACCCGATGGATGACCGCATTTAATAGGGAAATAGGCTGAGGCGGATAAGATTTGAAATTCGGCATGACCGATGAGTTAGCAGAGGGAACGGTTTTGCGGGCGATCTTGGAGAAATGGAAATAACGACCGTTCAAAGAGAACTGACACTTAGTTCACGAGGGAAACAGGTGGCCACCTCTCTATGAAGCGTTACAGTGATGATGACTTAGAGGAGGGGAATTCCAGCGGACAGAGGTAGGAGATCCAGAGAGCTAGGAAGCAAAAACGAACAGTCAGGGAGCAGATTGGCTTTAAGCCACGAACAAACAGAGAAAGCAAAGAGGGGAAGAAGCAGGAAAAAGAGAGCAAAGAGAGAGAAAAGCAAAAATTGCAGAGATCAGAGAAGCCAAGCTGACCTGTAGAGCAAAGGCAGCATCGAGTAGACAGAGACAGAGAGAGTCTGAGAGTCTATGAACTCTAGAAAAGGCTTGATAGGTTCAAGCAACTCCTTTGTGTATACCTGCCAGGTATTGAGTAAGGGGGGTCTGTGTACTTTAAAGACTTGGGGAATCCAAGTACAGTCCTACTGATCATTATCTTTTAAGTGAGACTCAATTTGAGCTCACTGTTGTAAAACTATGCTTTTTAAGACACAATAGAAAGGCCACCACTAAAGGCTAGACCAGGAGACGTAGCCCAGGAGGATTGGGTGAACTCCTTATTAAATCTGTTGTGTTTATGTGTTTGCCTACTGTGTTCTCTTACTGTTTCAGTGTCTGTGTATTTCGCAATCTTATCGATCCGTTGCATAAAATAACATGGGCACACCCCAACACTTGTCTATAATACCTTCATTAATTAACTGAGATCATTCACGAGTGATTTCAGATCACCAACCTACCTGGCTCAAGAAAGTAACTCGAGGAGTTTTGGCACTCAAGATTCTCAGGGGCATAAAGAATAGGGGTGTCATATGTTTTTGGTTGTAACCACATTATGATGTGGATTTTGGATGGATTGTATCTTTTTCTTGTCACAGAAACATTTTGGCTTACAACCTAGGTTGTTTTATTTCATACTGTGTGCGACATTGTAACCAAAATCCATTTTAGAAGGAACATCTATAGTCTATTATAATGTAGAAATCTTACCTGAGAATGCAAATGGGATTTTATGTTATGCATCTACACACCAAATGATTTACACAAGTGAAACAATGACAACATTTTTAGTTTACATTTCATGAGATTGTAGCAATACTTCATGATGAAACAATAGATAATGCACATAATACCTATAATTAAAACATAATACAAATGGGTAATACAACTAATGCACCCAGCCAACCTCTGAGAAATCTATTGATTGATTAACTAAGTTACAAATGCAGATTACTTTACGATAAAAGAGACACATGGCTACAATAAACATTGTAGAAACATTGCTTAGTAAAAATCAGTAAGCGAGATAACAATACCAGAATTTCACATTTGCAAGCACAAAGACAATTATAAACACGTTGCACAGATGAGATAATTACCTAATCGGAAATAACTCACTTAGAAAAGTACCAAAAATAAAACAATTATCCATGCAACAATTTAATAAAACCCCCTAAACCCCTATCGATACCATTAGAAACTGCATACTTCACAAAATACAACAAACGATCAAAGTTAAAGGTATAGGAACTTAAATTTTAGGAAGGCAACACAGAACTTAGCATGTCTAGAGCAATAACCATCTAAGATAAAATCATGGAGAGATCTAGTAGAAACATTGCATTTTGGACCAAGGGACATGGCATATCTTGGAACAGAGAGAAGCCAACAGCTACAAGTATTATCACAGACCTTACAGGGATTTCCTTGCACGGGAAGGAAGATAATTGACTACTTGCATCCCTTTCATTTTCTACTACACATTTTGAACTCTCCATATGTTGTCTGGTTGCACACAACATTATGAAAGGAGTCTATTCACTCCTTGTCTTTTCTGTGAACTGTCAAGAGTTCACTATGAAGCTCGTTGTAGTTCATAAAACCAAAATTAGCATTAATTACATACCTTAGGCCAAAGTTCCAATTTGATCATATTTAAGCAACTAAAGAACAAATTTACTAGATATAAGTATAAGGGTGAAAAGTAGAGTAGTTCCTAATGAATCATTGCACTGGAACGATGGAACAAATGGAAGCAAATCTCAATAATTGATGTGTATAAATGTACAACCATGAAAGAGAAGCAAATCAGAATAATTTGTGTATAAATTTACAATAATGAATTAGTCAATGAGTCAATCATGTTGACTGAAACCCAAATTTACATCTTATTACATTCACGCTGCCAAGAATGTGATGGACACGACATATAACAATAGTATGCTAAATCACAAATTGAAAGGACCAAAACCAAAGAAAATATTCAATCACAAACTATACGAGTGTGATAATAACATGAACACTGAATACATGATATTTTAGAGCACCAAAACTAGCTGCCTTCGTCCGTAGTAAGAGCTTGAATAAACCCCAAAGTTCCAATTTGATCATATTTAAGCAACTAAAGAACATATTTACTAGATATAAGTATAAGGGTGAAAAGCAGAGTAGTTCCTGATGAATCATTGCACTGGAACTATGGAACAAATGGAAGAAAATCTCAATAATTGATGTGTATAAATGTACAACCATGAAAGAGAAGCAAATCAGAATAATTTGTGTATAACATTTACAATGATGAGAGAGTCAATAAATCAATCACGTCGACTGAAACCCAAATTTACATCTTATTACATTCACAGTGCCAAGAATGTGATGGATACGACATATAACAGCAGCATGCTAAATCACAAATTGCAAGGACCAAAATCAAAGAATAAACCCCATTGTGACAGCAGGCCACCTCTGAAGGGTTCTTAATGGCAGCCGCTCACACCTAAGGTCAATTTCAGCATACAAACTAACAATTTCAGCATACAAACTGACCTCCAAAAACAAGACCTTCCAAATTTACATCTATCAAAGTCTGTTAAAAATTTTCTACATCATGATTAACATATACCCATTTTAGATTACAATGGAAGTTCAAATTTGGCTGACCCATCAAAGTCTGTCAGAAACTTTATGCACCATGATTAACACATACCCATTTTAATTACAACATAAGCTCAAATTTGACTAACCCATGAAACGCTTGTGTTAATTTAGACACAATAATCTTATCTGCAAATTATCTAACATAATTTTTAATTTGAATGATAAGAACTAAGTTGCAGGTTATTGTAATCTCAAAAGTGTTTTTTATTCTAGAAAATTTATAAATATTTAAATAAAATAATATAAACTAGCTAGCATAAATTTAATTTGACAAAATAAAAAACGTCCAAGCTTAATCTTAATCGAGTCTCAAATAATCTTGATAACATGATAAAACAACCTAATTGACAATGATGTGTTGATTGCCACCGAACGATTTTCCACATCACATGAACACACCATGCAAGCTTTATATGAATCGACTTTCACATAATCTTGATAACGTTATCACGTTATTGGATAGAAAACCCTAATTGATGGTGTTGTGTTGATTTCGACTAAAGATCTTCCCCATGACATGAACGAGTGTGTAAGCTTCTCATTATTCGTTTATCCCTTAAATAACATGACTTCTTTCAATATTTATTTATTCCTTAAATAGCAGGACTTCTTCCATCAGTGACTTTCATTTCCAATAGTGAGAACTCTCAGTTCTCTCGACCACCTCGGAAGAATCTAACTAATTACACATTGGAAATATCTAAAGACATATAACAACAACTTGCTAAATCAAAAATTGCAATGACCAAAATCAAAGAATAAACCCCATTGTGACAGCAGGCCACCTTTGAAGGGTTCTTAATGGCAACTGCTCACACCTAAGGTCAATTTCAGCATACAAACTGACAATTTCAGCGTAGAAACTAACCTCCAAAAACAAGACCTTCTAAATTTACATCTTATTACATTCACACTACCAAGAATGTGATGGACACGACATATAACAACAACATGCTAAATCACAAATTGTAAGGACCAAAATCAAAGAATAAACTCCATTGTGACAGCAGGCCACCTCTGAAGGGTTCTTAATGGCAACCGCTCACACCTAAGGTCAATTTCAGCATACAAACTTACAATTTCAGCATACAAAGTGACCTCCAAGAGCAACAATAACAAAAAAAAACATAGCAAAACTCTAAACCTGCAAAACTCCAAGAGCAAAAATAACAAAAATTCCAACAGGAAGGTGAGGTGTTGATCTGAAAATGGGGCTCTTAGGCTTCTTGTCTAACTTACAAGAACCTCTCCCACTTCCAAATCTTTAAATTTTCTCAAGTCTATTTGATTAACCAATGTGGAAATAAGAAATGCTTGACAATATGGGTGTATGCTTGTGTTTGTTTTCAGCTTATTATTTACTTTAAAATCTGTTGTTTGTGCTGATATGGGAAGGTACTTAAACTGATATATATAAATGCATATAACAATAGTTAAAATAGTGATAAAAATAAACACATAAGACAACAGTATAATATGGAGTTCACCATGATATCTTGGGCTACATTTCCCTGAGCTCTAATCAACTCGATTAGGCTATTTGGGATTATGGCAATAATTCTTTTACAAGTGCTACACTTAACTCCAATGTTTTATACAGGGACATTGGGTTCAGAACACCATCTTATCCCTTGGCTCTTGGAGCTTCTTGGCTTTCTAGCTCTGGCTCTTGGCTCTAGCTTTGGCTCTTGCTTTGGCTGTGGCTCTGACTCTGGCTCTGGTTTTGTGGCTCTGGCTCTAGTTCTGGCTCTCAATTCTCGCTTCTGGCGCTCGCTCTGGCTCTTGGCTCTAGCTTCTCTAAGCTCTTTCTCCCAGCCTTTACATGCCTCTGTGAATCGCTCGACCTCCAAGCAACTCCAAAAAAAATATGTTGTTGTCAATTGAGATCTCTAGATTTTCCACTCGACTTTCGAGTGACTCCCCAGACTCTCTGCGTCTTCAATGTCTTCTCGTTGTTCGCTTTTTTTCTCTCTCTTACTCTTTGTCTGTTCATGGCTCTTAGAACCATTCCATCCCCCGACTGTTAGTTTCCTCTCCCGGCTCTTCGGATCGCCTGCCTCTGTGCTGGAATTCCCTGCTTTGCGTCATCATCACTGTAACACTTCACAGAGAGGTGGCCACTTGTCTCCTCATGAGTTAAGCCAGCTCTTCCTCAAACGGTTCGTTACTTCGGTTACTCTATGAAATGATTCATCCGCCAACTCAGCGGTCCAATCAGACTTCAACCTTTATGTGCCGAAGCTTATTTTCTCTGTCGAATCCGGTTTCCCATCGGGCGTAATCTCCGCCATTAGATCTGGGGCCTCCAGATCCTACAGTTATCGCTATTATCGCACGGTTGACTTGCTCGTACTTTAGCCCACGATGAGAGTGGTTTTCTCTCTCATCCACCAGACACGCATCAATCACTGTATGGCATCGCTGGGTTGTCTGACAATTCTGCTTACTACCCAAAACGCTTCCGATATTCTGCCGACTTTGGGGCATGGGACCTACTTGTCATTTCAGCACTTTTCTCACAGTTTTTTGGTTTCCCTTGTGACCGTGCACTCGGGGCTTTTCCTTCTCGAGGGGTTTTGTCCAGCCTTTGCGCTAATCGCACATCAGAAATAGCCTCCGTTTTCTAGTTTGAGCCTCCTAACTGTCGTTTTTGCGCCATGCACAGTGCCCCATGGCCCAACAGTGAATGCGCTTTGGTCGAAGGTCCTCGTTGTTCTGTGCTGGCTACAAATTGTCGTTGTTCAGAGGTTATTTATGATAGGCTTCGACATCCATAAGACTTTAAACTTCGGTATGAGTTTTTACAGAGTTTGGGTAGCTTTAAGAGAGTTTAAGGATCCAATTTTGGATCATGCCTTCCCACTAAAAGAACTTTTGGTCCACCAAAAGACTGATATACTGATCTGAGTAGTAAATGAGAGTAACAACACCCTCTTCTTTCAGCCTCCCTACACTTGCCTTCGCATAGTGCCTCTGAGCCAAAATCTCTAACCACTTCCCTTCTTGGATGGGTTGGTCGTCTCAGGAAGAACGGTTTTCCTCCTTGACTTCATGCAGAACTTCTGTTGTGAAGTTTACAGAAGGTAGTTTGAGCTTCTTTGCCTTGATCCTTGATCCAAGGTGGCTCAAACAAATGTGAAGTACATCTGCTCCACAAAACTTTCATTTGTACCTGTTTGAAAAGCTGCCAACAACAATTGTTAACAACAACAGGCATACAGACAACAACTGCATGGGCTAACTCCTGCTTCAACAAAGAAACAGATTTCACATCTTGTGAACCCTCCCATGTCTTACATCTACATACAAATGAAAAGCCAATAAAACATGCCTTTACAAAAAACGACCCTTCAAGTCGAGCATGTAGGAAAAAGACCTTTAGGACTCTTTTCCAAAAGATGAAACACTTCATCCTTATCTCCATTTTAGGAACCAAGTTAACTTCTCCCAAGCCAGCATCACATGCATCTCATGCTCAGGCATGCATTCCATCTATCAACTTTCGCTTAAGTACACTGTACTTTCGAAGCTGAAATGAACATATTGTTGCAGCAATAAAGTGAGTTTCCTACTCAACTTCTTTCTATTTACCATTTTGGTAAGATCCTGCAACTTGCATTTATTCCACAAAGAAATGCAAATAGATGCATCACTAGACATGCAGCCTTAATTGGATAAGAATTCTAACCATTTCTTACCAATCCATTTCAAAGGTCCCTCCTTTGTTTGCACATCAGCATCAATATGTTAATCATCTTGAACCACATCAATCTTGGAATCTTTATTTCCATCCCTGCCATTTTCTTTTTCCACTTTCTCCTTCAACTTTGGTGGACGCAGCGCTGGATTCATAGTCCAACACCTTTCAGCAAGATGCCCTTGCTTATGGCAGTAAGTGCAACACACGTGCATCCTTTTGACAGCATGATTTGCCTTGTCCTGTGGACCTTTGGCTGCTTGCTTCTTTTCCTTCAAAAGTTTCCTATATGTGGCCATCCTCTTCTAACATCTAGAAACATAATGGTTATCCAAACCACAAAAGGAGCATGCAATTCTTTTTCCATGCTTTACAAAATTAAAAGGAATGTGTTTAGAACCAGATTTATACCTGCCTCTTTCACCTTTATTGCCTTCATGAGGAGGTGAAGCAAATGAAGAAGTGGTTCCCTTTGGAACACCATCACTTTCTTCAAGGCTACCAGAGTTTCCACAACTCTCTAGTTCAAGTGTGTGATTCTGAACACATGCATCATGTGAACGATGTTTCGAGCTATTGCATTCCTCCTGAATACAATCCTCACACTTCTGAGGTAGAGGACCTGCAATGAAACTCCTTTTCAGAACTGTTTCAATGGCCTTCATGGCAGCGTTGGAATTCTCTCCATAAGACTGCCCATAGCCAAGACCCAAATACTTGGGCCTATCCTCAACCATTATTGGTTCAACAATACCTTGTGCATGTTTGCCCAATCCTTTTCCTTCATAGCCCATCTTGGACATTAGCTTGGAACCTATGCCTCTGGTATGTTTTTCAAAAGAACCAATATAAGCATTCTTAGAAGAATTTGAAGACAAACAGGAATGGTTTACCTCTTCTTCAAGCTGATACTTGGCCAAGGCTTCTTTTGCAACAAAGAGT
Organism: Pinus tabuliformis; assembly: GCA_031772625.1. Taxonomy (NCBI): domain Eukaryota; kingdom Viridiplantae; phylum Streptophyta; class Pinopsida; order Pinales; family Pinaceae; genus Pinus; species Pinus tabuliformis. The sequence goes on from CM062807.1 coordinate 1,294,978,370, forward strand.
TGTGACTCCAACTCATGCATCATTTTCAGGTTCATACTTGCAATATGAAGTTGCCTCTCCATTTCCTGCAATTTGTCATAAAGCATCTGCTTCTCTTTCTCCACGGAATTCAACTGCTCTCTAAGTATGCCGCTCCTCCTTCCATCCCCATACATTTCTCTCACCATATCCATCATGGTGGCCAAGTCTTGCTTCATGTCTCCATTAAAGGAACTTCGGGAGCAAGAAGAATTTGAGAACTCACTTGTAGAAGTTGTCATTTTCAAAATGCATAAAAGAACTTCAAACAAAATTAATAAGGAGCTTATTCAGCAACCTTTTGCAACAAACCTCTTATGCTTCAAGGGTTGATTTGAGGTGCTTTGGGATAGAAGAATGCCTTCAACTCTTCTTCTTTCTTGTCCTTCCCGGACTGAGCTATCAATAGCTTTCCCTTCACCTCTGCAAACTCAAACAATAGTCAATCTGCAACCAAGCATACAATCAATGATACAATCAATCCTTGACTATCAAAACTCTTTTCAGACAAGCAATCTTTGCCCTGTCAATCAAGCATTCTGATACAACCTTCTTTGAAGGTGGGGTCAATCAATCTTAAGCTCTGATACCCCCTGATCTGAAAATGGGGCTCTTAGGCTTCTTGTCTAACTTACAAGAACCTCTCCCACTTCCAACGCTTTAAATTTTCCCAAGTCTATTTGATTAACCAATGCGGAAATAAGAAATTCTTGACAATATGGGTGTATGCTTGTATTTGTTTTCAGCTTATTATTTACTTTCAAATCTGTTGTTTGTGCTGATATGGGAAAGTACTTAAACTGATATATATAAATGCATATAACAGTTGTTAAAGCAGCAATAAAAACAAACACATAAAACAACAGTATAATATGGAGTTCACCCTGATATCTTGGGCTACATCTCCTTGAGCTCTAATCAACTCGATTAGGCTCTCTGAGATTATGGCAATAGTTCTTTTACAAGTGCTACACTTAACTCCAATGTTTTATACAGGAACATTGGACTTAGAACACCATCTTATCCCTTGGCTCTTGGAGCTCCTCGGCTTTCTAGCTCTAGCTCTTGGCTCTGGCTCTGGCTCTTGCTCTGGCTGTGGCTCTAGTTCTGGCTCTCAGCTCTCACTTCTGGCGCTCGCTCTGGCTCTTGGCTCTGGCTTCTCTAAGCTCTTTCTCCCGGCCTTTACATGCCTCTGTGAATTGCTCGACCTCCAAGTAACTCCAACAACAATATGCTGCTGTCAATTGAGCTCTCTGGCTTTTTCACTCGACCTCCGAGTGAATCCCCATACTTTCTGCGTATTCAACGTCTTCTCGTTGTTCACTTTTCTCTCTCTTACTCTCTGTCTGTTCATGGCTCTTAGAACCATTCTATTCCCCGACTGTTAGTTTCCTCTCCCAGCTCTTCAGATCGCCTGCCTCTGTGCAGGGATTCCCTGCTCTGCGTCATCATCACTGTAATGCTTCATAGAGAGGTGGCCACTTGTCTCCTCACGAGCTGAGCCAGCTCTTCCTCAAACGGTTCGTTACTTTAGTTACTCTGTGAAATGATTCATCCACCAACTCAGCAGTCCAATCAGACTTCAACCTTTATGTGCCGAAGCTTATTTTCTCCGTCGAATCCGGTTTCCCATCGGGCGCAATCTCCGCCGTTAGATCTGGGGCCTCCAGATCCTATGGTTATCGCTCTTATCGTGCAGTTGACTTGCTCGGATGTTAGCCCGCGATGAGAGCGGTTTTCTCTCTCATCGTTGGACACGCGTCAATCACTGTATGGCATCGCTGGGTCCTTTGACAATTCCGCTTACCGCCCAAAATGCTTTCGATATTCCGCCGGTTTTGGAGCGCATGACCTACTTGTCGTTTCAGCGCTTTTCCCACAGTTTTTGGGTTTTCCTTGTGATTGTGCACTCGGGGCTTTTCCTTCTCGAGGGGATTTGTCTAGCGATGTGCACTAATCGCGCATCAAAAACAGCCTTTGTTCTCTGGTCTGAACCTCCTAATTGTCGTTTTTGCGCCATGCATAGTCCCCCATGGGCCAACGGTCAATGCGCTTTGACCAAAGGTCCTCGTTGTTCTGTGCTGGCTGCAAATTGTTGTTGTTCAGAGGTTATTTTTGATAGGCTTCGACATTCATAAGACTTTAAACTTCATTATGAGATTTTACAGAATTTGGGTAGTTTTAAGAGAGTCTAAGGATCCAATTTTGAATCAGGGTTGAAAAACACAGTGGCAATGGTTGGTAGGATTTTTCTTACTGGATAGACGTAGGAGCCATGTCCAAGTGTTTTCCATGTCGAAACCTTCTCTAGAGCTCACCAGCCCTGCGACCAACTTGGAAAACATGAAAAAATAGGAAATTAAGAAATGGCATAAATATTAAAGACAATGTGAAACAAAAGCCATCAAAAACCTGTAAATTTATCTGTAAATTTACCTTTGACCTCGAATTGGCTAGAGATTGGCACTGGCTCCTTCCCAAACAACAGGCCGCGCGGATGAAACAACCACCAAGGTATGTGTAAACCCTCTGTGGTCCAAAACAAACAACAATAACAGGCGGAATGAAACAAGAACAATGTAAACCTTGTTCTGTTAACGAGCGCGTGCAAGTAGTGAAGCAGGGTTAGCAGGGCAATAATGGCGGACAAACCGCACAGGTAATAGAGTTGTCCCGCGCCATCGTCGGTAAAGTGCTTCGCCCAAACACTAGAGCCAAACAGAGATTCACAGAACAAACATCGCAGCGAACAAGGAAAGCAAGAGGCAAAAAGCACTAAAATTAAAATTATAAAGCTTGACACCCACCACAACCTTAAAATTAAATTATAAAGCTTGACACCTACCACAATAAGTCGAACAGATGTCGTACAAGCGCTTGTGTGAACCACGTGCCCGTCGCTGAGGTGGAGGGGACGGCGCACAGTGAATGGCCTCCCTCCCCTAACTTTCTTCACAAAGTTTACACAACTCGCTCCACTCGTGGGCCACACAATATCGCGTTCAGTCTCATTAATCAAATGGTGGGCGGGGAACGCGTTTTGGGTTGATTGGCTATTCTTCATGGCAAGCCATAAATCCCATGCTATAGGGATTTTAATGCCTTATAGTACGCCCTCTTATGTATGACCATAGCCATTTCATGCCATGGTTACGGCATCTACACATCACTGGTTTTGCCCGATGGGTTGGTACGGTATATTGGTGTATTTTTATTTCACGTGTACAGTGGGACCCTGTTACGACCCAAGTGTTTAATCAATGGCACCTTAATCAATGCAGAGCCTAGCGAATCAGATTTGTTATTTTCTCTGACCTGTACGGTGAGACCCAGAACCACGTTTTTAATCGACTAACTCGGACATCATTCAGAATGGTGAATTGTACAGGTATGTTCGGACACAAGTTATATTCTTCGGATATAATTTCTTATAATCAAATTCAAATTGTTACTAATTTATTAATGCATAAATGCAATGTAAGTTTGTTTATTATTTACTCTGTTGTTGAAAATAAATAATAAGTTATTGGTTTGACATTCTTTTATTTAATTTTTATTGAAAATAAATAATATAATAAGGTATGTTTCTAAGATTAATTTTTTTTGTTAATATTATTAATATATTAAAACAATAACAAATGTTTATATTATAATATTTATTTTAACATAAAGAGTAGAGGATAATAAAATATGATCTGAATTTGTAATTTGAAATAAACATCAATTTCGAATATATATATATATATATATATATATATAATTGGTTAAAAATGTTAATAGAATAAAATAGATTAAAACAATGATAGAATTATTTTCAATTAAATTTGAACATAATAATAATAATAATATATATTATTATTATTATTATTTTTTTTTTATTTTTTTTTATGGAAACTAAGTATATATATATATTTTTTTTATGAGTGGTTCACGGACACCCTGGTCAACGTTAACGGGTGGCCTTACGTATGACCATAGCCATTCCATGCCATGGTAATCAGCCACAATAAATGTGGTTACGGAATCTACACATCACTGGTTTCGTGCGATGAGATCAACCAAAACGGCAAGAACATCATACGGAAAGGCTTTTCGATAAGACCATTATATTACATTGAATGCAATAGCATTAAATATTACATTCCGATCGTACGTGTCAATTCAATCGGAATTTGGTTTTTGTTTGTATCATATTTGTTAAACTTTTATGTTTTTAAATGTTTTTAAAAATAATATGTTATAAAATATAATTTATATTTAATAAAAAATAATTATTTTTACAATTACTTGAAATATTTTAAAATACATATTTATGAATTAAAGATTATAAGTTAATTAAAATGTTATAATAATTTAAATTTTTATTTTTTTTATAAATAATAATTATTGACATATGGATATGATATAATTTTATAAAAAAAAAATTATATATAATTTATAAAAAAATTGACAAAATTCAACATAGACATCAAACTTATTATTTAAATCTCATTTATTATTATCATTTTTTTTATAAAGAAGAAATACGTTGAATATAAAGAATAGATTTTAATCATGGAAATAATGGTATCTATATTAATACCAAATAATAATGTTTATGTTAATGTGATTATAATAATGATAATTCATGTTCATTGAGATCAAAATTAGTTTATCTCATTTTTAAAAACCTAGATTATTTAAATTTTTAAAAAATTTTGTTTTTAAAAGGGAAAGTTTATTTAAATTCATTGAAATCTTGTTTTTATGCTTTAAAAGTTGTAAGAGAAGTATTCCAAGATTATCATAGTTTTTTAGATTTGGGAGGTTAGAAAGGTAAATGAGTTTTAATTTGAGAAATTGATTTTCATCTTCAACCATCTTGAGAAGAACGCACGACAACACGATTCAAGGACTGCAAACTCCGAGTAGCACGATACAAGGACTACACCATGTAACTCTCCAAAACCTGACGAGTGTCGTAATTCTTCAAATGTGGGCGAGTGTAGCACATTATGTAATCCTCCCAAGACTGACGAGTTGGAAGAATTCGACGAATTTAGTTTCCCCATCCTCATTTGAATTGTATCATTAGGTTAGATTTTGGGGTTGGGTTCTGTTCTGGCTTACCTTAAAAGGGCCAGAACGGAACAGTGAATTTGGACAACCAAATTGTTCATTGTACTAATTTGATGTTCAGTTTTGACAGCTGCAAAGCAACTCGAAATTAATTTGGATAATCTCGACTGTGTTTCCCATTGTGACTTTCTTTTCAAGCCAAGATGGCAATTCTCGTAATGGACATTTTTATTATTCATATCGATTAGTAACTTAGTTTAAATTTTTGTTATCATGTTACGTGGAAGAATTAAATTTAAGTGGAAAAAGTAATAATTTGAATGAGCTTCAATAAAGCACACCAATAAATTTTCATTGATTTTAAAACTTTTTATAATTTAATATAAGCAAATTAAAACCAATAAAATTATATTTGGAAAAAATATATAATCTACCATATTTAGTTTGTTTTTTTATTTTAATTGTATAGAATTTATTTAATAATCTAGTATAATAAAAATTAAAACAAATAAAAAATAAAACTATATTTAAAAGAAAAGAAAAAAATTCAATAAAACTGCTTTAATTTTTATTTTAACATTATAACTTTTATTTTTGTAATTTAATATTTTTATTATTATTATTATCTAGAAATTCATTTTTTGGAACCACCATCAGAACATTATAAAAGACTTTTATAATCTAATATAAGAAAATTAAAACAAAATTATAATAGATAAAAGTATATTTGAGAGAGAAAATATTCTATGACATAAAAATATATCATTTTAACTATATAAATTTGTATAATAAGTTGTATTCAAATGCTATCTCATGAAAGTTGATTTGTATATATATCATCAAAGTTTACCTCTTTGTTTTTCATTATTTTTGGCCATTTTTTTCACTATTCAATAAGTAATATGTTTTATGAGATATAAACCACGTGAAATGAAAAATGTAAAAATAAAAATTTGTCAGACTAGGAGGTAACTCCTCAAATGTAATCGTATTATTCATTTAGGTTGTTTATTATTATATACAAGAGGGAGTGAAAGTTCAGTTCATCTCCCGATGCCTCTCCATTTCCTCTATTATTTATTTACACTAATTACATTTGTTCACCCAATCCCTATGATTAGGTGTCAACATTCCCCCCCTTAATCTGAAGGGATGTTGGTGAGTCCAAGCATCGTTCTGAATTTTTCAAGCTTTTGTCTTCCAAGCGCTTTGGTGAAGATGTCTGCAATTTGCTCATTAGTGGAACAATGGCGAAGATGGATTATTTTGGCCTCAACATGATGTTGAATCAGATGATATTTTGTATTGATGTGCTTCATTCGATCATGGAACTTTGGGTTCTTGGCCAACTTTATTGACAATCATGAGTGGAGTCGATTGTACTTTTTTTACCTGCAAATCTTCAAGAATTTTCCTGAGCCACACAGTTTCTTTTCTTGCCTCAACTGCTGCCACATATTCTACCTCTGTTGTGGAATCTGCTGGAACTGATTGTTTGCGTGATCTCCAGGAGACAGCTCCTGATCCAAGACTCATAGCATAACCCGAAGTAGATACCCCGGTTTCTTTGTATCCATCGAAGTCTGAATCAGAGTATCCAATCAAGCTGAAGTCGCCCACCTGTGTATACTTGATTCCAAAGTATTGAGTTCCCTTCAAGTACTTTAGAACCCTTTTTGCAGTAGACCAATGTCCCTCACAAGGCTTTTGCATAACCCTGGAGAGGATTCCTACAGCAAACAAAATGTTTGGTCTGGTAGTAGTTAGTTAGTTGAGACTTCCTACAAGCTGTCTATACTTTGTTGCATCCTCAAATTCTTTTACTTCAATGGATGTGAACTTTAAGTTTTGTTCCATTGGAGTAGTTAGAGGATTTCATTCAGTCATGCCATATCTATGCAACAGATCTCCAATGTACTTCTTTTGAGAAAGGAATATGGACTTCGGATGTTGAGTTACTTCAATACCAAGATAGTAATGAACATAGCCCAAATCAGTCATTTCAAAACCTCTCCTCAATTCCTTCTTTATGGATGCAATGTAGCTCGCATTGTTCCTTGTTATCGAAAGATCATCTACATATACCACAAGATATACAACTATTTTTCCAACCTTCTTGATAAACAAAGTTGCATCATCAAGATCATAATGTTTGAAATTGAGTTTCAGAAGATGCTCAGTTAGTTTTTCATACCAGGCTCGATGTGCTTGTTTGAGGCCATACAAGGATTTCACAAGTTTTCATACTTTATGTTCATGTCCTTTTACAACTAATCCTTCAAGCTGGGACATAGAAACATTCTCTTTTAGATCTCCATTCAAGAAAGCAATTCTTACATCCATTTGATGGACTTTCCAACCGTTCTGAGCTGCTATGGAAAAGAGTGTCCAGATGGTAGCCCATTTTGCTGTGGGGGCAAAAGTTTCCTCATAATCGACCCCTTACTTCTGTGCAAAACCTTTTGCCACAAGCTTGGCTTTGTGCTTGTCAAGTGAGCCATCAGCTTTATACTTGTTCTTGTAGACCCACTTGAAGCCAATTGGTTTGTTTCTCAATGGAGGATCAACCAACTTCCAAGTGTCATTGTTTATCAAGGCATCATACTCCTTTTGCATTGCTTCTTTCCATTCATCATGAGAAGCAGCTTCTTTGAAGGAAGTTGGTTCAAAATTTGTAGACAAATTCAATTCAAAATCATAAGAAACATCCATATCAACAGGTGAATCAGAGTCATCTACATCACCTCTAATTTTTCGAGTTGAATTTCTAGTTCCTGTCTTTCCAACCTCATCAGGATGAACACTTTCAAGTGTATTTGTCAGCCACTTTGGGGGACCTTTCTGAGATGGTGCACGCTGCTCCGTTGATTGAGTTGGGACTGAATCAAGATTGAGTCTCCCAATTCTATCAATCACATCACTCAAAGTATCATCCGTTGTTGGAGTTTCATGTGGGGGAGAGAGTGCTTCAGAAGAAGATTCCACAGGTTGATCTAGCATAGGAATCCCTCTTCAAGATGTGGAACCTGATTATCAAATTCTTGAAATGATTTTGCATTTGTGAATCTATCCAAGCGATAAAGTTGCAGCTCAACAACATTGTCAGTTTTGGATGATTCAAGAAAGATTACATCTATAGATACAACAAACTTTTTATTGACTTCATCATAGAGACGGTATGCTTTGGAGGTGTTTGAATACCCTAGGAAGATACACTTATGACTTCTTGCACCAAGTTTTTTTCTATGTACCTTTGGTATCAAGGCATAACATGTGGAACCAAAGACCCTGAGATGCTTTATCGAAGGAATGTTCCCATACCACATTTCATAAGGAGTCTTGTTTCTAATAGCATTAGATGGACATCTATTCTTTACATATACAGCACATAGAACTGTATCAACCCAAAACATCAATTTTACATTTTTGAAAAACATCATGGAGCACACCATATTTAAGATTGTCCTATTCATTCTTTCAGCTACTCTGTTCTGTTGGGGATTATAAGGCACAATTATTTGATGTTTGATCCCATGTTGGCGAAGATAGTTTTCAAATTCATTTGAAGTGTATTCTTTTCCATTATCAGTGAGAATAGAGACAATATGAGATTGTACATCATTTTCAATCCATGAACAATGTAAACTTTGAAAGGGGAACTCTGGCCAAAAAACCCCGAAAAAACATCAAAAACAGTGCTAAAAACGAAAAGTGTGTATACTGGAACGATGATTTTATTTTTTAGGGGTCAATTTTGAACATGTTTTAAAAATGGCAATGACTACGAAATTTACTACGAAATTTTCGTGCAAAATATAGCTTCAAAATGAAAAAGTGATATACTGGAACGATGATTTTTTTTTAGGGTCAATTTTCAAAATTTTAAAAAAGAATTAGGATTGGTAGGCTCCCACAGAATATATAGAAGACTTAGACAGACAATAAACTCCTTGAACTCAATTCCTTTACTTTCATCCATATCACATATCTGGTGCAGTTTTGTTATTTCGTCATCTGTAAAAGAAACTTGCAGTTCATGGAAGCACTCCTTCAATTCTTCCAAATCTATTGTTCCACTTGAATCTTTGTCTGCACAAGAAAATCACTCATTATTGCATGTCAAGATTTACTTTACGTAAATTTAACAACAAATAGTTATGCAAACAATACATTCAATTTTCCAATATAGTGATATTACAACAAACGTTTCCAAGAGAATATACTCAAAAAATCCCATGTCAGACTCGTCTAAAAGAAAAAACAGACAACAAGATTAAAATATGAGATGAAACAGACACCGCTTGCAATACTTGTACTCTTCTCATTACGAACTGCTAGAACAAAGAAACATGAAGACATTGGCACCTAAGCAAGTTGACAAATCCTTGAGAAATTTTCTGGGGTCTCAAGGATGTAGATGCAGACCCGTTGGCCTACAGATCATGCCATGGTAAAGGTAAAACTCGTTTATGGTTGGCTATAGAAATCTTTCTCATACTTGAATTCATAGGTCCCACATGATTACTTAGAGGTTTAGAACCCACATGAGAATTTTTTATACCATTTTCTTCCCATCCAATTATATATTTTGGCCAGAAAGGGAAGCAACCCCATCTTGTCAATAAAGAAAACCACTGTCACAAATCCACCAACCCCTTAGTTGTAACAAAATGTCAAGGCAGTGGATTTCTAACACACACTCTGACCATATTAGAACAGTAATCCCAAACCCAGCAATGGTTTCATCTATGAAGTTTAAGCATTCCACGATATAAGTAATATAATTGAAAATCCAAATCACCCTGGACATAGTTCATATATGAATCCACCAATGCCACATGACCACATCTCAACAGTATGTATACTGAGTCCTGACATCCAATTATCGTTAAAAACATTCCCAAATGAGATATGGCGTCCTAAATTTTCTCAGAGGAATTACAATGTAATGGATAAAGGGAGACTCAGATATACTATTGAACAAATAGATCATTATCTTGTCTTTCCTAAGAGAACTAACTGTATTTATATTGATAGTAATAATGTCTTCAGCGTTCACACCTTCCCAACATGGCACAAAAAACAGAAAGATAACATGTACATTTCTAATCAATCCCAAGTTACCACCAAAAATATCAATGCCAAAAACACTATAAAAATATAATCTCCATCCTTTGGAAATGAACCCAAAGGGTAAGTTCCCCAAATACAGACTCCTCCAAAGATATAGCAAATAGGCTATCTTCTCTACACCAAGCACTAACAAGTAATGTCTAAATGAAGTTCCTTAAGAGGTAACCCAACAAATCTCCATAAACCTATTTGGAGAAGTATTGAAACTAGGTAGTCAACAAAGGCAGGCCATCCACAATGGACTAGATTGATAGAAAGTGGGTGAGATGATATTTATCCATGACACAGAAAATAGCATAGTTGACTATCTCCTTAAACCTAATTTTTTTTTTCAGGATAAAACTTTGCTTCATTGATATTCACATAGAATCAAATACAGCATATACATATTCAGTTTAGTTCCATAAGCTTAAAACTTGCATGTAACTGTCCACACAATGACAGTATAAACAGTAATTAAACCTAGTTTAGCCTATTGGAAACTAATTCAGCAAGTGAGGATATTACATATACATTCAACAGAACAAAGCATCAAGGATTACAGGAATTACAATCTGAATTCATCAACTAAGAACTTCATCCTTGAACAGGAACTAGATTCCTAGAACCTCTCAATTCTACCATCACTAGCAAGCATCAAGATTGTATAAGGCTATAAGCAAATATCCAAAAGAAAATCAATAAAGAAAAATATATAGACAGTGCCCTCCATGCTACATCAAATGAAATTTTCCAACATGATTAAAAAGCAACAAGGGTCAGGATGGCAGCCTCACCCGGGCCGCCCGCGCCCTCGCCCGGCAGGCGGCAGGGCGATTCCGGGAATCGCCCTGCCGCCTGCCGAATCGCACTGCTGCCTGCCGGGCGGGGGCGCCTGCACGATTGCAGCCTCACCCGGGCCGCCCGCGCCCCCGCCTGGCAGGCGGCAGGGTGATTCCGGGAATCGCCCTGCCGCTGCCGGGCGGGGGCGCGGGCGGCTCGGATGAGGCTGCACGAGGCAGGCCCAGAATGCCCTGCCGCTTGCCGGGCGGGGCCGGGCGGCCCGGGTGAGGCTGCACGAGGCAGGCCCAGAATCGCCCTGCCGCCTGCCGGGCGGGGGCGCGGGCGGCCCGGGTGAGGCTGCACGAGGCAGGCCCACACAAACTCTCAGCGTCCAACAATCTGCTGCAGTGAACGTGCTCGCCCTTAGCACAAAGGGAGAGATTCTCTACTCAGGGTCGACCGGCGGGGCTATTAAAGTGTGGGAACGAGTAAAACCCATCTACATGAATTCGATGCTGCAACATCTCAGGCTTCTAAGAGGGTTGCAGTGTTGTGTCTGGCCATGGTTAAGAATCTCCTTCGGTTGGTAAACAAGACGATACAGATATGGAGACGGGACCATATTTATTGTTGGTGGTGTTCCAGGGCCATAGTGGACCGGTAAAGTCCATCGTGCCCACCGTTGACATTTCCAGCGAGAGTATGGATTGGTCAATGAAAGCATGGCTGGTGGAAGATGATGATTCTTCACCAAATCGAAATGCTATTTACTGTCCCACAAATCTTGTGCAAGAAAAGCTCACATGCTAAATAATGCCCCGACATTGTACCGTGAATTTACGAAGAAAGCCATTTATTAAAACCAACAGAAACAACTTTCCTGCATGTTCAAAATGCCTGTTAAGAAAACTGCAATGAACGGTGCTCTTAATATATGGAGAATCATTTAAAAAATCATGCAATTAACGAGAATACGCTTTTTCTTGCAACGGATATGCTTTATAGGCACTAGAGAGAAAAATAAATAGAATGTGTTTTTTTTCCCTTTCTGTTGGGATCATTTATAATGTTTGGTTATGAGTGACATGGTAACCAAGTTAACTTAAAATTGTCAGTTTATTACTTTGGTTTCCTACTGAACTTTAAAAATTCTCATCGCATATTTTTCATATCAAGAAAAGTTACTTATCTGTGCAAATATTCTATGCAAAAGCTTCGACTTGAAAGTCTAGAGCCGGTGCTACAATTGTGACTTGTAAGTAATTTTCTTAAATCTCAGAGCATAGATGTGCTTCTTCTAAAATTATCCACCCAAATATATGTAGAAAAGTTTTATGCGGGAAACCTGTCACTTCAATACTTAAATGTTGGTTCAAGTCAAATTTCTGGTATATAATTAAGGCTTGAGAGAGGACTTGAAATATTTTTGAGATATATACTTAAGCTTGTGGAAAGAATGAGAGATAGAATGAAACTACTCCTCTGTTCACATAGAGTTTGGATGGTAGTTTATGTATTTAATAAATAAGTAGGATAAAATCAATAATTGGTTTCATTTAATTAATTTTGATTTATATTTGTTAGATATATTAAATTTTTAATTTTAAAAGATTTAGTATATATTTTTTTTCTCGAGGGAAAAAACTAAATTGAATTTTATTGATAATGATGATGGTTAAAGTTCACTAAGACTAATTTTGGTCTATTAGACATAAAAAACTAATTATTTAGTTTGATTTAAGATTTTATTCGTATGCTGAAAAAGCTTGTAGAGAAGACTCCGAGCTCACTATAATTTTGACATAGTAAAAGGCTAGCAACAAAGATTATGAAATTGAGATGTAATGTGGTTGTAAGTGGGGCACTCTAAAAGGAAGTGATTTTTATCCTCGATGTTCATTTTAGTGATTTTCATCCTTGATTTTGGATAGAGTTCTTGAGAAAATGCTCCTATAACATTAGAGTTAAACATGAGGCATCTCAGGTCAAGTGCCTAATGGTTAAGAGCATGTGTTTCTTCCTAAGAGGTCATAGGTTCAAAAACCAGAAGGGGTTAGAGTAGGTATGCCTTTGTAGACAATAATCAAATCGTTGCGTGGAGGTGGGTCTCTTATCCCACAAACAAGGGGGTTTCATACACCAATTTGGTGTCTGGCTTGGCTATGACCTTAAAATTGGATAATAATAATAATTAGGATATAGATTGTTAGAAATTCATAATCTATAAGGGTGAAAGCATGGAGTTGGGTTACACCTTTTGGCAAGAGATGGCACATTTGGGTGGAAAAAATGATTGCTCAATTGAGCCCTTTTTAAGCGCTCGATCAAGCTGTTTGAGCACTTAAACAATGTAACCCAATGTTATTTAGGAGCTCGATTTAGCCATGTCTTTGTGACAGTCAAATGAAGGAGATTGGGTTCTGGATTTATTTTTTGGCTCAGGTAAGTTTTGTTATATGGAATTGAATTTCAATATGTTCTTTTTTTAATTAATATGTCATTGTACTAATTTACTTCATTATTTCTTTTGTGCTTGATAATTAGGTACAACACTAGCATGCTGCCTTCAAAAAGGAAGAAATTGCATTGCAATTGAGAAAGATCCATTACAGTGCAATTTCATTCAGCAAAGAATTAATGCTCTTCAATTTCTTTTTTAAAATTTTGAAAATTGACCCTAAAAAAAAATCATCGTTCCAGTATATCACTTTTTCATTTTGAAGCTATATTTTGCACGAAAATTTCGTAGTAAATTTCGTAGTCACTGCCATTTTTAAAACATGTTCAAAATTGACCCCTAAAAAATAAAATCATCGTTCCAGTATACACACTTTTCGTTTTTAGCACTGTTTTTGATGTTTTTTCGGGGTTTTTTGGCCAGAGTTCCCGTTTTGAGTTTATAGTTCCCGTTTCAAAGTTTACATTGTTCATGGATTGAAAATGATGTACAATCTCATATTGTCTCTATTCGCACTGATAATGGAAAAGAATACACTTCAAATGAATTTGAAAACTATCTTCGCCAACATGGGATCAAACATCAAACAACTGTGCCTTATAATCCCCAACAGAACGGAGTAGCTGAAAGAATGAATAGGACAATCTTAAATATGGTGTGCTCCATGATGTTTTTCAAAAATGTAAAATTGATGTTTTGGGTTGATGCAGTTCTATGTGTTGTATATGTAAAGAATAGATGTCCATCTAATGCTATTAGAAACAAGACTCCTTATGAAATGTGGTATGGGAACATTCCTTCGATAAAGCATCTCAGGGTCTTTGGTTCCACATGTTATGCCTTGATACCAAAGGTACATAGAAACAAACTTGGTGCAAGAAGTCATAAGTGTATCTTCCTAGGGTATTCAAACACCTCCAAAGAATATCGTCTCTATGATGAAGTCAATAAAAAGTTTGTTGTATCTATAGATGTAATCTTTCTTGAATCATCCAAAGCTGACAATGTTGTTGAGCGGCAACTTTATCGCTTGGATAGATTCACAAATGCAAAATCATTTCAAGAATTTGATAATCAGATTCCACATCTTGAAGAGGGGATTCCTATGCTAGATCAACCTGTGGAATCTTCTTCTGAAGCACTCTCTCCCCCACATGAAACTCCAACAACGGATGATACTTTGAGTGATGTGATTGACAGAATTGGGAGACTCAATCTTGATTCAGGCCCAACTCAATCAACGGAGCAGCGTGCACCATCTCAGAAAGGTCCCCCAAAGTGGCTGACAAATACACTTGAAAGTGTTCATCCTGATGAGGTTGGAAAGACAGGAACTAGAAATTCAACTCGAAAAATTAGAGGTCATGTAGATGACTCTGATTCACCTGTTGATATGGATGTTTCTTATGATTTTGAATTGAATTTGTCTACAAATTTTGAACCAACTTCCTTCAAAGAAGCTGCTTCTCATGATGAATGGAAAGAAGCAATGCAAAAGGAGTATGATGCCTTGATAAAGAATGACACTTGGAAGTTGGTTGATCCTCCATTGAGAAACAAACCAATTGGCTTCAAGTGGGTCTACAAGAACAAGTATAAAGCTGATGGCTCACTTGACAAGCACAAAGCCAGGCTTGTGGCAAAAGGTTTTGCACAGAAGTAAGGGGTCGATTATGAGGAGACTTTTGCCCCCACAGCAAAATGGGCTACCATCCGGACACTCTTTTCCCTAGCAACTCAGAACGATTGGAAAGTCCATCAAATGGATGTAAGAATTGCTTTCTTGAATGGAGATCTAAAAGAGAATGTTTCTATGTCCCAGCCTGAAGGATTAGTTGTAAAAGGACATGAACATAAAGTATGAAAACTTGTGAAATCCTTGTATGGCCTCAAACAAGCACAGCGAGCCTGGTATGAAAAACTAACTAAGCATCTTCTGAAACTCAATTTCAAACATTATGATCTTGATGATGCAACTTTGTTTATCAAGAAGGTTGGAAAAATAGTTGTATATCTTGTGGTATATGTAGATGATCTTTCGATAACAAGGAACAATGAGAGCTACATTGCATCCATAAAGAAGGAATTGAGGAGAGGTTTTGAAATGACTGATTTGGGCTATGTTCATTACTATCTTGGTATTGAAGTAACTCAACATCCGAAGTCCATATTCCTTTCTCAAAAGAAGTACATTGGAGATCTGTTGAATAGACATGGCATAACTAAATGAAATCCTCTAACTACTCCAATGGAACAAAACTTAAAGTTCACATCCATTGAAGGAAAAGAATTTGAGGATGCAACAAAGTATAGACAGCTTGTAGGAAGTCTCAACTAACTAACTACTACCAGACCAGACATTTTGTTTGCTGTAGGAATCCTCTCCAGGGTTATGCAAAAGCCTTGTGAGGGACATTGGTCTACCGCAAAAAGAGTTCTAAAGTACTTGAAGGGAACTCAATACTTTGGAATCAAGTATACACAGGTGGGTGACTTCAACTTGATTGGATACTCTGATTCAGACTTCGATGGATACAAAGAAACCGGGGTATCTACTTCGGGTTATGCTATGAGTCTTGGATCAGGAGTTGTCTCCTGGAGATCACGCAAACAATCAGTTCCAGCAGATTCCACAACAGAGGTAGAATATGTGGCAGCAGCTGAGGCAAGAAAAGAAATTGTGTGGCTCAGGAAAATTCTTGAAGATTTGCAGGTAAAACAAGTACAATCGACTCCACTCATGATTGGCAATAAAGTTGGCCAAGAACCCAAAGTTCCATGATCGAATGAAGCACATCAATACAAAATATCATCTGATTCAACATCATGTTGAGGCCAAAACAATCCATCTTCGCCATTGTTCCACTAATGAGCAAATTGCAGACATCTTCACCAAAGCGCTTGGAAGACAAAAGCTTGAAAAATTCAGAACGATGCTTGGACTCACCAACATCCCTTCAGATTAAGGGGGGGAATGTTGACACCTAATCATAGGGATTGGGTGAACAAATGTAATTAGTGTAAATAAATAATAGAGGAAATGGAGAGGCATCGGGAGATGAACTGAACAGTCACTCCCTCTTGTATATAATAATAAACAACCTAAATGAATAATACGATTACATTTGAGGAGTTACCTCCTAGTCTGACAAATTTTTATTTTTACATTTTTCATTTCACGTGGTTTATATCTCACAAAACATATTACTTATTGAACAGTGAAAAAATTACCAAAAATAATGAAAAACAAAGAGGTAAACTTTGATGATATATATACAAATCAACTTTCATGAGATAGCATTTGAATAAAACTTATTATACAAATTTATATAGTTAAAATGATATATTTTTATGTCATAGAATATTTTCTCTCTCAAATATAATTTTATCTATTATAATTTTGTTTTAATTTTCTTATATTAGATTATAAAAGTCTTTTATATTGTTATGATGGTGGTTCCAAAAAATGAATTTCTAGATAATAATAATAATAAAAATATTAAATTATAAAAATAAAAGTTATAATGTTAAAATAAAAATTAAAGCAGTTTTATTGAATTTTTTTCTTTTCTTTTAAATATAGTTTTATTTGTTTTAATTTTTATTATACTAGATTATTAAATAAATTCTCTACCATTAAAAAAAAAAACAAACTAAATATGGTAGATTATATATTTTTTCCAAATATAATTTTATTGGTTTTAATTTGCTTATATTAAATTATAAAAAGTTTTAAAATCAATGAAAATTTATTGGTGTGCTTTATTGAAGCTCATTCAAATTATTACTTTTTCCACTTAAATTTAATTCTTCCACATAACATGATAACAAAAATTTAAACTAAGTTACTAATCGATATGAATAATAAAAATTTCCATTACGAGAATTGCCATCTTGGCTTGAAAAGAAAGTCACAATGGGAAACACAGTCGAGATTATCCAAATTAATTTCGAGTTGCTTTGCAGCTGTCAAAACTGAACATCAAATTAGTACAATGAACACTTTGGTTGTCCAAATACACTGTTCCGTTCTTGCCCTTTTAAGGTAAGCCAGAACAGAACCCAACCCCAAAATCTAACCTAATGATACAATTCAAATGAGGATGGGGAAACTAAATTCGTCGAATTCTTCCAACTCGTCAGTCTTGGGAGGATTACATAATGTGCTACACTCGCCCACATTTGAAGAATTACGACACTCGTCAGGGTTTGGAGAGTTACATGGTGTAGTCCTTGTATCGTGCTACTCGGAGTTTGCAGTCCTTGAATCGTGTTGTCGTGCGTTCTTCTCTGGTATTGTCTGGAGAATCACCTGCGTTGTCACATAAAAATAAACTGAGTCTAAAGAGATCTGAAATGATAAAATAATTTGTTTGATGACTTTGAGTATAAGTTTACGATGTAAGTTCGATAAAAGTTAAAAGAGAGGTACCTCTACACGAATGCGAATTTTCTGGTGTCTGATTTTTCCCAAGTTATTGAATTCCTGTTCGGCGGCCAAAATGTTTGGTGACAGGTTCTCCACACTCCCATCGTTATCTGGGTGCACACAAATCTTAAATTTAGATTTATATTCCGTCAGATTAAAGCCCAACATTACATATTAAATCACATTATGCTGAAAATCGAACATCGGAGACCCAAAAAAACATTTACCCAATTTATTTACGAAACTAATACCTGCACAATCTTGAAGCAGAGAATGGCGAGATTCATCAGGATTATAGCAGCCGAGGAGGACTGATATGCAGCAGCGCATAGAACGATTCTCCTCGGTGCAACAACTTTCAGAATTAGAGTTTTCTAATACTGAAAAAAATTCAAGCGAAATTATGTTATAACATGAATGAATGAAGCAATGGTTGGGCCTCATGCATAACACACAAATTATATGGAACGGCTATGCCTTGCCAATCCGTTACGATAAATCAGGAGGCTACTGTCGATGAACAATCTGTCGAGTGTAGAAACAAAGGCCTCCTGCATCTCTAGCCACCCTTCGGCCATTGACGACACAATGTCGCCCTGGAAGAAGGAATTGGGCGCGTAGGTCTCCTGCTCGAGGCCCAATTGTATGTGAACGTTTACCACAAATTTCAGCGACTCCGGCATCGGATCGCTCTTGCAAATGACGTATTCGGAGAGCTCTGTGTTCATTTTTCGGTCTTCCGTGGGCTTGTAGCAGCTGAAGGCCATCAGGTAAGCGCAGGAGCTCCTCTGGCTGTGAATGTGCCAAACTATTCTCACTGCTAGCACAGACATCACAGCCGCAAGTTCCAGAGCCGAAGTAGGGATCGAACAAGAGTGAGCTCACCCCTCCCATGATTCGGCCGAGAGATATGAACGATTCTTACAATCCATCTCTGCTTGATGAATTTTTCAATTAGCATACCACCGATATATCTGTGTTCATTTCACATCATTTCAGAAATTTCGTGGGCAACTTGGGCGCGGAAATAACATTTGAATTTTGAAATTTTGGGCACCCAGGTTGCATTGAATGAGTATAGTACACTGTCTTATCCACCGTGTGACAGGGTGGAACGGAGCAGTCGGGAAAGCTATGGGGCATAGTTGCCGGAAAATCATGGGAGTCCATGCAGCTGTGCTTGCCATGTTCATGCCCATGCGAATGCAGAGATGTATTTTGATTGACCAAATGTACTCTTAAAAGTCTTAAATACCCAATAGCATGGGATTTATTGGTTTCCATTCTTCATTACTGCTATTAAATTCACTGACGAAGGTCTGATCAGAGGCCGATGGTATTTTCTTGCGGGGCGAAGCTGAATTCAGAGATCGATGGTATTTTCTCGCGGGACGAGTCATCAGCAAGTCAAGTCCTTCCGGCCCTCGCAGGAAGTAAGATGAATACTTCAGGCAACTCTTCTCTGCAACCGCGTAATATCGGTGTTCAGGGAAAAGGGGATTTGCTGCACCAACTTGGGTTTTTCTAGATTTGAAGAGCAGCTTGCTTCCATAATTCCATCTTATCACAACAATCAGTAGAGATGTTAATTCAATTTGCATTTGACTTCCGTTAATTCCAGCACGCATTGAAATTTCTGCAAAAATAGAGGACAATATGGGTATGAGGCGCTTTCGTAATCTACGACTAGTCTTCTATCCTACAAAGCTGAAAAAAGAGGAGAAGGCCAAGATAATCGTTGTGCTCTCAATATAAAATGCCCCACAAGGTTTTCTTTGGCAGAATTAAAGAGTGACGCAGGAAAATTCCTGCATACCCAGAATCACAAGAATCCAATGCATATAAAATGCATCTCAGTAAATGCCCAAATCAAATTTTCAGTACCTGGCAAATTTCCACGGCTTTAACATACAACTCTGCATTGAGCGCTGCAACTCCACACTTTTCTTTCTTGCCTTTACTCAACACCCTTATATCTCCCCTGCAATTTGATAAAATGACGCAGGCATAAACCCGCCAAACCCAGAACCTAGTTTAAAGTGCATATAAAAATTCCCATCTGGCAAATCATAATAATATGAAAATTTCTCTTAATCAATACCCAGAACCTAACATACCTTATGATCTCTGCAAATTTATAATTCGCTTTCCACCTTATTCAGATCTAATCAAAAACTGTCAACCCTGTAATTAAATCCACGCAGAGTATTCTTCAATCAAAACCTTTTACACTGGCGTTCAAGTCATCTTTGACTTTCCTTTGAAACACCGTTTGATCTCCTCCATTTAAACCCCCCTTATAACACTCCTTTGTTATTACGTACTTCTCATACATAAGGAGCGTTTTGCAGACAGCATTGTCATAACCATGATTCCAAGTTTGGATTCAATGGGCAGAAGGTCAACAAAAATGGTTTCCACAGCAATTGTAAATAACAGAGATGCCGAACTACCACGATTTGGTCAAAAGTCAACCTAATCTTCTTCAGTGATCGAGCTGGGCGTTTTCACCTGGGAAATCCCTTGCTTTCAATGGTTAGGTTCCAGATTTCACAAAGAAAACTAAATAACTGCTCAAAAGTGAACTTTCTTCCTCAGGGACTGATTCCATAGGTTTCAGTTTGATTTTATAAAGAAATTCGGATCCCAAAGAGATTTGAATCTGTTGACATCATGTGGAACTTAGATTGCATGAATAAATCACTTACCTTAAATACAGCGTCAACTATGACTACACCCCCTTTGTAGCTTAATGCAGACTTCAATTCAAGAATTGAAAATAACGAGATTCCCAAACCCTCACGAAATTATCAACCTTGTCAATGCATTTTCCCACAGCAATTTAACTTAAGTCTTAACCACGCCTTGTTACATAATTGGGTTGTTGGGTATTTCCTCCATTAACCAGCACTCAGGGTTCGATTCAATACTTGGATCTGTTGTATTGATCCACGCAAGACTGATTATTGCTTCCTGCACATTCTGGATGACCATAAATTGCTCACGCAGAGTATCACACAATTCCTGCATAGAAATGTCGTTTGCTTTCTAGGCAAACTTCCAAACAACGATTCCACAAAAGAAAACCCCAGAATATTTAGTAACAAATGATTTCATCAATATTGCTCAACGCAGAGCAATCCTCTCACAAACAAGTCCACAAGTCAATGCACTCAACAGGATTCAATCCAATATCACATTTATTCAATCTATTAAGTGGGTTTCCAAACATTCTACTGGAATCATATATTCATGTAGTCATTTACCACCAGAAATATCCAGCCATAACAATTCAGACATTTAGCACCATTCATTATCTATATAGGAACATAGATATTTACTTCGCATTGACAGAGATATTCACAGTTCCAACTTCCAAAGCACATAAAACTGTATTTCATTAACCAGTTTCAAATATCTACAGTACTTGGCTTGATTTCCCACATTCCACACTCAAAACTATACACACACCAGTATCGCTCTTCCCCTCCCAGCGACACACAAACTCTCATCAATCTAAAAAGAAATCTCCTGAGTTCATTACAATTTTCCTCTATTTATTCTCCTAAATTATCTAACAGAGTTTCCTATTTTTCCAAGAAAGAACAGAATTCTTCTATTCCGTTGTTTTCCAAGCACACCTAGACTAACAGCTCTATCTCAAAATCCAAAATAAGCTAATCTCCTATTTATTACAATAACAAATTATTTGAGGAATCCAACCTCCTCAGTAAATTGATTTTTGACCAACAGTAAATAAATTTCACTGGATTTAACCACAACATGTGGACAAATCTCCACATTGCTGGCTGGGTCTAGATGCTCCTGCATCAGACTCCCAAAGTTTAAATTAACCATGATCTCCTGATCATGCGTTTCTGGTTTGCGTCCTCCTGGATCCCATACTTGATTTGATAGTCTGTTCTTGATTACTGCTGCTGTTATTTGTTCCTCAAGTCTTTCACTTTTGTGCTGTAATGCCTCACTATTTGCTGTTGTCCTTTTCACATACCTTGATGTTGTTTTACTTACTTTAATTTGCAATTCTTCATTCCTTGCTGGCTTCCTCATCAAAAGATTCGACTTATACAAATCCACTATCTTATCTGGAAGTTCTCTCAAAAGTTTTGTATCATCTTTACTAACTGCGTTGTTCGCAATATTTGTCTTTAATCCTCCTGCACTCTGGCTTTCTTCAATATCAATGATCTTCAATGACTCAGTGTATCCCTTGAATTCAAAAATTCTTTTGCCATCCTCCTTAGTCTGCATATGACTATGAGTAGCCATTTCTTCAGCAGTCTTCAATAATTGTTTGTCTTTCCTCAAATCGATATGACCTGTAAACACACAACAACCTTTAGTTTTCAAAATACAATACCTTCCATTTTCCTTTGATGCTCCAAGCACCAATCCTCCATCATAGATCTTTCGGATTTCAGCTGATCCTTCTTGCGGTGACTTCAAATCAATATGAATTTGCTCTAGTTTCCTGAACTCATTCATCAGTTTGCCATTCCACCTCCGTTGCAATAGCTTCCACTTCACCCTTTTCTTCAGTCTCCATCTGTATCTTCGATCTTCACTTATCTTTCTTTGTACTATCAGACCGATTTCTGGTTCTTCATTCTGCTGCCAACTTCTACACTTTTGCAATTTAATGCTTTCCTCAAATTCATTCTCATGTAGCTGATCATTCCTCCCAAATTTTTGGTTACTTCCACATTCATCTTGCTGAGTTAATTTTTCTGTCTCTTTTATGCCTTTGAGGGCATAACCTCCTTGTTGCTTCTGATCTTTCATCTCACCTTCATATAATCGCTGCTCAATTTCTCTGATTTCAGCATCATATTTAGTAATGTTGTCTTCCGCACCTTTTCCTCCATCAGGTTCTGTAGGCTTTGTTTTTCCTTTGGGTTCCTCGAGTAATCTTTCCAAGAATTCTATCTCCTTGTAAAATCTCCTCAGTAGATCATCACAATTTTCCTTCTCAGCTTCATTCTTTTCCTAGCATTCTTCCTGAGTTGACCTGCTTTCCACATCACCATATTGTAAGCATCTTTCATTAATTCCATTAAACAATTTCATCGGTTTACCTTTTTGTAGTCCCACTATGGAATTGTCTTCAGACTGCTGGTTTATATCAACCTCATCTGACTGTTTCACACCGAACAGGATTTCATCTATGAACTTCTTCTGTTGCAAATGATCAACACCTTCTTCCTCTAAAAAGGATTCTTCATCATATTTTACCTCAAGATCTACATTCCTGGTGACAACTTCATCAGGCTGTCCATCACCCTCTGCACTTCCTGCAAACATACACAAACTATAAGAATCAAAATCACAAGGCTTCATTGCCTCATCCGCTTCCTTTGTCAACATATTCTCAAATTGTTCTGAATTCTGCCAGTAGTCCAGAAGACCTTCAGCTAACCTCTCATTATCTTCTTCTCCCAACATTTCACCTTGTTCTGGTCTGCAAATGGAAACTTCCAATTCTACCTCTGCTTCTCTGAGTTTCTCTGATTCCTCTTGAGCACTCAATATCTGCTCAATCTTTCTCAATTCTTCTGCTATCTCTGACTTCACTTGCTGATTTCTCCTTTCTCGTAGCCTTGGCCACTTTACTCTTTTCCTCATGGTCCAAACACTTTTCCGCAACATCTTCATCAATACTCCAATCTGGAAATCTATCTCAGCTTTCTCTCGGTCAAACTCTTCTTGACTCATCCTCATGCCATTTGCTTTGGCATCTTCCTTTCTGCTGTGGCTCCCTTGTGAACTTCTGCTATGACTATCTGTAGTCATTTCCTGCTCCTCTCTTTCCATGAGCTCCTCGCACCTCTGCATCAAGCCTCTGCAACAGTAAGTCCTCCTTACTGCAATCTTACCTCACTAAGCTCTCCTCACTCAGTCTTTTGGTAAGCACGATCCCCTGTCTGGAATCTTCTCCTGAGCAACACCTTTGCTCCCTCTAGGCTTCTGCAATCTCTCACTCTCTCTTTCGAAGACACTTCAATTGTCCTCTCTGTCCAATCTCTGGTTGGAATCTTCAGGTTCACTGCCACTTCTGCTTTTAAGAACGCATCTGGTTCTTTCCGCTGAGACTTTCTTCACTATGCCTGCAACCAAATCCCACAAATAGTTCTTCAAACCAGAATTAAATATCGACTACAAACTCACCTTCAACATCCTGTTGATCTTGCTTCTTTCCTTAACTACATTTGCATACCTGTGCTGCCATCTTTATCAGTTTCACAATCCGACATTCATTCACCACATGCGATTAAGTAAATAAAAAAAAAAACTTGAATCCTTTCCCAGAGCAATTCCAGCTCTTCAACAAAACCTTCTGTCTTCATTCAGAAAACAAACATTCTTCAATTTACCAGAGCCAAGCTCTGATACCAAAAATTGACGCAGGAAAATTCCTGCATACCCAGAATCACAAGAATCCAATGCATATAGAATGCATCTCAGTAAATGCCCAAATCAAATTTTCAGTACCTGGCAAATTTCCACGGCTTTAACATACAACTCTGCGTTGAGCACTGCAACTCCACACTTTTCTTTCTTGCCTTTACTCAACACCCTTATATCTTCCCTGCAATTTGATAAAATGACGCAGGCATAAACCCGCCAAACCCAGAACCTAGTTTAAAGTGCATATAAAAATTCCCATCTGGCAAATCATAATAATATGAAAATTTCTCTTAATCAATACCCAGAACGTAACATACCTTATGATCTCTGCAAATTTATAATTCGCTTTCCACCTTATTCAGATCTAATAAAAAACTGTCGACCATGTAATTAAATCCACGCAGAGTATTCTTCAATCAAAACCTTTTACACTGGCGTTCAAGTCATCTTTGACTTTCCTTTGAAACACCGTTCGATCTCCTCCATTTAAACCCCCCTTATAACACTCCTTTGTTATTACGTACTTCTCATACATAAGGAGCGTTTTGCAGACAACATTGTCATAACCATGATTCCAAGTTTGGATTCAATGGGCAGAAGGTCAACAAAAATGGTTTCCACAACAATTGTAAATAACAGAGATGCCGAACTACCACGATTTGGTCAAAATTCAACCTAATCTTCTTCAGTGATCGAGCTGGGCGTTTTCACCTGGGAAATCCCTTGCTTTCAATGGTTAGGTTCCAGATTTCACAAAGAAAACTAAATAACTGCTCAAAAGTGAACTTTCTTCCTCAGGGACTAATTCCATAGGTTTCATTTTGATTTTATAAAGAAATTCGGATCCCAAAGAGATTCGAATCTGTTGACATCATGTGGAACTTAGATTGCATGAATAAATCACTTACCTTAAATACAGCGTCAACTATGACTACACCCCCTTTGTAGCTTAATGCAGACTTCAATTCAAGAATTGAAAATAACGAGATTCCCAAACCCTCACGAAATTATCAACCTTGTCAATGCATTTTCCCACAGCAATTTAACTTAAGTCTTAACCACGCCTTGTTACATAATTGGGTTGTTGGGTATTTCCTCCATTAACCAGCACTCAGGGTTCGATTCAATACTTGGATCCGTTGTATTGATCCATGCAAGACTGATTATTGCTTCCTGCACATTCTGGATGACCATAAATTGCTCACGCAGAGTATCACACAATTCCTGCACAGAAATTTCGTTTGCTTTCTAGGAAAACTTCCAAACAACGATTCCACAAAAGAAAACCCCAGAATATTTAGTAACAAATGATTTCATCAATATTGCTCAACGCAGAGCAATCCTCTCACAAACAAGTCCACAAGTCAATGCACTCAACAGGATTCAATCCAATATCACATTTATTCAATCTATTAAGTGGGTTTCCAAACATTCTACTGGAATCATATATTCCTGTGGTCATTTACCACCAGAAATATCCAGCCATAACAACTCAGACATTTAGCACCATTCATTATCTATATAGGAACATAGATATTTACTTCGCATTGACAGAGATATTCACAGTTCCAACTTCCAAAGCACATAAAACTGTATTTCATTAACCAGTTTCAAATATCTACAGTACTTGGCCTGATTTCCCACATTCCACACTCAAAACTATACACACACCAGTATCGCTCTTCCCCTCCCAGTGACACACAAACTCTCATCAATCTAAAAAGAAATCCCCTGAGTTCATTACAATTTTCCTCTATTTATTCTCCTAAATTATCTAACAGAGTTTCCTATTTTTCCAAGAAAGAACAGAATTCTTCTATTCCGTTGTTTTCCAAGCACACCTAGACTAACAGCTCTATCTCAAAATCCAAAATAAGCTAATCTCCTATTTATTACAATAACAAATTATTTGAGGAATCCAACCTCCTCAGTAAATTGATTTTTGACCAACAGTAAATAAATTTCACTGGATTTAACCACAACATGTGGACAAATCTCCACATTGCTGGCTGGGTCTAGATGCTCCTGCATCAGACTCCCAAAGTTTAAATTAACCATGATCTCCTGATCATGCGTTTCTGGTTTGCGTCCTCCTGGATCCCATACTTGATTTGATAGTCTGTTCTTGATTACTGCTGTTGTTATTTGTTCCTCAAGTCTTTCGCTTTTGTGCTGTAATGCCTCACTATCTGCTGCTGTTTTACTTACTTTAATTTGCAATTCTTCATTCCTTGCTGGCTTCCTCATCAAAAGATTCGACTTATACAAATCTGCTATCTTATCTGGAAGTTCTCTCAAAAGTTCTGTATCATCTTTACTAACTGCGTTGTTCGCAATATTTGTCTTTAATCCTCCTGCACTCTGGCTTTCTTCAATATCAATGATCTTCAATGACTCAGTGTATCCCTTGAATTCAAAAATTCTTTTGCCATCCTCCTTAGTCTGCATATGACTATGAGTAGCCATTTCTTCAACAGTCTTCAATAATTGTTTGTCTTTCCTCAAATCGATATGACCTGCAAACACACAACAACCTTTAGTTTTCAAAATACAATACCTTCCATTTTCCTTTGATGCTCCAAGCACCAATCCTCCATCATAGATCTTTCGGATTTCAGCTGATCCTTCTTGCGGTGACTTCAAATCAATATGAATTTGCTCTAGTTTCCTGAACTCATTCATCAGTTTGCCATTCCACCTCCGTTGCAATAGCTTCCACTTCACCCTTTTCTTTAGTCTCCATCTGTATCTTCGATCTTCACTTATCTTTCTTTGTACTATCAGACCGATTTCTGGTTCTTCATTCTGCTGCCAACTTCTACACTTTTGCAATTTAATGCTTTCCTCAAATTCATTCTCATGTAGCTGATCATTCCTCCCAAATTTTTGGTTACTTCCACATTCATCTTGCTGAGTTAATTTTTCTGTCTCTTTTATGCCTTTGAGGGCATAACCTCCTTGCTGCTTCTGATCTTTCATCTCACCTTCATATAATCGCTGCTCAATTTCTCTGATTTCAGCATCATATTTAGTAATGCTGTCTTCTGCACCTTTTCCTCCATCAGGTTCTGTAGGCTTTGTTTTTCCTTTGGGTTCCTCGAGTAATCTTTCCAAGAATTCTATCTCCTTGTAAAATCTCCCCAGTAGATCATCACAATTTTCCTTCTCAGCTTCATTCTTTTCCTGGCATTCTTCCTGAGTTGACCTGCTTTCCACATCACCATATTGTAAGCATCTTTCATTAATTCCATTAAACAAATTCATTGGTTTACCTTTTTGTAGTCCCACTATGGAATTGTCTTCAGACTGCTGGTTTATATCAACCTCATCTGACTGTTTCACACCGAACAGGATTTCATCTATGAACTTCTTCTGTTGCAAATGATCAACACCTTCTTCCTCTAAAAAGGATTCTTCATCATATTTTACCTCAAGATCTACATTCCTGGTGACAACTTCATCAGGTTGTCCATCACCCTCTGCACTTCCTGCAAACATACACAAACTATAAGAATCAAAATCACAAGGCTTCATTGCCTCATCCGCTTCCTTTGTCAACATATTCTCAAATTGTTCTGAATTCTGCCAGTAGTCCAGAAGACCTTCAGCTAACCTCTCATTATCTTCTTCTCCCAACATTTCACCTTGTTCTGGTCTGCAAATGGAAACTTCTAATTCTACCTCTGCTTCTCTGAGTTTCTCTGATTCCTCTTGAGCACTCAATATCTGCTCAATCTTTCTCAATTCTTCTGTTATCTCTGACTTCACTTGCTGATTTCTCCTTTCTCGTAGCCTTGGCTACTTTACTCTTTTCCTCATGGTCCAAACACTTTTCCGCAGCATCTTCATCAATACTCCAATCTGGAAATCTATCTCAGCTTTCTCTCGATCAAACTCTTCTTGACTCATCCTCATGCCATTTGCTTTGGCATCTTCCTTTCTGCTGTGGCTCCCTTGTGAACTTCTGCTATGACTATCTGTAGTCATTTCCTGCTCCTCTCTTTCCATGAGCTCCTCGCACCTCTGCATCAAGCCTCTGCAACAGTAAGTCCTCCTTACTGCAATCTTACCTCACTAAGCTCTCCTCACTCAGTCTTTTGGTAAGCACGATCCCCTGTCTGGAATCTTCTCCTGAGCAACACCTTTGCTCCCTCTAGGCTTCTGCAATCTCTCACTCTCTCTTTCGAAGACACTTCAATTGTCCTCTCTGTCCAATCTCTGGTTGGAATCTTCAGGTTCACTGCCACTTCTGCTTTTAAGAATGCATCTGGTTCTTTCCGCTGAGACTTTCTTCACTATGCCTGCAACCAAATCCCACAAATAGTTCTTCAAACCAGAATTAAATATCGACTACAAACTCACCTTCAATATCCTGTTGATCTTGCTTCTTTCCTTAACTACATTTGCATACCTGTGTTTCCATCTTTATCAGTTTCACAATCTGACATTCATTCACCACATGCGATTAAGTAAATAAAAAAAAAAAACTTGAATCCTTTCCCAGAGCAATTCCAGCTCTTCAACAAAACCTTCTGTCTTCATTCAGAAAACAAACATTCTTCAATTTACCAGAGCCAAGCTCTGATACCAAAAATTGACGCAGGAAAATTCCTGCATACCCAGAATCACAAGAATCCAATGCATATAGAATGCATCTCAGTAAATGCCCAAATCAAATTTTCAGTACCTGGCAAATTTTCACGGCTTTAACATACAACTCTGCGTTGAGCGCTGCAACTCCACACTTTTCTTTCTTGCCTTTACTCAACACCCTTATATCTCCCCTGTAATTTGATAAAATGACGCAGGCATAAACCCGCCAAACCCAGAACCTAGTTTAAAGTGCATATAAAAATTCCCATCTGGCAAATCATAATAATATGAAAATTTCTCTTAATCAATACCCAGAACCTAACATACCTTATGATCTCTGCAAATTTATAATTCGCTTTCCACCTTATTCAGATCTAATCAAAAACTGTCGACCCTGTAATTAAATCCACGCAGAGTATTCTTCAATCAAAACCTTTTACACTGGCGTTCAAGTCATCTTTGACTTTCCTTTGAAACACCGTTCGATCTCCTCCATTTAAACCCCCCTTATAACACTCCTTTGTTATTACGTACTTCTCATACATAAGGAGCGTTTTGCAGACAGCATTGTCATAACCATGATTCCAAGTTTGGATTCAATGGGCAGAAGGTCAACAAAAATGGTTTCCACAGCAATTGTAAATAACAGAGATGCCGAACTACCACGATTTGGTCAAAATTCAACCTAATCTTCTT
Source organism: Pinus tabuliformis (assembly GCA_031772625.1). NCBI lineage: Eukaryota > Viridiplantae > Streptophyta > Pinopsida > Pinales > Pinaceae > Pinus > Pinus tabuliformis. The sequence continues at coordinate 1,295,007,943 of CM062807.1, forward strand.
CAGTGATCGAGCTGGGCGTTTTCACCTGGGAAATCCCTTGCTTTCAATGGTTAGGTTCCAGATTTCACAAAGAAAACTAAATAACTGCTCAAAAGTGAACTTTCTTCCTCAGGGACTGATTCCATAGGTTTCAGTTTGATTTTATAAAGAAATTCGGATCCCAAAGAGATTCGAATCTGTTGACATCATGTGGAACTTAGATTGCATGAATAAATCACTTACCTTAAATACAGTGTCAACTATGACTACACCCCCTTTGTAGCTTAATGCAGACTTCAATTCAAGAATTGAAAATAACGAGATTCCCAAACCCTCACGAAATTATCAACCTTGTCAATGCATTTTCCCACAGCAATTTAACTTAAGTCTTAACCACGCCTTGTTACATAATTGGGTTGTTGGGTATTTCCTCCATTAACCAGCACTCAGGGTTCGATTCAATACTTGGATCTGTTGTATTGATCCACGCAAGACTGATTATTTCTTCCTGCACATTCTGGATGACCATAAATTGCTCACGCAGAGTATCACACAATTCCTGCACAGAAATTTCGTTTGCTTTCTAGGCAAACTTCCAAACAACGATTCCACAATAGAAAACCCCAGAATATTTAGTAACAAATGATTTCATCAATATTGCTCAACGCAGAGCAATCCTCTCACAAACAAGTCCACAAGTCAATGCACTCAACAGGATTCAATCCAATATCACATTTATTCAATCTATTAAGTGGGTTTCCAAACATTCTACTGGAATCATATATTCCTGTAGTCATTTACCACCAGAAATATCCAACCATAACAATTCAGACATTTAGCACCATTCATTATCTATATAGGAACATAGATATTTACTTCGCATTGACAGAGATATTCACAGTTCCAACTTCCAAAGCACATAAAACTGTATTTCATTAACCAGTTTCAAATATCTACAGTACTTGGCCTGATTTCCCACATTCCACAATCAAAACTATACACACACCAGTATCGCTCTTTCCCTCCCAGCGACACACAAACTCTCATCAATCTAAAAAGAAATCCCCTGAATTCATTACAATTTTCCTCTATTTATTCTCCTAAATTATCTAACAGAGTTTCCTATTTTTCCAAGAAAGAACAGAATTCTTCTATTCCGTTGTTTTCCAAGCACACCTAGACTAACAGCTCTATCTCAAAATCCAAAATAAGCTAATCTCCTATTTATTACAATAACAAATTATTTGAGGAATCCAACCTCCTCAGTAAATTGATTTTTGACCAACAGTAAATAAATTTCACTGGATTTAACCACAACATGTGGACAAATCTCCACATTGCTGGCTGGGTCTAGATGCTCCTGCATCAAAGAGGGTCACAAATGATTTCTCAGATGCGAATGTCATCGGGTCAGGAGGATATGGCAAGGTATATTCCGAACTAATACACAGTTGAATTGCGTGAATGGTTTATTCTAAGTACTTGATATTCGAAGTTGAAATTCAAACAATATTCGTGTGGAAAAAGAGGTTATTGAACTCACTGGAATGAAATAAATTTGCAGGTGTACAAGGCAATGCTAGATGGTGGCCATTTGGTGGCTATCAGAAGGGCCGAACAAGGGTCGATGCGCTGGAAGACCCTATTCACAAGCGAGATTGAGCTACTCTCTCGATTTCACCATAACAATATGTTGGATATTATTGGTTTTTGCATAGAGAATGGAGAACGGATTCTGGTTTATGGCTATATCGCAAATGGATCTCTAAACAGCATTTTCCTTGGTAGGATCCCATATTCTTGTTACTTTGATTTCGATCTACTCCCATACATATAAATCTGGCATTTTAGTTTTTATCCCATATCAGTTATTAAAACAGGTAAAACGGAAATTGAACTGTACTGGAGAAGCAGAGTTCGTATAGCCTTGGGGTTTGCCAGGGCATTGGAATATCTGCACTTCGATGTAAATCCCCGCGTAATACACAGAAAATTCAAATCAATGAACATATTCGTGGACGATTACCTGACTGTTAAGGTAGCACATTTTGATGTTACCCAAATCTTACCGGGCGGACCAAACCAAGTCATCTCAGCTCAAGATCGCAGGGACACTGGTAATCATTTTATACCGATGAACATTACTATTGGCATTATCTATCATTGAATACACATTCAAAGTGTATACTTGGTGCAAGGAGTAGTCTAACGAGTCGAAGGAATTGTTCGGTTTCGGGTGCTGCTCGTCGGAGGAATTGTTTGGTTTCGGGTGCTGCTCTGAAAAACCTCTGGCTCCGGCCACGGGACAATTCCTCCGCCCTCCGCCACCCAACGCGATCTCCGCCCAGCTCCGCCACCGCGAGCTCCGCACCTTCCGCATTAACTGCGTCTGACAGGAGGACCGATTTCCATCGTTGTCTGCCGCCGGTGAGTTAATTCCCATTTCAATTCAAATTTTCCGCGCGCTGCTCCTGACCAATTCGCCCTGGCACTCCGCAGCTCCCTCCCCTGCAGTTCACCAGGTCACCAGAACACTCCGAAACCTCTGTCCATTATCACTGTGCAATTATAACAGACCTTAACTCTTGAAAAAACAAAGTAAGTGGGCGTGAGCAGCCCTTGTTAAAGGCAGTTGGTGTCAGTCCCTTAGACGGTATACTAATGGTCCTGGCTTTTCCCCATCCTGCAAGAGAATTTTGCTTTAACACAATGTTACAGTTGTTTAACAAAAGTTCCTGACATCTGGTCGGAACCGATTCACGTTTTCCCGTTTTTTTCTTATCAATGTGCCGCAGCTTTCCTATCATTCACTGTGTTTGTATTTGCAGAAGTGGTCTTCAGAAAGTATGGGATGTATAATATCTACATCAACAGATGTAGGGGGCACAAAGAAGAAACCGGGGCAAGGTGCGGAGCTTGCGGTGGCCGGACAGCGATGGAAATCGGTCCTCCTGTCAGACGCAGTTAATGCCAAAGGTGCGGAGTTGGGCGGAGATCCCGTTGGGTGGTGGAGGAATTGTCCGGTGGCTGGAGCCGGAGATTTTTTCGGACGACACCAAAAACCAGACAATTCCTCCACCTCGTTAGACTACTTCCTTGGTGCAGCGGTACTTGCATCCATAATACTTGAGTACAGGACAACTCAGCGTGAAGAGTGACGTCTATAGCTTTGGTGTTTTATTATTGGAGCTCATTACAGCGCGCCCTGCCAGTGACATGAGTGGAGGAGTGCTAGTTAATGAAGTGAAGACGTGCCTGGAGACGTGGGACTTAAGTGTGTTGGAAGAGGAGTTAAAGCGAGAGCTATTTTCACCTCCATAGTTTCATTAATGATTTCTAAGAATAGTCTTGGAACACGGGTTCTGACATCCTCTCGTTCTCCGGCTAACAGATTCTGATTCTTGGAACACGGGTTCTGAAATCCTCTCGTTCTCCGGCTAACAGATTCCAATTGCATAGTAATGGAGATATGCATGATGACATCATCCATCTCCTTGTTTGTATTGATGCCCATTGAAACGAGCGGCATATGTATCATGGCAGGTCGTGTATCATAGGCTATCCATTCCCCATACCATCTGATATTAATTGCCACCAAATTTTGAATTGTATAATGGCGCTCCAGATTGGAATTTTGAATCTCAGAACCCGCACTGCGATAACTGTGCTGCTGGATTCCCCACCAGGATTTCACCTGCCATCTCTGGTAAGCCAGCAACCACCCATTTTGGATAGTTTTTCAATTTGTTTTGCAGTTTTTGTAGATTGTTTTCATTTGGGCCACTGCATTTTCTTGTTGAAAAGATATGAAATAATAGATCTGGTGCTGAAGAATAGATCTGGTTTTAAGATTCTCCATGTGGAATGCTATTTGTGCTTTTCTGAATAGATCTATTCTTCCCTTTTGCTATTGTGTTCACATTACTTTCATTTTCTACACTCTTTGTTTTTAAGAGAAACGTGGGTTTCTGTCTGAAGCATAGAATGCACAGGGCACCCCTATGTTTGGTTCTGATATTTTGAGTATGAGTGCTGTGCAGGTGCCACTGTAGGTGTTGAGTGCAAGGATCGTGCTGGTAAGAGATTGTTCTATAATGAACAACACACCGACAACGATGGGCTTTTCAGTATCGTTGTTCTGGGTGAGCACGAGCACGAAGCCTGTGAGGCATTTACAGTGAGCAGCCCAACCTCATGCAACCTTAAAACTGATAGCAGCCGCGGTCCAGTTTACCTAACCCACAACAATGGGATCAATTCGGACGAAAGAAAGACTGGGCCTTTTGCCTTCAGATCTACCACAAACCACCCTGCTTGTCAGGCTGTGTTGGCAGAATATAACATATATAATGACTCTGACTAGGTTTTATTGCCTCTCCATGCGTTTGTGTCGGTTTTCGGGTTTTCATCGCTTCTTTCTGTTATGGATTTTGGCTGAGTCCTGCTACTATTTCTTATGGGTTCTCCTGCCTGAGGATCTGTGCCACCAGTGAATATAAATATAAAATGTTGTAGTGCTTAGGTGGACTATTTATCTATTGTGATGGTATTCATGAATACCTGGATTCATTTGTGGCTAAGACTGCAAAAGTTTGGAATAATTTCAATTTCATATATATATATATATATATATATATATATATATATATATATGTATGTATGTATGTTGCATTGCTTTTGACAGAAAATGTGAAAGCTTTGTCTTAATTCGTTGGGTTTTGGATTTTTTATGGTACGATAAATATAAAAGAATAGCAAACAATGCAAGAAATTGGCATGTTAATTGATGAATATATACAGTATGCATTTCTATTTACTACTTTGCAAACTGCAGAGAAGATCTCCATGTTAAGCTCCATTAGTTTATGCAAAATTGCTGCCTAAAATTATGGAATTTAAACTGCAGTCTTTCCTTAACTTATGGAAACCAACTGCAGTAGTTTCCTTAAGTTAAGGAAATCAACTACAGCTAATAAATTTATTGTTAGGATCTACTGAAGTGGTCCATTACTCCCATCTGGAGTTCTCTGCCTTGATCTGTGGGACATCTGACACATAGCTATCAGAAGCTTGATGGAAGCTTAGCTATAAATTCATCTGTTTGGTCCCCAAGCTTGCATCTCAATCCCCTTCAGTTTTACACCATCTAGCTGAGGTAGCAGAGCTTGGAAGTGCCTTCAGATCAGCTGCATTCTTTTCTTTTTGCTTGGGCAGCTGGAGCGTGGTTTTTCAGAAGGAAATTGCATCAAGAGTTTCACCAATGGTTGGAGGTAATCCGTATCCCTGGGCATTAAGTTTCAACGATTCTTTTCAGTTCTTTCCACATGCAGAATCGCTGTTTAAGTTTATGATTTTTCTAACATTTGGTATCAGAGCCATAACATATATCTCTGCCTTGATGTGCGTGGTGTGCGATTCTAATATTTTGAAGTACCTTCAATTTTTATTTTTATTTTTAATTTTGTGTGCATTCATTGTTTTGCTTTCGAATCGCATAAAAATTCCAATTAATAGGCTGCCGCACAACCAACGCAAAGTATGAAGTGCGTGTGGTTTTGAACCCATTACTGCTGGATCATCCAGCGGCCTAACCACAAGCTCCATTTTGGCCCGTGTTTCCTTCTTCGCACTCGACTGGTTCATCGAAAAACCCAAACCCCCTCTTGATTACTTATCATTCAAAGATGAGAAGTCCATGTGAAACGAATGATTGAATGATCAAATAATTTTGGTGTGGAGGGGAAATTATTTGGTCATATATAAATTATAAAAGGCCGAAATAATTTTGAGTTATTTTTCCATTATTGGCCAAATTAATTGTTAAAAGGGCCGAGAGAATTAAAATTCACTTTGTAAAAAGGGGCCAAATTATTTGTTGGGCAGGTAAATATTATTCTTGTTCTCATCCCATACAAAGCCAGAGAACTGCAAAATATTATTTTTCATATGAGGGGCCTTTGCACGTTTTCCATAAAGGACCGAGCGTTTCAGTCTTAGGTAATCAAATAACGCTTTTATTGTATTATTCATCTTGTAGCCTGCTGCAAAATACCTGTAAACAATAATCTCAGACTTTTTATATCCTATCGATTGTCCTTAATTTATACAGCCATGTGTGCCTGATCTCCATGCGCTTCTGCAACAGCTTCTATTACTGTGCGTTGAGTTAGTCAAAGGGGTTTGCGTGTCGCATATGTGTTTGGTTGAGATGAAACGTAATTTCCGTCTTAACTGCATTGGAAATATCTCTGCCCATATGCCAGACCTCGTTACTCTTCGCCTTCGCCTGTGAGATGAGCGTATTCTTTTCATAAGCTTCCATTAATGTCTTTGCAAAAATATTCACTGTGATCCATTAAAAGATGAGATAAGCTGAAGGATTATTTTAAATACATTAATTTCGGGAGCTTGTTTTTGAATGTTAAAGTTCTTACAAATTTAGTATTTTCGTTGAGATTTGTTAAAATCAAGAATAATTCTTGACATGTTCCATATTAATTCTTTCATGATAGATTTACTTTTAAAATTTCTCTTCACATCAATTTCGGTTTTTACGTATGGTTGTAGCCATATTTGAACCTTCACTTCACCTTTTTTAAAGTTTTGGAGGCTTTCGTTTTTATTACTTTGTCATCATCAAGAATCAATGGGATTTGAATAGGCCTCTTAATTTTATACTAAGTATTTTGTTTAGTGAAGTTGAAATCCTATGTTCTAATACCTCTTTAGTCATCGCTTGTGGAAATTGTGAACATATTCTAACGTTAATGGCCTCCAAAATATAATATTGGATGGTGCCTTGTTTTATGAGATGGCATTGCCATGGCTCTTGAAAAGGGTACTAGCAGTATCTATTTAGGATTTTGTTTTCCTAATTTCGCCAGTGATATGTGGCAGATATGCATGAGTTGAATCTCGTTCACACGGATTTAAAGACTGAAAATATACTTTTTGTTTCTTCAGAATATGTAAAGTTTCCAGATTGCAAGGTAGTTGCTAGTATGATATGGTATATATATCGTAAGTTTAATGTTGGATATATCATATAGATATATTTCGATATGATATATATCGTATGTGGCAAAGAAATGATTATATATAAATTTTGCAGTTAATTCGGTATAAAATTATGATACTTTTGATTATGTTTTTATGGTTTGGTTATATATATAAAATCAACAATGCAAAATGCAAAGTAAATTGATTACATATTTATTGTAAAATTTACATTGAACTTACATTTATGAACATTTGTAATTAAAGAGAAATAAGAAATGGTTTATTTCTCATTTGGGCATTCAGTTTTGATTCTATGTTTATTTCGCATGAAGTTCTGATTTAGCATTGTTGAAAATTAATTTTTGTGAGTCAATCTCCGGGTTTAGTTTATAAATTGAACAATCAATTTGTAGTCATTTTCGGTAATGCTGACTGCTTTTGATTTTGCTGGAGAATTATTACAGTTTTATGGAGTTTATTAAAATGTCATTTTGACTTACTCCTTTCAGTAAACATTATTTTTCTCTCTGGTTAAGTTTTGTTTATGCAACAAAATAATGTCTAGTGATCCATATGATTTTAATTAATTAGAGAATAGCCACAGCATCTTTAATTAAATAAAATTATATATTGATTGGCAAGATCACATAAAGATTATTTAGACATTAAATTGTAATTAATTACACTGAATATAATAAATTTTATCCCACAGGAATTTTTATTATATTTATGTGATTAATTAGGATAAAATTTCATAACTTACCCACAGGAGTTATGAATTAATAAGTTTTATTATAAAGTTTTATTGAATCTGTTTGAATTGAAAATTTAGCCCACAGGCAATTTTCATGTCATTTGATTCAATTCTTTTTAGCATGTTTTACATTGGTAAAACATGAAAGTTCATAAAGTTTTATTGAGTCTGTTTGAATTGAAAATTTAGCCCACAGGCAATTTTCATGTCATTTGATTCAATTCTTTTTTGCATGATTTACATTGGTAAAACATGAAAGTTCATAAAGTTTTATTGAGTCTGTTTGAATTGAAAATTTAGCCCACAGGCAATTTTCATGTCATTTGATTCAATCCTTTTTTGCATGATTTACATTGGTAAAACATGAAAGTTATTAAGCCTCAATTTTAACATAAGCATGTGATCCTTTATTTTGATGCAGCAGTACAACCTGCAAATTTCTCTGAAATTCGTTGTGACATTCCCGAACTTAAGGGAGATAACTACAATATTTGGAAGGAGAGGATTCTCCTTCATTTAGGGTGGATGGACATAGATTATGCTATCAGGAAAGATGAACCATCGGCACTCACTAATACTAGCACTGCAGCGGACGTCACGCTTTATGAACGATGGGAGTGATCCAATCGTCTAAGCATGATGTTCATTAAGACTAAAATTTCAGCTGGTATTCGAGGTTCCGTTGATCAGCATGACAAGGTCCGAGACTTGTTGAAGGCCATTGATGAACAATTCGTCTCTTCAGACAAGGCACTAGCAAGCACCCTAATCATGAAGTTCTCATCCCTGAGGCTCACCAGTGTGAAAGGTGTGCGCGAGCACATCATGCAGATGAGGGACACTGTGGCTCAATTGAAGAAACTCGAGGTTGAAATATCGGAGTCCTTCCTAGTGCACTACATCCTGAACACCCTTCCGCACCAATATGGACCTTTCAAAATCTCTTACAACACACATAAGGATAAATGGTCAATTAATGAACTCATGACTATGTGTGTTCAAGAGGAAGAGAGACTGGTGATGGAACTGGGAGAGAGTGCAATGCTGGCAACGCGTGGAAAGGGCAATCTCAAGCCAATCGCAAAGGGAAAGGTAAAGCACCTCCCCAAGCTGATATCAAGAAGGTTTCCAAGTGTTTTTTCTGTAAGAAGAAGGGACACATGAAGAAGGAATGCGCAAAATATCAGAAATGGCTTGCAGACAAAGGGTTTGCAGAACCTAAGGAAGCCAGTGGGAAGTGAGTAAAGCATCTTATCAGGAAACAAGATGGGCTCGCATGTGGAAGCTATAGGAACATGTTATTTAGCTTTAAGTAGTGGTTTTGTTTTGAAGTTAGAAAAGACCTTTTATGTTCCAAGTTTTTCTAGAAACTTGATCTCAGTTTCAAGGCTTGTACCTTTTGGATATTCCTTAAACTTTTCAGAAAAGAATTTTTCAGTCTATTCTATAAATCTGATTATGTTGGGAATGGTATTTTGTCTAATGGTCTTTACTGCATTAATTTACAAAACAATGTCACATATGATTCAATGCATGTTCACACTGGCACTAAAGGATGATGGTTATTAACACTTCTTCATTAATAACACATCTTCATTGATTCCCCTCTAGTCATGGTGAGCAATTGGTTTGCAAGCTCAAGAAGTCATTATATGGTTTAAAACAAGCATCCCGCCAATGGTATTTGAAATTCCATAATGTAATTTCTTCTTTTGGTTTTGTAGAAAACATTATGGATCAATGTATATACCTGAAGGTTAGTGGGAGTAAAATTTGTTTTCTTGTTTTATATGTGGATGACCTTTTTCTAGCAACCAATGATAAGGGTTTGCTACATGAGGTGAGACAATTCCTCTCTAAAATTTTTGATATGAAGGATATGGGTGAGGCATCTTATGTCATTGGCATTAAGATCCATAGAGACAGATTTCAAGGCATCTTGGGTCTGTCACAGGAAACCTATATTAATAAAATTTTAGAGAGATTTCGGATGAAGGATTGTTCACCAAGTGTAGCTCCCATTGGGAATGTTGGGACGATATCAGAGTGATCCAGGTTTAGACCACTGGAGAGCTGCAAAGAAAGTAATGAGGTACCTTCAAGGGACCAAAGACTACATGCTTATGTATATCCTGTTTGAGGCTAATTTACATGGTGTATGGCTTAAGAATTTCATTTCTGGGCTTAGAATTATGGATTCTATATCTAAGCCATTGAGAATATATTGTGATAATTCAGCTGCTGGTTTTATGGCTAAAAAAGTGGGAGTCGAAATAAACACATCGACATTAAGTATTTAGCTATAAGGGAACGTGTTAAAGAAAATAAAGTGGTCATTGAGCACGTCAGCACTGAGTTAATGATCGTTGATCCTTTGACTAAGGGCATGCCACCGTTTAAATTCAAGGATCATGTATTGAATATGGGACTTGGTTCCATTATGCAGTTTTTCATTGTATGGACAATGTTAATGAAATTCTTAATTATTGTGATGTTTTTTCTCATATTTATGTGCACCTTAAGTTGATTTGAGAAAATTCATTTAAGAAGGACCAAGAATAAACATAGGGTTTATTCATTAAGAAATTGTTGCCACATAAATTATAATAAGAATAAATACATAGTAATACATGGAAGATAATACTCGTCATAAGAGGACTTATCGCCATGATTCATGTATCTATTACTTAATACAGATTATCAATGGTTTTTAAGTTGAGACATTAAGTTTGGAAGTATGGACCAAGTGGGAGAATGTTAAGCTCCATTAGTTTATGCAAAATTGCTGCCTAAAATTATGGAATTTAAACTGCAGTCTTTCCTTAACTTATGGAAACCAACTGCAGTAGTTTCCTTAAGTTAAGGAAATCAACTACAGCTAATAAATTTATTGTTAGGAGCTACTGAAGTGGTCCATTACTCCCATCTGGAGTTCTCTGCCTTGATCTGTGGGACATCTGACACATAGCTATCAGAAGCTTGATGGAAGCTTAGCTATAAATTCATCTGTTTGGTCCCCAAGCTTGCATCTCAATCCCCTTCAGTTTTACACCATCTAGCTGAGGTAGCAGAGCTTGGAAGTGCCTTCAGATCAGCTGCATTCTTTTCTTTTTGCTTGGGCAGCTGGAGCGTGGTTTTTCATAAGGAAATTGCATCAAGAGTTTCACCAATGGCTGGAGGTAATCCGTATCCCTCGGCATTAAGTTTCAACGATTCTTTTCAGTTCTTTCCGCATGCAGAATCGCTGTTTAAGTTTATGATTTTTCTAACACTCCATCTGCATTGAGCTTCTATGTATTGAATCTAATGGTGTCTTATTTTCGCATACCTCTCTCCAAATCTATGCACCTGTGGTCACTGTCACGAATATCAATGGCTAATGTGGGAGAGAAGCTAAAGCGTGTTCAATGTGGGGGATCCCTTATGCTTGATTAGATTGCGCAGAAATAGAGATCAAACCCATTTTATTGTGAGTGTAGCTTGTAATTTATCTTTGCCCTGGTGATTTTCTGGGATGAATTGCTAATGTTGTCGAGTTTTTTCTCCTTTTTGATAGTAAATTTTTGCACGTGTATTGCATTAAATTGCTTTAAAGTGATAATACAAAGGAAAGAACTTGTATGAATCCTGCCAAATCTTGAAGCTTCTGTGTTGGTCCTGCAAAACCTCTTAGCTTGTTAAGGTCAAGAGATTGGTTTTACACTCTAGAAACGACTGATACAAATCCCCTCCCCTTCTAAATCGGTAAGTCTTCAAGCTTTCGCCTTAACCAAGGGATTGGTTTTACACTTAAGAAACGCCTGACACGAATCCTACTAAATCTTTAAGCTTCTGCATTAACATCAAGCTTCTGTAATCAATGTATCTTGCCAAATTTCTCAACTTGTTCATATCAAGGGATTGGTTTGACACTTGAGAAACGACTGACATGGATCCTGCCTAATTTTTAAGCTTCTGCGTTAATAAAAAGTTTCCATAATTTTTGTAGATATTACGAGGAAATGAATCTTACCAAGGAAGGGCCGTAGCCAATCAAAATAGGTGTTTTTAATTGTATATCTTTGTTTGGCTTATATGCAGGGCCATAGGTACTCGGGTAACTTGGGATACGATAATTTTAATCCAAAAATAAGAAAAATCCCTTTCAAATTTATCTTGAAATTTTAATAAACTGTGGATGATGTAACTCATTTGTAACTTATTTTTTTCCTCATTTTGAAAGTTGAAATTCTTTCTTTCATTTTGAAATTTGACTAACCTCCTCCAATAGCACTCCCAACTCTTGATATTGCAACTGTAACAATATCAAAGGTACAATTGGATTCTGTTCATTTCTCTGCTGGTCATTCATTTGGAAATTCGAATACTCTTGCTTGTCATTGATTTGGACATTCGAATAACATTTATTTTGAAATTTGAATAATTTTGGATAACTCATTTTCTTCCTCGATTTGAATAACCTCCCATTACTCTGGATATAACTTAAATCTAACAACATATAAGCGGTATACTTTAGTAAAGCTAAGCTGTGCTAACCATGTACCACCGATACCCCTCTTTTGTGTATCTAAAACCTTCTTTCTTCTTTTGTTTTACACCTTGTTTTTCTAGGATCGAATTCTCACTGAATTTCAAGTGGAACTTTTTTTAGTGCGATTTTTGGAAATTTTTATGGTAGGTTTTTCTAGTCTAATTTCTCTAAAATCTGGTCTAATTTCTCTAAAATCCGGTAGGAATTTATTGAAATCACAAGCTTGATGGGTAATCCTGAGCAATTGAAGTGCCCTAGGGGTTTTCTAGAGTGCTGAATCCATATATACACTAAAAAAATTCTCTAAAATCCAGCAGGAATTTATTGAAATCACAAGCTTGATGGGTAATCCTGAGCAATCGAAGTGCCCTAAGGGTTTTCTAGAGTGTTGAATCTATATATACTCTAAAAAACTAGTTTAAATAACACAAATTAAAATTTCACCTCAAACTAGTTTAAATAACACAAATTAAGATTTCACCTCAAACGAAAGGACACAGATCTCCGAGCACCATCGCAGTAGACACCATACAAATGGCGAGAGTGGGAATGAAGATAAGATCGGAAGAGGCGGCTGTGAAGACGAGGCATCGTCAGCAACTATGAAGGAAATACATTTTAGAGGCGTGAGGAAAACGCCATGGGGGAGATTCGCAGCCCAGATCGGAGACCCCTGGAAGAAAAGAAGAGTCTGGCTCGCCACTTTTGACACCGCAGAGGAGGCTGCCCGAGCCTATGATAACGCTGCTAGATACATCAATTGGTTTGGGTAATGGTTGTTTTGCCAAAATATTTTGGGTCGCTTCTGATAAGAAACGCGTTCAGGTTTGTTTGAAGGGAGACGGATCTCCGAGCACCATGGCAGTAGACACCATACAGATGGCGAGAGTGGGAATGAAGATAAGATCGGAGGAGGCGGCTGTGAAGACGAGGCGTCGTCAGCAAATATGAAGGAAATACATTTTAGAGGCGTGAGGAAAACGCCATGGGGGAGATTCGCAGCCGAGATCGGAGACCCCTGGAAGAAAAGAAGAACCTGGCTCGCCACTTTTGACACTGCAGAGGAGGTTGCCCGAGCCTACGATAACGCTGCTAGATACATCAATTGGTTTGGGTAATGTTTGTTTTGCCAAAATATTTTGGGTCGCTTAGGATAAGAAATGCGTTCAAGATATATATATTGAATGGTTTTCGGAGGGATTTATAATGATTTTTAATGGGTTGAAGATTCTATGAACTCAATTGTGGTGAGTTTGCAGGTTTTTCCGAACACTTAGTTACAAACTTCTATTTTGCCAGGTGACGAATTTTCCAGCTATACCCTAAAGTCGGTTAAGCATAACAGACGAGCTTGAAAATGTCAGAACAAACTAAGCCATTAATCGGGTTGAAAATGTTATAAAATTTAAATCAACACTTCGACCAACTTTCCAGGTGAACCTGTACACTAAAAGTTCAGCATAACAATCGAGAATAAAATGTGACCGCAAACTAAACCATCACTCTTTTGAAAATGTTATAAAATTTAAATTAACAATTTAACAAAGACTCGCAAGTATGAATGAAACTCAAAACAATTATCTAGGTTTCTAAATATTTTGGGGGAGGGACTAAGTTAACAAAGATAAATATTTATTACTTATTCCATGTTGTTCTTGTCTTATTTAGAATGACTTCCAGTAATATTCATACCATTAAGAATTAAATTTCTTCAAAATTTATCATTTATTTTTTTGTTGTTCTGGTTTTTTTGTGATGACTTTAAGTACTAATCATACTATTAGGAATTAGATTGAATTTTTATTTATTTATTTTTTTTTATTTTTTTATTTATTTTTTTTTATTTTAGGAAAAATGTATAAAATTTATATTTTATTTAAAAAAATAAATATTTTTTTCTTTTTATTAATTTACCTATTAAAAAATTTAAAATACTTCATTTTACACTAGAAAGTTACTTGTAATGTAAAAAATATCATTTTTGGAAAATTTAAAACTATTATTTTATATAGTAATGGTTTCCTAAAATCTCTAGATATTCAATTTACATTAAAAAATTGGGTATGAGTTAAAAAAAATCTGGTTTCAAGAGAAAGAAAGTTCGACTTTTACTTCTAATTACTTAAAATTATTATTCATAAACAATAATTCACAAATTTATTTTATATTATAAATATTTTAAAATTATTATTTATAAACAAAAACTCACAAATTTTATTTTATATTATAAGTTTCTTAAAATTATGGTTGATAAATAAAAACTCACCAATTTTATTTTATTTTATATTAAAAGTAGTTCCTAAAATCTTTGTTTCATTAACCCAAAAAAAATCAAAAATATTCTTTTATATTAATTAATTTGTTATATACAATATATTTTTATTCAAGTTTAAAATTTTATCATTTTATTTATTTATTTTTGTTTATATGATTAAAAGTTAGTTTTTTTAAATTTATGAAAAATAAATATCCATATTAATATCCATATTGAATTTTATTTTAATCTTAAAAAGACATTTCATGTATAGAAATTCACAAAACTTATTTTATATTAAAAAAATAAGTTATAAATAAGATAATCTTGTTAAGTGGTTAAAATTTTATTTATTTTGTTTATATAATTAGATTTAGTTTTCTTGAATTTGGAAAAATAACCATTTAAAATAAAGTTTATTTTATCTCCAAAAAAACATTAATCAAAATAAATACTTATATTTATTTATTAATTTATTTTCCAAAACTTTACAAACCCCATTGCACATCAAAACTACATGTAAATAACAAAACCTGAAATAGAAGTTCAAACTTATCATTGTTTCATAGTTTTTCCACAAACCTTATTTTATATTAAAAAGTTAAGTGCGAATAAAAAGTTAAATGTGAATAAGTAATGTACGGTTTCAAATTATTATTTGTTAAGAATGTTTCAATTTATTAGTCGTTAAAATTTTAGTATTTAAATGTTTTAGTTTTTACATTTTAGGTTCGTTAAAAAAATTAAAATTAAAATATTACTTTATTTTAAAAAAATAACTAAAATATTAATATATTTATTTAGTTATTAATTTATTTAATAAGTCAAAACTTTATTTTAATTTAAAAATGTATATATATATATATATATATATTAAATAAAAAAAATAATATTTGAAGTTCAAACTTTTGATTCATATAATTTTCAAAAATCATTTGTGCTCACCAGGCCCGTTTTTAGTAAAATTAGTCATATAGAAATCATTTATGCATGAACAAAATCTCACTAGCCCGAGAATTTAAATATATTATTGATTATAATTTTCTAAAATTATTAATCATATAAATAAATATAGAATATATTATTTCTTAAATCGATTTTGAACTAAAATATATATTTATATGGTAAATATAAGGAATATTAGAAATAGCCTAATGATGAAAATCCTATCTTGGAATTGCAGGGGTATAGGGCACCCCTCCAAAGTTGCAGCCCTGAAAGATCTTATTTATTGTGAAAAACCAGGGATCTTTTTGTTACAGGAAACAAAGCAAAGCCTGCAGGATATGACTAAAATCATTGAACAGAACAAGCAGTACAATGGAAGCATTAGTGAATCCATGGGAGCTTCCGGAGGAATCGCTACAATCTGGAATCAAAACGTTTGGAATTATAAGTCAGAAATTATTAACCAGCATTGGATCCAAACAGTGTTAGAAAACAAAGAAGATCAGCAGACTCTAGTTATATACAACATTTATGCCCCTCACCATGTTAGGCCCCTATACTACTAGTGTAACCCCTTATTGTTATTAATACAACCCACTTATTATATTGATGTACCCATGTAGTGCCCATATTGTTATTAATGTGTCCCATAGAAGCCCACTATTGTTATTATTGTGCCCTTACATTATTATTGTTATGTCGGCTCCGATTATGTTATGACCCCTTAGACTCCTATATATAGAAAGGAGGTCTTTTCATTTGTATCATCCAAGAATTGTTCATTTATGCAATGTAAAGGAGGTTGCCCCTTCGAAGAGGCTGAATTCTAAGGTGTTTATCTATCTTTTCTATCTTTTTTTGAGCTGGTTTCATAACATTTGGTATCAGAGCTTTGGATTCTAGGGTTTCGCTGCTCCAAACAGGTCATCGTGGCATTTTCACTATAACTTTTTTCTGCGACGTTTCAGAAGTTGCAAAAAAACCCATTTGAGAAGAAATCACGCTGAACCTCAGGTCCGAATTTCAGAGCTTTTCGCGCTATATTTGCGGAGATATGATCTGAGGAAGTTGGTCTTTTTGCAGACTCCTGAATTACATTCCAAACAGGTGACCTGGGGAAAATAGTCATAACTTTCTCTCTGAGCATTGGATTGAAATTTCGTAAGAAGGTACAGAAAGAGGACGGACTGTAGTTTCTTGTATATCTTTTTCAAAGCCAAAGGTCGAAAAATTGACATGTGGCACTTCATACAAGTTCACTCTTCTGGAAAGGTCTATAATCAGGTCATCTTGGGATATTGTGCATAACTCTTTTTTGGAGAATCCAATTTGGATCAGACTGGTGGCATTGGAAAGAGGACACAGAGGGCTACTACAGGTAGCAATTTCAGAACTTAAATATCCGCAAGTACAGAGTTACAGTCGTTTCAAGATCGAGGTCCTAAAATCAAGAAAAAGCAAGATGAGGAAGTTTGATGGCAAGGATCCGGTAAATTGGATACTTCAGATGGAGCAATATTTTGATCTACATGGTGTACCACTGTTACAAAATGTATGTATTGCATCTTCATATTTAGAACCGGAACAATTTTTACGGTATAAAGGGCTTTGTTCTCGTAAACAACTTGTTATGTGGTCAATTCTCACAGAGGAAATGATAGCACATTATGAGGATACAAAGAGCAACACCTTCTTTAGAGCAACACCACAACAATTGGAAAGAGTAAAAGGGCTTTGTGACATATTTGAAAGTAAAATTATGGCAACAAGGAAGTCTACCCCTCACAACTTTAAAGATGGACGTGTTGTTTCTCCTAGCCTTCCACAACCTACAAGGGTTACACCACAACAATTGGAAGAAAAAAGAGAAAAAGGGCTTTGTTACAATTGTGATAGCAAATGCACTAAAGGTCATAAGTGTGCTGAGAAGAAATTGTTTTACATAGAGTATGAAGAAGAGGAAGAAAAGGATCAAGAAACATCAAAAGAAAAGGATATATGCCAGGACCCGAGCCCAGAGAAAGAAGAAATGAATCAGAACATATCTTGTAAACTATTGGCAAGAATGACCACTCTTCAAACTCTCAAGATAGAAGGACATATCAAGAAGAAAAAGGTGTAAGAAGTGAAAGATCACATCAAGAAAGAAGAAATGAATCCAGCCATATCTTGTAATTCACTGGTCGGAATTACCACTCCTCAAACTATCAAGATAGAAAGACATATCAAGAAGAAAAATGTTTAAGAAGTGAAAGATCACATCGAGCGTCAAGAAATGAATCCGACCATATCTTGTAAAGGATTGGAAGAAATTACCACTCCTCAAACTCTAAAGATAGAAGGACATATCAAGAAGAAAAAGGTTCAAGCAGTGAAAGATCACATCGAGCATCAACAACAAGTTCTCCAACTTTTAAAGGATAATGCCACTTCGGTGCAAAATCAAATGAAACAACAGGTAGATCAACATCATAGTGAAAAATGTTTTGATGTAGGTGACTGGGTATTTTTAATGCTACATCTAAAGCAAGATATTTATGAGAAGGAAATGTTGGCAATACTACATGCACTTAAAAAATGGCGACCTTACTGAATGGGAAGACTCTTCAAGGATGAGGATGTGGAAGCATTGTTTTGTGCTATTTCTATTATCCAACCGGATTGGATAAACGAAGCAAGGGATGAATAGAAGAAGGACAAAGAAGTATGGCCACTTATTCAAAAGTTGCAAAAGATCCCAATTCAAATAATATTGCCAGATATTTAAAGGAAGGAAAAATCATATTGGAACCTGGAGCAGTCATAGAAACAAGAACCCGACAGCTACGAAATCGATCAATTTCAAAGTATCTCATCAAGTGGAAGAACTTACCCGCTAAATATTCCACATGGGAGGACAAGAATTTTATACAGAAGCATCAAAAACTACTCAAGCATTGAGGACAACGATTTTTGAAGGAGAGGGGCATGTTAGGCCCCTATACTACTAGTGTAACCCCTTATTGTTATTAGTACAACCCACTTATTATATTGATGTACCCATGTAGTGCCCATATTTTTACTAATGTGCCCCATAGAAGCCCACTATTATTATTATTGTGCCCTTACATTATTATTGTTATGTCGACTCTGATTATGTTATGACCCCTTAGACTCCTATATATAGAAAGGAGGTCTTTTCATTTGTATCATCCAAGAATTGTTCATTTATGTAATGTAAAGGAGGTTGCCCCCTCGAAGAGGCTGAATTCTAAGGCGTTGATCTATCTTTTCTATCTTTTCTTGAGCTAGTTTCATAACACACCACTTCAAGGATAAGGAGTGTTGTTGGGAGGAAATCAAAGTCAGCATGAACGCAGAGGAGAATACAAATGTCATACTATGAGGAGATCTAAATCTTGTTCTCCGTGCTAATGAGAAAAGAGGAGGTATTTTCTCCCCGGATCCTTTCAGAACTCAGCTAGAAGACATTATGCATGACCACGATCTAGTCGATATCATTCCAAAAAATAGGAGATACACTTGGAGCAACTGCAGACCGAGGAGGTCTTGGAATTAGATCCCCTAAATTTCTCAATTTAGCCTTTGGAGGCAAAATTGTCTGGAGACTCATTACTGGACTCCCAGCATGGTGGAAAAAAGTTCTGGAAATTAAATATCTTAATTTTCCTAGATAGCAACTTCTTGATCGAGATATTCCCAATAGAGACTCCTCCAAAATTTGGCGATTATGCAAGAGAGCAATTCCACTAATCGCTCAAAATACTTCAAAAATCCCCAAGGGAGGTGCAAGCATCAATATTGGAGCTGACAGAATCATGGGTCAGCAGCCAATAAACAGACATGGGGGAGTCCACCCTATCCTTTCTTTTTTTGAAAGAACAGGCATACATTTCCTGGACCAGATCTCCCAATGGGATCCTCACACCCTTCTTTGGTCAGGTTGGGCCTTCCCAGCCATACCCAATGGCCTTAATGCAAGTCTTTCTGCCCTTCAATCCCATTTGCACAGTATAGCCCCTGTCAAAAAGAACGATCTTGATGGGTTTCGTTGGGACCCATCCAGATCCTCTTACACCATCCAAGCTGCTCACCATTACATTTGCAACACCAGCTTCCCCATGCCAAGTTGGAACCACTGGAAGGTGGTTTGGAAATCCGAGGCAATTCCAAAAATTAAGTTTTTTCTTTGGACCCTCCTCAAAGGGAAAGTCCTCACAGCCGAAAATTTGCAAAAGAGGGGAATCAATGGCCCCTCTCGATGTCCTAACTGCTTAGCTGCTGAAGAATCAATGCATCATCTCTTTATTGAATGCCCTTTTTCCATCGACTGCTGGAGGAATTTATCTCATAACAATCAAATCCCATGGAACACCCAAAACACCATAGGAGAAATTCTTTACAAATGGAAAAAAAACTACCCCTAGCAGCACAGGAAAAATAACACAGTGAAGAGAGTCTGGGATATTCTTCCCCACAATATGTTATGGAATATTTGGCTGACACGAAACCGGAAGGTTTTTAAGGATAAGGATTCGACTGTTAGAAGTCTTTGTACCAAGGCAAGGAGTCTTGCCCTTGAGATCATCTCAGTTAAGAATCTGAGAAGTATAAATGTCAGTGAACTCAGCATAGAAGAACGCATATTCATTGGACACCTGTTAGACCAAAACACCAGTAATCAGAAGGGCAACACTGCTAGCAACAGAAACAACAATGTTTCCCCTAACTGGAAGATTAGGCTAAAAGAGGAAGAATTTGCAGATTGGCTTAAAAACAGCAATAGGCATTATCTCTGTTTCGATGGGGCCTCAAAATCGAATCCCGGGGTAGCAAGGGCAGGAGGAGTCATTTTTAATCCTAATGAGGATAAAATACTCTCATATGAGTGGGTTCTTGGCCATACTTCCAATAACAGAGCAGAAGCCCTGGCCCTTTACCAAGGTCTTATCCAACTTGGGAAGCTTGGTATAGACACAGTCACGATATTAGGAGACTCGGCGATAGTCGTTAGTGCAATGGTTCAGAACAGGGATCTTCCCAATGCTCTCCTTCAGCAGATTATCAAATGGTGCCAAATCTTAGGACACACCATAAAAGACGTGTGCTATTATCATGTTCTGCGATCGCTCAATAAAATTGTTGACAGTCAAGCCAACAAAGCTTGTGCCAGACCATTGGGTTGCCTCATCTGCAATGGCATGGAATCATTTCAGCATATTCCATGATGAAGAGACCTCCAGGATTCGATCAACACCTCAGCTCATCCGACAACACTTATCTAGAAGATGTTGATCATCACCAAGGTAAAACAAGGCAAAAGGCACAAATTTAGAGCATCACGATCCATTATCTAACTCAAAGAATCATCAACACTTAATGACAAGTACATAAGGCATTGAAACTCAATATGAGGTGAGAAAATAATGTAGTTCATGTATTTTATGCACCATATCCATCAAATGCGAGTGAACTAAGAAAATGTGGGAGGAATCTTTGGTTAACAATTAGTGGAGAATCATAAATCTCATCCGTGGAACTATTATTTGAGATAAGAGTCACTTGAGAAAAATATTGTCTAGTTACCACTAGATGTCAAGGGATAACATATAGCTCCAAAATGGGGACGCATGCTCATGGTACAGTGCATGAGAACACCTACAATCTATGGAACTCCAAAACTTGCATTCTATATCAATAAACTAATCATGCTATATCTCACCATAAAACCATTAGTAAAAAGAGGCAAGGTAATATGATCATAATGGTCTATGAAAAATGAAAGGAAATACAACAAAAATGTTAGATGTAAGTAAGAGTTCATGAAATCAAACAATAATTGAAAATAGCTCTCAAACAGGCCATGTGTTCCACTCCCGTATTGGCACTACCCGATTTCACCAAATCTTTTGTGATTGAATGTGATGTTTCAGGTACGGGTATTGGGGTTGTCTTAATGCAGGAAGGTCAACCCTTGGCCTTCACTAACCAACAAATAAGTGGGACAAATCTGGGACAATCTACCTATGAGAAGGATATGATGGCCATCTTACATGCAGTGGATACCTGGCGACCATACTTATTGGGGTGGCGTTTCCAAATCCGCACAGACAATCAAAGCCTTAAATATTTTTTGGAGCAATGCCTATCCTCGCCACAACAAAATAAATGGCTAGCCAAAATGTTGGGATATGATTATGAGATAATTTACAAGAAAGGGTGAGAAAATGTCGTAGCGGATGCTTTATCACACCAATTTGAGGAGGAAAGCACCTTGCTAGCAATCTCTCTTCCCATTCCAGAGTGGATTGAAGAGGCTCACAAGGAATGGTTTTCACATCCTTTGCTCTCCCAACTCATTAATAAATTGCAGGCGGATCCAAATTCCACAACGGCCTACTCTTGGCAGGATGAGATTCTTCGCTACAAGGACAAAGTAGTGATATCACCAACATCCACCCTTAAAAGTCGCATTTTGCCAGAGTTGCACTCATCTCCCACTGCAGGCCATTCAAGCTTTCAGAAGACTTATGCTCGCACTCGACGTTCATTCTTTTGGACAGACATTAAAAATGACATTCTTACTTTTGTAGCTGAGTGTGATGTGTGTCAATGCCTATGACTGGAAGAAGTCCCACTTACCAGGATTTGCATAGATCCTATGTTCTATCAACAATTGTAACACAGTCACTAGGTGATGTTCATGTTCCTCCTTCGTTTTTGAATAAACCAATATGTTGTCCACAAATAGAATGACAAACTTGTCCAAATAAGGCTGTAACACCCCATTAATCAGGCACATGAATGTGGTAGGGGTGTTAGTAAGCCCAAAGCGTACCACTACAAATTCATAGTGCCCATATATTATTCTGAAAGTAGTCTTGTGAGTGTCCTCCTCCTTGATTCTTACTTTGTGGTATCCCGAACTCAAATCAATTTTGGAGAAGATTGATGCTCCCCTTATTTGGTTAAAGAGATCATTGATCCTCGGTAATGGATACCTGTCTTGACGGTTACCTTGTTCAATTGCCTGTGATCAATGCATAGTCACAGGGTCCCATCTTTCTTCTTTACAAACAACCCTGGTGCTCCCCAAGAAGACATGCTTGGCCTTATATATCCTTTGTTAAGAATTTCCTTCACCTGTAGCTTTAGCTAAACAAACTCTAAGGTGCTCATTCTGTATGGAGCTTTGGATGTTGATGCCGCTTCAAGTGCCAACTCAATAGAGAAATATATCTCTCTATGAGGAGGTAATTGTCTAGTCAATTTAATGTCTTAAATTGCTCTACATAAATTATCAATCCGGGTATCGTAAACTGATGAAGTTTGGTGCACCATATGTGCTTAGTTAACCTTTTTCTTACTTCGTTGTTTTATAGTTTATGTTGTTTTGGGGGTTTTGTTCTTGTTGGTTTCCTAAAGTGTCTAATGCAAATGAAAATCCTATTCTAAGGTCCTAAGAATACTTTTAAAGGACAAGTATGGAAAGAGATTTCAAGACAAGGCCTATGTCCCTAATGGTAACTTCCAAAACTTAGCCAAAAGATCTCAAAACATGTTATTGATGGAATTAGTACTTAAACAAAAGTGTAAATATGCAGCTACTTTAATCAAAATAGAATGCAACAACCAATCAATGAGCTAGTGACTATGAAACCCAGTATCATTGTCGCTGTATAAAAAGAAAATAAAAACTGAACTTAAAGCAACTCAAAGACTGAAAGCTAAGCAACTAAATCACCCTACTTCAACCCCCGTTTTGATCCTTTACATTTCAACTCAATCTGTCTATAGGAAGTAATCATAAACAAGCTGAGTAATATGATATCTAAATTACAGGAAATTAAATTGCATAAAAGGAAACTAAGATTTAACTACTCATTCATATTTCAACTCCTCACCTTTCGACTCACTCTGTCTATAGGAGGTAACCAAAAATGACATGAGTAATTTAATCACTAACTTGCAGAAAAGTAAACTAAATCATATTACATCAACCC
Organism: Pinus tabuliformis; assembly: GCA_031772625.1. Taxonomy (NCBI): domain Eukaryota; kingdom Viridiplantae; phylum Streptophyta; class Pinopsida; order Pinales; family Pinaceae; genus Pinus; species Pinus tabuliformis. The sequence continues at coordinate 1,295,031,411 of CM062807.1, forward strand.
ATATTCTGACCCCTCACCTTTCGACTCAATCTGTCTATAGGAGGGTAATCATAAACAAATGGAGTAATATGATATCTAAATTGCATGAAAGTAAATGAGCAAAACAAAACTGAAAGAAATAACAATGCTGGAATTAGAACTCAAAAAAAAAAATCAGCAGAAGGACAAGATGATTCCATCATGTCATTAGTCATTAAAAAGCTATGTGCATTACTAATCTACAATTAACCAGTTGAACACACTTGCATGAATTAAAATTGCATGAATGAAAAATCTAATCTACCAACTTGAAAGCAATCAAATGACATAATGAAATCAAAGCAAAATTTACAAAATGAAATCTACTCTACCTTACATTCTAATATGCTCCATGACATCTACTTCACATCTCCTTCCATGTTGAGAACATCAAATCTTTATTCAAATTCTTCAAAATCACAAAGTACAACAAAGTTCTCCAAATCTTTCAAATGCCATCAAGGAAGAACTACAAACTCACAAGCTAAAAAGACTTAAGAACTCCAAACTCTAAGCTCTAAGATAACAAATGAAGGAGAGAGATCTCATATTTATACAAAAAGATGAGAAGCCATCTCATTAATGAGAGTCCATGAATCTCTCCCTCTACCTCTAGAGTCCTAATCAAAATAGGAACTGATAAGACACATGTCTTCTTAGAGTTACAATACAATTAGGAGATGTGACACATATTCTCATGATCCCATGATTCTTTCCACTCAAATTCGAGTTTGGCCTTAGAGTGCCACATAAGGTTCTTCTAGAAGCCTCCTTTCAACCTACACATGTCAACAATCTCAACCCATTTGTTAGGTATAAGCATATGCACATTATTTTCTAATTTTTAACCACAAATTCACTTAAAAGGCTTAGAATTAATAAAGATTGGAAAAACATAAATGTGGCCCAATGATAATGAAAGTGGGATGAATGTGGTGACATAGTAGTGAAATGGAGGTGATATAATGGACATAATAGTGAAAGTGTAATGGAAATTAATGACATTTTCAAGACTCAACATACCCCCCAACTGAAGCTATTGCATGTCCTCATGCAATATATATTACATTAACTTTTTTGATTCTTGAGCTTTGGCTTAACTTTGCATGATATCATTTGATAACTTCATATTTCTGCAAAGTGTTTCACTTGAATTGCAACATGGTTGGTTCTTGTGTTACAACCATTTTTTTTGTTGTTGCCTTCTATTTTGATCTTTGAACTTTGCATAATAATATTTTGATTATTGTTGCAAAGTAAATCTTTATTGGATTGCATGATGGTTGGTTCTTGTGTGACAACCATGATTTTGTTTATATCCAATTTATCCTTTAAGCACATTTTCAAAAGCCATTATATGCTCATAATAGCAATGTAATAATTAATATATGTTGGAAGTATGTGGGTTCCTAAATATGATATGGACATGGCAAGATATGAATATGAATGTATTCCCCCCCTCAACTGATGGTATTGGCAATTTTATGAAATGAGTAAGAGAAATGTTTTTCCAACAATTATCATTCTAGCTTTTTATGGAATTTTATGGTCAAAAGTTAGAAAATGACATACCTTCACTTACCCTTTGGAATGGATGAGTTGTATGTGTGATGGCTGAAAAATTCTGATCATATTCTTCTTCAAGTGGCTGAACAAGAGGAGTCATGGATAGAGAGATAAGATGACTTTTTATTGCTTCTACTAAAACTTGTTGAATCTGCTCCAAAATGCTAAAAATAATAGTCTTCACATCTTCAAAATTCATTGGCACAATTCCTACTATGTGAAAAAATGTTCTGATGTCGAACATAGTAGGAAATTGTTGGCTTAGTGGCCATTAATGGATGCCACTAGTCAACACGAGAACTCTCACCATTGATGACAATGAGAGTCAAGATGCCCAAACACATCTTGCTAGGTATGAATGAATTTGCTGATGTCGAGTCACCTAGGAGATCTAACGAACAAGGGACATTAATGTATTCCCATTTTTTGTTAGCATGAGGACTTGCCATTAACGCATGCAAGCCTCAAGGTGTTTTTACAAAGAACTTAGACTCAAAGGACTATGGACTCAATTATTTGCATTGAAGCAGGGCTTATTTGCGGAATGAAAATGACAGGAAATGGAAGATGAAAATGGAAGATGGCAATGGAGAGTAGAAATGGCAATGGGCAATAAGCATATGAATGAGCCTCTTGCTTTTATTTGTGGGTTATGAATGGACAAAAAGAGATGGAAAGTGTGTGTGAATGTAAGTGGAAAGTATGGAGTGGAATGAGGTGAATGGTTTATTATGAAGTATGGATGTGATGGATGGATGTGATAGAGACAATAGTATCTGAAAGTTTTTTTTTTCAAGTGTTTGGATCTGATTTTGCATCAGCATATTTCCTCTTTGTTGTTGATCATCCTCTTATGAAACAAATTGGTCTCTTAGAGAGACACCATTCTCTTGTAGTCATTTGTCCTTCCTCCTGGAACCTACAAAAAAAACTAATACTTCTTCTGCAATGGAATGTAAGATTATCAAATGAGAGAGATGGCCAATCTCTCTAGTTATGATATTTACACATAAAACTAAGAATTTGTATTAGTGAAACAAGTTCTCAAAGGAAAAACCAAAAGAATTTATCCCTGATTTGGAATTAGTGCCTCAAGTTGATGTTGCTTCTTTTCAGCGATTTATTTCATTATTTGCCATTTCAAACTCAAATGATGGATTTTTCATTGTGTAAATCTTGTTGAGATCTTTCCAATGGTACTTAAATCATCAAAATCTGATTTTGTATGAAAAAGTTAGGCTGATTTGAACAATGAGGTTTTTCTGGCTGTGGAATTGGAGAACAGCGGCGGAATTGGACTTTAGCTGCGGAATGTGCACAGTTTCTGTAGCTAAAAATCTTGAATAAAAAGTTAGCCATTCATCTTTCATCATCAATCCAAAATTAATCAATACCTTCAGAAAAGTGAGCAAATAACTTATTCATTTCATTGATTCAATTTTTTTTTTTTTTAACATGCAGCGACTTAGTGTGGCGACTCAGTGTGGCAACTTAGTGATAACACTCAACTTGACTTCCTTTTGACCGGGGTATTTTTCATCGAATTTGATCAAATGAATAGGACACCATCCATGTACTGACATTCCCCCAGCTACCCATGTGGCTTGTTTTGCTTGATGACACTTGCAACCTAGAGTTTAACAAAACAGCTGCGGAAAGTTAAGCCAGTTGCGAAAAGTGGCTTGTTTCCGCAGTTAATGAAAATAGAGTGTAGAAAATACTGTGAAATGGAGTGGCTGTGTGCGTGGAAAAGGAAAAAATGTGGAGAAAAGAGGATTCATGCATTCCAAAACTTGTGATGACTTTGTCTAAAATATCCAAGAAATGCCAACATATGAATCGATTGAGTGTATGGAAAGAACATTCGATTGACAGCAAAGCCGGTGCAATTTCCCACCACTATAGGGACTTTTTTTTATTATTATTCTTTCCAACATTTATAAGGTCAACAATAATCTGAGGTGAAGTTTTCTCTGTTCGAACAATTTCAAGGAGTGGCATCACATGCGCAGGACTGAAAGAATGTGCCCCTACTATACGGTCTTGAACATGTGTTTTTGCACTAATGAGATTGAGATCAATCGTAGACATATTAGAGGCCAAGGTGCAGTGTGCAGGACAAATCTTTTCCAGGTCACTAAATATTTCTTGCTTCAAGGAAATTTTCTCTATTACAATCTCTATCACCATATCAACATTCTGCATAATTTACAACTCTCGTGCATTCTCTTTGCTTCAAATATGTGATGAATTCTTGAAATCATTTACTATTGTCATCCCCCATTGATGGAACCAACCAACAAACTTCCCTCTTGCTTGACGGAGTACTATGGACACGTCTTTGCTGTGAAGAGCCGTATGTAATTGGTTCACGAAATGGAGTTAGACAGTGCCGTATTCAATTCAGATTGTTGTTAAACAGGTGTTAATGATTTGCAAACGGGTGGCATAAGGGCAGAATACGTGGTGGAAAATGGTGAAAGACGTGGGAGAGGTAGAGTAGGTGCCAGCACAGAACCAAATTAGAATTCTCCTTTCTCAGGCATGCCGAATTAAATCATTGTCTGCTCATTTAATTGAAAATTCCATTTTTTACACGTGGCAGGCAAAAATGGGCTCCAAAGAACCGAGGATTTCTCCCAGACCGCCACACATTTCTTCAAACGGTTTCTGGGTTATCTAATTAGCCTAGCTGGAGAAAAAACCCATGTTTTATTTTTTCTAAATTCACCTCCATTTTTCCAAATCGTGCTCTCAAAGTTTGACGTCGTTTTTTTTTTTTTTTTTTTTGAGTTGATATTTTTATTGTTCTGCATTTTATGAATTGCTGCATTCATTTTTTCTTTTTTTGATTTGTAATTTGAACACAGGGAAATAACAAATGAACAGTATAAAAATTTTCAAAGACATTGGCGTTGTTTCATTTGTTATGATCAGGTATTTGATGGACTGTAAGCGATGGTTTCACGGAGACGGAACGGTTGTATGAGCAAAAGATGGAGGAGGATTGCGGAGAAAACCAGTGGTTACAAAAAAAAAGAATACAGAGCATGCAATGAAAATGAGTTTACAGAACAGAGGATCCTGAACTGGCAATCGTAAACTCTAGCAGAGTTTTAAAATAAAAGGTTGTGGAGTGGACATTAGCAAATTCATAAAATGACTGCAGAGTAGTGTATTGGATTGAAGAAAACAAAAGTTTATTTATCCTTTTGTGAAGATCCGAAGTCCAGAGAACAGAAATTAAGAACAAAAAAATATTTGGTTCTCTCGGACTTGCCAATTGATAGATCACTCCACCATTTATCAGATTGCAAGACAGGAAGGAATTTGGATACCTTGATATTAATGCAAATGAATCGGTAGTTCTATTGATATTTCAACACAATGGGTTGTCAATGCCTTTTTTACAAGATATCCAGCTAATCCTTCATACCCTTTCTTTGAAAACTAGATCAGCAGAGTCAAACCAGATTCCAAAAATGCAGAGGTTTTTTTTTTTTTTTTTTTTTTTTTTTTATGTTGCAGGTTTGTTTCAGGCCAAGCTTGATTAGGGAGGCAGATTTTTTGTTGAAACCACAGTGAAAACTAGGATTCAAGATAGCCGAAGCCACAGTGAAAACTAGGATTCAAGATAGCCATAGATTTATTTTTTTTTTTTTTTTTTTTCCTCTGAAATTGTAAACTTTTATAAAAAGGATTCATGATTTTCAATTTCAGGCAGCAAATACTTCAAGAAAGACATGCTAAAAACAGGACTTTGACTGAGGTCCTAGGCTGGTTTTTAATCGATCTGAGCTGGGTGACTAGGATAGGATCCATGTCGGGACAATTCTGGAGATGCCCATGTGGTTGATTTCTTCATTGGACGCTTGTAACCTGCTAAACCTTGAAACAGTTGCGGAATTCTCAACTAGCTGCGAAATCAGGGCACTTTCCGCAGCTAAGTTGCAAAACCTTATTAAAACAGGATACAGTGTTTTGAGGACCACTACAAACCATAACCAGTCAATTTTGGACAATTTGAACCTATCAAAGCAGTTGAGTTTCATTTTTTTTTTTGAATCAATTGAAATGATGAAGTTTATTTTGTCTCCTCTTTATTTTTATTTATTTTTTTTATAACAATTCTTTTTCTGATCCTCCAAATCACAGAAAGTGCAGGAGGGGAGCATACTCAAGAATTATTAATTATTTTTTTTTACATAACAATCATTTTTCTGATCCTTCAGATCACACAAAGTGCAGGAAGAGAGCATACTCAAGAATTATTAAAAAAAAAATTCAGATGTAAGAAATAAGGTCTCCTAATTACACTTCCCCGGCAACGGCGCCAAAATATCTAGTCAATTTAATGTCTTAAATTTCTCTACATAAATTATCAATCCGGGTATCGTAAACTGATGAAGTGTGGTGCACCATATGTGCTTAGTTAACATTTTTCTTACTTTGTTGTTTTATAGTTTATGTTGTTTTGGGGGTTTTGTTCTTGTTGGTTTTCTAAAGTGTCTAATGCAAATGAAAATCCTATTCTAAGGTCCTAAGAATACTTTTAAAGGACAAGTATGGATAGAGATTTCAAGACAAGGCCTATGTCCCTAATGGTAACTTCCAAAACTTAGCACTTCAAAAGATCTCAAAACATGTTATTGATGGAATTAGTACTTAAACAAAAGTGTAAATATGCAGCTACTTTAATCAAAATAGAATGCAACAACCAATCAATGAGCTAGTGACTATGAAACCCAGTATCCTTGCCGCTGTATAAAAAGAAAATAAAAACTGAACTTAAAGCAACTCAAAGACTGAAAGCAAAGCAACTAAATCACACTACTTCAACCCCCGTTTTGATCCTTTACCTTTCAACTCAATCTGTCTATAGGAAGTAATCATAAACAAGCTGAGTAATATGATATCTAAATTGCAGGAAATTAAATTGCATAAAAGGAAACTAAGATTTAACTACTCATTCATATTTCAACTCCTCACCTTTCGACTCACTCTGTCTATAGGAGGTAACCGAAAATGACATGAGTAATCTAATCACTAACTTGCAGAAAAGTAAACTAAATCATATTACATCAACCCATATTCTGACCCCTCACCTTTCGACTCAATCTGTCTATAGGAGGGTAATCATAAACAAATGGAGTAATATGATATCTAAATTGCATGAAAGTAAATGAGCAAAATAAAACTGAAAGAAATAACAATGCTGGAATTAGAACTCAAAAAAAAAAAATCAGCAGAAGGACAAGATGATTCCATCATGTCATTAGTCATTAAAAAGCTACGTGCATTACTAATCTACACTCAACCGGTTGAACACACTTGCATGAATTAAAATTGCATGAATGAAAAATCTAATCTACCAACTTGAAAGCAATCAAATGACATAATGAAATCAAAGCAAAATTTACAAAATGAAATCTACTCTACCTTACATTCTAATATGCTCCATGACATCTACTTCACATCTCCTTCCATGTTGAGAACATCAAATCTTTATTCAAATTCTTCAAAATCACAAAGTACAACAAAGTTCTCCAAAGCTTTCAAAAGCCATCAAGGAAGAACTACAAACTCACAAGCTAAAAAGACTTAAGAACTCCAAACTCTAAGCTCTAAGCTAACAAATGAAGGAGAGAGATCTCCTATTTATACAAAAATATGAGAAGCCATCTCATTAATGAGAGTCAATGAATCTCTCCCTCTACCTCTAGAGTCCTAATCAAAATAGGAACTGATAAGACACATGTCTTCTTAGAGTTATAATACAATTAGGAGATGTGACACATATCCTCATGATCCCATGATTCTTTCCACTCAAATTCGAGTTTGGCCTTAGAGTGCCACATAAGGGTCTTCTAGAAGCCTCCTTTCAGCCTACACATGTCAACAATCTCAACCCATTTGTTAGGTATAAGCATATGCACATTATTTTCTAATTTTTAACCACAAATTCACTTAAAAGGCTTAGAATTAATAAAGATTGGAAAAACATAAATGTGGCCCAATGATAATGAAAGTGGGATGAATGTGGTGACATAGTAGTGAAATGGAGGTGATATAATGGAGATAATAGTGAAAGTGTAATGGAAATGAATGACATTTTCAAGGCTCAACAGTAATCTAGAAACCTCTACTGGAAAAGCCTTTGTGTATCGTTGCAAAACATGGTATTTCCGAAGCAATTCAAATTCCACATTTTTTTTTGCTTTATTGGCTCCCTTTTTCTTGGAAACTTGTATTGTGAACAACATGCATCCCTTCCTGCTACAACGTTTGGCTTGTGTAGCAGTGATTAATGTCACCGATGTGAGATTTTTCTTTCCTTGCAGCACTCTTTTCATTCCTTGCTCATCCAATAACTATATAACATTTTCATAGCAATATACCTTGGTATGGTGTATATACAACCAATCTATGCCCAACAAGATGCCATATCCACCTAGTGGTAGCACATTCGAGTGGACTATTGCGGGCATGCCACTAAGTTCAAATGCACATGACCTCGCTAAATAGTTGATTCTTCTCCTGGTCCCTATTGCCAATTGGACCAACCATGGTTCTCTATACAATTCCTTGTCCAATCCGCATTTTTCAACAAGATATGGGTTGACATAGTTATAATTAGAACCTGGGTCAATCAAAATAGAAACAACTTGATCTTGTATCTTACCTTCCACCTAAATGATGAATTCCTAGTGGTATGCCTGAATGTTGTCCAATGCTACATAAACCCTTGGCATACTCTAGGCTACTTCACCCACCATTATTGCCTCTTGAGCACTGTAGATCTTGGGTCTAGCCCCCTGGTGATGTGAATAGTCACTTCTTATATGGTTTCCACCACAAGTCCAACACAACCTTAACACAAACACTTTTTGATGTATATTCCTATTAATGAAAACATTGTCCTTATGCTAAGACTTTCTTTATGAGTTGGGTGGTTCCCCTCTTTTCTTTCTAGGTTCTTCGTGGGGTAGTTCCTATTTTGTTTAACGGTGCTTTTGGATTGATGGTTAGTTTTAATCTCAGGCCTATGCCTTGCTTTCTCATAGAAATGTTCCAATTTCTTGATCCCATCTTTTAGGGTTTGGGGCTAACAAGTCAATTTTATCTCTAGAGACCTGTTGGACATGGAATCAAAGCCCAAGTTTTGAGTTGATATTGTTGTAAAGCTCCGTGAATTACGGGCGTGAAATGTATGTTAGAGTCATAGGGCTGTCCGCCCTAATTTTGAATATAATGGCTCAGACTATGAGATTATATAAATAGAACGAGGCTCTAAGTTGTAAAGAGATCTAATTAGAATTGGAAAGATAGCAAAGTAGAAGCGCAGAGCAAGTGTAAAGTGTGTCTTGGGTCGTAGAGTAGGAGAAGGCTCTGCAGTTGAGTGCACAGAGGCCTAGTAGAGTCTGCAGCTAAGTGCGCGGACTCCTGCAGCTAAGTGCACAGGGCAGAGTCGAGCCTGTAACCGAAGGAAGATAATAATAAAGGGAAGTTTTATATTAATTCTGTGTATATGTTCTTGGGTTATTATCTGATGGATATAAATTGCATATACTGTTTATTGATTGCGCGCACTTGTATGAATGAATTATATTACTAAGTATACTTTACACATACAAATAAACTTAGTTACTCAATTAAACATGGAATATTAGTAAGACATTGGGTAATAACAGTGTTCAGCCCTCGAGTAGGGCTACGCGAAGGTAGCATCTCAGGCTGCAAGGTACGGGTAAGTGCGCATAGCGACATGCGCGCGGGGTCGAACCACAGACCACTTGAACTCATCAGACATCTCCAAGGTGTGGAAACCTGGTTCTAGCACCCTCCCATACTGCTTTGAGTGAGACCTCAGTCCACGCTCCTGAAACCCAATGCTCGCCATCCCTGTATTTTGATCGAGGGCTCGTGTTTCAGTCTGCACTCTGTAGGTAGGAGTCTGATCCATCATCAGTTCATAACTTCCATAGGTGCGCTTATCATGGCCTACTGATATGCAGAAATTACAGAACAATTGTTGGGACGTCTGCGTGTACTTCTATAATAGATGACAATTATCCGTAGCATGTTTTCCTCCTATTTGACAAATCGTGCACCATAATGCACACGCCGTGCTCAGTCCTACTTGTATCTCTGATCTCCATGACATCGGCGAGACAGTCCGTGATGTCACCAATGAAGCACTTCAAGATTTTATGCAGGAGCACCAGACTGTGTTGGGGGCTCTCAGGGCATAGTTACAAGAGTTACAGGTGCTTCCCCCTTCAGTGGGTACCCTTTCAACCCACCTCACAGCAGAATCCTCGGTAGCAGAGCAGATGCTACGCGCACCGATGGAAGACATTACAATGTTGCCGAAAGAGGCCATAGTTGCAGCGAATGTGACCGATAGATTTTTGGTTAACATGTTGAAAGCCCTTGGCATTAATTTGCCTGCCCTTCCGTGAGAGACGTTGTATCTGCTACAGGATGGGATAACGACAGAGCTGCGGGCCAAGGAGAGCCACACGATCCAAGTTCTTAGCGAACAAAAGATAAACATGGAACAACTCTCCTTGTAGCAAGATTAATTGGTGTCGCAAAATCAACACTTGGAGCAGATGGTAGATGATGCTTGCCGACGTGTCTTAGAGCTGGTCATCCCAACAGGGTAGAGGTGTGGATCCATAGATTGGCAACCGAAGTCCGCGAGGCCAGGGAAGAAATGACAAAGGTTCAACTGGAGTTGAATCTTCAGATCGCCAAGCTGCGGTTGAAGGCGCAACCTTCCACTCCCCCAGAAGTCAAAGAACAGTGTGCTAACACTATCGCAATAGGGTTGGAAGAAATTTGGGGTGCAGTGCGAGACTGTACTGGCATGTTGGAACAAGCACTTGAGGTCCTCATGACTTTATAGGAGGACCCCAACATCCAATGCCTAGAAACAGAGGCGCGAGAAATCTTGCAACAATACGACACTGTCCGAGGAACTGCGCAGATAGTCGTCCTTACTGAGCGACTTGCAAGGATGCAGCAACCTAAGGCAATAAAAGAGCAGGTGGATGCTACGCGACATAAAGAGGTCATTCTCAAAGTGCGTGTTCAGCCATGGATTAACGAGGCCTTCACAATCATGACGAATATCGAAGGAAAGCTTGCGCACATATAAGGGAAGCACGTGCAGATGCAGGGAAGCACGCCGGACACCGAGGTCTCAGAAGAACGAATGCAGCAGGTTCAACAAGCAGCAGCTCAGTGCGCTGCGGATATCAGTACCGTTCGAAAACAATTGGAGGGACTCCGCGCCAAGATCGCCGCATTGAGTCACTCTGTATATGGAATTTGTGCATATACAATGCAGATACATAAACGACGTGCATATATGGAAGATATGCACATACAGGAAAGTTAGGGATATACGGAAGATATGCGCAATTTCTGTATATGCGCATATCTTCCGTATATGCGCATATCTTCCGTATATGCACAATTTCCGTATATGTGCAATTTCTGTATATGGAATTTGTACATATCTTTGTTCATGTATCTGCATCGTATATGCGCAAATTCCATATACAGAAATTGTGCATATACGGAAATTGTGCATATACGGAAGATATGCGCATATACGGAAATTGCGCATATACAGAAGATATGCGCATATCTTCCGTATATGTGCAATTTCTGTATATGCGCATATCTTTCGTATATAAAATAAATTTGTGTTGCCCTCGAACTTCTTATGTCTTAGCTTTGGATGCCCCATCAAAGAAGAGACAATGCCTATTCAAATTTCCTGTCCATGTTATGAATTCTTCCTTATTTAATCTAATTTTCCAGTTTTGAGTAGGAGGTTTGTCATTGGGATTGATATTTCAGTTACTTCTGATAGTTGTCTTATTGTTGCAATTCATTTCCTCTTGCTGGAGGCTACTACTGTCTATTTCTTTTAATCCTTTCATGTTTAGAAATTCTAAAGTGAGTCCCCAAGTTTTTGACAGAACTGTTCCAATCTTTGGGATTTGGTCTTTGCAAATGCTGTTATTTCTTGAGAGCCAAATCTGCCAATAGAGAAATGACGGAAGAATTTCCCAAAACCTTTTAATGGTTTGCTTGTTCTTCATTGAGTAAGGGTAATTTTTTTCCAGTAAGTGAAGAAGTCATTAAAGGTTATGGAGAAGTTGAGATCCATTTCTAGAGGACTAGAAAGTTGCTTCCAGCACTCTCTAGTAAATGAACAATCAAAGAAAAGGTGTTGGATGGATTCTTCTTCATTTAAGCACATTGTGCACCTTGACGAGCTTGAAAATCCCTTTCTTTTAACGTTATCAACAGTAAGGATTCTTCCTCTTAGTAGATTTCAACTGAATATTTTAACTTTGGGTAGGATTTCTGTTTTCCGTATAGATTTCCATGGGGCCCAATCTTGTTCATCTTGCTGAGCTTGGAGAGAGTTATATCTAGACTTGACTGAGTAGGCACCCTCACTAGGATCCCAAATGATTGTGTCTTCATCCTCCATATTTTTTGGGGCTGATCCTTTGAGATGGAGAACTAAGAGATCCCATTGGATTTTTAAATTTGGAGGAAGATTTGGAATGTGCCAGTCTTGCCAATTTCTGTTTTTCCAACGAGAGATAAAATGCAGGGAAGATATCCCCTTGGCATGCATCCATTCTTTTATATCTTGGAAACCTGGGAGATATGATAAAAGTTCCTTCCCCATTATTCTGTCTCCCCATACCTTGATACTTTTACCATTTTCAGGCATCTTCGAAGTGTACTTGATGATAGTTGGTATCATTTTTTTAAGTAGCTTCCATACTTGCAAGCATGGCCTTATTGGGACATTTTCATCCAGCAAGTGATTTCTTTGATGATTCATATACTTTAAAGCCAAAGTTTGTTTCCACCAGCTGTCCTTTCCAGTTATCATTCTCCATATAATTTTGGCCCCTAGGGAAACATTCATCAGTCCAAACAGCCTTATAGATAAGCCTCCCTTCTCATAGGGAAAAATTACTTGTTCCCATTTTACCAAGCTGAATTTTTTGGTCTCCTTTTTCCCTACCTGCCATAGAAAACCTATGGTTATTAATTCCATTTGTTTGTGGATGTTGGCTAGGACCAGAATAGTGGCATATTGATAAATTGGCAATGCAGTGAGCATGGCTTTGATTAGAGTCACCCTGCCGGCAATGTTCAACCACAACATTCCCAACTTTGGATTTTTTCCTTCATCTTTTCAGTTTGTGTGCTCCATAACTCAACCTTTAGATTTTCTTTAGATATGGGAAGTCCAAGGTAAAAGAAGTGATTCCAATTTTCCTGTATGGGAATCTCAAGAATCAGAGATATTCTTTGCATGGTGCGAGAGGGAGCATTCCAACCATATATTCTACATTTTGCATTGTTTAAGAGACCACCAGAAACATCCATGAAGTTATCAATGATTTTTTTAAATATTTGGGCAATAATGCATGAATCTTCGGCCATCAACAGAGTGCCATCTGCGAACAAGGAATGATTTATGCTTCTTACACCATGAGAGATGTGCAAACGATTTAGTGTTCTTTCTCTCCTTCTCTTTTCCAAACCTCTACTTAACGAGTCTGCCATTATTATATATAAGAAAGGTGAAAGAGGGCAGCCCTTTCTCAACCCTCTAGAACTTTGAAAGAACTCACTTGGTATTCCGTTTATCAATGGGGCTATCCATGGTCCCATAGTGAAGGCACTAATTACCTCAATGATTTCGTTTGAGAAACCAAATTTCTTTAAGACAACAGTGAGGTAAGGAAGACTTACCCGATCAAAGGCATCGGCCAAATCCAATTTTATGATGATTCCCTGTTCTTTTTTCAGCATGCTTGAGTGTAGAGCTTCCTAGACCACCAGTATATTGTCTATAATATTTCTATTTGGAACAAAGCCTCCTTGGTTTTTTGAGATAATCTCAGGGATAACTTTCTTTATTCGGTTGTCTATGATCTTCGTTATTATTTTATAAGAAGAGTTGCATAATGAAATTGGTTGAAATCTGCTAAAAGTGGAAGTTCTAGCATACTTTGGAATTAATGCCAGATAGGAGGATTTGGTAAAACCTCCCAATTTTTTGAATAAACACATTCCTTACCATTCTTGCTAAAACCATTTTTATTATCTGCCAGTGCTTCTTGTAAAATGAAATTGTGAATCCATCTAGACCCGATGCCTTATCCGCATGAAGGCTCCAAACAACTACCTCTATTTCTTCTTCTGCGATTTCTTGCATAATTTCTGAATTTTGCTCATCACTTATCTTTTTTGGTACATGCTGCAAAAAGTTTTCGTAATCTGCTATTTCTCCATTTGTTGTTAAGAGGTTTTTGAAATGTTTATGAGCTTCTTTTTTTAATTCAACTACTCCTCTAATTTCCTATCCCTCTACTTGGATTTTGTCAATCTGATTTCTGGGTCTTCTAATTTTCATAGTATTATTGAAAAATGTTGTGTTTTTATCCCCTGCTTTTAACCAAAGGCTTCTTGACTTTAGTCTCACCACTTCCTCTACTTTCCAGTTTTCTCTATATATTTCGAGGCCCTTTTCCTAGAGATGGTCCTCTTTGTCCTCCTCCTAATTTTCTTTTGCCTCTTTAAGTTTCTCCATCTTTTTTAATAACTCAACCTTTCTTTTCTTTGTTTGCTTTTTGTTTTCTATGGCCCATGTTTTCAGTTCCTTTCTCAAGTTTTTTAGCTCGGTTTCCCACACATAATAGGGAGCCCCAAAGACCTTTTGAGACCACACTTCCGCAATTAGTTTTTTGAATTCTACATTGTTGTTCCATATTGGGCAATTTCTGAAAGGTATTGGACCTTGATTTTCCATCAGTCCCATAGTAATTACCACCATCTTGTGATATGATGTCGTTGTATGAATGATTCTTGATCTTGTTGAATTGTAGTTGGAGATGATGCTATCCTGAACCAAAATCTGATCTAATCTTTCCTTTATATTGTTGCTTGCTACCCTTTTATTGTTCCACTTATACTTACCATTGTTGGGAAGGATGTCTATTAGATTGTTTTTTCCCATAATGTTTTCAATGGCATCCCTTGAGGGGTCTGCATGGTAAATCCCTCCAAATTTCTCCACTACATTTAGGATGAGATTGAGGTCCCCTCCCAAGATTTTTTTATGTTATGAGTTTCATTTAAGGTCTCTTGAACTGAATTCCAACATTTTTCTTTTTCCCTGAGGTGGCTGGGGGCATATATGTTGACAATGCAAAATTGCTTATTGGTGGTTGTCTCTTTTAGATGTGTTCTAATGTAGTGTTGTTCCTTTTTTTGCTGTAGCAGCTCCCATTTTCCTTTCCTCCATAATGTGAAAATTCCTCCTGAGGACCCTATAGCTTGGTGAGTTGTTCCCTCATAATTTTTTATATTTTGATCATTTTTTCTGAACCCTGGAAACTAGTCTTGGTCTCCTGAAGCATAATAATATCTGGGTTTTCCTTTACTAAAATACCTTTTGCTACATTTACTTTAAAAGGTGTCCCCAAACTGCAGCAATTCCAGGAGACCACAATCATTATTTATTTAGTTGATGGGTTGAGGGTCCTTTCCCTCTTTGATGATTTTGGTTTTTCTCATTGTTCCCGGAGCTTTTCCCAAAAAAGGAGTCCATGGGCTGTTGCATTCCTAAATCCATCTCTTTTGTTGTTGCTTCATCTCTAAGCTCTTTGTTAGATTTTCTTCCTACTTTCTTTTGTTGATCCAAGATTTGGAGAGATTCCTTAGATTGGTTTCTTGTCAAAAAAATTTCAATTGAGGGGGGAGGAGGGTTGCGAGGGGTAATAGGAACTGAGGGGGTGAAGATATGGGAGGGGGAAGAGGTGAGGGGCAGAGGCGGGTGGGGGGGGGGGGGGGGGGAGGACATGAGTGAGGAATATGAGGATCATCAACAGGTCCAAAGGGATTGGGATTGATGAAATATGACGAGATTAGGGGGGGATTGGATGAGGGGAGAGTTGATGGAGAAGGGTTAGGGGGGGAGGGGGAGCCTGGGGATGGTTTGAGGAGGAAAGGGGTTGTTTTCTTGCTGATTTTTTCTTTTTAACTTGTTCCCATTTTGCTTCAGACTCTTTTAAAATTTTCACTTTCTTGCTTTTTTAGACATCTATTTGCAAAATGACCGTATTCATGACATACCTTGCATTTGAATGGTATTTTATCATAGTCCAGTTGTTGTATGTGCATCCATTGATCTAATTTGATATTTATTGCCTCTGGAAGGCCCTTCCCTAGGTCCACTTCGACACATATCCTTGCACATGCATGCATGTTCTCTTTTGGTTCGCATCTGTCAATATACTTCCCCACATCATTCCCGATGGCCTTGACAGATTCATCGCCCCAACAATGTAGAGGAAGGTGAGGAAGTCTTATCCATATCGACGCAATGCTAGGAGCATGCATTTCAGGATCAAAGTCAGGGGTCCATCTGTTTAGGTATAGCCCTGGCATGTCCATGAAGTATGGGTCATTTCTAAAGATTAAATCTCGATCTTCCTTTGTTTTGAAATGAAAGGTATAATACCCTCTTCTAAAAAACCTTATGGAGATTTTTCCACTTTTTGAAGAGGACCAGATCCTTTCAACCCATTTCTAGACTCGACGAGGTGATGGCCATAGTCCTGTAAACTGGCCAACAAATCCCCTTTCTGCTAGAGATAGTGCCGCCCGATAGGGGAGAGACGGAGGTAGAGAGATCTTTGGGATGTCTTCGAGTTTCTTCACAAACTTGGATATCGACGGTCTAGTTTTTGGAGGGCTAATGGCTGAGATCAGAGATGCAAAGGCATCTGCATTTACTTCTTGCTCATAGGATTCTTTTCCTGGAGGAGGATCTCCATCCTCCGGTGGATCCGATGGTTCCATGAACTCAACAGGAGGTTGCTGAGGTTTGTTCGAAACTCAAGGCTACAGAGGCCCTCGGGGCGCCCCAGGAGACTCACGGGAGCATGCAACTCTCAGGGAAAAAAAATTACATTTGTGTTATTGTTAATGTTACATTAATATTTATATTAATATTACATTAATGGTTGAAGAAGTTGATGAGGTTCACCATGATTAACCATAGTCAACTTTTAATGTAACAATGTATATATGTCACATCATTGAACAAGATTGACCATGGCTAAACTTGATGACCATATTTGACAATGGTGAAGCTTGCTTGCCCATGTTTGAACGTGGTTGACTATGGTTAAATATGGTCAAATTATGGTCGACAATAAACATGGTAGCCCATGTTGACCATGAATATCCATTATTTGACCTTGATTGACCATGTTTGACTTTTATTGATTATGGTTAGTTTTGCTTAATTAACGTAATGTATATAATTCCCAAAACATGATGCCCATGTTGATTATAGTTGATTTTTGTTAATTATAGTTAACTTTGGTTGACTTTTGTTGACTATGTTTGATTAATGTACATATAATTTCCAAAACCCGATGTTCATGTTGACTATAGTTTTATAATTTTCAAAACACGATGCTCATGTCGACTATTGTTGATTATGGTTGACTAATGTACATATAATTTCAAAAAGATGATGCCCATGTTAACTATAGTTGACTATGTTTCTATAATTTCTAAAACATGATGCCCATGTTAACCGTAGTTGAATACGGTTTTACAATCTCCAAAGCATGTTAACCATGTTGATTATGGTTTGATACTTTCCAAAGCATGATGCCCATGTTGGCTATGGTTGGCTTGTGTTGATTAACCATTGTCGACCATGTTGACCATGGTTGACCTTGTTGTCTACGATTGACTATGCTCAACCACATATGACCATGGTGAACCGTCTTTGACCTTGGTCAATTGAAGGAAGATCATGATTGACATAGTTAAACATGATTAGCCAAGGCTTTCAATGGTTTTGCTTGTCGCATTATGGCATCATTTTTTGTCCAATAGCAATGACATTCGATGTTCATCACATTGTGATGTCGTTTGTTGTGCATTGCATTGTGATAACATTTATTGTTCATCACATTATGATGTTGTTTATTATTCATCACACTCTAATTACACTTATTGTTCATCAACTTGTGACCTCATTTGTTGTTTGGTACATTGCGATGTTTTTGGTTAGAAATACTTAGTAGAGGGGTGAATCAATATTTCATTATTTTTTACAATGTTTCACTCAGTTAATCTTGAAAATAAATTCACATCACATAATCAATCATCCACAATGTATGAACATAGAGATTAAAGTGCAAATCAAAATTTGAAAAAGAAATACTTGAAAACAATTTTTAATTTATTACAATCTTTTTTGGGACACAAATTCTCTGTAAGCACCAAATTACAAAAATTGCACGCTCCAATTTGTTAAGAAGTTTAGGACACCAATCCTTGGTAAGTGCCAATTTATAGTAAATGTAGGCTCTAACTTGAACTCAACCTTCTATACACCAGAACTTGGAATTCAAATCAAGCCTTAACTTGATCTTCAAGAAACTGGGACTTGACCTTCAAGCTAGGCCTAAACTAAACTTTCAAATAAAAAAACTGAGCCTTCAAACTTGACCTTCAAACATCAAAACTCATCCCCTGAAACTTGGCCTTCAAACAGTAGTACTCAGCCTTCACAGGGACAGAACACAGCCTTAAGACAGGCTTGAAACTCAACCTCTATAGGGATATAATTTAACCCTTAAGATAGGCTTGAAGCTTGACCTTCTCCTCACCAGAACTCAGTCTACTTGGCCTCCAAAGACATTTGTACTCGACCCTCAAAAATAGACATCAAACAAACCAAAAACCCTTCCTAAAAATAATGTCAAAAGCCCTTCAAAAGATGTGCTATTAGAGCCAAGTTTTCCTGCCAACCTAAAGGGTTTATATGACAAATGTTTCTAAATCAACGAGAGAAACTGTTCATAGAATTATTTCAAACAATTGAAGATTATAACAGAAAAAAATCTAGAAAATTTGAAGCTTATAACAGAAACTTTGAAAAAGATTATAATAGAAAATTTGAATCTTTTAACAGAAATTTTGAAGATTATAAGAGAAATTACATGAGGTTTATTATTCGTCACAATCTAATTACACTTATTGTTCATCAACTTGTGACATCATTTGTTGTTTGGTACATTGCGATGTTTTTGTTGGAAATACTTAGCAGAGGGGTGAATCAATATTTCATTATTTTTTTACAATGTTTCACTCAGGTAATCCTGAAACTAAATTCACATCACATAATCAATCATCCACAAAGTATGAACATAGAGATTAAAATCCAAATCAAAATTTGAAAAAGAAATACTTGAAAACAATTTTTAATTTATTACAATCTTTTTTTAGGACACAAATTCTCCGTAAGCACCAACTTACAAAAATTGCAGGCTCCAATTTGTCAAGAAGCTAAGGACACCAATCCTTGGTAAGTACCAATTTATAGTAACTGTAGGCTCTAACTTGAACTCAACCTTATATACACCAGAACTTGGAATTCAAATCAAGCCTTAACTTGGTCTTCAAGACATCGAGACTTGGCCTTCAAACTAGGCCTAAACTAAACTTTCAAATAGAAAAACTTAGCCTTCAAACTTGACCTTCAAACATCATAACTCATCCCCTGAAACTTGGCCTTCAAACAATAGTACTCAACCTTCACAGGGACATAACACAGCCTTAAGACAGACCTGAAACTAAGCCTCTATAGGGATAGAATTCAACCCTTAAGATAGGCTTGAAGCTTGACCTTCTCCTCACAAGAACTCAACCTACTTGGCCTCCAAAGAAACTTGTACTTTACCCTCAAAAATAGACATCAAACAAACCAAAAACCCTTCCTAAAAATTGTTAAACTCACATGGACAGTAAGACAGATGTGAAAGATAAATCAGTGAGTTCATTTTTTTATTAACAGGAGATGTACATTTATAATACAATGTTGTGACTCTTGGGTTTCAGATCCCAAGGTCTCTTGGACTGCTTAGTCTTTTCGGCTTCCACACTAACCCTTTAGGATTAGGTGTCCAACATTCCCCCCCTTAATCCGAAGGGTTATGTATGAGTCCAAGAAGAGAGCTGTAATACAAAATGTGCAAAAATGCATGGCAGCACTAGGCTGAATGTGCTCTATGAAATGTTGGTAAAAAAGGGCGGTGGTTTAAGGATGACCACCAACACTGGAATGCTTAGTGCAGTTCCCGGAACTCTTCCAAAACTGGCAAGAAACTGAAGTTTTCTGCTAGAGGAAGTGTTCTCAATCTGTGATGGTTTAAGGATGACCAACAACTCTGGAATGCTTAATGCGATTCCTGGAACTCTTCCAAAACTGGCAAGAAGATGGTGTCTTCTACTAGAGGAAGTGTTCTCAATTTTGTTCCCGGAACTCTTCCAAAACTGGCAAGAAGCTGAAGTCTTCTGCTAGAGGAAGTGTCCCAGATTGCCAACTGAAGGCATGTTCACGGGCATCTTTGTCTCTGGCTACAACTCTGAAACTGGTGTGGCAGGTTATGGCTCAGGCTCGCTTGATGTGACTTTGAAGCTTGTAGATGACCATCATTTCCCCCCTATCAGGTACAAGGTGAGAAAATGGAGAAAAATCAACTGCAAGACTATTCAATATTCTGGAACAAGTTTTAACATGTGTTTGGAATATCTTCTTGGCTGTTGATGCCCATTGCCAAGAAGCGATCCATCCAAGATGAATCTTTGTTCTTGCAGGCTGTTTGTTTCTGAAGCATCTATTTGAAGAATGGCTAGTTTTATGACAGTGCTCACATGGATGAAGATCAAAACAGTGATCTTTCAGATGGCCAACTCGGTCACAGTGTTGGCATTTGACGATCTGTTGTTGTTGTTGCTGTGGAAGAGGCGCAGAATTTGGAACAAATGGAGGTGAACTGTCATGAATAAATCCAGCACTCTGAAACTGAATGGGCTTGGCATAGTCTGGAATATGAAAGGACAAGTCCTTGTCATATCCAAGACCAGTTCTGTGCTTGTTGTGGACAAGCTGTTCCCAAGGTCTGATGATGGGCTTGGGAAGTGCAGACTGAATTTCTGCATCTGCATGTACAACTGCTGCTTTATTGGGTACTGAATCTGAATGAACTTGAACAATATCGACTTGTTGTTTATGGGAGTCTGCTTCATTGTTCTGAACAGAAACAGGTTCAGAATGGTGTCTATTTTGATGTAGCTCTTCTTGCTGTAGCTGTGATTCAAGCTGCAAAAAATCGATCTTTTCTTGTGCATCATGCAGGCAGGTCTGAATGTCACAAAGAGTGTCTTTGCTAACATTTACCTTCCCACCATTAGCGGAGTGTATTAGTGTATTCAGTAACTCTAATACATCATGAAATCTAGCCATTGTCTTAACAAAGAAATGAACACTCAACTAATTCCAGCTAAGAATTTAGCCAATCACAAACAGATTTGTGTCCAGCAAGAATGAAAGGCTCAAAGTCCTTCCAACACAGATACAATAGATATGTTTCACCCTTAAAAATGCTCAGGTATACCAGTATGGATGCACAACTAAATGACTTCTTCCTTCTTTGAAATTTGTACTTCAACTACAGGAATGGATTACATATACCTCTGATATATCAACTCTAATAATAACAGAGATCTGAAGTAGAATATACCAGCAAATGTTAGGAAGAACAGTGGCTGTAGATAAGTGTTATAACATAAAAGAAGCTCCATCATTACAGAGAAAACACCACAGTGATAATATATGCAACGTATTCAGCTCCAAGATAGAGAAATAAATATGGAGTGTCTTCAATATATTCACAGCCACACATCCAATGAGATGAGGAAGTTTGATGTCCTCTTTGCTGTAACACCCAACTTAAAGCGCAACCGGAAGAAATCAAATTCCCTTCTTCGTATGCCTTCTAGAAGATTACCAGACACCAAAAAAAAACTTTAATTGGTTTCTCTCTGTGATCGCTTTGCCTTCCAAAGACTAAAGCTTGAAATCAAATACTGAAAAATAAAGTGGTCTTCAATTCAATGTTTCATACATAGTCAACGCTAAACACAGAGAGGGTACGTTGCAGGCTATTGTTTAGCAGGAGCATTTGAATTCACTTTGTTTAACAAACAAACAGAGAATGTGTTGGGAGGAGCTTTAGTATGCTCGGGACATTAATCATCAATCATTGCAGATCTGTGTCTATAACGAGCAGAGGGCCAACATCCATTGAAGTCAACACCAAATATCCTTTTCCCCAGCTACATCGAATCACCTAACGTGCTATTGATGCTCTTCAATTCACTGTAATTGAACCTTTAAAGGCTAACTCTCAAAAAATCACAGGGATTGGTTTTCTTTCTCTTCAGACGACTGTAATAGAAATAAACAACGACCTATTGAGTACAAATATGCCCACCCCAAATGCTCAGAGCCGAAGGTGCAAGGCGTGAGAACAAAAAAACTCTCTGACATGGTTTTCGTTCAATCTTTTCATTCCATAGACTATGGTCGTAGGTTGGTCGACTGTTAAATAGGTGCACTTGAAAACATTTAAAGCTCACTCCAAAGTTGTTGGAGGTCTTTCACCTCGAATCCCTCCGGCTCCGCGCCAGGACAACAATAGTTTCACTCCGGACAAAGTTTTTTTTTGGAGGTATCTCACCTCGAGCCCCTCCGGCTCCGCACCAAGACAACTTTAGTTACAATTTGTGCTGGATTAACGACCTGTACAATGTACACCCACCGGACTTTTCAAACCACCGTTCCAAAGCAGGCGGACAGAGGCATTCTCACATTAACGTTCTGGTGTCTCTTCAGATGCTCGAAGTATTCTCGAACAGCGGCAATGGAATGAGCAATACGGAGAAGTTAACGGCTTCTCATTTCTCCTTTTCATGCGGTCTATCGAACTCGTGACCTCCTTTTGATAAGTCACCACAAACGGCCATCAGAGTAGCGAGGACCACCCACGCTTCCGCTTCAGGCAACTCTGATGTATATCAGCAGCAAACTGTCATTGAAAGCACACGACGGACATCAAACTATTAATACAGAGATGAGCCAAGAGGTTAATGAAGACAGGTGCGCTCTCGCGCTATATCTGCATAAAATCGATTTAATGTATCTCATATGAAGCCGCGCATCAACGCTTTACATATGTGCCAATCACGCACTGAAACACCAACAACCAGGTTCGAAGCCGCGCATGAGTACTTACCAGATTACGTTCCAAATTCCATTATAAACAAACCTTATAGAGCTCAACTCATACAGGCGAACATTGTACGCTGTATTGCAGAGGAATTTGGCCGAATCAAGGCGAAATTCTGCCAATTTTATTTGTGCCTGCGTTTCCAGCGCTCAACCAATCGTTCTACAGCAACTTCCCACAGATTTTAGCATCTTTTTAATTGATACTGATGCAAGGACCATTATCACTTCATGCAGATTATAAAACATCAACTCCTAAATGTGAAAAGCATTTCATTATCACAACATGAACTTCAAACATAAACTGCCCGCAACTCTGATCGTTCTTAAACTATTCATCAATTCATAAGCCTCCAAAGGCATAAACCAGCTGAGTTAAAGATAAAGCGGACAGAAAATCTTAAAACGGCAGAGAAAAGGATGAAACGCAAATTTCCACAATGGCATCTTCTACTGCAGCATGATCGCAGACCACCAACTGCATCGGACTGCTATTCTTCTCAGAGGCACGAAGTGCTTCAGATATTAAAATTACGGAGTCAAAGAAAAGACGCACTCGATGAGTTATGAAAGTAGGTCAGTTACGGACTTAAAATGAAACGCACTAGCCCACAAAACAATTTCACTCAACCATAACGGTTTTGGAGTCGGCTTCAGGGAGCTGACACCATCAGCAGCGCAGCGTTTTATATGGAAAATTGAGCAGCGTCTGGCAATGAAAATTGAGCAGCGTGGAGCAGGTCTGAGACAATGAAAATTGAGCAGCGTGGAGCAGGGTAATTATCATGAAACGCTCATGGACAGTGCAGACAGCACGCAGGAAAGGAATATGCACAGCCCAGGGAGTGCAGAGGATATGAAACGGTTTTGGAGTCAGAGCGCATTCAAATGAATATGTCAGGGCAGCGCTCAGGTTATGACAGCGCTCAGGGGAACGTTTAGGAATAGGACAGCGCTCAAGCGTTTCAATGTCAGGATGACAGCACAACAGAAGCGCAGGGCGCAGTTCAACGACTTCCAACTAATTTGCAGAGATGGACCATAAAAAACTCATTAAAACATAGAAGCGTTGGTTTACATAGGCCACAAAAACAAGTGGCTCACACAATATTTGAGAAGGTTATGAACTTACCAGCTCTGATACCATGTTAAACTCACATGGACAGTAAGATAGATGTGAAAGATAAATCAGTGAGTTCATTTTTTTATTAACAGGAGATGTACATTTATAATACAATGTTGTGACTCTTGGGTTTCAGATCCCAAGGTCTCTTGGACTGCTTAGTCTTTTTGGCTTCCACACTAACCCTTTAGGATTAGGTGTCCAACAAAAACAATGTCAAAAACCCTTCAAAAGATGAACTATTAGAGCCAAGTTTTCCTCCCAACCTAAAGGGTTTATATGAAAAATGTTTCTAAATCAACGAGAGAAACTGTTCGCAGAATTATTTCAAACAAATAAAGATTATAACATAAAAAATTCTAGAAAATTTGAAGCTTATAACAGAAACATTGAAAAAATTAATAATAAAAAATATGAAGCTTTTAACAGAAATTTTGAAGATTATAAGAGAAATTTCATGAGGTTGATAGAGCAAGTTGGAGCATGGGTATCATCAAAGGCATCTTAAGGAAAAAAATTTCAGATCTAAAGACAATAAATAAAATATTGAAGTAAGCCCAAAAGTAAATAATGATTCAAATAAAAATATGGAAGAGGAATCTGTCGAGAATTATATGTCTTGTGATGGATTAGAGGTTTTTGGCTACACAGGGAAATGCCACAATGATGGAAACATTATTTCAAAACTTTTAGAAGTGTCATTAAAGGGGAATGATGTTGAAGTCGAGGCAGAGGTATCCAACTTTCCTATGAGGATTGTCCACCATGATCAAGATACAAGAGGTCTTATCGCAGTTTTTTAGAAGGTCTCTCAATTCTCTAATGAGGCACAGGGGAAGCACTTGAGACTTTGCACAATCACTGTTTTTGAATGGGGCAAGTGTAAAGATACATTTGGAAAGGAAGTTTATAGTCCTCATGTTGGAAAGTTCGCCCAACTCTTAAAAAAGGACATTCCATAGTGCCCCTCATGTACAAGGAAATTGTGTGGATGTATGACTGCACCGCCCACTGGATGGATGAGACTACATCAACGATGGTTCCAAAACTTGCAGAATTTGCATCAGCTGATGATTTCCATTTTACTCTATGGCTCAAGGATGTCATTTTGAAACTTTTTCCTGTCCTTGAAAATGTGAAAGATGCCCAATGCCCAATTTTTGCAAATGCAATCAAAAGCTGGTGCCATGCGACTTGGAAATACCGTGCAAACTTTCCATTAGCTCCACCATTTGACAGTGATGTGTTGGCCTTCCTACATTCCACATTTGATTTGTTGCTAAGGGTTTGGGCCACTTCTTTTAAACTAAAGGTGCAATTATCAGTGGTTGAGGCACTGGGACAGATGGTTGGTCTCATTAGTAGGTCACAGTTGAAGGGATCCCTGCCAAGACTATTACTGACAATAAAGCAAAGGAGAATGCATTTTTACTAGCATGCAGCCTAGAAAATCTACTTGATGAATATCTCAGGTCAGATTGTGGGTGCCACTCTAATTTTGAGGACCTTACTGGTGTAGTGAACACCCTTCTTCCAATGACCGCTACTCATGATAGACCTACAAATGGATCATAATTTTCACTAACATTGACGAATTACAAAGTGATGCTAAGCTTTATTGGGTTGACTTACCCTGATGATATTTTCACTTTCCTAATGAATAAATTTATCTCCAAGGAGGATTGTTTTAAGTTGTAAGATCCCAAATCGCTAAATAATCAACACATCTATAATATTTTAGTGTTCTAAATGAAACATTGACAAGCCAAGCATAGAACACAAGGGATCTAAAAGAAATGCAACCCTTTATTTATATTATTAGCTGAAAATAACACATGCCCATATAATAAGATTGGAACTCTAGCAAATGGCATGCACGACTGCTTAATAATGGAAAATCTAAACACTAAAGCACAATTGTGGACCCTGAATGGATCGACCATACAATTAAACCCACGAGGTTTTTGTCCCTAGGATCAAAACTAGAACTGGCCTCTGCCAAGTTCTCAAATAAAACAAAAATAGATAGATAGACTCTGAAGACCCCCAATGCTTAGCTCTTATCCCCTTTTAAAGGTTGGATGGACTCTCTAGAAGCCTTATTTTATTGTTTTCCTCAAAAAACAAAGGTAAATACCATGGGAAAACACTATGGTAAATACCCTGGGAAGATTCTGTCCACTTTGACCATATCAAGAAAAGAGAATATTACAAATCCTCCCGCCCAAAAATTGCTTGCCCTCAAGCAATCCAATTCTATCCACAACAAAAGCCTTTCTACATTAACACCAGGATCCCATACAACCCCATGTGCTATTCCCTA
The DNA here is from genome assembly GCA_031772625.1 of Pinus tabuliformis. Classification (NCBI taxonomy): domain Eukaryota; kingdom Viridiplantae; phylum Streptophyta; class Pinopsida; order Pinales; family Pinaceae; genus Pinus; species Pinus tabuliformis. The sequence goes on from CM062807.1 coordinate 1,295,057,652, forward strand.
CCTCCATGTTAAATGATCTTGAATGGATCCTTCGATACCTGTATCCTAAACAATCCTTCAACCAATCCCTCCTTTGATAGATTCACCTAGATACCAAGCAAAATTATACCCAATCCTACCCCTAATAGATTCTCTTGGATCCCAATGCCATTTAAGTCCTGGGAATTATGGGTTATGATACCATGTTAGCGCTCCATCATTCTCTTGTGTAAGGGCCCAAGCTGCAATATTACCTTGGCTAAGAGTATCCTCCTAGGAATCATCCCATCAATAGAGTTCAAACTCATAATCTCTCATCAATCTATGCCATGGGAAAGATGAATACCTGCATATGGAAAAATATATTATGCTAAAGTTGATTGATGCTCCACTCGTGTTGCTCCACCCAGTCACTTAACATGATCCATTTGGGGAGACTTTTCCTGCTTTCCCTAGCGTATAAAGGTGGGTTGGTAGTGTTGCAAGCCTTATCTATGTACCCATATAGAGGGTTGTTTTGGAACTCCCAACTATACTCCTCTTTCTTCCTTGTGAGGTACTTGAGTCGTTCCTCAACACTAGATAGCTTGGTCGCTGACTCGACACATACCTTTATGAACTCCTCAATTTTCCTATTCTTTTGTAAGACAATGTCTCAGACTGTCCATACTCTCTGCTTCAACATCATCAAATCTGACTTGAAATACATGATCTTTTCCCGAAATTCCTCTATTGGTGTCGTGTTGAATGTCTTTGTATCTGTCTGCACCGAATGCCCCATGACCACAAATTCAACTTGAACCTCTGACCAACTCTCTAGGAATGGCTCATCCTGCACATTATATATGTCATGCTCCTCCTCATGATTTTTCTCATCATGTCGATTCACTACTGTTGGCTCCTCACTCAAGTTTTCCTGGTCTTCCACATCTGTGAAGACAATATGTTGTTCATCTTCTCCCGTTGTCAAACATCGATACATCATTGGACTCTTATTTACACTTGTTTTCTCATATTTTTCATGGATGGACCCAGTTCTATGATAGTCTACCACATCATTAGGAAGAATTACCTCCTTCCTTTTGCCATTTATTTTGTTAAGCTGGCTGATTATAATCAGCTTGTCCTGCAAATCTCTCTAAATAACATTGTCTTGTTGCTCACCATCTCTACTTGACTGCTCGGATTCTTTAGATGCACCTTCATGATCTGAAGGAATCTCCTTTTGTTCTATCATTGTTGCCTTCTTCCTTTCACTTGGACATGAATGGTTAAGTGCCCAAGGTCCCTTGCAAATAAAGCATAGTCCTCTCCTTCTTAGTTCATTTTTGCTACAGGTTTTATTTTCTTTGTTCTTGCTTCCTCCATCAATTCTCTTCAGCTCCTTCCTAGTCAACACTCTTCTGAGCAATTTTATGTTTCGCTTGACCAACTTCTTGACTAGATCATAGGCAACTGGTGATCCCTGTGGCTCCTTCCTCAAATGGTCAACAATTTGGATCTTAGTATCTTGCAGATGTCAGCATCATCTTCTAAGAATATAGACACAATCTTTTGCATGATTGTTTTGACATCGTCTGAATGAGTTGAGGTAATACTAGTGTGAAAGTTTTGGAGCAATTGAAAGATTAACTCATCACAATCCATATTCAACATGAATGTGGCAAAACTGAATTCTTCCATGAATTTTAAAATTATTGACCGCTTCTTAAAGGTAGGAGGCATGATGTTATTCAATCCCTGAAGGGCTTCTACTATCATCTGCAACATATCTCTCATGAGATCATTGTTATAAGGAAGTAGTGGAGATGTTAGAGCTATGACCTTGCTGAGACAAGAAGCAACTGTGAGCCTGACCTCTTCACAAGGGTGTTCCCAAAGTTTGGGTTGTATCAATGCAAGCATGGATGGCTTGAGAGCCCAACTGAGTTTCTTCCATTCTGGTTGCCCCACCTTAGACAAACATATGTCTAATTCCTCCAACTTATGAAGATCTATGTCTGACTTTGTTTTTTGCAATTCAGATCCAAGTGTGAAGAGCTTAGCCCCTCTTCCCTGTCCTTCATTCACTTCCCATGGGTGCTTCTTCTGCAAAATAGAATAGATTGTTTTTTAAAATGGTCTGCTACTTTGACCATCATTTTGTTCTAAGGAGACATTGCTGCGTAAATGACCATATATTCTCACTAGTTCTTCAAGAAGTTTCTAGGTGTTTTCCAAGGTCTCTTCAAGATGACGCATCTTCTCATATACCACAGAGGAATATGAATTCTTCACACATCGAATTAAGAAATAAAAACCATTTCTTCTTCTCTTCTTTTTCTTTCTTCTTGATTTCAAATCCCTCTCCCGATCATTCAAGTCACATTTGACACATAATGTTTTTGACTTTTATAATTTCAAGATCATTTTTAACTTTACTCAAACTTTGATTCACACTTTAATCCTCAGTAGGTCGACTCATTCAATAAGGACAAAATTAGAAGCTTGTTAATGCAAGAAAATACAAGAACCAGCTAGGATTGCTTCTCTGCTGAATATGAAACAATGCCACTAGAGCCTTGCTTCTAGCTCGAATCCTCAAAATTTCTTGGCACAATAACTGGAAGAAGGCATTGTATATCCTGAGTTTGTTATAAGTTCCCAGTGAAGCCCTTTTGTCAAACAGTTTGATGACAATACTGTTGTGGGTGAATTTCTTTTATATATATATACACTGCCCAAAATTCAGTGAACTTAGTGAAGCCCCTTAGTCAAACAGTTTGTTGACGATACTGTTGTGGGTGAATTTCTTATATATATATATCTAGGTGGTTACAAGTGACCATAATCAGGTACAGGAGGTACATAAGCCACTCATCCTCAAGGGAATAATTAGCCATATGGATTGCATACACCCCTTATGAAGATGAGCGTGGCTTTCCAAACACTGCTTCTACGTGTTCCCTTAAAGATTTAATGTGTGGAGGCAATATATGTTGTCCCAGTGCACAGAAAACGTCCAACTTAGAGAGAAAACCCGCAACCAACAATCGAAATCATGTTCGACTGAGAACGAAGAAGAATTTGGTCCTAAATATACAGTGAATTCGACCAGTGTAAGGAACGAGGAGCGAAACATTGGGTAAAATTTGTTGGTATTGCGGTTAACTAAACAAGAAATGTATAAATGAAACTAAATGAAAACCGAACACAAAGACACAAGTAAAAACACAAGATTTTACGTGGTAAAACCTTGACAGGGTGTCAAGGAAACATCCACGGGGCAAGGGATTGGATTCTTTATTCAATCAACAATTATTTTCCACGATTACAATAGTTTGGGCATTCATCAGTTATATAAGAGCCTCCTCCATTACATAACTGCTGCTTCGGTATAAAACTAACTTGGCAGTAACTAATACAATTTACACATATTTACTTAATTAGTTGTCAAATTCCAACAAACTCCACCTTGACAACAATTTTCCTAATCCCTTGCCCATGCCCATTCATCATCTCTTCTCCAAGCCAAGAGAAGCTAAACACCATCGTGGCTTCACTATTGTAACTAGCTTCATGAATATGTCTACACAATTCTCCCGTGTATGGACCTTCTTGAGAGCTACTTTTCCACTATCGATCACATGTCTCAGAAAATGATACCTTACATCAATGTGCTTGGTCTTGTTGTGATAAGTTGGATTTGTATTCAACTGAATAGCACTCTAACTGTCATAGAGTACATTCACTCTCTCCTGCGTCCTTCCAATCTCATCAAGTAGACCCTTTAACTAGATTGCTTCTTTACTAGCATCTGAAGCAGCTATATATTATGCTTCGGTAGTGGACAACGCAACTATTTCTTGAAGCTTTGACATCCAACTAATTGCTCCACCTGCAAGAGTAAAGACATAACCTGTAGTAGATATCCTATTCTCTAAATCACCTACATAATCAACATCCACATATCCACAGACTGATCCTTCAATACCATTAAAGATGATGCAATGATCACTTGTGCCTCTTAAATGCCGAAGCACCCATTTCACTGCTCGCCAATGTTCTTCACCTAGATTTGCCATGAACGGCTGACAACTCCAACTGCATGTGAAATGTCAGGTCTGGTAGTTACCATTGCATACATTAAGTTGCCTACATCATTTGAATATGGTACATGAGGCATATACTGCTTTTCTTCATCAGTTCTAGGACTCAAAACCGAAGAAAGCTTAAAATGGGAAGCTAATGGGACATTAACAGGTTTTACACTATTCATACCGAACTTTTCAAGTACTCTTTATACATATTTCTGTTGTGATAACCAAAGCTTACCATTTTTCCTGTCTCTGTGTATCTCCATGCCTAAGATATGTTTTGCTTCTCCAAGATCCTTCATATCAAATGCCCTAGAGATCTGAGCCTTTAACTTGTTGATCTCTTCCACGCTTTTGCTTGCAATAAGCATATCGTCAACATACAAAACTAAGATAATGAATATGCCAGTGAAACTCTTGAAGTATACACAATGATCATACTCACTTAAGGAGTCAAAATTCTTGTACCATTGCCTTGGAGACTGCCTCAGACCATACAATGATTTCCTGAGCTTGCAAACTAATCTTTTGTTGTGACCTTGTACAAAACCTTCTGGTTGTTCCATACATATCTCTTCATCCAAATCACCATGTAAAAAAGTTGTTTTAACATCTAACTGTTTTAACTCAAGGTTAAGTAATGCAGCTAGTGCCAACAAAATACGAATAGAAACAAGTTTTACAACTGGTGAAAAAATATCATGAAAGTCAATACCTTCAACTCGAGAATACACTTTTTCTACAAGTCTTGCCTTATACCTTTCGATACTTCCATCAACTTTCCGTTTCAATTTGAAGACCCATTTGCATCCAACAACACTTCTCCCTTCAAGAAGTTCTATAAGATCCCAGATATTGCTTTTGGCTAAGGAATCCATTTCTTGTTCCATAGTCGTTTTCCATTTTTCGTTATCTGTATCATCTACTGCTTCCTGATAACAAGAAGGTTCCCCATCTTCAGTAATCAAAGAAAAAGATGAAGCAAAATCTTCATACCTTTTGGGAGTTTTTCTTTCCCTTTTAGACCTTCTTAGAGTGACTGGTTGTTGAAATGGTTCAAAAACTTCAACAGCTTCCTTTGTATCTTCATCACCTTTTTCTCTAGAAGTCTCTCCTTCTTTTTTACTTTCAAAAAAAGGTCTAGCTTCCAACTGAATTTGTTGATTTGGCGATACTGGTTCATGTTCAATTCTTTCAACATTTGATTTTAAAAGAGAAGATTCATCAAACGTTACATCTCTACTAATGACTATCTTCCACGACGTAGGATCCCACAACCTGTATCCTTTCATCGCAATATCATGCCCAACAAAGACATAACATTTTGATTTTGGATCTAATTTTGAACATTGATTTTTAGGAATAAGAGCATAAGCATCACAACCAAATATCCTTAAATGTGAATAATCACAAGACTAACCTGACCAGACTTCTTCAGGAATTTTACAATCAATTGCTACTGAAGGTGAATTAAATAAATAACAAGCAGTGGATACTGCTTCTACCCACAACTCCTTTTGCAGGTTAGCATTGCTGATCATGCTTTTGGCTCTTTCCATAAGAGTCTGATTCATACGTTCAGCAACACCATTTTGCTGAAGAGTATAAACAGCAGTTTTGTGTCTAACAATTCCTTCATCCTTATAGTATTGTTCAAATTCTAGAGAAGTAAATTCACCACCATTGTTAGTTCTTAAAAATTTAATTGATTTGCTTGTTCTTTTTTCTACCATTGTTTTAAATTGTTTAAAGACATTGAATACATTAGCTTTCTTTTTCAGCATAAAGACCCAAACTTTATAGGAGAAATCATGATCAATGTGGATATTGGTGGCCACCTGCCAAGTCCACTTGGACCCCCACCATTGTTTCTTTCAGCTTTTCAGTTTCCTTAATTGTAGCACAGTTTACTATTTTTAGCAGTTTTTCGGGTCCTAAACTTCTGGAGCCATTCTGAGGCCCTAAACGACGTTTTTTAGGAAAATTGGGAGCAACATGGGTCCATGGACCGATGGCCAAAGTTATGACCCCGAGAAGTTGATGTACCAATTTACCCAAACAGGGCCCACAGTTTGGCATTTCATCTTCTAGGGTTAGGTTTTTGGATGTTTAGGGTTTTCCATTGTTGCTCAACAATAAATAGGCCTTCGAGCCTCATTGTAACATAGTTCAGAGGCATGTAGCCGCCACATCTCTTCTTAGAGATAAGCTACCATCGCCCTAACTGGTTTATTTCCATTGTTGTTTGTAATCATATTTTAGTATTTTATATTAATGAAATGAAGTATTATTTTCATTGCATCTCTGTGTTTATGGTTATCTCTGTAATTTGTTGTGATCCTGTTTAAATCTGGATCAGTGGTATCAGAGTGGTCTGTTTTTTCTAATTTTTTTTTTTGCATGTCCCCAATGAGGTCGAGATATAAGGAGTTAGGGCTTGAACTAGTCGAACCTTTGTAAGACCAACCCCGCAAATCTCGACGACCTCCCATGGTGAATGAAAAGAAAGACGAGGGGGTAGGAGATCCTATCAAAATCTTGCTCGAAGAAGCCCTCGAGCAACAAAGGAACACTATGATGGACATCTTTGCCCAGATCCTTCAGCAGCTACCCAGGGGCGACGTATCGGCTTCCAACAGCTACTCTGGAAATGCCACATCGTTTAAGGAACAAGTTAATTTTGAAATCCCCATATTTGAGGGTCAGATAGATGCAGATGCCATTGGTAAATGGTTAAATCTGCTAGAGGGTTATTTTTCTGTTCATGATTTTTCCAGTGGGGAAAAGATTATTTTCGCTCTTCTCAAAGTAGCCCCCCACGTTAAGGACTAGTGGGAAACCTACTGTGAGCAGAAGGATGAAAGTACAGGCTCACTATTTTCAGCCGCACCCACTTGGGATTCATTCTGGGATGCCATCAAGGAGCAGTACTACCCTGTTAGAAGCTATGAGGATCAATACATAAAGTGGACCACGTTGCGGCAGGGAAGGGACCAAGACGTGCCGGAGTTTACCAATATTTTCCATACCCTTCGCACAAAGTTGGGTATCAAGGATTCGGAGCAGCATTTGGTACTCAAATACTGTAGCTGCCTACACAAGTACATCCAGAGAGAAATATAATTCCTGAACAGCCCCTCGCTCGGCACGACATACCAATATGCCGTCAAGGTCGAGCAATAGTTTAAACAAAAGAAGCTAGACTTTGGATCTACGAATCCGAAGCAAAGGAAAGGTGCCCCCAAACTGCAGAACAAAGGGCAAAGCTAAGGCAGGGAGGGCCCAAGACAACCCATTAAAGCTGCAAGCAAAGAATAGCGTCGTAAAGCCTAAAAGGGACATGGAAAAGTGGTGTGAGTTCCATAAGAGCTCCACTCACAACACAAGTGAGTGTCGAGCCAAGCAGTCACTGGTGGCCGAGCTAAAGGTTTTAGAATCAGATGCATGTTCTGAATCTGAGTCAAAACCCAACAAGGGGAATGACAAGGGGAAGCATATTATCAATGCGGAGCCCAACGCCACCTTTGCCACCATGAAGATCCAGAGGGAGGAACCCGAAGATCCAAAGGAGGAGGAGTGTCTCTTCCACTCCCAGATGTGGGTAAAGGGCTCCCCGCTACATTTCATTGTCAACAGTGGGAGCCAAAAGAACCTCATTTCGGTAGAGGTCGTGAAGCGACTGGGCTTACTAACCACAACACATCCACAACCGTACACCATCGAGTGGCTTTACCAAGGACAATATCTTTGCGTGAACCAGCAGTGTTGCCTTCCATACAAAATCAAGCCCTTCACATATGAGGTATTGTGTGACATTGTTCCCCTTGAAGTTTGTGATGTATTATTAGGAAAACCATACTTGTGGAAGCAACATGTTGTGTATGAATCAAGGCCCTGTGTTTTTATTGTTACTTTGGGAAATAAGTTGTACAGGATACCAGAGGTAGCACCGCCTACCTCCATCTCTTTGGTTACTACAAAACAATGCAGTAAGCTTGTTTCCAAAACCGGGAAATTTTTTTTCCTAACGATACCCTCAAGGAAAGAAGAAGACGGTGGCCATGACCTCTAGACAGGGCCCCTTTGCACGACAACTATAGATGGAAAAGGTCATGGAGGAGTACGAGGACATCTTCACCTCCCCCATAGGGATTCCTTTGCACTGTCAGGTCAAGCACTCCATCAATCTGACCCCAGGTGCGTCGCTGCCAAATGGACCAATGTATTGGCGCTCTGTTCTAGAGAATGATAAAATCAAGAGGCAGATTCAGGAGCTGCTGTAGAAAGGTCACATCCATCTGATTTCATCGCCTTGTGGGAGCTCGATCGTGTTGGTACAGAAGAAGGATGGGACTTGGAGACTCTGTATTGACTATCGGGCGCTGAACAAGATCACTGTCTGTAATAGGTACCCGATCCCACGGATTGATGACCTCTTGGACCAACTGAAGGGGGCAAAATATTTCAGTAAGATCAATTTGAAGTCAGGATATCACCAGGTACCAATCGAACCCTCCGATGTGTGGAAGACTGCATTCAAAGCCAAGGAGGGCCTTTTCGAATTGTTGGTTATGCCTTTCGGATTGACAAATGCTCCTGCAACCTTCATGAGGCTAATGGATGACATATTTTAGCCATTCACCAACTCATTTGTAGTGGTATACTTGGATGACATCCTGATCTTCAACCAGAGTTGGGAAGAGCACCTCCATCACATCCGACAGGTTCTCCAAACACTGCGGCAACACAAGTTATGTACCAATTTGTAGAAATGAACTTTTGGCATGACCCAGGTTCAGTATCTGGGATACATTATTAATGAACAGGGAGTGCATGTGGATCCAACCAAGATCCAAGTCATTCGGGATTGGCCATCTCCAACCACTCTGACAGAGCTCCGTAACTTTCTAGGGCTTGCCAACTTCTACCGTAGGTTCATGTTGGGATTTTCTCATATCACTTGGCCGTTGAGTCAAGTCACCAAGGGAGGAGCGAAAGCAAAATTATTTTGGTCTGAATCTCAACATAAATCATTCACAGATATGAAAGATTACCTCTGCACAGCACCAGTGCTCGCATTACCAAACTTGCAACAACCATTTGAGGTCAAGAAAGATGCCTCTAATTATGCTATTGGGGCTATCCTCACTCAACACGTGCATCCAGTGGCATATCACAGTGAGACACTTTCAGACACAATCTAGAAGTATCCTGCTTATGACAAAGAGATGTATTCCATTTTGCAGGCCTGCCGACAATGGAAGCATTGCATTTTGGGGAAGGAAACAGTCATCCACACAGACCACCAACCCCTGCAGTTCATACATACCCAAGAGAAATTGCAGAATGATTGCCATCAGAAGTGGTCCACATACCTACAACAGTTCCATTTGAATATCAAGTATAAGAAGGGTAGCACCAATAATGTTGCAGATTTCCTCAATCGACCACTGATCATGGCGTTAACCACTATGCTCAACTCTTCTGGGCACGAGACTTTTGATTGGCCACTTCTCTGAAAAAGCGACCCAGAATTCGACCACACATACCAGACACTCTTGGACTGTCAGCATGTTCCAGATTTTCACCTCCAGGATGCCATGTTATGCCACCTAGGTCACTTTTGTGTTCCTTCAAGTGAGCATGCCAAGATGATTTGGGAAGCACACTACAGTCGGGTTGCTGGGCATTTCAGGGTCGAGAAAACGGTGGCAGTACTGCAGAATTATTTCTATTGGCCGAATCTTCGACACGATGTCGGGAAGTACATCAAATCATGCACTGCTTGCGCCATTGCCAAACCGGCCATCAAGAAGCAAGGCCTCTATACCCCACTACCTACCCCTAGTCGACCTTGGGAATCCATCTCCATGGATTACATGTCAGGCCTTCCTTCTACTAAGCATGGAAATGACTGTGTTTTTGTGGTCGTCAACAGGTTCTCGAAGATGGCCATTATGGCAACCTACAAGAAGAATATCATAGTAGAAGCCACTGCTAAACTCTTCTTTGAATGAGTGTGGGTACACTTTGGGATTCGACAGTCTATCATCTCAGATCGGGACAGCAAGTTCCTCAGTACATTTTGGTCCAGTCTCTGGTTGATGCTGGACACCAAACTCACTAAGTCCACAGCCTTCCATCCTCAAACTAATGGCCAGACAAAGGTTGTCAACAGGATGATCGTACACATTCTGTGCATGTAAAACTCAAAGCATCCACACACATGGGACAAGAGCCTCCCCTATGTTCAGCACAGCTACAATTGGGCTCTCCACAGCTCGACTGGCCACATCCCTTTTCAAGTGGGCTTGGGATTCCAACCACTATGTCCCATTGATGTGGCCATGCCATTTGCAGCTACTCATGCAGATTCGGCTCATGTCCAGTCCGAAACAAATAAGGAAAACAACTTTATTGAGCACATCCAACATATTCGCCAGCAGGTCCATGACATTCTGGAGAAATCAAATGTCAAGTAAAAGCAACGAAATGATCAACATTAGGTGCCACACAAGTTTCAGGTGGGCAACAAATTCTGGTTGCATTTGCAAAAGGAATGCCTTACTAGAGCCTATTGGAAACTCAGACCACTCTGATATGGTCCTTACACCATTACCAAGGTTGTGGGAGACAATGCCTTTGAGCTCGGTGTTACCCCATTCCTTGGCCTGCACCTAGTGTTCAATGTGGACCGCCTTCGGTCATACTTTCCACCATTATTAGACACATTCGATATTGCAGAACATCTCACACCCACAAAGTTAAATCCAGATTGCATGGAACAAGCTACAACTAATTGGATCATGGAAACACAAATCAAGCACACTCGCTAGCGAAATATCTAACTGTATCGAGTTGTCAAAGCAGGCCAACTCCTTCACTAGTGCAAGTGGCTCACCACGGACCAAGTTCAGCAGAAGTTTCCTCATCTCATGGAGGAACTCAACGTAATGGGGACCATTGCTTCCTAAGGGGGGAGGAATGATCCAGATAGATATTGGTGGCCACTTTCCAAGTCCACTTGGACCCCCACCATTATTTCTTTCAGCTTTTCAATTTCCTTAATTGTAGCATAGTTTACTATTTTTAGCAGTTTTTTGGGTCCTTAACTTTCGGATCTGTTTTGAGGCCCTAAACGATGTTTTTTGGGAAAATTGGGAGTAACATGGGTCCATGGACCTATGTTTCTCCTCCCAAAGTTGTAGTTCTTGGATAGATCTTTCTGACGAGATATTATGTGCGTCAAACGGAGATCATATGCCAACGTTACGACCCCGGGAAGTTGATGTACCAATTTACCCAAACGGGCCCACAGTTTGGTGTTTCATCTTCTAGGGTTAGGTTTTTGGATGTTTAGGGTTTTCCATTGTTGCTCAACAATAAATAGGCTTTCCAGCCTCATTATAACATAGTTCATAGGCATGTAGCCGCCACATCTCTTCTTAGAGGTAAGCTACCATCGCCCTAGCTGGTTTATTTCCATTGTTGTTTGTAAGCATATTTCAGTATTTTACATTAATGAAAAAAATGAAGTATTATTTCCATTGCATCTCTGTGTTTATGGTTATCTCTATAATTTTTTGCATTCTTGTTTAAATCCGGATCAAATCACAATAAACGTTAAAAAATATAAAGCACCTCCATATGATATAACAGGAGATGGTCCCCACAGATCAGAATGAATATAGTCCAAAATTTCTTTACTATTATGACTTCCAATTTTAAACCTCTGTTTACACTGTTTTCCATACACACAATGTTTACAGAAATCCAACTTCAAGGATTTCAAATCAGGAAGTAATTTACGGTTCATCAATACCTGAAGACCTTTCTTGCTCATGTGACCCAATCGTTGATGCCATAGGCGAGTACCTTCTTCTTCTTTCTCTGACACAATCGCTGCTTCACTGATCTGAGTACTTCCTTTGAGTCTGTAAATATTTCCGACCTTTTATGCTTTCATAACAACTAGGGTGCCTTTTGAGACTTTCAGCACTCCATTCTGACCTATAAACTTATAACCATCTGAATCCAACACTCCCAAAGAAATCAAATTTTTCTTCAATTCAGGTACATGTCTAACACTAGTTAATGTTCTAACTGTGTTATCATACATTTTAATCCTAATATTTCCCATCCCAACAGTCTGACATGATACATTATTACCCATAAACACAGAACTACCATTTACAGCTTCATATGAAGTAAACCAATTTCTATGTGGACACATGTGATGAGAAGCACTAGAGTTTAACAACCAACTTTCAAAATCCCGAGAGACATTACATGTAGGTAAAGTTTCATCTATCATACATAAATCTTCAGCAGATAAAACTTCGTCTATCATACCTGAATCAACCTGATCTGCTTCCTTCTTTGGGCTAACATACTCTTTTCGTTTCCAACAGCCTTTCTTGAGGTGTCCAATTTTATTACAGTGCCAAAATTTTGCCTTACACTTCTTTCCCTTTGATTTTGATCTGGAAGATCCCCTTGTTTTTTCTCCTCTTTCCTTTAACCATCCTCTGGCTATCATGGCTTCTGGTGCAACTGTTTCAGTACTAGATTTCCTTCATACTTCTTCAGACAAGAGATCTCCCACAACTGATTCAAATTTTAAAGAATCAGCAGTGCTCAAACTAATTGAATTTATGAAGTGGCCCCACGACTCGGGAAGAGAACACAACAAGGTTATAGCTTTGTCTTCTTCCTAAATTTTAACTTCCATATCTGATAATTGGCATATAAGTGTATTAAAAATATTTAAATGTTTTGCAACTTTTGTACCCTCCTTCATCTGTAGACTGTACAATTGTCTTTTCAAATAAATTCTATTGGTTAACGATTTTGTCATATATAGTTTTTCCAGTTTTTCCCATAAACCTGCCATTGTACTCTCTTCAACAATGTTGAAGAGAACTTCATCCACCAGGCATAACCTGATGGTACTGAGAGCTCGGGCATCCAAGTCCTCCCAGTTCAAATTTGTCATGCTAGCAGGTTTCTTATTTGCCTCGTCTAATGCTTTGTGCAACCCTTGTTGCACCAGCAAATCCCTAACTTTCAGTTTCCATAGAGCAAAGTTGTTCTTGCCGGTGAATTTCTCCACCTCGAACTTTGCATTCGTCATCTTGGCCATTTCTTTCCTCCTAGGGTTTTAGTCTTTCAACTAAGAAAAGAAAATTGATTTATCTTCTTCCAACAAGGGTTTTCCAAGGGTTTTCAATTTTTCCTACTTCAAACAAAATTCAGAATTTTCTTTCCCAATTTTTTTTTCTTCAAGTTGACTTAAAAACCTACAACAGTTTTTCTAGAAGAATTCCCTTTCCTCCGTTCTTCAATGAAACCCTTTTCTGAAGAATTTCACAAATTCCCCTTCTTTTTTAATTTACTTCATATACTTCAAACCCTGAGATTGCCTCAAATACACAGAAATTCCTGTAATTAAAAAACTTCAGTCTGTATGCTCAACAGATCTTCAAAAAAAATCTGAAAAAATAAATTAAATAAATAACCGGACTTTTGATTGAAGGCTTTCTTTTGAGCCATCTGGCACAATATGACTTCCTCCTAAAACTCGAGCATTCAACTCTGCGACATCCTTCTTTCTCTCAGGCGGCAGTGTCTTGCTCGTCCAGCTGGGGTTTCTAGCAGCGCGGTTCCTTCAACAGGCGGCTTAGTTCAGGCTCAGTCGGTCAACATTCAAAAAAAATGTGGCTTTGTCTCTTGATAGCGGCTTTGGCTCTGTCGGTGAACTTATTCCTACAACCAGGGTCAACGGCTCCTCAAAAATGTGGCACCTTTGGACGGTTAAACGAATGCTCATCTGCTCCTCTGCACGGCTTTCTCAACAGTGGACATCGCTCTTCGTTGGTGGCTTCCTAAGGTCTGCATGACTTTGGAGGCTCTGTGACGTCGGTTCTCGTCCGGGTTGCTTTTCTCTCAAATGACTGCTTGTTCTTTAATTGCATTGTTCAGAACAATGGCCTCTCACAGCTCAAGCTCTTCTCGTTCCTAGCTCTGATACCACTTGTTAGTATTTCGATTGATTAAACAAGAAAGATATAAATGAAACTAAATGGAAACCGAACACAAAAACACAAATAAAAACACAAGATTTACGTGGTAAAACCTTGATGGGGTGTCAAGTAAACATCCATGAGGCAAGGGATTGGATTCTTTATTAAATCAATAATTATTCTCCACGATCACTGTTGCTTCGGTATAAAACTAACTTGGTAGTAACTAATACAATTTACACATATTTACATAATTAGTTGTCAAATTCCAACAAACTTATCTTACAACATATTCATCAACATTTGAACTCAGAGTGAAATTATCATCATCATTCAGCTAAGTATCTCAGAAATGAATAGGTAATAGATTGTCCCAAGTATTAACCACGCAAGTCACAACTTATATACTACTAGAAGTGAAACAAATGCAATTTTATGTGATTGTCATGAGTTTGTAACAACCGAACCATCATTCAACATTTACCTGAATTGCATCGATCCAATAGTGAAGAGCAAGTACAAATGCATCATCATCAACTATAGAGTATAGTAACAGATTTCAATCGTCTTACAGCAATGACATTCTAGGGACCAGTGAACATCAATGTTACTTGGCCCAAGGATTTGACTTTATATCTAGAACTGAAGGTGAATATATTAGTTGGTTTCCTTTCCTCAGCTCAAAATGGAAGAGAATTCAACCACTTTCTCTGAAATTTGCACCACGATCTCAATGCAAAACTGACTCCCTAAATCACTCGCGAATTGTTCTTCTAATAACTAACTGCTTCAGGGCTTTTTCTTAATAACTATTCGACCTGAATTGTGAAAGAGATGAGCTCGTATTCCTTGTCAAAATATTTCATCCTCTGCTGCTACAACACGTTATACCACAGAATTGATGGCACTTATAGTCCAAGTAGACTTAATAGGACTTGAAGAAGAAATTTCGACCTCCCTTGGGATTGAACTCGGCCCTTAATAATTGATCATAAAACCGTGCTCAAAGAAAACCCACAAATGTGCAATTCGTCCCTTCTTCAAGCTTCAGATCTAATGCTCCTCCCGCCCTCTGTTATCCAATAAATGGATTTGTGACGGTGATTTTCTCTCAGCAGGATTCCAGACCTTGTTGTATGGCTCCCTTGCGCTGCGAATACGTGGAGCGACCCAATGTGTTGCCGCCAACAGCCACCCGGTCTTGCAAGTTCTTGATCTGTTGACTTCACTTCACAACATGAGTTTTCAATATTGCAGTCTCCCTGATCAACTGTTTCTTTCAATCAGCATCTTATAATGATGTAGCGGCCTTCTAAGGAGCGCTTCCTCTCCTGATCTATCAGCGCCTCTTGGTATTGAGATCCGCTCCCTTGAATTTCGGCTCTGCACTATGCTGTAGTTAGGATCAACAATACCATAGATATATCTATTGTCCTCCTTCGGTGCTAGTGGATCCCTTGACTGCGATAAACTATGACAATCGTTCTATGAATCTAGGGGCTGCAGTTCAGTATTCAAGACCTTTAGCTGATATAATCTACTCCAATCAACCTGCAGAGAAGCTCCAAAAACCAATACCCTCAAACAGAAACAATAATAGATGAGTGAAACCCTTGACATATATCGATTTGAAGAGACCAACTAGGGTGATATCAAATATCACCGAAGATCGAAGATGGAAATGCCGGCTGGGGTGAGAATAAATCTCACCAAAGTTCCCAGTGTAAAACCCTCCGGCTGTCAAGATGCACAGTTCTAATACCACTGTAAGATCTCAAATCGCTAAATAATCAACACATCTAGAATATTTTAGTGTTCTAAATGAAACATTGACAAGCCAAGCATAGAACACAAGGGATCTAAAAGAAATGCAACCCTTTATTTATATTATTTGCTGAAAACAATACATGCACATACAATAAGATTGGAACTCCAATAAATGGCATGCACCATTGCTTAATAATGACAAATCTAAACACTGAAGCACAATGTGGACCTTGAATGGATCCACCAGACAATTAAACCCACGAGGTTTTCGTCCTTGGGATCAAAACTAGAACTGGCCTCTACAAACTTCTCAAATAAAACAAAAATAAATAGATAGACTCTGAATACCCCCAATGCTTAGCTCTTATCCCTTTTAAAGGCTAGATGGACTCTCTAGAAGCCTTATTTTATTATTTTCCTAAAAAAAAAAAAAGGTAAATACCATAGGCCAATACCATCGGCAAACACCACAGTACCCTAGGAAGATTTTGTCCACTTTGACCATATCAAGAAAAGAAAATATTACATAAGTTTGGAACACTTATTTTTTTGACGCATATTTTTCCCAAGTTCTCTAGAAGAAGGCCAATTCTCAGTGAAGTTATCATATTCCTGCTAAATGAGCAGGACCTAAGCACTCACAAGTCTCTATGGAGATAATTATGGTGATGGCCTCCCATTGATATTTGGATGGTGCTTGTGAAGAGTTGTTTGTGGAGTTCCTTGTGCGGCAGTGTGCCATTGCAGAAGAAGAGGTTTCCGAGTACCAAAACCAAGGAGAAGCTTTTGAGGTCGCAATGGGTATTCAAGCTATTTCATCTTCAAAGACAATTGAAAATGGGAGTTATCTCCCCATCTGAATTGAGGACCATTTGTGAGAAAGGATTTCTATTACTTGTGATCCATGAGATGGAGGTAATTCTTTGGCCATTATTGTTGATGTTGATTATTCCTTCTAGTTACACGAGAGCTATTGCTACGGTTTGCAGATGCATTTCAAAGTTATTGAGGCATTGAACTATAACATAAATAGAAATCACATGCCAAGGGCATTGTCACCTTTAAGAGTATAGCTTCCTATCACAATAGTCTTAATATAAGCCCATTGGTGAAAATTGAAGAGGCATAAGATGGACTTTACAAAGATTTATACTCTAGGAAGCCTTTACAAATTAATAAAAAAAGCTTTATTGACTACATCTTTACCCTCGGCTTAGAAGTGGCCACATATTTTGATTGTCCCATGCAAATAAATACAAGTTTTGGAGACAAGGACCTAGACATAAGGCTTGCAAACCCTCTTCATCTTCATCCAACCTTGGAAAGTGATTCATTCAAAAAGCATCGCATTGTGCTTCTTCACGCGTCCTATCTGTAGTAGCATTTTTGGGTTTTGGTAAGTTAGAATCAATTAGTAAAAAAAATGAAAATATTTTCAAAAAATGTTAAGCTAGGATATGGAAAAAAAGAATATTGAATAAAAAATGTTAGGAAATATCTTGATAACATGTCCATATCAAAGAAAATGTTAGAATAGATGCCCTTAAAAATGAAGGCAAAAATAAAATGTTAGGTTAGAGAGAAAAGCAAAAAGCAATAAACTCTGAAAGTGTGCAAGTCCAAGTGCCACTAATTTTACTTTATTATGAAAAATAATGGTTGTGTGCAACTTGTCATAAATGCCACAACCCATGACAATCAAATAGTTTAATCTTGACCAGTTCATGCTTTAAATTTCATGTTTATAGTTAGAGAATAAAGATCTAGCCAAACTGTTTAATATTGGCATATCAGTGATTAGGTAGAGGATAATAAGGAGCTCATCAATTTAATCTGAGCCCTTGGATGTTATAAGGTTAGAATTAGATAGTTTGTTTTTCAAAAGAAAAAGGAAATAAAGAGTCTGCTAGCTTAAATGCACCTAATTAAGTGAAGAAAAAATGTTAGGGTAAGTAAAGGGTAGGTAGAAGAAAGGTTGCAGAAGTACAAAGTTGATTGAGGCATAAGCACATTTATCATGCTTGATCATGTGTTACAGTGTGCAGGAGCAGTTATGAAGGTGAAAAGATGTTCACAAGTTGATTTGGTTAACCTCCCCTCATTTCATTTCACCCCCCACTACATACTTACTAATTTCCTCATCATCCCTTCATTTTCACCTTTGCCCCTTAGTTTCACACATTTTCCTAGCAATTTACTCTCAAAACTCATTCCCCTACCTAAAAGCCCCTTTTCCCTAGTGTGAAACCCATTCCCCTTTGAAGAAATCACTTTCCCCTTGTAATTTTTCTATTTTTCCTAGAAAACCCATAATATCCCTTATCCTAACTTTTTATTCCCCCCTCCACCTTATTTAACTTTAACTCTGCCATTTCACTTTTCCCGACAAAACGCCTAAATACCCATAAAACCCTTTTAAGCCTAAGTTTGGTTTACCCCCACTTTATAAAGTTAACTCCGCCAATATACCTGTTTAACTCATATCCGCTATGCTTTAACCCAGATCCCACTTTACTAAACCCATCACATTATACTTTTAACCTACACTTTATTCATTAAAATAATTACAAATCCTTTGTAATTAACCCCTGGGCCCCACTAATCTTCGTCGACTGTCCTCTGTGCAACTCCACCGTGTGATAGTCATTAGATCATCCACTTTCAGATCCAACGACCCACAACAATATTGCACGCTCCTGATCTCCTAGCTTTACCCGCCCGAGAGCACGCGAGATTCATGGTTTTGCTCAAGCCCCTTGTGGTTATGTGGCAGTCCCATGTTAACTCGTGTGCCCTCAGAAAAATACCACCCCATGGCCAAAAGCAGCATGATGAGCCTCCGAAACTGCTCCTCGCGTACGATAAAACCATCCACTTTTCACTTAACCCTTCCGCACCAAATTTTAAAAGTTTCCCATCTAAAACGCCAAAACCCTCACTTTCACTCTTTTCACCTGTTTACACAGTAAAACCTGTATAACCCTTCCTGCGCCACCCCAAGCCTCTGCAACCTATTTTGATCTCCGATTATTGTCCAAACACTGCCAGGACTCCGTCCATACACTATCCTATTCCCTGAATCCATTATGGCCCTCCCTGTCCTCCTGTGTTTTTCTTAACGATTATTGTGTTTTGTAGGCAATCATATAAAACTTGTTTGTTCCATATTCTCTCACGAAATGAATTCAAAAGCCTTTATACTATTAAAAGACAATTATCATTTACACAGAGTAGAAGTTGTAGAATTTTCTCTACAAATTAGCTAGCTCACTGATATCATGTAGAAATTTCACCTGCAGATCAAACTGATATATGCAATTTACTAAAGCATAATACTAGATTTACATCTACCATAAACTTTGCAGAAGCTTAATCAAACATGAGCAACATCAAGCATGAACAAATATAACTGAGAATGAGAAGTAATCAACCATAACACAGAAGATATAACCTGGGAAAAGCACCAGCTTAAAACCCCATCTTTGTATTATCAATTAAGTGGAAATCTTCAACAACATACAAAAACAATCAGCTCAAAAGCTATCCTGCTCTCTTTGTACTCTGATGAGGTAGCTCATGGACTATCTAGGCCTGTATATATAGGCTCAATAAGTCCTCCAAGCTCCTATTTCCTTGCGCAGTTTTGATTGGGGTCGAATGTCTTAACATGTGTGAATTGGCCACATCATACCTGCTATAACCTCAGGTCCAACTACGCAATCCATAAGGAATAATATTCCTTCTGCATGCAAGGAATATTCACCAAATAATATCCTAGCAACTGATAGTACATTGTACCTCCATCTGATCTCAATTGGGTCTCTGTCTGAATTGACATGCATGAGTTATCCATGAGTAAATACTCAATTATATGAAATACAGTAGTTACATGCATGCAAGCATTAACTAAATGAACTCTCATTAATTTAACAAATTGTTAAATTAATCTAACTGGACTTGACTAAGTTAAACTAAGTCAATTGATCACATTCAATATAGAACTCATCCTTATCTCCTTTAATCAAAGGATAAATTCCTCAATCAAAGGAGAAACCATTGCATGTCCTCACATAGACTTCAAGTTCATAATTCCTTAACTAATTAACTCAAACTAAATTAATTAATTAATTTACAAACTGGTTTTAATATCAAATTTGAATTTTACTTCCTATTTCTAGTCCAGGGATTGACTAAAATAGGAATCCACATTGAACTGTTAAAAATAGAACTTCTATTTTTAGCACTTCCATTTTTCATTCCCTATTGCCCAATCCAGCACTGATGCCCAAATTGCTATTTTTAGCACTTCTATTTTTAGCAATTTCTTGTTGCCATTTTTCAACACTCCCTCTCAACAAGAAAGGCTTCCTCTCGAACCTGATCCTGTACCTTCGAAATGTTCTACATTCAACACATCTACCAAGTGCGGTTGCTCCAGCAATTCACGGAACAAAAATAACTCCCAACTGACCTCTCTGTTGGGCTAGAAACATACGCTGATGCTGAAGCTCTACCTGCTGCTGACAAGTGCTCCCTCTCTGACCTCTACATTACTACAACATCTCCATGCATCTCGCACTGTTGCACACCTCTCTGTGCTACCCTGCACTTTGCAACACACTTGTGCCTCTCGCATTGCTGCAGCCTGCTAACTCTGCAATGTCCTGGGATTCCCTGCACTATAGCTCTCTCTGTCACTCCATCCGCATCTATTTCTACCCAATCAGTCAGTTCCTGCTACTTCTCATCAGAGCTCATGTAGCAAAGTCGAATCAAAGAGGTTGGGTACCTCAAGGATCTTGCCCCCATATTAGCCTCCGTGGGACGATCACTCCATATCACCCCACCTCCTACCTAGAGGTATGGCTACATGTGATCCCTCTGCCCACATGGCTCGAAGTTTCCCCCTACTAGAGGTCTCTGCATGAGTAGATGTCTCTACTTGATCTCCTCTCAGCTTCTCTAGTTGTGGCTGCTCCACAACCTCCTGAAGCTGCTGCACCGATCGTGGCTCCTCCACAATCGTCTAAGACTTCTTCTGGCGCTGCATGTTGAGAGGCAATATACTCTCCCTCTCAACCACCAAGTCTCCATCAGTTGCCTTGCTGCTCAAGGCTTTGCATGCATCTTGAACCTCAAGAGCATACAGGTTCTTGACCCGTGAACCAATTTGCTTCACCTGTCTAGTGATGATGTGTCTAAGGAAAAATTTTCCCTTACTGAAGACTACATCATAGCCTCTATCTTCCAGCAATGCGATCGACACCAAGTTTCTCTTCAGTCCTGGTACATACTTGACATAGGTCAAGGTAATTTGAACTCCATGCTCCCTCTGAAAAATAACCGTGCCTACACCTGAGACACTATATTTTTCATCATTACCCATCGCTATGAGTATCTAGAGATCTTTCTCCTCCAAAGTACTGAACAAACTCTTGTCACTGGTCATGTGGAAAGAAGCTCCACTGTCAAGAAACCAACCACTTCCCACCATGGATGAAACCATGCATGCGAAGAGTGTGAAATCCAACTCGAACTATGAAGCAAGTGCCTTACCTTCAGATCCTTCCCCGGATCCCTTCTTGGATTTCCTCAGTGGACAATTTGTAACAAAATGGCCCACAACATGACAACGAAAGCATCACACTTTCGATTTGTCAAACTTCTTCCCACCATGGGAAGAACTGGACTCGGAAAGAGAAATCTTCTCCTTCCCCTTCTTCGCCTTACTCGCTAAGGCACGGTTTTCTTCATCCTCCATGGATGAAGAACCATCTCTAGTGCTTCTCCTCCTGCATCAAATCTGACCAAATTCGTTCCCAATATGGCAGTGTCTCTCTTCTGTTAACCGAGTTCTGGTAGCTATGCCAGCTCTTAGGAAGACCGAGGAGTGCAAGACTCACCATGTCATCATCATAGGTCACGATCCCTACACTTCCAAGCTCATCCCTGCATGAGGTGAGCTTATTCAGATACATAGAGATCGTGTCATCCTTTTCACACTTGATCTTTCGAAGTTTGTCCTTCAGTGCCAGCTTCCTCTGATCACTGCTGTTATGATAAAGATCTTTCAATGTTTTCCACATCGAAAACAAAGTCTCCTTCCCATGGAGGCTCGAGACAATGTGATCTTGAACTCCCTCCAGGAGGATTCTCCTAGCTCTAGCCACACACTTCTTCCATTCCGCCAGCTGAGTAGCATCAGTTGGCTTCTGGACTTCTTGATCAATGAAGTCCTTTAGACCATTATCTTCTAACACTGCCTCCATGTGATCCTTCCAGGCTATATAATTCGAACTGCCATCAAGGGCATATTCGAGTCTCAAACCATAGAACTTTGCGGAAGCTTAATCAAACATGAGCAACATCAAGCATCAATAGATATAACTGAGAATGAGAAGTAATCAACCATAACACAGAAGATATAACCTGGGGAAAGCACCAACCTAAAACCCCATCTCTGTATTATCAATCAAGTGGAAATCCTCAACAACATACAAAAATAATCAGCTCAAAAGCTATCCTACTCTCTTTGTACTCTGATGATGTAGCTCATGGACTATCTAGGCCTGTATATATAGGCTCCACAAGTCCTCCAAGCTCCTATTTCCTCGTGCAGTTTTGATTGGGGTCCAATGTCATAACATGTGTGAATTGGACACATCATACCTGTTGTAACCTCGGGTCCAATTATGCAATCCATAAGGAATAATATTCCTTCTGCATGCAAGGAATATTCACCAAGGAATGTCCTAGCAACTGATAGTACATTGTCCCTCCATCTAATCTCAACTATGTCTCTGTTTGAACTGACATGCATGAGTTATCCATGAGTAAATACTCAGTTATCTGAAATACAGTAGTTACATGCATGCAAGCATTAACTAACTGAACTCTCATTAATTTAACAAATTGTTAAATTAATGTAACTGGACTTGACTAAGTTAAACTAAGTCAACTGATCACACTCAATATAGAACTCATCCTTATCTCCTTTAATCAAGGGATAAATTCCTCAATCAAAGGAGAAACTATTGCATGTCCTCACATAGACTTCAAGTTCATAATTCCTTAACTAATTAACTCAAACTGAATTAATTAATTAATTTACAAACTGTTGTTAATATCAAATTCGAATTTTACTTCCTATTTCTAGTCCAAGGACTGACTAAAATAGGAATCCACACTGAACTACTAAAAATAGAACTTTTATTTTTAGCACTTCCATTTTTCATTCTCTATTTCCCAATCCAACACTGATGCCCAAACTGCTATTTCTAGCAGTACTATTTTTAGCACTTCTATTTTTAGCAATTTCTTGTTGCCATTTTTCAACAAAAGTCATTTACACAATAATGGTTAAAACAAAGAAGAAATCCTTTACACATAGATAGTAAATGTTAAAACAGAGGATGTAGATAAAACATACAGTTAAAAGACAAACATATGAAATATACAAAAAGATGATCAATATCCAACTACCATATGTTGAGATATGTAAAAAAAACTAAATGATTTACTATTGAAATACACAGTAAAAACTTGAAATGTACAACAAAAGTAAAAAACCACAGTAAAGGTTATTGATAGGTTAACAAGGTCAAAGAGTATCAGATGAAAGGTCATAAGTAAAAAATGACATCCAATGTGAAGACCAAATAACCAAGCAGCTTAAAGGGCAAAAGATCAAAGACCAAAGCTAGCAGAACCTAAATAATAGGGACAGCAAGTAGCAATTCAATATTTGTCTCTATCTTCTTGCATGAAGATATTTCCTTTTCCTTAAATAAATCTATTTTTGTAAAAACAGTTTAGGATATTTTCTTAGTTCTATTGTTGTATAAATAACTCTCCTTATGAGTTATTATGGGTTCATCATTGAACCAAGTTCACCATTGAACTAGGTTGACCATTGAAGAAGGGTTACACCCTTGATGAAGCATTTCAAAACACTTCATGTACTTGACTTTTCTGGACCCTTAATACAAAGCAAAGGATTCTAAATTCAGTTTTACACAGTTTGTGTTTCCTGTAAGTTTTTCTAGTGTTACACATTATGTTTTTCTTCATATTCTTATGTCTTACAGAGATACCTAGGTAGGAATAATTGTGTCTCAATATATTCCTATAAGTTTCTGAAGTGATAATCTATAAAGAGAATGGATTAATGAACTGTTTGTTTAATTAATTCCCTCTGAATCAATAAATCATCATCATCTTGTTGTAAGCTTAAGCATATTCTCTTGAACCTTCTGAACATTGGTCATATGTTTTCATACTTGTGATCGTTTAATTTTTTGTCTGAAAATTGTGATAATCATATTTTTTTTGTTTCTGCTCACCACTATTCAAGCTTTATCAATGTGTGAAATTCTATAGCAGCCCTTTGTTTTGGTATTAATATTATTCAAAAGGTTAGACATTATAGTGTTACATATATTTCATTCATTGGTCCTCCAAATTAAAAACAAAACCCCAAAACAATTATCTTAGATGCTCTGGCTTGATAGCTGACCATTATCAACTCAGAGGTACAACATCAGTTTGGCGCCGTTGCCGAGGATTCGAATTCCGTTAAGTTTTCCTGGGACAACGATGTCCATTCTATTCCTTTAAGGTGATTAAAGGTCTAAAAGGTTAAAATTTTTCACCTGGTGACTACACTAGCCCAAACTGGCACCATTTATGCACACCAAATCTCATTCAGAATCTGACTTAGTTAATCCTCTGTCAGAGCCTGAAAAAACTTCTAAGAAAAGCCAGTTCTAAAAGGAAACATCAACCATCTTCTTCTTCCTCTTCTGCCTTGCAGTCTAAAGATTTAGTATCATTTGACCCTTTTAGTAATATTCCATCTGATCCTGATTTGACACAAATACCTCCTAGGGTTTTTGAACTATTAAATAGGGGAGTTAATTTAGATTCAGCTTTCCTCATTCATTCTTTTGAAAATCATCCAGAACCCCCATTACTCCTAGGATCACCTAAAACTGAGTCTGACTTGGGTTTTCATTTACCTGAATACAAACCCACGGATTTCATATCCCCTACCACTTATTCATTTCCTTCCACTTCTAAACGACTTAAAGATTCTACTTTTGAACAACCTGAAGAGACCATCTCTGTATATACAAATCCACTCTTTGAAACAAAAGAGGGTATTCCTTCACAGGTCCTGTTAGTGTCAGTCTTTGAAGCCTTCCACTAGTGATCAAATATGCCCTTACAAAGTGGTCTTAGGATGTCAAAGTCAAATTTTGTCATTTCAGTGAATCTTCAAATAAAATTTGGTCACTAGGTATTAGGTCTAGGGTTTGTTTTCACTCCTTACAAAGTTGTCCAAATGTCGATCCATGTCACTATTCAGCTGTGTGTACCATCATTCAAAGAGTTGTCATTATCATTTCAGGTTCCAATGGGTCATTTTACACCTTGTTCGTGCTTCAGTTGTACTTGGGTAAGGTTCATTTCCCTCTCTTAGGATTTTGAAGGTAATTTCTCTTGGATGGTCAAATCATCAACAAAACTTGTATCCTGATGCTCATACACCTTTATCTATCCTTAATGTACCTTATTAAACACTTCCCATCACTGATATCCCTCAAATTCCTCATTTTCCCACAAACCCTAGATTCTTGCTATAATTTGACTATTTTCTACGCTAAGCTTGTGTTATTCCCTTTTGGACCCCTTTCCCTCACTCAATCTTTGAAATTCCACTTTCCCCTATTTCCTAACATCCCTCCCTACTTCCCAAAATTTTCTTAAGAATTTAGAAGCCCCTTATCTCCTTCATTTCACTTCATTTCGACAAATCCCCTGTTCCACATATCGGGATAGGTTTTACTCAAATGATGTTTCTGAGCAAGAAAAAATGCATTTGGAAAACATGAGAGAGGTTTTTGTCCATAATAGGCCAAGGAAAAAAAACCTCCTTCACGTTTTACACATGTGTCATGGTTTTAGAGAAATGTCAAAAATATAGTTGTCTCAGGAGAGTTGTTGCACCTCTGGAGTGACCTTAGGAAAATCAAGGTTTCTCTTAGCTTGGTTGGCCAAATGACCTGCTTGATGAGTGAAATGATAACTAGACACACAGATTTTTCCAATGAACTATCATGAGCTCAATTTGGAGTTGAGTAAGACCTTCAAAAGTTGACTGCAACAACACTATGCATTTAGGCAACCTCATTTTGCACATTTTGACCAGTCTTGGGAGATTTGACTTTTGACAAGACAAATGAACTCCAAATTGAAAAATTAAAGTTGTTTTGGAAAGTATACTCAATAATCTTTCCAATGAGATATCGTGCACCCAATTTGGACACCGGGAAGGCCTCCAAAACTTGGTATGAAAATGGTGCTGTGCATAGAATCAGTGGCGCTATGCATAGAAATTTTCAACACAAGCTTTTTCAATAGGTGACACTGCGCTTTTGTTGGGGACACTTTCTTCCAAAAAAGTTTATATTTTTGGAATCAGCATGGAAAAATATGGAAGCTCAGAAATGGCTAAGAATTTTGGACAAGTTCTAGGTCTCCAAAAGGGCAAAAAACACCCAAAAAGTGCCCTCTCTGCCACTTTTTTGCCACACATGAAGCAGTCTTGGGAGAATCAATTTTTGGAGGGGCAAATTGACTCCAAATTCAGAAATTCAAGTTTTTCCAAAAATTAGACTCATCAAGCTTTCCAACAAGCTATTCTACACCTAGTTTGGACTCTGGGAAGCCTTCCAAAATGGGCCTAGAAACACACAGGATCAGTGGCGCTGCGCATAGGATGAATTTTGCCAGTTTTGCCTGATTTTCCAGATTTCGCCTAGTTTTCTCTACAGTTGACTTTTTTTTGCTCTCTTAGTGAAATTAGCATGGTAAATGATGTAACTTTATGTAATTATGGATGTAAAAGACTTGATAGGGTAGATACATCAAGTCAAAGGTGGTTTTGAACTGAATGAATTGGTTTCCTTGGTTTTAGAGGCAAGCTGTTCCACTGCCTATATTCTTGTTCTTAGTTTAGATATGGTTGAAACCACCCCTTTTCTCATGGATTCGACCCTGATAGCTAGCTTGAGTAGTTTCCTTGCCTATATCATGTACTTTTTGATTCATTTGTAAAGGTTGGACTTTGGCAGAAGTGTTAGACTCACTGAACATTTTGTACCAGCAGTTTGGCAAGGAATAAAACCAAGTTTCACAACTATTTTTGTGGGATTCTTGTGAAAATGAGTTTATGTATTGTTTCTTCTTTGTAATGAGTATTTTCTAATGTTTTATATGTATCCACATCTTTCTCTCTCTTCTAAACTAAATGAATCAAAGTGAATAGACAAAATACACTAAATTTACAGTGCTTTGTCTTGGGAATGCATTTGGTTTTCAATGTTTTCACTGTTTGAAGAGGATTCATAGTTTCTTATGCCCTCCTCAACTCCTCGGCTGTCTACTCTACCATCTCAAATCCATTGCTAATACATAAACTCTTGTCTACCTTGCCCCACAGGACATGATTGTATCCCTGAGTTGATTTCTCAGACCCAATCTGCCTTCTCCAATTGATCCAGCAACCAAAACCTAAAATCAAACTAGAAACCCTAATCTCCTATACCTAGCCTAAAATCAGCGTTCATTTTAGTCATGTCAAGCCCTAGTTGCCAATATCTTAATCGAGAATGATAAGGAGAGAGCCCTCTCCCGACCTGGTAGGGCTAGCTACCAGGTTAAGCGTGGTTTGATGTTACCTAGACCTGCCTTCCCTCAGCCTGAGGTAGATTTAGGCACTAACAGGTCCCAAAGTTAGTTCTTAAGACTCCTTTAAAGTTATTCAGGAGATCTCCTCCTTATTCACCTCCACATAGTCACACACACCCTCAATCACCTTCTTCTTCCTCTTCTTCATCTACCTTTACTTCATCTTCTTCTTTTTCATCTACTTCTTCTTCATACATACAAACACCTCGTACACCACCTTCTACTATGTCATTCCAACCTATTGTACAGGCTAGATATGCAGCTTTAGTCTTACCTACTAACCTCGATGTATTCCCAGCTAGATACTTGAAATACCTTCCCAGGTATAATGGAGAAACTGGTCCCACAACTGAGGACCATCTTCAAGATTTTCTAGACTTTGCAAACAACATGAATATCGAACAAGAAAATTTTTACATGAGATTGTTTGTACAATCACTTGAAGGAAATGTAAGAATCTGGTTTAGGAAGTTACCTATGAATTCCATTAGAAATTGGGAAGAGCTTACAAACATATTTAAGAATCAATGGGGTGTAAAGAAAGATCTTCTTTACTTTCTGATTGAGTTTGAAAAACTTAAAAGAAACTTTGGTGAACCTGTATCAGATTTTATCAAAAGGTTCAATAAACTTTATCATAAAATGCCCCCTAATTGTAAACCCCCTATAGCAGCAGCTAAGTCTAGGTTTTCTAAAGCCTTTGATGATGATTTTGTTTTAATGCTAAGAGAGAGAACTTCAAGAACTCTTGAAGATATGTAAACAAATTGTATAGAGGTGGAAACAAATAGGGCTACTTCGACTTCCTTGAAAGCTAAAGAGGAAAAGGCCCAAAAAAGCTCAAATCTATTCAAGAAGCCTCTAGTTCCTCTAGTTCTTCTAAGACTAAATCAGAAGATTCTAAAATAGATGAAATAACTTCTCTTCTTAGAAATTTGTCTAATAGATATTCCAAGATTGAGACTCAACCTAGGTCAGTTCAACAAACAGTTACTAGACCCCAAAATCAAAATCAAGGTCAGTATAGAAGGAATCCACAATTACAAATTCTTCAAAGACCTAGTAATGATCAGCAGGTTCCCACTCCTTTACTGATAGATGACCAGAAACCTGACGAGAATACTATGACTATTACTGAAGATATCAATAACATGGATACTTCTTCTAATCAAACAATTATGATTCCTCTCTCACAACAAATTCAGGTTCAAGAAGATCAAGAATCCTCACAGGTTTCTAAATACCATGCCTTCTCTGAATTTTTAATTGCAGAGTTGAAAAAGAGACATGATCTTAGGCCTAGACCTGGTACTGGAAGACCTCCTAAGGAGACTCCAATAATTGAATGTCGTACCAAAGTTGTTGAAACTCAAACAACTGTTATTTGGCCATTAAATCAGTTAATTGATATTATTCAAAATGATAAAAATGCTTTGACTACATTTGATGTTGAAAAAGAGTTAGAAAGAGTTAAAATCTCAATTCCACTTTCAGAACTTTCCAAAAAACCTGGGTATAAAAATCAAGTCTCTAAATGGATAAAAAATACCTCGGTTGATGTTGAAAGTGATATCATTAGTCTGCAATATGAAAAACCAACAGTTGTCTTTGGTCCTAGCTCAGATATGATAGAAGAAATAGTTCCTCCTTTCTATGTAACTCTTAAGACAAATGATTCCATGTTATATAATTGTATGCTCGATTCTGGAGCATCACATAACCTCATGCCAAAAACTGTCATGGACCATTTGAAACTTGACATAACTAGATCCTATCATGACTTGTACACCTTTGATTCTAAAAAGGTTCCCTGCTTAGGATTGATTAAGGATTTAATAGTCACCCTTGTCCAAATTCCAGTGAAAAGTGTAATGCTTAATATAGTTGTCACAAATATCCCTCCCAAATTTCGAATGATCCTTTGTGGGTCTTCTTGTGCCAAATTAGGGGGAAACCTTTAGATGGATATGTCTTATGCCACTATTCTAGCTTATGGGGGAGAACAACTAAGTTTATATATAGAGTTAAGATTTGTGCACCTTTTTGCAAAACTGACCAGCCAAGGAACCATCCCATTTATGCAATTGATTAGGATTTTGGTTGCTTTCAACTCTCTTCAAACCAAATAGATGAGACTCAAGTTAAAATAGAAGAAGTCCTCTAACAAATCAAACTGATGTATGGAAACTATTTTTTTTATGGTTCTTATACAAAAGATGGGGCAGGAGTTGGGGTAGTTTTAATTTCACCAAAAAAAAATATCACCCAATCATGTAAACTTGACTTCGAAGTTACAAATAATGTGGCTGAATATGAAGCTTTCATTTTAGGACTGCAATTAGCCAAAAGCTTAAAGGTTCAAAACTTAAGTGTTTTTACTGATTCAAAACTTATTGTCAAACAAGTGAGAAATATTTGCGAAACTAAGCATCCTAGACTTAGGTCTTATAGAAATGAAGTTTGGGATTCAGTTGAAAACTTCTTTGATGCTTTTAATTTGACCTATATTCCAAGAGATCAGAATATTCGTGCAGATGCCTTAACTATTTCTACTAGTTCATTTAAAATTCCTGATCAGACCAATGTACTCTATCAAATACAAGTCAAGTACAGGCCATCCATACCATACAATCTAAAACACTGGCAGATATTTGAAGATGAACATTTGAAATCTTTTCTGCAGGTTATAGATGATTTTTCAGTCCTACAAATTGATGAAGAAAGAAAAAAATAAATGAAAATGATACTTCAAATTTCAATTCAAAAATTGTTGATCATGACATTATTCAATTGTCTAACAATTTTATTCCCAAAGGCCTAATTCCTTTAGAAAAATTGTTTGATCAAAATGATGTCCTTCGGAACTCTCAATCCATTTCTTCACAAGATGACATAGAAGAAATTAATATTGGAACAGATGATGATATTAAAAACATTAAAATATGTGCATCTCTAACAATGTAAACTTTAAAATGGGAACTATAAACTCAAAACGGGAACTCTGGCAAAAAAACCCAAAAAAAACATCAAAAACAACGAAAAGTGTTGATGCTGGAATAACACCTTTTTTTCCTTGGGTAAATTTTCAACATGTTTTAAAAATGGCGGTGAAAACCAATTTTTTGCGCAAAAAATATCCACAAAACACCCTCAAAACGAATAGTGTTAAAGCTGGAAGAACACTTTTTTTTTTTTCAAAAGTAAAATTTCAACATTTCAAAATAATGGCGTAAAATATTTTATCATGACTCCGAAAAACATTAAATTCAAGAAAATAATGAAAACATAAAAAAATAAAAATAAAAATAAAAAATAAAATAAAATAAAACAATGAAAAAAAAAAAACAAATAACAAAACATAAATTAAAATATATAATAAAAACAAAACATAAAATATATATATATATATATATATATATATATATATATATATATATATCATAAAAATGTAAAAAAAAAAAACTAAAAAAAATTATAAATTATAAACAAATAAATAGTAAAAAAAATGAAATTATCTTGTAAACCATAAAAAAAAATTAAAATTAAAATAAACTAGGTAAATATATATATATATATATATATATATATATATATATATATATAACAAACCAACTAACTAAATTTTAAAAAAAATAGAAAATTAACAAAAAAAAATTAAAAAATACTAAAATTAAAATTAAATGTTGATTACTTGAAAAGACAAATATAAAAATATATATAAAAGACCAAAAAAAAAAAAGGTTTAAAAAAAAATTATTTCACAAATCAAAAAAGAATTTAGAAAAAAATTTAAATTTATATATATATATATATATATGTTAAAAAAAAAAAACCCGCGCGAAAAAAAAAAAAATAAAAAATAAATAAATAAATAAATTAAAAACAAACTAGTTAAAAAAATAATAATAATAAAAAATAAATAAATAAAATATCAAAATCTAATTATTTTTTATTAAACCTACAATTTTTATTTTAAAAAATAAAATAATTAATTAATTAAAAAAAAAAAATTAAACAATCTTTTTTTAAACATTTTTTTTAATTTAAAAATACAAAGAATTAAAAACATTTTAATTTTTTAATTTCAAATTTAAAAAACTATTACCAAAAAAAAATTAAAATTAAAATTTATTTTATTTTTTTATCTCAACGGATTTTTTTTATTAAAAAAAAAATAAAATAAAATTGCGGCCCTCCGCCCCCTGGCCCCCTGTGGTGGCGCGGCCATGGGCAAAGGTGCCTGCTGGCAGGCCCTCCGCCCACGACCGCGCCACCACGAGCAGCCGGGGGGCGGGAGGGCAATTCCCACCCCCCGGCCACCCATGGTGGCACGACCGCTAAAAAAAAAAAAAAAAAAAAATCCATTAAAAAAATAATAATAATAATAATTTTTTTTTGGTAATAATTTTTTAAATTTGAAATTAAAAAATTAATTTTTTTTTGAAAAAAAATTAAAATGCTTTTAATTATTTGTATTTAAAAAAAATATGTTTAAAAGAAAAAAGAATTATAATTTTTTAATAAAAAAAAAAAAAGAGTTTGTTTAGAAAAAAAAATTAATTTCAATTTTATTTTTTTTAAATAAAAATGTTAGGTTTAATAAAAATAATTATTAAGGAATTTAGACTTCTGTGATCCATAACATTGTTTAGATAATCTTCGGCAAAATCACATAATCAATCTTTTGTCGACGCATTTCGAACCAACCAGCGTGGTTCATCGTCAGGACAAGTTGAAGAACCAATCTGGCTAAGCTTGCTTAAATAGAGTGTGCAAAGATTCCAACGGCTATAATGCCAACGGCTAATTTTGACCAAAGGTCTTAGTCAAACCACTAATTATATTATTAATATTCTTAGAAACCGCTAAAATATATAATTTATTATTATTAGCTTATATCCTAAGAGAGTTCCTTTGTTAATTTTGAGTATGAATAATATAATATTTATATAATCCATTCTTAAATATAATGGTCATGTATAATCGTTCATATTTAATTAAATAATATCATTCCAATGTTATTTAGTATTAAATTATTATTATACTAAGAAATTTTGTTACATTAGGTAAATTGTGTATTAATTTAATAATAAAAAGGTAAACTCTAATATATTATTTTAATTAATTATATCAAAATGTTCCATTCGAAAATAAAAATAATAATTAAATCATCTATATAATTTATAATTCCAATATTATTAAATTAGTATTCTTGTTAAATCTTTATTATTTAGTTACATTAGGTAAATACATAATTAAAGTATATGTTTATTAATAATAGAATATAGGTAAATTGTGTATTAAATTAATATTAATTGTTTAAAGCTAATGGTCCAAAGGTAAACTCTAAAAAATATATTATTTTAATTAATCATATCAAAATGACCCATTCGAAAATAAAATAATAATTTATGTTTATTAAATAATCTATATAATTTATAATTCCAATATTTTTAAATTAGTATTCTTGTTAAATCTTTATTATTTAGTTACATTAGGTAAATACCATAATTAAAGTATATGTTTATTAATAATAGAATATCCAAAAAATATAACTAACTCAAACTCACTCACTATTATAGGTATATCATATAATTATATCAAATCATTATATATAATAATTTCTTATTTATTATTTGACATACAGGTCATTTTATAAACTATATCACTTCTTATAATTTATATTTAATAATCTATATTCATTAAATAAGTAATATTAATTCACTAAAAAGATATTAAGATTAACTATGACATTAGGTAAATAGATTATTACTAATAGGGTTTAAAAAAGGGTTTAATAGTCAAATATATAAGAAATTAGTTAAAGGGAAATTCTAAAGGAATGGAAGAAAAAAATAAAATTGCATAAAATAAAAAAATAAATAAATAAATAATAAATAAATAAATCTAATCTAAAGGAAATATACCCTTTAGAATCATAAACGGGATAAGGATAATACTTAGCCCGAAACGCGTCGACAAAAGATTGATTATGTGATTTTGCCAAAGATTATCTAAACAAAAATAATTATTATTAACTCTATTTTTTTTCTTTTTTTTATAATAAAAAATGTCTTTTTTTTAATTTGAATTTTTAAACAAAAAATAGGTTTTTTTTTTTTAAATTGTAAATGTTTTTTTATTTATTTATTTTCATTTGAAAAGACATATATTTTCCGTCATTTTCATATTTTTTTGGGGTTTTTTTTATAATCTGATTTTAATTTTGTGTTTTTTTTTATATTAATTTTACTAGTTTTTTAGTTTTTTTCGTTAATTTTCTTTTCTTTTTTTTAACTAGTTTTTTTTTAATTTTTTTTATTTTTTTTCCTAGTTTTTGTCAATGTTTTTTCTTAATTTCTCTATTTTTACTTATATATATATATATATTCCAAATTCTTTTATGGTTTATGAGATAATTTTTTTTAACATTTTTTATTTTTTATTTTTGTCTTTTTTATATATTTTTTTATATTTGTTTTTTAGAGAGAATTATTTCATTTGGATTGAAAATTTAATTAACAATGTATAAAACTATAGAATATCGAAAATGCAAAATATCGACCTTCTTCTTTAAATATGCAAAACAATAAAAACCTCACTACAAAAAAAAAATTAAAAATAAAAAATAAAAACAAGATAATATGAAGAAGAAGACCACTTCCAAAATTATTAAATTTAAAAAATAATTATTTACATTTCATACAGTAAAAAAATTTAATTTAAAAAAAGGGTCTGATGCAGAATAACCACTATTTTAAATCAGCATGAAAATCACTACCATTCTAAAATGCAATGTACATAAAAAAATTAAAGTGCCAAAAACTATGCTCTAAAAAAAACATGTGTGTTCTGCATCACCCCTTTTCGAAATCAGGTCACTTTTTTGCTATCTTTACAAAACGGGTAACAGTATCAGTTCCCGTTTCAAAGTTTACATTGTTCTCTAGATCCTGAGATCAAAGATCAATATCTTGAGTTACTTCAAACTTATAAGGATGTTTTTGCATGGACCTATCCAGATCTAAAATCTATGATACTTCATTAAATACAACATAAGATTCCTTTAAAGCCAGAAGTAGTTCTTTATCAACATAAACTTAGGAGGATCAATCCAACTGTTCTACCAATTGTAGAAAATGAAATTAAGAAAATGCTAGATGCCTAGATCATTCTCCCTCTTAGATATTCTAATTGGGTTGCAAATTTAGTTCCTGTTAGAAATCAGAATGGAGAAATTAGACTTTGTGTGGACTTTAGAAATTTAAACAAGGCATCATTAAAAGATAACTATCATTTGCCCAAAATAGATCAGTTACTTCAAATGGTTTCAAGAGCACAAATATTTTCAATGCTTGATGGTTTTTCAGGCTATAATCAGGTAAATGTTGATCCAACAGACAGAGAGAAGACAACCTTTACTACACCCTGGGGTACATTCATGTATGCTAGGATGCCATTTGGCTTAACCAATGCTGGAGCAACATTTCAGAGAGCTATGGATATAGCTTGTGTGGGTTAAGTAAATAAATTTGTGGTCATTTATCTTGATGACATAACTGTTTTTTTAAATCTGATTAGAAACATCTAAATCACTTGATGAAGGTTTTTGGCAGGTGTAGAAAATTTGGAATATCATTGAATCCTAAAAAGTCTTTGTTTGCTATCAAAGAAGGAAAACTATTGGGCCATATAATTTCAAAAGGAGTAGTGATTGATCCCAAGCGTGTGTCTGCCATTGAAACATTGACCTTACCTAAAAACAAGAAGGAGATTCAAGCTTTTCTATGCAATTAATTTTTTAAGGAGATTCATCCCAAATTATGTTGAGATTGTAAAAGATATAACTGACATACTCTAAAAAGATCATGAAATTAAATGGGCTGTCTCTTCTAGAAATGCATTTGATCAGATCAAAAAAACTATCTCTGAAGCTCTCACCTTGGCCGGCCCTGATTACACTAAACTATTCAGTATCTTTTCCTTTGCCTCAAAAACAACCCTTGCTGTTGTTCTACTACAAAAGAATGAAGATTCCCATGACCAATCCATAGCCTTTTTTAGTAAGGTTACGAGATATGTCGAGCTTAAGTATGACATAATTGAGAAGCAAACCTATGCCCTTATTCAAGCCATGAAATCATTCAGGATGTATGTCCTACATTCTCATATTACTGCTTATGTTCGTAACAATGCTATGAAAATTGTTTTAACCCAACCAGACACTGATGGAAAGAGAGGTAGATGGATCACTCAAACACTGGAGGTTTTAACTGTAAAGTGCTTGGAATCAATTCTGTTTTAGAGATACAAGGGAAGAATCCACAAGAACCTTCTCAAACTTCAGATGAGAAGAATCCACAAGAACCTTCTCAAACTTCAGATAAGAAGAATCCACAAGAACCTTCTGTCCTTGCAGAAGGGGAGAATCCACAAGAACCTTCCCTTCATCCTGAAGAGGAGGATCCAAAAGAACCTTTCCTTCATCTTGAAAAAAAGAATCCACGAGAACCTTTACCTTCAGATCAGATCAACGCTTTACACATTGATGACAAATTTTTGTTGTCAGATTGGTACCAAGACATTGTAAATTTCTTGATCAATTTTGAATGCCCAACGTCATTCTCCAAAAGCCAGTGTAAAAATCTCAAACTGAAAGCAGTCAAGTACTGTATCATAAATGCAAATTTGTACTGGAAAGACCCACTAAATATTTTGTTATTATGTTTAACATAATCAGAAACTGAAGGAATCATTGATCAATTTCATACAGGATTTTGTGGAGGACATTATGCTTAGAGAACAACAACATATAAGATATTAAGGGGAGGATTTTATTGGCCAACATTGTTCTTACAAGTAGGAGCAAAGGTCAGAGGTTGTGTTCCTTGTCAAATGTTTGCTGGTAAGCAAAAATTAGCAGCTCTTCCACTAGTTCCATCAATAGTCTCAGAACCTTTTAGCCAATGGGGATTAGATTTTATTGGAGAGATTCTTCCCACTTCAAGTAATCAGCATAGATGAATCCTCATTGCAACAGAGTACTTCACTAAATGGGTGAAAGTAATTCCAATGAGAAATGCTACTGATTCAATAGTAATCAAGTTTATTGAAGAGAACATCTTATCTAGATTTGGTTGCCCAACTCAGGTTGTCACTGATAATGCAGTAGCGTTTTCTAGTGTTAAAATGATTGAGTTTGTCAGAATATCAAATTTGGTTACATCATTCAACTCCATATTACCCACAAGGTATTGGCCTTGCAGAATCCTCCAATAAAAGTATGGTAAAGGTAATCAAAAAGACTCTAGCAGATCATAAAAAGAGATGGGACTCTCATTTAATTTATGCAGTATGGGTAAACAGAATTACTCCAAAGAGATCTACTGGAAAATCTCTTTTTCAGTTAGTTTGTGGGAAAGATGCAATCATCCTTACCAATTTGTTCTTTCCTGTTTTAAAATTCTTGCAGGATTCAACAAATGAACCTAGTGAATTTTCAAGGAGAATAAATCATATTATTGAACTAAATGAAAACAGAGATGAAGTTCAATACAAATTGAAAAAGTATCAGAATAAGATGAAAACCCTGTTTGACAGAAGAGCCAGGGAAAGGGACTTCAAGGAAGGTGATCTCGTTCTAAGATGGGATTCAAGGAGAGAAGAAAAGGGAAAACATGACAAGTTTGACAACCCATGGTTTGGACCTTTAGCAATCGCTGAAGTGAAAGGAAACAACACTTTTGTGCTACTTGAGGGGCTATATTCCACTTATCCTGTAAATGGAAGGTTTCTCAAACATTACATTCAGTACTGAGAAGTTGAAGTAGATTTCATTACTACCATTGTAAAAACTCCGGTTTCTTTTACTTTTCAAGTTGTCATTGTGATTTTTTACAGCAAAAGACTCCATAGCCCGAGGAGAAGGCACATGGATCTGCAGGTTCTCTGCATTCTACAGGAGAAAGCAGTCCCCAATTGGAGCCAATGTTGTAGCATTTTTTGGTTTTGGTAAGTTAGAATCAATTAGTCAAAAAAATGAAAATATTTTTCAAAAAATGTTAAGCTAGGATATGGAAAAAAAGAATATTGAATAAAAAATGTTAGGAAATATCTTGATAACTTGTCCATATCAAAGAAAATGTTAGAATAGATGCCTTAAAAAATGAAGGCAAACATAAATTGTTAAGTTAGAGAGAAAAGAAAAAAGCAATAAACTCTGAAAGTGTGCAAGTCCAAGTGCCACTACATTTACTTTATTATGTAAAATAATGGTTGTGTGCAATTTGTCATAAATGCCATAACTCGTAACAGTCAAATAGTTTAATCTTGACTAGTTCATGCTTTAAATTTCATGTTTATAGTTAGAGAATAAAGATCTAGCCAAACTGTTTAATCTTGGGAGATCAGTAGTTAGGTAGAGAATAATAATGAGCTCATCAGTTTAATCTGAGCCCTTGGATGTTATAAGGTTAGAATTAGATAGTTTGTTTTTCAAAAAAAAAAAGGAAATAAAATGTCTGCTAGCTTAAATGCACCCAATTAAGTGAAGAAAAAATGTTAAGGTAAGTAAAGGGTAGGTAGAAGAAAGGTTGCAGAAGTACAAAGTTGATCGAGGCATAAGCACATTTATCATGCTTGATCATGTGTTGCAGTGTGCAGTAGCAATTATGAAGGTGAAAAGTTGTTTACAAGTTGATTTGGTTAACCTCCCCTTATTTCATTTCACCCCCCACTACATACTTACTCATTTCCTCATCATCCCTTCATTTTCACCTTTGCCCCTTGGTTTCATACATTTTCCTAGAAATTTACCCTCCAAACTCATTCCCCTACCTAAAACCCCCTTTCCTAGTGTGAAACCCATTCCCCTTTGAAGAAATCACATTCCCCTTGTAATTTTCCTACTTTTCCTAGAAAACCCATAATACCCCTTATACTAACTTTTTATCCCCCTCTGCCTTATTTAACTTTAACTCCGTCATTTCACTTTTCCTGACAAAACGCCTAAATACCCATAAAACCCCTTTAAGCCTAAGTTTGGTTTACCCCCGCTTTATAAAGTTAACTCCACCAATATACCCGTTTAACTCATATCCGCTATGTTTTAACCTCGATCCCACTTTATTAAACCCATCGCATTATATTTTTAACCCGCACTTTATTCATTAAAATAATTACAAATCATTTGTAATCAACCCCTGGGCCCCGCTAATCTCCGCCGACTGTTCTCCGTGCAACTCCACCGTGCGATAGCCGTCAGATCATCCACTCCCAGATCCAACGATCCACAGCAATATCGCGTGCTCTCGATTTCCTAGCTTTACTCGTCCGAGGGCACGCGAGCTTCTTGGTTTTGCTCATGCCCCTTGTGGTTACGTGGCAGTCCCACGTTAACTCGCGTGCCCTCGAAAAAATACCACCCCATGGCCAAAAGCAGTGCAATGAGCCTCCGAAACTGGTCCCTGCATATGATAAAACTATCAACTGTTCACTTAACCATTCCGCGCCAAATTTTAAAAGTTTCCCGTTTAAAACGCCAAAACCCTCACTTTCGCTCTTTTCACCCGTTTATACAGTAAAACCTGTATAACCCTTCATGCGCCACCTCGAGCCTCTGCAACCTATTTTGACCTCTGATTATCGTCCAAACACTGCTAGGACTCCGTCCATACACTATCTTGTTCCCTGAAGCCATTACGGCCCTCCCAATCCGCCTGTGTTTTTCTTAACGATTGTTGTGTTTTGCAGGGGATCATATAAAACCTGTTTGTTCCAAATTCTTTGAAGAAATGAATTCAAAAGCCTTTATACAGTTAAAAGACAATTATAATTTACATAGAGCAGAAATCATTTACATAGTAATGGTTAAAACAAAGAAGAAATCCTTTACATAGAGACAGTAAATGTTAAAACAAAGGAGACAGATAAAACATACAGTTAAAAGACAAATAGATGAAATATACAAAAAGATGATCACTATCCAACTACCATATGATGAAACATGTAAAAAAAACTAAATGATTTACTGTTGAAATACACAGTAAAAACTTGAAATGTACAGCAAAAGTAAAAAACCACAGTAAAGGTTATTGACAAGTTAACAATGTCAAAAAGTATCAGATGAAAGTGTATGAGAGGAAAGGTCATAAGTAAAAAACGACATCCAAC
Organism: Pinus tabuliformis; assembly: GCA_031772625.1. NCBI lineage: Eukaryota > Viridiplantae > Streptophyta > Pinopsida > Pinales > Pinaceae > Pinus > Pinus tabuliformis. The sequence goes on from CM062807.1 coordinate 1,295,097,418, forward strand.
GTGAAGACCAAACAGCCAAGCAGCTTAAAAGGCAAAAGATCAAAGACCAAAGCTAGTAGAACCTAAATAACAGGGACAGAAAATAGCAATTCAATAGTTGTCTCTATCTTCTTGCATGAAGATATTTCATTTTCCTTAAATAAATCTATTTTTGTAAAAAAAGTTTAGGATATTTTCTTAGTTCTATTGTTGTATAAATAACTCTCCTTACGAGTTATTATGGATTCATCATTGAACCAAGCTCACCATTGAACCAGGTTGACCATTAAAGAAGGGTTGCACCCTTGATGAAGCATTTCAAAACACTTGATGTACTTGACTTTTCTGGACCCTTAATACAACGCAAAGGATTCTGAATTCAGTTTTACACAGTTTGTGTTTCCTGTACGTTTTTCTAGTGTTACACATTATGTTTTTCTTCATATTCTTATGTCTTACAGAGATACCTAGGTAAGAATAATTGTGTCTCAATCTATTCTTATAAGCTTCTGAAGTGATAATCTATAAAGGGAATGGATTAATGAATTGTTTGCTTAATTAATTCCCTTTGAATCAATAAATCATCAGCATTTTGTTGTAAGCTTAAACATATTCTCTTGAACATTCTAAACATTGGTTAGAGATTTTTATACTTATGATTGTTTAATTTTCTGTTTGAAAATTGTGATAATCATATTATTTTTTTTGCTCGCCACTATTATTTTTTTTTTGGTTGACTAGCAGAATCGGCATCAACGGTGGTATCGTACTCGCGTTACACAGGGTCGAATCCCACCGGCTGCCACTATAACCTCTAGGAGGAACCGCCCAGCCCGCAAGAACGGCCCTCGATTAAGACGAGACTTGAACTCGTAACCTGCACAGCGGCACGAACGACTTCGCAGACTGTCCGCTGGCCACGAGACCAAACCCCTGCGGACATTTTTACTCATCACTATTCAAGATTTATCACTATGTGAAATTCTATAGCAACCCTCTATTTTGGTATTAATATTATTCAAAAGGTTAGGCATTACAGTGTTACATTTGTTTCATTCGTTAGTCCAAATTAAAAACAAAACCCCAAAACAATTATCTTAAATACTCTGATTTGATAGCTGACCATTATCAACTCAGAGATACAACACTATCCCTACTCCAAGGAAGCATCTTATTTGGCTTCTGTTTATCCACAGATCCACTTGGACTTTTGCCTAACAATACCAAATCTGAGTGTTCATGGGATTCTCTCTACATTTAAGAATTTTGTAGAACTATGCCCGCTAAACAAGATGGCGTTTAGCATAGATAGATATGCATTTCCGGAAACATACTATTTAGGTGCAAAATGGGCACAAAAGGTAATGGTATACGTTGATGCTTGTGATGGTGGAGATCTCTCTAATCAAGAAAATATTGAAGCCGCAAAGAATGCAATCAGTTTCTATAAGCTGGATGAAAATAATATACAAAATGTGATATTTGAAGTGGATAGTGACTAATTCTCAGATTCTGGATATAAAAGGCAACGAAGAAAAACCTAAGTTTGTTCGTCTCCTTTTGGTCGATGCTTCAGGTCAAGCAAAGATGTCGAGTTGTTTTGTCTCTCTCTATATCTATATCATTCCCTGCCGAACAAAGCTACAAGAATTTTTTTCACGCTTGGGCATTCGCATTTATAACAGTTCTGAAAGCTTCTGGCTTCGTCAAATACCATATGTGGGAAAGCAATGGAAGCTTTCATCGTTAAACTGTCTTTATTGAATATCAAGGAAACTGAAGATGAGTATGATTTGAATGCAATAAATTCTGCTTATTTGTCAGCAGTTGTGTGCCCTTCACAACTTTTACCGGCAGGTCAGGCTCTGTCTCTTTTCTTCAAACTCATGGATACTGGAAAATGTATAAGACTCACTGCTTCAGACAATTATATGAACTAGCAATTTAGTAGTGATGTGAAGCTCAGTCCTCCCAGTAGAACCATTGATTGATGTCAATAGTGGACTTCTTTTGAAATTTGAAGTTTCATTTAGAAGAAAGAAATTTGAGTGATCAAAGGGATGGAGGACATAACTTTATTACATAACATTTGTGGAGTTCATTAGGTCAAGTAGTTGTTTATTTGGAGATTATGGGTGTGGGAGGCAAGTTGAGCTTATTTCAGGGTGGTACCGAACCTTGCATTGTAGACAATTACACTCGTATGGCCAAGCACCCATCTTCTCGAGTAACATCCCAGGAGGCTAAGGCCACGGTGAAGAGAGCTGGAGTATCAACAAGGTAATATAGAAGCAACACTACAGGTATTTAAGGGGATAGATATAAATACGAATAATGCGAAGATGAGGAAATAAATTTTTTAAAGGACACGGAGGTTGGGAAGTCGAAGAGAGCACTCCCACACTAGATCTGGGCCCTGGCAATGCAATGTCAATGCAGGCTGACAATTTACTTGAGGCCATTCTTCTAAAAAAAAGGTCACTGCAAAAGCTTGGACTGGTTAAAGAAGCTGCTCAACAGTACAAATTTGTGTTAGAGACAGTTGAGTTTGCACTACCTCATGGCATGTCTGATGCCTTTGGAGAAGAGTGAGCAAGGCAGTGGAATTACTTCCAGAACTTTGGAAATAGGCAGGATTGCAAGCTTGTTCCATGAAGCAATAGCTTCTTATAGACGAGCTTTAATTAATCCTTGGAGACTGTATTTTAAATGGTCAACCCGAATGCAAAAGGAGTTTGTTATATTCTTGCTTTATGGTGGTATTGAAAATAGGTCCTCCAAGTTTAGGATCTCAAATCAAGGGTGCATTTATTCCTATTGAAGAAGCAATACTCTTGTTATTGGTCCTCCTCAAAAAAAATTCGCTTAAGAAGGTCCGTGGGATCCTTCAATCATGGATCACCTTAATTTTGCCTTGTCAGCGTTAGGATAGTTTGAAACATTAGCTGAGAAAATCGAAGAAGTGATACCTGGTATCTACAACAAATCAGATCGATTGTATACCCTTCCTCTTTGTTATACTGTCGCAGGTCAGGATGATATTGCTTTGAATCTTCTGAGGAAGATTTTAGGCCCTTTTGAGAAGCCTGATCATAGCCTACCGGCTGCAAAATTATGTGGACAAAGTTCAAAATATGCTCATGAAGGTGTGCATTTTGCACATAAGAGTATCAGAAACCTATGAAGATAAATTTGATCACATGAAAAGTGTTGCCAACCATCTACTTGACGTTGCCCTAGGGAGGAAAGCTAGATCTGCTGAGTTTGACTTTGAAAGAACCAGGATGCAACATGAGGCTCTTATCTCTTTGGAAAAAGCTGTGGTATCAGAAAATGAAGATCCTGAGGTGATGCTGAGTCTTTGGTTGGAAAATATTGAGCAACGTAATCTAAATAGAGCACTGGACTGTGCAAATAAGTATTTGGCTATGATGACAGGGGCTTCATTAAAATGGTGGAAGCTTTTGACCCTTGTTTTGTCAGCACAATAGCATTTTCCTGATGTTGAAACTATCATTAATGTTGCCTTGGGTGACAGGAAAATAGCAAGAGGGAAAGTTATTGCGTTTAAAAGCAAAATTGCAGATTGCTTAGGGACAATCTAGGCATGCTTTTGAAACTTATATGCATCTTCTTGCTCCCGTTCAAGCTCAAAGGAAGCCCATGCGAACTGGCAACTCAAAGCTAAAGGATGGAGATGACAGAATTCTAAAACTTGAGGCATGGAAAGATATGGCATGATGGCGACTTTTGCCTTGAGAAAAATAAGGCTTTAAAACCACATCCTTCTATAAGCTGTCATGCTAAACGATTTTGTACGAAGGCCAACGCTTATACAAGGAAGCCTTGGTGGCCTTTCTAAATTCCCTAGAAATTGAACTTGATCATACACCGAGAATGATTTCTATAGCTTCAATCCTATGAAAACTTCGTATAATTTCATAATAGATTGCACGAACAATTCAACAGGATTCCAACAGGGCTTTCTTCATATTCATTTGGGATTCAGGGACTTTAATGAAAGGTTTACATTATAGTAGTTTATTTCGTGGGATGACAGTGTGACAATGATGCTGGGTTCAGTGATGTCAAGATGGTACAAAAACTATACATTGGAGAATTCTACAGGCACGTTTGGGATCCTGGTATTGATATGCAGGTTTTGGATTGCTCGAGGGAAAACAATTTTTGGAAGGGAGGACTGTAATGTCTATTTCCAATAAGAACAATTTAATTGCTCATTTTCACTTAGAAAAAGCAACATCAAAAAGTGGAATGAATCACTGATTTAAACTGGGGTATAAAGGGAAAATCAATAGTGTTTTAGTGATCCATAGTATTGACCACGGTATTTGGAGTTCCATATCACTCAGAAATTTGGTGTGCGTGATAGAATCACTGAAATTTGGTGTTTTGTGTCGGCCTGAAATTTGGCATTCAGGCTGAAATTTGGCATTTGGCATTCGGGTAGAAATCTGGTGTTTGGTTAAAATTTGAGGTTCATGGAGAACGTGGGGTTTTGGTGTTCCGAAGGAAACTGAATTTGAGGTTCAGATTAGAGTTCGGCCAAGGAATATCTCTATTGTATAAGTTGGCATGGGTTGCCTATATTGTATGTAGGTGGGTTGTTTGATATAATCTTTTTCAATATCTCTATTGTATGAGTTGGCATGGGTTGCCTATATTGTATGTAGGTGGGTGGTTTGATATAATCTTTTTCAATATTATATATGTTGGGTAGAATATCTCTATTGTATAGTTGGCATGGGTTGCCTATATTGTATGTAGGTGGGTTGTTTGATATAATCTTTTTCAATATCTCTATTGTATGAGTTGGCATGGGTTGCCTATATTGTATGTAGGTGGGTGGTTTGATATAATCTTTTTCAATATTATACATGTTGGGTATCAGGCGCATGTGTACTATTGTGATTGTACATGTGATGAGATCACATTGTGAGATACTGCAAATACTTAATTGAAAGGAGGAGTAGGCATAGTCCAAGTTTAAGTAATTACGTGTTCCACAAATCCGTAAAATGAAAAAACATCTATACCACAGGCCTTGAGAGTTCAGAGTGCACCTAGATTTGTGCAAGTCTCTCTGGGGTCATGAAAATAATGTTCCTTTATGGTGCGCTCTCTTCACATTTGATTTCTATAGATCTCATGGTGTGGGCTCACAAATCTCACTTTGACAACGACAGCTTCTCTCATCAAATCACGGATTATTGTTGGGAATATTGAGGGGGGAATCAATATTTCTCTTCAATTAGTTAATTTTAAATTTGAGAGCATTAATTATCATTATCATCAAATAAACATAAACAGTGATCAACAACATTCAACAATGCATAATATCAAAGACAGTCGACACGAGATTTTTAGGTGGAAACTCTTCCAGGAGAAAACCCATCAAACACTTTTTAATATTTGTCTTCAATAATTTACATCAAGATTTTTTCAGCCCCAACCCTCTAGTTTACCAGCACCAACTGGAGGGATGCTCCAACACCCTATATGTAAGCTCCAACCTACCCTAGCATCACCCTGCCACCCTACTCAACAAGCTACCACTTGGCCTAAAGGCTTCAACCTTCAGTGCACCACGGCAGACTACATTTCACAATTTTCAGACTATATCCACTTGTGCTTAATAACAAAACATTTTGCAATACAATCTTTGCTCAAACTGAATACCAAGATCCCAAAGCAACTGATCCCTGCACAACTGTCAATAAAAACTCTTTCTGCAACAGATTCTAGCTCATCAATACTATCAAAAGCCAACCATGCTGATCAGGATATCCTTGACAATCTTTGCAGCAAATGCTAAAACCAAAACAACTCAAAACCCTCTATGCAGCAAGAACATCAAACCCTCGCTGAGGCCAAACTGTCAAGCACTATTCTCTGCTCAAAGAACACCATCAACAACCTTTTCTGACTTAGCCAATGCCAAACCCTAGTGTTTTGTCCTCTCAGCAATGCCCTCACACATACCTTAATCTCTCTGCTTAAGTCACATCAGTCTCAACCATGTTTTGTCCACTGCAACATTGCCATAGCAATGATCAAACCAACAGTGGTAAAGATATAGCAGTGTATCAAGGCTTGGCAAGCTCTCTGACATAACACTTAGCCCTTCAAATGATTTTTCAAAGATAACAAAGTTTGATATACTGAGTGTAACCCTGAAATAGAGAACTCAACATAAACTCAGCACTTAATGATGCACTAGCAGTGCTTAGTACTATATCATAGCAATTTGTCTTTATAATGTCTGCAATAGCTCCACTCACTGACGACATACAACAATATCCTTACTGGCATACATCGACCCTACAGCCACACAATTTCTGGAAGAGTCTATCAATCCGAAAATCAGGTCAAATGCTTCAGACTTGCTTCAAGGGTTTGACTTCTGTCATAACGACCCTTGTCCCAACTACTTTCTTTTCAAATGAGTCAATTGTTGCTTGTGTGTATAGCAAGCCTTAGCAGCAAAGAACCACAAAATGTCTCTGAGATGTAATCATAGCATCTCTGCTCATGTCATAGTTCTGTCACAATGTAATAGAGTCAAACCCTGGCAGCTATATGTCATGTCATACTTTCTCCTCAGTCATATTCTCATTCAACCACACGCATCGCTGGAGTGTACATCAGCTCAATCGTCCACTACCATAAACACCTTTCAGATATCCTGTAATACTAACATATGCGCAACTTTAGGACATTTGTGCATAGAGTCTCTCTGTCCATGACACAGTAAGCGCACTGGCTCTCGAATTTGCTCTCACCAGCTCGTGTATCAAAAATGAATAGTGCTGAAAATTACAAGTCATCGCCTTCCCGATTCATCGACCTTCGCCTATTCTTGAAACATTTGTAGTCGAACCGGAAACCAAATACAGTGCGCATTCTTAATTACGTTAATATGTGATTTTGAATCTTTCTCAATATATTTTGTTTTACTTCGAGCACGTTATTTTTAGCACAAGCTTGCTGAAGATAGAAAACAAAGCTTGGATTTTCCCAAAATCACCATAGACCAATATAAAGAATAGGCTTTAAACATTTGTGCAGCAGGATGATCCAGTAGGTCGACTTCCACCAAGAATTATAGGACGAAATCATTTTAAGTGGATGAGATGTCGTCCTGCTACCACCTTTTGCTTACATAGAACTGACATTGTAAACCATTACTTACAGGAATCTTCCAGAGATGGAATTTCCATGGCTCCAACAGATTTTTAACCAGTCATGAGAACCCAGAAACAACCAGGGCAATCAAGGGTTACATCCAACTATCCAGAACATGCTCACCTACAAAAAGAATTTGAAAACCAACAAATCCCTTACCAAATCATAAGAAAGATAAACCGTAAGCACATAAGCCCTTTCAAAGTAGCCTCTTTGTAAGATGTTCAATGCTCAACAAAAGCCGCACTTTACTTCAGAGATGAGCGAAACCTTATTTTTGTTGGAGGGCAAATGCTCCTATATTTATAGAGCCGAAATGAGCTTTTGGTGGGGCAGGCCAACTTCATGGACCGAAAGAAACGGAATTTAAAATTTGAATCGTTGAAGCCAAAAACCCTTTGTTAAAAGTAGGACCACTTTGCTTAAAATTTGAATCCCTCCATAAGGTATTTTTGCCATTTAATAATGTTTGAATTAATTCCAAATAAAAATCCTTTCCTGACTTGAATAATGTTCTAGCCAATTTAAGATTGCCACCTCATCTCCTTTTTGGCATTTCAACCACAAAAATGGGGCTTCATGGGGCTTCATGTTTGATTAAGCATATTCCATATACCATTCAATGACTAGGACTATCCAATGAGGATGGTCTTGCAAGCAAATGTATTAATCCTCATTCTCAGAATCTTAAATGCGGGGCTTCTAGGGTTTTCTGATATTCTTTTAGGGTTTCTTGTTTATTGGAATTTCTAATCAATGGGCACGAACAAATATTAAAAGTTTTCAAGAATAGAATTTGGCATTAATGATAACACTATTCAAAAATACAACATAACTGTGATGTCTTTAATAACATGTAATAAACACATATAAACAAATACAAAAATATAAAACAAGAGACATAGGAATCTAGAAATTTCCTAATGAAAAATTTATTAAATTATACTATCCGTGTTACACATTTAAGTAAAAATAATCTCTTCTGAACATGGTAATTTATTTAATTTAATAAACTCTAATATCCTCTTAAATCTCCCATAAATCTTTCAGCCAAATCTTCATCTCTAACTTCCCCATTTCTCATATCACAAATAAGTTATTCTTCAATTTTTTATGCTTCAATCCCTGCAGTGGCTGAATTGAAGAGAGTTATTAGGAACTTTAATCTAAGCATTTTATATTCCAGTTCAACTTGAAACAATTTTCGTGTGGAGAAAGAGGTTCTCTAATTCACTGGAATGAATTTGCAACTGTACAAAACAATGTTAGGCCATATTTCAACCAAATCTTCATCTCTAACTTCCCCATTTCTCATATCACAAATAAGTTATTCGTCAATTTTTATGCTTCAATCCCTGCAGTGGCTGAATTGAAGAGAGTTATTACGAACTTTAATCTAAGCATTTTATATTCCAGTTCAACTTCAAACAGATTTCGTGTGGAGAAAGAGGTTCTCTGACTCACTGGAATGAATTTGCAACGGTACAAAACAATGTTAGGTGATGGCGAAAGGTGGTTTGTGTGAAGTCTGATTCACTGAATTATTGTTTTAATTTTTGTTGGAATATGTAATTTTTATTTGGCTTAGTTGTGATTTTTTCTATTTAGAGGAGTCTATTTTTAACTATTTTCCTAAATTTATGTGTGAGGGCCGGTGAGGGCTAGTCCTTGGCCCCTCTTGGGCTGAAGAAACTTTCCTGTGTGTGGGGGGGGGTTTTGTGTGTGATGGCCAATTGGGATCCAAAGTCCAGATCCGTAAAGCTGGTTGAGGAGTCATGGAGCTCTGCGTCGGTGGCGAGCTGTTCGACCGAATTGTAAAGAGGGACCACTTCAGCGAACGCAAGGTTGTCGATTCCTTTGGAGGTTCCATGGTGGAGCCATGGCTTGCAGCTCACGGCGATCCTTCCAGATGTGTACTTGTTGGTGTAAGCTCTGGTGCAAATATCGCAGACCATGTAGCTCGTAAGGCAGTTCAGGCTGGAAATCGCTTAGAACCAGTAAAAGTGGTTGCTCAAGTGCTTATGTACCCATTTTTCATCGGCATCAATTTTCTGCCTTATTAGGGAGAGCGTAGAGAAAATCCTTCTTAACGAGAATGCGAAGAGTCGAAATTGCAATTCGATACTACCAAAGTCCAATCGATGCGCTGGATAGAACGTGAAAAGAGGTAAATTCTGCTGCTCCTCAACAGATCGGGGCTGCCTCAATCGACCATCGAATTGGCAGCTCTCTCGGTGGCGCAGTGTGTGGAAATTATTTTTGCCCGACGAAGAATTTAGCCTGGACCATGTTGCAACCAACCCTCTTATCCCTGTAACAGGTCCTCCCTTGAAATTAATGCCTCCAATGCTGACAGTGGTGGCAGAACTTGACTGGATGAAGGACCGTGCAATTGCCTATTCAGAAGCATTGAGAAAGGTGAACATTGATGCTCCAGTGCTGGAGTACAAGGATGCAGTACACGAATTTGCAACACTTGATATTTTCATAAAATTCTTGCGTTTACAGCTGCAAAGGCGGATCTGTCTATCCATTTTCTAGAAGCAATTGGGTTGCACGAATCTTGTTGATCAGATTTGCTGGTGTGAAGATAATTACCAGTTTCGAATCGACAACCTGCTTTTTGATCTCTGTCTCTGTGCTAATCGGATTGGCGGTGGTGAGGACTGCTCCAATGGAGAGAATAGCAAGGTAAATGCAAGGAATGGCGATGGAATTGGGGGAAATCACGAGCAGGTCGCCTTTTCGAACCCCGAGGCCATGCAGTCCGGCAGCGAGGGCTCTCACATTGTGGCGGAAGGTTGGATAAGAGCGCGATATGCCACTAGAGGCATCGATGAAGGCGATCTGCTGCATATCGTGGTGATGATGGGAAAAAATATTAGTAACGTCCAAGTGTTGAGTGATTGGAGGAAGATCGATGGGATCTCTTTTGCTGTAATAGATTCCATTGTCTCTGCAATAACCGCTCTTTCGATTTATGGTGGCCGAGTGGTGAAGGCAGTGACGTTGGTGAAGGCTTCGTTGGACGAGTTTCATTGATGCTGTAGAGCAGATGGTGGAGAGTCTGTAACTGGTTTTGCCAGTTAAATTGGCAGAAGGTGAATTGCCTATTGTGGTGCTTTAAGGGTTGTTTGTGCTTATATTATTTGGTATTGTATTTTTTTTGTATGGGTAAATGTAAATTAGCGTTGGAAATTTGTATATATATTGAGATTCGGGATTTTAATATGAAATCATTTTGTTAGAGTCTCTGTGACTCTAATGGATAAAAGGTAAAACATGGAGACCAAGACTTGTATGTGAAAGTTAAAAAATGAAGATGTCAAAGACTAGAAGTACAAAGCCTATGCTATTCAAGTGGGAAAGCAGTGGTGTGTTCCAACATATAAATGGTGGTGGCAAAAGATCCAAATGAGCTTGAAAGTTTGTTATTATGTTATAATGTGAATCACATATGTATTAGTAAGCAAGTCTATGTAATATTTTATAGTGGTCTTTGTAAAGTATGTATCTGGTAAATCCAAAAGTTGGAGTTGCGGTGTAAACCTTGTAAGGCATGTGTATCCCCATACAGTTTGTGGTAATCTAAAAACCACTTTGTATTTGCAGTGTCGGTTTGTGGTAAGCCAGAAACCACATGTGAGAGTGAAGTGGACATGGATACCTATAGGTATGGTTTAGGGTTAGCCAAGAAAATCCTCGGCCTAGTTGAGTCGAGTCTTTGGTGAGCCTTAGTGGCTGGAGTGCCCTAGCAGCAGGTTTGTAGCCCAAAGTTGTTGGAGTGCCCTAGTGACAGGTTGTGGCCTAGAGTGGCTGGAGTGCCTTAGCCGCAAATTTGTGGCCCAGAGTTGCTGTGGTGCCTTAGTGGCAGATTTGTGGCCCAGAGCGACTGTGGTGAGCCTTCGTCGCTGTGTTGAGCCTTCATCGTTGAGTTGAGCCTTGGTCGCTGAGAGCCCATGGTGGCATGGTTGAGGGTAATCCGATAAAACCCATAATGATGATGGAGTGGGATTTATAGGTACAAGTACATGTACGCAGTTATAATGGTTGACAGAACCATGTATGCGAAGGACATCCTACAAGACTGGCGGTTGTAGCGGTTGGCACCCATGCATTCCAGTGGATGGGTATTCTTTTGTATGGACGTTAACATATTCTTCTGTTATGTTTGACCACAACTAGACTTTGCAGATTGATATCGAGACAAGTACTCATTAAGGGGGTGTTGGAATATGTAATCCTTACTTGTCTCAGTTGTGATTCTTTCTATCTAGAGGAGTCTGTTCCTAACTATGTTCCTAGATTTGTGTGTGGTTTGTCTCAACTACACACAAATCTAGGAACATAGTTAGGAACAGACTCCTCTATATAGAAAGAATCACAACTGAGACAAGTAAAGATTACATATTCCAACACCTCCTTAATGAGTACTTGTCTCGATATCAATCTGCAAAGTCTTGTTCGCCATAACAACTTGTTGAACCCCATTGGTTTTTTCGTCGACAAAAAACAGATGATAGTTTACAGCTACATCCCAAATGGAACTCTTCAAAGGCATCATCTTTGGTTTTACAGCTACATCCCAAATGGAACTATTGGGCATCATCTTTGGTAGGATCCCACCTTCAATTTCACTCTGTTACTTATAAATCTGCTAGTGTTTTCCCTCCAGTAGAACTTGAACAACAGGCAACATTGTTATTTAACTGACCTAGCGAAGCAGAGGTCAGATTGGACATCCAATTTTGGTCTATCATAAAGGAAAAGGAGAATATAATATTGAATTAATTCGTCTGAATTAATATTTATTTTTTAATTATATATATACACTTTGTCCCATCAAGATTATGGATGACCACCTCTCTCTAAAATGATTCATAAAATTTCAACATGTGAGTTATTATGGTTAATTTTAAACCATAAAATATGATTACACAACCAAATAATAAAATCTTTAAAATTAAAATTTATTCAGTAATTGTATCATTATACAATTGAAAATATATTTACAGTGATCTCATCCCAAACAGACTCTCATGATTTGGTTGCAAACTTGTGAAACCTGGGTTTCACTTGAATATGCCATTACCCATCCCTTATCAACTTCCCCTGCATCCAATTTTTTCCCATTCCAACTGCCATCGTAGCCATGGTTATTGTGATAAATAACGACCTCGTCGTAGCAATTTTCATCTTTAAATAACTTTGAGTCTTCTTTCCACATATATATATGTAACATTCTCCCACCTGATCCGTTCCCACGGACGGTTTCATACACCTCAGGTTGGCCACGACGTGTGTTCTGTCTAAAACTTACACTAAAGCTATCACTCCTCCCCATGTTCGTGGTGATAAAGCACATCAACACTGGTAAATGTCTATGGACCTCTTGAAACACAAAAGGAGATGTAATTGTGTTTGTAGCATCCAGCTCTCCAACAGTCCGCGCAGTCTCCTCAGAACGCAATGCCTTCTCAAAGATCTGAAAGAAAATCACAATGAATTGATTTAAGTTGAAAGGAATTATTTCTTCAAATCTAATATCATATTTTTCACTATATATGGTAGTTGATGTTTGGACGTCTGCACAAATAACCCCAATTCAACTTCAACAATCCACAGCACAAATAAAACGTATTGTTTTCAAATTGAAACTATGATAGGCATAGCTTATTATCCATTATTCCCTAGGCATACACAGCTATGCTTTTTAATGAATAATTGTTCGATGTTAGAGATCCTTTAGACGCTCACCGAAGAATGGGAAATAGTTCCAATCTGAGTTGAAATTTGGAGACAATTGACCCTTTTCAGTTGACTCAATGCCTTTATGTTCTGCAGCTTCCAACACTCCTCTGCTCTAAGCTCTTCCAATGACCTCAAACCTTCAACATTCAGGGTTTCCAGTTCAATACACCCATTTACAGTCAGGAATTTCAGGTGTACAAGATTTGAAAGATTTGTCAAAGTCTTCAATTTTGAGCAACATTCCAGGTTCAGTCTTATAAGTGTTGATGGAAAGCCTTGAACCTGCATCAGGTTCCTGTTACATGCAAGATCAACAATTTCAAGCCCGGGGCAAGCACTATTAGGAATGTCAATCTTGGATAGGGATGTGTCATTCAAAGTGAAATCTCTCAAGGTATCCATGGAACTGTTATTAGCAGTAAAGTCAAACTTGGCTATTGGACAACTGTATATAGTCAAAACTTTGAGATGTTTCAACGATGCAATTCGTGCTGGTAAGATGGGCACTTTCGACTGATACAATTCTAACCTTTCCAAATAAGTCAGGTTTTCAATAGGTGCGCTGATGCACATTAAATTGAGACATTCCATGAGAATCAACTCTTTTAAGTGCACCAAAGAGCCCACAGAACGTGGTAACTCTGTCAAATTTGTACTTCCTATGCTTAGTTGTTCTAACTTGTCCAGTAGTTCTAAGTTCTCGGGCAATTGGAGTAGAGGAGTATCGACTAAGTTGAGGTATCTTAAGGACGTTTGATGGGCCATTCCGAGGGGCAATTGCACCAAATGAGCACAGCCCTGGAAGTCAACATATTCAAGCGTGGATATTTCTCCCATAATATCCTCTGGTATAGAAAGATTCTTGCAGTTTCGCAGTGCCAGATATTGAAGTTGCAGTAACTGAGGAAAGGAATTGGGTAGTCTAGCGAGATGAATGCAGCCTGACAGATCTAAATGCCTTAAGATTTTAAGTTCCGAAAAGTCAATTGGGAGTGTTCGTAGAAAACTGAGATTTGTCAGCTGTATCTTTGTCACGTTTGTGAGGAAGGATCCTATCCACCCGAGAAAACGGAAAATAGATGGCATGTTGCCCTGCTGATTGCTGCTGGAGGTAACAGATGGCATGACCCCTTCCTGGGCGCCTGAGATGAAAACTGGCATGACGCGTTGCTGGGTTCTAGAGATATTTTCTTGTTGAGCTCTGGAGATGTTTTTCTCAGATGACTTAGAAATCTTTCTATGAGAAAACCTCTCTGAATGATGAAAATCAACCGGCTGGATGCTGCTGCTCGAAGCACTTGTAGATGTGATGAACGCGCTATCAATACTCAATTCAGCCAATTCCCAAGGAATCTGCAATCAACATGATATATGTGAAAACAGATAGATGTGAAAATATGAACAGTGAAAAAAATTATGGTTATGGTTAATCGAAAATGGTGTTGTCTCAGTATGTGAAGCTTTTGTTGGAATTTGACTGTAGTTAATGTTTTTTTAATATAAATATATTTTAAATACAGAAAAATCCCCAAAACACACCCAAATCAAAAACAATCACTTACCTCATCAATTTCATTGAAAAACCGTTCCATATTACCCGGAGGACCTTTAAGTTCCAAAACCCTTAACTTTCGCAAAGAAATGGTACGAGGGATGGAGATGAAGCGACAATTGTGCAGGCGAAGCCATACCAACTCTCCAGAGATAGCCGAACAAAAGATTTTCGACAAATCTACGGGATGTTCTACTACTAGAAGACGCAACCCATTAATGATCACACTCTTATTGAATTCAGGCGGATCCTGACCTTTAGGGATTCGAATGCCTCGAACACGACAGGGTTCGGAACCGTCCTGACAAACACATTTACATACAAAATAAGTCTCTAAATGACTGCATTCTTTCTGAAGAAGTAAATGATTATCAATGCGCAAAAATGAATACCCATTGTCAATGTAAAAGATTAATTTCAGGGAAATAATGAATTTACCTTCAAAACAAAACCCTTTCCCAAATTTGTTGAAAATTTTATAATGAAACTGAAAATCGCTTTTAAACACTAACACAGCATTAGATAAACATACCTGTAACTCTAACATTTTTGCGATATCAGTTGAGCAATTAAGACGCAGTGGCTTTTGCATTGGGTAAGACTCTTCTCTGACAATGTGTCTTACCAAATCCCGAACTTGGTTTTCCATAATAATTTTTGTTTTTCCATGAAATTCTGTCGCACGGTGGAACCGTAGGCGGAAGAGAGTACTATCATACATGTTCCTGTAATTGAAGCCTCCCTATTTAAACAAGGGAAATAAACAGTTAGTCCAGGAATAGGGCTGCATTGAAAGTTAAAAGATATCTCCAAATGCATTCTTGAGGAGCAGTAAATCATTTTTTCAATCAGTGGTATTTTTTAAAAAAATAAAATCAACTTGTTTTGAATTTTGAATTGACAAATTTGTTTTAGGGTTAACTTTAATTTTCTTTATAAAAGCTAGTTGTTTTTTTGTTCTGAATAAAAAAGATAAAATGAAAAGCCACTTACAACATTGCCATCAATAGACCTGAGGATTTCATCATTATCAACATCCACAAGACATTTCTGACAGAGACTTTTAAGGCCATCGTCAACATCGTTAAAAAACCCTAATCCTTCTAAGACTCGAACAGCTAGTTCACTGTCCTCTCCCACCAAGAAACAGCCGATGTCCAAAAACATCATCTTCTCCTCCATCTTCATAGCATTGTAACTCCATTTTAGTGTTTTTAATACATCGTCTGCTTCTGGCAGTGGACGTCCTTGGGAGTACTTTCCCAACTGGCGTTTCCAGTAAGCCTTGTCGAGCTTGCCAGCAAACTGTTCGCCCAGAACTTTTAAGCATAAAGGCAATCCCCCACAAATTTCCAACAGCTGCTCCACCAAATCTTCATATCCTTCAAATGCTTTTGATTGATGGAATGCATGACGGCAGAATAGCTCTCGGGCAAACTTTCTCTTCATTGGCTTTACTTCATACAACAAAGGCTTTGCAGTAGAGCCGTTGAGTATATCCTTGTCTCGAGATGTAATCAAGATCAAACTACCATGTCCAACGCCATCCAAATGTAGCAGACTTTTTATTTTCCTGCCATCATCCACATCATCCAGAACAATCAGGACTTTTAACCCTCCCAGACTATTTCGTGCAATACTCCTACCGAAGTTGGTGTCGACGATTTGCATATCAACACCCAGCAGATCACGAAAGAGCTGCCGCTGCAGAGATGGTAGATCGTTTTTTTCTCTGACGTTGGACAGGTAAGAAGATCTGTGAAAATCAGAGCGTCTCAAGTTGAAAATGTGTTTAGCCAAAGTTGACTTTCCTATTCCTCCTATTCCCACAATGGCTACAACCTTTGTGGCACTTTGGTTCACATCAATTTCATTCTGGAAATCCTCCAAGGCTTGGTCGAGTCCAACTGGGTTTGCAGCCACATCTAAGGGATCCCATTTTACTTCTCGTAATACAATTTTGACAATTTGTTCCAGAAACACCCCATGCTCACTGACATAGATATTTGTTGTGGGAATTGTTAAATTAAAGAAAGCGATTGAATGATTCAAAGATATACCAAATAAATGTAGGGAAATCAAAAGGGGGAAAAGAAAAAGAAGAAGTGTACTCGCCTTTCATTAGTTTTGAAGACAAGACCAGAAATATCTGCGGTTTTTCGGAGTGCTTCCTTCCATTCGTTCATGACTGACACGGGGACTTTGCCTTTGCGTTGGTGTTCTTGAAAGGCGACGGCATAAGGTCCCCGATCAATGTTCTTTAGATCGTGAGGCTCAACCTCACAGAACACAGGTATTATGGCCCGCTCATGAGATGAGTTCAAAATCCAACAAAGCTCAGCCAAGCACGGACGTGATTCAGCGTAACGCTCAGAAAAAATGCAAATATGGACGGAGGAGCTGCGAATGGCTTTTCGGATTGCAGTGCACACAGTATCTCCTGTCCGAAGTTCGTCCTTGTCAAGAAAGACGCGCAACCCACAGCTTATGAGACGATGATAGATGAGGCTGGCAAGTTTCTTCTTCGTGTCTGGTCCCCTGTGGTTTAAGAATACCTGGTATGTTGCTGGCACTGCTACTTGCTCCATGCTTGCCTTCTCTGATGGCATGGGATCTGAAAGTAAGAAAACACCGGATAGGATGGGATCTGAAAGTAAGAAAACAGCCTCCTGTCCTGAGATATGTTTAGGCTGGAGCCTCAAGCAGAGCAGGAAGATGAAGATGAATATGAGAAAATCCGGTAAGATGCCGGCCTATGACGCTATGACACCGAAGGCATATCAAAATAATTGTGACAGGAACATGTTTGACCGTAGTGCTTGTGAATATGATGTGAATGGGTCGGATGAATCATGGTCGGTCCACCGTTTTTAATTTAAAATTCTTGTTTGCGGGGATATTTCCTACTATCGACAGTCGATGGACACGATTTTTCTTGGAAATGTGATGCAGAGCATCAATTAGGGAGGCCATAGCTGGAAAAGCTTTTAAAATTAAATTTATTTTTAGTTTAATTTTATTTTAAGTTTAAAAGAAGGTTGTCACAGTTTGTTTTTGTTTTTTTTTTTTTTAAGAGTAGTTAAATTAGAAATTAGTTTTAAATAAGTTAGGAAACAAATTATCAGAAACTGGAATGTAACTACATTGTAACTATAGGTAGTTCCTCAACAGAATGAGGCTACTAGCGATTTAAATAGATAATCTAAAGACAAAGGTGTGGTTGCTGCCATGCCATCCAGAAGAAAAGAGACGAGAAAGCATAGCTCTGAAATATATTTTTAAAAAGTAAATTGACGCTTACAAGTATCCATTATTGTTTTCCATAAATGACAAGAATTATGTACTGTGCATAGAAATTAATGACAGAATTGAATGATTGTTAATCAAATTGCGCATCAAACTGAAGGAGCCAAACACAACAAACGAAACCATCCAGGTCCGAGGCACAGAGCCTTCAAAAACCATCCATAACAGTCCTCATACAATCAACACAGGCCAAGGAGGGTCCACACAACCCAGAAAAAACCAAACTGAGCAGAGACCGAAGCGTTACCAATAGCCAGAGACGAGATATATAAACTTTTTCCCAAATTCGGGATACATAAACTTTTTTCCAAATTCATAAACAAAAGTTACAACAGAGGACACGGTGCACAAGAGGCCACCTATCGACAGACCAACTAAGACTGAGAACAGACAGAGGCATAGCCTAACTGCTACCAACAAAATATATATGACCGCATAGTGTAAACAGGAAGGACCCTACCCAGTTTGCGTAAAGCCGGACCAGAAGGACGAAGACCCTAGCATTTTCCCCAAAAACCAAACCCTTGCAACCACCATGACGAGGGTCGAGTACCTGCACAAACAAACAGAGAATTAGTGAGGCAGCATAACCATAAACCCATGATAAAGAACAGAGAGAGGGTAGGATGAATACCCACAATGGATACCTGAAGAGGAGGCCGGGCTCCATAGCCGAGCCACAAAACTGAGACCAACAGAGCATAGCCAACAGCACCAGAGCCAAGGAAAGCCAAGACACAACAAAGCGCAACCAACGGCCAGAGGGCCAGCAAATATCGAGAGCCAACAGAGCATAAACCATGGCCATAGAGCCACAAGACCACCGGTTGTTCACCAGGAGCAAAGCTGTCAGCTAAAGTAAAAGGAAACGGAGAATTGAAACCGGAGCGAACGCAGGCCAACCGCCACGTAGGCTTGCCACCTCGATGTCTCGGGGATTGTCACCAAATTTTGGTATTAGAGCAAATTCTTTCCTTAAGGAAGAAAAAATATGGAAGTAGGAAGAAGAGGTCGAGGTAGAGCTATTCGGAGAGTAGCCGACGAAGGATTGCGCGAAGAAATCAGGATCCTAAGTGCCAGATTGGCAGCAGTAGAAGCAAGGAGGCATAGGGATCTAGAAGGTGGTGACGACAGTGAAGAGGAAGTTGCAGCTATGACGGATGGATCCGATGACAAAGGGCCAGAGATAAAATTATTGAGGTCTGTTTTGTTAGCAAGCAACAAATCGAAGCCAGAGCTTTTGAACTATGATGGCAGTTTATCTACAGAAGTATTGTTGGACTGGATTAGCGAGTTGGATAAATACTTCGAATGTGAAGAAATCAGTGAGGATAAGAAGGTCAGGTTTGCAGCCACCAAACTGAAGGGACATGCAGCACTGTGGTGGGACAGTGTGCAGGTAGAAAGGAGAAGGTCAAATAAGCCACCAATTAAAAAATGGAACAGGATGATCGCCAAGATGAAAAGTAAGTTTTTACCCAAAGACTATCAGATTTCTCTATATAGACAGGTACAGAACCTGAAACAAAGGGCAATGACTGTGAAGGAATATACAGAAGAATTCTACAGAGTGAATCTGCGAGCGGGTTATGTCGAAGATACCCCAAAAAAGACAACGAGGTTTGTGAACGGATTACGAATGGAGATACTGGATGAGATTAGTATTCTCTCCCCCAAGTCCATAGAGGAAGCCTATCAAAGTGCTTTAAAAGCAGAAGAGAAGATCACCAGGAAGCAGAATGCCAGAAGAGGACATGGATCTGGTCGAGGAAGAGGACAGTCTTTTGGCAAAGGCAGAACTGCCAATAGCAATGAAGAAGGCAACGGTTCAAAAACTGCAGGACCAACTGATAAAGAAGGTAACACTAGAGGAGGAAGGCCTTACCAGTGAGGAAGAGGTAATGGCAGAGGTAGAGGAAATGCCTATCAGTGTTACAAGTGTCACAAGTGGGGACACCAGTCTTTTGAATGTCCTGAAAGTGATCAAGCAGGACAAAGAGGAGCATATGTTGCTCAACCGAAGGAAGCTGAGGCACCACCTCAAGAAGTGGAGAACATGCCTGAGACAGGAGAGGCCTTGGTGTTGAACAAGGTATTGTTGAAACCAGCTAAAGAATTAGCTGACCAGACACAGCGGAAAGCACTGTTCCGAACTGTGTGTAAATCACATGGGAAATGCTGTAAATTGATTATTGATAGCGGAAGCACTGACAACCTGGTAGCCACTGAAATGGTAGAGAAACTGGGTTTAAAAAGATTGAAGCACCCAACCCCATACTGGGTGTCTTGGTTACAAAAAGGACATCAACTGCTGGTTGATGAGCAGTGCGAAGTGGAGTTTCATATTGGTAGGTATAAGGATAAGGTAACTTGTGATATTATGCCGATGGATGTGTGCCATATACTGTTGGGTAGACCATGGTAGTATGACAGGAAAGTAGTCCATGATGGGAAGACAAACTGTTATAAGTTTGCGAAAGATGGGATCAAGCATACGCTGGTACCCATGAAAGAGGAGGATACAATAGAAAACAGTGGAACAAAAGCGTTATTGTTAGGAGGAAAAGAGTTCCTACAACAGATTGGAGATGATGAAATAAAGTTTGCAATTGTGCGAAGGCCAAGAGCAGTGTTAATCCACACTGAGATTATTGATTTGCTTGAGGAGATATAAGATATGCTACAAGAGTTTAGTGACATTGTAGTGGATGATTTACTGGATAAATTACCACCAAGAAGGAGTATCAGTCACCATATTGATTTCATTCCAGGAGCTAGTTTACCAAACAAAGTTGCTTACCGAATGAGTCCAAAGGACAATGAGGAGATCAGGAAGCAGGTACAGGAGTTGTTGGACAAAGGGTTGATTCGAGAGAGTTTAAGTCCTTGTGCGGTTCCAACAGTCTTAGCTCCCAAGAAAGGAGGAGAGTGGCGGATGTGTACTGATTCTCGAGCAATAAATAAGATTACCATCAGGTACAGGTTTCCCTTACCACGGATGGATGATATGATGGACTATTTGAGTGGAGCGGCATATTTTTCGAAGATTGATTTAAAAAGCGGATATCATCAGATTCGGATTCGAGAAGGAGATGAGTGGAAGACCACTTTCAAGACCAATGAAGGCCTGTATGAATGGCTGGTCATGCCATTTGGATTGAGCAACGCACCCAGCACATTCATGCGCTTGATGAACAAGATGCTGAAGGAATATATTGGAAAGTTCGTGATTGTGTATTTAGATGATATCCTTATTTTCAGTAAGACAAGGGAAGAACATTTCTGACACGTTAGGTGTGTCTTGGAAAAATTGCAGCAGAATAAGTTGTTGTTAAATTTGAAAAAGTGTACGTTTTTTAAGGAGGAGTTAATTTATTTGGAGTTCGTGATTTTAGAAAACGAATTAAAGATGGATCTGAAAAAGGTTGCAGCCATAATTAGCTGGCCATCCCCCAAGAGTTTGTTTGAAGTACGGAGTTTTCATGGGTTGGTGAGTTTTTATCGGAAATTTATAAAAGATTTCAGTGGGATTTGTGCACCCATGGTGGATACCGTTAAAAAAAGCAAATCAACCTTTTCATTGGACGAAGTCGACTGAAAAGAGTTTTCAACTGCTGAAAAAGAAGATCACCGAAAGACCCATTTTGAGGTTACCATATTTCAACGAACTTTTTCAAGTTCGTTGCGATGCTAGTGGCACAGCCATTGGAGCAGTATTCAGCCAAGAGGACAAACCAATGTCCTATTTCAGCGAGAAGTCGAATGAGAGTAGACAAAAATATACGTCCTACGACAAGGAGTTTTATGCAGTGGTACAAGCGCTGAAACATTGGAGACATTACTTAATGGGAAATGAATTTGTTCTATTTTCAGACAATTCCGCTTTACAACATGTCACACAACAGCATAAGTTGAACCATAAACATGTGAAGTGGGTGGAATACCTCTAGGTTTTATGTTTGTGCTGAAACACCTCAGTGGACAAGCCAACAAAGTGGCAAATGCGTTAAGTAGGAGGAGTTTGATTTTACAGGAAAGTAGAGTGCAGGTGTTAGGCTTTGAGCATCTCAAGGATCTGTATGAAACAGATGCAGACTTTAAGGAAGCATACGAAGCTTGCCAGAATCCACTGTTGAGGGACAATAGTTCATGGCTAGACTATAATATACAGGAAGGATTGTTGTTCAGGGGAGGACAGTTGTGTATCCCAGAATGTTCAATGAGGGAAAACTTAATTCAAGAGAAACATAGTGGGGGTCTAGCTGGACATTTTGGCATAGACAAGACTTTGGACCAAGTAAGTCACTTCTATTATTGGCCGAAGATGCGGCGAGACGTATAGAGATATGTGGCTAGATGTAAGATGTGTCAACTGGCAAAGGGACACAGTCAAAATACGGGATTGTATACGCCCCTACCTATTCCAGACAGACCATGGGACTCAGTCAATTTAGACTTTGTCTTAGGCTTGCCAAGGACAGAAGGGGTATGATTCAATCATGGTAGTAGTGGATCGCTTTACTAAGATGGCACATTTTATTCCCTGTAAAAAGACCAGCGATGCCACGCATGTAGCCCACTTGTTCTTCACAGAAATTGTCAGACTACATGGCTTGCCAAAGTCTATTATTTTAGATAGGGATGTGAAGTTCATGGGTCATTTTTGGCGGACTTTGTGGAAGAAGTTAGATACTAAATTAAATTTCAGCTCAGCTTATCATCCACAAACCGATGGGCAGACTGAGGTAGTGATTCGAAGTCTGAGGAATTTGTTACGTAGTCTGGTTGGTGAAAATTCACGACAGTGGGATCGCGTACTCGCACAAGCATAGTTCGCTTATAACGATTCACCCAACAAGAGTACGGGCAAAATTCCTTTCCAGATCCTATACGGAATGCACCCCCATGGTGTGCACGAGTTGCGGGATTTGGGTCAGTTGGAACGAAGGAGCGCTGATGGTAAAGATTTCGCAAAGGTGATCAACGAACTTCATGAATAGGTGAAAACCAAATTGTAGGACAACAACCAAAGATATAAACAGAAGGCAGACTTAAAACGACGGGAAGTGCAATTCAATGTAGGAGACCTAGTATTGGCACATCTACGGAAAGAGAGGTTTCCTAAAAGGGAATATACCAAGTTCAAACTGAAAAAAATAGGGCTTTGCTGGATACTGCGAAAGTTCTCTGCCAACGCAAATGAACTGCAACTACCCTTGGGTATTGAGATCTTGCCCATTTTCAATGTGGTAGACCTGTACCCTTACATTACTGCTAATGTGGAGGACAGTTCAACAGAATACACACGGAACACCCAGGGAGAAGGAGAGACAGAGACATGGGTTAGACAGATACCCCTAGCCAAGCCTCTAGAGATCGAACAAATATTGGATACTCGGGTAGCAAGGCGGACACGATGGAAGGAGTACTTACAGTATCTGGTTAAATGGAAGAACCATCCAATTGAGGACAGTTCTTAGTTGGATGTTGGACAGATTCAAAGTGCCGAGTATTCGATTGAAGAGCTCATGGACAAGAGCCATGAGATTCATTCACCCCGAGAGCCTGATCCAGGAGCATCCAATTAGGGATGCGACAGCTAGACAAGCTGTTAAAATTAAATTCACTTTTTAATTTTATTTTACGTTTAAAAGTAGGTTGTCACAGCGAATGTTTTCCTTTAATTTGAATAGTAGTTAGATTAGAAATTAGTTTTAAATAAGTTAGGAAACAAACTGCCAGAAACTAGGATGTAACTACATTGTAACTGTAGGTAGTTCCTCAACAGAATGAGCCTACCAACAACTTAAATAGGCAACCCAAAGACAAAGGTGTGGTTGCTGTCATCCAGAAGAAAAGAGGCCAGAGAGCATAGCTCTGAAATATATTTTTAAAAGTAAATTGAAGCTTAAAGGTATCCATTATTGTTTTCCATAAATGACAAGAATTATGCACTGTGCATAGAAATTAATGACACAATTGAATGACTATTAATCAAATTGCGCATCAAATTGAAGGAGCCAAACACAGCGAAAGCAACCCTCCAGGTTCGAGGCACAGAGCTTTCAAAAACCATCCATAACAGTCCTCATAGAATCGACACAATCCAAGGAGAGTTCCACACAGCCCAGAAAAAACCAAACTGAGCAGAGATTAAAGCGTTACCAACAACGAGAGACTAGATACATAAACTTTTTCCCAAATTCATAAACAAAAGTTACAGCAAAGGACTCGGTGCACAGGAGGCCACCTATTGACAGACCAACTAAGACCGAGAACAAACAGAGGCATAGCCTAATTGCTACAAACAAAATATATATGACCGCATAGCGTAAACAGGAAGGACCCTACCCGGTTTGCGTAAAGTCGGACTAGAAAGACAAAGACCCCAACATTTTCCCCAAAGACCAAACCCTTGCAACCACCGTGATGAGGGCCGAGTACCTGCACATACAAACAAAGAATTAATGAGGCAGCATAACCATAAAACCATGATAAAGAATAGAGAGAGGGTAAGACGAATACCCACAACTGATACTTGAAGAGGAAGCCAGGCTCCATAGCCGAGCCACAAAATTGAGACCAACAGAGCATAACCGACAACACCAGAGCCAAAGAAAGCCGAGACATAACAAAGCGCAACCAATGGCCAGAGGGCCAACAAACACTGAGACCCAATAGAGCATAAACCACGACCACAGAGTCACAAGACCACCGTCTTCTTACCAGAAGCAAAGCTGTCAACGAAAATAAAAGGAAACAGAAAATTGAAACCAAAGCAAACGCAGGCCAACCGCCACGTAGGCTTGCCACTCTGCATCTCGGGAATTGTCACCAAAATGGTTCTTATATCTGAGAGTGCGTTTCACCTAATTTTATAAAGTTTAATATTGTATAAAATGCTTACAAGATGAGCAACGTGCGTAATCTCTTTGTTGAAGTTTCAATTATGTTTACTGGAAAGTATTATTTTTTTATAATATAAAAGATGGAAAATTAGGTTTAGATTATATTAATGGATTTTTTTTTAAGATTATATTAATGGATTTTTTTTATCAGATAGACTTTCAGCGTTGAAATATCTCTTTATTTTTGAAGATGATTTTAGTAAATTTTTATTTAAAAATAAATTCAAAAAATTGAATATAGATTTTTCTTATTCAAACAAATGCATTTACTTTTCTATGTGCAACTCTAGTGGAGAAAATGGTATAATGGTAAGTATATCATTGTTGGGAAGGTTTATGATAATTTCTTTAGTGTTATGGTTTCATGTTATAGTTTTATGTTTTTTTTTTTTTTTTAATCAAATTTATTTAAATTTGGTAGAGATTTGTTAGGAAATTTTTGTGACTATTGTAAGGTTGTTTTTTTAAAATGTTAAATTTTTATATATAATCAAAAGCATATTTTTAATAGTAAAAAATCATTATTCTCAGATACCATATACCTTTCAACTTTGGTAGATGTTAAATTTTTATATATAATCAAAAGCATATTTTTAATAGTAAAAAATCATTATTCTCAGATACCATATACCTTTCAACTTTGGTAGTAAATGTGGATCGCAAGAATTTAAACCAATATTTTCAGATACCATATATATTTCAATTTTGGTAGTAAATGTGGATCACAAGAATTTCATTTTTTTTATTTATCGAGGGCCAAAATCTATTGTTGATCGAAAATGCTTCGTCTAATAGCTTGATCCACTACATAGTACTATTATGAGAGGGAGTGCAGAGAGGCGTGGCAACCTGGCGGTGGAGGTTGAAAGGTTGGCCTGGGGAGGTGAAATGGCGTGTGTTTTACTTGGACACTATGAAATGTGTTACGTTTTCACTGTGATCCGCACACTAATCTATCATGATTTAACCACACATTAATCCATTTCGATTGTGGATAATAACTCATTTCTATTGTGGTTGCTGCCTTGTTTGGTTCTCGTTCAGCTCCATATTCCAGACTATTAGGATTGGTACTGCGCACATTTTAATGGAATGTATAAAAGGTCGAAATCCGGTGCTCAAACTTTCTAACTATTCCCTAATTTCGGTTAATTAAGAGTTCATACCTTGCTACCATGCGCATGTTTGCTAGAAAATTCATGCAATCCATCCCAGGTTAACGATGTATCGGTGCTATCATTGCAAAGGTAAAGATGAAATGGTTGAAATCATTCATATATTTCTCACACAAAAGGTAAAGATGAAATGGTTGAAATCATTCATATATTTCTCACACAAAGGTGTATGCGTTCAACACACGTCCACATTATATTTAGAGATTACTATAATATATAGAATTTCTCAAATCTAATTTATTCCTAGCTTAAAAGGAGAGGTTGAGAGAATTTTTCAACCATCTCAAACCAACATCTTAAATATAGGATGTAAGCATTAACTCCAACATCCCTTCTTAATGCTTACATTACATAAATTTATTGAAATCATCCACAAACAACAAAATACACAGTCATTCTTTAACTGGTTTACAACTTATCATTGTAGACTCCATCTAGTTATCTCATAACCCTCGTAAAAGTGTAGTCGGCAAGTTGGATTCTCGAGTTCGAATCCTGAACTCCCAAATCAAGGAGCTCCCGAAGTCAATTACTGAAAAACGTCCCAAGCCGTCACATAACCTCATTAGAAGACCACTCCCACATCTTCAACGAATGAGGATTCTTCCCAAGATCCGCAACTACTGTACTATCTAGACAACCATCCATGTTGAGCATTTTCACTGAGTTGTTCTAAAAGAGTTTAAGAGGTTCAAATTCTTCATTGAATTCATCATCAAAATTCAATGGATATTCATTTGTGGCTATATTTGTTGATTCTTTCCCTTTTAACAAATCACTGGCACGACTTCTGCAATTCCACGTTGTATGCCCAATTTTCCTGCAATAGTAGCATTCAATTTCACTTTTGTTTGCATTTTTCTTTTTCATCCTTGTCTTTGTAAACAATGTGTTTTCTATTGGAGAGTTCTCTTCTGTATCCTCCGGTTTTAGTCTCTTTTTTATGTGAGAAGCGCTGCAATTGTCTCATGCAATTTTTGTGAAGACATTTGACTCAAAGTGAAGACAACATTACTATAACTTGAAGGAAGACTATTTAGTAATATTGCTTTAGCATCTTCATCCTCCACCTTGGCACCTGCTTCAGCTAATTGTCTTATAAGAGACATTAAATTGTTTACATGAGTGGACATAGATGTCTCTTCATTCATTTTCAGTGTAAATAATTGCAATTTTATGGAAAATTTTGCATTTGTAGCTTTTACACCAAATCGTTGAGTCAAATGTTCCCATATTTCGTTAGATGGTTTAGTGAGATCTACAAGATGTAATTGTGAATCTGAAAGAGCAAGTCCAATAATGGACTTAGCTTTGTCATCTCTATTTTTCCATTCAATTAACTATTTAACATATGTGGTGCTACTTCTGAACCATTCACTATACCCCACAAATTTTTCTTCATTAATTACATTTGAAATTTTACTTTCCATGAAAGGAAATTTGCACTGCTGAATTTTTCTAAAACCATAAACTCCATGATCAAAGAAGACTATTAAAAAAATACATGTTTAAACTTCAACACCGAGGTACCTTTCTGCAATTAAAAAATGCTTCTGTTGCTTTGTGAAAGTGGCATGTCTCTGATAGACCTCGAATTCGAACAAAACAAAATAGTCTCACATTAGAATGCGCTGAAATGTGCAGTGAAGGAGCATTTTTTTCTTTTTATAATTTTTGAACAGTGATCTTTGAAAAAATAATCAACTCATCTACGCTCAACGGCTTATTCTCCTCCCATCTCACTGTTCTGCGCTGCGCGTCTTAGATAAAACTCACAACGATACTCCACGTTGCATTCTCTACGGCAGCCTCCACAATGCAGTCTCCAACGAAGCCTCCAATCTCCTACAGCTGACAGCAAGCTCCTCCGATCCCACTATTCCATGCTCCAAAACATAGTCTCCTCTCGCCGTCACGCACCATTGTAGAGAGCATGTCTGTGTGTCCAGCTCGCACCTGCACCTCACTAATTACCACAAAGATTGCACTCTACTGCTCACACAGGAGAGGACGTACTATACTTTGTCACGACTCTCCCACAATCTCAGCACGAGCCTGGCGCTCTGATACCATGTTAAAAAATCATTGAAATCACTCATGTATTTCACACAAAGGTGTATGCGCTCAACACACCTGCATTATATTCAGAAATTTCTCTAATATATAGAGTTTCAATTTAAAAAGAAATATTGAGAGAATTTCTCAACCATTTCAAACCGACATCTTAAATATAAGACGTAATCATTAACTCCAACATCAGTAGTATTTTTAGAAATTTTTATCTTAATTAAAAATCAAAAAAATATTTAAAAATCTAAAAAGTTAGCAAAAATTAGACAAAGGCCACGTTAATCTGAGAATCTCACCTCCTATTCATCACATTTCAGTTTCAGTGTATTCAAGAAATTTGCGAGGGTTATATGTAAAGCATATGGTACTTCAAGTAAATCATTCCCCAAAAGTGATTGGTGATTAATTGAATAACGGGAATTGAGACTTCAAAAGCTCACAAAATAGAATAACTTAAATTGAGACTTCAAGTTCCATAAATAACCGTAATTATTCTAATTAATTTGATTTTGGAATAATCCAAAATTTCAATTATTTTGAGATTGAGACAATTCTTTAACTACTTGTATTGACTCTACTTTTAAAAAACATTAACTATTTATATAATCAGGCTGATCTACTCTTCAAACTTTAACATCTTGCTAAAATATGAATCGAATGATTTTTAATTAATAAGGACATTTTATAAAAATTAAATAAAAAAAATATGGAGTATGCTAAGGGTACTCTATTCAACACATGCTTTGTATGGGATGGACTCTATTCATGCAACGTGCTTCAAGCTCTAAAACCATGGATAGTTTTTGAAATAAAATTAATTCGCACGTTGTTGGTATGGTATTATAATGCGGAAGTTGTTTCTATTTCATAAATATTTAATAATTTTAGATTTAAGAATTGTGTGATTCATATTGAAGATAAATGTTTTTCGGTATAATCACATTATTAGGATTTGGTTGACATTTTGAACTAACTAATATGGATCATTTTCACGACAAAGTGGTTCATCCATCATATAGGATAAACCACATTGGTTGGTTCAAAACATCGACCAAATCTTAATGATGTGATCATTTCGAAAAAGATTTATATTTAATAATTCATAAAGCAAAATTGCTTAGAATGGTGTCTTAATAAGTTGAAATTGTGTAGTGAGTTATAGTAATAAAAGATATGGAAAAGAATGGCCAAGTTCATTTTTTTAAATTGTAATTTGACGTTAAATAATTTTAAGAGTAAAGGTGGAAGAGTATGATGTATTAATAAATTATATGAATTAGAATTGTTGAGTGTGTTATATTAATAATGGATATTATATGGAAGGAAATTGTGAAGTGCATTACTCTTAACCCGTGATTTAGCCTTTATTATCCAAAATTGATAAGCGCTTCTCAAATTCTATTTAGAAATGCAGTATTAATTTAGGGTGATGTATTTACGATCTCTCTACGGTAATAATTTAGGGTGATGTATTTATGATCTCTCTTCGGTAATAATTTACGATCTCTGCGGTCGTAATTTACGATTTCTCTATGGTAATAATTCACGATATCTCTGTGGTAATAGAAAAACAATCTGGGGCACTTGCGTTTGTGGTTCGGCTTGCTGATATCAGGTACATACATTCCTTATATTTTTCTAATACATATTTGCTCATATATTTTCAAGTATAAATAATTCACCACAATTATCAAACATTACCAAGGTAGACCTAGCACAGTTACTCTACAGAGCCTCTATGAGTATATAGAGTCTTTAGAGAAACGTAGAGAAGAAAGAGAAGTCAAGCTACAAACAGAATTAGCAGCCATGCAGGAAAATAGATTCACATCTCTTGAAGACAAGATTAAAAAACAAATAGAAAATAAAATAGAACTATTGGAGAATAAGATGGAGGCAATGGAGACTAGGTTGCAGGTTATAGAAAAACAAAACCTAGATATGAACCAAACAACCTAGCAAGTAGATGTTGATACTTTAGAGAGTCTTAAAATGAAGGACATGATTAAAAAGCTAGAAGAAAAAGTTAATAGCCACCTCACCCTAAATAGTGTGGCAGGTAAATTAGATATCAAACCAATTAAAGATGAAATGAAAAAATTGATAGAATTAGACCATGAGCGTAACAAAAGGGCCTTGAACCTTATAATCTTCGGTTTGAAAGAGGAGGTAGACGAGGATACTTTATCCATAGCCTAGACAAAATTACATAACAGATTACAAATTGAAATAACATGTCTCACAGAAGCAACAAGGTTGGGGAAACTAACTGAGAATAAAGGAAGGCTGATCCGAATAAAGGTGAGCTCTACTGACCATAAGTATGACATACTTAATAAAACCTCAAGTCTAAAAGGAACGAGAATATTTATAAATGAAGATCTCATTCCAGAAGATCAAGAAGAATTGAGAAAGGAGGTTCAAAAGGTAAAGGAAGCTAGGAAGGAAGGAAAATGGGCAATAATCAGAAATAGAAAAGTCGTTATTCGAGATAGAAACCAAAAATATAATAATAAATAACAATTCAACATGCTCCAGATTCTTTCTTGAAACTGTCGGGGCTTTCCATGGAACAAAGGTCCCAAGCTAAGTTGGATCTCGAATGATGTTGATATTATTTTTCTTGTTGAAACTTGGGAGCACGAAGGATTTAAGGTCCCTAACATAGATGGCTTTACATTATGGTCTACCTGGAATAAGTTATCCTCCCGTAGAGGCATCAGGGGTATAGCTTGTTACATTAAGAAGAACATCTCTCCCCATGCTAGGATTTATAAAAACAACCCTTACAACCAATATAGTTGGATAGAAATTACTACATTTATGATAAAAAGACCTACATAGCAATCTGTTATTCCCCCTCCCATCAATTCTAACTTCTATAAGAAAAAGAATCTAGATAAAAATAGTCCTTACAATGGTTTAGAGAATGATATTTCTAGCCTAAGGAATGAAGACAATATCGTTTTAATGGGTGACTTTAATGCTCGAACTTCAAGCAACCAAGCTATTCTTCCAAGAAATCATTCCAACCCTAATCCTCTTTGGTTAGACAAAGACCTTCATTTAGCTAGCCGGTACAAAAGGAGCTCTGAAGACCTCGGGGAGAATTTGTTTGGGTCGGAGCTAGTCAAGCTCTGTAGTGCTCAGGATCTCATAATTTGCAACTGTCTAAAGAAGTGGCCTAATTCTATCCAGATGACCTGCATCCATGGGCTTGGTAGCAGCGTGGTAGACTATGTTATCTCTGATCTCCCTCTATACAACGAAATAACAAATTTTGACATCTTAAATGACCACGAGCCTGTCTCTGATCATAGGCCTTTACTTATAACTCTCAATTTTGTTATGCATAGAGATCCCATAGGAGATAATCCTTATAGCCAAAAGAAGTTAATCTTTGATAGAAATAAAAAAGATCTCTTTTTAAATGAATTAAAAACTAATTTGCTTCCTTTATCTAGTATAGACAACATAGAAAATCTCTATCACAATTTTACTACAACCCTCTCATATTCTATTAACAAGTTCTCAATTGAAGTTTCAAGTAATAAAAAAAATAGCAAAACCAACCCATGGTATGACAAAGATTGTAAAAGTGCGAGGAGAGCAACTAAGGAAGTTGTTGATGAATCTCTTAAAATTGGCAAGATAAAAATATACAAAGCCCTAACTAAAAGGAAAAAAAGGCAATATATTCGTAAAAGACAAGAGAATCTCTTACACCTCTCTAAGGTAGCTCCTAAGAAATTCTGGAGGCAGATTCTAACTAGGAAAAATAAAGATAATAATAAAATTGCTTTACACGACTGGAATTCCTATCTTAAAAAGCTTTATGAATCTCTAAATGTCATCAAAAACTTTGAAACCCTGCTCACAACGAAAGAAGTTTTCTCATTAGAAGACATTATTTTGGGGTTAATCGCTTGGCTAATGGGAAAGCTAAGGACATTTAATGTTACTAGGCGAAAATCTTAAAAATTGGAGGTCCTGTCCTCATCCCCACATTCACAAGCTTTTCAATCAAGCGGTCAACCAAGGGTTCCCTAAACCATGGACTCAAAGCCTCATTATCCCTATTTTTAAAAGTGGGGATACAAAAACCCCTCCAATTATCGGACAATTATGATCAACCCTCTCCTAGCCAAGTTATATGGTATTATTTTGGAAAGGAAGTTGAGCATATGGCTTGAAAGTGAAGGTAAGCGGGCTAAAAGCCAAGTGGGTTTTAGAAAGCAACACTCAACAATAGACCACCTCATTACTCTTAGGATCATTGTGGAGGAATGTCTCAATGATAAATCCAATCCATTTTGTTGCTTTGTGGACTTTAGAAAGGCTTTCGATACGGTTCCTAGAAACAACCTTTGGAACAAATTAGAAGAGCTAAAGGTTCCTTTTGAGTTGAGAGTTACCGCTATAAGGTTATACGAGAATGAAATTGCCAAGTTAAAGAGCAATGAGGGGTTGTCGAAAGATATTAAATGTAATATCAGAGTTAAACAAGGTTGCCCCCTCTCCCCTGCACTATTTGACATTTAGATCGACAAGCTAGAAGGTTGTTTAGAGGAAGCAGGATGTGCTGGCACGATCTTAGCTGGGATAGTCCTCATCCTTCTTCTCTACGCGTTCTTCTCGCAAGGTGACCATTTGATCTTGATAAGCAACTTATACTTCTTAAGGATTTCTGCTCTACCATGGGTATGATTGTTAATACTGACAAAAAAAGTTATGATTATCAAATCCAAGAAGGACACTTACGCTAATTTTATGTATGACAATAGTAACTTGGAGGAAGTGTCTTCCTACAAGTACCTAGGAATTGATATTCATCACAAGCTCAACTGGAACTATAGCATTGAGAAAAGGATTAATGGGTAATGGAAAACTTATTTTGGTCTTGAAAATAATTGTAAAACGACAAACCTCGTAATGTGGGATAGAAATAAGTTCCTCTTTGAAACTTTAGTCACTCTGGTTATCTTATATGGATGTGAGGTTTGGGGTTGTAGCATCTCTAGAGAATCCTGGAGAAAGATTGAGCAAATCCAGAAGCGTTTTATAACTTATAACCTCAAAATTAAAAGCAACACACCCTATCCTATTCTCCTTATAGAAGTGGGTCTTTCCCCTATCGAGAGCCTAGCTATGACTAGGCTTCTGTTGTACAAGCACAAACTCAATAACATAGGAGAACATAGACTTCCTAAGCTAGCTTTAAATTCTAGCCAAAACCACCTAAGGCTCAAACGAGGTTGGTATAAAGACACTAGGGCCTAGTTAAACCGTTGGGAGATCGATGAGAATGTTGCATTGCAAAATATTAATAACATTAAAAATATTGTTACTTCTAAGTTCAAAGAAAAAATGTGGTGTGAGAAAGATTTAGCAGCTAAAAGAAAATTAAGATATTATAAGGAGGTCATCAACCCCACCCTAGAAGATCAAAAGTATCTCTATGTTTTAACTAGCTCAAAGAAGAAAATTAATATAGCGAAAATTAGAATGAACTCCCATGAGATCCATAGTGAAACGGGTCGTTGGGAAATTCCTAAAACACCATGGATGGAAAGGTTCTGCCATCTTTGTGAGAATACGCACATCAAGGATGAAAATCACTTCCTTTTAGAGTGCCTTGCGTACAACCACATTAGATCTCAATTTCAAAATCTTTGTTGCAACACTGATCTTCCTAGCCTTTTACGTTGTCAAAATTACAGTGAGCTCGGGAGGCTTCTCTCCAACCTTTTTGAGCATAGGAATAAAGTCTTAAATCAAACTAAATAATTCGTTTCTTTAGGTCCGATAGACCAAAGTTTGGTCTCAGTGGACGTTAACCATCATCATCAGAAATGAGTGACGTAAAATATTATGTAATTTGGTGAGGTTTATAAGAGTTAGGATTAGTTTTTTTTAAATGAATATTTTTAACGTAAAATTGATAAATATAAATATAAATATAAATTTAATTATTGAGTCGAGAGGTTTATTCTATAATTCAATATGAGAGGAGGTATAAATTTGTTTATCTTTTCATTTTTTTTAAATAAAATAAAAAATAAAAAATTATGTTATAGATAGAAAAATAATATCCGATATAATAAAAAAATGAATATGTTGTAAAATAATTAGAAGTAAAAAAATGTGCAAGTAAGACGTTTAAATCTTATAATTTGGTTATTGATAAAATATTTTAATAAGAATTAATATTGATATATACTTAAAAATCTGCTAATAATAAAAAACCATTTTAATTTGTGTCATAAAATGTCACGATGTACATGCTATGTAAAATATTTTAATGTCAATTGCTTATACATTATATATCATTTAAAAAATATATGTATATATCATAAAAAATTAAGTTTATGGTTAAAACCTTTATTTAGTCCTATATATATTCTATTTAGCATTCAAAAATACAATTTAAATAATGAAAAATAACACATTGTAGTTTACACTCTAAAGAAGTTTGTACCTTAAGAAATTTGATCTCTCTCAGCTCATGGTAGATCCGTAATTAAAATGGATCTATGCTGGTCTATTTTAAAATGTTGTTTTGGTTAAATAGTTTTGATGGTTAGTTTGATTGGTCAAGGTCTTGTAGCTAAAAACACTTTGCTATTGGGAAGTAAGAGGGTCAATTTTCCTCAGACTCTCTCGATTAAGCTTTTCTTCAAGTGGATTTGTACAAATATTTTTTTATACCCAAAAAAAGGTTATATATATTTAATTTTAAGTAAGATTTTCATTAACGTTTTCTTTCTTATTTATTTTTTATTTATTTATTTTTAAAATAAAATTATATAATATAATGTTGAAGATAAACATAAAGTTAATAATCTATTTTAAAATGTGGTTTAAAATGAAGTTTTTATATCCATTACTTTAAAATAATGTTATGATTAATGTTTTTTAAGTTATTGCTTTTTAATATTTTTCTATATAATGGAAGTTATCATTTATGATTACCGTAATATTTTAGGATATGTATAAAATATCCTTAAATTCGTGGAATTTTATAAGCTAAAGGTAAACCTAATTTATCATGGTGTCTATCACATATTTGACTCCTTAAATATAATTAGGAACGTAGGACAATCACCTTTCCGATGGAGAATGGTTTTCGTGAATGCAAAAGAGGCATTTATCTCGTCTTCACAATACCCATGGATGAGTGGTCTCCATAATGACATACCCCTTGAGTGACATTGGTATTGCTTTGCTCGGGATATAATCTTTAAGATAGGTGTGTGACTTATTGCTAAGTAGCTTTATTGAGGATTTGCACGACACAATATCTTATTTTTAGGTTGTTTTAATCATTTTTTTCCAACTTTAGCGGAATTGTAGATGTGTAGATGTTGTTTCTACGATTTGGGGGAATATTTTCAAAAAATTGTTAGTAGTTTTTTTTCCAAATGATATTGGAGTTAATATTAAGTGAAGAAGAAGCTCCAAGGGTTAGCTTAGTTGGTTGAGTTCTTGTTGCCAAGTACTTCGCTAATTGGGAGGTCACGGGGTCAAATCTCCTCGATGCCCTTAGGATTAGGTCTTGCTTGTTTGACCGGTGGGTAGATCCCTTCGAGTTGATCTGCTTGGATTTTATTTTAATCCTTGGGGAAAAAATGAAGAAGTAAATTTTTTTCAAAGTGTAAAATGGGCTTTTCGTTAATGATGCTTCAAAATTCGCTCCTATTTATGGTATAAAACCTTGCTAAATACTTCAAAAAATATTTAACAATTGAATCCTAATGCAATGATGTTACATAACATTTCTTCTATTTCTATATTTTCTTCTATTTCTTGAGCTGGTTGCATAACATTTCGTATCAGAGCTATGGATTCTAGGGTTTCGCTGCTCCAAATAGGTCATCGTAGAATTTTCGTTATAACTTTGTTTATACGATGTTTTAGAAGCTATAAAAAAAACCCATTTGAGCCGAAATGTCACTGAACGTTGGGCCCGAATTTCAGATCTTGCATATCTATAGTTTTGAAGATATGATCCAAGGAAGTTAGGGTTTTTGCAGGATCCCGAATTACATCACAAACAAGTGACCTTGGGAAAATTTTCATAACTTTCTCTCTGAGTATCAGATTGAAATTTTGTAAGAAGGT
Source organism: Pinus tabuliformis (assembly GCA_031772625.1). NCBI lineage: Eukaryota > Viridiplantae > Streptophyta > Pinopsida > Pinales > Pinaceae > Pinus > Pinus tabuliformis. The sequence continues at coordinate 1,295,133,486 of CM062807.1, forward strand.
ACAAAAAGAGGACGGATTTTAGTTTGTTTTGTAGAGTTTTCAGGTTTGAAGGTTGAAACAATGATACGTGGCACTTATTACAAGTCCACTCTATTGAAGAAGTCTATAATCATGTCATCGAGGGAGATTTGGCCTAACTATTTCTTGAATACTCCAATCTTGATCAGACCTATGAGATTGGAAAGAGGACTTAGAGGGATACAACAGAACAAAATTTCAAACCTTGGAGATCTAAAATTACAGAGGTACAACAGATTCAATATCGAGATCCTACGAAGCAAAAAAAAAGTGTGTAGTCTTTTTAAAAATTTGCATAAGTTTGGTTTGAAAAATTAGTTTGAAGGGGTTCAAAGGGCATAATGAAGCATAATTATCATTAATTTATGCCTCAAAGAAAGAAAATGGAAACACTTTGTAAGAAACCTGCAAGCTCCACTATGACACATGAAGAAGAGGAAGAATTGCAACATGATATATCAAAATTGCAAGATCAAATGCAACAAATTTCGCTCTTGCAAAAAGTAACAAAAAATGAATTGGAAGCCATGATGAATGTTAAGATAGATGGTATAAAAAGGGACATGGTAGTTTTGAATGATGGTTTAAAATCAGACATGGAAGCAATGATGAATGTCAAGATAGAAGGATTGAAAGAAGGTTTGGCAAAGTTGCTAGAAGAAAGGCGTCCCATTGGTGATAAGGCAATCTATGATCATGATGAAGACAAAAGAAATATCAATCACAATTTTAGAGACTCCCATGAGGGGTTTAAGAACCAACACATTCCAAAGATAGAGATGAGGAAGTTTAACGACAAGGATCCATAACTTGGATACTACAGATGGAGCAATATTTTAATCTACGGGATGTGCAACCCTCACAAAAGGTACATATTGCATCTTTATATTTAGAATCCAATCAATTTGTATGGTATAGATGACTTTGTTCTCGTAAACCACTTGTCATCTAGTCAATTTTTATGGAGGAAATGATAGCACATTATGAAGATACAAAGAAAAACACCTTCTTTAGCCAATTGATAAATCTCAAACAAAAGAGTTCAATAGCGGAGCACATTGAAGACTTCCAAAAATTGAATATTAGGGTAATCAATATTCTAGAGAAGCATAGAAATGATGTCTTCATAGGGACTTTAAAAGATAACATCCAACATGAAGTTTGCCTTTGGGACCCTTATTCATTGGAGAAGGCATTCAGGGTGGCAAGAAAATATGAAAGCAAAATTATGGCAACAAGGAAGTCTACCAATCACAAATATAAAGATGGAAGTGTTATTGGTCCTAGTCTTCCACAACTTACAAGGTTGACACCACAACAATTGGAGGAAAAAAGAGCGAAAGGGCTTTGTTACAGTTGTGATAGCAAATACACTAAAGGTCATAAGTGTGCTGAGAAGAAATTATTTTACATAGATTGTGAAGAGGACGAAGAAAAGGAACAAGAAACATCAAAGGAGGAGGATATACACCAGGAATGAACCCTATAGAAAGAATAAATGAATCCGACCATATCTTGTAACACATTGGCAGGAATTACCACTCCTCAGACTCTCAATATAGAAGGACATATCAAGAAGAAAACGGTAATAATGTTGATTGATTCAGGTAGTACCCATAATTTTATTCATTGTAAGATAGCAAAGGAATTAAATTGCTTTCTATATCCAACACCAGAGTGTCAAGTGATGGTTGCAAATGGAGGAACCATAAATTGCTCTAGAAAGTGTCATAATATCAAGCTATCCATGGGAGAATATGTATTGAATAGTCCAATGCTTTCCATTTTAATGGGTGTTGTTGATGTTGTACTAGGAGTCTAATGGTTACAATCTTTGGGTACGATAGATTTTAATTTTCAAGAACTTTTCTTGAAATTTTTTTGGGAAGGAAAGGAAGTTGAATTAAGGGTTATCGCAGGGAAACCATGAAAGATAATTAGCTATAATAGCATGGCAAAGCTTCTAAAGAAAGAACAATGGGGCATAATTTCACAATTATGTTCATTAGAGGTTCAAACATCGAAATCATATATTTCTCCAGACCTCCAAAAAGTCTTGGACAATCATTTCAAAGTATTTGAGACTCCCAAAGGCCTCCCACCTATTCGTGATCATGATCATGCTATTCATTTGATTCCAGGAAGTATTCCTCCAAACATCAGGCCTTACAGATATCCCTATACCCAAAAGAGTGCAATTGAATGTATGGTTGCATAAATGCTAGAGGCTGGTATAATTCAACCTAGTTAAAGTTCTTTCTCTGCTCCAGTAGTATTGGTGCACAAGAAGGATGGATCATGGCGCATGTGTCCGGATTATAGGGAGCTCAACAAACTCACTATTAAAGATAAATTTCCCATTCCTGTCATTAATGAACTACATGGAGCAATTTGCTTCACCAAATTGGATTTTCATTCATGATATCATCAAATAAGAATGAAGACTGAAGACATTCCTAACACAACATTTAGAACTCATGAAGGTCATTATGAATTTTTGGTCATGCCTTTTGGCCTTACCAGTGCACCTTCTACATTTCAAGGTTTGATGAATTCCGTTTTAAAACCCTTCCTTAGAAAATTTGTGTTAGTATTTTTTGATGATATACTAATCTACAACAAGTCCTGGAAGGATCATATTGACCATGTTGATAGGGTGCTCAAGCTATTAGAGGAGAAACAATTATATGCAAAAACCTCCAAATGCTTCTTTGGAGTACAAAAGGTGGAATCTCTGGGTCATATTGTATCTCATGAGGGTGTTAAGGTAGACCCTAACAAAATTAAAGCCATTAAGGAATAGAAAATCCCCACATCCATAAAGCATTTGTGAGGATTTATTGGGTTGACAGGGTATTATCGCAAGTTTGTTAATAATTATGGGAGAATAGAAAACCTCTAACAACATTATTGAAGGAAGATGAATTTTCTTGGACTCGAGAAGCAACTAAGGCCTTTGAGCATCTTGAAGAGGCAATGTGCCAAGCACTGGTCTTAGCTACACTAGACTTCACAAAAACCTTTATTGTGGAATGTGATGCCTCAGGAAATGGAATTGGTGTTGTTTTAATGCAAGAAGGAAGACCCATTCCTTTTGAAAGTCATCCATTTAAAGGAAAGTATTTACACAAAGCTATTTATGAGAAGGAAATGTTGGCAATAGTACACACACTTAAAAAATGACAACCTTACCTAATGGGAAGACACTTCAAGGTAAAAATAGACCATGATAGTCTTAAATAATTTTTAGAACAAAGATTATCTTCAGAAGAGCAACAAAAATGGGTCACAAAAATGTTGGGGTATGACTTTGAAATCATCTACAAAAAAATGTTGTTACAGATGCACTCTCAAGAAAGGATGAGGATGTGGAAGCATTGCTTTGTGACATTTGTATTATCCAACCAGATTGCATAACCAAAGCGGGGGATGAATGGAAGAATGACAAAGAAGTGTGGGCACTCATTCAAAAGTTGTAGCAAGATCCTAGTACATCTGATACATTTAGCTGGAAAATTGATTCATTATGGTACAAAGACCGCTTATAACTTTGTAAGAATTCTCAACTGAAACAAAATATTCTTCTGGAATTGCACACCTCTCTCTTAGTAGGGCACTCAGGATTTTTAAAAACTTACCACAAGATTAATAAGGAATTTTTTTGCGATGGCCTTAAATATGATATTCAAAAGTTTGTGGCGGAATGTTTAGTTTTCCAACAAAATAAAGTTGAGACAATTAAGACCCAAGGCATGTTACAACCTTTATCCATTTCAATTCAACGTTGGAAGGAGGTTTCAATGGATTTTATCACAGGTTTACCTGTTATGCAACCAACATATAAAATAGAACAAAATATAGATCAACGGCTTCAAAACTAGCCTCTTCGAGGGGGAAACCTCCTTTACATTACACAAATGAACAATTCTTGGATGATACAAATGAAAAAACCTCCTTTCTATATATAGGAGCATAAGGGGTTACAATATAATCAAAGGCGACATAACAGTAATAATATAAGGGCACAACAATAAAAATAGTGGGCTTCTATGGGGCACACTAATAACCATATGGGGACAATAGGGGCACACTAATAACAATATGGTGACAATATGGGCACAACAATAATAATGACTACAATGACAATAGTAATGGAGGAATAACTAGTATTATAGGGACCTAACATGTCCCTTTCCTTCAAAAAATTGTTGTCCGCAACGTTGAGTAGTTATGGATTCTTCTGTATAAAATTGTCATTCTCCCATGTGGAATCTTCAGCGGGTAAGTTCTTCTACTTGATGAGATACTTTGAAATTGATGGATTTTGTAGTTGTCGAGTTCTTGTTTCTGTGACTGCTTCAGGTTCCAATATGATTTTTCCTTCCTCGTCAAGTTCTGAAAATATTGTTTGAACTAGGAGCTTGTCACATATAACCTTCTTTAAGCATGAAACATGGAAAACAGGGTGCCCTCGGGAAGCTGCAGGAAGCTCCATTTTGTATGCCATAGTACCACTCTTTTGCAACACCTTGTACGAACCATAATACTTTGGTGATAATTTATTATCCTTCTTATCTTGCTTGAAGTACATTTGTTTATATGGTTGTAGTCGTAGAAATATCCAGTCACCTACATCAAAACTTCTTTCGCTACGATGTTGATTTTCCTGTTGTTTCATTCTATTTTGTACCAAAGTGAGGTTACCTTTTAAGAGTTGGAGAACTTTTTGTTGATGCTCGATGTCATATTCCATTGCTTGAACCTTAGAATTTCCTCTTAAATATGATGTGATGGATGGTGGATGATGTCCATAAAGTGCCATAAATGGGGTCATTTTTTCTGCAGTATGGAAGGAAGTGTTATACCACCATTCAACCAGAGGCAACCATTTGACCCATTGTGTCTGTTTATTAGATAAAAAGCAACGAAGATATCCTTCCAAACATTTGTTTAATATCTCTGTTTTCCCATTAGATTGATGATGGTAAGATGAGCTATGAGCTAATTGAGTACCTAAACAAGAAAATAATTTTGTCCAAAAATTTCCAATGAAAATGGGATCTCTATCACTTACAATAATCTTTGGGTTTCCATGTAGCTTTTGAATTGTTTCCATAAATGCAGTAGCAACTTTACTAGATTTAAATGAATGAGATAATGCACAAACGTGTGCATACTTGGTAAGTCTGTCAATTACCACTATGATGACACTCTTTCCTTCGGACTTGGGTAAACCTGTGATAAAATCCATTGAAACCTCCTCTCACCGTTGACTTGGAATCGATAAAGGTTGTAATAGACTGTTGGCTAGTTGAATTGTTTATTGATTAAACAGTCAAGTGCCACATTTATTTGTCAACATGGGAAAGTCTTTTATTTCAAAGGCTACCGCGTACTATATGTACTTAATTCTAAAAGCATTAAAAAGTTGTAGTATACACGATTTTGTTTCTGTCAAAACTCCTTACTCTATGTTATAACAGTATATTGCAAAAATAAAAGCAGTTAACTAAGAATACAAATCTGAAAAGAGAAGTAATGGCTGCTCTGTTAGCAGAGGACCAGGACCCTATCCTCAGTATAAGGATGTTCAACACCTGCCCCTGTAACCACATTGCTAATACACACAGCAATTCTAATTCACCGGTGAAGTATTCTTTTACAACATCAAGCAATTAAAAAAACATAGTACCAGCAAAAAGGAAATTATCAGAGGTAATGCTACAAAATCCAAACAGAGTACCAGCAAAAAGGAAATTACCAAACACACTTACACACTTGATAGAAAATAAATGGGTGAATCTTGTGAGGAAGGTGGGCCCTGTCCCTCTCACAAGATTCCCCAGAACACAAATGCTGGATTAGGTACTCAGAACAATTTTCTATTCATCTTCCAAAAGGTCCAGTTACAATAAAAATTCAGACTTTGCTGTTTGTCTTTCAAAATTTCCCTTACAACTTGTTTTTCTCTTTTCTCTCTAATGTAGATGTCTCCTCTTTATAGAGGAGACATCTATTACAATAGACTGTCATAGTTCATTCAGTTAAACCTTTTTGTCAAAAATAAGAAATCCATCCTTGTTACAGGAGGCTGTTACAACAGTGTGACAGTGTATTCTTTCTTGGGTCTCTTACTGTTACATAGCTGGTAACCGAACTTCAACCGTCTTCTTGGAATCCTCGCACTATCCTTTGCCACTTCCCCATTGCTGCTGGTTTAGTAAACTCATGTTGTTCCTGATGTTTTTAGCAACTGCAACCGTGTTTTACCCTTTTTGGACAGTTGCTGATCGTGTTGTGTCAGCATGGAACTCTGGCGATCTTCTGATAGTTTCCGTTTGTTATTTCCGGAATTCCAGTTGTTGCAAAATAACGTTTCCCTGCTTTAGATAGTTGCTGTTGCTGGTGCTGTAGCAACTGCGTAGTTGCTGTTTCTGGTGTTGCAGCAACTGCGTAGTTGCTGTTTCTGGTGTTACAGCAACTATGAATTATAATTTCTGCAGACTTTAGACAGTTCAACGGTTACTTAGCAACTTGGTTAACTTTTCCAAAGATAAATATAAAGATAACATGAATATGTAATGAATAATTAAACACATAGTCATGCGGAGAGTTACTTCATACCTTGGGGTGATTAGGTCATTATGTAATCAAAGCTTTCAACTTATGAACTGAAAAAGGGTAATATTATAGCAAAAATACAAGGTCAAAAATGGTCAATTTGGAGTCCTAACATCCCCCCCAACTGAAGAGATTGCATGTCCTCATGCAATGCTTACTCTGAATCTGAGTCGGAGTACTGGGATGAACAGTGTAAATTACTGAGACAATAGCTATAGAAAGTGGTATCAAACTTGTCTCTGAACCCACAGACAGTCTGTAGTTGCCTCCATGCTGCCGCCTCTTCCTTTTTGGATAATCCAAACTGACCCTTGTATTGCTGACCAGATATACATAGAAGTGGAAATTTAAATCTGTAGCCAATCCAATTTTCAGCACATTGTTGCATGCATCTAACATAGTAAGGTACCCTTGAAATTGCTGCCTGTAAATTAGGTGGATTATAGGGGTGATACTCCTGCCTCTCCTTGGGACAGTTTTCCCAGAATAGGTTGTTGGCTTTAATAGCCAAAGGTGCCTTGGTTCTCACATAGTGTTGGCAATCTCGCAGGACCACTGCTTGTAATTGCCTAATGTGATCCTTCATTGCAGGTTCACTTAACATTCTTTGGTGCTGTGCAATGAAGGTGGCTGCATTTTGAGGTTCAGCCCTAATCCAAAGAAGGCAGTTCTGTTCATTATGTTGTGCTGAGATAAAAGCGTTTTGCCAAGTAAGTTGGTTGGCTAAAAAGGAAATGAAAGCTCTGAGCTGTATGTCGCCAACAAGAGGGAGTATGTTCATGTTTCTCTCTTCGGACATGGCTTCATTGTGGAGATAAAGCTCGCACAACAGATTCTGATCATTTTTGGGTGCCTCTGCAAAGGTTTCAATAAATTGTTCTGATGTAACCACCTGATGAGGTCTACCTTCTCTGACTGCCTTTATCTGTAAGAATGTTAGTCGTTCCCTCAAAAATGTTGCATAGTTGAAAGAGGGCTTCCTTGTGGCAAGTATTCTTTGAAACAACTCAAACATCTGGGACAGTCTAGCTTTTAGTTCCTTAATTTCTTTGTACTGAGCTTTGGACTACTCAAGTGCTTCCCAGTTCTTATATGCATAATTGAACCATATTCCCTTTTGCTGTTGGAATGATTTGCCTTGTGACAACTCATATTCTCTCCACCATTTTCCTTTTAATTCTTGAAAACTAGCGGTCTCTATGCATGCATCACTAACAGAGGGAGATTCTGTTTGTGTAAAGGCATCAACAAGAATTTTCTGCTCTGTGATAATTGGAGTAGGCCGGGGTGATTCGATGTCTTCCTTTCCATTTCCAGCTACTGTTTCTTCTTCTTGTTCTATATTCTGTACTGATTCCTGTGTAACTGCTTCTTCTTCTTGTTCCATGGCAATTTGGGTAGGCCGGGGTGAGTTTATGTCTTCTTCTCCATTTCCTCCTGATTCCTGTGTTACAACCAATACTTCTTTTTCTTTTTTCACAACAGTTTGGGTAGGCCGTGGTGACTTTATATCTTCCTCTTCATTCCTTGCTAATTCCTGTGTAACTGCTTCTTTTTCTTTCTTCACAACAGTTTGGGTAGGCCGTGGTGACTTTATATCTTCCTCTTCATTCCCTGCTGATTCCTGTGTTACAACAAATCCTTCTAGTTCTTTCTTCACACTTTTTGGAGATCCTGCTGGTTCTTGTGTTACAGCAGGTTGTTCTGTTTTCACCTGTATAGTTTTTGGAGAACTTGCTGGTTCTTGTGTTACAACAAGTTCTTCTGTTTGCTCCTGTACAGTTTCTGGAGAGCCTGCTGGTTCTTGTGTTACAGCAGGTTGCTTTGTCTGCTCCTGCACCTTTTCTGGAGAGCCTGCTGGTTCTTGTGTTACAGCAGGTTGCTCTGTCTGCTCCTGCACCTTTTCTGGAGAGCCTGTTGGTTCTTGTGTTACAACAGGTTGCTCTGTTTCAGCAGAGGGTTGTGGTGGTTCTGTTTTTGCTTCTGCAGCAGGTTCTTTTGTCTCAACTTCAGTCATTGGTTCTGCAACTACCTTGTATCCTGCTTGAGTATATATCTCACCACAATTGGCGCACATATATTCATTCTCCTTACTCTTCTCTGCTGCAGATGCTACTCGTGCTAAAATGTGCAGGCTAAATTCATTTTGGTAGGCTTCCTTGACCCTTATTATTTCCTCCTGGTAATCCTGAATTTGGGATTTTAGAAATTCAATTTCTTCCTGCAGGGCAGATATGGTAGGCTGAGCTTGTGGAGCGGCAGGTTCCAGTGGAGGCAGAGGTTGTGCTTCAACATTGATTTGATCACTTATACCCCCAACAGGTGGTTCTTGTGTGTCACCTGGGGTAGTGGTTGTTTCTTGTGTTGCAGCCGCTTGGCCAATATTACCTTGGGTGTCGGCAGCTGGTTCTTGTGTGACAGCTGCCTTAAAAGATGATGTCACGACACTGTGAACACTCTGCATCTCAGCCTCCGAGGGTGAGGGAGAGGAGTTTCCAGGGCTGGTGGGAATGCGGGTTTTTAACATGATGGGTGGTGAGCTGGGGAGGGTGTGGCTAGGAGATTCAGCTATTACAGACGATCGAGTCCTTTGCTTGGGTAGAGAAGCAGGGAATTTAGAAATTTTTCTTTTTAGGCTGGCTTTCTTTAAAATAGGGGCAGTGGCAGAAATAGCAGCTGCTTTAGCCGAAGCCCTAGTTCTTCTTCTTTTTGGTGGGGTTTCATTTTTCTGCTGCATTTTTCGTTTGAGAAGGGTAATAGGGATGTTATCATCAGAGTCATCAGTAGAAATACCAAGTATGGGAATGGATGGGTTGGTTCTATTGGGGGATGGAGTTGTTTCCGTGGGTATTTCTACTGCTGATTGTACATTTTCAGCAACTTGTGGGGGTGTTTGCTGGAGGACTTCCTCGGGCATTTGTTCTGGAATATCGTCTGTTTGCTGAGGGATTTCTTCGGGTATTTGCTCTGGAATGTCCTCTGTTTGCTGAGGGATTTCTTCGGGTATTTTCTCTGGAATGTCCTCTGTTTGCTGAGGGATTTCTTCGGGTATTTGCTCTGGAATGTCCTCTGTTTGCTGAGGGATTTCTTCATCCTGCTGAGGTATGTCCTCAGCTTGGTGAAGAATTTCCTCTTCCTGATGAGGAATTTCCTGTTCTGGCTGAGGGATTTCTGCCTCTTGATGGGGATTAATGGGGGGTGGGGGGTTATTTAAGGCGAGGCCTCTATTTATCAACAATTGAGTTAGACGGTGGTGTTTCAAGGAAAGAAGCGGATGCTTTACGTTGACAGTGTAACGTGACATATTTTTAAGACATCCCAATAGATAATATGGCATATTTATCAACTGACCATTCCTCAAGTGATTCAACAAGACGAAATCGTGCTGGTAAATTACCTGGTACCAGCCTTCGCACGTCAGGTATTGCTTCACAAATTCAGCAACTTTCGGCCACGGTTGAGGCAATGACTGAAGTGCTACGCCTCTGCCCTTGGGTTCCACCTGCTCGCCTGGTTGAAGAAAATCCTGCTGCGCATTAAGGATCAAGTGCTTCCTACTGAACCACCGTGTGCCATTAGCTGGTAGCCCGGTAACTTGGGCTATGACTTCCTCCGTAACTGGGATTTGAACTCCCTGAACGATAGGAAATCCCTCTGTTAAATTGCATGCAAACTCGAGGACTTGCTGTGCGTCAAAGTCTGGAAGTCTCCTAAAATAATCTAGCCATCCCGCTTGCAGAAAGATTTGATAAACCTCGGGATAGAGCTCAAGAAGTGCTGTTGTGCCAGGTTCACATGTGATGAGATTTTCTCCCATAGCTGTTGTTTCAGTGAAAATTCTCAGTTCAGAGCCGAGCTTCCGAGTTCAGTTCAGAGTAAATCATTGCAAATGGTAACATGCCGTGATGGGATGACTTTTACATATTACCGGGAGAGTTAAGGGCGGCGGCAGTTGGCGTACTATACAATTATGAGGGCGCTTTGGTAATCCCCCCCCCAAAAGCTACGCGTAAGTGATATGATTGGAGGTACAATTATTCGGTAGTCCTATCAAAGTCTCCACATTAACTATTATTTAATTTCCATACATAATCATGCGTACCTTTATGTTTTACCTTTTTGGTTGCTGCGTCGAAAAGTCTTGTCTTATCTTTTGCTGGATCCATAATGATTAAAGCGGGTATAAAAGTATGATAATACCGGCGATTTTTTTAATAATGACGGGAAGCAATAGTGGAGAATTGTAATCATCATAGTGTATGGCTGGAAATGGTATATTTTATATAAAAAAAAATTCGTTTCTTTGGGAGCTGAAGTGGAGAAACTGGTGCTTTTATAAATGAGAGAAATACTGAAAAAGGTATTACGGGATCGGGAAGTGGTGTTACAGCAACGGGGATTGGTGTTGCAGCCACTGGAAATGATGTTACATCAACGGGAAAAGGTGTTGCAGCAACAGGAAGTGGTGTTGCAGCAACGGGAAAGTGGTGTTGTAGCAACGGGAAAAGATGTTGCAGCAACAGGAATTGGTGTTGCAGCAACGGGAAATGGTGTTGCAGCAACAGGAAATGGTGTTGCAGCAACGGGAAATGGTGTTGCAGCAACGGGGCTCCCAAGTCCGCAAAGTGATTCCTTTGAAGCTTTTGTTCTCAGCTATTTTCCAAAGCTAAAATCTGCAAAATACTGAAATGTAATATGGCAACCCTTGGCAGGGATTATTAGTTGAAAAGAATATCTAATCTAAAAATGCATAAATAAATAGAAATTTAAGTGCCTTGAGGGACAGCAAGTTCCCCTAGGAAAGCATAGTGTTTAATTGCCATGCAAGTGGCTTTAAAATCTTCTTTAGAAACAGGCCGGTGATATAAACGAAGTCGATACCCATTCACTAGTAGTGGTGTTCTGCTATCATCAATTGTTAAAAGTCTGACTGTCCCATTTGGAAAAACAACATCCACTTCGTAAGGCCCTAACCACCTTGTTCTTAACTTACCTTGGAAATTCTCGAAATGGGAGTCATAGAGTAGAGCCCAGTTACCTTTCTGGAACTGCTTTTGCTTGATGGTTCTGTCATGCCACCTGCTCCTTTGTTGCTGTATCATGGTTGTTTGATGGATGGCATCCAGTCTCTTCTTTTCCAATTCTTGAAGCTGCTGCAACCTGGTTGTTTGTGCATCAGTCAAGTCAAGGTTAACAGCTAAAGCAGTTCTTAAAGTTTTGATTTCAAACTCTACAGGGAAAATAACATTCTTTCCAAAAACTAATTCATAAGGTGAAAAGCCCGTAGTATTCCTCCAAGTAGTTCTATAGGCCCATAATGCCTCGTGCAACCTTTGAAACCAGTCCCTTCTATTCTCCTTTATTGTTTTTGTTAGGATGGCTTCTATAACTTTATTGGTGCTTTCTACCTGCCCATTTGCTTGGGGGTGATAAGGTGTAGTCATTTTATGCTTAATATAATATTTCTGAAGCGTATTTTTGAAGCCATGAGAGTTGAAAGGAGGTCCTACATCCTTGACTAATTCTCCAGGAAATCCAAATCTAACAAAGATCTCTTCAAATAAAAATGTTAGTACTGCTTCTTCATTAGCTTTAAGGAGTGCCTTAGCTTCTACCCATTTAGTCATATAATCTGTGCATACTAATATGTACACTCTTTGATTGGATGGGGGCTTAATGGGACCTATAAAATCTAATTCCCATTTCTCAAAAGGTTCAAGAATTACCTGGGGATTGAGTGGCATTTCATCCCTGTGATTAGGCTGGCCCATTCTTTGACAACTATCACAGGCCTTCACATATTTCCTTGCATCTTTGAAGAGTGAGGGCCAATAATAACCCATTCTAAGTACCTTGTGTGCTGTTCTTTTATCTGCAAAATGCCCTCCATAAGGGCCATTGTGACAAGCTTTTAGTACATCATAAATTTCATCTTCACCAATGCACCTCCGGATTTCCTGATCAATTCCTGTATGGAAAAGGCACCCGCTTATCCAGCTGTACCTAGCACTTTGCTGGATGATCTTTCTTTTTTCCCTGTGCGATAGGTGCGACGGTAATTTTCCTGCAACTAAATAATTGGCAATGTCTGCATACCAAGGTGAGTGAGCAGATACTGCAAATAAATATTCATCAGGAAAAGAATCATCTACTGGAATATTTTCATCAGTTTTTAATCGAGAAAGGAAATCAACAACTACATTTTCTTTTCCTGGCCTATCTACAATTGTGATGTCAAATTCTTGTAATAATAATAACCATCTGGTGACTCGGGCATTTGTAACTGATTTATTCATCAAATATTTAATGGCCGAGTGATCAGTATGCACAAAAGTAGTGTAGCCAGTAATATAATGTCGAAATTTATTGATAGCATAAATGATTGCTAGGAATTCCTTCTCAGTGACTGTATAATTCAATTCAGCTGGTGTCATATTCTTACTGATAAAATAAATGGCATAGGGAAGACTATTTTCTTCCTGGCCCAAGACAGCTCCAATTGCAGTATCTGAGGCATCAGAGGATATATGAAAGGGTAATGCCCAATCAGGTCCTCTCAATGGGAGCTGTAGACAACTGATGTTTAAGTTCATTAAATGTTTTTTCACAATCATCAGTCCACCTAAATTCAACATTTTTTGTTAATAACACAAATAGAGGAGAAGCTATTTTGGAAAAATTCTTAATAAATCTTCTATAATATCCAGCATGTCCTAAAAAGCTTCTTACATCAGTTTGTGTTTTGGGGATAGGGAGGGTCTGAATTACCTGTATTTTGGCTGGATCGACTTGAATTCCTAGGAATGAGATGAAGTGACCCAATACAATACCTTGATTCATCATCATATGACATTTTTAAGTGCTTAAGGCAAGGTGTGCTTCTATACATCGCTTAAGTACTTTTTCAAGATTCTGTAGTGCATCATCAAAAGTCACTCCATAAGGAGTAAAGTCATCCATAAATATTTCTAAGGTATCATTTAGCATATCAGAAAAGATCCCTATCACTGCTCTTTGAAATGTTGCTATAGCATTACATAGCCCAAATGGAAGTACCTTGTAAGCAAAGGTCCCCCATGGGCTAGTAAACGTGGTCTTGTCCTGGTCTTGGGGTGCAATCTTAATCTGATTATATCCACTAAATCCGTCCAAAAATGAAAAGAATTTCTTACCTGCCAAATTATCTAATACCTGATCAATGAATGGTAAAGGGAAATGGTCTTTCTGGGTGGCTTTATTCAAAGCTCTATAATCCACACATACTCTCCATTTGCCATTTTTCTTGGGTACAATTACAAGTGGGGAAACCCACTCACTATCAGATATAGGGTATATAAATCCTGCATTCAACAGTTTTTGAAGTTCCTCCTTCACAATTTCCCTTAGGTTGGGATTCATCCGCCGCTGGGGTTGACAGACTGGCCGGGATCCCTCTTTAATATAAATACGATGGGTGCATAGCTCAGGAGAGATCCCCTTCATGTCTGTATAGTCCCATGCAAATGCTTCTTTATTTTCCCGGAGTAACTTTATTAACTGCTGTTTTTCATTATTAGTTAAGTTAGGATTTATATTTAATGTTTTTCCAGGCTCAATTTCTATTATTGTACTTTTGGAGGAGCTGCCTACTATTGTCTGAGATAAATTTTTAGCTTTCAGGTTCTGCTGAGATTCAAATTCCAAGATTGCAGTGAAGTGATTATACATTTCTGGGCTGACTGAAGAAGGTTCAGAAATAAAGCTGCTGATTAATTCATCTTCGGTAGAGTCTTTGAAAGTTAAAGCTTGTCCGATAGTCAAGATATGTTGGGTTTCTTCATCCTCATAATCAATCCATGCAGAATTGTCATTATTAATCATAGGTGTAGCATGAGGATAAAGGGTAAGCTGTTTGGTTTCCTGCCCATTAGAGATGGTCATTGATCATGATCTACAGCTGATGAAAGCATCCGCTGTAGCTAGCCAAGGTCTTCCTAGAATCAGTGGATGACCCCCCAACTTTGTTTTAGTTTGTAACACCACAAAATCAGCTGGGTAATTCCAGGATTCTACAGAAATTATTAGATCTTCAATGACTCCTTCAGGTTTAATTGTAGAGCGATCAGCCAACTCTAGGATGGTTGGAGTTTCCCTAATAAAGTTTTTTAACTGCAGTAGTTGTGCTGTTTCAAGTGTCATAATGTTTATTGCAGCACCTAAATCTACTAGAACTTTAGAGACAAAAGTTTTTCCAACCTGAACTGTTACTGTAGGGTGACCAGGGTCACCATATTTCACAGGAGGATTTTTTTCTGTCATTAAAGCAGTCAGCTCACCCATCACATGAACTGTGAGGGGGTCCTTAGTTTTTCTTCCAGGTTTCTTTATGCAAATATCTCTAACAGTCCTAGAATAAATGGGAACATCTCTTAACGCTTGCAATAATGGAATTTTAACGTATAAATTCTGTAGTTCGCCTAAGAGGTTAAAAGCAGGTTGCTCAAGTGTTTTGGTGAGAGCCAGACGTTCAGGGAATGGCGGATCTGCTGTTTGAGTATTATTGTTAGATGTTGATTCGACTGTTTCAACATTATTGTTAACTGGTTTTTCTTTTCCAACTTCCTCTTTATCAGAGTCAGTAATGTCATCAATGATTGGTTCAACAACTCTCCCTGAGCGAAGATGGATATCGTTACATTGCATGGGGGAGACAGACTAATTTTGAATATCAATTGCTTGCAGGGCTTTATTATTATTTGGGTTGGGGTTGGGTTGCACAGGCAGTTGTGGTCTAATTGTTTGGTTATTCGGAGGAGTATTGGATGGTAAAGAAAGAGACTGTTGATGCTGAGGAAATGGCATCTGCTGGGCTGCCCAGTTTGGATTCCATTGATTAAAATACGATTGCTGGGGAGCCCAAGGATTCCATATGGTAGGATCAGGAAAAGGAAGACTTGGTTGCTGCATGGGTAGAAAATTCATCGTATTAAAGGGTGGGTACTGCATTTGGTTCATGGGTGGGTAATTTGTTTGAAAAGGAGAATGATTATTCCAACGATTAAATGCTGTGTTAGAATTCATACCTTGTCTTTGTGGCCATTGCCTCCTTTGTGTCATCAGGTACACTGCTTCAGCCTCTTCTTCGGTTGACTGCAATGCTGCTTTGATTCCCGGTAGAGAGGGGCATTGCTGGGTCTCATGGTCCTTTTCACATATCGTGCAGATTGGTATCTTATCTAGTGGGCATTCCCTGAGTGGGTGCTTTTCTCTGCATTTAGAACAAAAAATAGCTAGGGCAGCTTCTGCTTCTGCCTGTTTCTTTTTTACCTGCAAAGCATCAATTTGTGAAGCAAAGGAGCTTAACATCTCAGTTTTAAATTCTTCCAACAAATTACCTATTTCAGCCCTTGTTGCTCCTCCACTTGCTGACCTGTGGACTCTTGAATATACATTGTCCCTGCTTTTTGATCTGCTTACTGCTCCTCTTGAACATCTCATGCAGAGGTTGATGATTTCATCAAATGGTTCTTTGGAAATGTCCCCTTTTCCTAGCATATTCAACATGTCCAAGCAGTCATCTCGTACCCCTTTCAGCAATATTGTTTTCAGAATATCTTTACTCATGGTAGGGTGGTCAGACCGCTGCAGATTATACTGCAGTCTTTCCACAAAGTCCTCCAAATTCTCGTCCTCCTTCTGAACCATTTTAAACAATTCTTCCTTCCTTTCTCTTGTTCGGCAGTAATCCTGATATTTGGCCAGAAAACTTTCTTTCATCTGATCCCAGGTAGTGATTGCCTGAGCTCCTAAGCTCATAAACCACCTTAACGCATTCCCTTTCAGTGTTGCTGGGAACAGTTTTAGTTTCTGATTAGGGCTCACATAATCATAACTCCTGCATAGTATATCGAATTCAAAGAGGAATTCATCCGGGTCTTCAGAGGATAACCCATGAAAGTTGGGTAATGCTGAAAGTGGAATGTTCTTCATAGGGGTTGCTCCTCTCGGGAGCTCCCCAATAG
Organism: Pinus tabuliformis; assembly: GCA_031772625.1. Lineage (NCBI taxonomy): Eukaryota > Viridiplantae > Streptophyta > Pinopsida > Pinales > Pinaceae > Pinus > Pinus tabuliformis. Next base: position 1,295,150,126 of record CM062807.1, read on the forward strand.
GGAACTCCAGAGTAGAGAGTGAGTTTTCCCCTCTTCCTTCTGCTCTGTTATCCTCCATTGGTATTTTTCCTGAATCACTTGCTTTATCTTCTGTACCTTCTGTTTCTTCAGGTTCTTCTACCGGTTCCTCAGTGTATTCTGGTACCTCCAGCTTCCTTTCAGGTCCTAGTACTTCCTCCGTCTGTCGATCTGTTTGTGAGGAATGCTGGATCTGAGGTCTCCGGGAACTCGTCCTCTGTGATGTCTCGGCCTTGGAGATAATTTCGTCAATGAATGTTTTTTTTCCTCCTCCGCCTTTGCTGCCTGTGAAATTAGGTTTCCCGCGTCTTCTCATGCACTTGTTATTCTTAAAGAGAAATCATTAATGCTTTTAAAAATCTCTAGTCGCCTTCCCTGACAACGGCGCCAAAATGTTGGCTAGTTGAATTGTTTATTGATTAAACAGTCAAGTACCACATTAATTTGTCAACCTGGGAAAGTCTTTTATTTCAAAGGCTACCGCGTACTGTATGTACTTAATTCTAAAAGCATTAAAAATCTGTAGTATACACGATTCTGTTTCTGTCAAAACTCCTTACTCTATGTTATAACAGTATATTGCAAAAATAAAAGCAGTTAACTAAGAATACAAATCTGAAAAGAGAAGTAATGGTTGCTTTGTTAGCAGAGGACCAGGACACTATCCTCAGTATAAGGATGTTCAGCACCTGCCCCTGTAACCAGATTGCTAATACACACAACAATTCTAATTCACCGGTGAAGTATTCTTTTACAACTTCAAGCAATTAACAAAACAGAGTACCAGCAAAAAGGAAATTATCAGAGGCAATGCTACAGAATCCAAACAGAGTACCAGCAAAAAGGAAATTACCAAACACACTTACACACTTGACAGAAAATAAATGGGTGAATCTTGTGAGGAAGGTGGGCCCTGTCCCTCTCATAAGATTCCCCAGAACACAAATGCTGGATTAGGTGCTCAGAACAATTTTCTATTCATCTGCCAAAAGGTCCAGTTACAATAAAAATTCAGACTTTGCTGTTTGTCTTTCAAAATTTCCCTTACAACTTGTTTTTCTCTTTTCTCTCTAATGTAGATGTCTCCTCTTTATAGAGGAGACATCTATTACAATAGACTGTCATAGTTCATTCAGTTAAACCTTTTTGTCAAAAATAAGAAATCCATCCTTGTTACAGGATGCTGTTACAACAGTGTGACAGTGTATTCTTTCTTGGGTCTCTTACTGTTACACAGCTGGTAACCGAACTTCAACCGTCTTCTTGGAATCCTCGCACTATCCTTTGCCACTTCCCCATTGTTGCTGGTTTAGTAAACTCATGCTGTTCCTGATGTTTTTAGCAACTGCAACCGTGTTTTACCCTTTTTGGACAGTTGTTGATCGTGCTGTGTCAGCATGGAACTCTGGCGATCTTCTGATAGTTGCCGTTTGTTATTTCCGGAATTCCCGTTGTTGCAAAATAACGTTTCCCTGCTTTAGATAGTTGCTGTTGCTGGTGCTGTAGCAACTGCGTAGTTGCTGTTTCTGGTGTTGCAGCAACTGCGTTGTTGCTGTTTCTAGTGTTACAACAACTATGAATTATAATTTCTGCAGACTTTAGACAGTTCAACGGTTACTTAGAAACTTGGTTAAATTTTCCAAAGATAAATATAAAGATAACATGAATATGTAATGAATAATTAAACACATAGTCATGCGGAGAGTTACTTCATACCTTGGGGTGATTAGGTCATTATGTAATCAAATCTTTCAACTTATGAACTGAAAAAGGGTAATATTATAGCAAAAATACAAGGTCAAAAATGGTCAATGTGGAGTCCTAACATAGACCTGGGGTATTAATTGTTTCAACTTTATCTTGTTGGCAAACCCAAAATTTCACCACAAATTTTTGAATATCATATATAAGTCTGTCCCAAAAAAATTCCTTCTTACCCTTGTGGTAAGTTTTTAAAAATCCCGAGTGCCCTCCTAAGGGAGAGGTGTGAAATTCCATAAGAATCTTTTGATTGAGTTGGGAATTCTTATAGAGGTATAAGCAATCTTTGTACCATAACAAATCATTTTTCCATCTAAATGTATAAGATGTACTGGGATCTTGTTGTAACTTTTGAATGAGTGCCCACACTTATTCTTCATTCTTCCATTCATCCCTTGCTTTCTTTATCCAATCTGGTTGGATAATAGAAAAGGCATAAAGCAATGCTTCCACATCCTCATCCTTTCTTGAGAGTACATCTACAACAATATTTTTCTTCCCTTTTTTGTAGATTGTTGGACACCTAATCCTCTAAGGGTTAGTTTGGAAGCCAAATAGACTGTTTGGTCAATTTAGTGTGTCCTAAATTGCTATTTAAAATGTCAATCCGGGATTCGTAAACTGATGAAGTGAAGTGTACTGTATGTACAAGATAACCGTTTTCTTAGTCTTTTGTCGTTTTTGAGTTTTTTAGTTGGTTTTTGGGTTTATCTTCTATGGATTCCCTAGTGTGTGATGGCGAAATTGAAAGTTAAGTATGGATGGCAATGGTGATTTCTACAGTGATCTTCAAAAAATTTTCAAAAAGAAAGTTTCAAACTGACCAAACTGACTGTAATGAAATCAATTCTTAAAAGGAAGTAAATGTATCAAACAGTGAACTAATGACAATGGCCCAATATCCTTACTGTTGTATGAAAAAGAAAGTAAAAACTGAACTTAAAGCAACTCAAAGACTGAAAGCAAAGCAACTAATTCACACTACTTCAACCTTTCTGATCCTTTACCCTTCAACTCAATCTGCCTTATGGGAAGCAATCATGAACAAGTTAAGCAATATGATATCTAAATTGCAGGAAATTAAATTGCATAAAGGAAACTAATCACACTACTTCAACCCTTCTGATCCTTTACCCTTCAACTCAATCTGCCTTATGGGAAGCAATCATGAACAAGTTAAGCAATATGATATCTAAATTGCAAGAAAGCAAACTAAATCATACTACAATAAGTAATATTCTGATTCCTTACTAATAGAGTCACTTGACTATAGAAAGGAAATCATAAACAGATGAGTAATATGATGTCTAAGTAACAGAAAAGTAAATGAGCAAAAACAAAACTTGAAAGAAATGACAGTGCTGGAATTAAACTCAGGAAATGAAAATCAGCAGAAAGGACAAGATGATCTCATGTCAGTAGTTATCAAAAAGATGAAAACTTGCCCGGGCTGCCTAAGAAAACCTGTAGAAAAGCACTGATCAGCTGACAGCTATAAGAAAAAATAAATGAAAATGTAAACAACAGTGAATTAAAAACATCAAAACAGCATGTTATATACAAGCTAATAATTATGAAAGCAGAAACATAATAAAATCAAATGAGAACTATACAGAGCTTTGGTGCGCAGGGGCCCTCTGCCACCTCAGCCAATCAACGAACAGTCACAAAAACGAGCTCAGGAAAGTAGTCTTCTCATGTATTAAAGCAACAACAAAACACGTAAAATAGAGTACAGTGGGGTGATAACAACAATCAAAATTACATCTCAAAAGCTTAACCACACAACGTTTCTCAATGTGTTATTTATAATGAAAAGTGCTGTAACTAACTCCTAAATCCTATGCTGTTAACTGCATTGCCAGAGACACGTAGATCTCCTCAGCCCGAGATCTAGCGTAATGGTCAGCATGTCCATTAAATCCTTGGAGTGGTAGCTGCTGGATTCAGGTTACAGGGTTGATCTCCAGGTGTTCCGATATCTCCGTGAGCTGAGGACTGTGCCACGTAAACCTTCACGTGCTCAAAACAGAGATGTGCCACCGCTAAATTCCTTGGTTCGCTTTGCCTTTGACCCTTGTTGACCGTGACCGTTTATGGATGATTTGGCTGATCTAAAGGGACACGTTCCATGTACACGTCACCTGTAGCTTGCCCATGTGGCTCGTTTCTTCATAGGACACCTGTAGCATAGCCTTTAACAAAATGGTTGCGGAAACCTGTGCTGGCTGCGGAAACTGACAAGTTTCCACAGCTGTACGAAAATCTAAACCAAACAACAGTCATAAGCATAGTTAGAAAACCATGTCAGAAGCTCTTTTTAGACTATAATGCAATTATTTAACAACTTGGTGGATGAAGTAAGTGGAAAAAGAAGGCTGAGAGGGTGTATAGGAAGGTGCAGGTTTGAGGCTCAACATACCCCCACTGTGAAGGTGTTGCATGTCCTCATGCAACCAAAATTTAGTTATTTCCCTCTAATCCATATGTTCTGAGGCTTCTGTTAGGACATCTAGCCCTCTTTTCTTCTTCTTTAGTGCTAACATCATCCTGGGTTTCCTGACTAGACATTTGAACTTGAGATTAATCAATGCTCTGCTTAACTTTTTGCACTTTTTTTTTTTTCAGTTTCTTGTTTTTCTTTTGCCACAGTCCTAAATGAAGCATAGTGTTATCATGGATAATTTTATCTACTTTACTCTGCTCTTTGAGTGCTTCATTTTCTTGCTTGATATGCCTATTGAGGACCTCTAATTCAAATACCTCCTGCTTTAAGGACTGAACTTGTGCATCTAGTGGCAGAGTGGTACTCGGACCTACAGCTGATTGTTCTAAGGATTCCAGGTAGTTATATACCTCTTGTTGATTGGGATCTACCTCAGGTGTCTTTCTCAGACTAAGCTCAAAATCTGGTGGAGGAGGAGGACTGGTCTCTATTTCTGGTCGAAAAGGGCTTTCATCATGTGGAGGACTTGATTCAATGCTTGGTTGAGCTGGAGATTTCTCAAGTGTCTTTTCACCTAAATTGATAAAGTGAGGCTATTTTTCTTGGGTTTTACTCCCCTTTCCTCTTAGCCTAGTGCTCCTCCTTAAGTATGGACTAGTACTCTTTTTTTGTGTACTCTGTTTTCCTTTTTGCTTTTTCTTTGCTATAACAGCTTGTTCTTGAAGATGTACTAATCTCTCTGACAGTGTTTGATGATCCTCCTCTATGGATTGCTCAGGAGAGGGGTAAACTTCTTGAATGGTCCTTTTTCCTTTCCCTTTTTCTGTTTCTTGTCTTTAATTCCGTTCTCTTTTCCTTCTTGAGTTTCTGTAGTAGGGGAGTCTTGGATTGTAGTATCCTTTTCTTTCCTCCTACTTTTTCTTGGAATCTTTGGTGGACTACTTCCAGAGGCCTCAGATGGCTCTTGGAAGTAGTTTCTTATCAAGAATTGCTCCCAAGTATCTTTAGTTTTCTTCAGCTGGTCCTCAATAAGAATTTTTATAAGTCCATGATGATACATATGAGGTTCAATGTTGCCTATGTGTTTTTGAACTGTAATACTCATCTTTTTCAAACTCAACAGCAGAAAATAAGGTAAATTAAGAGTGTGACCCTCTAATAAATTCATCATCAGTCTAGCATGATACATATACATAGAACCAAAACGCCCTTCACACGTGATAAATTTTTGGATAACTAACAGCAGACTAGACCATTCCTCTTTTAGTGCATGAACAGGGATGCCTCTTGTAAACACGGTGGTATCCATACCTTGGTTTTGTAGCATAATTCTCCATATTGATTGTCTGCACTTTTATTTTTGAACCACCTCTCACCTTCCTGAGGTAGGCCTGTGGCAGCTGCTACTATGGTTTCAATCACCGTGAGCTTCAAGTCTCCAATTTCCACTGTTTGACCATCAAAAGACCGTGCAAAAGCTTTGGTCACCTCCTTGTTATGGCCTTTAAAATTTTGGATAAATCGTAACCATTTGGCTTTCTTCAGCAATTCTTTAGTTTGAGGATAACCTTCCAAGTATTTCGGTTCTTCTGGCTCTGTCCTCAGTAATTTTCCCATCCTCTGTTTTGAATTTCAACTGAGAGCTCTTCTGCGTGTGAGGGTTCAGAGAAAAAGATGGCTCGGTTACAGGGTTTAGGATAGACTGTAGTGGCTGCAATTGGGGTTTAGGATAACTGTAGTGGCTGTAATCGAAAATGGAGAACAGGGAATGGAAATACCTGAATTACAGGAGGAACAAAGGGTGAGCAGCAGTAAACAAGTTCATAAAATAAAATGCGGATGCATGTGAGGAGTATGGTATTAATGGAGTGGTAAACGAATGGAGTAACGTCAGGATTCTTTTGAATCGGATGACTGTGTATGAAATGTTACACGTCTCAATGGACGGCTGCGGAAAATGCGGCTAAGAAGAACCGTAACGAAATAGGTCACGTCTCATGAGTACGGGTAATAAATGAAAGTGCAGTCAATCTTGAGTTTAAACTCGAAATAATCATGAGACCGTTGGAGAAATGAATGCAAGGTGTGTGGAGTGATATCATGGAATAGGAGTGGTTTAATGGAGCCATCGTATCAAATCATTGCACGTAGTAGAACTTTTTATGGTTTGATAACTATGCGTAATTATGACTTGAATTGTTATTTGATAAAAAAATTTGCTCATACCTTTGGAAACTTTGTCATTTCTTGCTCAAGGCTTCTAACCAATTGCTCTTTCTTGATGTCTTGGAGATGCCTCATGTCTTCAGCTCAATTACACCTACATTTCATGATTATTGCACTAACAGTTGACTGTAAATTTGAAAAACAGAGTGATGGTGGCTGCGGAAATTGTTTCTGGCTGCGGAAACTGCTTCTGGCTGCGGAAACGGCTTCCAGCTGCGGAAACTGAGACAACACCCACTTAGTTGAACAAAGATAGTTAGAGAAGAACTAACTGAATGAAAATAGTCATGAAAGGGACTTTTATTGATGAAATGAAATGGAATGAGTGGAATGGAGTGAAAATGAAGTGGAGTGAAGTGAAATGGAAATGAGAATGAGATGGAGATGGAGTAAAAATGGCAAATGAAGTGGAGTGAATATGGAAAAAGAAAGAGAGAAGATTTTTTTTGGAAAATATAGAGTGTCAGGTGTCCCTGATTTTCACTCTACATTTTCTGTATAAGACCGCCAATCTATGATTGGTTTTCAGGCTTATACGATTTTTATTTTTATTTTTTTCACTGAAAGAAACAAAGGCTAGGCTGATGGGGGAGAAGAATTCTTCTCCATCAGCCTTATTGCAGAATTCTCCTGAAACATATTGACAAATTCCTCTTTTGAGAGTGGCTTATGATAAATTTTCAATCGGTGGCCATTCACAATGAGAGGAGTTTGAAATTCATCAATGGTCTTGATTCTTACCGCTCCATTGCTAAAGACTTTGTCAATTTCATATGGCCCAAGCCAATGAGTCTGAAATTTACCTTTGAAGTCTTTAAACTTGGAATCAAACAGTAGCGCCCAATCTCCCTCTTGAAACTTTCTCTCTTTGATGTATCTGTCATGCCACTTTGCTCTTTGAGGTTGAATTAGATCAGTTCTTAAAATTGCTTATTGTCTGATCTCATCTAGCTCATTCAGCTGCTCCATTCTGTGTTTTTGGGCTTCTGATAGATTCATCCCCAACTGGACTGCCATCTTGAAAGTCTTGACTTGAAACTCAATGGGGAGCAGGACCTCTTTCCCATAAACAAGTTCATAGGGAGAATGTCCTGTTGCATTCCTCCATGTAGTTCTGTAGGCGCATAAGGCTTTAGGAAGCCTTTTTGCCCAATCTCTTCTGTGTAGATGAACAATTTTGGTGATGATGTTCTCAAGAACTTTGTTTGTAGACTCCACTTGGCCATTTGCTTGCGGATGGTAAGGAGTAGATTTTCTGTGCTTGATTTTGTATTCTTCCATCAGCTTCTCCATCAAGTTAGATGTAAATTGACTTCTCTGATCTGTCACAATTTCTCTTGGGACACCAAAACGAGTAAAAATATCCTCAAAAAGAAATTGAACAACTGAATTTTCAGTGGCAGAAGGCAATGCTTTGGCTTCTACCCATTTAGTGACATAATCAGTGCATACCAATATATACTTCTTTTGTCTAGATGGTGGATTAATGGGTCCAATGAAATCTAAAGCCCATTTTTCAAAGGGTTCGATGAGTACCTGTGGCTGTAATGGCATTTCATTTGAAAGAGTCGGTCTCCCAATTCTTTGGCAACTGTCACACCTTCTGACATATTGTTTTGCATCTTTGAAGAGGGAAGGCCAATAATATCCTAAAGAAAGGATTTTATAGGGCGTCCTTTTGTCAGCAAAGTTCCCACCGCATGGTTCATCATGACATGCCTTAAGGATGTCAGGCATTTCATCTTCCCGAACACATCTTCTGATCACACAATCTAGCCTTGTTTTAAACAATTCATTAGAAATCCATGAATAATTTGAACTCTCCTGAATAATTCTTCTCTTTTCATTAGGAAATAAATGTGGAGGTAGCTTCCCTGTAACCAAATAGTTAGCAATATCTGCATACCAAGGAGTCTTAGTAGTTACTACAAACAAATATTCATCTGGAAACTTATCCTCTACAGGAGAATCTTCGTTAGTATTTTGGATTCTAGACAAGAAATCAGCTACTGTATTTTGTTTCCCTGGTCTATCCAACACAGTAATATTGAATTCTTGTAAAAGTAAAAGCCATGTTGTAACTCTGACATTAGTAACATGTTTGTTCATTAGATATCTAATTGCAGAATGATCAGTATGGACAAAAGTTTCATAGCCTGTTATATAATGTCTAAACTTATTGATTGCATGAACAACAGCTAAGAACTCTTTTTCAGTCACAGTATAGTTTAACTCGGTGGGAGTCAAATTTTTACTGGTGTAGTAAATGGCATAAGGAACTAAATCCTTTTGACCCAACACAGCTCCTAGAGCTGTATCTGAAGCATCTGTAGAAATATGGAAATGAAGTTTCCAATTTGGCCCTCTCAAAATGGGTGCTTCAGATATTCTTGTTTTCAAAGTTTCAAATGCAGATTGACAATCAGGATCCCATTTAAATTCACAGTCTTTTGTGAGTAATTTGAAGAGTGGAGATGCTATCTTGGTAAAGTTTTCGATAAATCTTCTATAGTATCCAGTAAATCCAAGAAAACTTCTAATATCTTTTTGACAATTTGGAATAGGCAACTTGGAGATGACTTCAACTTTTGATCTATCTACTTTAATTCCATCCCCTGAAATATGATGTCCTAAAACAATCCCTTCAGTAAACATCATAAAACATTTTTCATGACTTAATGAAAGGTTTGTTTCTTTACATCTTATAAGGACTTTTTCCAAATTCTCTAATGTCTCTTCAAATGAATCACCATAAACTGTAAAGTCATCCATATAAACCTCTACACAATCATGGATTAGATCAGAAAATATTCCTAGTACCGCCCTTTGAAATGTTGCAGGTGCATTACATAATCCAAAAGGAAGTACTCGGTAAGCAAAAGTTCCCCATGGACAGGTAAATGTGGTCTTGTCCTGATCTTCAGGTGCTACCTGAATCTGATTATAGCCACTAAAACCATCCAAAAATGAAAAATACTTTTTTCCTGCTAAAATATCTAATACCTGATCGATAAAGGGTAAAGGGAAGTGATCAATTTTTACCTTCCCTGAAATTTTCTTATTTTTTTTTTCTAAAGAAATTGGCTACCTAATTTCACTTCCCCGGCAACGGTGCCAAAATGTTTGGTCAATTTAGTGTGTCCTAAATTGCTATTTAAAATGTCAATCCAGGATTCGTAAACTGATGAAGTGAAGTGTACTGTATGTACAAGATAACCGTTTTCTTAGTCTTTTGTCGTTTTTGAGTTTTTTAGTTGGTTTTTGGGTTTATCTTCTATGGATTCCCTAGTGTGTGATGGCGAAATTGAAAGTTAAGTATGGATGGCAATGGTGATTTCTACAGTGATCTTCAAAAAGTTTTCAAAAAGAAAGTTTCAAACTGACCAAACTGACTGTAATGAAATCAATTCTTAAAAGGAAGTAAATGTATCAAACAGTGAACTAATGACAATGGCCCAGTATCCTTACTGCTGTATGAAAAAGAAAGTAAAAACTAAACTTAAAGCAACTCAAAGACTGAAAGCAAAGCAACTAATTCACACTACTTCAACCTCTATGATCCTTTACCCTTCAACTCAATCTGCCTTATGGGAAGCAATCATAAACAAGTTAAGCAATATGATATCTAAATTGCAGGAAATTAAATTGCATAAAGGAAACTAATCACAGTACTTCAACCCTTCTGATCCTTTACCCTTCAACTCAATCTGCCTTATGGGAAGCAATCATGAACAAGTTTAAGCAATATGATATCTAAATTGCAAGAAAGAAAACTAAATCATACTACAATAAGTAATATTCTGATTCCTTACTAATAGAGTCACTTGACTATAGAAAGGAAATCATAATCAGATGAGTAATATGATGTCTAAGTAACAGAAAAGTAAATGAGCAAAAACAAAACTTGAAAGAAATGACAGTGCTGGAATTAAACTCAGGAAATGAAAATAAAAAGAAAGGACAAGATGATCTCATGTCAGTAGTTATCAAAAAGATGAAAACTTGCTCGGGCTGCCTAAGAAAACCTGTAGAAAAGCACTGATCAGCTGACAACTATAAGAAAACATAAATGAAAATGTAAACAACAGTGAATTAAAAACATCAAAACAACATGTTATATACAAGCTAATAATTATGAAAGCAGAAACATAATAAAATCAAATGAGAACTATACAGAGCTTTGGTGCGCAGGGGCCCTCTGCCACCTCAGCCAGTCAACGAATAGTCACAAAAACGAGCTCAGGAAAGTAGTCTTCTCATGTATTAAAGCAACAACAAAACATGTAAAACAGAGTACAGTGGGGTGATAACAACAGTCAAAATTACATCTCAAAAGCTTAACCACACAACGTTTATCAACGTGTTATTTATAATGAAAAGTGCTGTAACTAACTCCTAAATCCTATGCTGTTAACTGCGTTGCCAGAGACACGTATATCTCCTCAGCCCGAGATCTAGCGTAATGGTCATCATGTCCATTAATCCTCGGAGTGGTAGCTGCTGGATTCAGGTTACGGGGTTGATCTCCAGGTGTTCTGATATCTCCGTGAGTTGGGGACTGTGCCATGTAAACCTTCACGTGCTCAAAACAAAGACGTGCCACCGCTAAATTCCTTGGTTCGCTTTGCCTTTGACCCTTGTTGACCATGACCGTTTATGGATGATTTGGCTGATTTGAAGGGACACGTTCCATGTACACGTCACCTGTAGCTTGCCCATGTGGCTCGTTTCTTCATAGGACACCTGTAACATAGCCTTTAACAAAATGGTTGCGGAAACCTGTGCTGGCTGTGGAAACTGACAAGTTTCAGTAGCTGCCTGAACAAAAATCTAAACCAAACAACAGTCATAAGCATAGTTAGAAAACCATGTCAGAAGCTCTTTTTAGACTATAATGCAATGATTTAATAGCTTGGTGGATGAAGTAAGTGGAAAAAGAAGGCTGAGAGGGTGTATAAGAAGGTGCAGGTTTGAGGCTCAACATAGACTAAGGAAGTCCAATAGACGTTGGGATGTGGAACCCAACGGTCACACCATGTACTATAAATATATATCATTTGTTAATAATGAATGTACTCTCATGTTTTATCTTTCATACTCTTTTTGCCATGTGTGTGTTTAACATGGTATCAGAGCGGGCGATATCCTGCCCTGCTCATATTTGAGCCACTTGTTTTATGGCCTTTCTGTGCAGGTCATTTCTGCCATCAGTTCTGCATTTCATGAATATTTTCTCAGCTAAATTCTAGCTGCAATCTCTGCCCACAAATCGTTGAACATGTTTCTCTTAATTTTTCTGAGCAAATCAAGTCTGTCTCTCTACGCATTTTAGAACTATACCTATCATATTTCTGCCTAGGCATTACTCTGCCACACTACATCTAACCATTAATATTCTCTAACGCTGACATAAAATATCATTGCTTCTCACCAAGTATTTGAAGAGTCGATTCATATTCCCTTGAATAGTGTTGGCCTGTGCTGCATACAGTTTTGAAAACCAATTCAAAATCGCTCTCTGCCATTTTTGTCCTACCATTCTGAGTCTACTCAACGGTTTCTCTATAGTAATCTGCTAAAAAAAAAAGAAACGCCATTCTGGTCAGCTTGTCAGCGCTCATTGGGTCTAGGCACTACTCCTGTTCCTTTAACGCTCTCTTCTCTGAGTAGAGCTCGAGGTCGTTAAACGCTGGTGCACATCCGAGGACATTTTCTCTTCCTTATCATTAGCCCGATTGTTTAGAAACTTGTCTAGTTAATCTGCCCTTGCATTGATAACGTCTCTGGCTAATGCACGCTAGAAAAACAAAGAGCAAAGAGCTGTGAAGAATTGTCGCCAAAGCTGAACTCTCTACAAACAAGTAGCTGCTCAGGAAGTGCACATTTTCGAGGGTTCCATTGCGATTGGAAGGACTCGTGGGTTTTCAAAGTGGAGGAGACATTGCTCTCAATCACAAGCCGACAGTATGGAGGGCAGGAGGTCTACGATTATGCTCTTATAGAGTGGTCGGATTTTGCAAAGGCCTTGCGAATTCCTGCGAGTCATAGTTTGTACAACCATCTGCTAGAATTAGAGGTCAAGATCTTTGTATTCACGGCCAGGTATTCCTATGTGAGGAATTTGTTTTCCCGTTGTCAAGAATGCAACATTTCTGTGGATTTGACTTGTGAGAGGCCGAGGCGTTTTGAGAGGAATAAGGCGAGGATTGCTTGGAGGCCATAGAAGGAAAACCTCTCGCAACATTCATTCCAGAATATGAATTTGATAGCTGGTGGGAAGGCCCCCAAAAGTTTCATTGCTGAGGAAGAAGAATGAGCAGTTGCTTCTGAGAACTCCAACAGATGTTGTTGAAGGGTAGTCTCTTGCGGGGATGTCGATGGATAATTGTCTGTGTTTGTTTACTGACCCCAAAGATATAGGAGTGAATTTTCGAAGTCTGTTGCACCTGTGGCAAGGCCTGTATTAATTTTATTTTGGTCCAGTTTTACATAGTGACCCACGACAGGAATCAAAACAATCATATTCATCAATACATAGTAAATGCATTTTATTGTTGTTTCATTCAATCAAATTGATATTTCATCAGTAAGTAATTACGCGCATGCCCGAGATATAGATCAGCCCATGGAAGGTTTCTTGCGGGATCAGAGCATGGAAGGCTTTTAAGGCCTTGTTGGTTGCTTGCAATCCGGTGCCTGATCTAGAACCTCTTCAACTCTCCAGCAGAAGGTAGTGAGTATTCTTAAAGGATCTCAAAGTTACATCGAATACGCAAGCATCTTTGTAAATGGAAGTACATCCCCACTAATCCCCATCTTTCACCATGTGTCTTGGTCTAAATTTTTGCATTGAAGATGAGCTGAATTATATGGGTAAACTTTAAGTTATATTGTTTGAGCGTTGGTTGGAGAGCATGAGTTATATGGTTTGTGCGCTGGTATACATTTGGTTTATATGCATAAAGTTCTGCCTTACCAAAGCTCCAGTGTTGATGCGTTGATTCATTATGTGTTGACTAATCTCTAGCAGCCTTTGCGCATTGAAACTCCTAGTCAACCTCGTTCACTGGACCCATGGAACGTGCAGTACTATAAACTTGTGGCGGTGCAATATATGGTGGCACACTGTCAGAGTACAACATACTAGTCTTGGGATCAACAGAAATAATTATCCCATCAGTAGCTCCAAAATATATGGTGTATCATCATACAAAGTTTTGTTGAGATCTGAATCTTCAACTAGTGAAAGAGATTGCCCTCCATTCATATATGTGATTGTTGAATTCAGTGAAGCCTGTCACTTAAAACTGTCAGGAACGCCACAGAAAAGTATAAAGAGCACAGAAATCACAAATGTCACTTTGCCCATTTCCATTGCATCGATGGAGATTTTGAATCCATAGTTCGAAGCATTGTTCCCTTTCTCTTTTTATCAGGCTTTATATATTAATATATTTGTCTCTTAAAATCCTATGATTGCTGCTCATTCTGCATCAACATAACTATGAAAATTTGGGCTAGACTGGAAAGGATCTTGTGTGGTGAAATTCTTATTTATGAACATCATGTTTAGTTTAGCGGAAGAGTTATAGCATGTGGGGTTTTGTATATTTGAACTAATTTGGAGATTGGAGACTTTTGAGAGCTTCTTTGTGTTGGCATTGTATTAGAGTTTGGAGTGCGTTGAGGTCCTCATTGTTTTACTATTTTTTTTGAGGTTAAAAATTGCTCCAATTGGTGCAATATTAGAGTCACTGGACAATCTAATACTCTCTACTATGGATAATACAATCAAAATCAGGGAGGATTTTCCAAGATGTACATGACAAGATTGAATTTTTAGAGCTTGAATCTCACCTTCAGCAAGAAGAATTAAAACAGAGGAGTCATCATTGTGAACCTGTTTCTATTAAGAACATTGAAACAAACTCCCATAAGAAGCAAGCTCATTTAGATCCAGTGCCCAATAAAGCAGCAAGGTTACATGCAGATGCAGAAGTTCAGCTTGCACTTCCCAAGCCCATCATCAGACCTTGGGAAGAGCTTGTCCACAACAAGCACATAACTGGTCTTAGATATGACAAGGACTTGTCCTTTCATATTCTAGACTAATCCAAACCAGTCCAATTTCAAAGTGCTGGATTCATTCATGATAGTTCACCTACTCCTCATGACAGTTCACCTCCAATTGTTCCGGATTCTGCCCCTCTTCCACAACAACAGCAATAGCAACAACAACCGATTGTGAAATTCCAACACTGTGACCGAGTTGGCCATATGAAAGATCACTGTTTTGATCTTCATCCATGTAAGCACTGTCATAAAACCAGTCATTCTTCAAACAGATGCTTCATAAACAAACCTCCTGCAAGAACAAAGATTCATCTTGGATGGATCGCTTCTTGGCAATGGGCATCAACAGCGAAGAAGATATTCCAGTCGCATGTCAGAACTTGTTCTAGAAAATTAACAATCTTGCAGTTGAGTTTTCTCCATCATCTCACCTTGTATCTGACAGGGGGGAAATGCTGGTCATCTATAAGCTTCAAAGCCACATCAAGCGAGCCTGAGCCACAACCTGTTACACCAGTTTTAGAGCTGTAGCCAGAGACAAAGATGTCCCTGAGCATGCCTTCAGTTGGTAATTTGGGACACTTCCTCTAGCAGAAGACTTCAACTTCTTACCAGTTTCGGAAGAGTTCCAGGAATAGAATTGGGGACACTTCCTCTAGCAGAAGACTTCAACTTCTTGCCAGATTTGGAAGAGTTCCAGGAATTGCATTAAGCATTCCAGAGTTGGTGGTAATCCTTAAACCATCTCAGGTTGAGACCTCCATTTTCAGGTTGAGATTTTCCCTTTTATGTGGGGTGAGACCTCCCTTTCATGGTTGAAGGTTTCCCTCTTCAAAACATTAGGAGCACTTCCTCTAGCAGAAGACCCGAGATTCATGCCAGAATTGGAAGAGTTCCAGGAACTACACTAAGAGTTCTAGTGTTGGTGGTCATCCTTAAACCACTGCCCTTTATACCAACATTTCAGAGATCACATTTAGCCTAGTGCTGCCATGCATTTTTGCACGTTTTGTATTACAACTCTCTTCTTGGACTTATACATAACCCTTCAGATTAAGGGGGGAATGTTGGACACATAATCCTCTAAGGGTTAGTGTGGAAGCCGAATAGATTAAGGAAGTCCAAGAGATGTTGGGATGTGGAACCCAACGGTCACACCATGTACTATAAATGTATATCATTTGTTAATAATAAATGTACTCTCATGTTTTATCTTTGATACTCTTTCTGCCATGTTTGTGTTTAGATGATTTCAAAGTCACAACCCAACATCTTTGTGACTCATTTTTGCTGTTCTTCTGAAGATAATATTTGTTTTAAAAAGTATTTAAGACTAATTCATGATCTGTTTTTACCTTGAAGTGTCTTCCCACTAGGTAGGATCACCATTTGTTAAGTGCATGTAGTATTGCCAACATTTCCTTCTCATAAATAGCTTTGTGTAAATACTTTCCTTTGATTGGATGACTTTCGAAAGCAATGGGTCTTTATTCTTGTATTAAAACAACACCAATTCCATTTCCTGAGGCATCACATTATACAATAAAGGTTTTTGTGAAGTCTAGCGTAGCTAAGACCGGTGCTTGGCACATTGCCTCTTTAAGATGTTAAAAGGCCTTCGTTGCTTTTGGAGTCCATGGAAATGCGTTTTTCTTCAATAATGTTGTTAGTGGTGCTACTATTCTCTCATAATTATTAACAAACTTGCGATAATACCCTATTAACCGAGAAATCCTCGCAAATTCTTTTTGGATGTGGGGATTTTGAATTCCTTAAGGGCTTAATTTTGCTAGGGTCTACCTTAACAGCTTCATGAGATACAATATGACCTAGATATTCCACCTCTTGTACTCCAAAGAAAAATTTGGAGATTTTTGCATATAATTGTTTCTCCTCCAATAGTTTGAGCACCCTTTCAACATGTTGAACATGATCCTTCCAAGCCTTGCAGTAGATTAGTATATCATCAAAAAATACTAACACAAATTTTCTAAGGAAGGGTTTGAAAATGGAATTCATCAAACCTTGAAATGTAGAAGGTGCATTGGTAAGGCCAAAAGGCATGACCAAAAATTCATAATGGCCCTCATGAATTATAAATGTTGTTTTCAGAATGTCTTTAGTATTCATTTTGATTTGATGATATCCTGAACGAAGATCCAACTTGGTGAAGTAAATTGATCCATGCAATTCATCCAATAATTCATCAATGACAGGAATGGGAAATTTATCTTTAATAGTGAGCTTGTTGAGCTCTCTATAATCCAGACACATGCACCATGATCCATCCTTCTTATGCGCTAATGCTACTGGAGCAGAGAAAGAACTTTGACTAGGTTAAATTACACCAACCTATAGCATTTTTGCAATCATATGTTCAATTTCACTCTTTTGAGAATAGGGATATTTGTAAGGCCTGATGTTTAGAGGAACACTTCCTGGAGTCAAATGAATAACATGATCATGATCACGAATAGGTGGGAGGCCTTTGGGAGTCTCAAATACCTTGGAATGATTATCCAAGAAGTTTTGGAGATTTGGAGAAATAGATGATTTCGATGTGGGGACCTCTAACGAACATAATTGTGCAATTACATCTCGTTTTTCTTTCTTTAGAAGCTTTGTCATGTCGTTAGAGTTGATTATCTTTCCTGGTTTCCCTGTGATACTCATTAATTCAACTTCCTTTCTTTCTAATTTTTTTTCATGAAAAGTTCTTGAAAATTAAAAGTTATTGCACCCAAAGATTATAGCCATTGGACTTCTAGTACAACATTAACACCACCCATTGGAATGGAAATCATTGGGCTATTCAATACATATTCTCCCATGGATAGTTTGATATTATGACACTTTCTAGAGAAATTTATGGTTCCTCCATTTGCAACCATCACTTGACACTCTGGTGCTAGATATAGGAAGCAATTCAATTCCTTGGCTATCTTATTATGTATAAAATTATTGGTACGGGCTGAATCAATCAAATCTATTACCTTTTTCTTTTTGATATGTCCTTATATCTTGAGAGTTTGAGGAGTGGTAATTCCGGCCAATGCATCACAAGATATGATCGGATTCATTTCTTCTTTCTCTAGGGTTTGGTCTTGTTGTATATCCTCTTCTTTTGACATTTCTTGTTCCTTTTCTTCCCCCTCTTCAAAATCTATGTAAAATAATTTCTTCTTAGCACACTTATGACCTTTAGTGTATTTTCTACTACAATTGTAACAAATACCTTTTTCCCTTTTTTCTTTCAATTGTTGTGGTGTGAACCTTGCACGGTGTGGAAGGCTCGGAGCAACAACACTTCCATCTTTATGGTTGTGAGTGGTAGGCTTCCTTGTTGCCATCATTTTGCTTTCAATTTTTCATGCCAACCTGAACGCATTCTCTAATGAATCAGGTTCCCAAAGGTGAACCTCATGTTTGATGTTATCATTTAAAGTCCCTATGAACACATCAATCCTATGCTCCTATGGATATCTTTTACCCTTATATTCAATTTTTGGAAGTCCTCAATGTGCTCCATCATTGAACCCTTTTGTTTGAGATTTATTAATTGGCTAAAAAAGGTGTTTCTTTTTGTATCCTCATAATGTGTTATCATTTCTTCCATAAATATTTCCCAAGTGACAATTTGTTTACGAGAGAAAATTCATCGATACCATACACTTGATTTGGTTCCAAATATAAAGTTGCAATGCATACCTTTTGTGTGTTTTGCACATTATGGAGATCGAAATATTGCTCCATTTGTAGTATCCATGTTACGAGATCTTCGCCATCAAAATTTTTCATATCAAGCTTTGGAACATGGTGGGTCTTCAATACAATGTTAGAGTCTATGAAATCATGATTAACATTTCTTTTTTTTTCTCATCATGAGTTTCCTTTACTACCCTTTCACCATTAGTAAGAATTTCTTGTAGCAACTTTGTCAAATCTATCTTTAAATCTTCCATGTTGCCTTTAAGATTTGTTTCTATACCATCCATATTAGCTTCCATGCCATCCATATTAGCTTCCATGCCATTCATCTTACCTTCCATGCCTTTCTTTAATCCATCCATCTTAGCTTTTGTTACTTTTTGTGAGAGTGAAAATTGTTGCACTTGGTCTCGTAATTTTGATATATCATGTTGCATTTATTCCTCTTCTTCATGGGTTATGGTAGAGATTTTAGGTTTCTTACTAGGTGTTTCCATTTACTTTCTTCGAGACATCAATTAATGATAATTATACCTCACTATGCCCTTTGAATCACTTCAAAATAATTTTTAAAACCAAAATTACACAAAATTTTAAAAACAACTACACACCTTTTTTTTCTTTGTAGGAGATCAATATTGAATCTATTGTATCTCTGAAATGTTGGATCTTCAAGGTCCGAAATTGCAACTTGTGGTATCCCTCTACGTTCTCTTTCCAACTCCACTAGTTTAATTGAAATTGGATTCTCTAAGAAAGAGTTATGCTCAATCTCCCAAGATGACCTGATTATATACTTTTTCAATAGAGTGAACTTGTATGAAGAGCCATGTGTCACTGTTTCAACCTTCGGACCTGAAAATGATACATAGAAAACTATAGTCCGTCCTATTTCTGTAACTTATGAAATTTCAATCCGATGCTCAGAGCGAAATTTATAAAGATTTTCCCAAGGTCACCTATTTGGGATGTAATTCAGGAGCCTGCAAAAACACTAACTTCCTTGGATCATATCTCTGAAAATGTCATGATAAAATATATGAAATTTGGACCTGAGGTCCATCAAGATTTTAGCTCAAATAGGTTTTAATTTCAACTTCTGAGACGTCATAAAAACATTATAGCGAAAATTCCACGATGACCTGTTTGGAGCAGCGAAACCCTAGAATCCAAAGCTTTGATACCAAATGTTATGCAGCCAACTCCTAAAATAGAAGAAAAGATAAATCAAAGATTTCAAAATTAGCCTCTTCGAGGGGAAAACCTCCTTTACATTACACAAATGAACAATTCTTGGATGATACAAATGACAAAACCTCCTTTCTATATATAGAAGTCTAAGGGGTCACAATATAATCAAAGCCGACATAACAATAATAATATAAGGGCACAACAATAACAATAGTGGGCTTCTATGGGGCACACTAATAACAATATGGGGACAATAGGGGCACAATAATAATAATAAGGGCTACAATGACATTAGTAATGGGGGAATCACTAGTATTATAGGGACCTATCATTACCCAAGTCCAAAGGAAAGAGTGTCATCATGATGGTAGTTGATAAACTTACCAAGTGTGCACACTTTTGTGCATTACCTCATCCATTTAAAGCTAGTACAATTGCTACTGCATTTATGGAAACAATTCAAAAGCTACATGGAAACCCAAACATTATTGTAAGTGACAAATATCCTATTTTCACTGGAATTTTTTGGATGGAAAATTTTTCTTGTTTGGGTACTCAATTAGATCATAGCTCATCTTATCATCCTCAATCAGATGGGTAAACTGAGACAATAAAAAAATGTTTGGAAGGATATCTTCGTTTCTTTGTATCTGATAAACAAACACAATGGGTCAAGTGGTTATCTACGGTTGAATGGTGGTATAACACTTCCTTCCATACCACAGTAAAAATGACCCCATTTATGGAACTTTCTTGATATCATCCACTGCCCATCACATCATCTTTAAGAGAAAATTCAAAGGTTCAAGCAGTGGAAGATCACATAGAGCATCAACAACAAGTTCTCCAACTCTTAAATGATAACCTCACTTTGGCACAGAATAGAATGAAACAACAGGCAGATCAACATCATAGTGAAAGAAGTTTTGATGTAGGTGACTGGGTATTTTTATGGCTACAACCATACAAACAAATGTCCCTCAAGCAAGCTAAAAAGGATAATAAATTATCACCAAAGTATTATGGTCCTTACAAGGTGTTGTAAAATATTGGTACTATGGCATACAAATTGGAGCTTCCTACATCTTCCCGAGTGCACCTAGTTTTCCATGTTTCATGCTTAAAGAAGGTTATAGGTGACAAGCTCCCAGTTCAAACAATATTTCCAGAACTTGATGAGGAAGGAAAAATCATATTGGAACTTGAAGCAGTCACGGAAACAAGAAATCGACAACTACGAAATCGATCAATTTTAGAGTATCTCATCAAGTGAAAGAACTTACTTACAGAAGATTCCACATTGGAGGATGAGAATTTTATACAAAAGCATCCAGAACTACTCAAGCGTTGAGGACAACGCTTTTTTTGAAGGAGAGGGGCATGTTAGGTCCCTATAATACTAGTGTATTCCCTCATTGTTATTAGTGTAGCCCCCTTATTGTTATTGTTGTGCCCCATAGAAGCCCACTATTGTTATTGTGGTGCCCTTACATTATTATTGTTATGTCAGCTTTGATTATATTGTGACCCCTTAGACTCCTATATATAGAAAGGAGGTTGTGGCATTTGAAACATCCAATAATTTTTCATTTGTGTAATGTTAAGGAGGTTTCCCCCTCGAAGAGGCTGATTTTGAAGTCATTTATATGTCTTTTGTTCTATTTCTTGAGGTGGTTACATAACAACAAGTGTAGCTACAATTAAAAATTGTAGTGAGACAATGGCATATCTGCAACAATGGACAAAAATAATCAGGTTGGAAGCCTTCTTGAGGCAAGCAACAGCAAAGAATATTACAACAGATAAAATGTTAATGAAATTGAAGCAACATATCTTCTTAAACTAAAATATGAATTTAATATCATTAGAAAACCATTTTTTTTTTATAGTGGTTTTCAACATAGCTATAAAATTTTGCAAAACCTATTGAAAAGGGAATGCCTTTTGTGTTTAACATAGTCATCATTGGCAAGAAATATGAGGAAACTAATATAAAGAAAGTTCTCCTTGATTCATTGTTCATGGACCTTATTACAAATTTAAAGTAGTTACACTTAAGTTTCCTAAAGCTAAAGCTCATTTCTAATGGCTAATAATGGAATGTCACTCAACCCCTTTTCAAATTGTTTGAGATTTTAATTGGCGAGTGTAAGGGTTGTGCATAATACTAGCTTCTTTTTTTTTTCACTGAAAAAAAGTGAACCATCTATTAATAAAAATAGAGAGTTACAGAGCAAATGTGGAGCATTTATGAAAGACTCATTATTCGCCATATAGTAGGGAGAATAAATAGGTCTCAATTGATTGACAAAGAACCAGCGCATCAAAATCAACTGGTTGACAAAGAACAAAACATTGTGAAGAAACTGCACACCAGTCTCACCTCAAATCAAAGAAGACAACCCATCCTGTACATGCACACCTCCCGGGATCCAAAAAAGGGATACCATGCAGAAGAGAGTTGTGAGGAGACAGAAACTGAGGGTCTACGGGAACAACGAGGCGAACAACGAACTCAGAGAATCCAGTGTAAGCACGAGGAGGATTCTTGAAACCAAGAAAAAAAACGAATGGAAAACACAGAGACCCGAGCCTCCTTTTACGAGGAAAACAACCCATGAGACCTGTAGAAGTTCAACAAGCAAGGAAGCGAAGAACAGAAGAAGCAAATCGAACTATGTACACAGCACAAAAACAGATTTCTGGAAAAAAAGAGCTTATACAAAAAGGGGCTATTTGAGAGGTCGAACCACCCCATTGTCTTCCTCCAAAACTGTCCACGACCCCATATCTTGATCGACACCTTCTTTAGAAAGATGATTAGCTTCAAAGTTCCTTCCCCTGTAAATATGACAAAGGGAAAACTCCGTGAAACGACATTTTAGTCGAGAGGCTTCTTTAAGCAGGGGAAGCAATGTGAAATTTATGCAGTGTTGAGTCCCATTAAACCATCTCATAGTGTTCATATAATCCCTGAAGATTTGGACTTCTCTCACGTTCCTCGGGATAAGCCAACAAAGAAGGAGGTGAAGGGCTTTCAACTCAGCAAAGTTATTGGAACCCTAGCCAATACCAACCGAAGCTTTAACAATCTTTTCCTTTGATAAATGAATAATCAAGCGAGCCCCACATCGTCCATTAATGTCAAAGGCCCCATCAAAATAAACCCACAGAATTGAAAATCTGATAGATTCTTGCCAAATAAACCTGGTAGTAGGAGGAGTTTGCGGAACAAGGATACTATCATAGATAGCAGCTCCTTCTGCAGCCAATCTTCCGATCGGGAAGACAGAGTCCTTAAAAATGCCTTGATTCCTAGCGAGCCATGTCCCCCAAGTTATAATAAGCGGAATGGATCTCTCTCTGTCATTTGTAGCTTCATTCCGCCACTTCTGCCAAGCTTCCAGTAACCCCTGCCCTTCCCATCTAAAAGGAATTTTGAGAAACCTTAACATTTCGGTCCACAGGCTAGTGTTAAAAGGGCAGAATAGGAACAGGTGATGGACTGATTCGATATTATCTTTACAGAGGGGGCACCAGCCAGGCCCAATTCTTCCTCTTCTTTGGAGAAAATCCCAAGTAGGAACTTTCTGAAGCAGGACACACTAGAAGAACAGTCTTGTTTTGGCTGGCCCTTTTAACTTCCAAAGCGGTTTAAACCACCAAGCCGGGTTCTCCCACCCTTTTTGGGACATCATCCATTTATACCCCATCTTTGGAGAGTAAAGCCCATTCTGGGCAAAGACCCATCTAAGTTCATTCGGAGAGTCTGAGAGCCTGACTGAAGAGTTGAGGAGGTCCTTCCTATACAAGTCCCATTCCTCCAGCCATTCTTCATCCAAATGTAAATCAATTCCTTGAATCCACCCTTGACTCCATATGGTGGAGGCCCGGGGATCAGCCACCTGATTTAACGTGTGGAGACCCCTCTCTTTTAAAGCCTCAACCAGCCCCTGAGATAGAGAAAAAATCTCTGTGCATCCTATCCAGGGGTCTCTACCCAGCCTGATCTGAGTTCCATCCCCCACACTCCAAGCCAAACCCTTCTCTATAACTTTGATAGAAGCGACCACAGCTTTCCAAACCACCGAGGAGTTTTTGGAAGTATTTTGTGGCAATCTAATCCAATCTAGCATTGAAAGAGGGTCAATATATTTTCTTTTAGAAATAGAGGACCACAGGTTCTCAGAGGAAATGAGCCTCCAGGCCAGCTTAGATGCTAAATATTGGGAGAAGCAAGCAATATTCTTTATCCCCCAGCCTCCCCACTCTTTAGGACGTTCCACTTTATCCCAAGCAATTCACGGGGTAACTTTCTTTGACTTGGACCCCGCCCACAAAAACCTGCTGCATAATTTGTCAATTGAGGATAAGATTCCTTTGGGAACCCATGTCAGACTAGCCCAATAGACTAGAACTGCCATCAAAACAGATTTTATTAGCACTAGCCTTCCTGCCTTGGAAAGCCACCTGAAACTCCAATGTTTCAGTTTGGATTCAATTTTTGCAAGGATCCAATTCCAATATTTAATCCTGTAATTATCAGGCTTGAGAAAAAAACCCAGGTATTTAAAAGTATTTTCCAGTGCTTTGACTTCAAAATTTAGGACCAACTCCACGCTGCGCACCAACTCTCTGGACAAACCTGTGCACGTGAGTGAGGATTTACTCTCATTTATACATAGACCAGTAGCCTTCAGGAAAAGGTCCATGATCTTTTTGAGCGTCTTACAGTCCTCGAGACTACCATTGCTGAACATAATAATGTCATCCATGAAGAGGAGGTGAGTAACCCAAAAATTATCAGCTACTTCAATACCTTTGAGAGACCCCTGTCTTTTTGCGTCATGAATCATAAGACTAATGCCATCTGCTGCCAGCAGAAACAAAAGGGGAGAGAGCGGACAACCTTGATGCAGGCCACCTTTAGGGCTAAAAAACCTGGAGGCCGCTCCATTGATCAGGACAACTATGGAAGATGAAGAAACACAACTCATAACCCATCTCACAAAATCATGCCTAAAACCCAGATGAGTTAGAAAAAGCCTAAGGTACAACCAGCTGATTCTGTCAAAAGCTTTTGACAAATCGATTTTCACAACGGCTCCTTTTTTTTCCCGATTTTTAGACTATGAAGAGTTTCTTGAGCAACTCCTACAGCTTCATGAATTTGTCTGCCATCTAGAAAGCCAAATTGCTCAGGGGAAATGTTTCTGGAGAGAAAAGGTTTTAATCTAGAGGCAATAACTTTTGCAATAATTTTGTAAACATAGGTGCATAGGGAAATAGGCCTGAATTATTTGAAAGAGCCTGGGAGATCAGATTTGGGAATGAGGGCTAGAAAGGTGGCATTGAAGGGCTAATAAATTGATCCTGTATGCCTGGAGTCTTCCACAACTGCCACTAACTCATCTCCAATGAATTCAAAGAAGTGCTGGAAAAATTCGACAGTCCAGCCATCAGAGTTGGGGCTTTTGTCCTTTTGCAAAGATTTGAGAATGTCTTCTACCTCCTCCTTAGAAACAGGTTCCATGATGGAGTCATTTCCTTCCTCCTCTATGAACCTAGGAAAGAACTGGGCGACTCTTACAACTTCTGCGCTAGAAACTTCCTCTGACGCTTTGAAGAGATTCTTGAAATAATTGACCCCTAATGAGGCCAACTCTTCAAAGGAGAGTGCCAGTTCACCAGTGGATTTCTTCATTTCCCAGATTGTATTAGAATTTTTCCTTCCTTTAGCATAATTCTGAAAAAACTTGGTGTTATCGTCCCCCGCCTGCAACCAGATCGCTCTACTTTTTAAGCACCAACTCTCCTCCCTGAGCTGGAGGATTCTCCTCCTTTCCATCTCCAGCTCTTGAAGTCTAGCCCGAGACTCTACTGTTCCATAGCTGTTACCATCTGGGTCTTCAAGAAGGGCAATCTCAAAGTTGACATTTTCCAGAGTTTCTTCTTCCTTCAGTTTCTTTTGGAGGGCCCATTGCTTAGAGGCGACCTTCATCCTTGTTAAATTATCCATGAAAGCCTTGCTGCGACTCTCATCTTCATTGAGATCAACTTTCTTCCAAGTATTATGGAAAAGGCTAATGAAGGATGCATCTGAGAGCCAAAAGGCATTGAATTTAAAAGGAGTGCCTGACTTATTGAAAGCACCCTTCACTTCCAGGAAGACAGGGAAATGATCCGAGAACCCACCTTCCCCAACCCTATGTCTAAAAGACTGTAATTTTTCAGTCAATGATTCACAGAGAAGGAATCGATCAAGTTTCTTCCCAATCCAATATTCTCATGTTCTTCGGTTCCTCCACGTCAGGCGCATCTTGAGCGGGGAGACATCCACCAGGAGAGAAGAGGCCAGTTTATTTAGAAAGAAATCAGAAAGGGGATCTACCCTGGTTCTGACCCCCCAAGGTTCTGACATCCCCAAAGAAAAATTAAGATCTCCTCCAATTATAAGGTTTGGGTGCGCCATAAAAGATTTAGTGAAGAAGGGGTTCCAGAACCTCTCCTGATCCAATACCGGTCCATATACATTAAGAATAAGAAAAGGGATCCATAGTTCATTGGAGTATAGTTCCACAGCCAAGACAGTTTCTGATCCCCAAGAGGAGATCTCTCAAAGTACCTTCGCGTTGAAACCCAGAGCCACCCCTCCCGAATGCCCATTAGCATCTATGGCATGAAAGCTCCATCCCGGAAGAAGCTTAACGAGGCAACCTGTAACTTCTTCCCCCTTCCCCAGAGTTTCTTGGAGAAGAATTATATCAGGTTTTTTGGACCTGACCAGATCCTTCAGAGCTAGCTTTTTGGGTAGACTAGCTAGACCCCTGCAATTGTAGGATAAAATGATCATTGTAAACTCGCAGAGGGTGTCCGCTTTCCTCTAAGCACCCCTGGCAGAGACATCTGCTTCCCGTCAGCAATATCGAAGACAGCCTTCAATTGTGCCTTCGATAGGTTAGATTTCCTTCCTCTTAGCTTCCTCGAGCCCGTTGACACCATATCTAGCTCCAGAGCTCCCACAACAAGCCCTTTCCCCTTTCTATTGGCCAAAGGTCTAAGATTATAGAGGGGATCAGGGCTCCAGACAATAGGAGGGACAGAAGAGACAGCGTCCATGGGAATAGAGGTCATCATAGGGGAGGAAGGAATGGCCATGATGACACTGTCTAAAGAGGCTTGACCCTTCCTCAGGTCTGGCAAATCGTTCAAGAGCTGCCTGAAAGGACCAGACTCATCACTGCAATACTGAGATAATGCAATAGGAGAGCATAAGGAGAAGGAAGGGGATAGAAATAAACTCACCTGAGCTGCCCCTGCCTTTTCAGAGATTGCTGAGGGTCCCAGAAAAGTCATCATGGTTGAGATAGACTCACTTACTGCAAACCCAGGTTGTTCCTGATCATCAACCTTCCCTTGCTCCGGAACCAACCCCTGAGCATTTTCCTTAAGATCGCTCTCCTTGATCTGAGCCTCTTCTTCCTATGTGAGCACCTCCTGATTTGCCTCCAGATTATTTCCACTTCTCCTTTGTCTTCGGCGTCGACGGTGTCCAAGAGGACACTCCCTGGCCAGATGTCCATATTTATGGCAACGATGGCATCTGAAAGGGAGGTTTTCATAGTCCAGGGTTTGAATAAACTCTAGACCTCGATACTTCAGGTTCATAGCGTCCGCCAGACCTTCTCTGGGGTTTAAACTTACCAGGATACGAGCAACACCCCAGTCATGTGTTCGCAAATATGATTTATCAATGTCGAGAAACTTCCCCAGGGTATTTCCAATTGAAGTGAAGTCTGATTCAATCCATAATTGTATAGGGAGACCCGGTAATTTGACCCAGACTGGAGACTCCACCATTTTTTCTTTCTGGGCATCAAACAGGGGCGTCCATCTTCTGAATAAAATTGGCCTCTTCCTGAAGCTCCAGTTCTTTTCCAGCACCCAATCGACATGCTCCTTTTGTCCAAACCGAATGCAAAACCAACCTCTGTCCAGATTCTTGATCTATTCTGGCTGACCCGGTGCTTCTTTCCATTCTGACTGAGCCCAAACCTTGATGTAGTCTACTTAGAACTTTCTTTCACGGACTCTGCCAACTAAAAAGGTTTCCAAGGCTTCCATCACCTGATCTATATGAATATCCACTCAAAAAACACAACTAGGGCACTCCTCCTTTATTCTGATAGGTTTGTTCTTCTTCCGCTTTCCACCCACAACTTCCTTCTTGGCTTCTCCCCCTCCTGGATTCTTTTTAACAGAAGCATCTTCCTCTTCTCCCCCAAGCAGCTCAGGTCGTCTTCCAACAGGGTCACTGTTGCCTTCATCTGCCTCCACAGCCGACCTTTTTACCCCAATGCTAGAGATGGGGGCCAGTTTTCCCACTTGTCTGTCCTCTCCAGAACCTTTCGACTCCCCTCTTGCCTCTTCATTGGGCGAAACCTCCGACAGGTTGGGGAGCAGCCCTTCTAGAATAAGATTTGTAACAGGGTCCCTTTCCTTAGCTCCTATTTTCAAACCCCCTTCTCCCACTGCGTTGTCAAGAAACCGAGGGTTCGCTGCACTATTCGGGAAGAAGTGATGTAGATTTTCTCGAACACGTCATGACCCTAGCAAGAAAGGTCTTCTAGCGCTGGTGCTATGTTGACGAACTCGCATTCAGAAGCCATTCACCCGCTCTTCACATCAACCCGATACCACCATATATTATTCGTTGTAGAAATCTGACTTGATAGCCTCCAAACTGCGTGACCACTTCCATGCAAAACCCCAACACTCAACTTCCATATTCGCA
The DNA here is from genome assembly GCA_031772625.1 of Pinus tabuliformis. Classification (NCBI taxonomy): domain Eukaryota; kingdom Viridiplantae; phylum Streptophyta; class Pinopsida; order Pinales; family Pinaceae; genus Pinus; species Pinus tabuliformis. Next base: position 1,295,178,343 of record CM062807.1, read on the forward strand.
CATTGCTCTGCCTCGAAACTGCGATATCACTATCATTCGAAGCCCTAGCAACCCCTAGCAGTGCCCATTTAGATCATACCGTGCATAATACTAGCTTGAAACAACTACAAATGTTAATATTGAATTCTGTGTATATATATTCGTCCACAATGCCCTGTCCACCAAAAATTTGGGAGTTCACTCTAGCTGTTCCGAGGACTTGTCCCCTAGTCCTCGTCATTCCCCCATCCCCAAAACCAGTGCAACATAAAAAATCAACCAACTACTACACTATTTCATTGAGTTAGATAGTAGTGTTTAATTCCCCAAAATAATGCAGTATCATGTGAAAAGGCACCGAGAGAGACATAAAACATGAATGGGGATATCTTCTATAGAATTTTATTCAAAATTGATGAGTTGTAAAAACGATTAAACAATAGTGCAGTGGTTTACTCATATTCCCGTATGTAATCAGCTGCTTATAGTTGAAGCTAGAAATTTCAGTTAAATTGTCAAAATTTGGATGTTTAAGAGTAATGTTCCAATCGTTGTAATTCATTCACTAATTAAAATTTGCAATAGTGACTTTAAATCTTCAGTACTTTTTGTATTTAAGCTCGACATGCCAATGTAATTTAACTAGGCACATATGAGACGTGCACTGTATAATAAGTGCATAGTTCTTAGTGGGCGTGTTTGTGCCTAGAGACTTGAGATATGGAGAATCTCTCCTGCAACACAACAAAACATTCTATAAGCTCTATATCCTACCAATCAAATTCAAAAGTTAGAGCGCTCTGTAAAATTTTAGTAGGATTGCCATACTTACCAGCGCTCTAGAGCGAGTTCTATGTATAACTAGGATTTTAGAAATATCTCCACCTCACATATTGTTTCAAAAACAAATTGTATTTCTATTGTAGGTTGGAGAAATAGCAATCCTGATCAAACTAGCATGGTCAGAGAGCTAATTGAAAAACAAATTATATTTCTATTGTAGGTTGGAGAACTAGCAACATTGATTGAACTAGTAAGGTTGGAGAGCTAATTGAAAAACAAATTATATTTCTATTGTAGGTTGGAAAATTAGCAACATTGATCGAACTAGGAAGGTTGGAGAGCTAATTGAAGTGTGTTGTAGGCTAAAATTTTAATGGTTGGTTGGCAGATGTAAACAAAAATGTGTATGAAGACCTAGAGAAGTTGTGGAAAAGTTGATTATATATATAAAACTTATTGGGTGGTTGGTGGCTGGTCCACATAAGATTTGTAGCATATGGCAAAGAGGAATGGAGCAAGAAAATTCTTTTCTACTTGTTGTAGTAGCTACAACCACCATCCAAAATTTTTCCTTAGCTTCGTTTTGGAGCCTCCTACCAACCTTTCACAACACCTTGTCTTGCTTCGTCAAGTACACAAGCTTTAATGTTTTTCTTGCACAAAGGCAGCCTATCGATTACATCTTGATGCATTCCACTCATAGGTTGATCACTTGGACTTGGTCTAGCTGCACGCTGAGTAGCTCCCCCAAGAAATTGCGCATTTCTGGAGGGAAGCCAGCCTTCCCTCCAAAAATTGTGCAATCATGTCTGGTAGCCTGCTGGGCTCCATAATTGCGCAATTCTGGCAGCCAACGCTCATAGAGAAAATTGCGCAATTTTCCCCAGCAGGGCTGCTTAGACTAGAATTTGCGAAAATCTGGGCAGCAGTCAATTACTTTGCCCAGAAATTGCACAAATCTCCTGGGCAGCCATCCCAGCTCCAGTCCAGAAATGCGTATTTCCTTCCAGCAGTTGAGAAGCTTCATGCATGAGCAGTTGGGTTGACCAATTCCACCCGGGACCAAGGGAACTTGACTTGCATGCATGGCTTGATTTTTCCCGGAATAGCAAAAGGAAACATGAAAAAGGCATCCCATTATTTAGGGAGCTATTTTTAGTAGCCAGAGGTTACATGCAAAGCTGTTTTAGAAATTTTCTTCCAAGTGTCGTTTTTTCCTAGATTTGTGGCATGCACGTCATGAGCTCAAAAATTATTTATTCTACGCGTCAAAGCTCATTCTTTCACACCGATCTTGGAGCTCTGACATCCCAGATCACATCTAGGACTCTTCAACACATCCAGCTCAGCTATTCACGGTTAAGTGGCCTCAACTTGTATTGTTCATCATTTTGTCGCTTTTTGTGTATTCACTTGTGTGAGTGTTGCTTGCTTGATTTATTTGAATGCTTGTTGTTTTTTACATGCATACTGGCTTGTCTTAGCACTGTTTCAATTTTCGTTGCTATCTCACTACTATCACATGCGTGAAACTGTTTTGCACGAACGGTTGCCGATTCAGCGACTCGCTTCACCCACATGCATGTTGATCTGTTTACTGAATCTTTCATTCATGTTTGCATGCACTGTCAATCACTTCTACTTTCACTCAGTGTCACCATGAATTCACTTTCATATTCGATATCATTTGCCCATTGGCGAGTCTGGCCAACCTTGGTCCAGACTCTACCTTCACTGAGAAGTATTGCGCAATCTGGGGAAGGAAGGCTTTGTCTTCCTCTCCAGAAATGTGCATTTCTTCCCAGGCACTATCCTCCAGGAGTGTTTTGTGCATTTCTGAGGGACAATGACTGCCTGCCCAGAAAATTGCACAATGTAGTCCCTGATCCTACAATCACTCCTAGCTGGAACTATGCATTGCGCAATCCAAATAGCCAGGATCCAGTCTGGATTGCGCATTGCACAAATCCAGCAGCTAGTATTTCCCCCCAGACAACACATAGTACCTTTTTAGCACTTTTGGTAGCCCGTCACCCAGCCTCCCAGAAGAAATTGTGCAATCTTTCTTGTCAGTTCCCTAGGTATGTGCTTTGTCATTCCCTGAATTTGCTTTGATTTTCACTAACAAATTTCTTTCCATGCATGTTGCTTGTCTCCAGGTCTTTTAGGTGTTCATCCGCCTCTTAGCAATAAAGGATCAATGAACTCCAAGAGAGCGGGATTAAAGGACATTAACAGAAATGCAACTGGAGTAGCAGTTGAGCGAGTGTCCTCTAGTCTATCGATCTATGAAGATACAAAGTTGTTTCTAGACAGGGACATCAAGTTGAAGTGGCAAGAGGTCAATGAAGCATTTGCAAGCACTTTTGAGGAAGACCTTGAAGAGCGTCAGGTGTATGTGAACATTCACAAGTCCGTCTTGTACCAGGTTGCATGCAGATACCCTGCATTCCCATGCACGGACATGATACACTGGATCGTCTTTCAAATTGATCCCGAGACAATGACCTTGAGAAGTGTCAGTGGGAAGAAGCTTGCAACCTTATGGGAATGAGATTATGATGATATGTATCAGATGTCAGAGCCAGTGACTATCATGAAGACTCCCTTCATTCTACCCAAAAATAGTGCTAACTCCAAAGACATTCTGAAGAACTGGGTAAAGGAGCTGGTTCGATTCAAGTTAACACCCAACCAGATCTATAAGACAAAGATACTACAGAAGGTGTATCAATACTTGGTCATATTTTCTTGTTGGTTGTATGGCTAAGCAAGCACGGAAACCTTCCCACAGAGTTTGGTGATCACACTGGACCAACTGGCTAAAGAAGGAAAACCATCTAATTGGTCCAACATGTTGGCTCATCAGCTGAAAGAACATGTAACAAAGGCTTGACAATCACCCGGAGGTATCCATGCAGAGATATACATGTCCGCCTACATCTTAGATGAAATCTGTGCCCGACAAGAGTTCCCAGGCTTGGAGTGGGCATGGTCACTGGCAGAGACTGCTGTGAACACATATTTCAAGTTGTTGTTCGAATGTAGCTTCATAGGAGTAATCACACTGCTGTTCGATCATTTTGTCACCCCAGTTTACAAGATGATATTCGAACAGGATCCACCCTACATGTCGAAGGAAGAAATGGAGGCATTGATAGACATTGCTGATTGGTATGCCTCACCATCTAGCACCTTCATACGAATGTTTAGCGCGGAGAAGCCTCCACATGTTCTACCAAAGTTTTCCTTGGACATACTTGTCATGTAGGAAGTAGCATATCACATATTGACAAGATTGACATCTAGACTGCATCGGAATAAGAAGGAACCTTGGCCCGCTATTATGTTGCGGATTGGGTTATATGAGATCCAGAGTTTCAACCACGCGGATGTCGAAACAAAACAGATGAAGAAGTACCCATTCGACCTCTGAAGCTACAATTTATATGACCCACATTGAATTGTGAAGGATCAATGCATGAGAGTACAGTTAAACTGGATCCATGGGGCATTTCATTGGGCCAAGGAGGACCCATGGAGATATTGCTACAGTTTCTCCAGACCCAATGAACAGGTCAGCTTCATTGTGGAGTGGTTAGAAAAACAACATGAAGTAGCATCACGGAGAGCACCACCACCAGTAGTAGCAGAGGCAAGCATACCAGTGCTCGACAAAGGTAAGAGGAAGATTCTCGATCACACGGAGGAGGAGCAAAGTTGCAAGTTTCGAGCATATCCATTAGTAGAGAAAGCAGCTATTTCTATAGAGGCAAAGAGGCACCAACACGTCATGTGAATCGTGCATAGGCAGAGGGAAAGGAGAAGAATGGAAGAAGCAAAGAAGGAGTTGCATGAGCTGAAAGAGCAACTCTGAAAGGAATAAGAGCTACGCAAAAAGGAGAGAGAAGCGCAGCAACGACAGATACAACAGGGGGTGCAACATGTGCAAACATATGAAACATTTCCCATACAGGTAGTGGAATTATCAGATCAGTTGGCATCAGGAAAACAGGGTGAACCATCGCAGGAGCAAGACTTCACTCATGAGATATAACAAGCACTTCAACAGTTGGATGCAGACACGGAGCAGAAGGAGTTTGAACAGGACACCAACCCCATGCCTCACCACAAAGAGGTCGAATCACCCACTTCACTACATCCAGATGATGAGCAAGTCTCAAGTGACCAAGGAGGCACTGAGATCCTTGGTGATCAGCCGGAAGGAGAGATGCACAACATCTCATTTGACGAATCTCAACATAGATTTGTGTAGTATCGCAAAGTGTCAACTCCCGAGGATCATACATTTCCTACACAAGTTGAGGAGAGAGTGGTCATCTATCTCAATGAATAGCAACAACTTCGTGCTAGAAGATCACGTATCTTCATGAACTTGCACGCTGTCATTGATGACATGCAAACATGGATGATGAAGTACAAAGGAGCCCTGCTTCACTTTACTAAGATGATGAGGGCCAATGTAGTCGAGATGAAGGCACGTATCCACAGTCAAATCCGGAACTATGAAGAGCTCCCACAGTTCATCACTGGCATATAGGCTTCCCATGCATGAGTATTCAACAATATGGATGTTGTGGTGCGCACGCATGCGATCCCATCTATTGGGATTCTCACCCAGGTGAAGAAAAAGAAACAGGTCCGACTATAGCTTGACTCATACTTCGATGAGTTGATGCATATTTCCACGAGCCCAAACTTTCCCATCAGTGCAGACATCATGCACAAGTATGTTGCTCGTCTGGCCACATTGAAGACAATGATGCGTATGCTTTTAGACGAGTTGGACAGAGGAGCCCGAGTAGTGTACTCGGATGCTATGGAGGTAAGAGTCAGGTTCCATATAGATGTCATTGCGGAACACACATAAACCATCAAGGACTACTGATCTTGGCATCAATATGTTACTGTTGATCAGCATGAGGATGTTGAGGAGTTGGACTTCCATGGTTGTCTAAGTTAGAGTGATGTCTAGCATGGCTTGCTTAAGACATTTTATTTCACATGGGTACATGTGCATTGTAATGTAAAGTCATGTCAAGTGTAATTCAAGTGTCGATAGTTGGATGTAACAGTCATAGAGTAGATGAAGAGTCATGAGGGTAGTTGAACTGTCACAAAGGGGAATGTCAAGGGTCACCCCACCCTTTTCTATAAATAGTCCCTCATAACTCATTGTATAGGCTTTTGGTCAGCCAAGCTTCCAATAAGACTATCTTGGAGAGAGCTTGGACAATATTGTAATGAGCCTTGGCTTCTCCACTGCGTAGAGCTAGTACATCTCTTTGGAGGAGCAGGTGGATGTGGCTGTAACGTTCCACTATTGGGACTAGTGGTTGGACATGGATGTATTGTATGACTGGAACTTACACTTCTTTATATAATAAGAGCCAACACGTTTCATGCATATGTTGTATTGTATTCTATGCTATCTGGTTTACTCTAAATGATATATGTATTAGTTTTCTTACGCGTGCATGTATAGACTATTCTATATAAGTATGTATGAATCTTTCTGAAATATACTGTTGGTTTAACCATCACTTTGGATTGCTTGCTAACTTGCCTTCCATGTTGTGATGTATCTTTGCTCATGTGTTCCCTTCCAAGCTGAGTACTATTACAGGTTGCCAAGGGGCACACTCATCTCAACCCCTGTGTGTTAGAACCTCTCATGCACATTCCTGTACTCACTGCAACTGTCACACCCTTGCTTTTAATAGAGTTATATTACTTGCCTCTGTGTGAAATCATGGTCAAGGAATTACCGTACGACCCACTACTAGGACTCCTACACCAAACAGTCTGAAGTCTAATTGGGACTTCTTACCCGATAGATCCCCTAACATGTTGGCGGGTCCAACACCGTCAACATTTCTGGTGCTAGAAGGAGGGCTAGATGACAAGTTGTGTCCTCTCATCCAGTCTTGAACCTTTGCATATCTTTCATGGATTCTGGCACTCTTCTCCCTTCGTGATGTTTTTCGAATCATGAAAATGTCACCATCATGAGGGAGTTTTTTGATCACTTGTCCACTTACACGTATGATGGTGAAGGCGAAGTGACCTGGCCTAAGTACTTTCATGACTTTCTTTCCATGCTTCATGAAGAAGATGGGTGTTTTGACGAACATGCCATCTTGCTACTTGCATACACACTTCGCAAATCTCCACTTCGATGGTTGTGAAGCCTACTGGGTGATAACGTGCACTCACTTGAGCACTTTTGGGATCTCATTGAAGACACTTTCTATCATTTTGATCCAAACCATCTTGACCAAAAACTGTTACAACAACAGAAGGCTTCACATGAATCGATTATGGAGTTTTGGCAGTGCTTCCATGACTTGCAGTTTCAAGCTCCAAGGAGCCAGATGAAATTCCTCTATCTTTGGGACCAATTTGAGTATTAAATCAAGAAATATGCTCGTCCCAAGAAGAAGTTTGAAATCAAGCCTTGCTCAACATTCTTCAGTGATGGAGCTGTGCAACCTCATGTGGATGCAATCACTGTCACGAGTCACTGTCCTCCATCCCTTCATCAAACAGCTCCACCACTGTTGAGTGATGTTGAGGATCATGTTCCCATACCTATTCAGCTTTCTCATCCTACTTATATCACTTCGCTTAATTTTCACGTAGATTTGGTTGTGAGTCCATTGAGTTGTCATATGCATTTTTCTCCACAACCTCCATCTTCACACTCAGTTGTTCCTGCGGATGATACTATCTTGTGTCCTTCCATTATGGAATCTACACTTGTTGTGAATGAGGAACAAGCCATTGACGGAGTGGGTGTTGCACAACCAACATGCACTATCATTCATGAAGAGTATGAGTGGGAGCTTGAACATCAACACTCAGCAAAGGATGACTCCCTTTCAATCGAGCCTCCTCTGTTCTTTCATCAACACTCGGCGAAGGATGAATCCCTTCCGATTGAGCCTCCTCTGTTCTTTCCTGACATCTTTGGTTAACTTGCCATCCATGACTTTGCATGCGTATTTTCATCCATGGATGCACCCATTGTTGATCACTCATAGGACACACCGGATGTTGGTCCATCATTCGACAATGGAGAGGATAAGTTATTCATTGAAAATACACTTGATCTTTCATCCGTCTTTTCTGGAAATATAGAGGATGAGTTTGTTCACTTTTCATCTACCCCTCTATTTGATTCATCTAATCATGAGGGTGCCGATGAAATCATTGAATTTTTCTAATTACAGCTTTCATCATCTATTCACTCCCATATTTGATCATGCTTATGACTCTATCGCAGTTGATATTTCGAAGCCACCGTTCTATGATGATCTATCTGACGATGAATTTGAAACACCCAAGACTATCGAGGCACTTGAGCCTAAGCTGATGGTTATGTCAGGCCCTCACTCTCTTGGGCTTGGTTTCACTTCCGATCAGGAAACCATTCAATCATCCAAGGCTCCTCATCACTCATCGGTATGCATTGAAGATCAATCTCACACACAGATCATGCTTCCTTCACTCAAACTGCATGGTCCTATCACTCATGCATTGGAGGAATCTTACATTGAAAGCACTCGTGCACGATGCAAGTTATCTTTTTTTTATTTCGTTTGCTTTCATGTCACAGTCAAGAGTGTGCTTATGCTTCAAAGCTTCATGCAGTTTCGCACAACACCATGATAAGTCCACAGACTACTCGTCACGTACTTATACTCACTTATGTCTTGTGGGCACTTTGAAACACGAAGTGTGGTTGTATTCATTGTTATATCTTTCTTTCTTGCTGGTTCACACAACTGGGTTGCTCACAGACCAAGCCTTCACCAACATGGGCCAACCAATGCACCGGTGGCTGCATGGGAAATATCACTTCACGTGATCATGCCCATGCACCGTTAGTGTAGGAGGTAGGAGTAGTGTTTGCTTTTAGTTAGTTTGCTTGCATGATTGTTTGCTTACTTGTTTGTTTGTTGTTTGTCTGCTTGCTTGTTTGCTTACTTGATTTTCTTTCGCTTTTTCTTCTACTCTTTCTTTGCGTTGTTGTTTGTTAGTTCGATTGTTTCGTTCGTAGGTTAGTTTCACATGAAACCATGTATGAATTTTGAAACGAGATGGGTAAAGTACAAGAGGGCTTGTACAACTATCACTAATTGATTATCTTTCATATTGCCTCTGTATGAAGAACTTGTTAGTTTTAGTCCATGATACATCGAAAGAAAATACGTACTGTTCAAAGTGAACCTTGGTGAAAACTCAATGCTTTCCCCCTACTAGTATCACCTACTCTAGTCGGTTGTTTTCAGGTTAACCCTTGTCAACTCAGTCAAGTAGAGTAAGCTGAGGGGGAAAACCTTAACAAGCACGTCAGAGATATAATAAACTACTTCTCTTCTAGAACAACCTCTTCTGCTCTTAATAAGTCGGAATCCCTCTTCCGCCTCTGAAATGAATTAGTGCTGTGCATAGTTATGAAGATGAAAAATTCAAAATGAAAAGTGAAAAATTCAAAATTCAAAATGAATAAGCAAAAGAAGAGAAAGGCTTCCTGCGTAGAGAGGTGATGCAAGTAACTCCGCCGGGGTACTGACCAGGCTCACTAGCAACGAAGCAATGCTTGTATTCCTATCTGACTCCACTTGTGTAATGTCCAGGCCTGCCGGCAGTAGAGCAACACCAAAGATGAAACTAAGACTTTGACGACTATACTTATTGTGAACCCATATACCGCCCAACCCTAATTGAAAAAACTATGTTGCCTTGGCTTGGAATGTGTGTCAATCGACCAAGGTCTTGGAAGATGCTACGTCTTACAATCAAGCTAGTGTGAAACCAAGATGAATTGAGAAATGAACAATACTTCTGGAGGTGTCAGACTTGCTTTTCACGAACAAGGTCCATTCAGAGAGCTGGAGTTTTACTAGTGTGTCGCCAAGTGTTGTAGCGACTACAACCACTCTCCAAAATTTTTCCTTAGCTTTGTTTTGGAGCCCCCCTACCAACCTTTCACAGCATGTTGTCTTGCTTCATCAAGCACACAAGCTTCAATGTTTTTCTTGCACAAAGATAGCCTGTTAATTACAGCTTGATGCATTCACTTCACAGGCGGATCACCCGGACTTGGTCCAGTTGCAGGCTAAGCAACTCCCCCAAGAAATTGTGCATTTCTCGAGGGAAACCATCCTTCCCTCCAAAAATTGCGCAATCCTATCTGGCAGCCTGCTGGGCTCTAGAATTGCGTAATTTTGGCAGCCAACACTCACAGAGAAAATTGCACAATTTTCCCCAGCAGGGATGCTCAGCCTAGAAATTGCACAAATCTGGGTAGCAGTCAACTGCTCTGCCTAGAAATTGCACAAATATCCTGGGTAGCCAGCCCAACTCCCAGCCAGAAATGCGCATTTCCTTCCAGCAGTTGAGCAACTTCATGCATGAGCAGTTGGGTTCACCCATTCCACCTGGGACCAAGGGAACTTGACTTGCATGCATGGCTTGATTTTTCCTGGAATAACAAAAGGCAACATTCAAAAGGCATCCCATGATTCAGGGAGCTATGTTTAGCAGTCAGAGGTTACATGCAAAGTTTTTTTAGAAACTTTCCTCCAAGTGTTGCTTTTTTCTAGATTTGTGGCATGTGCGTCATGAGTTCAAAAATTATTTATTCGATGCATCAGAGCTCATTCTTTCACATTGAACTTGGAGCTCTGACATATTACAGCACATCTAGGACTCTTCGACACATTCGGCTCAAGTATTCACGGGTAAGTGGCCTCAACTTGTATTTTTCAACATTTTTGCCGCTTTTTGTGTATTCACTTATGTGAGTGTTGTTTGCTTGATTTATTTGAATGCTTATTGCTGTTTACATGCATACTAGCTTTTCCCAGCACTGTTTCAATTTTCGTTGCTATCTCACTACTGTCGCATGCATGAAATTGTTTTGCATGAACGGTCGCTGATTGGGTGACTCGCTTCACCCAAATGCATTTTTATATGTTTACTGAATCTTTCATTCATTTTTGCATGCATTTTCAATCACTTTTGATTTCACTTAGTGTCACCATGCATTCAATTTCATATTCGCTTTTAGTTTCCTGTCGGCGAGTCTAGCCAACCTTGGCCCGGACTCTACCTTCACCGAGAGAGCATTGCACAATCTGGGGAAGGAAGGCTTTTTCTTCCTCTCCATAAATGTGCATTTCTGCCCAGGCACTATGCTCCAGGACTGTTTTGTGCATTTCTAAGGGACAGTGACTGCTGGCCCACAAAATTGCGCAATGCAGTCCCTGATCCTGCAGTCACTCCCAGCTGGAATTACGCATTGCGCAAATCTAATAGCCAGTCTTGTCTCCAAGACAACACATACTATCTTTTGCGCAGTTCTGGAAGCCAGTCACCTAGCCTCCTAGAAGAAATTTCCAATCTTGACTATCATTCTCTAGGTATGTGCTATGTCATTCCCCGAATTTGCTTTGATTTTCGCTGACAGATTTCTTGCCATGCATGTTTCTTGTCTCCAGATATTTCAAGTTTTCATCTGCCTCTTAGTAGTACAGGATCAATGGCCTCCAAGAGAGCAGGATCAAAGGACACTAATGGAAATGCAGTTGGAGCAGCAGTTGAGGAAGTGTCCTCTAGTCTACCGATCTATGAAGATACAAAGTTGTTTCTAGATAGGGACATCAAGTTGAAGTGGCAAGAGGTCAATGAAGAATTTGCAGGCACTTTTGAGGAAGACCTCAAAGACTGTCATGTGTATGTGAACATTCACAAGTTCGGCTTGTACCGAATTGCATGCAGATACCACGCATTCCCATGCGCGGACATGATACACTGGATCGTCTTTCACACTTATCCCAAGATGATGACCTTGAGCAGTGTGAGTGGGATGAAGCTTGCGACCTTATGGGCACGAGATTATGATGAGATGTATCAGATGTCAGAGCCTGTGACTATCATGAAGACTCCCTTCATATTACCCAACAACAGTGCTAAATCCAGAGATATTCTGAAGAACTGGGTAAAGAAGCCGGCTCGATTCAGGTTGACACCCAACCAAATCTATAAGACGAAGATACTGCGAAAGGCGTACGAATACTTGTTCATATTTTCTTGTCGGCTGTATGGCCAAGCAAGCACGGAAACCTTCCCACAGAGTTGGGTGATCGCACTGGACGAACTGGCTAGAGAAGGAAAACCATGTAACTTGTCCGACATGTTGTCTCATCAGCTGAAGGAACAGGTAGCAAAGGCTCGACAGTCACCCGGAGATATGCATGCAGAGATCTACATGTCTTCCTACATATTAGATGTAATCTGTGCCCGACAGGAGTTCCTGGGCTTGGAGTGGGCATGGTCACCGATGGAGACTGCTGTGAACACACATTTCAATTTATTGTCCGAATGCAGCTTCAGAGGAGTAATCATGTGGATGTTCAATCATTTTGTCACCCCAGTTTACAAGATGATATTTGAATAGGATCCAACCTACATGTTGAAGGAAGCAGTGGAGGAATTGATAGACATTGTTGATTGGTATGCCTCATTGTATGACACCTTCATCCGAATGTTCAGTGCGGAGAAGCCGCCGCATGTTCTACTGAAGTTTGCCTTGGACACACTCATCGTGCAAGAAGTAGCATATCACATCTCGACAGAATTGACAACTAGACTACACCGGAAGAAGAAGGAACCTTAGCCCGCTCTTCCGTTGTGGATTGGGTTATATGAGATCCGGAGTTTCAAGCACGTGGATGTTGAAATAGAACAGATGAAGAAGTACCCATTCGACATCTGAAGCTACAATTTGTATGACCCACATTGCATTGTGAAGGATCACTGCACGAGAGTACAGTTCAACTGGATCCACGTGGGCATTCCATTGGGCCGAGGAGGACCCATGGAGATATTACTACAGTTTCTCCAGACCCAATGAGTAGGTCGGATTCACTGTGGAGTGGTTAGCGAAGCAACATGAAGCAGCATCACGGAGAGCACCAACAACAGTAGCAGCAGGGGCAAGCATACCAGTGCACGACAAAGGTAAGAGGAAGATTGTTGATCACACGAAGGAGGAGCAAAGCTGCAAGTTTTGAGTAGATCCATTGGTAGAGAAACTAGTTATGGCTATAGAGGCAAAGAAGCACCAACGCGACATGTGAATTACACAAAGGTAGGGGAATAGGAGAAGAATGGAAGAAGCAGAGAAGGAGTTGCATGAGATGAAAGAGCACCTTCGAAAGGAACAAGAGTTGCAAAAATAGGAGAGGGAAGAGCAGCAAAAATAGATATAACAGGGGGTGCAACATGTGCAAATAGATGAAGCAACGCCTATACAGGTGGTGGACTTATCAGATTAGCTGTCATCAGGAAAATAGGGTGAATCATTGCTGGAGAAAGACTTCGCTCATGAGATAGAACAAGCACTTCAATAGTTTGATGCAGACAGGGAGCAACAGGAGTTGGAATAGGACACCGACCTCATGCCTCACCACAAAGAGGTCGACTCACCCACTTCACTACATCCAGATGATGAGAAAGTATCGAGTGACCAAGGAGGCACTGAGATCCTTTGTGATCAACCAGAAGGAGAGATGCACAACATCTCGTTCGATGAATCTCAACATAGAGTTGTGCAGTCTTGTAGAGTGTCAATTTTGGAGGATCATACATCTCCTGTGCAAGTTGAGGAATGAATGATCGTGATTAATGTGCGCAAACATCCAACAGCCTTAGCCGATGCAACCAGAGTGTATGCCGAAGTCGCTAGCTCAAGTGCTCACTTTTTGATAGCTGAGAATGAGCGAATGATGAAAGAACTACAAATAGCCAAGTAAGGAGGAGAGTTGGTGATAAAGTCCACCCGAGCTGAACTAAATAAGGCAATACTAGATGAAGTATTGTCCCTTGACACAATTATGGAGTGTTGTACTCCAAGTTTGGTACCGTGCATAAGGCAGTCGTCCATCTCAACAGATGGCAACAGTGATGTGCTAGAAGAGCATGTATCTTGATGAACTTTCATGCCGCCATTGATGACATGCAAACATGGACGATAAAGTACAAGGGAGCCCCGATTCACTTGCCTAAGATGACGATGGCCAATGTGGTCAAGCTGAAGGCATGTATTTGGAGTCATATCTGGAACTACGAAGAGCTCCCGCAGTTCATCACTAGCATACAAGCTTCCCATGCACGAGTATTCAAGAGTATGGAAGTTGTGGTGTGCACGCATACGATCCCATCTATTGGGAATCTCACTCAGATGAAGACAAAGAAACAGGTCCGATTAGAGCTTAACTCATACTTCGATGAGTTGATGTGCAATTCCCCTAGCCGAGACTTACCCATCAGTGGAGACATCATGCATAAGTATGTTGATGGTCCAGCCACATTGAAGACAATGATGCTCATGCTTTTAGACGAGTTGGACAGAGGAGCCCGAGAAGTGTACCCAGATTCTATGGAGGCAAGAGTTAGGTTCCATACAGATGTCACTGTTGGATAGGTAAATCCCCTCTGCGGACAGAGGCGATCCCACTAGCCTAAAACAGAACTAGCCACAATCGATTCACGCTGCCACACAAGTTCCTAGTTGTACATTAAAGGTGAATTAAGAAGACCAACCTGGAATCCAACGCTATAGTCGAAGCAGAGTTGGTATTCCCGCTCCCTCCCTCTGGCAGGTCACAATCCTTGCGATCCTTGCAAACGGACACCTGCACATGCAAAGGAAGAAACAAATACAAGCATAAATTCCACCAAGGCACAACTATATTTCAGTCAGAAAGGAAATAAATCAAACATCACTATAATAGACAATGAGATTGGAACTATAATAACAGTCGTTCATTAATGAATAATAGACAGGAAAAGTTACAACCAAGGTTCTGACGTTGAACCTCTCCTCTGGCTGGGCGAGCAACTATATGTGTCTTGCAATGTACCTCCTCTCCGGCAGCATAACCTCTCTATGCTTCACTATCACTCACGACAAGCGTAACCACAACTAGCATTCCTCCAAGAACTCAAAAACTAGCTTGTCTAATGCATGAGGACAGATATTTATAGATGGAGAAGGGAGAAAGATTCGATGAACCAGGACACCCATTGTGGATTGGCATTATCTCTGAAAAGCCACTGTGGATAGATGTCAAGGATAGATGATGACTCTCGACCTCTATCAGATGGATTTTACCCTCAAAAGACTTCGTGATCTGAAGGGAAAAAGCAGATGGGCGTGCGTTTGTCAAAAATCATTACCAAATTGGGCTGGCGCGGGTGTTGTTCTGTGACAGAGCACCAATGGTCGCGCCCTCTTTTGAGGATCTCAGTGATTGGCGCGGGTAAGATACTGTGGACCTGCGCCAATGGAAAAAGAGTACTTTCCAGGGATAATTTGCAGAAGGTGTCTTCAGGGAACATAAAGTACATACTCAGGGGAACATAATGCAAGTGTTTTTGGGTTATGTCACTGCTCACAGGTCCCGGAATGCGTCCTCCAATGTATGGAAACGGGGCGATAGGGACAGTGACCAATGGTGACAAATTACTTTGTAACAGATGCCCCCTAAAGCATGAAGTCCGAGAGGGAGAGAGAGGGGTAAAATGCTTTACAGGAACACAAAAGAACACATATAGCTGCCACCGAGGATCTGTATTGAGAGACACGACTGATAGTTCAATTACATGATGTACGTGGTATGGTCGCAACCATCCATAAGAGAGTACATAAATAATCTAGATCCATAGTATGGACGCAGCCATCTGGTTAGGATCAATGAATTGACTCAGGTATGGTCGCAGCCATCCAGTGAATGAGTCATATATCAAGAATCATGCCTGGATTACAACAGACACAATCCAGGGTCTTGCGCTCCATCTCGATCCAAACAAGAGTACAAGTTCAAGCATGTGAACATGTAAGCTGAAGTCGAACATGCATGAACATCGTCTGATTACCAGTCAATATTGGAAACTGTTAACAGACGCGAGAGGTACCATCAATAATGACAATGGCCCTCAAGGTACTATAGGTACAATCTACGGCGTGTGAATTAGTGATCTGAAGTCGAACACCCGTAGAATCATTCGATCGGAGGCCAATGATGAAAACCTCACGTCGAACACGAAGAACCTGCCATTAAGGCATGCAGGCTCCAAGGCACCGGCAGGGAGTCTCTAGATCAGCTTCCTGGATAATGAGCTGAAGTCGACAGGAAGTGACCTTGATCGAAGGTGGGCCATAATGTTTCCCACATCATCGACACGAGACAGAGAGATAATGTTGTGAATCAAGATTGTACGAACTATCACAGGGTGGTTGTTTCTTTGCAGAGGTCAACTTCTCTTGAACATATCGGCGGCACATTAATGGAATTGGCAGTATTTGACATCAATGTATCAACGGTCATGATGATGAGGCAATGAGTAGATGAGAGGTCAAATAGGGTACCCAAGTCCATGGAAGCAAGTGGAAAATATGAGATGAGATATCCCCACCCTGGACACGAAAGCAGAAAAGTGCCATGTTCAAGAGCGACATACCGCCGACACGATAATAATTATGGTTCAAAAATTTTCTTTTCCCCCCACCATTTCTGGCGAGTACCCCAGTTATTTTTAACAAGCTTGATGGGGATAGCATATGCTTGTGGTGTGTCATTTCGACAAAATCCGATGTCATCAGGTTTTAATGAGTCTGACAAAGGAAGAACTCGACGTCTTTTCATGTTTAGAGAGTTTAAAAAGACAGCAGAAAAGGAAACTCCAGGGGTGTCCTTTTTCGTAAAGTTGTGTCTCTCGGGCCCGAAAAAGTAAAAAATAATGCCCGAAAGAACCGCCCGACCATTACGATCGAGGAGTACTTTTCATAAATAGTGATTTCGACCTGAAAAAGTAAAAAAGCGATCAAAATCACGTAGTTTCGTAACCATTAACGAGTTTGAAACGACAAAACCTGGTAATCTTTTTATGTTTTAACGGTCGACAAAAAGAACTTAAAACGACCGCCCCTTATTAACGTTTAACGAGTCAAGAGGGAAAACTCGGCAATCTTTTCGTCTTTAAACGGTCGGAAAAGAGCTAAAAGCAGACCTCCATTTTTATTCTCTTTAACGAGTCAAAAAGGGAAAAATTCTCGGCAATCTTTTCATTTTTTACGAGTCAGAAAAGAGCTTAAAAGGAGACTCGTCCTGGAGGAACGAGTGGTATAAAGGGTAGCAACTGGTTCCGGTAATGGTGGAACTGCTCAAAACATGTAATGGTCAAGAGGCTGGCTAATAAAACCACTCATCGCTGCGGTTCCTCAGGAAAAGGAAAACAACCAAGTGAAAGCATATGATCGGCCAAAGAGATGGCGGCGATGGAATGAAACAACCAAGGCTCATCTAGCAGAATTTAGCAGATAAAAGGCAATCACGGGATGTGAATCAGGTATGGGTTCATTTTTACACAAGCTTGAACCATGGATAACTTTGCTTAGATTCGGTTTCATGTTTACACAAGCTTGAAACGAAAAACTATGCTTGCTATAAATTTGCATGCCCCCAGCATGATAATGCAAATCGAGGTACATGCCCCCCAAGCTTCATGGCATTCACGGAGTGGATGGAATGAAGGTTCACTTGGAAAGACTCGATTTTGAAAAGGAGGATGCATGCCCCCCGGGCTTCAGTCACGCGCCCAGGTCAGCTGCCGTCATCAGAATGACGGACTGGATGTTGAGGCATTTCCTGTGGAAATAAGACCATTTAGGAATGGTAGATGACTATATGTGAAGTGTGAACCGGGGAACGAAAGTTGGTCTACGATCTTGATCGTCCTTCCTTCGTGCGGAAAACACATCACTCTGAAGAGTGAGGACACAATTGCACGTATGCGATAAATATAGTCTCGTCCAAGGAGTAAATTGTAATCTAACGAACCTTGGACTACCATGACGCCCATTTGAACAGTCTTCCCTTCTAATGTGATAGGTACATTGGGAAGAATTCCTAAAGGTCAAGTGGTTTCTCGATGAAAACCTGTAAGGTTTCTCATCTCAGGCAAAAGTAGTGGCGAACCAAGTGCTTCCAAAGCTGTTGAAGAAAGGATGCTCACAGGAGATCCCTCATCAATAATGGTACCGGCCATAACCATTCGGTAGACTTGTACTATAATTCGAAATGGTATGGAAGCTGGTAACCGAGGATTGCCTAATTGATCCCAATTGAAGGAAACAACTAGGTTGCTTGGAGGTGGGACCGGATATGACTCTGATGAACCTCCTTCCTGCTGCGAAGGAATGAGAGGGATGCTCACTTGATCATTAGAGTCTATGTTTATGAATAGAATTTGGACGGTGTGGTCTTCATTCTTTACAGTGATAATATCATCGGAGGATGGAACTTCTGAAGGCAAAATCGGGTCAACTGTCATCTGGACCTGTTGAAAGACCGGGTCAACTGTCATCTGGACCTTTGGACTTTCGTCTGGTTTGGATTCAGATGGTTTATCCTTGATGATAAACACTCCCGGAACAAAGTGGTGCATAGACGATGAACGTAAATCAACACTCTTTCCGACCAGGGACTGGTCTGGAACAGGCTGAGCACAGCCAGGTTCGGGAAGAGAAGGCTGGACCAAAGAGGAATCATGCTTGATCTCTTGGTTAGCGGAGAGATGATCTGCAGTTGCAGAAAGATGCTGATAGCCAGCGGGTAGTTTGGGTAAGGGAGCTGACAAACTTTCCAAAAGACGGAAGGCTTCATCCATAAGTGGACAAAGGCGAAGGAGATGATTACCTTCACAAAGTCGACAAGGGAAACGAACCTTCCCTTTTCCCTTACCAGCTGATAAGGTATCGTCAATCTGTGACGACGAGGGGCGAGTCGGGTCACGGGACCATATATCTAGGATCCTGGGAATACCAGGACAATCAGTAAGAAAATGGTCCTCCTTGCATAATTGACAAGGAAACTTAGCCTTCCGCGGAGGAGCAGAAGGTGGCTCTACTTTAGGTATACTCGGGGTAGATGCGACCTTTCCCTTGGGAGACTTCTTCTTTTTGGTCTTCTTCTTCTTCTTCTTAGCCACCTGGTTACTTAAATCCAAAGTTTCACCAGGCGAAGTAGAAGATGAGGACGCAGCAATAGGCGAAGAAGGGGAGGGGTCCACCTTGGAATCAACATGATGTTGTTCGGGTGGAGGAGGTGGTGGTGGAACAGGAGTTATCACATTCGAGACCACCGAGTTTGAAAACAACCATACGGGCAAACCGATGGTTAACCCAGGCAAAGACAAATGGACTAGGGTTTCCATCAGGGGGAACACCTTGGCCGGTGAACTCAGGGAAGGATGCCATTGAGCGAGAAAGAATCCTACTCAAGCTAACGCAAACAAAATATAATTAGGAAATGTTATCGTGGCCAATAAATTTTAAGACACTAAACTTAACCTTTTCATATTTTAAGAGTCGAGAAAAGGATAAAAGATGACTCTAGTCTCCTTCGAATGTTTAATGAGCACGAAGTGACAAGACGCTCAGAGGCACCTTTTCTTTTAGGGAGTCCGATAAGGATCAAAAGTGACTACTCTGGAGACTCTAGGCAAAAAGGTTTACCAAACAATCCGTAAAACTGCTTATACACCTCGGCAATCAGATGAAAACCAAGGACTTCCCGTACTGCAGTCAATCTTCTCGAATGCTGTGTTCAGTGCATTACGGCTTGTAAGGCGGCAGACTCGGCTTCCTATGGATAAAGGATAATAGCCTAGTGGGGTCTCCCGTATATACGCGATGGTACGTGGGAGCTCAGTCCGTATTGGCACCTATCGTTTCACCGTGGAGGAATCACCCAACCACTCAACGGTAAGCTACCAAGTTTAAAGACGCCGGAACACGTCTCTAACCTAGACCTCTAGAATGTTTGCGTTATGTTCCAATGCGTTGTTATGTTCATTGAGTTTATTTTAAAGTTTATCTTCAATTATGTTTCAGTTTTTTGGTCCTACCGTATGTGATATCTCAAAAGCTTTTTAGATGCAAACTACATGCCAAAACCATTTCATTCAATGAATTCTATCTACAGGAGGATTGAGATCTTTACACAAACGAAATGATCACTCATCAAACAACAAAGATCCTAATGCAGCTAATAACAAGAAATGAAAATTTTTTCTTTTTCTTTTTAATAGCAACAAATAACAATAAACGCTAGCTAAT
The DNA here is from genome assembly GCA_031772625.1 of Pinus tabuliformis. NCBI lineage: Eukaryota > Viridiplantae > Streptophyta > Pinopsida > Pinales > Pinaceae > Pinus > Pinus tabuliformis. The sequence goes on from CM062807.1 coordinate 1,295,198,318, forward strand.
ATGATGCAAAAGATCTTTTGTTTTTCTTTCCTTTAAGATGGCATGATGCATTTAAACAAATCTTAAGAGATATTCACAAGTGTACACAATCCAAGTTTACTCAATGAAATAGAACCAATTCTGAAACACCAAAATGAACTATGCAAGCAAGGAAAAACACAAAGACTTTCAATGAACCATGTAATCTAAGTTCAAATGAAGTCGAGCAAAATCCAAAGAGGCTAGAAGTGAATCACCCAAAGCATAGAAGACCAAGCTTTAACAAACCACTAGATAGGTGCGGAACACAACCAACAAGTTGACTGGAAAATTAAAAGATCGAAACTTCCCGCAGAAGGCTAGACACGCGAAGCCACTAGATGTTCTAGGGCTAGGACGAAAATCAATAGAAATAAGCAAAAAACTGAAGGATAAAGGCAAAACCAGTCAAACAGAGGTTCAACACACTTCCAGAGGCTGTAAGAGATATAAAAAGATAAAAATTTGAGTTGAAAGAGCATCGAACCGACACACAGGCAAAATCCACAGGGCTGGCGCGACTGTCAGCCTGCAACTTGCGCTACCAAAAGATTGGCGCGAGCTGCTGTTGGGCAACATGCGCCAACTGGCGCGACTGTCAGAGTAAAAACCGCGCCAACTAAGCTTGCCAGCTAAAAAAATAAATAACACGACCCCAGGTCGGGCCGACAGTGTTCAGATGGATCAAACAGTAAAGAAAACTGACCCAGAAAGCCCATTCACTCAAGCAAGCAAGAGAAAATAAACATGCAAGACAAACTCCAAATAGCTTCTCCCCAGCGGAGTCGCCAAATTGTTGGATAGGTAAATCCCCTCTGCGGGCAGAGGCGATCCCACTAGCCTAAAACAGAACTAGCCACAATCGATTCACGCTGCCACACAAGTTCCTAGTTGTACATTAAAGGTGAATTAAGAAGACCAACCTGGAATCCAACGCTATAGTCGAAGCAGAGTTGGTATTCCCGCTCCCTCCCTCCGGCAGGTCACAATCCTTGCGATCCTTGCAAACGGACACCTGCACATGCAAAGGAAGAAACAAATACAAGCATAAAATCCACCAAGGCACAACTATATTTCAGTCAGAAAGGAAATAAATCAAACATCACTATAATAGACAATGAGATTGGAACTATAATAACAGTCGTTCATTAATGAATAATAGACAGGAAAAGTTACAACCAAGGTTTTGACGTTGAACCTCTCCTCTGGCTGGGCGAGAAACTATATGTGTCTTGCAATGTACCTCCTCTCCGGCAGCATAACCTCTCTATGCTTCACTATCACTCACGACAAGCGTAACCACAACTAGCATTCCTCCAAGAACTCAAAAACTAGCTTGTCTAATGCATGAGGATAGATATTTATAGATGGAGAAGGGAGAAAGATTCGATGAACTAGGACACCCATTGTGGATTGGCATTATCTCTGAAAAGCCACTGTGGATAGATGTCAAGGATAGATGATGACTCTCAACCTCTATCAGATGGATTTTACCCTCAAAAGAGTTCGTGATCTGAAGGGAAAAAGTAGATGGGCGTGCGTTTGTCAAAAATCATTACCAAACTGGGCTGGCGCGGGTGTTGTTCTGTGACAGAGCGCCAATGGTCGCGCCCTCTTTTGAGGATCTCAGTGATTGGCGCGGGTAAGATACTGTGGACCTGCGCCAATGGAAAAAGAGTACTTTCCAGGGATAATTTGCAGAAGGTGTCTTCAGGGAACATGAAGTACATACTCAGGGGAACATAATGCAAGTGTTTTTGGGTTATGTCACTGCTCACAGGTCCCGGAATGCGTCCTCCAATGTATGGAAACAGGGCGATAGGGACGGTGACCAATGGTGACAAATTACTGTGTAACAGTCACCATGGAACACATATACACCATCAAGGACTACTGATCTTGGCATCAATATGTTACTGTTGATCAGCATGAGTATGTTGAGGAGTTGGACTTCCATGTTTATCTAAGTCAGAGTGATGTCTAGCATGGCTTGCTCAAGCCATTTTGTTTTACATGGGTACATGTGCATTGTAATGTAAAGTCATGTCAAGTTTAAGTCAAGTGTCGATAGTTGGATGTAATAGTCATAGAGTAGATGAAGAGTCATGAGGGTAGTTGAACTGTCACAAATGGGAATGTCAAGGGTCACCCCACCCTTTCCTATAAATAGTCCCTCATAACTCATTGTATAGGCTTTTAGTCAGCCAAGCTTCCGATAAGACTATTTGGGAGAGGGATTGGACAGTATTGTAACGAGCGTTGGATTCTCCACTGTGCAGAGCTAGTACATCTCTTTGGAGGAGCAGTTGGATGTGGGTGTAACGTTCCATTATTGGGACTAGTGGTTGGACATGGATGTATTGTATGACTGGAACTTACACTTCTTTATATAATAAGAGCCAACACATTTCATGCATATGTTGTATTGTACTCTATGTTATCTAATTTGTCTAAATGATATATGTATTGGTTTGCTTACGCATGCATGTATAGACTATTCTGTATAGGTATGTACGAATCTTTTTGAAATATGTTGTTGGTTTAACCATCACTTTGGATTGCTCACTAACGTGCCTTCCATGTTGTGATGTATCTTTGCTCGTGTGTTCCCTTCCAAGCCTAGTACTATTACAGGTTGCCAAGGGGTGCACTCATCTCAACCCCCGTGTGTTAGAACCTCTCATGCACCTTCCTTGAGTCACTGCAGCTGTCACACCCTTGCTACCAACATAGTTATCTTACTTGCCTCTGTGCAAAATCGCGGTCAAGGCATTACTGTATGACCAACTGTTGGGACTCCTACAACAAACTGTCTGAGGTCTAATTGGGACTTCTTACTAGGGTGATCCCCTGACATGTTGGCGGGTCCAACACCATCAACACTACTGTGTATATAATCCAACTTCTTATTACTTCTATGTGTTTGTCCTTCTATAATGTCCAATTCACAATTAGCTCATCCTAACAAGTTGATACATGGAACTAAACATATTCATTCATAATAAACATGCCCAGACGAAAGAAAATGGTAGATTGTTTCTAGTGCCTAGAGGAACACTTGCAATTGGAGGGGGTTTGGAAGCTTCATATCACTGATTGTTCCTAGTAGCCACCTTGCAGTGCCATCTCCTCTTGCAACCTGTTACAATTACTCTTCATTACCTACAACATTCAAATCATTGGTCTCTTGGGTCACTGTAATAGTAGAAAATATACAAAATACACTCAATAAAATAGGATTCACACGAACAAAGTACTCTCATTGTTTTTTATTGGACTTCAAGATTATTGTGGTCCTTATTGTATGGACCACAAAAAACAATTTTCTCGCATAATGTGTTACACTAAAAACCTTTATTTCCATAATAAATCATGAAGCATAATTAGACATTACGGTGTTGGAACACCCACTATTATCCTCAAATTCATCCTAATCTCAGTTGCAACATTGTCACAATCAACTTGCATTCTTTCTAGATGCCCCAAAAATTTATTTAACACCTGATCTGGTGCCTTATCATCTAAATCAAATATCTGCAAAAAAAATAAATTTTCTCAGTCATTAAAGTGATGCTGGAGAAAAGATTCATAATTATACATTTATCATACAAGTCCACTCTCTATAACCAGGGGTTTTAATCTGACAACAACATATAACCAATACCTAAAATGAAAATTATTGACACTAGTAAGTATCAAGAAAATAAATTAAATCTACAAAAAACACAAACTTGTTCAAGCATATTTCCAAATGACAAGTTTTCCATGCAAAAGGGGAATCCTAGGTGAATGGCACCCCAATGCAAGGGCACTGATATGACAAGAGAGCCATAGGCATAGGATTAACTTTCATAGATCTTATACAACCTATAGAAAAACAAAATGCTACAAGCACTTCTTCCTTATCCATTGATGATGATGTTATTAGACCCTCATCAACCAACCATTCATCATGTTTGCCACTCTTCCCTTTATAATCAATCAAGATACAACAAATAGAAGAAATAACAGGAACAATAAACAAAGTTCAGAAAGAAGGAACAGGGGATGAATACAATGAAAAGAATAAGATGTCAGATTTTCTATTTTCTAAAAAGGGAATGTTGAATGTGGAACTCAATCAAGGCAAAAGTTGAATTGACCATAAAAATAAAAATAGCAGTAAACTATTGGCACCATGTCCACCAAGGGACTGTGAAGTTATGGTGGGTTCAATTGAGATGTTAGCCTCTGCCATGAAGTTAAGTAAGCCTGATAAATAGTTAAACCTTCTACATGGTTTCATTAGAAGACATCAGTATGGTGATGAGACAATTAGTGGTGTGAAAATGGAGGATGGAGCAGTTCAGTTCGTCCTCCTCAACTTTCCCTCTGGTATGTATGTGAATGGATTTGAGGACGATAAGTTTCCATTCTGGAACAGTTTCAAACCAAACCTCATTGTAGATGGACTTTGTATTGCACATAAGATTGTTTGTGACTCTGGGTAGGTGGCTTGTGTCCATACCTTTGAACAGTCAAATAAAGTGAAGGAAGGAGCCTTTGCAATTGGTTTTGATCTATGGAGGAGTTTCACATTAGTGTGTGATAAGCCCATATATCGTGAAGTGGTGGAACCAAAAGCAAAGGTAAATATCTTACATTATTATCTTTCTTTGAGGTTGTGGAGAATTTTTGGAAAAACCTATGTAGGGGACCAAAAAGCATGATGATAGGTGCACTGTCCACTCGAAACGTTGGAAGGATTAGAATCCCTTAAAACAATTTATTCTGAAAATTCCCCACAACACTATCAACTGTGAAACTCTACTCACTTATTTATATTAGTTTGTCTTTCAAAGTTGTTCATTGAATTATGTCCCTCATGGTGCAGGTTCACACATTAGTTATATCTATGTTCCATCGATGTGGAATGCCAAGGTCGAAGCCATATTATCTGCAAGCAGGAGAATTAGATCATCATCGATGTTCTTTGTCTAGAGATTTGTTATATGAGAATGTAAACATGCAAGAATGGCTATATAAGGCCGATGGCACACCTTGGAGGGGAGGAGCACAATGGTCATGATATATCTGGCACTTTCTTTTGTTGGCATTCACTAGATATTCAGATTCTGTTGTAGATTTGATTGCAGGTACAGGGGGATTCATTAAGGTAGCCAGTGAACTTGGTCGCCATGCATTAGGAGTGGAGGTTGATGAATCCACTATACATCAATTACTGGAATCCTATATCTAGTCAAACAGTAAGTGCCTGTGCTCACCTTACAAATACAATGTGTTGCATATACTCATGTGTTTCAGGATTTTCTTTTGAAGGTTGGGTTGAAAGTTATTGATTAGTTTGGTGAAAAAGTACATTGTTGAAGTCTTTCATGGAAGTAAAGGCCGAGGCAAGCTTTATAACCATGTTCATAGTAACATATTGTCCTTCAAATTGTTATTGCCTTGAGTTTCACCATAAAATATTAGAAAATCTAAGAGATTACAACATTCACAAACTTTTTTTTTCTCTCTTGTATGAAAATTTTATGATCCCCTACCATCGAACTGAATTGGATTTTGAGGTGGTAGTTGTGTCATTTAAGAATTGTACAAGTTTCCATTCACTACCTAGTAAATGATAAGAAGAAAAAATTTAGACCATTAAACATCTGGAAAAATAACACTAAAATAATATTTTAAATAATTTAACCTCTCCTGGTTAAAGTGATTAGAAAAATAAATAACACGGAAAAACCAGATGATATTTTACTAGACACATATCTAGATATTAGTATATGAACAAAAAATTGGTTTCTCACTCACAACACCAACTTGGGGTAGCCCTTGCATCTGATGATGATTCATATAATGTTTATAATGATCTATCACAATTTGCATTCTGCATATGGTCTTGCAAATCAGTATAACCTGAAACTAAGTTTGAAACTAAGGAAGGCTACATTGTTCGAAGTAAGACATGCACTAGAAGTGTTGATACAGACAACCCTGACACTTGTAATATTGGTCTAGGAATCCTTGAAATTGGAAGACTTGGTTCGGGCATTCTAGACAAGGGAAATGTAGCTTGGCAATGAATTGTGGAACTAGGAAGTTTCGATACATGCATGGAAGGAAATGACATAACAGGTCGACCTAAAATGGTAACCATATCTAGCATTCCCATGTTGTATACTGTTCATATGCTCATTCCCATAGGAGACAAATGTTCCATCTTTGGTACTTGTAAATGCTACATAGCTCCAGGAAACACAAATGGAAGCATACCCATTCCACCTCCAATTGAAATTATCTATGATGTAATTTTTTCAAATAGTTGGCGTGTAGTGCAATGTACTAAAGGTGTAATTTTCTTTTTTACTTATCTCAAATAGTGTGCAGAGTGGTCATTGCATTTCGTTGGAACATTTCTCCATGGCCATGAATAACTAATAACAACTCAGAAATATTTAAACAATGTGGACACAATAGTAAATACCCAAAGAGATAGCTTGCATTTCTCTTTGAAACCATTTAGCTTTCCAAAATGGGCTCAATGGAATTCTAGAAGATTAAATGGGTCTAGGAAGGACAGTGTAGATTATTGATTTTTTGTCTTGCCCTTGTTCGTATGTAAATTTTTTATACAACATGGGTATGGCATGCCTGATATACCAATTAAGTTTCGGTATCCATAAGATATTGTATGAGATATAATTTTATTTGAACAAAATAAGATATTGATTAGGAGTCAGGACAAAATACCTACAACAACCTTAAGGGTATAGATGGAATAGGAGCACATAATTTCATTTCCTAGTTCCTTAGATAACATGCTTAAATTCTCACATGAAATAATAGAATAATTGGATAAGTCACTCAAATGACAAATATCATTGGAGAAAAATAAATAATTCAAGATTTCATTCTTATGCAGTAGCTATATCTTCTTGTCTCTCAAGACTCACACTGCACACTATAGAGAAAATATGATAATTTTTGTTATCCTGTAGATGTCTAGAAATCACACAACATTGAGGAATTTTTTAATACAACGAAAAATGAATTTGAAACTTTTAGTGCATATTTGAACACGACGGTGTATTTTTGTGATAAGGGTTTGAGAACCCCTTCTACAGCCTAAAACTTAACTTTAACCAATGAATCCAACTAAAAGCTCAATATGCTCCTATTGCGAGATATTAGCAACCATGTTTCCTGAAACAATGCAGTTGTGTTGTCATTTATAGAAAAAAAATGCACAAAGAGTGAAAAGGAGAGAGGCCCAATCTCAATACACCTCTCAGAAAATAGGCAAATGGAATTTTAGGAAATATAAACAAAAATTTATGAAATCAAAAAATCCAAAATTCAAAGCGTCAACATCAATTTCCTGAAGCTGGTAAAACTATTCTAAGGCTTCTTTGCACAAGAAATTTAGTAAAAATAAGACCTTTGTTAGTAGAAGGGTTGGTCCTGAGTAAGGTCCTAAAAGGTCGGACCATGTGGGTTGGGACAACCTTTCATGCTTTCACATGTTGAGCTTAGCTAAGACATTTCAAAGACCTTATACAGAGGGCAAGGCGTTACTACCTTTCAAGCCCATTTGCTATGCTCCTTGGGGTGAGACATAACACCAATAGACGTTATCTAATCAACACTATGATAAAGTTGAGTATTACATAGGTCTAACCTAAGTACGATCTTAGAAACCCATAACAAGAGCTGAATAAGGTTACTAAGTTCTTAATCTCATAAGTTACGATATTATCCAAATCATTACTCTTCTTATTATGAACACTAGTACAAGGGAAACCATAGGCTTTTCATTAGAGGATACACCTAATTTACGGTCATTTACCTTATGTTGACAGTACTGGTTCAAAATCACTTACCCACATTGACATAACTAACACACTAGTAATGATTGTCCATAGTATTAATGAGCTTTGTTACTTGGTTACAATAGTTTACTTGGAACATGTAGTCTATACAATATATATAACCCAAACCACTTGTTCAAGGTACGCAAGCTGATGAATCTGTGACACACTGAGCTCATTATATAGAGGGTAGGGTGTTACTGCATTTCGGGCCCATTTTCTATGCTCCCTGAGGTGAGACATATCACCAACCAACCATTCATTGTCTGATTAGTATAACTGTGATAATGTGTCAGTATAAACCTTAATAGTTGTAACCTATGTCACAAAACTAATGACAATGCTTTCAAAACCTAACAGTGTAAAGAACCAGTTTGTCTCTGTGGAAAACCTAACCTAATGAAAAACCAATGCTTTACAAAAAAAGCAGAGAACCGTCCAAATTTCTTTAATAGGAGTAGAAACCTGAACTCTTAAATAACCTAGCATAATGAATAACCTCTACTTTACAAATAGTTAAGCATACCTTAAAGTAAGTATCAATCTCAATAACTAGCTAAGAGTAGAATAACGCCCCGCTATCAAAACCTCTCTCTCCTTTACGACCCTTGGAGTCCATTCTCTTTTCTATTCTTTGAAAGGGAAGAAGGAGGAATGTTTGTCCCAGAAAAAATGATTTAGTGAATGCGAATAATACCTTATATTTTATGATTGGTTTAATACTCATTGGGCTACTCTACTGGAGTCAAAGGAAGTAGATCCATTGGCATCAGTATAAGCACATGGAGCATCCGAACCAGTGGAGGTACCAAAGGCAGTAGATTCATCACTTAATATATTATGCAAAGGCAATTCATGGTCCAACTACCAGATAAATCGAGTAAAGGTAGCCTTCCTGTATAACCTTATTTAAGCTCTAACTAATTCCATCTACATTTTCATTATGATATGAATGCAAACTGTTATCACCTAAATCTGCCTTAGGCTGAAGGAAGGAAAAATTTAGGGTAACCACAAACCACGCTCAGTCTGGTAGCTAGCCCTACCAGAACAGGAGAGGGCTCTCTCCGGGTCACACTCAGGAAAATAAACAATAAGGTCTGAGATGACTCAAAAATGAATATTGATTTTAGGCTAGGTAAATAAATATGATGGAGGTATTTTGAAGAATGACTGAGTTTTCTGGGATGTGTGGGGCAAAGGAACAACATGAGCAGAGAATTTAACTCAAAGACGCAGGTTATTTCGTGAGGTAAGACAGGTGGAAAGTCTAGAAATTAGATTTGAAATAATATGAGGTGGAGAGATTGTTTGAGAGTGTGAAAAGGGCATAAATACATGAATCCTTTTCAACAGAAGAAAACATAGAACGTGAAAACTATCCCAAGGCAGAGCAGTACACTAAATTCTACCTTTTTTACTTAGAAAGCTTTCACTGGAAATGAATCTGAATGAAAATATGAAACATAATGAAATACATATGAAACATAAAGAAGATACATTTTCTAAACTCACGCCACAGGAATCTCATGAACCAGAGCTGCAATCTTTCATTAATTCTCTGTCAAAATGTACAATGAGTGACTGGGTTTCTCTCCCACAGTTTCCCAGAAATTCCAACCCTTTACAAAATGACTCTCAATAAAATAAATAAGCTTTTCCATGAGAAAGTCAATCAGCCCAGGAGATGAAGAACCAACCATCAGTAGTAGGACCAATTAGAAAAAAGCAAATATGAGTGCAGATTTTTTGGGTGGCTGTTCGCCTTCATTTGGCCACTTGGATAGAAGCCAAAAATGCTTTTTAAACTTTGCTTTTGATGTCGGGAAAAATGTATTTTAAATGAGAGGTCCCACTTGGAGAAAATTGCGAATCTAAATTTCGCGAAGCGGGAGTGATTTTGGCCTTTGGGTCTCTGTGCGTCGCGCCAAAAATTGTATTCGTAGCGCCGCTTTGGAGCTGGTTTTGAGGCACTTTCCGAAGTCCAAATTGAGCCCAAGTGTACTTGTTGGAAAGCCCTGCCTGTATAATTTCCAACCCAAGTGACATTTCTGAATTTGGTGCCCATTTTCCCCTCCAAAACTTCAATCTCCCAAGACTGCTTCCTGTGTGTGAAATTAGGGGCAGAGAGGTCATTTTTAGGGTGTTTTTGACCTCCCGAGGACTCAAAATTGGCCCAAACTTCTTGGCCATGCACCAAAAGTCATGATTTTCCATGGAAAATCCAAAAATGCAAACCTTTTGTTATTTTGAGCTCCCTAGTGTAAGCGCGCGCCAGGTGGTGCGACGCACAGGGAGAAAAACCCTGTTTTTAGCACAAAAATTTCCAAAAACACCAAAAATGCCCCAAATTTCTTGAAATTTGGGCTAGAGATTCCTTATCAAGTGTTATGCTGGGCTAAAGAGGCTTCGGCCAATATCTGAAGTCGATCGAGCTCCCTTTTCCTCTTTTTCTTCTTGATTTCCTTCCTCAATTTCGCCTTCAAATTCCTGATTCGGGCCTTGCACACATTGTTTCGCGCCATGTAGTGGAAAGCCATGTGTCTCAACAATGCATGGTCCTTGTTGGCCTTGTCTAGCAGCCTCTCTAAGTGCATGTTAACTCTCTCAAGATTGGCCTCCCGATCCTCATTAATCTCTTGCTCCAATGACGTGAGCTCAGCTCTTCTCCTTTGTGCAGCTTGGCGATGCTCACGAATGTTTTGTAGCTCCATGATTGCTTGTTGATCCTCAATCTGTTTGTTCCTCTGATCCAGATATTTCATGTTCCATTTGGCCCTTTCCAAATCAAGGGAAAAGGCTTGAATCTCTACCTGCTGCTCCTGGATGATCTCTTTAAGCTGTGCACTTTGCGTATCTGTATCTGTATCATCATCATGAAGGAGAATGAATTCGGTCTCTCGTTCACCTGATGGCTCACCTGAAGGCCCCTCATCCTGCATTGGCTCCTTGCCTTTGTCCTGTTCCTGTGACGCTAATGGAGGAAGCGAGGCCCCTTCCACCCCGGGTGGAGTTAACACTCGCTTTGCCGCTGCAAACAAACGTCTGGTGCCTTTCTGATATGTGATGAAAACCAGCACACTAGCAGTCTCATGGCGCTCATACCGATGAGAAGGTTCACCCTCATGCTTAACCTCTGATACTCCCCGTGAAGCTCTGAAGAAATCACGTGAGATGAAATCATCCCAAGTGATGCCCTGCAATCCAAGCTGATGAACCACCAAAATCTTGATAAGAGCAAAATGATAGACACTGTTAAGTTGCTGCTGAGGTGTTTTGCACTGTATAAAGGTGGTCATCCTCTCTATGTTCCGCAAATGAAATACAGAATTTTCAGCATCCGTACCCTGGTGAAATGCATGAGCAACCTGATGTGGTAAGTATAAAGACGAGAGAACCGTCCCTCACAGCTGAAATATTTCATGATCAATCTCATTAGTGGAGCATATTCATCCTTCAGATATCGGAACGGGAACACTCTCTTGAGCTTCCTTAAGAGGCATATTTAGGGACTGCTGCAGAAAGGTCACATCCAACTGATTTCATCACCTTGTGGGAGCCCGATCGTGTTGGTACAAAACAAGGATGGGACTTGGAGGCTCTGTATTGACTATTGGGTGCTGAACAAGATCACTGTCTGGAATAGGTACCCGATCCCATGAATTGATGACCTTCTGGACCAACTGAAGGGGGAAAATATTTCAGCAAGATCGACTTGAGGTCAGGATATCACCAAGTACCAATTGAACCCTCTGATGTGTGGAAGACTACTTTCAAAGCCAAGGAGGGCCTTTTCGAATGGTTGGTTATGACTTTTGGGTTGGCGAATGCTACTGCAACCTTCATGAGGCTGATGGATGACATATTGCGGCCATTCACCAACTCTTTTGTAGTGGTATACTTTGGATGACATCCTCATCTTCAGCCAGAGTTGGGAAGAGAACCTCCATCACATTCGACAAGTTCTCCAAACACTGTGGAAACACAAGCTATGCGCCAATTTGGAGAAATGCACTTTTGGCATGACCCAAGTTCACTATTTGGGATACATTATTGATGAATGGGGGGTGCATGTGGATCCAGCCAAGATCCAAGTCATTCAGGATTGGCCAGCTCCAACCACTCTGACAGAGCTCTGTAGCTTTCTGGGTCTTGCCAATTTCTACCATAGGTTCGTGTTGAGATTCTCTCATATCACTTGACCCTTGAGTCAAGTCACCAAGGGAGGAGCGAAAGCAAAATTATTTTAGTCTAAATCTCAACAGAAGACATTCATAGAGTTGAAACATCACCTCTGCTCGGCAGCAGTTCTCGCATTACTAGACTTGCAATAGCCATTTGAGATCAAGATAGATGCCTCTGACTATGCTATTGGGGCAGTCCTTACTCAACATGGGCATCCAGTGGCACATCATAGTGAGACACTTTCAAACATAGTTCGGAAGTATCCCACTTATGAAAAAGAGATGTATTCCATTTTGCATGCCTGCTAACAATGGAAGCATTACATTTTGGGGAAGGAAGCGGTCATCCACACAGACCACCGACCCCTATAGTTCATACAAGTGTAGGGAAGTTACAGAATGATTGCCCTCAGAAGTGGTCCACATACCTGCAACAGTTCCATTTGAATATCAAGTATAAGAAGGGCTACACCAATAATGTTGCAAATTGCCTCAACCGACCACCGATCATGGCGTTAACCACCATGCTCAACTCTTGTGGGAACGAGACTTCTGATTGGTCCCTTCTCTACCAAAGTGACCTAGAATTCAGCCACACATACCAGACACTCTTGGAGGGTAAGCATGTTTTATATTTTCACCTCCAGGATGCCCTGTTATGCCACCTGGGTCACCTTTGTGTTCGTTCAAGTGAGCGTGGCAAGATGATTTTGGAAGTGAATTACAGTCGGGCTGCTGGACATTTTAGAGTCAAGAAAATGGTGGCAGTACTGCAGAAGTATTTCTACTGGCCAAATATTCGACATGATATCAGGAAGTACATCAGATCCTGCACTGCTTGCACCATTGCCAAACCAACCATCAATAAGCAAGGCCTCTATACTCCGCTACCTACCCCTAGTCGACCTTAGGAATCCATCTCCATGGACTACATGTCAGGCCTTCCTTCTGCTAAGCATGGAAATGACTGTGTTTTTGTGGTCGTTGACAAATTCTCGAAGATGGCCATTATGGCGACCTGTAAGAAAAATATCACAGCAAAAGCCATTGCTAAAATCTTCTTTGAACGAGTGTGGGTACACTTTGGGATCCCACAGTCTATCATCTGAGATCAGGATAGCAGGTTCCTCATTGCATTTTTGTCTAGTCTCTGGTCGATGCTAGACACCAAGCTCACTAAATCCACAACTTTCCATCCCCAAACTGATGGCTAGAGAGAGGTCGTCAACAGGATGAGCATACACATTATGTGCATGTACAACTCAAAGCACCCAAACACATGGGATGAGAACCTCCCTTATGTCTAGCACAACTATAACCAGGCTCTCCACGGCTGGACTGACCACAACCCCTTTTAGGTGGGCTTGGGATTCCAACCACTATGGCCCATTGATGTGGCCATGCCATTTGCAGCTACTCAGGGAGATTCAACTCATGTCCAGTCCAAAACCGATAAGGCAAACAACTTCATTAAGCACATCCAACATATCTACCAGTAGATACATGACATTATGGAGAAATCAAATTTCAAGTACAAACAGTGACATGATCAACATCGGGTGCCACATAAGTTTCAGGTGGGCGACAAAGTCTTGTTGCATTTGCAAAAGGAACACCTTACCGGAGCCTGTCGGAAACTCAGACCACTCTGATATGGTCCTTACACCATTACCAGGGTTATGGGAGACAATTCATTTGATCTCAACATTCCCCCATTCCTTGGCATGCACCCAGTGTCCAATGTGGACCACCTTCGACCATACTTCCCACAATTGCTAGACACATCAGACATTGCAGAACAACTCACACCTACCGAGTTAAATCCAAATTGCATGGAACATGCCACAACTAATCGGATCATGGACACATAGATCAAGAACACCCGACAAAAAAGGATCCAACTATATTGAGTTGTCAAAGCAGTCCAACTCCTTCACCAGGGCAAGATGCTCACCAGGGACAAAGTTCAGCAGAAGCTTCCTCATCTCATGGAGGAACTCAACGCAATGGGGACCATTTCTTCCTAAGGGGGGAGGAATGATCCATGTGGATATTGTTTGCCACCTGCCTATTCCACTTGGAACCCCACCATTTTTTCTTTCAGTTTTTCAGTTTCCTTATTTGTAGCACAATTTACTATTTTTGGCAGTTTTTTGGGTCCTAAACTTCCATAGTCATTTTGAGGCCCTAAACAATGTCTCTCACTCAAATTTTGTATTCCTTGGATAGATATTTCTAACGAGGTATTGTGCACATCAAATGGAGATCGTATGCCAAAGTTACGACCTTGGGAAGTTGATGTAGCAATTTACCCAGACGGGGCCCATAGTTTGGCGCTTCATCTCCTAGGGTTAGGTTTTTGGATGTTTAGGGTTTTCCATTGTTTCTCAACAATAAATAGGCCTTCAAGCCTCATTGTAAGATAGTTCATAGGCATGTAGCCGCCACATCTCTTCTCAGAGATAAGCTACCATCGCCGGAGCTAGTTTATTTCCATTTCTATTTGTAAGCATATTTCAGTACTTTACATCAATGAAATGAAGTGTTATTTCTATTGCATCTCTGTATTTATGGTCATATCTGTAATTTTTTTCATTCTTGCTTAAATCCGGATCACCATGGGAAAGTGTTTCTATGGATTTTGTAGGAGTTCTTCCTTTGTCAAGGAAAGGTCATGATTATTTGTATGTAGTTGTGGATAGGTTCAACAAGACGTGCATATTAATGCCTTGTAAAAATAAAATTACAGCTGAACAAACAACTCAACTTTTCTTTCAAAATGTATGGGTTCATTTTGGATTGCCTACTTCTATTGTAAGTGATCATGATTCTTGATTTTTTGGGAATTTTTGGTCAAGTTTATGTGTCAGACCAAGAGGTAACTCCTCAAATCAAATCATATTATCCATTTAGGTTGTTCATTATTATATACAAGAGGGAGATACTGTTTAGTTCATCTCCCGATGACTCTCCATATTCTCTATTATTTATTTATATTAATTATAGTTGTTCACCCAATCCCTATGATTAGGTGTCAACATTCCCCCCTTCAATCTGAAGGGATGTTGGTGAGTCCAAGCATCGTTATGAACCTTTCAAGCTTTTCTCTTCCAAGCGCTTTGGGGAAGATGTCTGCAATTTGCTCATTAGTGGAACAATGGTGGAGATGGATTGTTTTGGCCTTAACATGATGCCGAATCAGATGATATTTAATATTGGTGTGCTTCGTTCGATCATGGAACTTTGGGTTCTTGGCCAACTTTATTGCCGAGGTACTCTCAATCATGAGTGGAGTCGATTGTACTTGTTTTACCTGCAAATCTTCAAGAATTTTTTTGAGCCACACAATTTCTTTTGTTGCCTCAGATGCTACCACATATTCTACCTCTGTCGTGGAATCTACTGGAACTGATTGTTTGCGTGATCTTCAGGAGATAGCTCCTGATCTAAGACTCATAGCATAACCTGAAGTAGATACCCCAGTTTCTTTTTCTCCATCGAAGTCTGAATCTGAGTATCCAATCAAGCTGAAGTCGCCCACCTTTGTATACTTGATTCCAAAGTCTTGATTTCCCTTCAAGTACTTTAGAAATCTTTTTGCAGCAGACCAATGTCCCTCACAAGGCTTTTGCATAAACTTGGAGAGGGTTCCAACAACAAATGAAATGTTTGGTCTGGTAGTAGTTAGGTAGTTGAGACTTCCTACAAGCTGTCTATACTTTGTTGCATTCTCAAATTCTTTTCCTTCAATGGATGTGAGCCTTAAGTTTTGTTCCATTGGAGTAGTAAGAGGATTTCATTCAGTCATGCCAAACCTGTTCAACAGATCTCCGATGTACTTCTTTTGAGAAAGGAATATGGACTTCTCTTGAGTTTGTTTCTATGTACCTTTGGTATCAAGGCATAACATGTGGAACGAAAGACCTTGAGATGCTTTACCGAAGGAATGTGCGCATGCCACATTTCATAAGGATTCTTGTTTCTAATAACATTAGATGGACATCTGTTCTTTACATATACAACACATAGAACTGCGTCAGCCCAAAACATCAATTTTACATTTTTGAAAAACATCATGGAGCGTACCATATTTAAGATTGTCCTATTCATTCTTTCAACTACTCCGTTCTGTTGGGGATTATAAGGAACAATTGTTTGATGTTTGATCCCATGTTGGCGAAGATAGTTTTCAAATTCATTTGAAGTGTATTCTTTTCCATTATCAGTGTGAATAGATCCAATATGAGATTGTGCATCATTTTCAATCCATGTATGAAAGTTCTTGAATGTTTGAAAAGCATCATATTTGTTCTTCAATAAATAAACCCAACACATTCTAGTGTACTCATCAATAAATGTCATCATATATTTATTTCCATTTGTAGAAGGAACAGGCATTGGAACACATAAATCTAAATGAATGAGTTCAAGTTTTCTATGTGCTCTTGAATGTGAATCATGAAAAGACTGTTTGCTATGCTTTCCTAGAATGCAAGCATCACATTGCTTAAGTTTCCTAGGAATTGTAGGCAAACTAGTAACACCATTTTTATTCAACAAGCGGAGGCTGTCATAGTTCAAGTGTCCAAATCTAGCATGCCATAATAAACTTGATGGAAATGTACCTTCTTCATAATGAGAATTATATGAGAAATTTTGTGCACGAGCATAGGTACCCTGCAGCTTGTGAAGCCTTTCTTCTTCTATCCCCGTCATGACAAGTGAGTGATCTGATGCTTTTCTTGCCTCAAGCTTGCCATCAAACATATGAATGGAGTGTCCTTTATGGTCGATGTGGACCAAGGACAACAAGTTTCTCCTCAGCTGTGGGAGATATAGAACATGATGCAGAAGAAAGTCTGGAAGACCAGGCAATTTAAGCCTGATTGTGCCAAGCCCTGATGGCTTGAGTTTTGATTTGTCTGCAAAGTATATTGCTCCATCAACATTGTCATTAAATTCTTCAAAAAAATATCTTCTAAAAGTCATGTGGCAAGTTTCTCCTGAATCAAGCAACCAATCATTTTTCCAAGAAGCAAGTGAAGCATTAAATAAGCCTTCATTTACTCCAATATTACAGTGTGCCACAACATAGTGAGTGGATTTAGGTGCTTTACTTTTGTCTTTGTCATGATTTTTACCTTTGGGTTGAATTCTTTCCTGCTCAATTCTATCCTAAGGCAACTTGCATGTGGATGCATCATGTGATCCATCTCTTTTGCAGTGTATGCAGTGAAAATCTGACTTTTCTCCTTGAGAGTGTCTGCCCCCCCTGCCTTTGAAATTTCTTCCTCTTCCTCTTCGACCACCTCTTCCTCTAGAAGAATCTTGAGCAAGATTCTTTTCTCTATGAGCAAGGCACACAAACTCTTCAGAAGACTCAGGAGCTATCTTCTTCCCAAAAGATTTCTCTCTTTCAGCAGATTTTTTCACAAGGGAATCAAAGGTAATATCTTTGAGGTTTCCGTTTTCTTGCAATGACTCAAGATAATTTGAGTAAGTGGGATAAAATGCCTTGAGAAAAGCTATCAGAGGAATATCCAGTTCAACATTAGTGACTTTGATATCATGCATTATAGATTTTACTTCTGATGCAAGAGCAAGAGGATCATTATTTTCTAATTCAAGGGTGAAGAGTTTAATCATGAGTTGAACAACTTCAAGTGCAGAGTGTGAGTCATAGAGTTCCTTCGGTTTTTGTAAGGATTCTATAACAGCCCCGAAATAACAACACATAATTAATTAGATTAATCAAGCGATTTATAATCAACAAGCAATTTATCAACTAGTTAACATTAAATTACAAAAATATGAGTGAAGAGAGACAACTTACCTGTGGAATGCTTGTTGAACGCTAGTTGAATTCTGCTACCTACGACAAAGTCTTGGGAACGACTCTCCACCCAACTGTAGGCTTAATTGCACAGAATCTTGCTATAACTGGCCCAACAAATCTAGGGGACAACTTTTTTCCCTTACCAATCCCAAAGGGACTTTTAAAGGGTTTGATTCTAATAAAAACTTGGCTTCCTTCCTCAAAGTTTCTATCAACTCTCTTTGCATTAGCATAACTTTTCTAACGATCCCTGGCTTCTTTTAGTGTCTACTTAATTGTGGCCATTTGTTCTTCCATTTCTTGGAGCATTTCAGGTCCCAACATGACTCTACCCTCTAATCAATCCCAACTTAATGGAGTACGACTTGGTCTTCCATACAAGATTTCGAAGGGAGATGCCTGAATTGAACTGTGATAACTATTGTTGTATGCAAATTCCACTAAGGGAAGGTATTTCTCCCATTGGTTTTGTTGATCCATGACATACATTCTTAGCATGTCCTTTAATACTTGGTTTACTCTTTCTGTTTGCCCATCTATCTCTAGGTGATATGCTGTACTGAATTTTAGTTGTGTTCCCATAGATTGTAATAGTATTTTCCAAAATATGGAAGTAAAATGTGCGTCTTTGTCAGATATTATCTTTCTGGGCACACCATGAAGGCGAATTATTTCTTTTAGGAAAATTTGAGCGATAGTTGATGCTTCAAAGGTGGTCTTAACTGGAATGAAGTGAGCACTCTTAGTTAATTTATCAACAACAACCATAATGCAGTCATGTCTTTGGGATGTCATAGGTAAGCCTCCAACAAAATCCAACGAAACAACTTCCCACTTAGTTTCTGGTATATCATGGGGTTGTAAAAGACCTGCCGGGTGATGATGTTCAGCTTTAACCTGTTGACATTCTAAACATCGGGCCACAAACTTTGTTATATCCTTTTTCATTCCTATCCAAAAAAATAGTTTCTTTAAATCTACGTACATTTTCTGGACTCCTGGATGTGCAACATATGGAGCTTGGTGGGCTTCCTTCATTATTAATTTCCAAATTTCATCATCACTTGGGACGTACATCCTACCCTTATATCGTAGCAATCCATCATTATCTAAGGTGTATCCTTCCCACCTGGTTGCCACAGGTACCTCTTCTTGTAAGGAAAATTTTATTTGTTGGTATTATGGGTCCCCTACTAGGTGGTTTAGAATCTGGCTTCTCAAATCTATCTTTAATGATGATACTGAATGAAGTCTAGGTCTCTTGCTTAAAGCATCAACAACTTTATTTTCTTTCCCCTTGATGTAGGATATCTTGAAATCATAATAACTAAATAGCTCACTCCAGCGTCGCTGTCGAGCATTAAGGTCCTTTTGGGTGAAGATGTACTCAAGACTTTTATGATCTGTTCTTAATTCAAATTGACACCCCATCAAATAATGTCTCCATAGTCTCAAGGCCATTACAAGTACCGCTAACTCTAGATCATGAGTAGCATAATTGATTTCATGGGTCTTGAGTTTGCGTGAAGCATAAGTGATAACCCCTTCATCTTGCATCAAGACTGCACCTAATACTTCTCATGATGCATCCTTTCATACATGAATGTCCTTGTCCATGTTGGTGTTGAAGCCCCGAAAATCGGGTCGACAACAAGGGGGATACCCACCCGGTCCGGACCTTGGTTGGCAGCTCCTTATCCATTTGGTATAGCGGGTCCGACTAGGGATAATGGGACCAGTTTCCCAATCTAAGGGTGTGTGTGTGCAGATTTGGATTATGTTGATCTAAGAGTTTTGATCTAAGCTATTTTAATCTAATTCTATGCTATTGTAATCTAATGAAAACAACATATCTAATCTATGCTAACCTGGGGTGTATTTCTTCTATTTATGCGATCTAAAGAGATTTCAAGCAATAACTGGTAATAAAGATCATTCAGTCATCATAAGAATGGAAATCAATTAAGATGAACCACTTTGCATAAAAAGTTAGGCAAAACAGTTGTGAACAACATATCACATAATAAATTATTCATATATCAAACATAAATAAATGACTCCACCGTACAAAAGTGCCAAATGGTAACTCACACATTCATGCAATAACATATAAACAACTAAAAACTGTATATCACTTTAAGAATATAAGCAGAAATGGACAAGAGATAAAAGTACCATTTATGACTGGTCTTACTCATAAGCTTCAAGCAAAAATGATTTATCTCTATTTGTTCTAACATCTACTAAGAGTACAAAAGTGCAACATTAGTAGCAGACATCAAATGCAAACATTAATAAACCTCGATCCATCCATTCATCAAAACCTCCTCTGAGGGTGCAGAAGTGCATGTTCTGAGGACAAGTTTTTGACAAATTTCTGGACCCTTCTCCAAATGCATGAGAACGGTTTAAATAATGCTAACTAAATAACTTAATTACATGAATTTCGGATACGGTTCAAAATGACCGCCCTTTATCTAAGTAAACTTATTTCTAAAAATTGAATCTAATTTCTAACTCTTTCTGCATTCGCTCCTTAGTGCTGTGAGTATGCAACATTTGCCTGGGAAGAGTCGGCTAGTCGTCTTCTGCTTTTGTTTGAGCTACGAAAATAGAAATGATAAGCGCTAACACCTCTTTTTAGTAAACTGGAAGATATTTTTGAGAATTATCTCCTGGCTGAGCGAATTTACTGTGTGTATGCTTGGTAACAAACAAGATTCCTCTTAGCTGCCTTTGCTTTTGCTATTTAGGCTTTTCGGACTCGTGGATGACTAAGGAAGTTAGGGACTTTGCTTTTTGAACAATTTTCTTAGCGATGCACAATTAGCGCTAGGCGCTAATCGCGCATCAAAAATTGCCTTCGTTCTTTGATCTGGGCCTTTCTGGTGCGTTTTCCGTCTTTAGCGCTTTTTCCTTTACCGGGCATGAGCTTCAGAATTTTGTAAACATGCTGCTTTTGTGAGTTTCTTGACCTTGAGTGTCGAGTCGCCTATTGATATCAATATCTGTTCAGTAACACTCTGAAATCTGCGTTTTCTGTTGTATGCGGCATCCGTGTATGAGAGCATCTCTTCTCTGTTCTCCGAGCATTGGCGCTTTCCCCTTTTTCCTTAGATGTTTCCTGCAGTTCACGCAAAGGAAAAAATAATGATAATAAATTTTGACATGAAAGCTTCAAGTTCTACGAATGTGTAAAATTATGACACCCACAGTGAACTGACTCTTTGAAAAAAAAAAAACTGTCCTCCATGAATACCTTGGCGTACATTCATTAATTTTCTTTAAGCCGTGCGCTCAATTTTTGGTTTAGGGACAGCTTTTCTTAGGTGCTGAGCCGAGGAAATTTTGCGATGGGTGATTTCTGCGACTCTCAGATCGCAGATTGCTGCAATTTGTCAAGTTATTCGTGTGCTGCTTATGCGACGCTGCGATATGCGATATCGCATATCGGCCATCAGAGATTTTCTTAAGATTAGTCATTTATGGGCGCTTCTCAATGTATGCGATGTGATGAATTTCACGCCGCTTCTTCGCAGTTGCTTTAATGTGCTCATCAAGGAATGCTTGACTCTTCTCCGTGCGATGTATCTTTGAGGAGTATAATACAAATTTTTTTTTATAAAATCTTTTTTTGGATTTTTTATTACTAAGGGTCCCCACTTCTTTAGCGTTATTGCTAATACTGAAAATAAGTAGGGGGGTTGTTGGTGGCCACAACAGTCGGGTACCTTTAATATTGGAGCAGTTGTTAGTCAATGTTTTATCTCATTAAATGCTTTCTCACACTCACTTGTCCATTCAAACTTAACCCCTTTCCTTTGGAGTTGGGTGATGGGATTAGATATTTGCGAGAAACCTTCTACAAATCTTCTATAATAGCTTGCCAACCCCATAAAGCTGCGTACTTCCTTGACATTTCGAGGAGTAGGCCAATCCATTATAGTTTCAATCTTACTGTAATCCACTGCAATGCCTTTCCCACTAATGGTATGGCCTAGATATTGGATTTCTTTCTCAAATAAGGAACACTTAGTAAGTTTCCCATATAGCTTATGTTCTCTAAGGCATTGAAGTACAAATCTCAAGTGTTCTAGATGCTCCTTCTCATTGTGAGAATAAATGAGGATGTCATCCAAGAACACTTGGACAAAGTGGTCCAGATATTTTCGGAATACACTATTCATCAAGTTCATGAAGGCTGCCGGGGCATTAGTCAAACCAAATGGCATAATAATAAACTCATAGTGTCCATAACGTGTTCTGAATGCTGTTTTAGGTATGTCTTCCTCCTTGATTATTAGCTGATGATAACCTGACCGTAAGTCTATCTTGGAAAATATTGACGCTCCATTTAGTTAGTCAAAGAGGTCATCTATTTGAGGCATGGGGTACCTGTTCCGAATGGTGGCCTCGTTTAGATCTCAGTAATCAATACATAACCTAAGATTTTCGTCCTTCTTCTTTACAAAGATCATTGGTGCACCCCAAGGTGACACACTCAGTCATATAAATCCTTGATCAAGAAGTTCTTTAAGCTGTATACTCAACTCATTAAGCTCTGGGATAGTCATTCGATAATGTGTTTTGGATATGGGTTCTATTCCTAGTTTCAAAGAAATGGAGAAATCGATTTCTCGAACTGGAGGTAAACCTAGTAGCTCTGGAGGGAATACATCTGCAAATTCAGAAAGTAGTGGGTGCAGCTTATCCGAGGACTTCTCGATGGCATGAACCATCTCTACTGCATAAATCTTGTACCCTTTCCTCATACACTTATTAACCTTCTTGGCTGATATGAGGCGCAGTGTAACATTACGTCTAATGCCTTTTACTACCATGGTTTCTCCCTAGTCATTTTTTAGGAGAATTGTCTTATTATAGCAATACAGTATAGCTTGTTGAGATTCAAGCCAATCCATTCCTACAATTAAGTCATAAGTCCCTAGAGTCGTGCTATATAGGTTCATCTTGGTATCACACCCCCTAATGTTAACACTGCAATCTCTTACCATTGACCCTACTGATTGTTGAGAGCCTAATGCCATTTCTACCATTCTAAAGTTACTTTTCTCATGAGCTGTCAATCCACATCTAAGTATTGTTGAAGGAGAAATAAAACTATCAGTGGCACCTCGATCAATTAACACATATAAAGGGATGTTATTCATCATACCTGCGGACTCCACCACTGTGGCTTGGTGCTCAGCCTGGCAATGGTTTGTTGCTGCATGAATTTAGTGTGGGTTTTGTGGTCTTCCTCCTTTTTCTTTGTGTCCTTGTTGTTTAATCCCAGTTTGATACCTTAGATAGTCCCTTCTATAATGTGGACCTCCAGATTGCCAACATTCTACTTGTTCTCGGTTCTTATGTTGTACTTGTCCTTGGCCACCAAATCCTCTACCCCACTATTAGTGTTTCTCAAGTAGAACTGACCCCTACGTCCTCCTCGAGGTAGCTGAGAAGTTGCACTAGTGATTCAAGAAACATTGTTTTGTCTTCCCTGGAATCTATATGGCTGCCCCCTAGTCTGTTTACCCTCATTGTGGGATGTTCCTTCCCTATATTTTCATCAACCACCATTCAATTTTTCATATTTATCATCTTCAGGACTTGTTTGGCTAAACTAGTGGTCGCTACCATAGTGGTGGGTTTCCACATGGTGACTTCTGAGCGGACCAAGGGATCGAGTCCATGCAATAATCTTTCAACTTGACGTTGATCATCAGCCATATAGTCCACATGATGGACCAACACATAGAATTCAGCTTCATAGTCCTCGAAAGATCTACCATTTTGTCGTACTGTATGGAAAGCCCCTACTTGTTGGTGTTTGTACTCCTCTGATAAGTACCTAGTTCGAAAGGCTTCCTCAAACATTTCCCAAGTGACTTACAATGGGGTGACTTGCATCTTTGTTTCTTCATTTACCCACCATAATAGAGCGTCTCCTTGAAGTGTATGCCTTAAAGCTAAGTGCTCTTTTGACACCAATTACCCACGCTTCTGCTTTTGAACCCCCCTCTTGACCCGTAAACTTTGGTAATTTGGATTTTTGGACTTCTTTCATAATATTGAGGGTTGTTTGTCCATCTTTGGCATTGAATTGAGAATTTAGGTCTTGCCTCTGTTTTTGTTCCTCTGTTTTTGTTCCAACTCCCTTCCTTTACCTTTATCATTTCCTTGATCTTGTCCTTGGCTTGTAACCCAATCCTTAAAGATATTTGTCATTTCCCCAACGGAATGTAATATAGCTTGCTCAACTGGGGTTCCAATCTCTTTAGTGTCGGGAGGTGGGGTTTCCACCTCAGGGTTGCTTTGGGTTTGCCTTCGACGTTTAGGAGCCATGATCTCCCCTGTGTTTAATCAAGTTGAATTTTACATTACTTCCTTACTCATGTGCCAAAAGCTAAAATAAATCTAGAATATACCCTGATTTTAGAATATGCAATTAGTTACATCAACATATTCAACACACAATTTATTTTCCATTCATCCAAATTTATTTATTACAATACTTAAACCATAAATTATCAATAACCACTAATTTTATAGTATTATATTATATTATTTATACCATGGAAAACATGAGTTGGAAGGTAATAATGGTGTCCGAATAAAACTTAGAAAGTTGTCTCAACATAAAATCAAAATTCGAATGAATAAAGTTTAAGAATATTGGTGGCATTATAAGAACTGGGTTTTTTTTTTTAATAGGTATTATTATTGTTGTAATAAGGTACTTGAATCCTTAAAAGACAATTTATTCACCAACTGATTATATGTCACACCATTCACATATAAATTTGATGGACCGTCACAATATTAAGTCTATAGATTCATGATCTTTATGTGCTAGGATAGATTGAAAATTTGTGCTATAGAGTGAAATATTTTGAGTATTTGGTTAAGTAATCATAACTTTATGTTAGAAGAAAGATATTATTAAAAAAAAATTAATTGGACTGCCTTTCACAAAATAAAATAAATAGTTATAACAAATTTATTGAATGTATCTCTAGATTCTTATGACCATTAAATGATTACTCTAAGGGGCTTTACGAAATCAAAAAAAAAAAAATGATTGACAGTTAGCCATATCAAACAACCAAAGAGAGATTCCAACAGAAACACACAATAAACAAGAAGAGACACCGCCACCCAACCCAAAATTGGATCGGATGACTGGGAAGGTTATCCCTCCCCAAAAACACAAAATAAAATCATTTTATTAATAATATGGCCTGCCTGCAAGCGCACCCGCAAAGGCAACACCATATCAAACCCTAACAAAGCTTTAATGGCTACCGGGTTTTACATTCATCAATTACCTTTTCACTTCTAAACAAAAACTTCTTTAAGAGTGAGGATTCAAAATCGAATCGAATCCCCGCCCTTTGAGACCTACTATACACAATTTTCCATCAATTTACCACTACAGATTTCGAGATCTCGAAAAATAAATGTCCAAGATTATACCATGACAACGCTCTCTAATCCTCTTGAAGATCAAATCCGAAGCCTACATTAAATAAACCGCGTCCGAATACAACAGTAAACTCTCACATGTCTTTATTTCTGGATTATCCCTTCATATACTGTCATCGCATGAAAAAAAACCTCTGGCCCCTGCACTCCGATTGCAAGTACCAAATACCCAGTTCTCCAGAAAAAGGCATTTATGAGCGATGTAAATAACAACATAAAGATTGAAACAAAACCAAGAAACTCTAAACAACCTATTAGCTATAATACATCGGCATTGGCATAATGAATTAGTAATTAAAAAAAAATGGTTATACAATTTAAGGATCGAAACCATGTTTCTGAGAATCCATGATGAAGTATCTGCGTTTTCTCTTTAAAAACACAAAGTTACAAGGGGAAAAAATATATATTCTAATAAATTTTCTGTGCCTATGATACACCTAATAATTTGAAGTTATATTTCCTTTAAATACCAATATATAGAATTGTAATAAGTAGCGATCAGGGATGAGACACATTGCCTTCCTTATCTCTGCTCGCTTTCGCCTCAAGTGTCAGTGGTCTCCATACAGACAACAAAGATGAACGCAAATTAAATATTACACGACGCCTTCCATTAGCCACTTAATAAATTTAGGTTATATGAACGAAAGCCAAGACCACCGATTTCTAATAGACATGATTGTAGCGGTACTAATTTCATGATCAACAACCGGCCCCCAAAGAAATGCTGAGAGAAGAAACCCAAAAGATTTCATACACAAACAAGCAAACTAGCAGCAGATCATAGATGTTGTTGGGAAAAGTATCTACTCAGAATGCCCCTATCCCACTCTAAGGTGTGACAGTGCCTTAGCAACAAACAAGGAAAACTACTTTCGTATTCTTCTTTATGAAATGTAAACGAAGAGGAAGGATGTAACTAACCTGTGTCTTTCGCTAGTTTGTTGATCCAATCGCTCTCCTCTTTGTTCGCTTCCCGCTACCTGCTCCCTTTCTTGCTCAGCTTCACCAAGTTCCTGCAAGATCACAGAAGAGGAAAACTACACAAAGACATAGATTTACATTCATAAATAGCTTAGGATCAGATTTAAGCTAAACATGCAAATATAACAAAACATCATTGATACACAAGCATGTAGGAGAAACTCAAATAGTTTTATTGATATAATAAGAAGATCCAGGAGGAGATACAACCAAGTGAGTCCCGATCCAGCATCTACCTCCCAGCAAAGGAATCCCTTCCTCACCTCCAACAAAGCATAAATCACCCAATGCACTAATCTCGATCTCAAAACCAACAACAATTCTCTGCAAAGTACAAAATTCTAGCCTCCGGATCTCTGGGATGAGGGATCCATATATAGATGTAAGCAGAGAGGATGAGTCAACTTATGTTTTGACTTGTGGCCTCTCTCTGTCAGTTCTTGCTTCCACTTGGAGGCTGAGAGCCTCTTACTCATCCTTGGTCGAACTCAGTGAGGCAAGTGTCATTGAGGAAGATTCTGGAAGCTTCCATTTTCTGTCCACCTCGCGGAATGACACTGCCATTTGGCATTTCCTGCTCATCGCACCCTGGTAGTGCATTTAGTTGCGTTGCAACGCACCTAGCTAGTGTACTGGGGTGCTATGCAACGCAGGTAGCTAGTGTAGCAGCTGAAATGATCCTGATTTGACTGATTCTGAGTAGTTTCTGGTGGAGAACTTCTGGGAGAAGCTGTCATTGGTTGACCTTGTTCCTTTAGGGGTAGGAACAACACTTTTAGGGACTTTGGATCCCTTGGATTATGGACATTTCATGCTTAAAGTTGTAAGGCACAAAAATGTCTATAACAGTTGCCCCCTAAAGTATGAGGCCGTTTATCGGGTGAAATGCTTTATTAGGAGGATCCAAAGTTCTTTCAATGCTGGGAGGAGACCTGTAATAAGATACAATACAATACATCATTTTCATACTATTTTCATGATCTAGCTGAGGCAGGCATTCCCATGCTCAGCTTTATAAATTCATTTTTATGTACATAGGATAGACAATCGTCTGATGGTACACTGATGATTCTGATGAAGTCATCATCCTTTTGGCAGGATGATTATCTGTGCTGCAATGTTGTACATGTCAATGTTTTTATTTTTCCTGAATATATATCGCAGCCCGGATGGATGAAACTAGATCCGGGGTCTTCAATCTCGTCCGATCTTCACTCTAAGTACAAGTCGATCCATGTGAGAAATGTTTTGAAGTCGAACATGGAAAGACATCGCTTGATTACCAGTCAATGATGTAAACTGTTAACAAGCGCGAGAGGAATCACCGATAATGATAATGACCCTCAAGGTACTACAGTACAATTCACGTGGTGTGAATAAAGGACTTGGCGTCGAACACCACGCAAAATCTTTCGGTCGAAGGTCATTGATGTATACCTGTCGCCGGAAGTGAGAAACTTGCCATTGAGGCATGCAAGCTTCAAAGTACTGAGGGGGTGTTCCTAGATCAACTTCTCGGATAATGAGCTGATGTCGACAAGAAGCGATCCGTCAAAGGAGGGCCTTGATGTATCCCACATCAGTGACATGGAACGGAGCAAATGATTTTGATGGAGGTGAAAACGATCTGATGATATATGGTTCAGGGTGGCGGTCATGAAAGAATGAAGTATAATGTATGGTAGTGGATGGGACACGGGTGACTTCTCTGGATGACTTCTCTTGAACATGTCGGCGACACTTATATGATGGATTGGTAGCATTTACCCCAAAAGTGGATGGTATGGCGAGACCATGGTGATGTGACCGGTGAATGAAAACAACCCAACCCGACTCAGGCACGGAGTGGAAGTGTCATGTTCAAGAGCGACTTGCTACCAATAAAGATTCTTTGAGTTTCTTCCCAATTTTTCCCCAGTCATTGCTGACCAGTATCTCTTTATTTTTGTCAAGCTTGAGGAGGATAACATATGCTTGTTCTATAATTTGCCCTTCGGGCAAACCCATCGCTATGTTTTAATGAGCCTAGCGATAGTGAAACTCGTTCTCGTCTAAAGACAAGTTTGTCGCTATTAGTGTTTTTAACGAGTTTAACGACAAAGATAACTCGGTCCTTTTCATTTTTAGAGAGTCTGAAAAGGAACGTAAAGGTAACTCCGAAAGTCCTTTTTCGTCATCTAATCCCTTAAGTCCGAAAAAGTATAAAACAATACAGAAGGGATGAATTTTCGATAGTTTTAACGAGCCGAACAATACAAGCGCTCGATCTTTTTGTGCAATAATCCCTCAGGTCCAAAAAGATTAAAATCTAGAGGAGGGATAGCACTTCCGGTCGCTTTAACAAGCTGGAAGGCCAAAACTCGGCAATCTTTTCATATTTTACGAGTCAGATGAAAAGAGCTTAAAGGAGACTCGTCTTTTGAGGAACGAGTGATAAGACGGGTAGCAACTGATTCCAGGTAAGGGTTGAAATTTTCCAAGCGCGGCAGTGTCACAAGGATGGCTAGTGAAATCACTCTTCGCAGTTGTTCCTCAAAATGGGTAAACAATCAAATGGAGGTGAATGATCGGCCAATGGAAAAGTGGAGGTGACGGTGCAAACACGACCAAGGCTTTAATGGCTGATAATGTTACATTCACGGTGGTTATTTATCGGAGGATAGTTCATTTTTTAACGAGCTTAAACGCGGATTGAAACACTTGCTCAGTATTATGTTTATTTTTTAACGAGCATGAACTATGTGCTAAAACTGCTCGATCTTATGTTTATTTTTTAACGAGCATGAACTATGTGCTAAAACTGCTCGATTAATCCAGTCATATGATAAGAATGTCTCATTGAAGATGCCATTTTTTATGGAGCTTGCACCTTACAAAGCTTTTCCCCACATCCTTTCTTTATGCAAGTTTGGAAACGACTAGTCCTACGAGTTTAAAGGGTTAGAGGTCCTAAAAATTTAAAAAATAAATAGCCGCCCCTTGCTTGCACTCCAAAAGGTTTGCATGCCCCCAGGTATAAAATATGGTTTCAAGGTTACCCCTCAATTTGCAGACAAAACATTTGTTCTATCAGGAAAGGCCTACCTCTTACAGGTTATTCAAAGGCTGTTTTATTTGCAGTGCAAACAAAACACTTCTTCGACGATGTCTACCGAGATAAACAAAGGTAAGCGGCGCCGACCCAACTTACATAACTTTGACAAGAGAATCTTATTCTAGAATAACCCCTCTTCCACTGACGGACGGGGTACAGACTAGTCATATTCTCCCGTGGAAACCTACCCTATACCCAAAGTTTTCTTGCCGAAGCAGACCAGGATGCATGCCCCCTGGGTTTCAGTCATATCCCTCCGAATTACTCGCGCTCATCGGGAGGACGGACTGGGACTTGAGACATTTCTTGCGTGAAGAGACCATTTAGGGACGGTATATGACTATTTGCGATGCGTGATCCGGGAAATGAAAGCTGGTCCACGAGCTTGACCACTCTTCCTTCGTGCGGAAAACACATTACTCTAAAGAGTGAGGAGACGATGGCTCCCATGCAATAAATATAGTCTCGTCGAAGGAGTAGGTTATAATCCAAGGGTCCTTGAATGACCATTACGCTCATTTGAACTGTCTTCCCTTTCAATGTTATGGGCACATTGGGGAGGATCCCTAAAGGTCGACTGGTTCCTTTATCAAAGCCTGTCAGATTTCTCATCTCAGGCAAAAGCGATGGCGAACCAAGCGCTTTCCAAGCAATAGAGGAAAGGATACTCACAGACGCCCCCTCATCTATGATGGTGCCAGCCATGACCATTATGTATACTTGAACGATAATTCGGAATGGTATGCTTGCTGGCAAACGGGGTCTACCTAGTTGGTTCCAGTCGAAGGATACAACTAGGTTGCTTGGAGGTGGGACCGAGTAGACGGCCGGGTATGGCTCTGACGAACTTCCTTCCTGCGATAAAGGAATGGGTGGATTGCCCCCATGTTCGTCGGAGTCTGTGTTGATGAAGAGAATTTGGATGGTGTCATCCTTATCCTCTTCAGTGACTGTATCATTCGAAGATAAAACCTCTGAAGGCAAGACCGGGTCAACTGCCGCCTCGACCTTTTGACTTTCGTCTGGTATGGATTTAGTTGGTTTATCTTCAATGATAGACGCTTCAACCGACCACTTGGGCGGGCCAGCTGGATTCTCAACTAACGAAGGACTCGGCAAGAGTTTTTTATATCCAGGAGGAAGTCGTAACGGTGAAACCGGACGATCATCCAAAACTCTTTTAGCTTCGTCTAAGAAGGGACAACGGTGGATGGCGTGATCGCCTTCGCACAGTTTACAGGGGGATCTAGCTCTCCCTTTTTGTCCTGGGACTTCACTTTCGCTAGTTGACGGTGTGCTTTCAACATGGCCATCAGAGGTTGACGACACCGGATTGTGCAAACGGGGAGACCAGTCCCTTAGTATCCGAGGGATGCAAGGACAATCTCTGTGAAAGTGGTCTCCCTTGCAAATGACACATGGCGATTTAGGCCTGGTCAGTGCTGTGTGTGGATTTTCATTAGACGACACTTGTTTTCCTTTATTTGCCTTTGGCTCCTTCTTCTTTTTCTCTTTCTTCTTCTTTTCCTTCTTTTCCCTAGGAACTTGGTTTTTAGCTTTACCAGTCCTGTCAAGCGAAGAGGAAGGAAGAGAGGAAGAATTAGAAGAAGTAGAAGGTTGGTGGAAAACTCTGGACTCGTCTAACTGTTGATTCGATTGTTCAGGAATAGTGGTGTTCTGAACGACATTGGTTGAGAAGAGCCATACTGGTAAGCCAATTGTCAGTCCTGGAAGCGACAATGTGGCCATATGGGGCGCACCAACATCTCCCTAAGAGGAGAAGGGACTAGGATTTCCACCAAGGGGAATTCCTTGGTTGGTAGGCTCCATTTTCTCAACCTAAAGATCAACGCAGGAAAAAGGGTATGAATATTCCGTTTAAAATAAATTTTAACACGCTTTGACACAACTTTGTTTTTTCAGTTTTAAAGAGTCGAGAAAAAACAAAAGATGACTCTAGTCTCCTTCGATTTTTAATGAGCCTGAAGTTAAAAGTGCTCAGATGGACCTTTTTTGTTAAGGAGTCTGAAAAGGAATGAAAGGGACTGCTCTGGAGATCTAGGTAGAGGGTGTGCCAAACCAATCGCAAAACCGCAGAATACTTTTTAAGGTACGGGCGGTCAATCTTCCCGAATGCTGTGTTCAGTGCATTGCGATCAGTAGGGCGGCCGACACAGCTTCCTATGGATAAAGGTTTTATGCCTATAGGGGTCTCCCAATATATACTTGACGGTACGTGGGAGCACAATCCGTACTGGCACTTATCGTCTCACAGTGGAGGAATCACCCAACCATCAGTGAGGACAACAGTTACCAGGCTTTACGACGGCGGAACACGTCTCTAGCCTAGACCTTTATGTTGTGCGTTAAGTTACAAAGCGTTGTTAAGTTCATTCAATTTATTTTAGGTTGATCTTTCTTAGAAGTTTTCCTTTTTGGATCACGACGAGATGTAGATGTAATTCCTAAATGCAGTCTAAATATGATAAGCAAGATTTTATCTCTTTTCAACAATGAAAATCCTAGCTACAAGGGGAAAAGAAAGACACAATCTTTTCTCAAAGAGCAAAGAGCACACTGTAAATGCACTTTTCCTAAATCAAGCCATACAAACTGTCAAAATGCAAATGCACTTGTGCATGTATTTGTTTTTCACTTTCTTAATATTGATGGCTAAAAAGAAAGTTGTTGTACAAATTTGAATTCGATTTCAAGTGAAAAACACAAACAAGCTTCTTTTCGAAATAAAAAAGTAGAGATGATTACGACACTTTATGATTTTGAAGTAAACACTTGTTTCGACACTAGAAATTCACAAATTCAAACCAAAGACAAAAGTAAAAGCGTAATCAACTGTCAATAGCAAACAAACTTACTCCTAAGATCAAAACGACACTTACGACACATCTAGATCTAAGGGCGACAGTATGACTAGTTTACTTTTGCAATGGGAAACTGTAAATGACGTAACAAATACACAAAAACAAATACAGTTTCTTTTACACAACTGAGGCGGAATTAAGGCAAAGAAAAGGGGTTTTCAGACAGGTACACACACTGATAACAGGCTGCAAAAATCAGAGATAAAACTGAACAAAATGAAGCAAAGAACCTTCGCTGCACAGGGCAAAGGCTGATCAGCGCACTTGTTGCACAGAGAAACTAAATTGCAGCGCAGGTAGCCCTCTCGGGACCTACGTTGAAATGCAGAGTCTCTTCAGAGAGCCTGTGCTGAAGCAGAAACGAGAATTTTCTCTGGGTTCTGGGTCACGGTTTGCAGTTTAATCTATGGTTTTTGGCCGGATAAAAGCAATCAGTAAGGTACAATCAGAGGGATGATTTAAAGGAGGACTAAGAGCTATCACAAAGGGAAATTAGAGCATTTGTGGATCAGCTGTTCAAATCATAAACAAATCCTAGTGAATGGATTGAAGTAGCAGCTACTTTGCATTTGATAATGGCAAATGCAGTTCGATTGCTACTTTTGTGTTTATGAAACAAACAACAAGAGAAACACAAACAAACTAACTAGACACGATCCCCAGTGGAGTCGCCATTTTGTTGTTGGGAAAAGTATCTACTCAGAACGCCCCTATCCCACTCTAAGGTGTGACAGTGCCTTAGCAACAAACAAGGAAAACTACTTTCGTATTCTTCTTTATGAAATGTAAACGAAGAGGAAGGATGTAACTAACCTGTGTCTTTCGCTAGTTTGTTGATCCAATCGCTCTCCTCTTTGTTCGCTTCCCGCTACTTGCTCCCCTTCTTGCTCATCTTCACCAAGTTCCTACAAGATCACAGAAGAGGAAAACTACACAAAGACATAGATTTACATTCATAAATAGCTTAGGATCAGATTTAAGCTAAACATGCAAATATAACAAAACATCATTGATACACAAGCATGTAGGAGAAAATCAAATAGTTTTATTGATATAGTAAGAAGATCCAGGAGGAGATACAACCAAGTGAGTCCCGATCCAGCATCTACCTCCCAGCAAAGGAATCCCTTCCTCACCTCCAACAAAGCATAAATCACCCAATGCACTAATCTCGATCTCAAAACCAACAGCAATTCTCTGCAAAGTACAAAATTCCAGCCTCCGGATCTCTGGGATGAGGGATCCATATATAGATGTAAGCAGAGAGGATGAGTCAGCTTATGTTTTGACTTGTGGCCTCTCTTTGTCAGTTCTTACTTCCACTTGGAGGCTGAGAGCCTCTTACTCATCCTTGGTCGAACTCAGTGAGGCAAGTGTCATTGAGGAAGATTCTGGAAGCTTCCATTGTCTGTCCACCTCGCGGAATGACACTGCCATTTGGCATTTCTCGCTCAGTGCACCCTGGTAGTGCATTTAGGTGCGTTGCAACGCACCTAGCTAGTGTACTGGGGTGCTATGCAACGCAGGTAGCTAGTGTAGCAGCTGAAATGATCCTGATTTGATTGATTCTGAGTAGTTTCTGGTGGAGAACTTCTGGGAGAAGCTGTCATTGGTTGACCTTGTTCCTTTAGGGGTAGGAACAAAACTTTTAGGGACTTTGGATCCCTTGGATTATGGACATTTCATGCTTAAAGCTGTAAGGCACAAAAATGTCTATAACAATAGATCTTAATATTGGGAAGCTGGACGTGGCTAACAAAGGTAATGCAAATAGAAATACCCAATAGATTGTTCAATAGCCAGTGCCTCAATACAACCCAACCGATAAGCAGAGCTGAACTTGTCAATACCAATATGCATTGTGTTCTCGTGAAGCAATAAGAACTACAGTGTGCAATTATTGGAACCATGAAACCCAACTGAGAATTGATGTAGCACAGGTAAGGAGTCAAGTAGAATGTGAGAGTCGAAGCTGAAGCTATGCAGGTGAAAACTATGATGATATTGGACATGGAAGAAAAGGGATAAAACATGACCCCACATGATACCATGCCAAGACCGAATTCACAACTTAATACCACGTGTTGTTGACCAAGGGACATGGAAGAAAAGAGATAAACATGAGAATGAGGGTGAAGGCACTGGCAATGGGTATCATCACAGTCTGGGAACTGTCCCGAAATTACTGCAATTAATAGCTCTTACCACGATCAGTTGATTAATAGCTCTAGCTGAAGAATTCACGACAGAAAGACTTTGGAACGACCTCGTTCTACAAGAAGGAGAAACACATCTGCACACATGCATGCTTTTTTTGGGTCATCGAAATGGAAATCTTTACCCTTTTATGTATTTACGATGGTTATAATAGAAATCTTGGAAAAATAAAATCTGAAATTAGATTAAAAATTAGGAGACCTCATGCCGTACTATTAGAACCAAAAATACAAGATCCGCATTAGGTCAAAATTATCATTACTCAAACATATCTGTAGATTTGGAAGCCACACACTAAAACAAAAACCCATTCAGATCATTAAAAATTAAGAAAAATCCAAAAACAATTAGGCAAGGCAGAAATCACTTGGGAAATTTTGCTCATAAATGTTGACGGCTTCCCAAAAAAAAATCAATAAATCATTTAGATCGAATTTTTTTCTATATTAAAATGTCTATAGGCCCGAAGAGTTGAACTTGCTCTGATACCATATGTAACGGCCCCGAAATAAAAACACATAATTAATTAGATTAATCAAGCGATTTATAATCAAAAAGCAATTTATCAACTAGTTAACATTAAATTACAAAAATATGAGTGAAGGGAGACAACTTACCTGTGGAATGCTAGTTCAATGCTAGTTGAGTTCTGCTACCTGCAACAAAGTCTTGGGGACAACTCTCCACCCAACCGTAGGCTCAATTGCACAAAATCTTGCTACAACTGGCCACCCCCGAGCCCTCAATCAACGTACTACTGCCAGGGTATCCTTTTTCTCCTAACACTATTCTCCTAGAGAATGGATGATGGAATCATGGAATGCTGGAATGCCTCTCATCTTCCTCCCCATCTATTAAATAGAGCAAATATTGGAAGGGAAACCACATGCACACACTCCATGTGTCAACATGCAAATTTACTGCTTTCTTGTTTTATTATTATTATTTTTATTTATTTTTTGATAGCTTTACTGATTTTTACTATTTTTCTTGTTTTATTTCTTTTGTTTTTACTTTTTGATAGCTTTACTGATTTTTACTATTTTTCTGTTTATTCTTATTTATATTTATTTAGAGCATGTAATTAATTTATTACTATTTATTATTTATTTACTATTACTATTTTTTTATTTATTGTTTATTATTTATTTAATATTATATTATATTATTTATTAGTTATTATTTATTATTTATTATTAAGGGACATTACAGCTTCGAAAGCATTCGAAAATGGCGAAATATGGCGACTCACCTCTTCATTTACTGATGCTGCAATCAATGCATAGGCCTTGTTGTTCTTATTTTCCCAAATGGTGAACTCCTTGTTTGAGGTAGGATGTTCTGGCTCTTTGTCTCCGTCTCCAACACACACTCCTTTCCACAACTCATTGAAAATGAGGGTGTGTTTTATCTTTCGGGACCACTCAGGATAGTTCTCCTTGCCAGTGAGAACGACTCCCACAATAGATATGATTGAATGCATTCTTAAAAGGACTATGTGCTTCAAAATAATGCAGCCTTATTCTTCCTTCTTGATTAGGTAAGAAATTGATTTAATATACAAAGAGCAAAGCTATATTCTATCCATATAGAATATCACCACTCGTATACTTCTGCTGCAAAATTTTACTCCTAAAAAAAATCTGGGGAAGGTGTTATGAAGGAAGGACAACGGAAAATCAAGCGCATATATATAACATGTGAAGCTCCTGTTATGATTCCCGGTTCAATGTTGTAGAAAGTCTCTTTCAAAATCGAGAATCCACGCTATAATGCACATCAGATATACACTTCAGAAAAGACAGCAGGAGCTCGGAAACAACATAAAATAATCCCTCGCCAAAAACGTTTACTGGATCTTTAAAAATTTAGTAAACTTGCAATGAACTTCAAATTTGACAGCATAGAGGGTGTCAACGTATATGTATACCAGCCTTGTATATATGGAATAACAATGTGTTTATGTATATGGGACAGCAGTGTTCAACCAACAACATAGGAGCTGCGTTCAATGGATACCAACATCGTTATATCAACAACGTTCAACCAACAACGTTATACTTATGGACAACGTTCAATAGCATTCAACTTACCAACAACGTATCAACCATGCCAAGGGCCAAGGTATGGAGGAGGGTTGTGGAAGTATGGGAGCAGAGCGATATATGGCAGGGAGCAGTGATACCAATATGAAAATCTCCAGGTATATTATATGAAAATATGACTCTTAGAAGAACATGTAGGCCAAGAACGCAACAATGGAGGCCACGAGATTGCGTAACAGAGACATAATTCCAGAGAATGTTATATGAAAACAAATGTTATATATGATACCGCCACAATATCGCAACATAGGAGGTGTTATACCACGTGATTGTGTATTCTCGGATGGGAGGTATGGTTCTGTTGATGAAACTGTCAGACCAGTGGAAGCGTCAGCATTAGAGCTGCCAGGGTAGCCAGGATCAACAGAATAGGCAGAATATGAGTTACAAATTAAAGAGGGAAGCCAAAAATGGCGCTGGCTCTGATACCATGTCAGACCAGGAGGTAACTCCTCAAATAAAATCATATTATCCATTCAAGTTGTTCATTATTATATACAAGAGGGAGAGATTGTTCAGTTCATCTCCCAATGACTCTCCATCTTCTCTATTATTTATTTACATTAATTACAGTTTTTCACCTAATCCCTATGATTAGGTGCCAACATTATGGAACTTGACGGACACCAAGTTGAAGAAAAGTACAACCTTCCATTCACAAACAGATGGTCAAACTGAAATGGTTAACATGACAGTCATTCATCCTAAGTTGTGGGATGAACAGTTGCATTATATTCATCATGCTTACAATTGAGCACAACACTCTTCTACTCAACTTCCCCTTTTGAGGTATGTCTTGGTTATTTGCCTAAAACGCCTTTGGATTTCATCTTTGAGAAAGATGTAGCTGTAGATAGACATAGTGACATAGATAGGGAAAAGAAATTCATTGAGAAAATTCAGTTGATTCACCAAACAATTCAAGAACAACTAGAAAAGAGTCAAGGCAAGTATGAGGCAAGGAATGATAAGCATCTTGTGGATCATCAGTTTCAAGTAGGTGATGAAGTTTGGCTATACATTAGCAAGGAAAGGATTCAAGGTGAAGGTAAAAAGATGAAACCAATTCGTTATGGTCCATTTAAAATTATGGAAAAGAATTGTAATAATGCTATCAGACTTGATTTGCCTTCATATATGCAAATCTATTCCATTGTTAATGTTGAAAATTTGAGATTATATGAACCTCCTTTGGTTGAAGATCAAGGAAAGAATGTTCAAATTCCATATATTGAAGACTTTTCTCCAGAATACCTTTATGTGCTTCAACAAGACACTATACTTGACAGAAGGACAAGGACAACTAAAAGGGGAAGTATTGATTATCTTTGGGTGGGTCTCAAAGATACACATCCATCAAAGGAAAAATGGATTGAAGTGGGGAAGGTGAGGGAACAGTACCCTCATCTGTTCAATAACTAAAAGTGATCCTTTTGGGGTCCAAAAGGCTTCTAGTGGGGAGGAGTGATCAGGTGCTTAGAATTACGCTAAAAGATCAAAGTGTTAGAATCTTGCCAAACTCAGCTTCAGATTGAAGAGCTCGTCATTTTGAATCCAACGGTGTGAACGACACTAAAATCCGAGTTCGTATGAAGAAGTTAGAGCAAGCCAAAGTTCAAATTTGACTTGCCTACATGATAGGATTGGGATGATGTGGCAAGGTCTTCAACCAATAAGGAGGTGTCAAGT
The DNA here is from genome assembly GCA_031772625.1 of Pinus tabuliformis. Classification (NCBI taxonomy): domain Eukaryota; kingdom Viridiplantae; phylum Streptophyta; class Pinopsida; order Pinales; family Pinaceae; genus Pinus; species Pinus tabuliformis. The sequence goes on from CM062807.1 coordinate 1,295,236,683, forward strand.
GGCCGCCCGCACATTGGCCATCGAAAAACACATATTGCAGTGGTAAACGGAAAATGTGTCTTAAATTGACTCCCAGTAGGTTGGGTTGCAATGCAATCAAATCGCAATCGCAATTGATGAAAGGGATCGACGAACAGGTATCGGCCCCGACATCGACACAATTTGAGTTCTGGATGTGACACATTATTGTGTTGCATTTTTATGTTTTGGAGGTTCTGTGATATCACATTGCAATTGTTTCATTGTGTTAAAGAGCCCATATCTAATTACTGAATGCAATGAGCGATACAACCCCGAATGCGATGGTTCTTTATGCCACATTTTAATATTCCATCGGGTCTGCCTATATCACATCACAGTGTTCCGCCACTAAAACAAGACCTTCTACCCACCTGAACTAGCCGATTTCTATCTGCGATAAGGCCGACAGGATATGGCCTGCAGTGTAGCGAAATTATTGCCCAGTTAGTAGATTTTGGGGCTAATTTGTAGTTTTCTGCTGATTTTGGAGCATTTTGTGGAACGAATAGTGGGAGAACTGGGAGAAGTCATAACTCCTTCAGTTATTATCCAAATTGGATGCAAAAATAGTCAATTCTAGTAGTTTTGAGTATTCTAAACTCATTGAGATAGGTTTCAGAGGCATTTGAGCATTGAAAACACATTTTTGATGTAATTTGAGCATAATAGAGAGGCCCAAGCCATTGGAAGCTGGACCAAGGAGACGTAGCCCAGGAGGGGTGAACTCCTTTATCATGTGCTTGTTGTGTTTTGTATATTGATGTTCATTTCTGTTATATTTTTTTTGTTCAACATATGTTTTTATGTTAAATTGTTTATAACATTTAAATAAGAAAGTCTCGAATATATTAATTGCACAAGTTTTTGAATCCTTAAGCACTTGAAAATAAAATGATAAGCATCTTGGGTTTATTTTTGAATGGGGAATTAACACAACATTACTAATCTGCTCCAATTCAGATGAGCAGTGCCAACACAAGACTTCATGAGACTATCCCATATGAATACACTGATGAGAATGTATATAAGGGATAGGGCTTTCCTTACTGGTATGACTATGAACCCGATATGCTTATGAGGTTGTTCATGAGACTGTTCATGAGGTTGTGCCAATATTCTAACAAATACGCTCATGAGTTAGATGGGCTCGGCCCCCGGAGGGCACTCATGCCCATTATACATGTCAAGGGTGTCACAGATGCTACATTTTCACTGAATTTCCTTCCAAAGAGAATGAATGACTTTATAAATGACTATGTTGCATCATTTCAAAGAGATGCATGCATTTATAATTGCATCTATCCTTAAAGTCCGTGAAATTCCTGTATAAATGAATGAATGACTTCTCAAGGAGCTGCAATTGAAGGAGCTGGAATTAGTTTGCTGGAATCAAGGAGTTGCAAAATTCATGATTGTATACAAGTCCCAATTCACACTTTCAAGTCCATTAAATGAACACATTAATGTAAGGGTATAACCTTGTGATAAGGAGGGCCAGAAGGCAGTTGAGGGGAAGCTCCTATTCATTTGAAATGGACCTTACAAAATTACTATCAAATCCTTTCATTGGTCCTGAAAGTGCCTCAACCTTCAGAAATAGGGCGTTTAAGCTGGAAACACTAGGGTTTTAAAGAAAGATAATCTATAAGAAATAAGCTCTACTGGTGCAAATGAAACCTTGTCTATTAACTGGGTGATGATAGAACATATAACTCCCCATTCGCAGATACAAATGAGCATAACAGACTACTCCCCATTCGTAAAGAAAAGCTCCCCATGAGCATAATATAATACTCCCCATTCACAAAGAAAATCTCCCCATGAGCATAACATAGTAACCATGTTAACATTGTTCAGAGAAGTGATGTGATCCTTCTCTCCAGTCAGTAGACTATTCAATTGACCAGTTTAGGCTGAGACCGAGTAGTAATAAGAACAAAATCAACAAAGCCAAAAGCAACCATACTAGTGTGTGGAGAGTTTCTGCACATCCTAGCGTGTCTAGTATATCCATTCAATTTGAACTGCTCCCTTGGTTTTTACAGAACCAAATACCCGCATATGAATAATCCCCTAACAGATTCAATTCCAGCTCTAGGTCTAGGTCAAGATCAAGAAGCAATGTCTCCACTGCGCATGTGATGAAACACAACACAACAAAAAACTATCGATCTGCGATGATCCTCCCATTCTGCCAGCTCCTGTTCTGTAGACGACAACACATCAACATGTCACAACTTCAGCAACTCATAAATGGTTTTACCTTCATTGGAAACTTTGCCTTCCTTGAAACTTCCAAACCCTTCTTGAGCATTTCATATCATTTCATATCTGTATACTAATGCTAGCATTAGTTTACAGTTTCAAAATATGAAAAACACAAACTCAAAATAATATATGCTTATGGCCTCTCCGCCTCGAGAAGAGGCCAAATAAGACCATCAAAAAAATTAGAATATGATCTGTACATGACATAGTACAACGACAGGTTAAAAAGTCACTAAATTCTAATAGAGAAAATGTTACGCCATCGATTTTGATTCCTATCGCCCCATGCTAGATGACATGGACTAAAAAGAAAACTTATTTTGGTTGTATTAAATGTGTACACAGGTTGGAGTGGTTAGACTTGCTCAATTCATTGATATACCATTGCTCCTGACTATGATTCACACCCAACTTCAGGTTAGGGTCAAGGAATTCTCCCTATTTTCTAAACCTTCATGCCTATGAGCTCTGACTTCTGACAATTAGCGACAGCCAAGATGTGAGATTGAAGTTGGGCTATGTAGCAGTTTCGTAACATGGAGAAATTCATATGGTAATGTCTAGGGTCAATTAATATTAATAATTATAAATAATTACTAATGATGATAATGATGATGATTAATTTCTACTAAGACCGATATGGTCTATCAGACCTTAAGAAAGAAATGGTTAATTAGGATTATTAAAAATATTATTATGTGATCAAAAAGCAAGGAAAGAAGTGTTTCAATGTCACTGTAGTTTCGTTGACTAAACAAGTCGAGGAGGTTGGTAGTGGGGAGAATGTTTTGGAAATGAGAGTGGATGTGAGTACGGGAAGGGAAATCTAAGAGAAAGTGATTTTCATCTTCGAATCTCTTAGTATCACAAAGGAGGCATATTCTCTTGTCCCAAGGTATCTTGGGAATAGACCAATGTCTGGTTTCACTTCGAAGATCGTGAGAATTAGTTCTAATCCTTGCAATATTCATTCTCTTCTTAGCATTGGTTAAGACAAAAAGGTAATTTTGGTTAGCAAGCATGGGGTTGATAACCTCCTTATAATATCTTAACTTTATTTTCCCCTCTAACTCCTTATCACTCCACAACTTATCCTTAAATTTGGAAGTAAGGATGTTTTTAATATTATCCTTATTCCCAAAGATGATCTCCTCCTTTATCTCCCAATGATCAAGTTAGGACTTGGCATCCTTATGCCACCCTCGCTTGAGTCAAAGGTGGTTTTGACTAGAGTTAGAAGAAATTTTTGGGAGTCTCTTGGCTTCCATGTTGTACAACTTCTTCTTATACATCAAATACCAAAAACATAGTATTTCATTCAATGGGGGAAGGCTAGCCTCAATTAAGAGAATAAGTTAGGGAGTATTACCTTTAATCTTGAGGTTGTAGGTAATGAATTTCTTTTGGAGCATTCCAATATTTCTGCATAAATCTCTAGATACACTGCATCCTCACACCTCACACCCACATAAAATAACAGGGGTGACGAAAGTCTCAAAGAGAATTTTTTTTTACTCCAAACCTAAAGATCAATCGTCTTACAATTGTTTTCAAGTTCATAGTAATAATTAATAATTAATAGTTAATAAATAATTATTAAATTTAAAACTAAATTAATAATTATTCAAAATTTAATAATTTAATTTAATTTAACTTATTTCAAAAAAATTAATAATTAAATATTTTAATAATAATAATAATAATATTAATATTAATAATAATAATAATTTGATTTAATTTAACAAAATATCATTTATGAATAATAAAATTAATTTATTTAATTATTAATAATTTAACAATTAATAAATAATAATTATGAAATGAATAATTATTAAATTAATATTAATTATTATTAATCAATAAGGTAAAATAATATTAAGCCCCAATGGTTAGCTCAACTGGTCAAATAAGTGCCTCGCCGTTCGGGAGGTCACAGGGTCAATTCTCCCCGAAGCCCTTGGGGTTAGGCCTAGCTATTGGCCGCGGGGCTTGATACCCTTCATCAAGCTCAGATATTTCCGTGGATGTAGCAGCCACCCAATGATCGCGGGTGTTTGTGAACCACACTTGAAAAAAAGAAGGTGGTAAAATAATATTAATAATTAATAAGTTTATAATTAATTATTTATTAATAATTAATAGGGTAGATTAAGATCAATTAAGCTAATAATTAAATTAACTTAATTAATATTTATTAAGTTAATAATTAATAATTATTATTTATATTTGATTATGAAGAGTCAGGTGGCTAAAGCCATTATAACCCCTTAGATGAATGTAGGGGAGCCTGATACGGGGTGCAAGAAATTCAAAAGGAATTATAGCTGATCTAGGTCCATATTCAAACAAGCGCCTTGGCCACATTGAGGAACAAATTCCGTGTCTCCCCCAGTTAGAACTACTGGGTTTGGGTGCAAAGGACCCAACCCCTTTAGATTCCTCAGTTTAGTAGATGTTAGCATGTTTAGCTTTGTTGGTTTTTTTTATTGGTTTTTATTGTTATTGTCAGGCCAGGAGGTAACTCCTCAAATGTAATTGTATTATTCATTTAGGTTGTTCATTATTATATACAAGAGGGAGTGATTGTTCAGTTTATCTCCCAATGACTCCCCATTTCCTCTATTATTTATTTACACTAATTACAGTTGTTCACCCAATCCCTATGATTAGGTGTCAACATTCCCCCCCTTAATCTGAAGGGATGTTCGTGAGTCCTAGCATCATTCTGAATATTTCAAGCTTTTCTCTTACATGCGCTTTGGTGAAGATGTCTACAATTTGCTCATTAGTGGAACAATGGCGAAGATGGATTGTTTTTGCCTCAACATGATGTTGAATCAGATGATATTTTGTATTGATGTGCTGCGTTCGATCATGGTACTTTGGGTTCTTGGCCAACTTTATTGCTGAGGTATTATCAATCATGAGTGGAGTCGATTGTACTTGTTTTACCTACAAATCTTCCAGAATTTTCTTGAGCCACACAATTTCTCTTGTTTCCCTAGTTGCTGCCACATATTCTACCTCTGTTGTGGAATCTACTGGAATTGATTGTTTGCATGATCTCCAGGAGACAACTCCTGATCCAAGACTCATAGCATAACCCGAAGTAGATACCCCAATTTGTTTGTCTCCATTGAATTCTGAATCAGAGTATCCAATCAAGCTAAAGTTCCCACCTGTGTGTAATTGAGTCCAAAGTCTTGAGTTCCCTTCAAGTACTTTAGAACTCTTTTTGCAGCAGACCAATGTCCCTCATAAGGCTTTTGCATAAACCTAGAGAGGATTCCAACAACAAACGAAATGTCTGGTTCGATAGTAGTCAGGTAGCTTAGACTTCCTACAAACTATCTATACTTTGTTGCATCCTCAAATTCCTTTCCTTCAATGGATGTGAGCTTTAAGTTTTGTTCCATTGGAGTAGTAAGAGAATTGCATTCAGTCATGCCAAACTTGTTCTAAAGATCTCTAATGTACTTCTTTTGAGAAAGAAATATGGAATTCAGATGTTGAATTACTTCAATACCAAGACAGTAATGAACATAACCCAAATCAGTCATTTCAAAACCTTTCCTCAATTCCTTCTTTATGGATGCAATGTAGCTCTCATTGTTCCTTGCCATCAAAAGATCATCTACATATACCACAAGATATACAACTGTTTTTCCAACTTTCTTGACAAACAAAGTTGCATCATCAAGATCATAATGTTTGAAATTGAGTTTCAGAAGATGCTTAGTTAGTTTTTCATACCAGGCTCGCGGTGCTTGTTTGAGGCCATACAAGTATTTCACAAGTTTGAATACTTTATGTTCATGTCCTTTCACAACAAATCCTTCAGGTTGGGAAATAAAAACATTCTCTTTTAGATCTCCTTTCAAGAAAGTAGTTTTTACATCCATTTGATGGACTTTCCAACCGCTCTGAGATGCTAGGGAAAACAGTGTCCGGATGGTATCCTATTTTGTTGTGGGGGCAAAAGTCTCCTCATAATCGACCCCTTCCTTCTGTACAAAAGCCTTTTGCCACAAGCCTAGATTTGTGCTTGTCAAGTGAGCCATTAGATTTATATTTGTTCTTGTAGACCCACTTGTAGCCAATTGGTTTGGTTCCCAATGGAGGATCAACCAGCTTCCAAGTGCCATGCTTTATCAAGGCATTATACTCCTTTTGCATTGCTTCTTTCCATTCATCATGGGAAGAAGCTTCTTTGAAGGAAGTTGGTTCAAAATCTGTAGACAAATTCAATGTACAATCATAAGAAACATCCATATCAACAGGGGAATCAGAGTCATCTACATCACCTCCATTTTTTCGGGTTGAATTTCTAGTTCTGGTTTTTCCAACCTCATTAGGATGAATACTTTCAAGTGTCTTTGTCAACCACTTTTGGGGACCTTTCTGAGATGGTCCAGGCTGCTCCGTTTATTGAGTTGAGACTGAATGAATATTGAGTCTCCCAATTCTGTCAATCACATCACTCAAAGTATCATCCGTTGTTGGAGTTTCATGCAGGGGAGAGAGTGCTTCAGAAGAAGATTCCACAGGTTGATCTAGTATAAGAATCCCCCCTTCAAGATGTGGAATTTGATTATCAATTTCTTGAAATGATTTTTCATTTGCGAATCTATCCAAGCGATCAAGTTGCCGCTCAACAACATTGTCAGTTTTGGATGATTCAAGAAATATTACATCTCTAAATACAACAAAATTTATATTGACTTCATCATAGAGATGATATGCTTTGGAGGTGTTTGAATACCCCAGGAAGATACACTTACGACTTCTTGCACCGAGTTTGTTTCTATGTACCTTTGGTATCAAGGCATAACATGTGGAACAAAAGACCTTGAGATGCTTTATTGAAGGAATGTGCCCATACCACATTTCATAAGGAGTCTTGTTTCTAATAGCATTAGATGGACATCTATTCTTTACATATATAGCACATAAAACTGCATCAGCCAAAACATCAATTTTACATTTTTGAAAAATATCATGGAGTGCACCATATTTAAGATTGTCTTATTCATTCTTTCAGCTACTTCGTTCTGTTGGGGATTATAAGGCATAGTTTTTTGATGTTTGATCCCATGTTTGCGAAGATAGTTTTCAAATTCATTTGAAGTGTATTCTTTTCCATTATTAGTGTGAATAGAGCTAATATGAGTTTGTATAACATTTTCAATCCATGTATGAAAGTTCTTGAATGCTTGAAAAGCATCAGATTTGTTCTTCAATAATAAACCCAACACATCCTAGTGTAGTCATCAATAAATGTCATCATATATTTATTTCCATTTGCAGAAGGAACATGCATTGGACCACATAAATCTGAATGAATGAGTTCAATTTTTCTATGTGCTCTGGAATGTGAATCATGAAAAGACTGTTTGCTATTCTTTCCTAGAATGCAAGCATCACATCGCTTAAGTTTCCTAGGAATTGTAGGCAAACCAGTAACACCATTTTTCTTCAACAAGCAGAGGCTGTCATAGTTCAAGTGTCCAAATCTAGCATGTCATAATAAAATTGATGGAAATGTACCTTCTTCATAATGAGAATTGTATGAGAAGTTTTGTGCACGAGTAGAGGTACCCTGCAGCTTGAGAAGCCTTTCTTCTTCTATCCCCATCATGACAAGTGAGTGGTCTGATGATTTTCTCACCTCAAGCTTGCCATCAAACATATGAATGAAGTGTCCTGGCTGGCAGATGTGGACCAAGGACAACAAGTTTCTCCTCAGCTATGGGAGATATAAAACATGATGCAAAAGAAATTTTGGAAGACTAGGCAATTTAAGCCTGATTGTGCCAAGCCCTAATGGCTTGAGTTTTGATTTGTCTGCAAAGTATACTGCTCCATCAACATTGTCAGTAAATTCTTCAAAAAAATCTTTTCTAAAAGTCATGTGGCAAGTTTCTCCTGAATGACACAACCAATCATTTTTCCAAGAAGCAAGTGAAGCATTAAATAAGTCTTCATTTACTCCAATATTACAGTGTGCCACAAAATAGCGAGAGAATTCAGGTGCTTTACCTTTCTCTTTGTCATTAGCTCTACCTTTGGGTTGGTTTCTTTCCTGCTCATTTATGTCCCAAGGAAACTTGCATGTGGATGCATCATGTGATCCATATCTTTTGCAGCGTATGTAGTGCAAATCTGACTTTTATCCTTGAGAGTGTCTACCCCCCCTGCCTCTAAAATTTCTTCCTCTTCCTCTTCGACCACCTCTTCCTTTGGAAGAATGTTGAGTAAGATTCTTCTCTCTATGTGCAAGACACATAGTCTCTTCAGAAGACTGAGGAGCTGTCTTCTTTCTAAAAGCTTTCTCTCTTTCAGCAAATTTTTTCACAAGGGAGTCAAAGGTAATATCTTTGAGGTTTCCATTTTCTTGCAATGACTCAAGATAATTTGAGTAAGTGGGACAAAATGCCTTGAGAAAAGCTATCAGAGGAATGTCCAGTTCAACATTAGTGACTTTGATATCATGCATAATAGATTTTACTTCTGATGCAAGACCAAGAGGATCATCATTTTGTAATTCAAGGGTGAACAATTTAATCATGAGTTGAACAACTTCAAGTGCAGAGTGTGAATCATCGAGTTCCTTCAGTTTTTTTAAGGTTTTGCAAGCATTTGAAAATGCGAAATATGGCAATTGACCTCTTCATTTATTGATGCTGCGATCAATGCATAAGCCTTGCTGTTCTTATTTTCCCAAATGGCGAATTCCCTGTCTAAGGTAGGCTGTTGTGGCTCTTTGTCTCCATTTCCAACACACACTCCTTTCCACAGCTCATTAAGAATGAGAGTGTGTTTGATTTTCCGAGACCACTCAGGATAATTTTCCTTCCCATTGAGGAACACTCTCACAATAGATATTAATGAGTGCATTTAAAAAAAATAAAATATACTTCTGCTGCCAATACGCTGTAAGAAATTGTATTTCTGCTTGTAAAAAAAATTACAATTTTAATGTATATAACAGAGGTATGGGCATGCTCACAAAACCCAATAAGTGGTACATAATAGTACCCATTCCACACATTAATAAATAAAAAATTCCTGCGTTATATCCAAAACACTTGTATTAAAAAAAATGCGGAGAGAGCATAGACACCATATATGATAATGCATATACTTGGAAGATGCCCTAGCAAACCACGGAAAATAGCGTATATATGGAGGAGCATTTATACCATGGAGGAGTGTTTATACCATGGGACAACATATATATGGGACTATGAAAACAACGTGGAGCCAAACAATGTTATATTAAATTCCTCTCCATTGGAATCCGTTGAAATTCGCGATGAACCCAAAAAAAAAAAATGAACAGAGAAGAGCTTTTGAAATGCCTTTGCAATGAATTTCCAGGGTGACAAACAATTGTTTTGCAGGAGAGTATTAGTTGAGCGGGAGTATGGAGCGGTATTCGAGTCTAGTGGAGTGCATATATGAGGGAGGCACACAATATAAAAATGCACATAATAAAAACGCATATGGTATATGGGGACAACGTTTATGTAAAGCAGAGGAAACATCGGGCAGCAGGGCGGAAGATGCCAGTTCTGACTGGAGGACCAAGAAAACGCATATGACAATGCACTATTCAGGCCTCTGGAGCATGACAAAGGTGTCAGTTCTACAAAATAGGCAGAACATAGGCCAGGAGGGAGTTACAAGGGCAAACTATAATGCCAAAGATAGAGTTGGCTCTGATACCATGTCAGGCCAGGAGGTAACTCCTCAAATGTAATTGTATTATTCATTTAGGTTGTTCATTATTATATACAAGAGGGAGTGACTGTTCATTTCATCTCCCGATGACTCTAAATTTCCTCTATTATTTATTTACACTAATTACAGTTGTTCACCCAATCTCTATGATTAGGTGTCAACAGTTATATATGTTGGTTACTACATAATTTTGTAGATATATAAATAAACACTAGTGGCTAGATATTCAGGCCTATAAGGCCTTGCTGGATAGACTCAAAACTTTCAGATTTTGGATGGCATACAATGTGTTTCGATGGTCAACAGACTTGGTTTCCCATAGGGTAGGTTGAGGCCACCAAACGTCTTTTTATGGATGTAACCTACATTTATATTGAATGAATGAAGAAGGACCTACTAAACTTACAATTTTATTATTATTAGTAGTTAAGTATTAATAGGGTCTATTAAAATTGTTTAAATATGAAAATGAACCATGGTCAACCATGGTGAATCATGTTATTTAAGGGTTTATAATATTTATGTTAGAGTTTATATACGTTGGGTTTATAATATTAATCGCTTGGGTATAATATTATTCCTTTGGGTTTGTAATGCCTTGGGTTTTTAGTATTGATCCCTTGAATTTTTAATATTACTATCTTAATTAATTAATATTATTATCTGAATATTAGCAATATTTTTTTTTCCACTTAGGAAAATCTAGGCAGATCAACCCCGAAGGGAATCAAATCCCGTTGGCGAGACTATCAAGGCCTAACCCCAAGGGCGTCGAAGAGAATATTTTTTTTGTTTTTTGTTTTGTAAGGCTTGACATTCAATGATGAAAATAAGTACAAACAATTCTACATGGTGTTAAGGGCCACCCTGCTAGGAAACCAACCCAAAATGACTAGTTTAAAGTCTTGAGATTAAATATACTAAGCTTGACTAAAATTTCTTTGAAAACCAGAGACAAGAGTGAAAATTATTTGAAAAATGATACATAGAAACCAAAATTTTGGCTTGGAGCCACAAAAATAACAGTAAAGGTACTGAGCACGACTTAACTATCCTATGTAAAATAACTGGAGGCCACCAGAGGGATGGCCAACCGATTGACTAAGTCTAGATGACCTGAGGTCATTGATGGGTTGTAGAGAGTCACTAGCCATAATCCATGAGTAGTGAGCCATAAGCCACAAGCCACGAACATGCACAAAACAGACCCCTCCTCGACCTTCCAACTGTGCACAAAGGGAAATCCTTCCCCGAGCTTTGGCCACACACAACAGGTACTAGGAATTGGCTATGCTTAGTGGGTAGGCCTTCTCTGACTGATGACCATGCCTTGTAGGCTCTCATTTTCCAACACCCCAGAGCCTTGAACCTCTACATTGCCCCGAGCACGACCGACGAGCAACCTTCTCACTAACAATATAACCTCCCAGAAGCACTCTTCTAACGAGTGACACAGAGCTTCTGCTCTTCACCAACACGCTAGGACTGTGAACCCGAAGGAGTTGCTTCAAATTCCCTGAATGCCTCCCAATGTAATCATTCCATTGATTTTCCAATTTCCCCTGGTTTGAAAGGTGAGCCTAAGAGCCGAATTGGATCCCTTGTGAATCTATAGGAATTCTATAGGTATTTAATCTACCCATGACCAGTGGATGACCAACCCCAACCTCCATGTAGACGAAGAGAGAAGAATCCCAATTGTAGGCATCGATCCTAGCTGCCAGAGAATTGCTAGGAGGATCAACATTGTAATTATCCCACACCATGGCTCGAATGGAAACCTAAATATTTTTGGGATTCTCCATGAAACTAGATGAATGTATACTCCTTGCAAGCCAGAGCATTAAACCAACACATTTCTCCCTAAGGTCGAATGACCTTATAATCATCATACTCCATCATTAACCAAACTCTATGGTACATGCTCGCAATAAAGGTGAAGGCTCCTGGCATGAGGGAATTTAATGGAACATTCAATTGAGATATGTTTGACACATGGCCACTTAGGTGGAGAGCTAGGTTGCCCATAGTGGTTTTGTCAACTGGAAGACTCTTCATTCGCACCTACGGTGGGGGTTAATACTAGAAATATTAATTTATAATAAGAATCATAATTAATGATAACAATTTATTGTTAATAATTAATATTTATTATAATTTTTTTTATTATAAATAAATAAATATTAATTAATTAATTAACTAATTAATATTTTAGGGTTTATAAAATTTATCTTAGGGTTTACAATAATATCAAACCCCTTGTGACAAAGTTTTTCTCAATATGAAAATCAACCATGGTCTAACTTCACATTGTGACAAATATCGTCTCCATATAAAAATCAATCATGGACAACTATGGTCAACTATGGTCCAACGTTGCATTATGACAAAGATTGTGTCTATATGAAAGCCATGGTCAACCATTTTTATTTTAGGGTTTTATAATATTTATCTTAGGGTTTACATACCTTGGGTTTATACCCTTGGGTTTATAATTCCTCGGGTTTTTAGTATTAATCCCTTAGGTTTATTATTCGCTTGGGTTTATAATATTAATCTTTGGGCTTATTATAAATTCTCAGGTTTATAATCTTAGACGACCACGACGCAACATCACATTAGGACAAAGATTTTGTCAATATGAAAATCAACCATGGTCCAATGTCATATTGTGACAAAGATTTTCTCAATATGAAAACCAACCATGGTCCAACATCATATTGTGACAAGGATTGTCTCAATATGAAAATGAATGATGGTCAACCATGCTCAACCATATTTATTTTAGGGTTTATAATATAAATCCTTGGGTTTATAAACTTGGTTGACCATGGTCCAATGTCACATTGCGACAAAGATTTTGTCAATATGAAAATGAATCATGGTCCAATATCACGTTGTGACAAAGATTTTCTCGATATGAAAATCAATCATGGTTGTACGTTGCATTGTGACAAAGATTGTCTCCATATGAAAATCAATCATGGTCAACTATCGTCAACCATGGTCCAATGTCACATTGTAACAAAGATTGTCTCAATATGAAAATCAACCATGGTCAACCATGTTTATTTTAGGGTTCATAACATTTATCTTAGGATTTACATACATTGGGTTTATAATATTAATCCCTTGGGTTTTTATTCTCTTGCATTTATAATATTAATCTTTGGGTTTAATATAAATCCTTGGGTTTATAATCTTGGTCCACCATGGCCCAAATTCACATTGTCACAAAGATTTTCTCAATATGGAAATCAACCATGGTTCAATGTCATATTGTGACAAAGATTGTCTCGATATGAAAATCAACCATGCTCAATATTCGTAGGGTATAACATTATTGAAAGGGTTTATAATATTAATCCTTGGATTTTTAATCATGGAAACCATGCTTGAACGTGACAATGTAACAAATATTTTCTTAATTGAAAATCAACCATGGTCCATTGTTGCATTGTGATAAATATTGTCTCGATATGAAAATCAATGATGCTCAACCATGGTACAACATCACATAGTGACAAAGATTGTCTCCATATGAAAATTAACCATTGTCAACCATCATCAACCATGGTCCAAAGTCGTATTGTGACAAAGATTGTCTCAATATGAAATTCAACCATGGTCAACCATGTTTATTTTAGGTTTATAATATTTATCATAATAATAATAATAATTAATTAGTAATAACAATAATTATTTTAAAATGATTAATTAACAAAGATTAATTAACTAAATTAAATAATTAATAAACTATGTTACTTAATTTATTAATTTAGGCTTCTGTGATCCATATTATAATTGTTGAGCTATCTTTTGGTGAAAATCACATGAGAAACTTTTTGTCGACATGTTTCGAACCATCTAGTGTGGTTCATCGTCAGGACAAGATGGAGATTCAGATCATGGCACTAGATTAAATAGAGAGATCAATGTAGAGACCTTTTAAATTTCTAACGGTTATGAAATAACGACTAGTTTTGAAAAATAATTTTAAGAATGTTAAAGGGGACTTGAGTCAAATATCAAGATTTAGATTAAGTCAAAATAAAGATAAAAGTAGGAAATGAATTAATATAATAATATTAAAATTAATTAAAATGCTAAGGGGACATGGGCTAAATATTAAAATATAGATTAAGTCCAAATTTATAGAATAAAATATGAAATTAATTAATTTAATACTATTTTAGTTTTAATTTTTAAAATAGTGAGATTAAAATATAAAAAATAAGAACTAAAATAGTTATTAATTCTTAGTCAAATATTTAGACCTAGACCAATATAAATAAAGAAAAATAAAATTAAGTTAATTGGAGTATAAAGGTAATTTTATTTATTAAAATAAGATAAAATTAATAAGTAAGTATGGTCAAACTTATAAAAATTCAAATTAAATAATATTTTTTTGGAATAATAGTAAAAACCAAAATAAAAAGCCCATAAGCAAAGAATAAAAAAAACAAATTGGAACAAAGAAACTAAGTTAATTAATAAGTGTGGGAGTAAAAACAAAGTTGAAGACTAAAATCAATAAACTAACCAGAATCAAATAATAAAATGAATAAATTAGTTGAGAAGAATGAATTAAATAAAAATGTTTTTTTTTAATAAGTAAAAATGGAGGCAGAAAAAATAATAAATATTTCGAATAGTAAAAATAATAAACTAAATAAATAAGAAGAAAAGAAGAAAAAGTAAATGAAAAATCTAAAGAATAAGATAAATTAGAAGACTAGATAAATCAAATGTTATGTGCTTAAAAGAAAAAACTTAGGAAGATAAGGCGATGATCCAACACCTGCTGATACTCTAATTGTCGTCTCTGTTCAGATTGACATACCTCTTCTCAATTTATAAGGCCTCCCTAAACTTCTGGTGATGAAAATGATCAATCCTTGCAATGACTTTAGCTTCTTCAATGCATATATGATGCTTTGACTTCTCTGCGTGTGTTGCAAAAATGGAGGATAGGGACCTCCCATGTTTGATATTAGTCGCATGCTCCTGAATCCTTTGATTAATCGAGCGGCCAATTTCACCAATATACGAAGTTCCACAAGAGCAAGGGATGACATAAACACCTTTCCCATCTTTGGGGTTCACAAGATCCTTTACTAATCTTAGGGAGCTTCAGATGGTGCTTAGTGACCTAAATGTCGAAGGAACCTTATGTTTCTTCCAGATATTCACAATCTTATCCGTGGTTCCTTGGATAAATGGAAGATGAACCTCAAAAATCGATCTTTGGGATCTAAGACACTGGATCTAAGACACTATCGCCTACTGTAACCATTCTTATTAAAAACATTAAGGAGATGGTGCTTTTCATCATTGAGGTGGTTTTCATCAAAAACTCAAAATGTCCGAGTGGCTAAGGTGTTGAGAACACCTAGCTTTTGAGTGGGGAAATGATGCAAATTAGCATGAGGATATTGTTCAGTGTGAGTCTTCTTTCTAAACACCTAGTGGGAGAAAGAACCATGATCCCTTTTTGAAATAAGAATGTCGAGGAAGGGAACACTGGCATCAACTTCACATTCCATAGTAAATTTGTTGGAACTAGATTGATTGTTCAGATGTTGGAAAAAGAGCTCTAACTTGTCATGTCCATGAGACCAGATGACACATGTGTCATCCACAAACCTTTTCCAAAGTTTGGGTTGGAATAGAGCAAAGGAAAAGACCCTAAATCTATTATTATTATTTATAATAATTTATAAATATCAACAAAATGACCTAAATCTATTATTATTATTTATATTAGTTTATATATTATTTTTTATAAATAGTAAAAACAATATTTATTAATATTCGTTATTATTAATTAATAATAATAATATTATTAATTATATATAAATGTATATTAATTATTATTACTATATTTTATATTAATAATTAATTTTAAATCTATAGCATTAAAGTTTATTAATGTTTTTCAACCACATTTACTAATGTGATTTTTTCTAGAACGAAAATCTTTATATTGTAATGAGAAATACATACAAAATGTCTTTACAGACCCGAAGATCTAACAAGCAGGTCCGAAGATCTGAATGAGCCTCATATATGACAAAAACAGCGGGGATAAACTTGCAATTCTGCATCCATACAACAGATCGAAATCTGGAAAAACTCCTCCGTTAAAATCTGTGGAAAGATCGATCATATTGGCTTTACCAGAATGTGCCACAATGTCAAAAAGAGCAGGCCCCATGGGGAGCGTTCATCTGTCCGGTGAGAACAGAGCAGAAACAGAATGAAGGACGAAATTTGCAGAGAGAGAGGAATCTTCAAAAATCAGCCGATTTCGCCAACGCCATAAAGACCAGATGGTAATGGGGAGAATGGGGCGGAGGCATTTTTGGCGTCCCCACCAGGCAAATGCTGCATCCACAGAGATGAAACATAGGTGTTGAAATGAGAAATAATTTGCAAGGACATACCAGATGTGCTGGGCAATAGAGCATCTGAAGAAGAGGTGAAAGTTTGTCTCCTCGTCCATTTTGCAGAGAGCACATCTGCTGGGACCATGCCAAGATCTCCTCCTCAAGTTGTCCCAGGTTAGATTTTGTTGAAGAGGACCAACCAGGAGAATAAAATGACCTTGAGAGGACAGCGAATCTTCCACCAGAAGACAGGGAAGCGTCGCGATGCTGAAGCACATGCTGAAATGAGGTCTGAGTATATATCTTTTACAATAGCATGAGGAGCAGAGAAAGGGAGAGACCATGTGAGATGATCAGCTACATTGGAGCGCAGAAGACCACCCTGCCTGAGAGAGATTGAGAGGTCAGACCAGAGGGGGATGAGGTCGAGAGGGAGGTTGATATCTTCAGCGTCCCGGAGAACAGGCTGGGAGCCATCCCATTCCTTTATTATTTGTTCCCATGTATATAAGCCCAATCTTCGAAGGAAAAATAGAAGGGGAGGGGAAAGCTGCAAAGTTCCCTTGAAGCCAGCAAAGGAGTCAATGCCGATGAAGATCTTGCTGCCTGTGTGGATATTCCATTTGAGATTGCCGAGGAAGTATCCCTGGACCTTCCGAAAACTTGACCAGATAGCAGAGCCTCTTTTGGAGCCAATGGATTGGAATCTGTACCAGTATTCAATACCCCTGCCTTTGAGGTATTTCTGCCTGACAATGTCACTCCAAATGCCGGATCCATAAACTCCCCTCCACAATGATTTGAAAATTAGAGCTGTGCCAAAAATTTTAATATTCAGAATACCCCATCCGTCAAAGATTTTCGGCAGAGAGAGGGAGTCGAGCTTGGAAAGATGGAGTTTATAGCAGTCGGCTTTCGCGCCCCAAATGAAGCAGGAGATGATTCTGTTTATAGAAGAAATTATGCATGGCGGGAGCAGGAAGAGATGACCCCAGAAAACAGATAGCTGAGTGAGAACAGATTTAACGAGAATCACTCTGCCTCCCAAGGATAGAGTGCGGTGGCTCCAATCGGCAAGCTTCTTGTGGAAACGGTCAACGATCCATCGCCAGTCCTCCGATTTGTATGAGCGGCACTTCAAGGTGAAGCCGAGATACTTTAATCCCTCTGAGAGCGGCCGATAAGTGATGTAGAAAATCTGTGCAATCTGGGAGGAAATGGAGTCATCGGCATCATTGTAATATAGAAAAGTCTTGTTAATTTAAACAAAATTATGCCAAGTTAAAACTCCAAAACATATAATAATTAAACTAACATCCATTTTTTAAATAATAAACAAGAGAAAAAACAAAGTAAACCTCTAATTATTATAAAAATTATATTATTACATATAACTATTATAATTTAATATTTTAGAATTTTTTATAGTGAATTTATGCATTTAACACTACACATTAACTAACTAAAAATTACAATATCACATAATTGCAGAATTCCAAATAAAACTGTAAAATTCTAACAAAAAGTTAAACAAATTTAAAACAAATGGCGGCGGCTGCCACCGCCGCCATAACAAAAAGTTAAACCAATTTAAAACAAATGGCCGCTGCCGCCGCCGCCGCCGCCATAACAAAAAGTTAAACAAATTTAAAACAAATGGCCGCTGCCGCTGCCGCCGCCATCTAACAGTAAAATGTTACATTGAATTTTTAGTCAAATCCATATTAATTTATTTTCAACTATAAAAGTTGTACTACATTTTTAGTGCTACATTAATTCTCTTTTTTAACTTTTTGGTTGCATAGTTTTTGGTACACTCGATGAAACCAATCATACTCAACTGCTGCTGCTGCTATTATCATCTAACAGTAAAATGTTACACTGAATTTTGAATCAAACCCATATTAATTTATTTTCAACTAGAAAAATTGTACTACATTTTTAGTGCTACATTAATTCTCTCTTCAACTTTTTGGTTGCATAGTTTTTGGTAAACTCAATGAAACCAATCATACTCAACTTTTGTCGTGAAATGCATCAATATGTATTCCCAGGTTTTTGTTGTTCGACGTTGAATAGTGGTCTGTTCTGTTCATAATTATTATCCCGCTGCCACATGGGCCAAAAAAAAAATTTGACAGACTCGTTCTCGAAAACATTCAATCCAGATATCCATAAGCGTACCCTCTAACGCATAAGCTCCGCTATATCCGGAGAGAGTTGAAAATTTTTTTGACAGTTATTCGTTCTCGAAAAAATTCAATCCAGATATCCATAAGCTTACCCTCTAACACACAAGCTCCCCTACATCCGGAGAGAGTTGAAAAGCTCCGCTATTTTTGGAGAGCGTTGAGACCGAATACACCATCAAGTGGTCTGAAATGCTGCCTCTATTTTCAAGCCACGCAGAAGAGAAAACATTGCCAATATATATTACAACAGACTCAGGTCTCAAGATCGAGTGAGAACATTTTCTAATTATTTTATAAAAAATAATAACATTTATATAAAATATCAAAAAATAAATAAATATTTTTATTATTTAAAAAAAAATAAAAATTATAGACTAACAATTATCTAAAAAGACATAAGGGTTATCATAGGAAAAGCGGCATCACTTTTGCACTTAACCGATTAGAGAGGATTGACAACACAACCCAAAAGGGTCACGAACAATAATGAATATTAACTAGCAATTGTCCCAAAAGGTACAAAGAGAGGCCGATAGGATTAGTAAAAGGAGGAAACCTATATAGATAGGCAAGCATATATAAAGCTCAGTAGTGACGAAGGCACTAACCACGATGACCAGCGTGTACCAGCGGAAAAGTAAATTACAGTGTTTTACATGGTAATTGAAAAGCGGGGAATTAGATTTGCAAATATTAAAACAAATCACTTACATTGGTGGTTCACACTATAACTAAAACATTAACTAATTGTAAGTTGCTTTTCATAAAATTCATTTAGTATCATTTATGTAGATGAACCAAAAAATAGGTTTGTGCAATTGGATGAGAAAGCGTTCATAGAAGTCTTTTTAAAGAGAGCGAAATAATGGACAAAAAGCCCACTCATTTGATTCCAAAATCCCAACAAAAAAACATAACAAAAACATAAGAGATAAACCCAATCAACTCCAAAAATGTGAATTTGCAGTCCTGCATCTCAAAATTGCAAGGCAGACGTTTACTGAAAAAAATACAACTGCTGATATTTACATGAACAGAGTAACAACCACCCTTCACAAATAACTTAATAAGTTAATGGAACATTATTTCATATATACATTAAATTAGTTGACTATATAGTGTATACACAATGAATACTTAAGAAAGCACACTACAGGACTGATTCCCATTCATTGTTTACTCAACAGTATCACAGTATTTCATGTGTTCTCCGTAATTTATGTTATGACCATCAGAAAGAACAGGGAAATGCACAAACTCACTACTGATACACTCCTAGATTGACAACAGTATTAGCAGAACAATAATCAACCAACATATACTGGACAAAACAAAAAAACCAGGAAAGGGAGTGTGGCAAGTACTCAATAAAAGGTGATACAATGATGAATCAGCAAGAGAGTTTACCTCAACTTTCTTAATCACTTGGTTGCAAATATTTAAGAAAAGCACACACTGTTGCTTCGTGTGATAACTACGCTTTTTCTAAATATTAACACCATATTTGTGGTTGCTTGATAACTTTTGCTTGGTGTCCTAATTTTCTCTACCACCAGACAAACACGAGCTTTCTAAATCTTATCACCTGACTAATCAGACCCCTAATAATAACCACCTTCATAGCCCAATAAAATTATCCCAGACAAAAGTAGAACTTTTTAGAAATGATAGATGATTATGCAATACACAAAATGATGAGTAGGAACACTGCCAGATGGGTAACAGTTCAATGCCAATTCAATTAACCTTCATGCAACCAAGGAAAACCAACTCACCTTTGCAGTATTGAATGCCACATTCTTGCAATGGGATATATGCTGACAGACCATGCAGGCAAGTCATATGTCAAATTATGAATGGTGGCAGTTATATCAGATCTAAACATCCGTGTTTGACAGACAAGCAACACATAGACCTAGTTTTCTTTCGTAAACATGTGCATGTAGCATCATCCAAGCAACGCTTTTCAATCATGCAAATTCAGACTCTTTGGTAGTGAGCAATGCCTCATCCTTATAAAATGAACTTCAAACAATATTCCAAGTTGAATGAAATTTTTCTAATGTACACATTTTTGTGTTATGCACTATGCACCTCTCATGAGGCCAACTTACTAATACAAGCATGACAAATATTGAATATCTCTAGAGAAGGACCTAATGAGAAATCCTCAGGTTTTTTCGCAAGGGAGGGCATTGCTGCTAATCTCAATTGCCACAAGGATCTTCTTTCCAATGTTGTGGCTCTTCTTCCTCATCTCCATTAGCGCCACCGTGCTTTCCTGTACAACAATTGTTAACCAAAATTTATAAGAAAAGGCCATAAATATTAAAAATCTTATACATTCACTTAACCACCATCACATTTATAACAGAAAAAGATGAAAGTTTAAGGATAAGAATTACAGTTACTTACACAGTTCCTCAGTTTTCTGAATAATTGTTCAGGGCGCATTTTTATGTTATTCTCTTTGCAAAATATTGTTTCCTGTGACTCAAGGTGTAGTTTATTTCTTTATTATGGTGGCTGTAATGATGGTTTCTTATCATTTGTAATCTTGAGATTATTGGACATGGTAAATTGATATTGGAATTGGATTTATGTCCATATCTGCAAATTTCTAAGCAATTGAGAGTTTTCGAAAACAGAGTAATAGCAGTGTGCAACCCATTGTGAGTGTCTGGAGCATCTTCGAAAGCTGAACATCCAAATGATATAAAACTCAAGTTTGTGAATGTGATTTAAGGGTAAAATGCTGACATGTTTTTGTTGTTTAATGTAGAAGGAATCTTGCCATTTGGGCTCTAGAGCCCAACCTGCTCTCTCGTATTGCAAAACACAGATCATTTAACCAACAAAAAGCACAGATTAACATTTACGAATGCGGTCTCCATTGATCTATTAAAATAATACAGTTAAGGAAGCAGCTGATGTAAGTAAACCACGAGGAAATTTGATATCTAGGCAACAAAAACTTTCAGATGGCAACCAATGACACCATTTCATTTACCTTTCAGAAAGATGAACAGGACCTAAACTTATCCACATTATAAGCCAGCAGCTGTAATCTACAGTAAAGAATGTCGACTGAAAAAACCTGTCCTCCAAAATGAAAATGATAGCACTTCTAAAATCTGAGTAAAAGCCCAAGAGCCATATGTAGACAATATGAAACTAAAATAACTCAACTCAGAATACTTGGCACTCTAACATGCATCACCAAGCATGTGAAGAGCCCATAATAAAAGAAATAGTTCATTATAAAGAAAACACCTCTACTGTCAAGAACTATCCTCATCTAATATTTTAATTGCAAATATGAATCTGAAATGCATGAGACATAAAATTCCCATAAACTCCAGGGATTTGTGGTGCTGGACGTGTGTTATTTCTTAAGGAAAACCATAGTTTCTGTTTCAAAGCTGCATTGGCAGAAGGTACCAACTACTGGGCAGAGTTAAGTGCATTTTCGATACTGGAAAATTTAACAATTAAGACAGGTACTGCTCAAATCCAGATACTGGGAGATTCAGAGCTAGTTATTCCGGCTCTCACAGCAGCAAATACATGGAAATGGAGCGCAGAAAATTGATTTATCGCGTTGATTATGACGAGGCAACAACTTATCCAACCACCCCATCTGACGCATCACGGCCTCCTTAATGGGTAAAGCTTTCTGAAGAGAATTTGTAGCATACAGTTTCAAGAAGACGAGAACACATTACTGGTTGTGGTAATTGTGTTTTGTGTTTTTGGCTCTCTTTCTCCTAGCTTTGTAAATCCAATTTGGATCTGTGGAAAATGAAAATTCTAGCCATTGCATTGCTTTTAACCGTGCAATGTGTGTAAGGAGAAGTAGAATGTTGTCTTCATATCACATTGGATGTGGATGGGAACTCGATAAATGCTTGTTTTATGCCCTTCCTCTGAGTTTCGGTTTCACTATTTTTGCCAATGGTATTTTGCTATGTCCACATCATATTGATTCTTATATGGAATACGCTCCCATCTAACTCTACTTCTGTATAAGTTTTTCCCACATCTGCATTTGGCTTCTTATATGGAATACGCTCCCAGCTAACTCTACTTCTGTATAAGGTTTTCTCACATCTGCATTTGGCTTGCATTTTGGATGGCTTTTTCTTTGTTATATGTTTTTTTCTACAGCGTTGTATTTTTCTGGCAGGATGATATATGCGGACATGGGCACAATTTGCAGATCACTAGACCAGTTTTGTATTGATATGATACACTGGGCTACTGTTTCTCTATATGGGCTGTGTCTTTTTCTATACTGGTTTTACTATTATATAATGAAATCAACGTTTTTTTTTTTTTTCCTTTAACTATTATATAATGAAATCAACGTTTTTTCTTTTCTGAAAAAAAGAGAAGTAGAATGTGTAACGTTTTTTTTTTTTTTTTCTTTAACTATTATATAATGAAATCAACGTTTTTTCTTTTCTGAAAAAAAGAGAAGTAGAATGTGTAATGTTGAAATTGTTTTTGGAATTTGTGGATTTAAAACATTTTTTTTTTTTTTATTCACGAGAAAATGACAGAAATGACTAACATTGAAGGATGTGCATGTAGATCTTGATCTTTTCTTCAGGTTGAAAATTGCCCCTTGTTTTTAAACCTTCTTGGATGCACTCATGTCAATTGACAAAAGAAATGTATATATATATTTTCATGGTTATAGTTGCATTTGTTTTAGTTCAGGTTTTTTTTCCCATTTTGTGGCTACAGTGACCTGTGAATAATCAGTGGACATTAACAATAGCCATTATTTTTTTTTTTGAGAAAAGATATAGTTACCTGTTAATAAACGGAGGAGATCAACAAATACCTAACATTAGCAATAGACATTATTTTTCTTGAGAAATGGCATAGTGGCTTGTTAATAAACAGAGGAGATTGACAAACAGTGGACATTAACAATAGCTATTTTTCCTTGAGAAATGGTGCAGTGACCTGTTTAATGTAGAAGGAATCTTGCCATTTGGGCTCTAGAGCCCAACATGCTCTCTCGTATTGCAAAACACAGATCATTTAACCAACAAAAAGCACAGATTAACATTTACGAATGCGGTCTCCATTGATCTATTAAAATAATACAGTTAAGGAAGCAGCGAATGTAAGTAAACCACGAGGAAATTTGATATCCAGGCAACAAAAACTTTCAGATGGCAACCAATGACACCATTTCATTTACCTTTCAGAAAGATGAACAGGACCTAAACTTATCCACATTATAAGCCAGCAGCTATAATCTACAGTAAAGAATGTCGACTGAAAAAACCTGTCCTCCAAAATGAAAATGATAGCACTTCTAAAATCGAGTAAAGGCCCAAGAGCCATATGTAGACAATATGAAACTAAAATAACTCAACTCAGAATACTTGGCACTCTAACATGCATCACCAAGCATGTGAAGAGCCCAGAATAAAAGAAATAGTTCATTATAAAGAAAACACCTCTATTGTCAAGAACTATCCTCATCTAATATTTTAATTGCAAATATGAATTTGAAATGCATGAGACATAAAATTCCCATAAATTCCAGGGATTTGTGGTGCTGGACGTGTGTTATTTCTTAAGGAAAACCATAGTTTCTGTTTCAAAGCTGCATTGGCAGAAGGTACCAACTACTGGGCAGAGTTAAGTGCATTTTCGATACTGGAAAATTTAACAATTAAGAAAGGTACTGCTCAAATCCAGATACTGGGAGATTCAGAGCTAGTTATCAACTGGGTAAATGATAAAAAAACAATATGCAGATTTTGACCCTATCAACAGTAATAGAAAGAATTAAAGAGCTGAATGAAAATTTCCCTGATTTTGACCCTTTTAGCATTAGAAGGGTGCTCCTGCATCTGCCAAACACAACATGAATAGGGTGTTTAAGTGGCAGTTTGGATAATCACACAAATGATGAGACTAACAGAATCTCATTTGTGAGGGTTTGTCCACCAGTGTGAACCCCAGAAGCAGAGCAAATTTTGGTGCACATCCAAAAAGGCTACTTCTGAAGAACTTGACTCAAAGAAATTAAGAATGTCAAATATTTCATGGGTACAAGTATTGTGCACTCCCAAAAATGTAGGGATTCGCAAGAAATTGCCTGACAGATCATTTGGAGCCAGTTACGATTCCAGAAAAGGGAAACGAAAATGTAATAAGAAATGGATACAGAGGGTTTTGAGGTTGCTAAATGTAGGGATTCGCAAGAAATTGCCCGACAGATCATTTGGAGCCAGTTACGATTCCAGAAAAGGGAAACGAAAATGTAATAAGAAATGGATACAGAGGGTTTTGAGGTTGCTAAATGCGAAGCCCACTCCCCATGATTACTAATGTTCTAATGTGGTATCAAGATGAGAATGAGCACGAAAACAAGAATGGAACAAGAAATAGGTCTCTGGCCACGTTTCCAGTAACATAGATTATTACTGTGGCTTGAGCGAGAAAAACCATAAGCAGAAAGACCGCAACGATTTAAAATTCGCCAGTGACCAATGTAGACCAATGTGATATAACACCTGCAACCCTTAACCGCAAAACAAACACAAACTAACAACGAACGTGAACTGGCCTTAGAAAACCCACATACCTTCTTCTGCGATCTTTGCCTTCAACACCTCCATGTCTTTACCACTAAACTGAACCCTCTCGATTCTTTCTCGAGCCCAAGCGTTGGCCTTCTGCTTTTCCTCCTCCGTTAGTTCACATCTCGGATTAGAACCTATTTTCGCATTCTTCCCCCGCGCCTTCTTCTGTTTAACCGCAGAGGCTGGAGCCTTACAGGACTCGACCCCATTCGTAATATCACCGAGAGCAGTTCGAGGTGCAACCCCTGCGCGCCCATTCTTAGCAGAAGAAAATGTCCCACCGAATGCCCCCTTAGTATGATTCTCTGTCTTGCGAGGGGCGATAGGGCTCACCAGTCCAGAACTTCGAGGTTTCGGCTTGTTTGTGATGTAGGCTCAGTCAGTGAGGCGACATCCATGAATACCTCCGCCCCTGAGGCCGATATGCAGGTAATGGTGTCGTAAAAACCCGCTAGGTCGTTTCCTGAACGAATACGGGAAAAAATGCCCACTCCGCCAGGGGTCAGATGAGAATAAAGTCTAAACGAAGACGAAGCTAATTGTCAGTTCGCCAGGTGTCAGCGTCAGAATGAGAAAGACGACGAAAGGTCCCTTTCAAAGGAAGGCCTATCGGCCTAATCATTAGCGTGATTTATTTATGAAAGTTTTCTCAATTATATTATAGGAGTTTAGGTGTAAATCATATTATTAATTAATTGTTGATGCGTTTCCAACCAACAAGTGTGGTTTATCAGTGGAAGAATCAGATCATAGCTCCATGTTAAATAGAGAGAGAAGATCATCCAACATCTATGTTTGACTAGAACGACTATAATAGACCAAGAAACGACTATATTTGACTAGACTGGACCAAAGGATAGGGACAACGGCTATATTTGACATTTGACTAGACTGGACCAAAGGATAGGGACAACGGCTATATTTGACTTGACTCACCGAGGGATAGGGATAGGAGAAATTAGTTTAGATAATTTATAAGTTAGTTATTTTATTATTAATACTATCAATGAATTGTATTTAATTATTAATTGGAAAGGTTTATTAAAATTATAACTTAAATCATTTCAACAATTAACCCTTTGGAGAAAAAATATATTACTATTTAAGATAATATTTATAATTAATTTTATTCAAAAGCTCAAATATTTATAATTAATTTTATTCAAAGGCTCAAATATTAATATTATATTATTAAATGTATATGGAATGAATCAATTAATGATTTGTTGAAAGAATAATTTAACTTATTTAGTTAAGTTAATATTTATAATTAATTTTTATTTTATTTGAAGGCTGAAATACTAATATTAATATTAATATTAATATTAATATTAATAGTGTTTGGACTAAATGATTTATTAGAAGATTAACAAATAAAGTTAGTTAAATAATCTAATCTCTCTAATTAAAACTGTTAGGAGAACGACTGTTGATAGTTATTAATAGTTATTAGTTATTGAGAAATAGTTATAATTATATAATAATAATAATAAATAATAGTTATAATGTTAACTAACCAATAATAATAATAGTTATTATAATAATAATTAAGTTAATTAAAAAGGAATTATAATATATAATAAAATTGAACTAATCCGCTTTCTCAATGTTCATTGGATTTTATTATAATGTTTTTTATTTTGTATTATTGTGGGAAAATGAGACCAGGAGTTTTGTAAAAGTTAGAGTTTATGTTATAAAGTTAAAGATGGTATTATTTAAATTTATTAATTAATTTTTTAATAAATTTTTTTTGAAGGTAAGAAAATTTATATTTTTTAATATTCATCTTCAAAATATTAAGTAGTATAAAACATATATTTATGAAATTTGGTTTGAAAATATTAAAAACCAAATGTATTTTTAGATTATTGAGAAAAAGGAATTTTTATTATTTTTCAGTGATTATCTAAATGTAAAGTTTTTTTCTGGAATCATCGCATCCATAGTTGTTAGAATCGTGTTTAGAGCCATCCATCCTGGCTCATCATCATGATAGATCTATAAGTGTGATGATGAGCCACGGTGGATGGCTCGAAACATCTATTCTAACAACTATGGATGCTCATCATCAGGATAGATCTATAGGTGTGATGATGAGCCACTGTGGATGGCTCGAAACATCTATTCTAACAACTATGGATGCGATGATTCTGCAAAAAAACTCTACACACAGTACAAATGACAAAAGCCTCAAAACAATAATATTATCTAAATATTTTTTTTTCTTTTATTTTATATTTTTTTTCTAATAATATAAAATAATGAATTTTGATTTAAAATTTAATTCAAAATATTTAATTTAATAATTAATATTGTAAAAGCATATTATAATAATTTTAAGTCTAGTTTTCAAAACTCATAATTTTAATAATTAAATTACATTCAATAAAAATTCTAAAACTCATAATTTTAATAATTTAATTACATTCAATAAAAATTCTAATATAATGATTATGTATTTATTATAAAATAAATAAACAATTTAAAAGTAAAAATTATATTATTTATTTATTATAAAATAAATAAACAATTTAAAAGTAAAACGATTCTTATAATGATTATGTATTTATTATAAAATAAATAAATCATTTAAAGTAAAACTATTCTTATATGAACATACAAATAATGAAAATTTAGATAAAATTTGTATATATTCAATTCATATTCTTAATTATTATACGAAACTTTACATAATATCTAATTTAATGAGCATAAATGTTTTTTAAATCAAATTTTGAAAGACTAAAAAATTTTACACAGTTTTTCACAACCTTTTATGTTATTTCTTTTTGCTTATAATTAATATTAATGTTAAGGGGATCTATGGAGTTTCGAACAATAAACCAATATTAAATTACTTTTAATATTGTATTTTTCATAGAGATTTTAATTTATGACTTGTCTTTTGATTCACAAATTTAGATGTTATAACAAATTTACAAATATAAAAACTTCATACAAATTGTAGAATTTTAGAAGAGATTAGTATTACTACAAAGATTTGTCTGGGCTACTACCCCTGTGAGCATCACTCGATGCAATGAGTGCTAAGTGGACTATTCAAAACTCATGAGAAATTAGTCATTTACGACTACCTCTCATGGAAATGGTCATAGATGAATGACTTACTTAACGCAGTTGAATCCCAAAATGATATATAATATATTGCATTGCGAAAACCCTAATACTTAATTTAAAAAGAGTGAAGGGAGCTCTACTTGAATGGTTCATGAGGCATAATACTTGCTAAGGTTTTGCAAATGGGGTAGCAAGCTAAGTGGGCTTGATTGTGAGGAAAACTCCACAGTTAAGCGTGCTTGAGCTAGAGGCAATCTGGGATGGGTGACCTCCCAGGAAGTCCTGGTTACCGGGTGAAAGCCCTGGAAGTGATGATTAACGCTATGTGATTCATTTCAAAACTCATGAGAAATTAGTCAGTTACGACTACCTCTCATGGAAATGGTCATAGATGAATGACTGACTTAACGAGTGCTAAGTGGACTATTCAAAACTCATGAGAAATTAGTCAGTTACGACTACCTCTCATAGAAATGGTCATAGATGAATGAATTACTTAACGAGTGCTAAGTGGACTATTCAAAACTCATGAGAAATTAGTCAGTTACGACTACCTCTCATGGAAATGGTCATAGATGAATGACTTAGTTAACACAGTTGAATCTCAAAATGATATCTAATATATTGCATTGCGAAAACCCCAATACTTAAGATTTATCTTCTTACACATATTGTTTAACTTAAGATTTATATTCTTACACATATTGTTTAAGTTATTTTATTTTTTATAAAATAAAAATTTAATAACATTATTATTATAATAAATTAAAAAATAACATAAAATTAATTTACAATTAAAAAAAAACATAAAATAATTTATATAGCACTTTAAATTAACAATTATTAATATTCATTTTTATTAATTATTATTATTATTATTTAAGTATTAAGGGGTTCTCACAAGGGTGAAGAAGTGGGATTGAAACTAGTGAAATGAAAGTGGGATTGGAACTAGTGAAATGAATCAGATAGCGTCAATCACACTTTCGGGGCTTGCACCCAGTAACTAGGACTTCTCGGGAGGTCAGCCATCCCAGATCGCCTCTGGCTCAAGCGCGCTTAACTGTGGAGTTTTCCCCACAATCAAGCCCACTTAGCTTGCTACCCCATTTGCAAAACCTTAGCAAGTATTGTGCCTCATGAACCATTCAAGTAGAGTTCCCTTCACTCTTTTGAATTTAAGTATTAAGGGGTTTACACAGTGCATTATATTAGATATCATTTTTTTGGGAGTAATTTAAGTATTAAGGGGTTTACGCAGTGCATTATATTAGATATCATTTTTTTGAGAGTAAGTCATTCATGTATGACCATTTCCATGAGAGGTAGTCATAACTGACTAATTTCTCATGATCTTTGAATAGTGCACTTAGCACTCATAGCATCGGGTGATGCTCACAGGGGTGAAGAAGTGGGATTGAAACTAGTGAAATGAATCAAATAGCATCAATCATCACTTCCGGAGCTTGCACCTAACCAGGACATCCCGGGAGGTCACCCATCCCAGATCGCCTCTGGCTCAAGCGCGCTTAACTGTGGAGTTTTCCCCACAATCAAGCCCACTTAGCTTGCTACCCCATTTGCAAAACCTTAGCAAATATTGTGCCTCGTGAACCATTCAAGTAGAGTTCCCTTCACTCTTTTGAATTTAAGTATTAAGGGGTTTACGCAGTGCATTATATTAGATATTGTTTTTTTGGGATTTAACTGCATTAAGTAAGTCATTCATGTATGACCGTTTCCATGAGAGGTAGTCGTAACTGACTAATTTCTCATGATTTTTGAATAGTCCACTTAACACTCATTGCATCGGGTGATGCTCATAGGGGTGAAGAAGTGAGATTGAAACTAGTGAAATGAATCACATAGCGTCAATCATCACTTTCGGGACTTGCAGCCGGTAACCAGGACTTCTCAACCAAATGATATCTAATATTATTACTATTATTAATAAACAATAATAGATAATTAATATTATATATATATATATATATATATATATTTTTTTTTTTTTTTTTTCTGAATAAAGACTAATTCTATTAAGAAAAGAAAAGTATAGTACAATCAAGCTTGCATACAAGCCAAGCAGAGAAGCAAGGGAGCCGGAGGTGAAAGGCTATCAACCTTGCTCCTTAGAGACAGAGAAAGAAACGACCAAAGAAAACACAGGAGTACAGAAGGATAGCGCTGAGCAGCGAGAGCTACCCCGAGGGGGTAGTTCCTGCAATACGACATTTTTTGCCTTTTTTCTTGCTCACTTTGACCCACCCAGTGGAGTTTGGCCGAGCCATAACAAGTTGTAGATTATTCTGCGCTAGCGGCTGAGTTTACATATCAGAGTCTGAGGACGAAGAAGAAAGAGAACGTTTCTGAGAAATCTGAGGGTTAGAGGGAGCCGCCGGACCAACCGAGGGAGCATCCATCAGAATCTCATCATTCTGCAAATCAGCTTCAATTTCCTCATCCTTCTGCACATCTGCTTCAGAGTCCTCCTCCTCCGAACTAGAGAAATATAAATCGTCCAAAGGACGGGGAGGCTCAAAAGGATTCCATCTCTTGGATTTGGGCTTGCGATTCAGATTCTTCTTTTTATCGGTGAACTGGGAGCAAGTGCTCTGGAGGTACCCCGCTTGATGACAATGGCGACAACGGAAGGCTGTGTTCTCGTAATCCAATGGCTGAGTCCAGTGGAAATCTCCAAACTTGAGATTAATTTGATCCGGCAGTCCTTTGCTGATATCTATTTCTGCACATAGTCTGCCGTAAGTGTAGAGACCATTTACCTTTCTTGAGGTATCTGTAGCCAGGTAGCGTCCTAAAGTATTTCCAATGGCTAAGAAGACAGAGAACTCCCAGAAATGAGCCGGAAGATTCGGGAGCCTGACCCAAATGGGAAGCTTAGAGATGACAGCTGTAGAGGGGTCGAAGTCTGGAAACCAAGGGGTGAGAAAAAGTCCAGCCGAACCCCAGAACCAAGGGCCTCCCGTAAAGGCTTTCTGGTAGTCTTCATTTAAGTCAAAAACCACCAAGAAGAATCCTTTTGAACATAAGTAGATCTTGCACTTTTTAGTCCAAGAGGAATGGACCCATTGGTAAAGATCTGCTGTGCGAGGCCATAGTCCATTAAATCTGCATATGAGTGCTGATTCTGCAAGTATCTGGTAGCGATTTTCAATCTCAGGATTATTGAAGTTAATGGAGGGAATTTCCTCTGATTTGTCTACCAGAAACAACTTTGGAGCGCCATTTAGCTGCGCTGCCTTCGAAGAGAACTGAGGTTGGGCCGCGTCTTTGCGAGCTGCATCTTTGTAAGAGAAAGAGGGGGCAGAGGAGGTTTGCCCAAAGGAACCACCTCTTAAACGGAAAGAAGCCCCAATAGAAGCGTCCATTTGAATGCTGTAAAAGGAGAGAGGAAGGGGATTCATAAGTTGCTTACCCTTATATAGCAGTCTGAGATAAGAGGAGGGGATCCCCAGCCGGCTTTCGAGTTTTTGCAGAAGATCTTGCACGAGATCTGTTGCGCGTACCCATTGCATTGTCGTTTTTCCTGAGAGATTGACTTGGATCTGAAATGCATGTGTTTCTTTAGGTAAATCTGGCTAGTTCAAGAGGGGAAGCTGCTTCAGGTTTGTACCTGTCTGAGATTGCCGCCTTACAGTTGCATGCCCACAGATCTGTTTTTTTTAAGGCTTCTTGCTCTTCTGGGCTTCTCATATGATGGATCAACATCAGATCTGAGTAGCTGAATGTTGAAGGTGCCCATAACTGTGTCATTTGCAGTTCTGATCAAAGGGGCAAACGATTCAGGCCCCGCGGCTTCCAGATCTGCATCTTCCGACTTGGAAGCAGCATAGGCATTCCGCGATTTTTGCTGGTCGGAGTTATTGGGTCCTCCCATAAACCACGCTTGCGCCATCCTCTGAGGCTCGTCTTGAACACACTGCGGAACATCTTTCACCGGCGCTTCGTCATTGAATGGAGCAGTACCATGCCCACCCTCATTGACCTTGCCCTCGCTGTTTCGGTTGCTGACCATGGCGATCCCCCAATGAAACCCTCACTAACAGAGAAAAAAACCTGCGAAGCTTCAATCGCCTTGCAAAATCCCCATTAATATTATATTAATTAATATTTATATTAATAAATATAAATTAATAATATTAAGATTAATTAATTTAATATTAATTATTGACATTAAGATTAAAATAAATATTTTTATTAATTTATATATTATTTTTTTATAATTAATAATAACAATATTTAATAATATTCATTATTTTTAATAATTAATATTAATTTAATTCATTTATATTAATTATTATTATTAAAAATTAATAAATAATTATTATTATATTAATTAATATTTATTATTAATAAATATAAATCAATAATTATTACTATATTTTATAATAATAATATTATTTTTATTGTAATAATTTCTTTCTTTATTTTATTATTGTTATTAATTTATATGTATATTTATAAATATGATGATGATGATGGTGGTTAACGTCCACTGAGACCAAACTTTTGTCTATCGGACCTAAATAAATGAATTATCTAGTTTGATTTAAGATTTTATTCCTATGCTCAAAAAGCTTGGAGAGAAGCCTCCCGAGCTCACTGTAATTTTGACAACGTAAAAGGCTAGGAAGGTTAGTATTGCAACAAATATTTTGAAACTGAGATCTAATGTGGTTGTACGCGGGGCACTCTAAGAGGAAGTGATTTTCATCCTCAATGTTCATATAGTCACAGAGATGTCAGAACCTTCCCATCCATGGTGTTTTAGGCATTGCTCAACGACCCGTTTCACTATGGAGCTCATGAGAGTTCGTTCTAATATTGGCTATATTAATTTTCTTCTTTGAGCTAGTTAAAATAGAGAGATAGTTTTGATCTTCTAGGGTGGGGTTGATGACCTCCTTATAATATCTTAATTTTCTTTTAGCTGCTAAATCTTTCTCACACCACATTTTTTCTTTGAAATTAGAAGTAACAATATTTTTAATGTTATTAATGTTTTGTAATGCAACATTCTCGTCGATCTCCCAATGGTTTAACCAAGCCCTGGTGTCTTTATACCAACCTCGTTTGAGCCTGAGGTGGTTTTGGCCGGAATTTAAAGCTAGCTTAGGAAGTCTATGGTCTCCTATGTTATTGAGTTTGTGCTTGTACAACAAAAGCCTAGTCATAGCTAGGCTCTCGATAGGGAAAAGACCCACTTCTATAAGGAGAATAGGATAGGGTGTGTTGCTTTCAATTTTGAGGTTATACGTTATAAAACGCTTCTGGATTTGCTCAATCTTTCTTCGGGATTCTCTAGAGATGCTACAACCCCAAACCTCATATCCATATAAGATAACCAGAGTGACTAAAGTTTCAAAGAGGAACTTCTTTCTATCCCACATTATGAGGTTTGCCATTTTACAATTATTTTCAAGACTAAAATAAGCTTTCCATCCCCCATTAATCCTTTTCTCAATGCTATAGTTCCAGTTGAGCTTGTGATGAATATCAATTCCTAGGTACTTGTAGGAAGACACTTCCTCCAAGTTACTATTGTCATACATAAAATTAGCGTAAGTGTCCTTCTTGGATTTGATAATCAAAACTTTTGTTTTGTCAGTGTTAACAATCATACCCATGGTAGAGCAGAAATCCTTAAGAAGTATAAGTTGCTTATTA
Organism: Pinus tabuliformis; assembly: GCA_031772625.1. Lineage (NCBI taxonomy): Eukaryota > Viridiplantae > Streptophyta > Pinopsida > Pinales > Pinaceae > Pinus > Pinus tabuliformis. The sequence continues at coordinate 1,295,270,679 of CM062807.1, forward strand.
AGATCAGATGGGCACCTTGCGAGAAGAACAATATCGTCAGCGTAGAGAAGAAGGATGATGACTATCCCAGCTAAGATCGTGCCAGCACATCCTACTTCCTCTAAACAACCTTCTAGCTTGTCGATGTAAATGCCATATAGCGTAGGGGAGAGGGGGCAACCTTGTTTAACTCCGATATTACACTTAATATCTTTCGACCACCCTTCATTGCTCTTTAACTTGGAAATTACATTCTTGTATAACCTTATAGTGGCAGCTCTCAACTCAAAAGGAACCTTTAGCTCTTCTAATCTATTCCAAAGGTTGTGGTAACCGTATCGAAAGCCTTTCTAAAGTCCACAAAGCAACAGAATATATTAGATTTATCATTGTGTAATTCCTCCATAATGATCCTAAGCGTAACGAGGTGGTCTATTGTTGAGTGCTGCTTTCTAAAACATATTTATATAATGAATATATATAAATATTCATTATTATTAATTAATATTATTTTAATTCTTTTATATTAATTATTAATATTAATAAACATTATTATAATTATGTAAATTAATATAAATAAATAATTATTACCATATTTTATATTAATAATAATATTTTTATGGTTATAAGCATCTTTCTAGTATTCTTATTATTATTTTTATTAATTTATATATTAGTTTTTATAAATATTAATAACAAAATTTATTAATATTTTTTATTAATGATACTTATTTAATTCATTTATATTTATTATTATTATTATTATTATTAAATATTAATAATTCATTATTAAATAATTAATTAATATTTATTATTAATAAATATTAGTATATTTTATATTAATAATTAATATTAGATTTATATGCATTCTTCAACCATATTTACTAATGTGGTTGTGCATGTGATTTGCTAGTTTAAGCTAAATTATTTAGCTAAAATTTGACAAAACAAAACTCCAAAATATATAATAATTAGATGACACCCATTTTTTAAATAATAAACAAGGCTAAAGACAAAACAAACCTCTAACTATTATGAAGAATATGGTATTGGTGCATAGCTATTATAATTTCAATATCTGATTTTTTTTAGAGTGAAATTATGTATTTAACACTATAGTTAAACTAGAAATTACAATATCACAAATAATTGCAAAATTCCAACTAAAACCGCAAAAGTTTAACAAAGAGTTAAAAAAATTTAAAATAAATGGCTAGGTGATATTGCAACATAATCTGGGTGAGTGTGAAGTAGAAAACATATTCCGCGAAGAGCCTCACATTTTGCAAAGATGACAAAGAAATGACGATTTTCACATTCAAATCAGAAAATGGGATTCCCTGGTGAGGGTGTTGCATATGATACAACACAAACTTTATGCTTAGCAAGTACACATACTCTGCAGTGTGTACACTTCAGGGTGATGATTTCTATGTGACTCTAATGTTTTCTCTTTGTTTCTCACTCAATTCATTCCCTTTTTTCTTATTATTATCCTTGTCGCAGGCAGTAGGATATAGCATTGAGTTTTTGGTCAAACCCATATTAGTTTGGAGTTGACCGATAATTTGTAAAATTTCTATATTTTAATTTTGCACATTGAAATTTAGTATTTTTTGACAATATTTTAATTTATTTTTTTGCAATATTATTGGCTACGATATTGAATGTGTTATTGCTCACTGTATATATTAACAAGCCAAAGGTACATAGGTCCAATCATGGATAAAGAGGTTTTTAATAACTTACTTTCTCATCTCTAGTCTCGCATCATTTCCTTTAAGGGCTACATTAATAATCTCCTCAACCTTTTGGTTGCATAGTTTTTGGTACACTCAACGAAAGCAATCATACTCAACTTTTGACATGAATTGCATCAACATATATTCCTAAGGTTTTCGTTGTTCAAAAATGGATAGTGCTATGCTCAATTCATAATTGTTATCCTTGTTGCCAGATGGCCAAAAATATTGACAGTCACTTGTTCTTGGAAAACTTCAATCCAGATGTCCATAAGCGTACCCTTTGACACATAGTTCTGCTATTTCTAGAGAGAGTTGAAAGGCTCCACTATTTTTGGAGAGTGCTGAGACCGAATACACCATTAAGTGGTTTGAAATGCTGCCTTTGTTTTCAAGCCACACAGAAGAGGAAACATTGCCAATATATATTACAAAAGACTCCAAGTCTCAAGATCTAGTGAGAAAGGGTTATCGTAATAAGGTTTACTTGGAAATAATGCTTACATTAGTAAATTGATAGATTAGGTTGGTTGGTTGTTGGAATTTGTTGAGAGATTTTCTCAACAATATTCTCCTTGTTTGGAATATGTTGGATCTCATGAGAACTATTTATGTGGCTTGTATTTTGGTTTTGTGTGAGTAATATATGAATTCTTTTGAGTGAATCTGTCCATAATGTTTTCTCTTCCAATTTATTTGTTGGTATCAGAGCAGGTTCAACCTTGAATCTCTTACAAGAGGGCCTGTGATACTTCTCTATACATAGATTAGTTTATTGTTTTTGTGTCAAGGTGTAATTATTTTGTGTGATTCATCATTCATTTGATTGCTGGTGCATTGAGGATTGTTAGGGATCCGGTGCATTGATGCAAAAGAGGAGGAAGTAGGGTATAAGCATGGGGTCTTCACTCAATGAATCTCTAACATAGCACGTGCATTCATGGCATACAAAACAATACCCTTAATTTGAATACATATTGGAAAATACCTCTAAAAATCACTTTATTTAACCCCCTACCAATACTAACCCAATACATTTTCCCAATTTAAAAAACCCTTACTTTCACTAGATATTGTAGGTATCCATTTTTTCATTAACATTTTTTATACCCGTTTATATTTATATCCCTAGCATAATGACATGATGCCTCTCTTATGACCCCACATGCATTCTACAATGCACCTTTATTCTTTTGATATACATAGGAGATGCATATTAGTATTCCCACTCTTTTGATATACATAGGAGATGCATATTAGTATTCCCACAATGTGATTACTCAACCCACACTCAAGCACATATCACTATGATTTGTGGCATTTAATGGTCTAATGTTGATCTGTAAATGATGTGACTATGGCCTATCCATCTCATAAACATGGACACTTTCGTGGAATTAATTAAAAAAATGTGTTCTCTATCAAGTTAAGCTCAAGGCTTCTTTTTCAACAAGGATGAATGAGTGGCTCTATTTGGTCAAGACTAGTTGGCTTGGTTCACTGCTTATATTGCCAAGACTGAGGATTATTCAAGAAATGCAAGAACCCTATATTTAATGGCCAACAACTAAACAAATATATTGTGTTAAGTTAATAAATGCAGTCTAATTTTTAATGTACGTTCATAACACTTCACTCCATCCCTCTCCTCATTCACAATATAATTAATTGATGAATAACCATAGTACTGCCAATATAGTTTTGTTTACACTAGTTTGTGCCTAGGTCGCACATGTGGACCTCTAGATTAGGAACAAAAATTCATCCTATAGTTAGCAAATTTTTTAGAAATGCATCAAAATTATGCCTCGATTTTCTTGCAAATGGAAGTAAATATCAAAATTATAGAACATGTTTTTTTGTAGAATACACCCATTTAGTTGAATCGTGAGCGGTTTTTCAAAATATTGAAGGATTTGGGAGATATGGGCATTTTTCTAATATGGGTTTGCCAAGATTTATAGTAGCGACCCTCTTCTCCAGTGTTCCAGGAAAATGGATGCACCCAACCAACAAGGAGGATGTATTAATCAAATTTCAGATGTTTGAGATCAAATTTACCTTCTATCTTGATCATGGATCAATCTCATTGTGATATTATCTTCCCTAAAATATCTACTTGGCCATGCTTGTATTTTGGTTACCAAAATAGAGAAACTATTTACCAATTTGTTGATCCAACTCTACAATTTTTCTCCTATATGTATACCTAAGTTGTGATGTAATCAGAATAGAGAGAGAAGGAGAGGGAGGCAGAGGTTAGAGAGTTAGGGAAGATAATTGGATGAGGAATTGTTGATAAAATGTATTGTATACTATAGAAGATTTCTTTTGCAAAAAAATAATGTCAAATTTGTTCTTGTATGTGGTGTGGATCATTTCCTAGCATTGTAAACTCTTTCTCCATAGTGCAAACTAGGATTGGCAGGGCCCCCATTCCATGGTGTGCATTGTGTTCATTTATTTCTAAATAGCTAGTTCAACTGTAGATTTGATTTCCTTGTCTATATTTCAGTTAGAGTCTATGCTTTTTATTTGTAAGATTTTGATTACATGTTGAGTTATTCATAGGAGCTGATCCACTAAAGATTCAAGGATTAAAGAAGTTTGATAATGTAATATCCCTTCTAGGAAAATGACCCAAATTACCATTGTGTTTTCTGAGTTTAGGGAATTTTTTCTGTGAAGGATTTTGTCAAACAGTTCTATGGAAATCTACCGTAGGTGTATTTCCTTCTTTGTTGTAGTGAGATAAACACATATGACCATAAAATTTTCTTCCAAAACACTTCAAAAAAATATATTGATGTATTTATTGAACCCAACAAGAAATATAAATCTCAGGCAAGATAGGACAACCATAACATATTCATTTCTTCACATAATATAACTCAAAAATTACATATTATAGCAGAGCTTTAAAAATGAATAAGTAAAGGAAACCTAGGATATTTTCTCCACAATGATATCAGACTTGAAAATTAGAAAGAGCCATGAGTAAGCAATGTTATGTGCACTATATTCATCCCACTTGGTGGTGTAAACTCCAGTAAGAAACCCACAACATCTTTACTGTTGCAACAATTCCCACGCACTGACAAATATTAATATGATTGTCTTCAGGATTAAATTCTAGAAATGTAATGTCTCCTTTGGGCAAAATCATCTCTCCTTCACTATGAGATCTAGTCCACTAAATGACAGAAGTTAAAACCGATAGATATCAATTCTAACTTTTGAAAACTCACAATTTCATGCTCCTTCAATACTTCATATTTAAGAATTAAATGTTGAAATTTCGTTGCATTTAAAGGGCTGCAACTCATTGTCCTCGGGACTGATATATATATATATATATATCAGTCCCGAGGACAATGAGTTGCAGCCCTTTAAATGCAAAGAATTTTCCCATTTCTCCTTGAAGAAAACCTTTATAAATGGCTCTCTTAAACCACACGGCCTTGGGGATTAAGTGTTGGTGTTATATGCAACTTGACCTTCCTTTTTGGAGACTAAAGTATTAGTTGGGTCCCTTTAATGAATGTGATGATTGCACCCTTAGACACTACGTTTTCTTGGCACAAATAATTCTAGAGATGCAACCTGATCCTTTCTTCTTATTTTAACAACTCGACCCAGTTTTTTGATAGAAGTCGATCACTGTATTTGGCAATTTGAAATTCTAGAAATAATTCAAATATCATTGAAACACTCAACCCTCCTTGTGAATGAATTCAAGCTAGAGATTCTAGAAATCATGGCCATGGTTAGAACATATGACATCACGTTTGCAAAAAAAATCTAATGTTGAGGACAAAAATAACAATGAGAAAGAGGCACAATCCAATGAAAAAATGCATCAGGACAAAATCCAATTGTACAGTACCATGAGAAAGAGGCCCTGAGCTGAGTATATATTGTTGGTGGAAAATTTACAGAAAACACAAATTAACGAAGTAACTATCATACCCTCCATGAAAGATTTAGACACAAAAGCATTTACACTTTGATCATCTCAACTGACCTGATCAGTATTGAATTGGAAACATACCTAACCATTATTACACTATTTACATCAAAAAATCTAATCAGTGAGAGTATGGCCTCTATGCCTCATTTCAACAATTGCCTTGAAGGATGCAGTCCCTCATTAAGAACATCATAAAACCATACATTACTATGATTAGCAAACTAATTTTTGTTCATTAAACACTACAAATAGACTCAACTTCAACTTCTCTTATCCTTGAAGATTAAATTTAGTTAATATTGAATTTTTGAGACAGTAAAAGCTATGGCTAGTGTAAGGATTCTCAAAGTTTGACTTGTTTCCTTGCAAAATTTTCATGTTGCATCTCTGCATAACTTCCCAACATTTGACTTAATAGAAAAAGTAAAACTACATAGGGTGCCTACCTATATTAACAGAACAATAACTTCATTCCTAATATTTTCATGTGACATGCCCATGAAAATATGTTCATAGTTTAGAATATGCCACTATTCAAGAAGCTATGTTAGTAACAGTTCTGTTCCTCCTTTACCATTTTCAATAAATGAAGAAATCACATCAATTTTCAGATACAAGGGATAATTTTTCAAATCTTTCCACCTAACAATAAGATTGTTGCAGCTAAAAATAATTCAGAGCATACCTTTCCTTATTTCAACCTTTCCTATCTACCTAGTTCCATGCTTTGTTGCAAACTTAAATTTCATATGGAGATTTGTTGTAATTGATGAGAACTGGCCACCAATTTTATTTAAATTAAAGCTTAATAAACAATTGAAGGTTACAATTAAAAGAAAGAAAGATAGGAAACCGCGTACAATAGATACCATAAATATTTTATCTAGAAACACATATTTTTTACATAAGTACATACAATGACACTTCATAATGAAACTCTTGGTTGCTGTCCTAGTGTCATGTTCATGGAAGTCCATATGCAATCACTCATGACTTTTCCAAGAAGAAACTCATCCTTGAGTTTCATATCAGTTCAAGGACATCTAAAAAACCAAAATCTCTTTGCTAAAAGAGTTGAACAATGAGGATATTTACTTTACAACTATATGATACATTATTCACTTGTTGGACATTTTAGGCATCAATAAAATGAATATCAAATGTATTGGGATCAATTTTCCACACGTTCAATGTTGCATACTCTTCCCAACACTCCTTTAGTTGAGCTTCAGTGTAAGCCTGCATGCAAGAGACCCAATTAGATGCATTTAAACAAACCTTGATTAGGAAATTTGAACTAATGATATTTATCATGCTCTATACAGTCTGTGGAGAGTACCTTTCAAGAAATCTAGTTCAGGGCATTAGCATAACATACATCCATAGTATTCATTCTTGAAGCTTCATCCCTTATGATTGAATAGATGCCAGATATGGAATCTAGACCAGTTTTATTTATTTTGTCAACATATAAGGAGAAATTTGAAATTTTCATAAGCTTGAGGGATTCATCTACATCACTTTGAGCCACTGTTTCTGAGAATCTAAGTCGACTTAGGGCTTGTGAACAATAAATCCAAACAAAAGAAACAAACATAAGCTTTTGTCAATAAACGGGTTTTTGAGATTAAAAGGCCAAATTTGGATTAATGTTGTTTCTTAGTCACAACTCCACTCAAAGTCACTTCTCCTAGAACTCACACGTAACACTAGGTAATTGCACAAAGGAACAGATAAATTACCATTGAGATGCGAAAAATGCTTAGAAGTGTTCTGGAAGTGGTGTAAGAATGTGGTGCATCACTTTGTGCTTCCTCTTGTCTCATGGAAGAATAAGCACTAACAATATATTCAGTAATATTTTTAGGCACAAAAAGTGATACCCTTCTTGTCGCTGATATATAAGCCGTATAAAATTTGAACCATCATAATATTAAAAACCGCTCAGCATTAGAGTACAACAATTCAAGCATCAATATCTAAAGGATGGAAAACTCCAGAGGAGTAAATCCTAAAGCTGGTGGCTCACACTTTTGATGCATATAACACGTGTCTTTCCATTTCCAGATCACTATCCATATCGACTTTATCAAGTATCATCCACAACAAGTCAAAATGAGAAAGAGATTCTTCCTTAAAATAATGAAAAATTATCTCAAAATAATCAACTTTACTCAACATAGATTCTTCCTTAAGGTCATGAAAATTATCACAAAAAGAATCAGTTGTACTTCACAGAGGTTCTCCCTTAAATACATAAAAATTTATCTCAAACTAATCAGATGTACTGAACATAGATTTTTTCTTAAATTCATGAAATTTTAGCTTAAAATAATCAATTGACTCAACAAACATTCTTCACTTAATTCATGAAAAATTCTCTCAAAATAATCAGTTGTACTCAACAGGGCTTGTTCCCTAAATTCATGAATATTATCTCAAAATAATCTATACTATAAAGATTCTTTCTTAAAATTTGACTTAGCATAACCTACAAGCAAAACATAAAATTTTCCAGACTTTCTAGAAAATTCTTCTAATTTCTCAACTCCTTGTATAAGTTCCCTTGGTTCCTCCACTGCTAGTAAAAATCCTCCACTACTTACAGAAAATTCCTTTAATTTCTCCGCTTCACCAAAAATCCTTTAATTTTTCCATTTCGTGTAAGAATTCCTAAGAAAAATTGTAAAATGCAGAAGCATAGGGGAAAAATTAAAGAAAATTCCCACAATTTAGCAGAGAAAAATTGAAGTACCTATGTTCAAGAGAGCTTGGTGCTTAGCAATGGTCATGCGAGAGGCCCATGACTCAGCATCCATAATAATTACGGAGGAATTTCAAGCAATAATGACTTCTACTAATATAAATCCCCTGTATTTTTGGGCACTTTGAAAATGAATGACCAAGTTTGATATTCTCTGTAGGTGTTCTTCGTAGATCATACCAACCCCCGTGATAATGAACAACATAGTATAAAACAAAACTCAAAATTAAAGTTCCATCATAGAAGTAGGATACAATGTACACTAAAATACCAGAAAGCAAACATGAGCCATACTCTCCTTTCAAGTGAAGAGTATATAAGGAACTGTTAATTAGCTATGGAAATAAAAGTAGGAAAAGAAAGTTGAGAACACTATATATAGTTAAAGCTTAAATAAAAAATTACTAATTGAAAACAAGTAATGTAAAACAAAAATTATCTAAGAGCAAGGAAACAAAATCATGGTAAAAATAGATTAATCCTTTTTGACCAATTCGAGTTCCTAAATAGGAGAAAAATTAAGGGCACTAGGATCTTTGTACAAGTCAATATAGGAGTTTAAAGAGGTTTCAAATTTCTCCATCCTCCAATGTATCCTAATGGTTTATAGCTCCAAAAATGAAAATGTACCTCATACTTTCGATCCAAGTTCCATAACTGAAGAGCAGATAACAACTTTAACAAGGAAAAGTTGGAAGAAAGGACATACAAAAGATTTAGTTTCAAAAACAGAAGAGATGAACAAATCCCCCAATAAGCATAACATTCCAATTACATATCTCTTCTATAAAAAACATTGATCAAACAAAAGCCTTTTCTTCTATACTGGACACCTATGCATCCACTAGGTTGATGCAATTCCATGAGATCTATCTCTAGAAATCATGATATTCACAAACTCATATTCATGGTAGGATCTCATATGAATCTACCTTAAAACTAAATGATAATAACAGTAGCGGCAACCAAAAAAACGCCCATGCATTTAGAGATGTTGTTACACCCACCTTCACAATGATGACAGTCTGTTGCTCCATCACTTCATGAATAACAGTATGGTCTGTCTTGTCCATAGCACCTGATTCATCACATACAAGATCCATTATTTTTGTCACTGCTTCAAAGGTGCCGAAAGATATATGTTGGTGAAACCTCTAATGCATTCAGTCTAAAATAAAACAATTTCCAACTCCAAAGAAACCAACAACTTAAACATTGGAAAGAATAAAGCTTAGAAACATATCAGGGCCCCGCCTTCAAGGACCATTTCGTTGGGTGACAGATCCCTTTGAACAACAGTTGTCAGACCAACACCACTGCTTCCTCGACCTATGGTGTAAACTCCTCGAGGTTCCACACTAATCATGTGTTTCAACAACTGACTCTTTGCAACTCCAGGATCTCCCATCAAACAAACATGCAAATCACCTCTTATTTGCAAGTAAAATAGAAATGTGAGCAATAAATATAAATTTTCCTTTGTAGACAGACTCCAGAGACCAGATAAGCGAGAATAACAAGGCATTTTTCTCAGATAGTCACCAACGGGATAATCAAGTTTCTCTGTAACAACTCTTCAGTAAAATAATTATACCTTCATTCCATCCTTGCGTTTTCTAGTTGGGGCACCAACAAGAAGTAGAAGCAGGGATTTTTTTACATCCTCGTGTCCAAATATTTCTGGAGCTAAAGAACGTGCAAGCTTGTTGTAGATGTCCCCATCCTTAGCAAGAAGTTTTATTTGTTCTTGTTCATCACCTTGTAAAACATACCTACAAGTGTTTGAAATTAATGAATAAAATAAGCAATATAGAGAAAACATGGATCAAATAAAAAAATCACTAAATGACACATTTTAAAAAACTGCATATGCTAGACATGTGCAACCAAAGAAAAATTGCTAATCTACCTGCATCAGATGTGGAACTTCACATATCTATATAACACATATCTAATGGTATATTAACTTTGAAGATTCGATTTTGGTGGAAGGACCCATCATATTGGTAAACCCACTTATTAAACAACTACATGCATGATGTGGCTAGAATGTATCTATTGTTACTCGTTGCAAAAAGTGTTTTCAAGCTACCCAAAGCATAAAAGATAAGAATTTATTTCAGCCCTCTTCTAAGCCACAAAATCTCTCAAAGTTAAATTGAATACTCTCCATTGGATAGGTCTCAGAATAAGCTTTCCAACGGTATATGGAACTCCTCAAATGGACCCCAGAATCAGAAGATATGGCCTGTTAAAGATGAGGGTCTTGTCACCATTGAAAGGAGGAAGAATAGGTCCAGTTTAAATTGTTTTGGAGAAATCTCCATATTCTCTTAAAACCATTTCTTTCACGAATCCCATTTTTCCTTTGTTTTTTAAACTCTAGCCGCAGTGACCCATTTTTAACTCTAGCCGAAAATCCCTTTGTATTTCCAACTCTAGCCGTGTTTCCCCATTCCCCTTTGAAATATCTTAAAAACATTCATAAAACATACCGAAGGCCTTTTAAAGGCCCAGTACCCGCAAAAATTTATTGCTATCGTCCCATTTTCCTTTGCTATACATATCTGCTCATCTCCCTTTTCCTTTTTTGATTGTGATATCGCATATCACAAAGTTTCCCGCTTACCACAATAAAGTTCTGTCTCCCCTCACCAATTGTGATAAATTCTCCCCCACCATTTGCAATATCGTAATCGGGGATCACACAAATCATAAATCCCTCCTCCGCCGATATCGCAAAGTTCTGTCTCCTCTCATTGATTTCAATATCGCATAAGTTCCATCATCTCTCCTCCGTTGATATCGCAAGTCCTCCACGCTGATTGTGATATCGTATAAGTCTCATCACCACTCCTCCGCCGATATTGAAGTTCATCTTGCTGATTGAGATATCGTAAGTTCTGTCTCCCCTTGCCGATTGCAATAGTTCTCTCCCCGCCGATTGCGATAAGTCCTCCCCCACTGATTGTGATAAGTCCTCCCCCGCTGATTGTGATATCGCAATCGAGGATCGTTGAAGTCACAAGTTCCTCCTCCGTCATAGCCCCTTCCGAGTTGCGATTCCGATGTATACGATATTTTATATATTGTAGTTTGTTACAATTTTGGGTCCAGGCCATCGGCAAAACATTATGGAATATGGTAAAAAGCCCTCCCCTATATTGTGATTGTGATACCAACAGGCTCGGATCAACATTGTAGATTGAATCGTCCTGGACCAATGGCCCAGATCAATGAACATTAAAATATCCATTTCTCTTCCGCTCAGTGGGACAACAAGGATGTTTTTTGGCATATATCCAGTAGCATGATCATCATACAGAATACAAAGTAAATGAAGGTATGGGGACTCAAGAAGACTTAATGCCTTAGCATGGAGCTCCACTTAGTCATAAATGTAAAGGACTGCCCAGAAAAAATCTGTTGTTGCTCTGTGAAAAGAAAACCGAGCTGATCGCTACCAACTACAGGGAATGGAGAAGTCAGGCAGTTAAGGTGAAAGCAACAAAAACCAGCTAAATAACAGGAAAGTCACATCATGGCAGAGACGCGACCTGACCAGAGGACATAACAGGAACAACTGGGAGATATTTTCCTGATCCAGGTCCGAGTGTGACGAAGGATCCTTCCAAGACCTTTTACTTTCGTGATGTATTAAATTGCATTTTTAAAATAACATTAACGAATACATCTGCATGCTGTAAATAAGAGGAACATGACAATCATCAGCACATGAAAACATAAGGCGTTGATAACGAAGTTCGTCCAGGAGGGACTACGTCTCTGGGCCCCGTGTAAAGATGGTGTAGGCCACTACATTAAGTGCTGTAAATAGTGATGATGTACATGGAGATGATGTCACTATCTTACAAGGAAAATGCCCTCATGCAGGAGTGGCTCTAAGGGATGTTCCGCTACAGGAACTCTTAGTCAAAAGACTCCTATCAGTATGACACAAAACTCATGCATGATGAGCATCCCACCAACATGGCATAAAAGGGATCTCAAAGAAAACATGCATGGTGACACATGAGTATCCCATCAACATACAACAAAGGGATCTCAAAACACAACATGATGAATCATGACAACAAGTACATCACATAGGCGATTCTGCATCACATCAAGCAGGAATCATAAAAATGAGTAAGAAACAAGATCCCACATCAAACATCAATCAAGGACCTGCAGCACAATGCATAGCAAAAGAAGTACATGAACACTGCATATACCTCACAACCAAGGGCCATCTGAAGAAGCGGATGTCAAACTGCTGAAGCTGCTCGGACCATCGATCTCACGACATCAATCGCATGACTGCTTGCACATGGATGTTGACACCTACATTCCACTTAGAAAAGTGGCTGAAGAATAGAATGAGAAAATGAAAAATATGAACACACCATCAGATTTGTGACGTCGAATAGTGCAAAATCGACTGTCCAATTTCTGAATTCTGAGAAGTTGAGAATCTGGGGCTCAAGGAATCTTTTAGATTCCCCCTAGATTCCTCAAAGATTTTGCTCCATAGGTGGACTAGAAATCTGCAACTCCAAAGGTGAATCTGACCTCACCATTGCGATCCCTGTGGAAAACCATGAAAAACGATTGTAAACTTGACTATATTCCGACATGGAGAAAAATTACCTCCTCAGGAAAATTGCAAGGATCATGGTTCTACTCCCTGTTTTTGCAGCAATCATGGTTCCACCCTCATGCTGAAAATGGCTGAAAAATGCATAACTCTGATGGAGACACAGAAAATGCCATTGCGTTCGTGGCGTCGAGAAGTGCTGAAACCATATAAAATTTGTCAAAATCTGACAAAGTGAAATTTCACCCCTCCTGCAAAATGTTACCTCAAACTGCATGCCAAGATTCTGCCTCCTTTGTCTCAAAATTCATGCCCACTCCTAGTTCCTCCATGCCCCCTTGGGCACACTGGAAAAATGAGGTTTATTTAAATTACCTCCGGCAGATTAACCAATGTAGGCAGTTAGGAGGATTGGTTTAAGTCAAAAATAGTGGAGGAGGGGTCGGGTGATCAATCCCCGCCCCTCCCTTTTTTAAACACATTTTAGTTTTAAGTTTAAACTGAATGATTTAAGTGGGGGTCGGTTCCTCATTGGGCGGCCCACCCCCATGACTCCGTATCCACTTGCATTGGCGCGCGATGATGTTTAAGGTGGTACGTTGGGCCGTATTAAGTGTTAATGGACGCGTACTATTTATGGGGTCGCCTGCTTGGGGGGCAGCCACGTGGGCCACGTGGGTTTTACTCCTGCCGACATCCTTAACCATTTCTGTCATCACATTGTTTTAGAGTGTGGATTGTTGGGATGTGGGCCGGGTCCACCAGAGGTGGCCCGCCCACCCCCTTAATACATGGTCTAATGTTTATATGCCATGGGTGGAGGGTTCGGCAGGGTGATGGCCGCCGAGACAAAATTTTGATTAAAAATTTATGTAAGTTTTGGGGTTAGGCTGACGGGGGTCATGGCCCATCGGCCCTTACAAAATTTTTGTAATGTGGCTTTGGGGTGGTGGGGGTGGTGGCCCGCCACCTCATTTATAAATTTTTTTGTTTGATTTTTAAAGAGGGGGTCTTTTTTTCAAAGTTTTAGAAAATAAGGGATATTGGGAAAAATAATGAGGTCGTAATTTCTACAGATTTCGGGAGCTAGGTTTCATGCCTCGGGGTCGGTCAAATTGTAGGACACTTAAACTAGCCCACAACCCAACTTTGACCAAAACTTTGACTGGATCATCCTCCCTCATACAAGCTCGGATTGACAAACCGTTCACACCTCCGCGATCAGGACGACGAGATCTATGCTCTGGTCCTGAATCAAAGTCATTTTGAGAATTTTGATTTTCGAGAGTCCATAAACCCTCTTTGTCCTGTGTGTCTCTGGAGCCACCTGGATCAATCATCCCCACTGAGGAGCTTTTGGTCCTCCAAAAGCATGAAAAATAATCTGCAACTTCTCTGTACCTTGTCTGCATCACAAGTGTCCTGAAAAGGTCTCGGTTCCATTTCCTTCACTTTTGTTCTTCAGAGACTTAAGTGAAAAGCCGACACCTGCTACCTCTGCAACCTGTAGTACATCGTTTTGCAAATTACATGCTTGAATTTTAGGACCAACTAATGACCCAAACGTCCCATACTTGCCACAAGTTTATAACACACACTCGGTGGTCAAGTTTACTTCAAGATGGAAACGATACCCCAGCTATGAAAATAAGGCCAACATATCATTGTGGCTTCAACAAGTGATGGCCAAACACATCATCACTGCAACACATGATTTACAACAATAAGGCCATAAACTATTTTTGCTTTCGACAATTGATGGAAACACGACATCACTTTCACAGTTTATCATGCAACTCAAAATAAGACCAAACATCATTGTTGCTGGACAAGTGATGGAAAACATGTCATCACTTTTACATTTTAAAATGCAACAAATGATTTACAAAAGCATGACCATGAAACGACAACATGTTTAGAAACCATTTTTCACTTATCAAGGTGAATGGGTCACCTCCTTGTGGTGATTTTTCTTGTTGAACAACTGCTTCACCTGGTTCATGTACCATCACTTTGTCTTTAAGGCGTTGCTCTGGATGGTGTCGCCAACAAGTGGCTCTTTGATGGCCATTTCTGTCGCAATGACTGCAATACATCTTCTTTCTCCAGATCTGTTTAACCTGCTGTTGAGAGGGTCTTTCACGCCTCATCCTTTTGTGTGCTGCCATTCTTTTCCAACACTTCGAAAATGTATGGTTATGTAATCCAAAAAAGGTACATGTCTTTCGATGCCATGTTTGACGTTCATCATTAACAACATGATCATAATCGAAATGAACATTCGAATGTCGAAAGTGATTATACCTTTCCTTGCTGTCTCTGGTGTAAGTATGGCGATGAGAGCTTGCCTCAGCTCTTTCCTTGCCATGTAAGCTTCCATGGGATGATGGGGATGTGTTCTCATCTTTCTCTTTCCTTGATGATTTCGATGATGTCTACATGACACCTTCAAGCATTCTCCTTTGGTGTATCTTGAGCCCGCAAATTGAGGTCTTTGCACAACCTCCAATGGTTGAGTTATGCCTTGGTTATTAACACCAAGTTCTTCTTCCTTATCGTGCTTCGTCCTGGTAAGGAGCCTCATGTTTGTCCCTGTAATTGGGATCTCCACACCTCCAACAAAAATCATACTATGTGAAGACGAAACCGAAAGGAAATCAACATCTTTTACCTCCTCTGTCAATTTGGAAAAAACTGATGAGGGTTTCTCATCGTCTGTTGTTGGTGGTTCGCTAACTGTCGTGGCGCATTCCCCAACTTCTTTCCTGACATATCCAAGTCCTGTCTGACGGGGTAATTATTCTACTTTTATGGGGTTGACAATGCCTTGGCCATTTATGCCCAAGCCTTTTCCTTCATACCCCATTTTATTCAACAATTTGGAGCCAATTCCTGTGGTATGATTTTCAAAAACAGTGAAATCATCATCAGGACACATACATGAATTCAGAAAATTACATTTTACCTCACATGGGTCACGCTGCATATTTTCTAAGGCCTCGTCCTTAGCTTGCAGTTGTTGTAGCAAACTTTGTTTTTCCTATTTCTATTCATGTAGACGCATCTTCAATTCAGCGTTCTCTGTTTGAAGATTATGTTTGTTTTGCTTCAGTTCTTCCATGGCCTCTTCTATTGCTTGCAACTGAATTTGCAATCACTCCTTTTCCTCTGTCTCTTTCTGTAGAGTTTCATACATTATTTCCACTCTTTTGGAAATGTTGAGCATGGTCTCGTACATCACTTTTTCATCCTCTGTTGCTGCACATTCCATTTTGTCACGTTGCAATTCACATCAACGCAAAGACCGCTCTAATACCACTTGATCCATTCCCGGGTGTGACAAAGGACCCTTCCAAGACCTTTTACTTTCGTGATGTGTTAAATAGCATTTTTAAAAGAATATTAACGAATACATATGCATACTGTAAAGAAGAGGAACATGACAATCATCAGCACGTGAAAACATAAGCCGTTGATAACGGAGTTCGTCCAGGAGGGACTACGTCTTCGGGCCCCAGTGTCAAGATGGTGTAGGTCGCTACATTAAGTGCTATCAATAGTGATGATGTACATGGAGATGATGTCACTATCATACAAGGAAAATGTCCTCACACAGGAGTGGCTCTAAGGGATGTTCCACTACAGGAACTCTTAGTCAAAAGACTCCTATCAATATGAAAAAAACTTCATGCACGATGAGCATCCCGCCAACATGGCATCAAAGGGATCTCAAAGAAAACATGCATGGCGACACATGAGTATCCCATCAACATACAACAAATGGATCTCAAAACACAACATGATGAATCATGACAACAAGTATATCACATAGGTGATTCCGCGTCACATCAAGCATGAATCATAAAAATGAGTAAGAAATAGGATCCCACATCAAACATCAATCAAGGACCTGTGCAACACAATGCATAGAAAAAGAAGTACATGAAAATTGCATATACCTCACAACCAAGGGCCATCTGAAGAAGCGGATGTCAAACTGCTGAAGCTGCTTGGACCAACGATCTCATGGCATCAATTGCATGACTGCTCACACATGGACACTGACACCTGCATTCCACTTAGAAAAATGGCTGAAGAATAGAATGAGAAAATGAAAAATTTGAATGCACCATCAGATTTGTGACATCGAATAGTGCAAAATCGACTGTCCAATTTCTGAATTCTAAGAAGTTGAGAATCTGGGGCTCAAGGAATCTTTTAGATTCCCCCTAGATTCGTCAAAGATTCTGCTCCATATGTGGACTAGAAATCTGCAACTACAAAGGAGAATTTGACCTTGCCATTGCGATCCCTACAGAAAACCATGAAAAATGACTATAAACTTGACTATATTCCGACATGGAGAAAAATTACCTCCTCAGGGAAATTGCAAGGATCATGGTTCTGCTCCCTGTTTTTGCAGCAATCATGGTTCCACCCTCATACTGAAAATGGCCGAAAAATGCAGAAATTTGATGGAGACACGGACAATGCCATTGTGTTTGTGGTGTCGAGAAGTGCTGAAACCATATAAAATTTGTCAAAATCTGACAAAGTGAAATTTCACCCCTCCTGCAAAATGCTGCCTCGAACTGCGTGCCAAGATTTTTCCTCCTCTGTCTCGAAATTTGTGCTCGCTCCTGGTTCTTCCATGCCCCCGTAGGCACACTAGAAAAATGAGGTTTATTTAAATTACCTTTGGTGGATTAACCAATGTAGGCAGTTAGGAGGATTGGTTTAAGTCAAAAATAGTGGAGGAGGGGTTGGGTGATCAATCCCCGCCCCTCCCTTTTTTTAAAAACATTTTAGTTTCAAGTTTAAACCGAATGATTTAAGTGGGGGTTGGTTCCACATTGGGTGGCCTGCCCCCATGACTTAGTATCCACTTCCATTGGCGCGCAATGATTTTTAAGGTGGTACGTTGGGCCGTATTAAGTATTAATGGATGCGTGCTATTTATGGGGCTGCCCGCTTGGGGGCCAGCCACGTGGGCTGGGCGGGTTCGACCCCACCGGAACCCTTAACCATTTTCGTCGTCACATTGTTTTAGGTTGCGGTTTGTTGGGGTGTGGGCTGGGTCCACCGGAGGTGGCCTGCCCACCCCCTTAATACATGGTCCAATGTTTATATGGCGTGGGTGGAGGGCTCGATGGGGTGATGGCCACTGAGCCAAAATTTTAATTAAAAATTTATGTAAATTTTGGGGTTAGGCCGACGGGGGTCATGGCCCATCGGCCCTTACAAATTTTTTTTAATGTAGCTTTGGGGTGGCGGGGGTGGTGGCCCTCATTTATAATGTTTTTTGTTTGATTTTTAAAGAGGGGGTCTTTTTTTCAAAGTTTTAGAAAATAAGGGATATTGGGCAAATTAACGAGGCTGCAATTTCGACTAATTTCGGGAGCTAGGATTCATGCCTCGGGGTCAGTCAAATTGTAGGACACTTAAACCTGGCCCACAACCCAACTTTGACTGGCTCTTTCTCTCTCATACAAGCTCGAATTGACAAACCATTTGCACCTTCGCGATCAGGACAACGAGATCTACACTCCGGTCCTAGGTCGAAGTCATTCTAAGCATTTTGATTTTCGAGCATTGATAAACCCTCTTTGTCCTGTGTGTCTTTGAAACCACCTAGATCATTTCCTCACCATCAGTCAATTTTCATTATATTTTTTTGTATTTCTTGCATTTTAAGGAGAGGAATCAAATCCCGATTGTGATAATTTTGGGAAGTAGAGATATCGTAGGTCAAGACAACTAGTCAATCAGACAGCTGGCCCTGGATGAGATATTTTGTAAATGTTGATTCAAAGCCCCCCTTCTCTGTATAAATAAGGGGGAGAAACACTTAATACAGGTTCCGGAATTCTACACCTTGAGTGGTCTAAATTCTATGGTTGCATTTTGATTCTAATGATTTTTCATATGGGACTTGTAGGATGTATCGCTGAATGTAAATGGACTAGTGAATGGGACTCATTTTGGAGATTAATGAAACTCTCTGGTGATTCCAATAATGGAAATGTGTAGTATGTTTTCTCCTCTGTATTGTCATTCCATATATGTTTTTCTGTCTCTAAAATAGTGCGATGAAGCTATCAATTTCTCCCTTTTTCATGATTATATATTTGTTACCAAGTAGCAATAGTACCTGTGTTAGCTACATATTTACTTAAGTACCTGTAATGTGCATGTATTTTCTTAAGCTTTTGGATACAAATGTGTCCATGAGTATATGGCCTGAAACCCTAACTAGCACTCCACTCCTGCCACTCTTTCATCTCCTCCCTCTTCCATATTTCTGTTGGAACATTGTTGCTTAGGATTCTGTTGGAAGCCTTATGCATCGAATTCCCTCCTTTCTTTCCTCCCCTTCATGTTACTACAATGTAGATATTAAGATTGCCTATTTTTATGTGTTGGCCACTAGAACCAGACATTTCTCTATGAGGTTGTCCCAATTTATCCCTAGAACATTCAGATCCATGCATGGGCTTGTGTTTCCCTTAATGAAGGCTTATTGAACCAAGCCCCCTTTATCCTATTTTTCCAACTATGTGAAGAGTGCAACGGAAAGCCCCTCGTAAAAATATTCCATGCACTCCTCTATCTAAGATTTCCTAGGCATTGGTCTAAAATCAACCCAGAGGCTGTCTATAGGAAGATTTCTATGTCTCCTGAGGCATTCCTGCTGTCAGTGCCATTAAAAGCGACAACAATATCGATGACTAATGCCCTGTAGAAGGAGCTGTCAAACTTGCCTTGTGAAGTCACATTAGAGAAATATATGTTTCTCCATGTATTCTACTTTCTGGCATAACACACAATGAGTGGGGCCAATTGTCCCATGCTTCCTTAAATTATTTGCAATAGGGACTCAAGAGCTTGTTATGCACTAATATAATGAATTTACCTTAGGAAATGGTGCATGTGGAAAGGAAGGGAGGATAGCTGATGAAGACACCCCTACCTAAAAGAGTAAGAAGATTCCCTATAGCCCCTACAATTTCTCTTGGATCTAGAGATAGGAGCACATCCAAAAAGTGTCAATCTCGCAAAAGAGTGGTCTAGGACTGGACTAAAGTTCTAGTCAACCCATTACCCTGCTTCATTCCATGTAGAAATATCATAGAGGGTAATCAAAGAGTGTTGAGATAGCCAATCACAAAATTCATGAATCAACCAGATCAAATTGCAGAGGTGGATTTCCCAAAATACTATCAATGGAAAAGAAGATTTGTCTTCTATTTCTAGGTACCCAAGTGAGCTTCTCAAGGAGAAGGGGTTGAGCTGTCTTGAGTAATCTAAACATCTGGGATCCATTTTGATACTGAAGAGGACCCACTGAAGTTGTGACCAATTCCCAAAAGAGATTTTTCCCTAATGCTAGATTCATTAGGGAGGGGTCTTTGATTCCTAAATCTCCATTCTACTTATAGGGACAAAAAATACCCCACTTAACCAGATGATATTTCCTGGTGGTGTACCTCCTTGCCATAAAAACTTGCAGAGGAGATGAGAGATTTGTTGTTTGACACCCAAAGGAGCTAGAAGGCCAGTAAATTGAAAGATTGGTAAAGATGAGAGGACAGACTTGAGAAGAATCATTCTACCAACCACGTTCAGCTAGTGGACACCCCGTTGAGCTAATTTCAATTTGATATTATCTATAATGCTCTGCCACAAAGGAGATGAGAGAGAAGAAAGGCAGATAGGCATATCAAGATAGGAGAAATATTTCCAACTAGGTTTGTAAGGAAAGGATAGTGCATGAGCAATAAGATTTAGCGAAGATTGAGGAACATTCTTAAACATAAATCTGACATTTGTGCTCATTTATTTTCCCTCCAGAAGCTTGGAGGAAAAGATCCAGGATAACATTAAACCTACCAACAATGATTTGAGAGACTCCCCCAAATAAAATGGTGTTATCTGCGAATTGAGAGTGATTGATTCTTTTTACAGCATGAACTATTTTTATCCCAGGAAGAGAGTTAGATCTTTGATGCACTTCCAATTTCCAACTAAGAGATTCAACCATGATGATGTATAACAGTGGGGAGAGGGGGCTTAGCAATAATGATAATAGTAATCCCTAAGTGAAAAGGTGTTCCATCATGAAGATAATTCCTCGGGTTACAACTTTAGCTGGAAGAAGGAAATGATCTTGAATGATGGCTCAATTGCGTGCTAACCAGATAGCTCTTGAAAAGAATTTAGGAATAGAAGTTCAAATCCGAGGAATGAACTTTAACTATATCAAGGTTATTCCTTCTACACAATTTTAGCAGGATTTTTAATAGGGCATGGTACTTATGACTGTGTTTAATTCTCTAACAAGCTCTTAGAGCACCTAGGCAGCATAAATTGCAGCAGTTGGTTCTATTTCATGTAAAAATTTACACGGCAATTTTGAACCATTTTGTAGCTATTTCCTAGGTTCAATAAAATATTTCTACCATCGGTCATCTCAACAATGAAATCCATCAAAAACTGGACAAGTCATTAAACCAGGGATGTTACACATTGATGTCAAAAGGATAGACTCAATATGCTTTAAAATGCCCAACTTTTTTATCACATGCTCCCATTAGAAAGGAAATTTTTTAAGACTACTATCAAATTCAAACTCATTTTTGAACTCTTGAATACAAGAAACATTAGAAAGAAAGCTTGCAGACATAAAAGTAATGGAAAAATAAACATATCACCTGTCAAATCCAAAATAAAAAATGCACAAATATAGAAAATTCATGGCTAATTAGCATACCTTTGGAGGCTTGAATGGATAATTAGGAGGAAAATGAATAGTAACCACAAATACACCCCCTGCATAGACTATCAGGAGGTCCCATAATTGTGGCTTGCCACTGAAACATATCATCAACCACTGGACCTGCAAAGAAACTAAAATCTTGTTATACAAAACCCTCAACAATTACAATCCCCTAAATATAAAAACCAGATGCATTTGTTAAAAATGTTGAAAGTGGCATTTCTAAGGTTCTTGGAAAAAGACATAATGGATATCCAGCATAAGAACAACTTTGACAAAATTAGAAATTACTAGGCTTGTGGATGTATTGTTGAGTCATGGAAAAGGTATGCATATGTTATTTATTTCATCATCCTTTTCCTTTAGTTCTATCCCTTTTATATCCTAAAATGTTAATATATCAAAAGATTATGGTAAAAATGAGGAAATCATCGGTAATTACAATTTAGCTGATCGTATCCTTCTTTATGCAGGAAAAAGACGAAAAGGGACAACTGCTGTTCCCAACTAAGGAACAATGAGGAAGCAACAAGATAAGGAAGGGCGCAACAGTTACAAATACGTCCAAAATAAAGTTAAACAGGATCAACGCAAGAAGGGAAAATGTCTGAGATTAGAGATTGTGCAAATCCCTCAGGATCGCTTTTACTAGTTATCTTTTTTCCTCTTTCCCATTATAAAATGGGAACAATTGTAAATAGAAAAGGGGAATGATTATTGGAGAAATCGTAACGTTTATCACTAACTCTCGCTATTGAACAGAGCATGAACTTGCTGTAATGTTTATGCAATGATTAATATATAAAACGGTTGTTGTTCCTTCGCATATCCTGAAGTAATCTGGCGGTGTTCACTGGAGGCTAAGGGCCCGGCCCTGGTGGATTCACTTGCTGTTCTTGTATCATGCATTTATGATTCCTACAGTGTGATGGTTTGATTGAATTTCTACTTTCTGCAATTATATCGCTTTGCTATTTCCTGTTTTCCAATTATATTTGTTGTTCCTGTTTTCATGTATTCTGCAGTAATATCGTTGATATAGTTTACTGTTGTTTCAGATCTAGTTATTTAGTTAAGCATTCGATTTTGAGATCATATACTGTAAATAACATTGACTACTGCTGTCGAAGCTCTTAGATTGAGATCATCTGCCACTTATATTAAGTATTGTGTTTGATTGAATGAATCAATTAAAAGAGGAATGAGTTATTGTTACTGTATTCTCAATTGGTGATTGCTGTTAATTTGATGAATGTCTGATTTAGTTTCATTAGAGGATTGCTTTTTTCTTTTAATTGCTATTAGAATTTACTTGCTGCATCTATTTACTCTTGTATTTGAAAGGACTGTACTGCAATTTAGAAGCACTACTCTCTGAGTTAAATAGCCGCCACATACTGTGTACACTCTTGAAATAGAAAGACTTACCTGGATTGATAATTAATGTGAAGATAATTAGGAGTTAAAAAGGCACCTTTTATCACTCAACATTTTGGTGCCGTTGCCGGGGAGAGTGTAGCCATTTCTGAAGAGTAGTGTACATCTGATGATTGTTGTTGAAGAAGAATTGGGTTTTGAAAACGGAAGGTAAGAACCTACGTAACGAGCAAGTAAAAGGCTTGCTCTCCTGCCCACTTTTCAGCACAATTACAAAAATCTGAAATAGGTATTTGTTGCTTATCTGTTGGGAAAGAATTGGGTTTTGAAAACGAAAGGTAAGAACCTACGTACGAAGCACGTAAAATGCCTGCTCCCCCGCCCGCTTTCCAGCAGAATTGTTAAGAACTTAGGGTAGAGGTAAATATTTGAATTGTGTGTATGACTAAGAAGAAAAAAAATGAAAATAATCCAATTCCACTACCCAAACCCAACAAAGCTAAGGGACCGGTGACCCTTGGGCGATCAACTTTCATAGACGACATCATAAAGAAAGCCGAATCTCAGCCATCAGTAGGTCCTAGAAAAGTTGCTTTTAGACAACCTACTAGCTCCCTTCGGGCCACGGGCTCACCATCTGTAGCCTTCACTAAGGTCCACAACAAAAAAGAAGAGATTGAGCAAAGTTTTCAAGAAATTGAAAATTCTCGCCCAATTTCTTTACAAGAAGGGAATTCTAGTAATCTTTGTGAAGGAGGAGGAGAAACAGGGGAAACAGAGGAGCCAAGATCCCCGCAGATGATAATTTAACCAGGAACACTCACCACACTAGATAAAGGGAGTGCCGTTAAGTTCATTCAAGAAGGAGTAGGGGAAACAGAGTAGCCAAGATCCCCTCGTGTAGTAGTTCAGCAAGGAACTCTTATTATCCCAGACCAGGGAAGCACTGTTAAGCTCATTCCCACCCCTTCTAGTCATCCTAGGAATAACTCTCTAGAAATCCCAGAAGGGTATTGGCACATATTTGATCAAATGGCCAACAACCCACAGACACCTCAGACATCCACCCTGCAATATCCCATTGTTGACACAACGGTCGATGCACCTATGAAATCCATACCCCTCCAAATATTCCTACCTTTCATGGGCTGACATCAGAGGATCCAGACGCATTCCTGTTTGAGTTTGATGTATTGTGTCGAGGGTATGATTATACCACCGACCCCGAAAAATTAAAATTGTTTCCCTCTACATTGAAAGGAGCAGCCTTGCGATGGTTTATGGGATTAGGTGGAGGCATAATAAATGATTGGGAACAAATGAAAACCGCTTTCCTAAAAAAGTATCAGGACTACTATAGATTTATGGAATTGAAAGATGAAATATTCCATATGGTAGCAAAGCCAAGTGAAACATTAGAAGAATATGTGGAACGATTTCAATATAACCTCCAGTGGTCTCCCTATGCAACTCTGCCTTTACCTGATAATGTGCTGAAAACTACACTAATTAAAGGGATGAAAGAACAATGGGTAGAAACATTAAATATTATGGGTAAAGGAGATATATATCAGGAGAATTATGTTGACATCATTAATCTGTGTATTAGGTGTTCAAGAGGCAGCACGAGATTGAAGCCAGTAGAACGCGACATGACCACAAGGGACAACAAAATCACTGGTGGAGGCATAACTCGCGCAGAAATTGGCAATCTGCTAGAGGATTTCAAAACTGATATTTTAGGGACTCTGACAATGCAATTCGACATTATGCACACCAAACAAAATCAGGCAGAAGCAAAACAAAATTTAGTGATATTCCGTCCTAGATGCAGAAAGAAGCATAGTCACAAAGAGTGCCCGCTGGACATGGTGCAAACCTGCGCCATATGCACGAAAGATCACGCCACAAAAAGTTGCCTATCACTCCCAGGGCTAAACGTAGTTTATAAGGAGGCAGAAGAAGATACGGAACCAGTCTACCTACTCAATTAGCGTCGCCAATGGAAACCACAACAAACAGGTACGCAGATTGATCCATCCTCTTTCTTTCAAATGTCGCAATATAATTCACAACAATACCCAGGAACCATGTGGCAGAACTAGCCATATTTTTCCAATTGGTCACAACAGCCATCCCCTATGCCACCTTGGCCCAACCAATCAAATCAAAATAACAATTGGCCAAATTCCTCTTACTTCCCGCCGTTTTGGCAAAATAATGCATATCAATCCCAATGGCCACCCTCAACTTCACAGAACCAGAACTGGAAGTCAAGCTGGTAGAGACCTATAAATCAGCCAGCAGGAAAAATCCCCCTAACTCAACCCACACTGCCAGCACCCTACACATTGCAACAAAACCCTCAGACCAACTTACGGCCACAGCTCCCAGCCCAACACAACCCGAACCCCAACAATACACCGGTTCAATTTGTGCAAATTATTGAAGGCACTAGAAACCGATTTAAGGGAGTGCAATGACCTTCAATTAAGATCTGGGCGGATAATAGAATCATAGGGGAATAAAAATGTTCAAATTGAAGATCCGTTACCTGTAGAACAAACACCACAAGAAGAGAACGTGGTTAGATAGAAAACTCATGATCAAGCAACCACCTCTTCACCACCATTCCCAGAAAGACTAATCATACCTCGCCCAATCGAACACCTTGAGTTTGATCTTCTAGGAGAATTCAAAAATTTGTGTATAAAAGTACCACTCCTCTAGGCTATTCAAGACATCCCAAATTATGCAAAAACTATTAAAGAATTATGTATGAAAAAGCCAAAGAGGAAAATAACAACAAATCCAACAGTCCATGTAGTCGGTACCTTATCTGATTTACTATTAGGAAGAGAAACACCTGTAAAATATGAGGACCCAAGAAATCCTATAGTCACGGTGCAAATAAATGGATGCTCCTTCCCCAACACCTTAGTTGATGAAGGAGCAACAATCAATATTCTTACAACTACAACTTGTCAAAAGCTTGGCATTACATCCTTGGACCCAACCATGACCTTGTGGAGTTGGCTGACCGATTGGCAGTCAAACCAGAAGGCACATTACAGGATGTAATGGTGTCTGTAGACTCTTTGGAATACCCTGCAGACTTTCTGATTATCAATCCTAGAAATCAACTCGATGGACATCCCTTAATTCTAGGTAGACCTTGGCTAGCAACTAAGGATGCTTACATTAGCTGTCAAACAGGCAGCATGACTATAGCAAGAGGAAGCAATGTAAAGGATTTAGCCTTATATCCTTCAAATTAGCCAAGTTTAACAATAATCAAAACCAGAAAACAACCTGTATCATATTTAACCTAAAACATTAGATCGCTGCTAACCATAGAAGATGCTCTCGAATTTAAAGATCAAACAGAAGATGACATCATTAACACTTATATTAACCAACCAGATGCTGGATCCCATCTAAAATGTCACATGATTGAGGCAACATTCGATGGTGAAATAGAAGAAGATCTCCTAAAAGATATTAACATTCAATCAATACCAACTACCTCTGTTTATAGCAACAAAACCATAGAAATTGAGCCAGGAAAAACTTTGAATATTAACAAAAACCTGACTGCTGACCAGGAGCAAAAGCTTGTTAAACTCCTGAGAAAATATAAAGAGGTCTTTGCATGGGATTACCTGGACATGAAAGGGATTGATCCCCAATTATGCATGCACCACATTTATACAGAGAAGGATACCAAGCCCGTTCGACAACCTCAACGAAGGTTAAATCCTCATCTTAAAGATATTGTCAAAGCTGAACTACAAAAATTGCTAGATGTAAACTTTATCTACCCAATATCTGACAGCAAATGGGTCTCTCCATTAGTAGTGGTGCCGAAAAAGAATGGAAAGTGGCAGATATGTGTTGAATATAGAGAGCTTAATAAAGCAACCCAAAAAGACCATTTCCCCCTTCCATTCATTGACCAGGTCTTGGACACGTTGGCAGGAAAAAAATTCTTTTCTTTCTTAGATGGCTTCAGCAGATACAATCAAATTCAGATTTCCCCTGAAGATCAGGATAAGACTACCTTTACCTGCCCTTGGGGAACATTTGCTTACAGGGTCCTACCTTTTGGGCTGTGCAATGCCCCTGCCACATTTCAGAGGGCTATACTCAGCATTTTTTCAGATTTGATAAATGAAGGGATCGAGGTGTATATGGTTGAATTTACACCTTATGGAGATGACTTCTATCCAGCATTAGAAACATTAGAGAAAGTTCTGCAAAGATGCATTGCCACCAGACTCTATTTAAGCAATGAAAAGTGCCACATGATGATGATTGAGGGCCTCATCCTAGGTCACTATATCTCAGCTGCTGGAATCTAGGTAGATCTAGCAAAAATTCAGATAATTCTTTTAATACCTACTCCTACCACACAAACAGAGGTACGCAGTTTTCTAGGATTTTTTGGTTATTATAGAAGGTTTATAAAGATTTTTTCTCAGATTGTTGCACCATTATATGCACTAACAGGTAATATTTATTTAATTTGGACAGATAAATGTGATAGCGCTTTTGAAGATTTAAAACGGCTGGTATCAACAGCCCCAGTATTAAGGGGCCCAAACTGGGATCTGCCATTCCAGATTTCATCTGACACTTCAGACACAACCATAGGAGCATTTCTCGGTCAAGAAGAAGATAAAAAGCCATATGCAATATACTATATTAGCAAAAATCTATCTCCTGCTGAATTAAATTATACTGTTACTAAAAAAGAAATTTTGGCTATAGTCTATGCTATCAATAAATTCTGACATTATATAACAGGATACCCTGTGGTTTTATACACTGATCACTCTGCTATTAAATATCTAGCCAATAAATTAGTTACAAATGGAAGAGTGACAGGATGGTTGATTCTTTTGTGGAATTCGATATAACAATTAAAGATCGAGTAGGAAAAGAAAATCCAGTAGTAGACTTCCTATCACGAATGCCAAAGATAGATGACTCGGCAACAGTGGAAGACCAGTTTCCAAATGAACATTTATTTGCTGTAACAGTCAAAACACCATGGTATGCGGATGTCACAAATTATTTGGCAGTGGGTAAATTACCCAAGCACCTGACGCCTAATGAAAGAAAACAAATAGTACAACGTAGCACGCGATTCTCTTGGATCAGAGGCTATTTATTTCATACAGGAGCTGATATGCACATTAGAAGATGCGTCAGGGAAGATGAAGTTTTCGACATTCTAAAAGCATGCCATGATGGGCCGTGCGGCGGAAATTTTGCAGATCGTAGGACTGGTCACAAAGTTTTACAGATGGGCTATTATTGGCCCACCATTTTCAAGGATGCCAAGAAGTTTGTCTAGGCATGTGACAGTTGCCAGAGAATGGGATGCCCTGGGTAGTCTGATGAGATGCCTCTGCACCCGCAGATGGTCATTGAACCTTTTGAGCGATGGGCATTAGACTTCATTGGTCCAATAAACCCATCCTCTAATCAAAAGACATATATATTAGTTGCAACAGAGTATGTGACTAAATGTGTGGAGGCAGAGGCCCTACCAAGGGTAACAAAGGATATGGTAATCCACTTTCTTTTCCAACTATTCATGCGATATGGCTTGCCTAAAGAGGTAATCACGGATGGAGGGCCACAATTCATAGGCCATAAGTTCGTTGCAACATTAAAGAATTATCATATCATGCACAAGATCACAACTCCATACCACCCACAGGCAAATGGCCAGGTAGCAAGCACAAATAAAGTGATCAAGGAAATACTCACAAAGACAGTTGCATCACATAGATGTGATTGGGCTACCCGATTGCCAGAAGCCTTGTGGGCATATCGTATGACATGAAGCAATACCACGGGATATTCCCCACCAATTGGTGTTTGGCAAAGAACCTATCTGCCCAATTGAATTCGAAATCCAGACATTGAGGATATCTTAGGAGATAGGCTTGGACTTAAACGAGGCACAGATTAATAGGCTACATCAAATTAATGAATTTAATGAAATCTGGCTATCATCTCTTCAACGCACTGCATTGATCCAACAACAAAGAGCGAAATGGCATGATGTCCTTATTAAAAAGAAGATCTTCCACGAAGGAGATTGGGCATTTCTGTATGATTCTAGCTTCCAGGATTTCCCTAGAAAACTCCAGACCAGATGGTTGGGACCTTATGAGATACAAAAAGTGCATGATAATGGCACCATCACATTAGCCACCATCGACGGGTCTAGCTATTCTTTTAAAGCGAATGGACATTGAGTACGACTTTATCACAAAATTCTTACCAGGGAGGCCTTTTGCTAGCAGTTACGGGAAGATTCCACCATAAAAATTCTCGTTGAGGAGGACAACCCATCCTCAGCATTGACCCATTAAATAATTCATTTTATCTTTGAATTTTGTACATAAATTCTTCTCTCTATTTTGATTGAATTTGCTTGTAAAAACTGTAAATAAACTCTTTTTTTTCCCTTTGCTGTTCCCTTTAAGGAACAACTGCTATTCCCTCCAAAAAACAGCTGGCATTCCCTCTAAAGGAACAACAATTTTGTGTACAGATTTTCATGTTGTTCCCTTAAAGGAACAGCTGCTGTTCCCTCCAAGGAATAACTGTCGTTCCCTTTAAGAAATAGTAGTTTCGTGTGTGCTTGCTTTTGCTGTTCCATTTAAGGAACAATTGCTATTCCATTTAAGGAACAACTGTTGTTCCCTTTAAGGAACAACTGCCGTTCCATTTAAGGAACAACAGTCTCTTGTATATTTGATTTTCATGCTGTTCCCTTTAAGGAACAACTGTTGTTCCCTCTAAGGAACAACTGTCGTTCCCTTTAAGGAACAATAATTTTGCGTGTATTTGTTTTTGTTGTTCCATTTAAGGAACAACTATTGTTCCCTCTAAGGAACAATTGTTGTTCCATCTAAGGAGTAGTAGTTCCCTATATATTCTATTTTCATGCTGTTCCATTTAAGGAACAGTTGCTGTTCCCTCTAAGGAACAACAACTGTTCCCTCTAAGGAACAACTGCCGTTCCCTCTAAGGAACAACAAATTTGTGTGTGTGTGTATTTTGCTGTTCCCTTTAAGGAACAGTTGTTGTTCCCTCTAAGGAACATCAGCCGTTCCCTCTAAGGAACAACAGTTTCACGTGCATTTATTTTTGTTGTTCCCTTTAAGGAACAGTTTCTGTTCCCTCTAAAGAACAACAGCCGTTCCCTCTACGGAATAACACTTCCATGTGCGTTTGTTTTTGTTGTTCCCTTTAAGGAACAGCTGCTGTTCCCTCTAAGGAACAACAGTTTCGTTTGGGTTTGTTTTAATGTTGTTCCCTCTAAGGAACAACAGTTTCGTTTGCATCTGTTTTTCCGTTGTTCCATCTAAGGAACAACTGTTGTTCCCTTTAAGGAACAACAATTTCACATCAAATTATTTTTCTTTCTTTTCATTGTTCCTTATAAGGAACAGCTGCTGTTCCTTGTAAGGAACAATTGCTATTTCCTCTAAGGAACAACAATTTCGGTGTGTAGTTTTTTTTCTTTTTGCTGTTCCTCCTAAGGAACAACTGCGGTTCCCTTTAAGGAACAACAATTTTGTGTGTTTTTTTGTTGTTCCCTCCAAGGAACAACACTTTTTGTGAAAGGTTTTCTTTAGAAAATAAGCACCTTGTGAATATTATTTCACTCTCTATGATCCTCTATAGGGCAAGAATACAAACATATATATAAGGATACAAATTTGAAGGTTACTGGAACAAGCAAATTGAATATTATCATCTTTAATGAGATTGCTTTGTATTGACTAAAAAAGGGAAGGACACAACCATCTATATCACTTTGCTGTCCTTATCTTCACTATAAATCAAATTGATTGATTATTTATACCATGCTGGTTCTTCCCTAACCCCTATAATTCTCTTTGCTCATTATCATTGAATAAGAGTAAGGGCATCTTTTTTTCTATTGGTATGTTCAGACTTCTTCCACCATCCCTACTGTTAAGGACTGTTGAGCCACCCTCTATATATAAATAGGAAGTGCTATATATCTATATCTATATCTATATATATATATATATATATATATATATATATATATATATATATATATATATATATATATATATATATATATATATATATATATATATATATATATATATATATATATAGATATGTTTTCTAACAATTTCATGATTTGTCAGGTGGAGGATAGGGGGTCTCATCATGAGCCAGCCTACCATGATCATAAGGAAGCAGTGAAGTGGCATTCCCACTATGGCCACCACACCAGGGATATGATCCAATGGATGCATAAGAAAAAATAAAGTCCTTGGAACATGAGGTCGCATCACGAGCTGGCCTTCCCAATTTTCGCTCTTCCCTAGTGAATGGCATTGTGATTCATCTGGTCACCAAGCCAGCACAATGGCCTCCATTCTGACATCATAAGGAACTTTCCTAATTATACATAAAGGATCATGGTTCCAAAGGGTGAAAAAGCAACTCTGTCAAGGTTATAAACACCTGTGGGCAACAGAAGCTCTGCTGATGGTATTGGAGTCAAATTTTCAACATCAATAGTGATTATAACTCCCTTTTCTTATTCTTTATCTTTATTACAGAGAAGATTATATCCCTGATTTATTTTTTGAACCTTTATGCATGAGATATCTTTTAAAAAATCAATCATAATGGGTTAAGTGGAATAATGACCACAAAGCATCTTACCCACGTAAGATGTCCTTTCTCCCTTTTCGAATCATTCCACGGCATCTCCACATTTATTCATAATTCTCGTTTATGCATCGATTTCAGTACCCCGATATTTTTTGTGATCCTATCATAAATATGTATACCTTGCCATTTTTACCACTCCTGTACGTTGCCGCCAGAGCATCATTCCTTCATTTAACTGGTCGAAGGCGACCTATCATTTTAAGGGGGGGAGAGGGTGACTCCCAAAGCACTCATGCATGCGTGTCAGCCCTTTATTTGGTTATACCAGACTATACGACATTCCATAATAGCAAGTCTTTAACGGTATCTATGCTGAAAAAGTATTATCCGATATTAACAACTTGTTGTTCCATTATTGTGTTACCTGTGTTAAGCTAACAGTGTGCAGAATTCAGGAAAAATGGGAGGAAGAACAGTGCGCAGGGAGCCACTGATACTAGCTGTTTCCAATGCCGCTAGAGAAATTTTAGTCAGAGCTAGATGGGTTGCATATTTCACACGACTGCAACAACCAAATGAAGCCATTGCTATCGAATTCTTATAGAATGAACATTCTATGATAAGAGGATGGAAAATTATAGTGACAGACGCAGTAATAGTTGAAGTGTCCGGATTACTAGCAGTTGGACCCATATGGACTCATAAGAAATTGAGGTTGTAGGACACTATTACAATTTTTCAAGATGAGGGACAGAACCTGATTGTCAAAGGCAAAGGAGTTCAACCTTCATCCCTTGGAGAACCATGGACAAAACTGGATAGAATCGTTCAGAGCTATATCACATGTGACAGAAGAAAAGATGTGGTAAGGCCATGAAACCTTAAATTATTAGCAGTTCTGAACCATAAATGTTCTGTAAACTTGCCTGCGTATTTGAATTTCTTATTGCATGACGCTGCTCGAAGCATAAAAAAATCCCAGCATATAGAAATTGTCGTGAGTCATCATTGCTTAATTAGGTTGATAGTAAGCTATAATCTTGCCCAACAGCAAACAAGTTGGGAAGAATTAGTATTTACCATAGAAGGTGGGTTAGCTTTACCTGCTCCTAACCCTGTCCCAAAAAGGAAGAGAACTACCAGCACAACAAACAGTCCACAAAAACGCAGACGCTCTGCCAAGACAAGCTTGGTAATAGCTAAAAACCTCCAGGGTAGCAATAACCAACCCTTAGAACTATCTAGTCCTGAAAATGAGCAACCTTTACAACTAGAAGGATGGGATGACCGGGAATCAGAACTTGAGGAGGAAATAGAGCACTCTAGTGAAGAGGAGAGGAATGAATCAGAACTCCCCTTAACTCCCAACACAAGTCCCCCACGAGACTTATTTGATATGGAATTGGCCCAAATTTTTTCCAATATG
Source organism: Pinus tabuliformis (assembly GCA_031772625.1). Taxonomy (NCBI): domain Eukaryota; kingdom Viridiplantae; phylum Streptophyta; class Pinopsida; order Pinales; family Pinaceae; genus Pinus; species Pinus tabuliformis. The sequence continues at coordinate 1,295,303,995 of CM062807.1, forward strand.
AATGAATTTATACAACCCGAAATCTCGCTCAACTTTAGTGTTGAAGCAACACAAACAGAAGAAAACTCTGCCCATAATAGGAGCATATCAGAAAATGTGATTGGTAGAGAAGAATCAGGGGCAGAAGTCACTCAGGAAGAGGCAGACCAAACTAGTAATGCACCTCCAGGAGAACCCAGTCGGGTCAATTTAAATACACAGGATGTGGGACAAATAGGAGAAATAGGAACAAGTCAGGGTAAGGACATAGCTCTTGAAGAACAAAACCTAGATAAGCAACCAACATAAACGATTAGTGGAACAATTTTTTCTTCCAAAAAGAAGAAAAACAAAGTTAAAAGGCTTAGAAAGGAACAACAGAGTCTGAAAAAATTAGTGAAATGACTCAGGAAAAGGATAAGGACATTAACAGCGGGGAAATTTTCAGGCTGTTATAGACATTTTTGTGCCTTACAACATGAAGCATGAAATGTCGATAATCTAAGGGATCCAAAGTCCCTAAACATGTTGTTCCTACCCCTAGAGGAACAAGGTCAGCAAACCACCGCACTGAATATCAGTTCTCCACCTGAAAACACTCAAAAACAAGCTAATTCTGGATCATGTCAACTGCTCCACTGAGCATCTGCGCTGAATGTCAACTGCTCCACTCGGTACCTGCGCTGAATGTCAACAGGAATGAAGGCTGCCTGCGCTGGGCGAGTTTGGCCAAGTGGCACAGTCATTCCTCAAGGTGTCAATGCCCAGGAAGCTTCCAAAATGACACTTGGATCAAGGAATTCGCCTAGTGATGAGTACGAGGGTCTAGATCTCCAAGTGGAAGCAAGAACCTCCAAGTGGACTCAAGAACTGAAGAATAACTGAAGTGGGAAAGGACACTAGTCAGCTCCATGCCAAGCTCAAGCTGACTCATCCTTTCTCTAAAACTTCTATATAAGGATCTCTACTCTATGAGATCTGGAGGCTGGAATCTTGTGAATGTAAGGAAGTGCTGTTGGTTTGAGTATAGAACTATTGGGTGATTTGCTTGAAGGAGGTGAAGAGGAGATTTCTTTCTGCTGGGAGGTGATGCTGGATTGGGCCTTTTATGGTTGTATCACTTCCTGAACTTTACTTCTTCCATTAATAAAGCATTTGAGGTTCTTCTATATGCATGTGTCTCAATGGTGTATTGCTATACTTGTATATTTGATTTATTCTAATCCTTGAATCAATTATGAATGTATGCTTCTTGTAGTTTCCCTCTCTTATGATTTTGCAGGATCTTGGTGTAGCTGGGCCAGTGGAAGAGCAAGGAGCTGGGAGCAAGCAACAAAGAGAGAATATTGGATCAATCATTAGCGGAAGACATCGGTTAGTGGATCTCTTCCTCCTCTCTCTTACATCTCATAAAGAAGTAATCTCAAATAGCTTTGCTTTGATTGTTGCTGAGGTACTATCACCCTTAGAGTGGGATAGGGTCATTCCGTATTGGATACTTTTCCCAACAACAAATTGGCGACTCCGCTGGGGATCGTATCTTGTTGGTTGTTTGTGTTTTTGCTATTCATTTCATAAACACAGGGAGTACCGAATCGAACTGCATTTGGAGCTTTCAAATGCAAAGTAGAGGGCAGCTACTCTAGCTCAGTTTCTGGGCATGTTTATGATTTGAAGAGTTGATCCACAAGGACTCTAAATAGCTCTTAGTGATAGCTTTTCATCCTCCTTTTCATCCCTTAGTGTGTACTTGACTGATAGCTTCTGATTTGGCCAAAAACTGTGAATTCTTGAGCAATCCGTGACCCGGAAACTGAGAAAAACGAAAGTTTATCTCTTCAGTGCAGGCACTGTGAAGGCAGTCTGCATTTCAGCGCAGTTCCCGAAGGGGCTACCTGTGCTGAATGTCAAACTGACAGTGTACCACCTGCGCTGAACCAGTTTTGCATTGTGCTACTGGGGTTCCCTGCTGTTTATTGCCCTGTTTTCATCCTTGTTTTTGCAGCCTATTGTCAGTCAATGTACCTATCTAAAACCAACTTTCCTTGCCACTATTCCGCCTCGGTTGTATAAAGAAACTGTATTTGTTCTTTGTGTATTTCTTATATCATTTACAGTTTCCCGTAACGAAAGTGAACTAGTCTTGCTGTGGCCTCTTAGATCTAGACCTGTGATAAAGTGTCGTTTTGATCTTAAGAGTTAGTTTGTTTGCTGTTCATAGCTGATTGAGATTTTGCTTTCATCATATGGTTTGAATTTATATATTTCCAGTGTCGAAACAAGTAAATCTTAAGGTGTCTTTTGATTTTGGACAAGCTTGTTTGCTTTCACTTGAAATTGAATTCAAAAGTTATACAACAGCTTTCTTTTTGTATTACATCAACATTAAGAAAGAGAAAAGAAATACCTGCATTGTGCATGTGCATTTTGACAGCTTGCATGTTGATTTAGGAAAAAGTGCATTAGTGTGTGCTCTATGATCTGTGTGAAAAGATGATGTCTTTCTTTTCCCTCAGTAGTTAAGATTTTCATAAGTCGAAAAGATTGAAAAAGCTTGCTTCTCATCTTAGACTGCATTTAGGAATTTGTATCAAACATCTCGTGGTGAACCTTGAAAGGCAAACTTTAAAAAAGATCAACTTAAAATATATTGAATGAACCTAACAACGCTTTGAAACATAACGCAAACACATAGAGGTCTAAGCTAGAGACGTGTTCCAGCGTCGTTAAACGTAGTGACTGTCGATCTCGAAGAAGGTGGGTGATTCCTCCTGAGAGTCGGTGGCACTAATACGGACTTGTGCTCCCACGTACCGTCACGTATATATTGGGAGACCCCTATAGGCATATATCTTTTATCCTTAGGAAGCCGTGTCGGCCGCCCTACTGATCGCAATGCAGTGAACACAGCATTCACGAAGATCGACCACTCGTACCGTAAAACGTATTCTGTGGTTTTGCGAAAGGTTTGGCACACCCTCTGCCTAGATCTCCAGAGCAGTTTCTTTTGGCCTTTTTCAAACTCTATAACTGAAAAAGTCCATCCGAGCATTTGTCACTCCGGGCTCGTTAAAACATCGAAGGAGACTAGAGTCATCTTTAGCTTTTTCTCGACTCTTTAAAAGTGAAAAAGCAAGTTGTGTCTAAGCGTCGTTAAAATTTATTTTAAACGGGATAATCATCACCATTCCCTCGTTGATCTTCGAAGTTAGTCTTTTGGCATCGTAAGTTCTTGTAGAATCGCTAAGAAATCTTTTAGATAGACTAGATATGTCTGAACAACCGTCGACATCTAGGACTGTGTCGTCTGACACAGCAGCAGCAGAGCCTCCTACTGCTACTCCAACGATGTTCGCTGGTATACCATCTGTCCCAGCAAATTGTCAACAACAAGCCGGAGTCCAATCAGGGACGACGACATGGTTAGTTCCTATTTCTTCATCCGGATTATCATCTGGTATTTCTTATGTTGAAACTCAACAAATTGATCCAATGTGTCTTCAAAGGCCAATTTACCCTTTAAGTACTGGATTTCCACCATATGGAGGGCAGTATGCTCTTTCATTGTTCCCTCCCAGAGAACAACCATATGGGAGTTTACAACAAAGTTCAGGTCAAACTGGAATTACATCCAGCGGTTGGGTGCCAATACTGCCTCAACAACCAGGGGTTGTATATTCAATGCAACCAGTACACCCTGTGTCGAATATTCCCACCATAACTGCTATAGTGAATGTGTCGCAAGTACAAGCTCCACCTGTTGTATGTCAACCCCAAGTTTCTCAGGTTGCAATACAACAACCTCTTGTCTCAGCGACTCAATCACAATCTCAGGATAGTGCCTCCTTATCTGGAGCGACTCAGGCTCAAACAAGTACTGTGACTCCTCATCCTGGTCAATCATCCAGTATTGGTCAACAACAAATGGTCCAACAACCACAACTGGTTCAATCTCAACAACCGCTATTCCAGCAATCATATCAAGGACCTGAGCAACAAGTCTTTGTAAGTAATGGGCAACCATACTATAATGGTTATGCCCATCAACCTTGTCAAAGTTGCCAGCATTATGCTGGTTTGCAAAGACCCATTGCTCAGGCGATCCCATCTTATCCTGGGTATGCTTCGCCTAACCTGAATCAACAGTTGCCCTTTGTAGCAACTCTAGAATTACCAGATCTAAACCGGCTGACGAATGATCCAATTGCTTATGCCCCTTGGTGGCCAGCGATTCCACATAAACTTCCGTCAGCTATTCCTAAATTTAATGGAAATCCGGGTGAAGACCCGTCGAATCATGTGATGACATTCCATCTATGGTGTTCATCGAACACCCTGAAGGATGATTCGATAAGACTTCGCCTCTTTCAGAGGACGTTAACGGGTCCAGCGGCAAAATGGTACATTGAATTGCCTAGAGCTTCGTTCGACAACTTTAGTACCTTAGCCACAACCTTTTTAACCCATTTTCAATTACCAATAAGGTATGAAACGGGAACAGAACTCCTTACCAACTTCAAACAGATGACTGCCACCCACATATCTGATCATATACATGAGTGGCGACGTCGTCGTAGGATGGTAAAAACGTACGTTCCCGATCAGCTATTAGCTGAATGGTTTATCAAGTCATTACTTCCTGCCATCACAGAAGATGTGGCAAAAGGGGGAGTCGTAACGGAAGAGCAGGTTATCGCTCATGCGCAATATCTGGACTTGGTCTATACTCAGTCCGGCACGCTCTACGACAAAATACCTGACGCCCCTAGACCGGAATTCTCAATTCCTCCTCCTCCTAAATCAAACAATGACTCTCACGCCGGCGATGGCGTGATTAGAAAATACAAAATTTCTAGTCAAAATGCAAATGAAGAACTTCTTGCCTCGGAAGTAAATGCCATGTCGACTGACAAGGGCAAACAACTGAAGCAACCAGGGGGCAAGAAGAAAAAGAAAGGGAGAAAAAGGAAACCCCCGGCAGGGTGTCATATATGCGATGAGGATCATTGGATGAAAGATTGTCCACATATAGCTGAAGTTAAGAAACTCTTTAAGAGTTCAAAAACCCCAGCAGTATTGACTGATCCGTTTCCCAACCCAGGTCAAAATCTGGTTGCTAATCAAAATGCTTCCCGATCCCAAGTGCTTATGTTGTCTGTCTCGAAGCAGCAAAATGATGCTTTGACAAGGAATAAAGATTACGGGAATCCACGGCTGTTGAATAACAAGGCTAATGAACAACCTAGTAGTTCGACAACAACTTTGACCAAAGTTGTGCCACCCATCGTTCCTGAGCCAATGGTAAAGTCGCAAAAGGGAGCAGTACACAAATCGACATTTAATCCTCGTGCCAAAGTAGCACAGAATTATAATATAGTAGAGGACCTGGCCCAATCGCCGTCCGCTATGTCGACACTTGAGGTACCGCAAAATTGCCTCTCCCAAGAGCAAGCTTTATTATCAGCAATAGGTGGGATTGGCCCAATAGATTCCAATCTTGTGGCCTTTGATCATAAAGGATATGACCCTCAATTACCAGCTCAACTAGCTTTCCTTATTCAAGTGAAAGCCCTCAACAAAACTGTTCATCGAACAATTATTGATGAGGGGGCATCTACATGTCTTATGTCGATGAGTTGCTGGAAAGATTTAGGCTCACCACCCTTGTCGAAATCATCAACGACGTTAAAAGCATTTGATGGACGATCATACACTCCATACGGGATTTTAAGTAACTTGCAAGTTGAACTGGGGGGCAAAACAATAGAAATTGATGTTGAAGTAATTGATGGAAACCTCGATTACAACATCCTACTGGGAAGGCCCTGGATCTATGCCATGGCCGCGGTTGTGTCGACCTACTTCAGGAAGATTTCATTTCCCTTCCAAGGAGGAATTACAATCGTCGACCAACAAACTTTTCTCCCCAACAGTTCGCAAGTTACGGGAAGCATTCCGATAATCCATGGAAGTAGTCATTCGCTCCAAAATATCGGAGTAGGTCTCCTAAAAGACCCTGCTTTAATGGGTACTTTTGCCCTACCGCCTCCAAGTAATCTGGCGGAAGTGGCCACAGTGGAATATGAAACCTTCTATTTCTAATGGATCTAAAACTCCGAGGACGGTTCTTATCTCGTGTCAACCTCGTTAAAAAATGAAACAAGGAGTCATGAGGATAGTTCATTTACTATGTCAACCTCATTAAAAAATGAAAACAATCCCCTTTCCAAATGGTAAACCTTCATTCCAACCACCAAGTTGAATGCAATGAAGCTTGGGGGGCATGCACCTCGATTTGCGTTGTTATGCTGGGGGCATGCAAACTTATCATCGAGCAGTTTTAGCATAAAGTTCATGCTCGTTAAAAAATAAACGCAAGATCCGAGCAGTTTTAACGCGGTCTTCATGCTCGTTAAAAAATAAATATAAGTAGTGAGCAATGTTTCCTCCAGAGTTTAAGCTCATTTTTAACTAAAAAATGAACCCATTCTGGTAAATAACCGTTGTGATCGTAAATTTATCAGCCATAAAAGCCTTGGTCGTGTTTGCACCTGCCACCTCCACTTTCATTTGGCCGATCGTTCACCTCCATATGATTGTTTACCCATTTTGAGGAACAGCTGCGAAGAGTGATTTCACCTAGCCATCCTTGTGACACTGCGTGATTGGAAAATTCCAACCTGTACCTGGAATCAGCTGCTATCCCTGTTCATCACTCGTTCCTCAAAAGACGAGTCTTCTTTAAGCTCTTTTCAATTGACTCGTAAAATATGAAAAGATTGCCGAGTTTTGGCCTTCCAGCTCGTTAAACGACCAGAAGAGCTATCCCTCCTCTAGATTTTAATCTTTTTGGACCTGAGGGATTGTTGCACAAAAAGATCGAGTGCTTGTTTTGTTCGGCTCGTTAAAACTATCGAAAACTCATCCTTTCTGTATTGTTTTATACTTTTTTGGACTTAAGGGATTAGATGACGAAAAAGGAATTTTGGAGTTAACTTTATGTACCTTTTCAGACTCTCTAAAAATGAAAAGGACCGAGTTTTCTTTGTCGCTAGACTCATTAAAATGATTAAATAGCGACAAACTTGTCTTTAGATGAGGACGAGTTTCCCTATCACTAGGCTCGTTAAAACATAGCGATGGGCTTGCCCGAAGGGCAGGTTATAGAACAAGCATATGTTATCCTCCTCAAGCTTGACAAAAATAAAGAGGTACTGGTCAGAAATGATTGGGGAAAAATTGGGAGAACCTCAAAGCTTTAATGGTAGCAAGTCGCTCTTGGACATGACACTTTTCCTCCGTATCACATCGGGTTGGGTTGTTTCATTCAACGGTCTCATCACCATGGTCTCACCAAACCATCCACATTTGGGGTAATGCTACCGATCCATCGCATCAGTGTCATTATATGTTCAAGAGATGTTGTTCAGAAAGAGTCAACCGTGTCCCATCCACTGCCATACATTATCCTTCATCCATCCATGATCGCCACCCTGAATCATATGTCACAGATTGTTTTCACCTCCATTAAAGTCATTAGCTCCGTTCCGTGTCACTGATGTGGGATTCATTAAGGCCCTCCTTTGACGGATCGCTTCTTGTCGACTTCAGCTCATTATCCAAGAAGTTGATCTAGGAACAAACCCCTCAGTACTTTGAAGCTTGCATGCCTCAATGGCAAGTTTCTCACTTCCGGCGACAGGTATACATCAATGACCTTCGACCGGAAGATTTTGCGTGGTGTTCGACGCCAAGTCCTTTATTCACACCACGTGAATTGTACTGCAGTACCTTGAGGGTCATTATCATTATCGGTGATTCCTCTCGCGCTTGTTAACGGTTTACATCATTGACCGGTAATCAAGCGATGTCTTTCCATGTTCGACTTCAGCGCAATTCTCACATGGATCGACTTGTACTTAGAGTGAAGATCGAACGAGTTTGAAGACCCTGGATCTAGTTTCATCCATCCGGGCTGCGATATATATTCAGGAAATATAAAGACATTTGATATGTACATCCTTACAGCAGATGATCATCCTACTCAAAGGATGATAATTTCAGCAGAGAATTATCAGTCTACCATCAGACGATCGTCTGTTCTATGTACTAAAATGAATTTATAAAGCTGAGCATGGGAATTCCCACCTCAGCTGGATCATGAAAGCAGAATGAAAAATAATGTATTGTATTGTATTTTATTACAGGTCACCTCTCAGCGATTGAATGAACTTCGGATCCTCCTGATAAAGCATTTCACCCGATAAACGACCTCATACTTTAGGGGGCAACTGTTATAGACATTTTTGTGCCTTACAGCATGAAGCATGAAATGTCGATAATCTAAGGGATCCAAAGTCCCTAAACATGTTGTTCCTACCCCTAGAGGAACAAGGTCAACAAACCACAGCACTGAATATCAGTTCTCCACCTGAAAACACTAAAAAACAAGCTAATTCTGGATCATGTCAACTGCTCCACTGAGCATCTGCGCTGAATGTCAACTGCTCCACTCGGTACCTGCGCTGAATGTCAACAGCAATGAAGGCTACCTGCGCTGGGCGAGTTTGGCCAAGTGGCACAGTCATTCCTCAAGGTGTCAATGCCCAGGAAGCTTCCAAAATGACACTTGGATCAAGGAATTCGCCTAGTGATGAGTAAGAGGGTCTAGATCTCCAAGTGGAAGCAAGAACCTCCGAGTGGACTCAAGAACTGAAGAATAACTGAAGTGGGAAAGGACACTAGTCAGCTCCATGCCAAGCTCAAGCTGACTCATCCTTTCTCTAAAACTTCTATATAAGGATCTCTACTCTATGAGATCTGGAGGCTGGAATCTTGTGAATGTAAGGAAGTGCTGTTGGTTTGAGTATAAAACTATTGGGTGATTTGCTTGAAGGAGGTGAAGAGGAGATTTCTTTCTGCTGGGAGGTGATGCTGGATTGGGCCTTTTATGGTTGTATCACTTCCTGAACTTTACTTCTTCCATTAATAAAGCATTTGAGGTTCTTCTATATGCATGTGTCTCAATGGTGTATTGCTATACTTGTATATTTGATTTATTCTAATCCTTGAATCAATTATGAATGTATGCTTCTTGTAGTTTCCCTCTCTTGTGATTTTGCAGGATCTTGGTGTAGCTGGGCCAGTGGAAGAGCAAGGAGCTGGGAGCAAGCAGCAAAGAGAGAAGATTGGATCAATCATTAGCGGAAGTCATCAGTTAGTGGATCTCTTCCTCCTCTCTCTTACATCTCATAAAGAAGTAATCTCAAATAGCTTTGCTTTGATTGTTGCTGAGGTACTATCACCCTTAGAGTGGGATAGGGTCATTCCGTATTGGATACTTTTCCCAACAACACAGGCAGAACCCCGAAAACAATCAATGCAACCATTCAAACTGAATTTCATGATACAAAGGTCACTGGGACTCAAACTGAGCCCATATTCACTCCAATTGTTAAGGAACAACATGTCACTATTGTAGAAGCAGCTGCCCAAACAGAGAATATACATTTTCATAGCATAGTTTTTCAAACGAAAGTAGTAACTTCCAACACCAAGGCCACCCAGACAGAAAGATGGACTATACATAATAAAAGTACACAGACTATAAGCATTCAGTCCCACAACAAGAATACGCAGACATATATTCAAGCCAAGGACATTATGACAAAGAATGATCCTAATATAGAAAATCCTCAAGAAAATATAGCACAAGCTCGGCTTACCATAGAACGACTTGAGGAAGAAACCATCCCCAAACAGAGGTACTAGGAATTACAGAGGCAACTATGGAATATGAATGCATCAGAAAGTGAGGAATTTGAGAAATACAGAAAGGCAGAAGAGAGGACTGAGAAAATAAAGCTCAGATTGGAAAAGGCTAGGGGTCAAATGGATACTATTTGTTCCTTGTATACTGACATATTGGCATGCAGATCTCCTGCCAATAACTATGCCCTATTTTTGACGGAAAGATACTTACAGTTGAAGATCACAGTTGTCAAAGTCGGAAACCAATAGAGTTGAAAACAATTGATGATTTTATAAACTGTTGTAAGCATCATGGGATAAAAATACAGAGGCTGCTGTGTGAATTTTATTTACACAATTTTATATTAGAAGAAGAAATCGAAAAGAACCCTAGTCCTTTTATAGGAGATGTGCAGTTCCAGGCTTTCATTTCATTCGTTGTTAATCAATTGAAATGGTTCAAAGCCCATAACACTTTCAAGAGGCAGGAAAATGGACTAGACTTGTAGGTCAGAGGTGAACCTAAGCACCCCATGGAAATGCTGGCGAGACACAAAAGTCTGATGAAGAGGGAAGGAGTAATCCAAATCCTGGGGCCCATTCACAAAGAGATTGTCCATAAGGGAGTTGGAAGGAATCTTCCACCAATATACAAACTAAATGTGTGTATGATGAACTCACAAGTTAATGGGCGAGAAATATTGACCAAGGGAACAATAAATCCATAAAATTTGTTGAATAATGGTAACAAATGGCAACAATGCTAAAATAAGGAAAACAAAATTCCTAAATGAGCATTAATACATAGTCAGATTACGAGAAGAAAGAAATAAAATGATCGCAATGCTAAAAGACAAGAGGCCTTGTACCTTAATTTCATCTTCTTCAACTAAAATATCAACTTCAGGGCCGTGAAGAGCCTATAATAAAGCTTCAAAATCTGACTTATTGCCTATTTTAGCATGCTCCCAACATGAACATATGTTAGATAAGATTTTCCTTTTACATAACACTACACACAAAATTTCTCTAGGTTATGTAGTTCACATCATTTACTGCAGGATTTCAAGCTTTCTAAAATATTACCAGCCATCTTGGACATTCTGGGATAATGGCGAGACCAATAAGCAACATAAAATTGGGAACTAGCTCTGAATCACCTCCGAGGAGCTGTTGATTTTAATATTTTAAGAAAAAGACATTAAAACAAAATAAATTTGTAAACATTTCTTACTAATCACATACCTATAACTGTTAGAAGCCTCCATGAAACAAACCCAAATAAATATGGCAACATTATGCCAATAGTAATTGAAAGTTGTTCCACAGAAAAGAGACTTTGGCCAATTACAATTAATATTTATAGGGATTTATAAGTAACTTACATCCATGCAAATATGGCTCCTTATAGAACCATCATAAAGCTATATTCCCAAGGTGAAAAACATAAGAATTTAAGAATAAGAAACTCACATGATTTACAGTACCAAGAGGTCCCCGCAAGTGCTTCAGAGTTATCTCAACTATATATATTGGTACCTTGATTTACCACAACACATGAATAACATCAGAGGCTTGACAACATTACTACAATAGCTACCTTATGAAATTTTTTGGAGGAAGGGCACTTGAGGGAGTGGGAGACTTGCTGTGAAATATATGGCTCACATTCCAAAGCCTGACAACACTATATCTACACACAATAATAAATAATTCTATTACAAGGAAAACATGACAAAACTAAATCAGAAGTGATTTATGTTATTTGGTTGTTCCTCATCTTCTTCTCCCATTGATAACCTGCCTCACTCATCAAATCATATTTTTTTCTTCTAGCTGTGTTCTTGGGAGAGATCATAGGTATATTATGTATGAAAGTTTGTGAAAAGTGGCCACCAAGTGGCTTGCTTTTCCTTTTTGGAGGTGATATGTAATGCTATAAGAACTTTGATATGTATTTTCCTTTTCCAAACCATGAAATAGAAACTTATGCATTCTTTCTTTGGAAAAATAAAATCAATTAAAATTTGCATACCATTCACCCTATCAAATTCTTGTTAATCCAAAAGTTGCAAAAAATTAGATACCATTCACCTTAAAATACCCCTTGGATCAGATGCACATGTTGCAAGTCCCATGAAACACATATATATGAATGTAGGCAAAAATAAGAAAGAAAAGTGCCATCACCCTTCCAATCTACCAGAAGCACATATCTCAATAAAGTTGCAAACAATTTAAAAACAAACTACCATCACATGTCCAAAAGCGTTTATAGATAGTAATTAATGTTAATGTTGTTTAGTGAAAGCACTGAAAGGAAATTCCCAAAATATGATTGAGGACTCAATTTTCAATAATAACCAAGTGCAATTTAACTGTTGTAGACCCCATGCGTATGACCAAAATATAAATACTTCCAAAAATACTTTGATGGCACATTTTAACTATAGACTTTGATTTATATGTCCAATTTAAAAAATATGAAAGCCAACTACCACATAAAAATTCAAAATAAAATGCACTCCATGTTAGACATTGCTCTGGTGTAAATATGTTGACTTGAGTGAGCATAAACCATCTTGATTGAAGCTCGTGCCATCAGATCCTTGATATCCTTTCTAGCAAGCGAACCATTAATCTAAAAATTCAAGGAAAACGTTAACATTAGTGAGAAGAACCACATACTTATCCACAAAACATATTCATGAAAAAGGAACCGCCTCTTCTTTCTTTTCATGACTAAATGGACCAACTTCAGAGGAACCACAATAGAAGGCATCAAACACAAGTGTTGAGGTAAGGGGTACCCTTATCTCCAAATTGTATATACGTGTTGAGGTAAGGGGTACATATAGTTATATAGGTATGTAATTCTATTGTTTTTATGGGTGAAATACCAAATTAATGTTTGAATGAAACACAACTATAAAAGGATCAATGGCTAGTGAAAGAAGCTTACACTAAAAATCAAGTAGCAAAAAAATGTTGAGTTATCCCGAACATTCATCATTTGAACTATTCACTAGACCTAAAACCAAAAAGTACAAAATTAACATCATATTCATACAAACAAATCAACAAAAATACAACCAATAATTATTTATAAATGATCCAACATGGAAATACATAAGGAACATGAAAGTAGAATGTTTTGAAAATCAACCTTGTTCAAATTTTTCACAAAATGTGAGAAAAAACTTTGTAATAACTTTCTTCTAATTTGTATGTATCATTCGTAGCATTGTATGATAAGTTTGTGATTTCTATAACATATTCAAGTTGTAAAAAAGCATGATCTGTCAATTCATACTTATACATGTGATGCCCCTTTATTCTACTATACTAACATAATTGAAGCTTGATGCCTTCTAATCTATCCAAAAGGTCAATGTTATTATGGTAATCAAACAACCTATTACCATCCTTCTTCCTTATTCTTTGAACCATTCCAATGTATCATGTTCCACAAGAAACACCTTTTTTGTACTTCAAGGAACACCTTTTCTTGCAGTATGTTCAGTGGGGGGAATTGAGTTTCTTTCAAACAACACCCCACAATCTGATCCAATTCCAAATCCAATTAAAACACCCTTTTGTTGATCCTTCCCATCTCTCCTAATGTAGACCCCATTTCTCACTTTCGTCAACCTATCTTTGGATAATATTGGATTTACATTCAACTGACTAACCAAACATGCTTTGAACATATCCTTACCATCAAGATCCACCACTGGTTTTATCATTTTGATTAGATTTTAATCAATGGAATCTAAAATTTCATCCAATTTGTGTCTCCACTCACATTCCATTATTTGCAGTTCACTTTCATTGTGTACCAATGATGATGAAGATTGGAATATAGAGTTGTAACAACTTGGTGGAGATTCATCAAATACTTCATCCACAATTTGGAATGTTGGATAATTTTGATCCTCTGTCCATGGTTTAACCCACCAAGAATATTGAGTGTAATTTTCTGGTTGCATTCCAAGAGTTGATAAAATTTCTTGTGCATCCTTCAATCCAATCTTAATGGCTTCTACAATTTTAGCGTCTGTGGATATTGAATCATATTGTGACAATATGTCAATGTTTTGTATTGTTTCTTAGTGCAATCTATTCCAAATGCTTTCTTTCTTATTATGATATTTATTAAAATGAAGCCCTTGGGTATTTGATTCTTCTTCAACAAATCTATTAAGGGTTCCAACATCATGAAGTTGTTGAAAAATGTGTAACTATGTTTAGTCTTCATTAGTAAGAAATGCATTCTTGTAAATATAAAATGAAAAAGGAATTATTATTATTATTGAAGCATGGGTTTCATTCTCAAGTTATTTTATTTTATAGGTCAAGCACCCATTGAGTGCTTCTAGGGTTTGTCCTAGGTATAAGAGTCATTGTCATAAATGGAAGACTATATGGGCAAATTGTAAATTGTAAAAGAAAATTTATTTTGTCTTGAAAGTGTCAAAATACCTCCAAGATCAAGTCAACCTAATGAGTTGTCAAGTCGGCCTACATGAAGAGTCATTTCCACCCTTAAACAAGCCTATATATAAGAAGAACTCATCCTCCATTTGGATCATTCACTCACTCATCTCTCATGCGAAGAAGGAAGCAGAAGGAGGTCGAAGAGGGAAGTGTGAAGAAGAGAAGGACACAAAAATTTAGAGTGTTTGGGTCTCTCTACATTCTTTTGTGATCTAAAATGGAGCAGATTAGTAATTCCATGCTAATTCCCCATTTAGAATATAAAAATGTGCTTGAGGTTTGTGCTCCAAAATAGCAAGTAAAAACATGAATTTTATGTGTGTTTAGTTAAGTTAGTTTCATGAAGAAAACTTAAAACATGAAACCAATACATTGAATGGAAGCATGTATTAAACTGTAATACACCAACCATTAATAAAGTATTTCACCCCTCCTGGGCTACATCTCCTTGGATTAGCTCTAAAGGCATGACCCCTTCTCATTATGCTCTATATCTAGAAAAGAAGAGTACATAAATTGTTGAAATGGAATGGCTAGTTTCTCCTTCAAAGAAACAAATTCTGTAAAATTTCTCACTCCATACACATGTTAACCTATAGTCAAACATGTAATCCTTCAACAAACACATGCATCTTACACCAGTACCCCATACTCCAACTTCCAAGAGCATAAGTAATACTACAATCCACTCGAAGTACTTAAACAAGTCTCTTTCTGATGTGCGATTGCGATATGCAATATCACATCGCAACTTGTTTGCTCCGGGGGTCGATTACCTTAACTCCTCCAATATGAGATATGTAGGACCCAATGGCAACCTGCCACTTGGAATTTCCCCATTCGCTGGGACCTTTTCCATGTCATCCAATCCTGCCACGTGTCCAAGTCAAACATGAACTTTGACTTGCTCTAACGTTTTCATACGAGGTCAGATTTGAGTGTCGTTCACACCATTAGATTCATAATGTCGAGCTCTTCTATATGAAGATAAGATTATCAAGGTTCTGAGACTTTATTTGGAAAATTTTGAGCTCTTGATCACTCTTCCCCACTGAAAAACTTTTGGTCTCCAAAAGTTTACTTTCAATTGTTCAACATTTGAAGGTACAATTCCTTCATTTTTCCAAACTCGATCCAATCGATGTTTGAAGTGCCCTGACTTGTACTTGTCTTGGATTTTTCTCAAGCTGAACTTCAAATATAACTTGACCAAAGAATTCAAGTTCGATGTTCTTCTCGGCTTGTCCATGTCACTATGGCTATCCACAACAACATCCTTCCCAAGAAGAATTCCAAGGTGCTCATCTGCAAAATCCTTATCGAGGATAAGATCCTAAAAAGACTTTTCCAAATGAACCAAAACAAGCCTCACATAGTGAATACTTGTATAACTTGAGTGCTAAACACATTTGTAACATACTAAATGTGCTGCAACTACTCATACACCATTTTTAAAATCAACAGTTTGAGAAAGCATTTTACAAAATGGATTAAACTTGACTCCCATTTTTTCCATTCAAATTTAATATCAACAAACCAAACTAGCATTGTAATGCTTTAAAGAAAACACTGTTGCATACAAGTGATTTATTTATGAACATCACCTTTATAAATTACCTAACTACGGGGATATGCAACTAGTGGAAAACAGAAATTTGCAAACATCAGCTAGACAAATAGTCCGCCCATTTCTTACCCAACTAGGTAAATGAACCCTCTATTTGAACTTTCTCTTCTTCTGAAGCTGCTTCAGGGATGGTCGCATCTTTCGCCACTTTTTATTTTTTCGTTTCCTCTTCTGGTGCTTGCATGATTTGCTTGCCCTTACTAGGATGAATTTGTGGAAATAATTTCCAACACTTCTCGACCCAATGCCCACTGATATTACAGTGAGTACATAAGTTATTTTGAGCTCCTCTTAGCTCACTTGCCTTTAACCTTGTTGCGATTTTCTCTTTTCGGTCTCAATTCCGGTAGACATAAACGTGTTCTGGATGATTTATTTCCTTTTATCGCACTTATCTACACAATGGTTAGATGAAAGGAAAAAAGTTCATGGAAGCATTTTCTTCAACGCATTATTGAAATATGTGTGTTGTTTTCCTTTATGAACAACATTCGAATTATCAGAATGAGTATACCTTTGTTTGCTGTCCTTTGGCTTTCGCTACTTGCGTGACAAGAAGAATTTAACCTCCTTCCTTCTTCAGTGTTTTCATCTCTCTTTGGAGACATTTTGTACTTCGAGTCCTCCTTACGCTTGAGGAACCACGTGAGAACCAATTCTGGATGTAAACTCCAACAACTTGCCTCCTCATGTCCTCCCTTACGGAGAAAGGAACACGATATCCATGAATTGTCGCTAGAAGACCATTCTTCTTTTGAAACATAGCCTAAGCCTTAGTATTTAGGCCTCTCCTTGGTCGCAATTGGATTTTTAATGCCTTGTTGGTTTACTCCAAGGCCTCCGCCCTTGTAACCCATCTTGGTCAAGAGCTTGGATCCAATGCCTTTATTGTGTTTTTCAAAGGCTGCAAATGAATTTACGTCAACACTTTCGCATAAGGAAGAAGCATGTAAATTATTACCATTTGTTGCATCTTTTGATTGACATACGAAGATGTTTTCAAACTCCCTTTTGATTTGGGATGTGTCCTCTTGGAATCTTTGGCTCTCTTCTTTCAGCTCCTCAAATTTGGGTGCTGATAGAACCTCATCTTCCACATCATGTGGACAAAAGGTAGAAACTTGTCCATCTACCTTCTCGGAGGGACTTTCTACAGTAGAATATTGCATAATAGTTGTAGAAAAAGATGAATATTGTAGAGAAAATGGTGGTTTATCACCATTCTTGTTACCTTCTTCCCTTGGAGAACATTATCCTCTTGAAGTCCTAAAGCTTTTACCTTGCAATTTGGTATTCCTCTCTTCATAGGGGACTTTCACCATTTTTGCCATGTCTAAGAAAGCCTTTCTAAAAGCCTTCACATCCTCTGACATTATTGCAGGCTCTCCTCCTTGGGACATGCTTTGCTTGAAGCTTCTACTACAATTTGAGGTAGAACTTGGTGGTAGAGATTGTAACAATCTTGCTCTCCTTTCCAAAACCTTCTCCTCAATGAGCTTTAAAACACATTCACTTGCAAACAACAATAAATTCCTCTTTGCACAAAGAAAACCTATGATCTAATACGAACTTGATCTGAAATGGAGCAGATTAGTAATGCTGTGCTAATTCCCCATTCAAAATATAAAAATGTGCTTGAGGTTTGTACTCCAAAATAGGAAGTAAAAACATGAATTTTATGTGTGTTTACTTAAGTTAGTTTCATGAAGAAAAATTAAAACATGAAACCAAAACACTGAATGGAAGCATGCATCAAACGGTGATACATAAGCCATTGATAAAGGAGTTCATCCCTCCTGGGCTACATCTCCTTGGATCATCTCTAAAGGCACGACCCCTTCTCATTATGCTCAATATATAGAAAATAAGAGTACATAAACTGCTGAAATGGAATGGCTAGTTTCTCCTTAAAAGAAATGACTTCTGTAAAAGTTCTCACTCCATACACATTTTAACCTACATTCAAACATGTAATCCTTTAGCAAACACAGGCATCTTACACCAAGACCCCATACTCCAACTTCCAAGAGCATAAACAGTACTACAATCCACTAGAAGTACTTAAACAAGTCTCTTTCTCCAAACACATATAGAGAAAAGAAGAAATAAAGCTACAACACTACTGTAATGGTTGCTGCAGAAAGCACATGGAGGCTGGAAGACCCCTGCAAGGTCATCTCCACCTTCATACTCCTCCATAAACTGAATCAACACTCTGGTTGACCAGGGCACCCATAGGCTTCACTTTACAAAAAAGACTATCCAGAAGTGCTCCTTTGCTCTTGAAACTTGTTCCAGTGGTTTTAACATGCCCAAAAATGGCTTTCTAGCCTCTTTTTGCATCCCATTTGGTTGAAAATTTTCTTAGTTATGAATTATGTCAGTCTTTCCATAATTTTCCCCTCCAAATATGGGTTACTGCCAATTAAATTGATTATCCACAGTTAAAACTGGCAGTTCCGCCGAAATAGGTAGTCCCGCCAACTTTCCTACCTATCTCGCGGTTAAGGGCTGAGTGGTCACATACAAAGTGTCTTTTACCATTTCTATCACAAATTACAATAGACGTTGGCGGAGAGATGGATGGAAACTCCTTTCAAAGACTGCAATGAGTGATTTACGATGGCAGACTTAACGCATTATGCACCACGGTTCATAAAAATTTCACGTCTAACACCCTATCAGATATCCCAATTGGCGGAGTCCCTCGGTATAATATATATATTAGAGTTGTATCGATGTGATATGCGATTGTGATTATCACAATCACAACCCGACTGTGTGATTGCGATATGCGATATCACATCGCAATGGAACTGTGCCGGGGCCGATTCATAAAAGCTGCGATGTGTGATTGCGATATGCAAAAATGCATCGCAACTTATCTGCTCTAGGGGCTGATTACCTTAACTCCTCCAATATGTGATATGTGGGACCCAATGGCAACCTGCCACTTGGCGCTTCCCCATTCGCTAGGACCTTTTCCATGTCATCCAATCCTGCCACGTGTCCAAGTCAAACCTGAACTTTGACTTGCTCTAACTTCTGCATATGAGCTTAGATTTGAGTGTCGTTCACACCGTTGGATTTAGAATTTTGAGCTCTTTGATCTGAAGCTAATATTATAAATATTCTGACACTTTGAGTTTTTGGCAAATTTTGAGCTCCTGATCATTCTGGAAGTACAAAGTTAGGTTTTTTGCGTTGTGCAAGTCTGAGGTTTGATTTTGGAAACAAGAAGAGAAGGAAGGAAAGTGAAGGTCTCTTAGGGCTTCCTACTAGCGCTAATACTCAAGTCAAGGAAAGCGAGGTTAAGGGGAAGGAAGTTAGAGGGAGATACAAGTCTCCTATAGAAGCAACAACAGTGGCTGAGGAGCAAAATTTAGAATTTACTAGGAAGTTGAAGATATTGCAGCATAAGGACAAGGAAGACTTGATCTTGGAGGGTATTTATCTGATTCTAGGTCATGGTATTTGTAAATTGAAATATTTTAAAGATAAGAAGAGATTTTTGGGTTTTCCCCTCAAGAGGGGTTTTGGCCCTGGCTTGCAACCTATATACTGTGTCATTGTTCTTACTGTTTTGATAGTTATTTGATGTATTTCACATTGGAATAAGAAAGATCAAAGCTAGTAAGTAAAAATATAATACAAGCAGTTATCAAGTTAAGAGAATTAACATATACATTGCCCTATTGAATTCTCAACATGGTATCAGAGCTTTGGTTCTCTAATGCATCACGAAGATCTGCTCTACAATGAAGACAATCATCAAAATGATTGCAAGCCATCTCAAGAAAGGTATCAAAGAATTATGGAGTCTCATATTCTCTTCAAAGAAGGTATAAATCAAAGAAAGGGATGAAGGACTCTTCTTGTCTCTCTCTGTGACATTCCAAGATGAAGACATCTAGGTGATTGATAGCGGTGCATCAAGGCGCATGACTGGTCACTCACAGCAATTGAAGACCTTGTTAAAAGGAAAATACACATACTCTGTGTAACTTGGAGATAACAAAAGCTATCCATTGAAAGACATGGGATCATCATCTACAAGTTTCAAATATGGAAGCAACATCCACCTCAACAACATTCTGTTCATTCCAGGTTTGCACAAAAACCTACTTTCTATTTTAAGCTTAGAAGATAAAGGATATAGAGTATTTTTAATTGATGGTAAAGTAGTTGTATGGGAAAAAGCCTCAAGCATAGAACAAGCAAAAGTGACTGGTATCTTAAAATGAGGGCTCTACAAATTAATTTCTCCCATAAACCATGCCCTAGTTCACACTGAGATTAGTCCATGTGAAATTTAGCACCGAAGGTTTGGTCATCTACATTTCAAAATAATTCCAACTCTAAATTCCATAGTAGATGGAATACCAAATCTAAAGGAAGATCATGAAGGTGTATGCAAAGGATGTGCATTGGGCAAGTATACCAAGAAACCATTTGGAAGAAGTGCTTCACGGTCAAAAGAAATCTTGGATCTCATTCACTCTGATGTGTGTGGCCCTATGACTCCAAAATCACTTGGAGGGCATCTTTATTATGTCACATTCATAGATGATCACTCAAGAAAGACCTAGGTTTAGTTAATGAAACCAAGGACAAAGTATTTACTAAATTTAAAGAATTTAAAGCCGAAGTGGATAACCTTACAGAAAGAAGAATAAAAATACTGAGATCCGATAATGGAGGAGAATATACATCCAAAGAGATAATTCTGTAAGCAATCTAGGATTAAGAGGGAGCTGATAGTTCCATACAATCCCGAAAAAAATAGAGTTGTAGAAAGAAAGAACAAATCCATTGAAGAAAGTGTAAAATCAATGATACACGATCAAGATCTAGCTATTTTTCTGTGGGGTGAGGCAACAAAGACATCAGTCTACATACAAAATTGATGTCCTCACATATCTATAGACAACAAGACTCCGGAAGAAGTCTTCACTAGGAAGAAGCCATTTATCGATCATCTCTGAATCTTTGGATGTCTTGTGTATATTCATATACCAAGGGACAGAAGAAAGAAGTTGGATTATTTCAGTGTGAAGGGCATATTTGTTGGGTATAGTAACTCATCGAAAGCCTATAGAACCTGTATGAAAGATGGACATCACATTGAAGATAGTCATGATTTCATATTTGAAGAGAGCATAACATTCAAGAAATCAAAAGAAATTTCTATAGATTTTGATGATGAAGAACTTCCGATATTTGAGGAAGAAGTTGACAAGGAAGGATAAGGATTTCACCATGAGGAAGAAGGACCTAGTGAACCCATTCAACCTGTGGTCATTCAAGAAACAAGGAAAAGACCTAACTGGTTGAAGTATACACTACTTGATGTAGAATGTCATGGGGAAGCTCAAGGACCATTTAGAGAAAGTAAAATACCCAAGAGATATTCTAGGTATGTTGCATACATGACTAAATTAATAGAAGAAGAACAATCCACTTTGAAGAGGCTATAGAATATCGACAATGGAAAGATGCCATGAATGAAGAATATCAATCTATAATGAAGAATGGAGTATGGGAGATCGTACCTAGGCTAGAAGACAAATATGTAGCTACTTCCAAATGGATCTATAAGATCAAGCATGCAACTGATGGAAGTATAGATAAGTATAAAGCAATATTTGTGGCAAGAGGGTTCTCTCAAATTGAAGGCATCAACTATGAAGAAACATTTGCTCCAACATCAAGATATACAATGATTCGATCATTAGTCTCTCTGATAGCATCGATGGGATGGAACATCCACCAAATGGATGTCAAGACTGTGTTTCTGACTGGCACTATAGATGAAGAAGTCTACATAGAACAACCATTGGGATTCAAAATAAAAGACATGAAGGCATATACTTTCGTATTAAAGAAATAATTATATGGCCTCAAGCAAGCACCAAGGGTGTGGTATGCTAGAATGGGTGCATTCCTACAAAGACTACGCTTCACAAAAACTTCTGCTGACTCAAACCTATATATTAAGGTTGTAAACAATGAACCTATAATTATTCTTCTGTATGTAGATGATCTTCTCTTGACAAGTGTAGAAGGTCGAATTGAAGAATGTCAGAAGCAATTGGAAGCATAATTTAACATGAAGGATCTTGGGCTGATGCATTACTATCTGGGACTAGAAGTCTGGCAGGAACCTAATGAAGCTTATTTGGGTCAAGGAAAGTATGTGATCGAGATTTTGAAGAATTTCAACATGATGGAATGTAAAGATATGACCACTCTGATGATCACAAACTTGAAAATAAAGGAGTTCTGAATCAAGCCCTGTGGATCCCTCTAGATATAGATAATTGATTGGCTCATTAATGTACCTAGTGAATACTCGACCGGACATATTTTTTTAGTAAATGTACTTAGTCAATTCCAAGTGGAGCCGAAGCATGATCATTGGATAGAAACAAAAGATACCTTGAGATATGTGTGAGGAACCATCAATGACTGCTTGAAATATGATAGAATCAATGACGTCGAATTGATTGGTTATACATATTCTGACTGGGGAGGAAGTGAACAAGATGGGAGAAGCACTACAGGAGGATGTTTTAGTTTGGGATCATCTATGGTCTCATGGATAAGAAAAAAACAAAACACCATTTCTTTAAGTAGTGTTGAAGCCAAATATTTTGCAGCATGTGAAGTTAGCCAAGAAGCAGTTTGGTTAAGGAAGTTGTTGTCTAACTTATTTGAAGGATCAATGAACCCTAAAGTGATACATTGTGATAACACCAGTTGTATTCATTTGTATGAGGATGTAGTGTTTCATGGGAAGACAAAGCCTCTCAACAATAAGTATCACTATATATGAGAGCTAGTACAAAATGTTGTGGTGCAACTACAAATATATTGACAAAATCACTTCCAAACAAGAAGCTTGTATACTTAAGGGACAAGCTTGGTTTGGTGGATTTTTCCTCTCGAATTGAGAGGGGGAGATAGACACAACATTCTTGTGTTCACTTGGGAAGAAATAATGGAGGATTGGATAACCATCTAACATTCGATACTCTTTGAGAATGTGGTAGGGCATGACAAGACAAGAGTAGTCATGGATTGATATTCTTTGAGGATTATTTACCCAAGATAAGAATAGTCTAAAGGGAGGTCATACTCTGTGAACACCTAGGTGGGGTATGTACCTTGGAGATACAATGATGATGGTGTCTACACATCATTGGTCTCGCCAACATTGTGCTTTGATCTTGTGGAGAGATAGATATGTTAGTCAAGGCATTTCTATATGACAATGATGGTAATTATGATTCTAGATAGTTGGGTTACTAATCCGACTCTTCTTATGAGATCTCTTCAGATTGAGAATGACCATGTACCTCTAATGAATACTTCCCTAGTTAAGAGGGAGTTTTGGAAAATGTGTAACTAGGTTCGGTCTTCATTAGTATGAAATGCATTCTTATAAATATAAAATGAAAAAGAAATCATTATTGAAGCATGGGTTTCATGCTCAAGTTATTTTATTTTATAGGTCAAGCACCCATTGAGTGATTCTAGGGTTTGTCCTAGTTATAAAAGTCATTGTCATATATGGAAGACCCTATGGGCACATTGTAAATTGTAAAAGAAAATTTATTTTGTCTTGAAAGTGTCAAAATACCTCCAAGATCAAGTCGGCCTAATGAGGAAGAAATCATCCTCCATTTGGATCATTCACTCACTCATCTCTCATGCAAATAATGAAGAACAAGTAGGTCGAAGGAGGAAGTGCGAAGAAGAGAAGGACAAAGAAAGTCGAAGTGTTTGGGTCTCTCTACATTCTTCTGAAAGTGTGAAGTTAGTGTTTCTGTGCTGGCCAAGTCTGAGGTTTGATTTTGGAAGAAAGAAGAGAAGGAAGGAAAGTGAAGGTCTCTTAGGGCTTCCTACTAGCCCTAAGATTCAAGTCAAGGCAAGCAAGGTCAAGGGGAAGGCAGTTATAGGGATATCAAAGTCTTCTATAGAAGCAACAACAGTTGTAGTAGTTGTTGGGGAGCATAATTTTGGATTTACTAGGAAGTCAAAGATATTAAAGCAGAAGGCCAAGGAAGACTTGATATTGGAGGGTATTTTTCTGAGTCTAGGTCATGGTATTCATCAATTGAAAGATCTAAAAGATAAGAAGAGATTTTCAGGTTTTCCCCTCAAGAGGAGGGGTTTTGGCCCTAGCTTGCAGCCTATATAATGTGTAATTGTTATTACTGTTTTGATATCTGTTGATATTTCACATTGGAATAAGAAAGATCAAAGCTAATAAGTAAAAATATAACACAAGAAGTTATCAAGGTAAGAGAATTAACATATACATTTCGATATTAAATTCCCAACAGAAGCAAGTCAGTGAAACCATAGGCCCTATTAGCTCTGCTACATGTTGCTGATATTTGAAGATTTAGAAGTAAGCTCGGTCCTCATTTCTTGTTCACAGGAAGACTATAACTGGTCATTATACC
Source organism: Pinus tabuliformis (assembly GCA_031772625.1). NCBI lineage: Eukaryota > Viridiplantae > Streptophyta > Pinopsida > Pinales > Pinaceae > Pinus > Pinus tabuliformis. The sequence goes on from CM062807.1 coordinate 1,295,328,319, forward strand.
TCCCCTTTCACTCCACTCACCCTCCTCGCATCCCCATTTCATGGGCTTGATTGTTAAAAACCATATAAAAATCCTTTTCCCTTAAGCCCAAGTGCAAAGCCTAAACCTTCATACAACCATCTTCATGCGAACGCGCACCTTCATAGCCCTTTCGCCTGTAGTCGCAGCCATTGATCGCCGCACCTCGATCTAACGGTCCTCGCTGCATTCAATGAACAACCTGCCCGTTTATTTCCCCACCGTCTGATCACCTCCGCCACGATCAGATGACGTTCGCTCTCCTTTCGCCCGTTCCCCGCCGCCGCGCATACACGTTGAATGGGATCGTGCGCCCTTGTACCTTTACCACCCATCATCTGAAAGTGGTGCGGGCAATACCATTTACCGCCCGTCCTCCATCCCCGCCCGTTAACCCCTGCGCGTCTCCTCCGCCCAATGACTGTTGGATCTGCCCACCCGAGATCCAACGGCTCGCGATCGTGTTGCCCCCGCTTCTTCCCGGTACCTCCAACCGAGCGATCTCCGCTGTCTATTCGCTTGATCCAACGGCTGATCCCCTCCCTCTATCCTGATCGTACATCTGCCATGCACTCCTCTTGCCCTGATCATTCCGTGTGCCCGAAGGATGAAAATGACCTTCTACCTGTACATGGTGCATTTCCTCCCCAGTCACCGCATTCATCAGATTGTATACCTGAGAAGAAGAAGGAAAATGCTTGAGCAGAAACTCGCATTTAACAAGCATGGCATTTTATCTTATACGACACTCCAGCCACCTTAGAGGACAATAGAGCACCCGAGGAGATAAAATTCATCCGCTATAGCAAGCAACCGCACTCAGAAGTTCTGTCAGGCAGTTAAAGCGGTTGGTGGTCAATTATGACCCCTCCATACTTAGAATGGCCGAGTGCCTTTGTATTCAAACTCTATATATACCCAGAAACAAGATGTAGTCAGGGTTGATGGTTGTCATTTTGATGTAAGGTTCAACTTCTGGAGACTGTAACCGCTTTGATACTTGCAGCGTCTCGTCTTCATTTTCAGCTAATACAAGCTTCTTTTGCTGTTAATTGCTCACTTTCCATTTCTATTCTATTCTAGGCCATGCCTGTTATACATTTTTCCTGAACTCTTGATGTTTAGCATTAGAGGAGCTGTCATCCTACCTTTGTGTGAAAACCTTGTATGTATTAGTGAATGTGTTATTAAGGTTTCTTTTCACCTAATTCCAGAGAGCTGTCATCCTGTCTGCACATTTGGGAATTATATTTACAAACCTCTTTATTGGTTGCAGCCGACCAATGGTCCTGTGCATCTACTGGTGTGGTTAGTATTCACCATATTCACACAATCCTTAAACTGTGAATAATTGGTGGTCTAAAGCCTTGTAGTCTGGGGGTGTTCACGCATGTCTGGAGTCAAGAAAAGTAGGAGTGGTTATCTGGCTTGAACAAGCATCAATCCTTCCATTCATCCATTTCCAACATTAAGTTGAGTTTGTAATGTTCCTGAGCATCTCGGAGATACAACCTAGGAGAGTTTCTTGGGGTGATAACATTAATTGGTGCCGTTGTCGGGGAGAGGAGATTGAAGCTCAGCTTCCCTGGGAGAATGACATTGTTCTAGCTTTGATGATAGACAAATTCTGGGCACATTTTTTGTTGTAATAATCTATCTGGTGACTCTAATGGAGAACCTACCTAGTGGCGACTCCACATTATAGTTTTGGCTCAGTTTGTGAGGCATACCCGGAGAAATCCTCAGAAATCACCAGCTGATCCAGTGCCTGACCCTGAGAAGATTGTTAAGCCGAAGAGAACATCATAGAGAGGAGCATCAGGATTAGGTAAGTCTAAAAAACCTTATGTATCTCTGCAAGAGAAGATTATAGATGAGAATATACAGTCTAAAGATTTAGAGCCAAACATTGTTAGTGATGAAATACCTTCAGAAATTCATAAAGCTCCTTGTTCGTTAGTTCCCCTTTGGATCTCAGTCCAAAGAAAGTCTCCCATACAGTCCATCATATTCTTTTGTCCTTGTCATCTATTTCATCGCTTCCTATTATTCAATCTGCTAGTATCCTTCCACATATCCCAGTCATGGCAGGCCAGCAAGCACCCACAAAGATGGAAAGAATCATAGCTGCTAGATATGGACCTTTGGCCTTGCCTGTTCCTTTGAATGCCATGCCTGCAGGAGAGTACCAAAAATACATGCCTAAATTCACTGGTACAGAGGGAGTAACAATTGAAGAACATCTTGAGTCTTTTTATAGCTATGCTGATAATCTAGATATCAGTGAGGATGATGTGTGGATGAGAGTTTTTGTCCAGAGCCAAGATGGAGAAGCAAGAAATTGGTTCAGAGAATTGACCCCTAGGTCTATAACAGACATTGAAGCATAAGATGATGTATTTTTGAAGCACTGGGGAGATAAAAGGGACTTGTTGTATTACCATACTGAGTTTGGAAACCTCAAGAGGGAAAATGGGGAATCTTTGCCTGATTTTAATAAGAGATTCAACCGTATGTATAGTAAGATACCAGCTGAAGTAAAGCCTACCCCCACCTCTGCCAAAATCACTTATGCCAATGCTTTTGACTCTGATTTCTGCCTGTTGTTGAGAGAAAGAAGATGTGCCACTCTAGCTGAGATGCAAGATGCAACCCTAGAGGTGGAATCTAATATTATGGCTGCAGAAAAACTCAAAAGTCATGCTGATAGGAGGAGGCAGAGGGGTGAGGCTTATTCTTCTTCTGCTTCATCTTCAAAACCTAAATTAGATAAAATGAATAGAATGAAGAGTCATTGGCTATGGAAATATCTAAGCTGAAGGTTGAGCAGAGTTTAGGAAAGACAAGGCTTCCAAACACATTTGCTCCAAGAAATCCAAATCCATTCAGAAGAGCAAATGAACAGTTGCAAATCATTCAAAGGGGTAAAGAAAAAAATGAAGAACAAAAGGATAAATCTCCTTTCCAGAATGTGGTCATGGAGGAGTAGCAGTTTGAAGAAGAGGATGAAATTCATTGCATGGAAGATAAAGGCAGTGCTGCATTTTTGACATTGGCTGCATATGAAGAATCATTACTCCTAAGCCAAACCAGTCAAGAGTGGGATAGAGGGGTCGTTCTGCAGATTGGTGAACAACAAAGATACAATTTGAGGTCAAAAGCAAACAATGTTAAGGAGAATCCTGCCCAAAAAGCTACTGTCCCCACAGAGCAACAGAATATCAGACAGAAAAGGCCAGCAGCTGATCCAGTCATCCTCAAAGCACCATCTCAAGAGGTAAGAGGTCCTGACAAGTCCCCTTCCCCTTTCAGTTTTGAATTAGGAGTCCAGAGGTTAAAAATATCTGTACCTCTGTTAGAACTTGTAAAGAGTGAAGTGTTTAGAAAGCTTGTCCTTGATGCCCTTGAGCTAAAAGCCACACAAACCTCCATTGACTGTGTCAATTTGCAAGATGATAGGCCAATAGTTGTACTTATCCCAATGACCGAGCTTGGTGATGATAATTCTCTATCATTTTATGTCTCCTTGACCATTCATGACAAAATCCTCCACAATTTCCTGCTAGACATAGGGGCCAGCCACAATCTGATGCCTAATGATGTCATGGAAGAGTTAGGCCTTGATATCACTAGACCATATCATGACTTATTCTCATTTGATTCAAGGAAAGTAAAATGCCTAGGATTGATCAAAGACCTAGCCATTACCCTAACTCAGCTGCCCATGAAGAGCATGGTGATGGATATTGTGGTAGCAGATGTCCCTCCTAAGTTTGGCATGCTGCTGTCTAGAGGGTGGATTAAGAGACTAGGTGGGACATTACAGAATGATTTATCTTATGCCACTGTCCCAATTTTTGGAGGAGAAAGCGGGAGATTGTACAGAGAAGCACAATTGGAATACATCATCAGTGATGAGAAGAATCCTTCCAATCATCCCATATACGTCGTGGACATTGATTTTGGAGCATGTATACTCCAAATAGAAGAATCTCAGAAGGCCTCCATGCAAATCAAGAAACCAGTAGTTTAGGCCCAGGGAGAGAAAGAAAGTTAGGTTTGGGAAATGTTCTTTGATGGCACATGTTCTAGGGAGACTGCAAGAGCAAGGGTGGTGCTGATATCCCCAAAACAAGAAAGCACACATCTGTCTTTCAAGCTGGATTTCCAAGTCACCAACAATATAGCAAAGCACGAGGCTCTAATATTAGGCCTTAACGCAACAAAAGACAGAGGAATCAAGAACATAAATGTGTTTGGAGTTGCTGACCTATCATTCAGCAAGTGAACAAAACCTTTCAAGCAAAGCACCCAAGGCTGGAACCATACAGAGATGAGGTATGGAGGCTCAAAGATTCTTTTGATAATTTGTATCTCATATATCCCCAGAATCAGAAATCAACTTGCTGATTCCCTTGCTATGTCTACTAGCACGTTTATCCCTCCCATGCCTCCCAGACTAGTTTATGAGGTTCAAATAAAATATAGACCATCCTTGCCTGACAATGTCCAGCATTGGAAGGTTTTTGAAGATGATGATGAAGTGAATACGTTTCTACAAGTCATTGATGAATTTTCTAAAATACAAATTGACCAAGAGAATGAAGTCTTAGAAGAAAATCCCCAATCCCAGCTTAGAAACAGAATTGGTAAAGATAGCATTGTCCAAGTGCCCAACAATCATATACCTAAGGGTCTGGTTCCATTAGAAAAGTTGTTTGACCAGAATGATGTGCCTTATAAGGCTGCCCAAAAAGAAAACCAATCTGTAGTCTGTAAGCATAACATAGGGAGACCAGATTAGCCAAGATACATAAATCTGTCCACTCGTCTATCCGCTAACCAAAGTGCTAAATACTGCAATTTAATGAAGCAATTTGCCGATGTCTTTGCCTGGGAATATAGTGACCTGAAAACATATGAAAAAAAGATTATCCAGCATAAAATTCATTTAGAGAAAGACACCATCCCTTTCAAGTAGAAGTTGAGACCAATAAATCCTTTGCTCCTCCCGCTGACTGAAAAAGAAATCAAGAAGTTATTGACTGTCAAAATCATAGTCCCTCTCAGATATTCAAAATGGGTAGCCAATTTGGTAGTGGTAAAGAAGAAAAGTGGAGAAATCAGGCTCTGCATTGATTTCAGAAACTTAAATAAATGCTCCAAGAAAGACAATTATCCCCTACCCAAGATGGAGCATTTGCTGCAGAATGTCTCAGGAGCCAAGTGATGTCTTTACTAGATGGATTTTCAGGATACAACCAGGTTGCTATACATCCAGATGACCAAGAGAAGACTGCATTCAACACTCCTTCGGGCACTTTTATGTATTCCAAGATGCCTTTTGGATTGATGAATGCTGGAGCCACCTTTCAGAGAGCTATGGATATAGCATTTGTGGGAGAGAAGGATAAGTTTGTCCTTATCTACCTAGATGATATAACAATGCCATCATGACCATTTGCAGCATTTGAAGAAAGTATTCCTGAAGTGCAGAAGGTTATGGATTTCAGTAAATCCTAAAAAGTCACAATTTTCTTTAGAAGAAGGAAAGTTGTTAGGACATGTTGTTTCTACTGCAGGTGTCCAAATTGACCCAGAAAGAGTAAGGGCAATACAAACTTTGTCTGTCTTGAGATCAAAGAAGGATATCCAGTCCTTTCTCGGCAAAATAAATTTTGTGAGGAGGTTTATCCCAAATTTTGCAGAACTTGTGAAGCATATCACCTCCATGTTGAAAAAGGGGTCATAGATAAAATGGACTGAGGCAGCAAGGAGATCCTTTGAGTCCATTAAGAAATCCATTATGGATGCTCCTACTTTAAGCAGTCTAGATTACAACAAGGAGTTCCATATATTTTCAGAGCATCCAGTGGAATTTTTCAGCAAAACATTAAGGGATACTGAACTGAAGTATGATATCATTGAAAAACAAGCATATGCCCTTATCAAGTCCTTGAAAGCTTTCAGAATTTACATTCTGCATTCTAAGGTAATTGCGTATGTACCCTCTGCTTCAATAAAAGATGTCCTAACACAGCCCGATGCTGATGGAAGAAGGGCTAAATGGATTGCAAAGCTTATTGAATTTAATATAGAATTGAAGCCCACCAAGCTTGTCAGAGGTCAAGGTCTTGCCAGATTAATGGCCGAAGAAAATCGCAAAATGCTGGACATGGGTTTTATAAGCATGATTTCAGAAAATGATTAGAAAGCAGCAGAAGTAGCAACTGAACCCGGAAAAAATCATTCATTGGTAAAAAATCTAGCTTCTTGTGATTGGTACTCTGCCATAGCTCAATTCCTATTGAGGGTAGAAGTTCCTCCAGATTTTAGTTCAAGACAAGCCAGAACTATCATACTCAGGGTAGCAAAATACTGCATCCATGAAAATCTGCTCTATTGGAGGGATCCCTATGAAATTATTTTGAGGTGTCTAGACAAAGAACAATCCATCGAAGTCATGCAACAGTTTCATTCCAGCATGTGTGGAAGACACCACTATTGGAAGACCACAGCCCACAAGATCCTCAGAGCTGGATATTATTGGCCCACCTTATTTTCTGATGTCTTTTCATTTGTTAAATCATGTGACAGGTTCCAGAGATTTGAAGGGAAGCAACAATTGAAGTCCTTGCCCTTAAAACCCATACACGTTAGTGGCCCTTTTCAGCAGTGGGGCTTGGATTTCATTAGAGAAATCAATCCACATTCCAGTGGCCAACATAGATGGATCTTAGTAGCCATATATTACTTCACTAAGTGGATTGAAGCAATCCCTACCAGAAAGGCTGATCATCAGGTGGTCACGAAGTTTTTTAACAGAGAACATCTTCACCAGATTTGGTTGTCCACACAAATTAATCACAGACAATGCAACAGCCTTTAGGGAAAAAGAGTTGGTGGACATGTGTGGTTCAATGGGAATTAAACTGGTTCATTCCACCTCATATTACCTTCAAGGCAATGGCCTAGTAGAATCTTCAAACAAAAACCTGATAAGGATAATTAAGAAGCTGTTGGAAGACAACAAAAAGAATTGGGATGCTAAGCTAAAATATGCACTGTGGGTTGACAGAATGACCACTAAGAAATCCACAGGGAATTCTCCTTTCAAGCTGGTATATGGCACTGAAGCTATCTTCCCAATTTAGTTAATCCTCCCAGTGGCAAATTTTCTACAAGAAGATCAGAACGAGGAAGAAGACATGACAAAAAGGATCACTGATCTAGCAGAGGTACATCAATCAGAGAGCAGCTGGTTGAAAAGTCTGCAGCACATCAGAAGAAGATCAAGGAGGTCTTTGAAAAAAGGACAAAATCAGATAATCTTCAGGTTGGGGATTTGGTTCTGAAGTGGGATTCACTGAAAGAAAAGAGAGGCAACCATGGGAAGTTTGATAATTTCTGGATAGGGCCTTTTATCATTTATCAGATTCAAGGGAACAATACCTTCATACTAGAAAGTATGGAAGGGGAGATAGTTTTTGATGGCCCAGTTAATGGGCGTTTTCTGAAAATTTATGTTATTTAAGGTCTTTTGGCCTTAAAATTGTAAATATGTTGCTTTGTCTGTTTTAGTGTAGGCTCAGTTAGACTCCATGCCCAATGGAGCACTAGGAAATTTTCTAATTTGTTTTCACAGGAAAGGCAGTGGTCTACAAGTTCTTGAGACCTCACAGGGAGGATCTCATCCCCAGAAGGAGCCAGTGTTAGCTCTGCTACATGTTGTTGATATTCGAAGACTCAGAAGTAAGCTCGGTCCTCATTTCTTGTTCAAAGGAAGCCTATAACTGGTCTTTCTGCCTCCCCTTTCACTCCACTCACCCTCCTCGCATCCCCATTTCATGGGCTTGATTGTTAAAAACCATATAACAAGCATTTTTCCCTTAATCCCGAGCACAAAGCCTAAACCTTCATACGACCATCTTCACGTGACCGTGCGCCTTCATAGCCCTTTCGCCTATAGTCGCAGCCGTTGATCGCTGCACCCCGATCTAACAGTGCTCACTGCATTCAATGAACAACCTGCCCATTTATTTCCCCACCATCTGATGACGTCCGCCACGATCAGACGACGTTCTCTCTCCCCGCACTTGCAAACCAACAGCACGATAACTCGCGATGAAAAGTGGTTTCGCCCGTTCCCTGCCGCCATGCATCACACATTGAATGGGATCGCGCACCCTCGTACCTTTACTGCCCATCATCCGAAAGTGGTGCGGGCAATACCATTTACCGCCCATCCTCTGTCCCTACCCATGAACCCCCGCGCGTGTCCTCCGCCTGATGACCGTTGGATCTGCCCACCCGAGATCCAACGGCTCGTGATTGTCTTGCCCTCACTTCCTCCCGGTACCTCCTGCCGAGTGATATCCACCATCTATTCACTTAATCAAACTACTGATCTCCTCCCTCCGTCCTGCTCGTACATCCACCATGCACTCCTCTTGCCCTGATCATTCCGTGAGCCTGAAGGATGAAAACGACCTTCTACCTGTACCTGGTGCATTTCCTCCCCAACCACTGCATTCAATAGATTGTATACCCGAGAAGAAGAAGGACAAGGCTTGAGTAGAAACTCGCATTTAACAAGCATGGCATTTTAACTTATACGACACTCCAACCACCTCAGAGGATAGTAGAGCACCCGAGGAGATCAAATTCATCTGCTACAGCAAGCAACCACACTCAGAAGTTCTGTCAGGCAATTAAAGCAGTTGGTGGTCAATTATGACCCCTCCATACTTAGAATGGCCGATTGCCTTTGTATTCAAACTCTATATATACCCAGAAAAAATATGTAATCAGGGTTGATGGTTGTCGTTTTGATGTAAGGTTCAATTTCTGGAGACTATAACTGCTTTGATACTTGCAACGTCTCGTCTTCATTTTCAGCTAATACAAGCTTCTTTTGCTGTTAATTGCTCACTTTCCATTTCTATTCTGTTCTAGACTGTGCCTATTATACATTTTTCCTGAACTCTTGATGTTTAGCATTAGAGGAGCTGTCATCCTACCTCTGTGTTAAAACCTTGTATGTATCAGTGAATGTGTTATTCAGGTTTCTTTTCACCTAATGCCAGAGAGCTGTCATCCTGTTTGCACATTTGGGAATTAGATTTACAGACCTCTTTACTGGTTGCAGTCGGCCATCACAGGGTCCTGTGCATCTGTTGGTGTGGTTAGTATTCTCCATATTCACACAATCCTTAAACTATGAGTAATTGGTGGTCTAAAGCCTTGTAGTCTGGGGGTGTTCACGTATGAATAGAGTCAAGCAAAGTAGGAGTGGTTATCTGGCTTGAACAAACATCAATCCTTCCATTCATCCATTTCCAACATTAAGATGAGTTTGTAATGTTCCCGAGCATCTCCTAGATACAACCTAGGAGAGTTTCTTGGGGTGATAACAGGCCCTCTCCACTCCAACCATCCCACCAACTTTACTAAAGAAGTTCTCACATACATATGACCCACTCAGGTGCAAAACACATGGCAAGTTAGAGCAATGATCCCAAAACAATCTCATCAACAAAACTGCAAAATGGCAAGAAATTTTCACATCTTGCTATGCCTCTCTGCTGATGAAATTTATGTTGACATTAGTATGAGATTTTTTTTGTACCCAACATAACCATAATGTGAAGAAATGATGAATTCATGAAGCATTTCCACGGGGGCTTCTCTCAATGAACCTCTAACCTATCACGTGCGTTCGTGGCATATTAAACAATACCCCTTATTTGACTACATATTGGAAAATACCCATAAAAATCACATTATTTAACCCCTACCAATACAAACCCTACACACCTTCCCAATTTAAAAAACCCCTACTTCCACTAGATATTGTGGGTATCCATTTTTTTATTAACATTTTTTATACCCCTTTATATATTTTTATTGAATTTGAGCTCCATTTTTTATACCTACAATTATAAAAACCCTTTACCCCCTATATATCCCCCAATATATTATGCCATTTTTTCCTCAATTTATATCCCCCCAATATGAACCCACGTGGTATGGTATTTCTCCCCCAGTGAAGCCCCCATGAGCATTTCACACCCTTTCCCAAAGGCTCAAACTATGAGACATAAATATGTCAATATAGTTAACAACAATAATTAGATAAGTCTCTGTAGCAAGTGTCATCTCTAACTTTCCACTTGGTGTACTTCTCAACTCTTTCAGACACCTCTAAACATGCCTTGAAGAAGTTCATTGTGCAGAACCCCAATTTTCTTGATCCATCCTCTATATATCTTCACCCTTAAGCTTGTGATCATCCACTTTAAAAGTGTGATAAACCATTCTGACATGACCAAAACTTATGTACTCATTTCCTAAAACCAATTCTTGTCGACTGCCAAACAAAGGATTCACTAGCTTTTTGTCATTGTGGATGTAATATTGGTCATGCAATCCTATTACATTGCAACCATTGTACAACCCGATTAGCCTCCAAACTTCCCAAGGAATTTGATATCGAAGACCTAGTGTTGAAGAATAATCCTTCAACATAAGTTATCTTCTTCTGCTATCCCCATCTGAGGAATGACCAACAATATGTCCGAAATTGTTTTCCAAGTGTTTCTTCCACATAGATTCTACCTTTTCCCATTGATGATAAACAAAATTTGCATTGAACCTATTGCATGTTGGATGAACAACCACAACCAAACGAGGAAGCTTTTCATGTAAAGGGTTTGTAATAATAACACGTGAATAATGGCTAATAACATTATTCTTAAAAGAATTTGTTATAAGCTCATAGCCTACAACTCCCTCACCAACTGTCACCAAGAAATGTGATTGGCATTGATGTTCTTCTTTTGTACCACAAAACCCCACTAGTGTATCGCTTTTTGCTACCTACCTAACATATTGTTTCACAATTGTTTCATCTTCAACAATAAATACATGAATTGGGCCGTCTATACCATGCTTGCCTTTATAAGAAGCATAAAATTTTCCGAATGCCTGAAAAATGTGTTCATGCTCCCCTGGGATATATGCTAATGACTTTCTAACTTTCCTTAAAGTCATAGATATTGAAGGACCGTCTGGATTCAAGCTAATAAAGCTATGTAATCTAGGACATCCCCATAACTTGATAATCTCAAAAGGGATTTTGTGGATGTACTATACCTTATCCTTTATTTTGCATGCATAGAGTTATGAAAGATATCCTTGAAAAATTCCTAAAATGCATCTTTACCTTATAATTTTCCTTGCTTTTGTGCCTCACACACATCCATACAAAACCTAAATACATCCTTCATTTTTTCTGATTCAAACAAATTTTCCTTTAGGGATCTTATTCTAATAGAGAGTGTAGAAACCTTTGTCCTCTCCCACCAAAGAGCTCGCATTATTGATCTATGGTTAGGATTTGTAACCCTGCAACATTCTTCAGTTCATTTTGAGTCAAATAGTCTAGCTTTCTACCTTTTCCTGTATCTTGTTCACTTCTTTTATTGGTGCACATTGATTCATGATATCATAGCATCCTGAAGTCATCACATTCTGGAACCAACTTATAAAATCTACATGTTAATGAATCAAATGGGATCCATGTTTGAGAAGCCCTATGGAAATGGATATGCATATATGTACCATCAATACGACATTCAATACCCTCATAGCATAGCATGATCTTGGTATGCTTCTCTATGTCCCATAATTTTCCACCACTTTGATCATCCATTAGGACCTTTCTTTCCAATATCTCCCCATTTCTATCAATATAAGGATACCAATACCCACAACATTGTAGTATTAAGGAAGATAATAGAGCTATAATAAGATGACAACATAATAAAAAACAAATAAATTTGAAGTAAGATAAATAAAATAATATACAAATTCATAATCAAGTTTAGTCTAAGTTGTTAATTAACACACCTGAAGTAGAAATATTTGCACTTGTATAACCCCAATGTAATACTGATGGTGATGATGGGACCAAGAACCTAGTCAAAATTTGTTGGGACTTATCATTGGTAGGTGTTGGAGAGGTAAACCCCCTCTGCGGACAGAGGCGATCCCACTAGCCCAAAATGGGTCTAGCAACAATCAATTCACGCTACTATGCAAGTTCCTAGTTGCATACTGAAAGTGGATTACGAGAACCAACCTGGATTCCAACGCTAATGTCGAAGAAGAGTTGATACTCCCGTTCCCTTGCTCCGACAGGTCACAATCCTTGCGATCCCCGCGTATGGATACCTGCACATGCAAAGAACGAAACGAGAACAAGCATAAAATCCACTAAAATACAACTATATTTCAGTCAGAAAGGAAATAGATCAAACATTATCATGATGAACAATAAGATCGGAACCATAATAGTAGTCGTTTATTAATGAATAATGAACAGGGAAAGATACAACCAAGGTTCTGACGTTGAACCTCTCCTTTGGCTGGGCAAGCAGCTATATATGTCTTGCAATAGACCTTCTCTCTCTCAGACTTCCGGCAGCATAACCTCCCTATGCTTCAAGACTCTTGCTATCACTCAAGACAAGCATAATCACAACTAGCATTACTCAAAACTAGCTTGTCAAATGCATGAGGACAGACTTTTAGAGATGGAGAAGGGAGGAAGATACAATGCATCAGGACACCCATTGTGGATTGGCATTATCTCCGAAAAGCCGCTGTGGATAGATGTCAAGGATAGATGATGACTCTCGACCTCTATCATATAAAGTTTATCCTCAAAAGACTTCGTGATCTGAAGGGAAAAACATCTGGGCACGCGTTTGTCAAAAATCATTACCAAACTTGGTTGGCGCGGGTGTTGTTCTAAGACAGAGTGCCAATGGTCGCACCCTGTTTTGAGGATCTCAGTGATTGGCGCGGGTAGGACATTGTGGACCCGCGCTAATGGAAAAAAGGCACTTTTCAAGGATATTTTGCAGAAGGTGTCTTCAGGGAACATGAAGTACATACTCAGGGGAACATAATGCAAGTGTTTTTAGGTTATGTCACTGCTCACAGGTCCCGGAAAACGTCCTCCAACGTACGGAAACATGGGTAACAGGGACGGTGACCAATGGTGACAAATTACTGTGTAACAGATGCCCCCTAAAGTATGAGGCCCGAGAGAGAGAGAGGGGTGAAATGCTTTACAAGAACACATGTAGCTGCCGCCGAGAATCTGCATTGAGAGATACAACTGATAGCTCAAGTACATGATGTATGTGGTATGGTCGCAGCCATCCATAAAAGAGTACATAATAATCTAGATCCATAGTATGGACGCAGCCATCTGGTTAGGATCAATGAATCGACTCAGGTATGGTTGCAGCCATCCAGTGAATGAGTCATGTATCAAGAATCACACCTGGATTACAACAGACACAATCCAGGGTCTTGCGCTCCATCTCGACCCGAACAAAAGTACAAGTTCAAGCATGCGAATATATGAGCTGAAGTCAAACATGCATGAACATCGTCTGATTACCAGTCAATATTGAAAACTGTTAACAAACGCGAGAGGTACCACAATTAATGAAAATGGCCCTCAAGGTACTATAGGTACAATCTATGGCGTGCGAATTAGTGATCTGACGTCGAACACCCGTAGAATCATTCAATCGGAGGCCAATGATGAAAACCTCACGTCGAACACGAAGAACCTGCCATTGAGGAATGCAGGCTCCAAGGCACTGGAAGGGAGTCTCTAGATCAACTTCCTGGATAATGAGCTGAATTCGACAGGAAGCGACCTTGATCGAAGGTGGGCCATAATGTTTCCCACATCATCGACATGAGACAGAGAGATAATGTTGTGAATCAAGATTGTGCGAGCTATCAGAGGGAGGTTGTTTTTGCAGAGGTCAACTTCTCTTGAACATATCGGCGGCACGACAGTGGAATTGGTAGTATTTGACATCAATGTATCAGAGGTCATGGTGACGAGGCAATGAGCAAATGAGAGGTCAAATAGGATTACCCAGCTCCACGGAGGCAAGTGAAAAAATGAGATGAGATATCCCCACCCAGACACGAAAGCAGAGAAGTGCCATGTTCAAGAGCGACATACTGCCGACACGACGGTAATTATGGTTCCTTTTTCCCCCGCCATTTTTGGCGAGTACCCTGATTATTTTTAACAAGCTTGATGGGGATAACATATGCTTGTGGTGTGTCATTTCGACAAAATCCGATGTCATCAGGTTTTAACGAGTCTGAAAAAGGAAGAACTCGGCTTCTTTTCATGTTTAAAGAGTTTGAAAAGACAACAGAAAAGGAAACTCCAGGGGTGTCCTTTTTCGTAAAGTTGTGTCTCTCGAGCCCAAAAAAGTATAAAACAATGCTCAAAAGAACCGCCCGACCATTACGATCGAGGAGTACTTTTCATAAATAGTGATTTCGACCTGAAAAAGTAAAAAAGCGATCAAAACCACGTCGTTTCGTAACCATTAACGAGTTTGAAACGACAAAAACCCGGTAATCTTTTTATGTTTTAACGGTCGACAAAAAGAACTTAAAACGACCACCCCTTATTAACGTTTAACGAGTCAAGAGGAGTAACTCGGCAATCTTTTCCTCTTTAAATGGTCAGAAAAGAGCTAAAAGCGGACATTAAAGTAACCTTTTCACATGTTTTACCGAGCTTGAAAAAGGTTGCTTGAGTTGCACCAACCCCTGTCATCATACAAAAAATAGCGTTGAACCCACCTCGACATAAATATATTCCAAAAATACTCAAAAAATATCATTTTTAATGTATTTTTAGGTCAAAAAATGCTAGAAATAGTGAAATGGTAAAAAATAAATTTACTTTTCACTTTTTACCTTGTGAGTTTACCATTGGAGGGTTTTGGGTGCAAACTTCAACTGCTGATTGCGATCAATCCAGGAGACCATTCGAGCCGCCGTCTGAAGCAGGTAAGAGGCCTCATCCTTAGCTTCATTTTCATTCCATTCTTTCAGTTTTTCATCCATAGATTAGTCCCCTGCCAGAGGAATTGCAAATTCTTAGGGTTGCGCCATTGGCGCGAGTTTCCCGCTCGGGATCGCGCCAATGGGATTTTTTGCCCAAAGGAGGCGTGACCTTGGCGCGACTGTTTTGAAAACAGTCGCGCCAACCGTGCGACCTAAATTTGCCATGAATTTAGCCGTTGTTTTTGCAAATTTTCCTCAATTTTGATTTCACCAATGATCTAATAATGACAATTTCGACTTTATGGTTGCAGGGATTCGTCAGAATGGCTATAGAATGGAGAGAAAGAGAGCATGAGGCCATAGATGCCATGGCAATGGAGGATGATGCATGCATGGATGCTTTGAGAGACTGTGGCTTGAAGAAATTCTTCCTCACCTCATATTTACGTGCACAACCTGAGTTGCTGCGATTCATCGTGGATGCTTGGGATACGGAGGATCAGGTATTCCGCCTGAAAGATCAGACATTAGAACTAGATGTTTCTGATGTCTACTTCATCACTGGACTATCGCGGAGAGGTGCACGACCCATCTTGACTGGTAGTAGGCCCTCCGGGGAGAAGATGGGGGAGGTGATGGAACGAGTTTGTCCTGGGGCACAGTTTGGATCAAACAGTGCCAAAGTAGATATTATCACGGTTCCCGACCTGGTGCTACGAGTGATATTGTTCACTATCACACGGACGGCTGGGGTACAGGAGCCCCACGAGGCCAGCAAGAATCATTTACTGCTGGCAACTGAGTGTCTCCAACCTACACTGTTTGATTGGGCCACGACAGTGACGACAAACATCAAGAGGCAGCTTACCAAGTGTAAGCGTGATGGCAACAAACAGTTCGGATACGGATCTATCGTGGTATCTTTCTTCCTGGAGCGACTGCCAATATTCCGGATTCAGGGAGGTATAGTGGCAGATCCAGTGCCACGGGAGCCGAGGTTGACTCGATGGGCAGAACTCATGCCCAGAGGAGGAGGGGGCCAGCAGATGGCCTGGAGGCCCGAGTTCTTCATTTGGCTCCGTCACCAGATGATCGTCATAGAGGACTGGCCCTATGCGGGCACTAATTAAACTGGAGATCCAGATCTCCCATTGCCTGCGGGAGAGGACTGGGACGAGGAGCTAGGTAAGAACTCTTTGTGTTTTTGATGTTTTTATGTTTTTAATTTTTTTTTTTGTAATACATGCTTGTCTCTGACAACAGCTATACATATTGTTACACTAAAAAATGTCACCATGACTATTTGCAGTTAGTATGGCTCCATCAACTATCATACTATCCTCCTTGGCAAGTCTCATGCCTCTGCTTTCCATGTCAAACTCCAAGAAAGAGAGAAAAGTCATTAAAATTCAATTATCTCTGGGTACGCAGTTTCTCTCAGCCTTTCCTGCGTGTACGCAACCCAAGTTCACAATACCTGCGTACTTGTACGCTCTGTCTGTAAAGCAATGGGTGCGTACTCCTGTAAAGGTCAAAAGGCGCAAGTTTCACTCCAAAAAAGTTACTTGTGGTCATTTCTAGAGCATTCTAGAAGCTTGTTTGACGTGTATGGAGCGCCTCCAGATGGTTCATGTATCCCTATGCAAGAGGAACTTATCCCATCAAGAGGGGAGCTAACCCACCCAAAAAGGGGCTTATCCCATTGATGGTGGACCTGATTAACTTCCTCTTCAGCACTATAAATACATGTATTGGGCCAGAGGGAGGGGAGGTTGAAAGTTGAACTTTCCTAAGGGTAGATGCTGCTGAGATTAGGACTTCCTTGTAGAAGCTTGTGAGGAGAGATTGTCATCCTTTCTTGTTTCATTTGGAAGTGGGTGAGCTGGTCAAAGTAAAGGAAAACTCTTGCTGGACCCTGGGAGGAACTTTCACAAAACCAAGGCTCAGGTTGTAATGGTTTCTTTTGTTTCCTATTAATACAAATAAGTCCATTCTTCTCAACAATTTGTTATTTATGAGTTGTTTCATATACTCCTTGGTCTGTATGTTAAATATGTTTTATTTTATAAGATATTCAGGTGCTATTTAATCGTTTGATTGTTAGTGAATGCAGGTTTCGAAGAGAAGGAGGAGCTCATCCGAATTGACGAGGCTGGACTACTACAACAACGTTGGACTACAGGTAGGATCTAAACACTTGATTTCTTATATGGTAAATGCATATTTAGAGAAGGATTGTTCTTAATTGTCTTGTTTGTCACTAGAAAGCCTTAAGCTTCTAGGGAGGTTGGTTTTGTCCGCAAAATTGACTCTTTCCGCATGACAAAATGGCGACTCCGCTGGGGAACTCCATTGATGTGAATGTTTTTTCCTTTGTCTGAAACTTTGATCTGAGAAAAGTCTTTTTCTTTCTGGTTTTTGGTTGTCTGACTGTGTGTTTGGGTGGGCTAGCTTAGGGTTAAATTAGATTTTAGTTTTTCTTAGTTTTGTTAGAAGTACGCAGCCTCTGAGTTCAGCACAGTGCGTACCTGTACGCACTGCGACTGTGTGCACAGAGCGTACCCGCACCTGTGTAAACAGGTTGCCTGCGTACCCTGTCAAAATTGAGAAAATTTCAATTTTCTCCTTTTTGCCTCTTAGATTTTGCTTTTAATTTGTTTTTTCCACCCAGATCCACTGGTTACCTACCAGAGATCTTCATCTGAACTTGTTTCGTCAGTGTCAAGTGTTTTAGTGGAATTCATAGAGATTTTGCCTTAGGGTTTGATTTTTGCATTGGTCCTGTAGTGATTTTGGCTTTAGAAGTCATAAAACCTTGGATCTCCCTGGTATTTGTAGCCTTCTTAGGAGTCGGACCTTTCATAGAATCTACCCTTGTGAGACATTTACCTTTATTTTGTCTCTTTGCCGAATCTTGGAAGAGTTTGTTGATTGAACTGTGAATTTCATTTTACAAAAAAGAACAAAAGATTTTATGTTTGTTTTTGACTAGTTTTTGATTCTGCATTGACTAGTCCTTAGTTAAATCACGACTGAGTAAAACATCCTGGGATCATACTTTGTAGGTTTTAGCCTCATTAAATTTTCTCATTAGGTGAATTTCTTTTGATTTGCTTTTAAATAGCTTTGATTTCATAGATTTGTAAAGGTTTGTTTTTTGATTTTTAAATGCTTTGTTAAGTAGGAAAAAATCCAAAAATCTCCTTTGAAAGAAAAGTTTGCTTAGTGGCATTTGAGTCTTTGAATGAAAAGGGAATTTTCGCAAAATAATTAGTGGTCATGTGTTGCATGTTTTGAAAAAGATAAAGAGCTTGTTTCTTTGATTTTCATTGCCAAGAAAGTTGTTTTTATATAAATTTTGCATTCTCCAACTCTCTTAGCTAAGGAATTCATTGAAAAAGAAAATTAGTATAAATCATCCTAAGTGCATCTTTGTAGTGGTTTGAGTCGAGTCTACACACCATCAGTTTCATCTCTGCTACCTTTTGTCTTAAAGAAAAGCCATAAAAATTAACGCTTAAAGTAAAATCAACTTAGTAACTTTTTATTTACTAGGGCTCTGAAACACCAATATAGATCAGGCTAGTGTCTTGGAGTAGGAGAGTAATTAACTCTCCAAGACAGCAAAACCAAACAAGTAGCTTATCTTGTGGTAGGATAAATCCAACTGTTTCATTTGTACTCTGGGAAAACTCCTCTTAAAGGAGAAGCACGAGACCGTGTCCGAACCAGTGAGGGGATCAATCCTCCTTCATTGGGAAAGACGCTAGATACGCACGTATTACAAACGGTAAACCTCGGATTATTGTCGAGGAGCCTGGGGTCACTTGTCGGTAAACCTTGGATTATTGTCAAGGAGCCGGCAAGGGGATTGAGCTTGTTACTCTGCCCTTGCGTGCTATGGGGTCGTAGACTGTTCCCCCAGGTATATTTGTTGTTGTTGGTAACCTTAGTGACCATTTTCTTTAGGATTCTACCCGAGGTGACGGTGGAGGGAAGATCCCACTGTACCTGGAGCAGACATCGGCTAGACTCACTTGGATTTTCCGGGGGGTTCACTTCACTCGAGATGGTTAAAGTGGAGGAACTTGTGCCGGTCTATTCATTAAGCAGGTTTCCAGGGTAGCTGTTCCACCCACCACTTCTGTACTGAATTCGACGATGTTGGGCTTCATCACCAACTAGTGTTTTCGGTCCGGAAGGCTACTGTTTGTGCATGGTTTGATGCCCTAGATTCTTTAGGCGTGTGATTCAAATTTGTTTGGTTCTTTAGAGACTTTAGGTGGTTTGTTTTGAGATTTTTACTTTGTTTGCGTGTGCAGTATTTAAAAGTTTTTAACTGTGGCAGAATTACCGAGACAATCCCATAGACTTCGGGGCTAGTCTCCTGAGATTGTTACCGTGGCCGATTTGTTGAGGAGGTCCCGTAGACTTCGGGGTGATCCTCCTGAAGACGTCCCGGGTCATTACGAAGGTTTGAAAGTCCTTGTAACTCCTCCTAGTGGCAGTAAAGTAGGTTCACCTGAAGAAGGAGAATCTTCGTTGGTAGTCCATCCAGATTACCAAAGTCTAGAAACAGGTTATAATCTCGAAGCTGTTGCAGTTTCTGAGCTTGCTGGTAGTTTTTCATCTACTAGTGATATAGAAGAAGAACCTGAAATATCTGAACCTGTTACTCCAACTTCTAGTGTTCCTGATTCACCTAGGGTAGAAAGAGTCATCACTGAAAATATTCCTTCTGGTTTGATAGCTATTGAAGAACTTGCTCCAGAAGACGAAGTAGGCCCTATTCTTGAAGATCAACCTACTATTGATCTAAGAGAGCGTGAAGCTATCTTTTACAGTCCACCTAGAAGTACTACTTGGTATCTTTCGTTAACTAATTACTTAGACAACTCAGGCATAAGTTTTTCTCCACCTCGTACTCCTTATCCACCCGGAGGTATTTATACTCCTGTAAATATGTCTAGTCAGTCGTCCGTGTTTACTCAACCCCCTGAATCTTTCTTGTATGGTGGTCCTTCTGTTCCTGCTGGGTATCAGTCACTTTCTGGCACTTTTGGAGGAGCATCTCCTCAACCCATTGGACATGGGTCATTAGCTGGAAACAATGGTAATAAACCGTTGGGTGTAGGAGACATTTATATGATGTCAGGTTCAATTCCCGGTTCTCAACCTCAAGGTGGTCAATTACCGCCTGGGGGGCAGCCTCAATTAACGCCTGGGGGCAACCTCAAGGTACACAACTTGCGTCTGGGGGGCAACCTCAAGGACAGTATGTACCCATGGTACAGTACATTCCTCAAGGTCAACCACAGCCTCAATATGTACTCCAGGGTCAACCTCAGTACCAATATATGCCTCAGGGTCAACCCCAGTATCAATACTTACCTCAAGGGTATCTACCCCAAGGTCAGTACTCAAGTCGAGGTTATCAACCACCTCAAGGTCAATCTTATGTTCAAGGTACGGGAAATGTACCTTTCAATTATCAATCCTATCCTCAATCCGGTTATGGATCTCAATATCCTCAACCTGTCATGGGTCAATACCCCGGAATGAATGTAGTGTGGGATCCATCGCAAGTTCAACAAGTGTTGCAGCCAAGCGTATAGTTGTCATCTCAAACTGGACAACCTGTGGTTTCTGGTCAACCCCAGCAACCAGTCTAGTCTAATGTTCAAACTTTTGTACCTTCGGTAGTTACTCAGTCACCAATTGCACCTAGTACTCCATCTCAAACGACTGCTGCAACTACCGCAACATCTGTTCCTTCCACCACACCTACTTCTGGAGTATCGACAGCTCCGGTTTCTACTGTCCCTGCCACTACTCCACAGACATCTTTACCATTGTCTGGATCCACGATCCAAACTACGGTTCAGATGCCTGTGGGGCGGCCAGGTTTAAGTACGGTTGTTACTTCTCAACCACAATTTGTTTATCAACCGTACCAGGGACAGTACCAATACGGGCTTGCTGTCCAACAACCGGTTTACCAGTATCAACCGTATCCTGGGTACACTTATCAACAACCACAGCAACCCCAGTACGGTCCGGTTAATCCTGGTTTTCCGGGAGGATACAATATCCCGAATGCGATTCCTGTTCCAAGTTATCCAGGATATCCTCCTCCTGGGACTGGTCTTGTGACTTAGAGTTTTAGGGATCC
Source organism: Pinus tabuliformis (assembly GCA_031772625.1). Classification (NCBI taxonomy): domain Eukaryota; kingdom Viridiplantae; phylum Streptophyta; class Pinopsida; order Pinales; family Pinaceae; genus Pinus; species Pinus tabuliformis. Next base: position 1,295,349,410 of record CM062807.1, read on the forward strand.
TAATCGGCAATTGCCGTTTATCGCAACTTTGGATTTACTAGACTTGACGCGCCTAACGAACGATCCAATAAATTATCTTCCGTTCTGGCCGCCAATGCCAAATAAGTTGCCCAGTGACATACCCAAGTTCGAAGGTAAGTCTGGAGAGCATCCATCAAATCACGTGATGACTTACCACCTCTGGTGTGCTTTAAATTCTATTTCGGATGATTCGATCCGTTTACGTCTTTTTCAGCGTACGCTCATTGGTCTCGCGGCGAAGTGGTACATTGAGTTACCACGGGCCTCTTTTTATAATTTTAGTCAGTTAGCTACCTCGTTCTTAACACATTTTCAGTTGCCGGTCAGATATGATAATGGCACCGAGTTATTAACTTCATTGAAACAGTCGACGTCTACTTATATTTCCGACCATATTCATGAATGGAGACGTAGAAGGCGTTTAGTGAAAGTTTTTATCCCGGACCAAATCTTAGTTGAATGGTTTGTTAAATCATTATTACCGAAGATTACTGAAGACGTAGCTAAGGCTGGAGTAGTTACTGAAGAGCAAGTCATTGCTCAAGCACAGTACCTTGACTTAGTTTATACTCAGTCGGGTACGTTACACGAAAAGATCCCAGATCTTCCAAAGTCGAATCAAATCGTTGCTGCTCCTTCGAGATCTCATGCTGCTGATGGCATGATTGGTACGGTGAATACTAAAAGCAAGAAGAAGTCTTCAAAGAATTCTTCGCCCATTATCACCTTACCAGACTCCCCGACAGGAGAGTCTTCTGCTGAAGTTTCCGCTGATATACACGCTGTAGAGACATCTACGGCCAAATCAAAAAACGGTGGGAAGAAGAAAGGCAAGAAGAAGAATAAAGCAGACAAAGCTCCAAGGGAGAAAACAGAAAAGTCGGAAACCAATGATGAAAAGCGCAAGCCCCGTTATCCTTGTCTTATTTGTGAAGAAGATCATTTTACAAGAGATTGCCCTCATCGGGCCGAGGTTGCAAAACTAGTCAAAGGTTCCCAAATTCCTACTATCTTGAAGGATCCATTTCTGAAAGATAGCAAAATGATAGGTTCTTCCTCGAGTGCCGTCGAAGAACCCATATTGATGATGTCTCATGTAAGGATTGCGACTCGGTCACACGATTATGGTAGTAAAAGTCCTGTTGATGGATCGAAAGAAGCAGAATCTTCTCAGTCAAATCCATCAACCTCAGCTCCCGGTTCCGATCCACTACAGATCGAGAAACCTAACCCTGACTTAGTAATTAAACCGCCCACCAAGGGTGTACTTCGAAGGTCTGCTTTCAATCCACATGCGAGAGCGGCCCAGAATTACAACATTGTTGAGGATTTAGCTGTTTCACCCTCAGCAATGTCGGCTTTAGAAGTGCTGCAATCATGCCCAGCACAACGAAAATTACTTTTGTCGGCTATAGGAGCTGTTGATGTTCAGGACCCGAACCTGATAATCTTTGATCTAGAAAATAGTACACCGCGTTTACCTCATCGGATGGCTTTCCAGATTCCAGTGATAGTCAAAAACAGGCCTATTCATCGGACTGTAATTGATGAGGGAGCTTCCACGTGTATTATGTCGATTCAGTGTTGGAGATCGCTTGGTTCTCCTTCACTTAACCAATCCCCGACAATTCTTAAGGCCTTTGATGGTCGTGGGTTCCACCCGTTTGGCATTCTACAGGATTTGCCTATAGGGGTTGAAGGAAAAACCGTTAGTCTGGATGCGGAGGTGGTTGATGCCCCTCTAGAGTACAACCTTCTCTTGGGTTGAAGTTGGTCTTACGCTATGACAACGGTCGTCTCATCGGTCTTCAGAGTAATAAAATTTTCACATAATGGCAAGATCGTGACCATAGACCAGCTGGCTTATTTTTCATCCGACCCAGCCTCTTCAGAGAGTATCCAGCATGTCGGTAAAACGACTATCCCTTATAAGGATGTTGGTGTAGGATTAGTTAAAGATGTCGGTTTACTCGGAACTTTTCCTTTTCCTCCAATCAACGCCGTTGTGGAGCGATAAAAAGGTGCCTTTCGAACTCCTAATTACCTTCACATTAATTATCAACCCAGGGACGACTTTTTATTTCAAGAGTGTACTCAGTCTGAGGCGGCTATTTACTCAAGAGTAATGTTTAGTAGTATAGCATTCAGAGAACACAAGAGTAGACGGGTGCTAAACTATGACTAAATTACTTCAAAAGGATAAAATCACACAAGACAGCTTATCAGTCAAGGGTGCGGAAGTGATAACCCATCCCTCTAGAAACTGATGGAAAGGAAATTAGAGCATGGACCATAGGTTTGGGAGCTAAGCAGCGACTTGCTAAGGCTCACTACAACATTAGACCTTCTCTCACACCAAAGCAGAAAATGCAAGTAAATGGAACGGCAGAAAGTAAAATAGAACAGCAAATAGGAAATGGAATAGCAAGTCTAAAATGGAACGGCCGTAAATGGAACAACAAACCGGAATTAAAGGAACCGAACAACAAAACTAAGTAATTGGAAAGACACAACAAACTATAAATGTAATTGAATCAGCAACCTTAATCCAGCAGCATGAACATTAATCGCAGTGATATTTGAGTAGTAACTTAATTGAACAACCACGGCAATTATAAATGAGCAGCAATTAAATGGACCACGGTTCTTAATTAGACAGCGCAGTATTAGATCAAAATTATCAGCAATACATTTCAAGTTATAATTAATAATTCTATCACTCACGCAATCCAATTATGATTTCAATATAACAAAGTAATTCCGCGAAATGTTCATAAACAAAAGATCGCTGAACAAAACAATTTAAAGAAATGAAAGGGAAAACAAACCGTCACACATCAGCAATTGTAAAGATATGATACACAGCAGCAGCGTACTCCACCAGAGGCTGGGCCCTTAGCCGCCAGCGGACGCTGCTGGGTTACTTCAGAAGGAAAGAGTGAACAACAATGCCCAAATTATGTATTAATCATTAAATAGTGAAATCATTACAATAGTTGAAGCTTTGAGACTTACAACATAAAACAATCCTTCCTTCCTCCTATCCTATCATGAATCCTTGCTTCTGAATCTCTAATTCAAACCATCAATTCGCCATCATTCGAATCCCCAAAGTCATCCTAAAGTCTCTCCCAAATCATCCCCATCTCTGATCTCTGTTTTCATTTAAATAGAGAGAGATCAGAGAGAAGTTACGATAAGGATAAGTACAACATGATTCCTATTACAAAATTGGTTTGCTTCTAACCATTTGATCAACAAGAACAAGGCGAATTTGGCTTTGCAGCTGAGATTTGGAGGACGGCCGCAACTGCAAATCTGAGAAAATCGTGCTCAAAGAACCCTACGTTTCTCTCTGTACAAGCCGAATTTGGGCAAACCGTTCTGTTTTAAAGTTAATTGGGCCCGTTCTGGACAAAACCCATGTTCCGGATTTCTCAAATTCGTCTTCATTTGCTCAGAATCTCAACCGCAAAACTGTCACTCCTTAAACGAGCGAATTTCTGAGTTGGCAGATTTAAAAATCAAATCTTCAATCTGGAAGTTACTTTGGAGGCTAAAAATGGTGAATAATGTTATAACCAACTTATTAGAACTATCATTGATAAAATAATGCATAATCATCAATTTATTAGAAATAAAGGAGAATAAATAATATTCATCCATGAGAGCATAAATTATTTATAAAATGGATTTAAATGATAAATTATAATAGATGATATAATAGAGAAGAGTAAAAATGGATGAAATAAGCAGGGAAAATTTTAAGAACACCCCCTAAATTTATAAATATAATAAATGGGCGAATCTCTATGGTATATAGGAAAAATTGAAGACGATTTTATCAATAATATAATATGTAAATATAATTTTTTGGCGAATCTCTCACCAGGCATGGCGAATATTTTACTCAATTATAAAATCTTGTAAGATCTTGGTGAGTCTTTCACTAAATAATAAAACTTTGTAAAGTCCTAGTGAATCTTAGCATAGGCTACATGCTGGTTTAATTCCCCCATTTAGATAGGCTACATTCCAGGTGAATACCATGGGTCAATACCATGTGCCATTTTGGTGAATACCATGGGTCAATACCATGTGCCATTTTTATTTTTATTAATTCTAATATTAGGGTTAATAATTGTTTTTTGCATGGTATTAATAACAATCTAGTCCATGGTATTTGTCCCATAGTATTTTGGCCATAGGTTTCACCTAAATATAACCCATTTTTTGAGTGTTCGTAAATATAAGGTGACTTATGGAGTAAATATAAAAAAATGTTTTATTTGTTTACCATACCTCTCGTTTATTTATATTTTTATTAATTTACCATACCTTTTTTACAAATATGGTATTTGGCCCATAGGATTCACTTAAATAAAACCTCTTTCTTGAGCCTTCATAAATAGAACGAGGGTTATGGACTAAATATAAAAAGAGGTTTTATTTATTTACGATACGTCTAGTTTATTTATATTTTTATTTATTTACCATACCTTTTGAGTCCTCCACTTTACTTATATTTTTATTTGTTTACACCCTTACATGTATATAAGGTGACTTATGGAGTAAACATAAAAAATGTTTTATTTATTTACCATACCTCTCATTTATTTATATTTTTATTAATTTACCATGCCTCTTTTATAAATATGGTATTTGGCCCATAGGATTCACTTAAATAAAACCTATTCTTGAAAATGGGCGAATGGATTCACTTGGATTCACTTAAATAAAACCTATTCTTGAAAATAGGCGAATGGAAGGTTGTAAGTTCTAATTTCAAGGGCTAAATTTACCTTTTTTACCCTCTCCCTTAAAATAAAGTGGGCTATTTGAGGTGATTTGTAAAAATGTACTATGATACAAAATATTCGCCCACTAAAAATTTAAAACCCCTTAATTTCGCCAAAGGGCGAACATTCGCCCCTAAAATTATCCTTGGAAATAAGTGTTACAAAGTGGTTGTATTCATGGCCCAACATACCCCCACACTCAATATGTTGCATGTCCTCATGCAATGAAAACTGAATATATTGCATGTCTTCATGCAACCCAAAGACAAAAACACATGTGTTAACCAAGCGATAAAAAATATGTTCATCTCAGCTCATGAAATGGATAGAACAAATGAATTCTTCCTTAATTAATGAATATTCACTTTTAGTAATCTTGATGAAGGCATAACAATTTTTACATTGACATTCAATTATATGTATATATGAAGTTGCAGCAAAATATGACATAGATAACAGCAAACTTCATTAACCATTTTCTCAAAAACTACAAACCAGCTTTTGTCGAAATTTGGCAAGTAATTTATAATATATGAAGGCTTCTATGATCCAAAAATCAGATCGTTTTGATGCATGGATCATGAGATATAAACAAAATGGCTGTAGGTGAGAGTGCATGATTTCCGAAATTTTATGAACCAATATTTCTTGAAATTGTGTGGGTTTGTATTAATGATAGGTATGTGTTTTCCAAAAATTACAAGAATTGGGTTCATAGTTTTAAAAATATGTGGAAATCAAAAAATGAAATTGTATGCCTTAAATAAGGAAGAAAGTAGAAAATATCCATCATGTATAGCAATTCCTCCCCCTCTCTGAAAAATTAGCATGTCCTCATGCGATGCTAGAAAACAAATAGAGGTGGTTGCTACCAGCTGTTGAATTCTATGCTTGGTGTAAAACAACATGGAATAAGGGAGGTGTTGAGAGTGAATAAGAATAGCAATGGATGATAAAGAATATGAATGGCGTGGTGATAAGAAAGAAAGGAATGAAAGGAACACTCCCCCACACTTGAAAATGACATGCTGCTGAAAAAGGGGAAGTGGTAAAGATGTGGAATGAAGGATGAAAAATAATGCTCAAAATGGATTTTCATTAGATTCTCCTAAATTTATAATAAATTAGAAAACTATGCAATTTTACCTCAAGTTTTACCTCCAAAAATGTGGAATGACATATATGGACTGGCAGTTGTTGAAGCTGATGTCGGCAGAGTTGGTGCTGAAAGTGATGCAAAAGGTGGAATCCAGGGAAGCAGAGCATGTCTGAAGAATTGTTCACGCTCGCGAGCCTCTACTGTGAAGTGCAATAGTGTGGTCATGCTACGAATAGAATTCTGCCCATACTTGTTGTTCTCCTGTAAACAAAGCACTATTTTGCATACAATGTTCTTGAATCCATAGTGTTAGCTTTGAATAGCAACAGATAAAATGCATGCAAAATTTCAATTAGAAAAACTTATGTATACATGCAATACTAATATGTTGTCAAATCAACAAGGTATGGCAAAGTGTAGTAATCATATCGCATGCAACCCCATAATGCATACATTCCCCCCTCCAATTGGAAAATGGGTTCCATAACCATAAAACATATGAAAGGGGTGGTGTTGAGGACAAGGCAAGGGAGTGAACAATACAATAGTAAATGAAGCAGAGTACACATATCAATGATAGGACGGTGAAAGTTATGGTTATATTGAGAGCAAAGTGTGTAAAGATAGTTATGAATAAGAGATAGGATGCTTTGGATTGATGATAGTTTATGAAAAATGAAAAAGGACAACAATATGCTAAAAACATGCTTTGCTGACGGTATTCTAGCTGAAAATGATGTGATTGATCATAAAACAATTTCTCATGCATAAAGGTTCAAAACAGGGAAAAAGTTAAGGAAATAACTTCTCTGATAAAAAGAAAAAATAAGAAAAAGGTATTATAATAATAATTGACGATAAGATATAACTTCAATACCATAAGCAGAGCTGCTGCTGCCAACAGGTGTCCATAGCCTCGACAGGGTTGCTTTTTAACCCATATGAGCCAGGATCCTCAATTTATAAATGGAGAGTTACAGTGTTGTTCTACAGAAGAGATCAGTGTGCTGGCGTGGTAACCAGATAATCACACTGCCATTCACTGGGATGTAGAAAAAGTGATCAGGCCGGCTCGTGATGAGACCTCCTGTTCCAAGGATAATTTGGCTATCCAATGGATCATAACCCTGGTGTGGTGGCCATAATGGGAATGTCACTTTCTTACAACCTTATGAACATGGTAGTCTGGCTCGTAATGAGACCCCCTATCCTCCATCTGCGAACAAAATTTTGTTGTTATTACATATTTTTATGATAAAATGAGGGAGGCTCAATACTCTTTAAGAGCAGGGATGGCGGAAGAAGTTGAACATGTCAATAGAAAAAAATATACCCATAATCTCATTTATTACAGACAGAGAAGATTATAACCAGGAAGGGTGGAACCAGTATGGTATTAAGATGATCAATCAATATCATGTTCAACAGAAAACAATGCAGTAAAGTAGTATATAAGTAATTGTGTCCCTTCTGAAAAGAATCTATCATCAAGGAGCTATCCTGTTAAAGATTATAACGTGAATGATATTAACTTTGCTTCAAAAGAATCCATAATTCTTGTCCTGATAAAAGTAGTGTACTTCATGCCATAAAAGGGAATAAGTAAAATGTGGTTGAGATGAATTAGGAATAATATCACAAGAGAAAGAAAAGGTTTGCTCTCAAAAATACTTCCACAGTGTTGTTTTTTTGAATGAACAACAAAAACACTCAAAAAAATGTTATTCCTTGTAGGGAACAACAAAGGAAATGCACACCAAAAAGCAAAAATACACACAAAAAATGTGAGAATGCGAATGTCGTTCCTTTGGAAAAAGGAACAGTACAAATCAAAAGTACCGTTCCTTTGAAAAAGGAACATCAAAAATAAAAAGTGTCGAAGTGCTGTCCCTTTCGAAAAGGAACAGCAAAACGTGAAAGTGCAAAAGCGTTGTTCCATTTCGAAAAGGAACAACAAAATGTAAAAGTGCAAAAGTGTTGTTCCATTTCGAAAAGGAACAGCAAAACGTGAAAGTGCAAAAATGCTGTTCCATTTCGAAAAGGAACAGCAAAATGTAAAAGTGCAAAAGTGCTGTTCCATTTCGAAAAGGAACAACAAAACGTGAAAGTGCAAAAGTGCTGTTCCATTTCGAAAAGGAACAACAGCTGTTCCATTTCGAAAAGGAACAGCAAAACGTGAAAGTGCAAAAGTGCTGTTCCATTTCGAAAAGGAACAGCAAAACGTGAAATTGCAAAAGTGCTGTTCCATTTCGAAAAGGAACAACAAAATGTGAAAGTGCAAAAAGTGCTGTTCCATTTCGAAAAGGAACAGCAGCGAACGTGACAGTGCAAAAGTGCTGTTCCATTTCGAAAAGGAACAACAGCTGTTCCATTTCGAAAAGGAACAGCAAAATGAACTGTGAAAAAGGAACAACAAAATGAATGGCTGAATAAAAAAGTGCTATTCCTTTAGAAAATAAATAACAAAATGAAAATGATGTCGCTTTGAAAAAGGAACAGCAGGAACGACAAAAATGCACACAAATGATGTCCCTTCAGAAAAGGAACAGCAAAATACACAACCATAAAATGCAAACACGCAAAGAATGAATTAGCTATTCACTGCATTGATGCTGAGGATGAGTTGCACTTTGAATGAAGCAACACCTGAAACACAAAATATAAGAGAAATTAGAAAAGAAACAACAAAAAGCGGTATGTAAATAAATAAATTGAGTTGCAACAGCTATGATGTTATGTCAAAAAAATGATCTATTCGAAAAATGTTTTGGCAGCAAAAACATGACATGAATCTTCAAATGGAAATAAATTCTTCATTTGTTTTATTATGAATCCGTTGGGTAATGATTTGGATAAAATTCCTTTGTTTTATAAAAATTTCTTTGAAAAATCACTCGTCCATAGATTGACTTTCTTTATTTTCCCAGGACCTGCAAAAAACGAGTGTCTACCTGCAATAAAACATTCAATCATGGAGAAAGAGAGGTGATCGGGCCCCCCTAATCCAATAATTATGCAAAAAACAACAAGTAGTTACTCTGTATAACAAATCCATTGAGAAAATAACAAAGTAAAATTTATCTGTCACTTGCGGGAGAGCAGTGGCCAATCATGCTAGCCCGCAGTGTTTTAATCACAACTTCTTTGTTTTTCGTCGAAATCGAGTGATTCCAAAGCCAAATGAGAGCTAAATAAAATTTTTATCTCCAGTAGAAACAGGTTTTAGAAATTCAATGATATGATATGTCAATTTTAGTTAGAACAACCTGCATAATAGAGTCATTGTCGATTACCCGGCTTAGACCAACAGTTGATATTTCAAGCATAACTTTTTCGTTTGATGTCGGATTCGAATGATTCAAATTGGAAATGAAATTATATTCATTTATTTATCTCCAATAGAAACAGGTTTTGAATACAAGAAGAATTGATAGGTCAAATACTGTAAGGAACAGCCACAAACACATAGTTTTAAGAGTGCTGATTTACGATAGACAATTAGTATTTTGATCATAACTTCCCCATACGATATAAAAAATGAGTGATTCAAATTTCATTGTAAACTAGATTCATAGAGAAATCTACCATAGAAACAGGTTTTAGAAATTCATTCATTTAGGCCTCCAAAAACTGACTGTCCCAACTCTGTTCCTGAGCTGCCCGCTAGACATCCGGTCAATGTTTTGGCTCTAACTTTTTCGTTTTAAATCCAAATTGAGTGATTCAAATTGGGTTAGAAAGTAGACATCAAGGGATACTTGGGGTAGAAACAAGTTTTAAAAATATGGTCATTTAGGTCTCCAAAAACGGACTGTCTCAACTCTGTTCCTGAGCTGCCCGCTAGACACCCTGTCAATGATTTGGTTCTAAATTTTTCGTTTCAAATCCAAATTGAGTGATTCAAATTGGGTTAGAAAGTAGATATCAAGGGATACTTGGGGTAGAAACAGGTTTTAAAAATATTCACTTTTGGTCCCTCAAAACGTGACTGTCCCGACTGTTTTTCCAGAAAGTTCATCAAGCCTGCAAGCCAAAAAAATGAAATTCAAGCATTTTTTCAAATTGGTGATAAAAATGAAAATGAGTGTTTGTAGAACTTATTATTTCCATTATGATTCATCTACATACACAAATTATTAAAAAAAATTATCACCGATGTTGATTTCGATAGCATGTTGCAACAAAAACAACTAGTTTTACAAAAGAACAAAATGCACTTATTTATGTCCTTATTTTATTTTATTTTATTTTTTCACTAACCTACTTTGATTGAAGGATGAATATGACTACGTGTATGAGTACTTCCAGTGAAGCCATTTTCGAAATACGGCTTCACGTATGCACATACCCAAATTTGAAAAATGCATGTTAATGGATATTAGGGTATGAGAAGCCAACTTCCCTTCAAAAAATGGTATAAAAAATTGTTGAAGCATGGAGTGATGTTGCAAACAAATGATGGAGTGAAACCAATCTTCAATGTATCCTTTATTTTCTTGATTTCACATAGCCATCATATCATGAAGTTCTTGAGCTTTTAAAATAGCTTGTTGATGCATATTAAAAGAAACCTCATTCTCTTCCATAGCTTCTACAATTTTTGCATTTGAAACATTCTGAATCTCATTGTAGGTTTTCTCTAATAACACATGTGAGATAGAATGGGTGGGAAGGGTGGGTAAATTTGCCAGTTCAACATTGTAAGCATGTTGTACTGGTTTATTATTGTGAGGGTGTGGAATTAGTTGAGCAGGAAAATGTGTATGGAATGGAGCATTTTGATGATGTGATTGATTGGGTTGTGTGAATGGTTTTGATGGGCAAGCAAGGTGTTGTGAAAGAGCTGGTGGAGAATATGGAGAATGTTCTTGTGCTACAAGATGAGGGAGAGTAGTCATGCCATCATAAGATGAACCATGCCCAACTTGTAAACAAGATAGGTGGTTATATTGAAATTGACATGGCTGCCCTAACACATTAGCATTCCATAATGGATTATGCAAGTATGACAATGGAGAAAAAATGTTTTGAACCATACCTGTAGGCCTTGTTGCAGCTTTCTTACCTCTTTGATATGCTACTTCCATCCTAGATAAGGAAGAGTGAGTATCTATGAGATGCTCCTTTCGGTCCTGAGGGTAAAACACTTCATCCAATTCTTGATTTTTATGAACCTGCAAAACATCCAATTTTTCATTTAGAGAGCTAATAAAATCAACTTTAAAATTTTCAAATAACACATTGATTTCAGCTCTTATGTCTCCTATTCTTGTAGCAGATTTGGAAAAGAAAGAACAAACATCTCTAGAATTCTTACCAGCCTTGGAGATTCCTCTTGAATACCTTATGCACAATTCACAAACATCATCATATGATAACTGAAAAACATCACCTTTTCCTATCAGATTTAAGAGTTCTAAAAATTTATCTTTGATTCCTTTAAGAATGAGTGTTTTTAAGATCTCTTTTTCCAAATGCTTATATTTTGATTTTTGAAGGTTGTATTGAAATCGATCTACATAGTCCTCCAAACTTTTATCTTCCCCTTGTATCATACCGAAAATATCTTCATTGGATTTGCAATAGTCTTGGTACTTCTTCAAGAATATGTTCTTCATGTCCTCCCATGATTGGATGCAATTCCCACCTAGGCTCATAAACCATCGGAGAGCTGCTCCTTTTAGAGTAAGAGGAAACACTTTCAATCTTTGATCATTAGTACAATAATCATATCCTCTACAAAGTATTTCGAACTCAAATAAAAATGTATCTGGATCTTCATTTGCTAAGCCATGAAAATTTTGTAAAGATGGGGGAATTATGTGCATTTGTGTCACTCCTCCTAGATCTTTGATAGGAAATTCAAAAGTAGAAACGTGAGCCATTTCTTACCATAGTTTAAGATGTTCTTCATGTGTTTCTTTGAGGCTCCTTCTTCAAATGTTCCTGTCAATCGGTTAGTGAAATGAGTGGTGCTTACATCACCACTTGCGTGAGATCATGTGATTCATTTTTTTAAAAATTTCTATCTTTTTCCTAATTATTCACACAAAAATTCAAACATCTATTTCTACTCTAGGTTCTTTAACAGTCCTGCTGGAAAGCGGACGGGGGAGCAGGGCTTTTACATGCTCCGTACGCAGGTTCTTACCTTCTGTTTTTAAGATCCAACTCTTCCCTAGCAGGCACTCATCAGATTCACACTACTCTTTAGAAATGGCTACACTCTCCCCGGCAACAGCGCCAACATGTGGAGCGATAAAAAGGTGCCTTTCGAACTCCTAATTACCTTCACATTAATTATCAACCCAGGGACGACTTTTTATTTCAAGAGTGTACTCAGTCTGAGGCGGCTATTTACTCAAGAGTAATGTTTAGTAGTATAGCGTTCAGAGAACACAAGAGTAGACGGGTGCTAAACTATGACTAAATTACTTCAAAAGGATAAAATCACACAAGACAGCTTATCAGTCAAGGGTGCGGAAGTGATAACCCATCCCTCTAGAAACTGATGGAAAGGAAATTAGAGCATGGACCATAGGTCTGGGAGCTAAGCAGCGACTTGCTGAGGCTCACTACAGCCTTAGACCTTCTCTCACACCAAAGCAGCAAATGCAAGTAAATGGAACGGCAGAAAGTAAAATAGAACAGCAAATAGGAAATGGAATAGCAAGTCTAAAATGGAACGGCCGTAAATGGAACAGCAAACTGGAATTAAAGGAACCGAACAGCAAAACTAAGTAATTGGAAAGACACAACAAACTATAAATGTAATTGAATCAGCAACCTTAATCCAGCAGCATGAACATTAATCGCAGTTATATTTGAGTAGTAACTTAATTGAACAACCACGGCAATTATAAATGAGCAGCAATTAAATGGACCACGGTTCTTAATTAGACAGCGCAGTATTAGATCAAAATTATCAGCAATACATTTCAAGTTATAATTAATAATTCTATCACTCATGCAATCCAATTATGATTTCAATATAACAAAGTAATTCCGCGAAATGTTCATAAACAAAAGATCGCTGAACAAAACAATTTAAAGAAATGAAAGGGAAAACAAACCATCACACATCAGCAATTGTAAAGATATGATACACAGCAGCAACGTACTCCACCAGAGGCTGGGCCCTTAGCCGCTAGCGGACGCTGCTGGGTTACTTCAGAAGGAAAGAGTGAACAACAGTGCCCAAATTATGTATTAATCATTAAATAGTGAAATCATTACAATAGTTGAAGCTTTGAGACTTACAGCATAAAACAATCCTTCCTTCCTCCTATCCTATCATGAATCCTTGCTTTTGAATCTCTAATTCAAACCATCAATTCGCCATCATTCGAATCCCCAAAGTCATCCTAAAGTCTCTCCCAAATCATCCCCATCTCTGATCTCTGTTTTCATTTAAATAGAGAGAGATCAGAGAGAAGTTACGATAAGGATAAGTACAACATGATTCCTATTACAAAATTGGTTTGCTTCTAACCATTTGATCAACAAGAACAAGGCGAATTTGGCTTTGCAGCTGAGATTTGGAGGACGGCCGCAACTGCAAATCTGAGAAAATCGTGCTCAAAGAACCCTACGTTTCTCTCTGTACAAGCCGAATTTGGGCAAACCGTTCTTATTAAAAGTTAATTGGGCCCATTCTGGACAAAACCCATGTTCCAGATTTCTCAAATTCGTCTTCATTTGCTCAGAATCTCAACCGCAAAAATGTCACTCCTTAAACGAGCGAATTTCTGAGTTGGCAGATTTAAAAATCAAATCTTCAATCTGGAAGTTACTTTGGAGGCTAAAAATGGTGAATAATGTTATAACCAACTTATTAGAACTATCATTGATAAAATAATGCATAATCATCAATTTATTAGAAATAAAGGAGAATAAATAATATTCATCCATGAGAGCATAAATTATTTATAAAATGGATTTAAATGATAAATTATAATAGATGATATAATAGAGAAGAGTAAAAATGGATGAAATAAGTGTTACAAAGTGGTTGTATTCATGGCCCAACAGCCGTGTCTTCGTTCGCATCCATTCATATGATTATTTTAGATACCATTGTTTACGACGATCCTTGGATCGTTCCTTCCGAATCTGAAATAGACTCATTTGGTGATGCTATGCCTTTGAGTCCGTATGAAATTTCTTACGAAGCCGTGCAGTCTTTTACCGACTCGCGTTCAACCAAATTTGACCAAATGAATGTGGTCCGTGAGGAATCACTTTTTACTTCAACCTCGGAGTTAATAGCGTTTCCCGAAGTTGTGTCATCTGACGAACAACTTTGTGAAGTCCTGTGTGTAGACAATTTACCATGGGAAGATCTCCATCATAGATCTTCGTTTTTACCTGAGGATGATCGCTTTGAAAACGATTTCTCATCATTTTTTACAGCTGAATATGTCAAAGAAGCTCAGATTCCACTGAAACATCCTGATTCATAGCTGAATTTGGGAAACATCTCTCGCACTGTTCCCATTGACATTTTAGTCAAGCTCGGAATCATTGAAAACATTCATATAGGTGCCTCGTGTTTAGATGACGAGATTCAAACCTACAAGGCCCTATTTCAAGAATTCCGCGACGTGTTTGCCTGGTCCTATGAGGAAATGCCAGGAATTGACCCCGCAATTGTTGTCCATGAGATTAAGACTTACCTGGACGCTAAACCCGTTCGGCAACGTTTGTGTCAGATTCACCCTCGAAAAGTGGCTGCAATTAAAGCAGAAGTCGAGAAGCTGTTGAAAGCAGGTTTCATTTATCCGATCCCCTTAACGGATTGGGTATCGAATATTGTTCTGGTTAACAAAAAACAAGGAACAATAAGAATATGTATTGACTATAGGGATATTAATCGTGCTTGTCCCAAAGACAACTATCCAACACCTTATATTGATCAAATAATTGATGATTGTGCCGACAGTGAAATATTTTCCTTTATGGACGGTTTTTCCGGTTACAATCAAATCAATATTCTACCTGCCGATCAACCAAAAACGGCTTTCATTTGTCCATGGGGGACATTTGCTTATTGCAAACTACCTTTTGGGCTTAAGAATGTCGGAGCCACTTTTCAAATGGCGATGTCTTATGCATTTCATGACATCAAACACATTGTGCAACCGTATCTCGATGATTTGCCTGCTCATTCATTACATCGAGCTGAACACCTTGTCCATTTACGAGCAATTTTTATGAGGTGTAGGCATTATCGTATACGTTTGAACCCACACAAATGTGTCTTCTGTATAGAAGTGGGACGATTGCTGGGATTCGTAGTTTCAAAAGCCGGTATTCGCGTCAATCCCTCGAAGGTAGAAGCTATCATCAAATTGCCTCCCCCTTCGAGTCTTCGCCAACTCCAAAGTTTGCAAGGGAAAGAAAACTTTCTACGCCGATTCATTCCTAACTACGCCAAGATTACAAAAGGTTTTACACGGTTGTTGAAATAGAACGCTCAATTCTCTTGGGATGAGATAGCTCAACAATCTTTTGATGCACTTAAACACGCATTGACCCATGCACCGTTGTTGCATCCTCCCAACTACAACCAAGATTACTTTTTGTACCTCGCTGCCTCTCATTCCACTATTGGGATGGTATTAGTTCAGGAAGATGAATTCGCAACAGAACATGTGATATATTATCTTAGTAGGACGTTAAATCCCACTGAGCTAAAATATTCACATGTGGAAAAATTGGCCCTGGCAGCCGTTCAGGCTGTCCAACATTTTCGTCATTACATTCTTCTCCGTAAAACTATAGTCATTTCAGATTGCAACCCTATGATCTACATTTTGACTAAACAATTGCTAGGGGGAAAGTACTCTAAATGGATCGTTATCCTGCAAGAGTTCGACTTAGAATTTGAAAAGTCTAAGTCTAAGAAATCTTTAGTCTTTGCAGAGTTGATGTGTGACTTCCCGCGTACTGACACGGAAACTGTGGCAGAAGAGCCCATTGCGGACGAATCTTTGTTTCTCATCAGCACTTTAGATCCGTGGTACGGGGATATAATCATCTATCTCCAAACCCAATCCTTTCGGCCCGAAGCTTCTAAGACAGAGCGTCGGAGAATTCGATTCCAGTCCCAACAGTACAAAATTATTGGAGATACTCTTTATCGCCGTGGGGCGGACTTGGTTTTCCGACGTTGCTTAACTCACGAAGAGGCAAAAAGGGTTTTGAATGACTGTCACTCTGGAGCATGTGGCGGTCATATGTCTGGGTATGCCACAACTCAGAAGGTGTTGCGTGCTGGCTATTTCTGGCCGTCCATGTTTAAAGATTGTATCATTGTGGTCCGAAAATGCCACAACTGTCAAGTGTTTGATCGCAAGATGCGCGCACCACCAGCTCCTCTCCACCCTATAATTGCCGTTGGTCCTTTTGCCAAATGGGGTATCGACTTTATTACATGTAACCCTCACTCGGCCGGGGGGCATGCGTATATCATCCTTGCGGTTGATTATTTTACTAAGTGGGCCGAGGCGATGCCTACATTCGGGGCAGACGGCAAGACCGCTGCAATTTTCGTATTCAATCACATTATTGCTAGGTTTGGTGTCCCACAAGCGATAATCACTGATCATGGGCGCCATTTTCGAAACATTATGATGACAAAAATTACAGGCCAGCTTGGTTTGCGCCACGATATCTCAACTCCTTATTATCCACAAGCCAACGGTCTGGTTGAGTCCATCAACAAAGTTTTGGTCATCATAATCCGACGAATCATTGGCATTCATCGGTCGAATTGTCACAACATGTTATTTTCCGCACTTTGGGCATATCGAACTTCGGTGAAAACATCAACAGGGTTCACTCCTTTCCAACTAGTTTATGGTTTGGAAGCCGTGCTACCCATTGAATGCGAAATCCCATCACTTCAAATGGCTGTCGAATTACTTCCAGCTATTCCCGAAGAGGAGAAGCGTTTATTATATTTAGCTCAATTAGATGAGACTCGACGCGATGCTACACTGGCAATTGAGACTCATGCGAAACGAATGAAAGCTCAGTATGATCGAAATGTGACCCCTCGAAATTTTTCGGAAGGAGACCTAGTGCTATTGTATGATCAAGCTAACGATAAATTAGGTGCTGGAAAATTCGTTCCTATGTGGCATGGACCCTACATTGTTAAGCGAAAGCTAGCAAAAGGGGGCTATGAGCTGGTTGACTTTGATGGGGGCTCTTTGGGTAAACCCAGAAATGGACTTTACCTAAAGAGGTACTATGCTTAAATGGTGGGTGTGAAGATTTTCGTTAGGATAGTTAGGTTAATTTTCTCTTTCTAGCTAGTGTGTTTGTTAGAATGGAAAGTGTGCTTAGTTTAGAAAGTTTGTTTTTTGTCGTTATTCTGCTTATCTTGGTTTTACCCTTGATGTTCGCAGATGTCGATATCTCTCCAAACGTACATTGGATTTGCTGATGGTGCTTGTCGTAGTACACGGAATATCTCTTCTGCAGCTTGGGTTATCTATTCGCCCTCTGACGAGTTAGTTTCTATGCATGGGGTGAGCCTCGGTTAAACAACAAACAACATTGCAGAATACAGTGCAGTGATTGAATTATTATCTGAATCCATTTCATTTGGGATTCGGAGTTTGATAGTGAGGTTAGATTCTGAACTCGTTGTATTACAGCTTAATAGAGTTTATGCCATTAGAAATCCAGTGTTATTAAGGTTATTTTTGAGAGTGCGTCTTTTGGAACGTGAATTTGATTACATCGAATATCAACATATTCCAAGGTCTTTTAATACATTAGCAGATGCAATTGCTTCTCGAATGTTAGACAGACATTTGCAATAATCATACATGTAAATTTAAAAACATTAACATTTAATCACACATGTTTAACAAGATAAGCCGGTAATAATGATATATATAGATAGGAGTGTGTCAAAAATACATCGTCTTCAATCATAGGTTGCAAAACACCTTATGATCGGCAAAAATGATAAGTACAAAAAACCAAAATGTCACATGTGTCTACAAAAGTGACCATCCAATCACTGGTGGTGCTCCCTATACGACACCACTGCACGGGCTACCCTACGTAAAAACCTCCTAAAAGGCCCTGGGACTGCGACTACATAGCGCTAAAGTCTGATAGGAATATCATCTATAGTAGTCTCTGGTATATCCGCCGTCAGACGCTCTAGATCCTGCTCCAACTCAGCTAAGGTCTCTGCAGCCGCATCCTGTGGGACCGGTGCCGGTGCAACTGGTTGTCTCCTCTCGAAAGGCCGGAGATTGGCTGGACGCCGTGGACCCACATCTGCATTTTGAAAATTTTTACTGTCAGTTTTGAGACGATATATAAAAACAAAAAAATAGATAATTTAAAAACTTGTGAAAAATGAAGTACCTCTGTCGTCCCATTGTTCTCCCTGTGGAAGAACCATGTCCGGATCACCGCGAAAATCTACTCCGGCATAAGGAAAATCCTGGATCGCAAAGACCTGGTCCTCCAACCAGTGAAAGTAACCCGCAGGAAATCGGACAACTCCCGCTCCCTCATCAGGATGCCGGGCCATCACCGCAACCCATCGCATCAACTTTGGCTCCCGAGGTGGCCCAACCGCAACAGTGAGATGCTGAGGGATAAGCATCAGAACTCTCTCTAGGGCAAAGCTCACAACTAAAGGCCCATACCCAAAGGTCTTTAATTGCCCGTTCTTTGCCCTAGTCAGTTGGCCCTTCATATTGGCCAACACAGCATCACACCAGTTGAAAATGGTGCCTCGGAAGCAATCAATCGCCATCCGCATTTGGGACCCGGTGGCAATGTGCAAAGCGGCTGCGCCGCAAAGTCTGGTAACTGTAAAGGCAATTACTATAAGTTCAGGTCGGGATATGGATTTGATTTCTATCCCCTTCTCCTGGTTTTGATTGTTGCACCACTCTAGCCGGAGACTAGCAAGGGATTGGCCACCCGGCCTAGTCCCGAACAGAGACAGTTGCTCGCCCCTATTAGGCAAACCAGTGAGAAAATATATGTCTGAGGGCTCTATCTCGAGCTGGTGCCCTCCGATGTAAAAACATTGTTCCTGGACGTTCCACCTTTCAACCAGCCACTCTAAGAATGGCACCTGGGCCCTCATGCCAGGTATGGCCCAATATTTGTAGAGACCGCATGCCTTCAAAGCATCAATGGAAGGTTGATGATCTATTGCGGCCAAATCGACATCTTCGTGTTCTCTTTCGCGCCAATCAAGCATGGTGGGCAATCTACACACCATAAAACACCCATTAGAATTGATTAAATCAAAAAATAATGGTTTAATTTTAAGAATTGGGGTTTTGAAATTGCTTTGCGCGGAGTACGCACCCCGCGTTCAGAAACAGAGCGGCGGTACGCAGCTGTTCTGAAGGTAGGCTGCGTACTCCGGCCATTTTCCCATTAACGAAAATGTCGGGGTACGCAGGTCACCCATGGGGCACCTGCGTACCCCGAAAGGCGTATCTTAAAACCCCAAAGCCCCCAAAAAATCAAACTAGGGCTTAAAATGAAATTCTAAACGGATGAAAACAAAGAGGAGGATGTTGTGGAATACCTGAAAGAGACGACGCTCGATTCCGACGGTCGGATTCTCCGCAAAGTCCACGAGAAGTTTCTTGCCAAAAGCCCTTTTCTCTCCCTCAACAGTAAAATGGTAAAAATGACATGGTAAAAAGTCTTTTTATAGGTTTTTTTGGATAAATGAATGCTAGGTTTGTTTATTTTTCACCATGGAGAGATATTTTCAATGTATTTTTGCCTATCTTAAACAGGTATGAGTAATGTGTTGTTTTTGTGCAGGACAAAAGGACTTTCAGAGAAAATTATCATTTTTCACGAACCAAAACATCAGAGTCATCTTTTAAGCCCTTTTCTGACTCCTAAAACATGAAAAGATTTCCGAGTGTTTCTTTTACACTCGTTAAAGCGGAATTAAAAGACGGTCCCCTTATAGCCCTTTTCTGACTGTAAAAACAGGAAAAGATTGTCGGGTTTTTGTCGTTTCAAACTCGATACTGGAAATAAAACGACGTGTCCTTGATCGATTTTTACTTTTCAGGTCATAGGCACTAATAATGAAAGTACTCCTTGGTCGCAAGATCAAGCGGTTCTCTCAAGTATTATTTTATACTTTTTCGGGCTTGAGAGACACAAATTTACGAAAAAGTTCAACCCTGGAGTCTTCTTTAGTTTTTTCAGACTCTCTAAAATTGAAAAACGCCGAGTTACTCCTATAATGGACTCGTTAAAATTTCACAGTAAAGGACTTGTTCGATTACAAACAGAAACGAACCACTCCTTCTTAGGGTTCGAATCTAAACTAAGTTGGACTCATCCGAAGGATGAGCTTATAATCAAGCATATGTTATCCTCCTCAAGCTTGTAAAAAATAAAGAGGTACTTGCCAGGAATGGTGGGGGAAAAGAGAGAAGAATGAACCTATTTGTTATCCTTTGTCACAGAAGAACCTTACTACCACTCTTGAACACGACACTTTTCATTCACCTGGGTTGGGAAATCCTTTGTCTTAAAGTTGATTAAACCACTTTGAAAGTCTTCAACCGTTTCTGGGTATTAACTTTGGGTCAATCATCGCCAAGCCATCTGTCATGTCGTTATGTGTTCAAGAGGTTTCTGCAAAGAAAGCATTCATATACAAAATACTTGTCATCCATCTTTGACCATCCCTAAGTCAGTCCTTACAACAACATTTCTTCAACTTGAACTATGATTTCGTGTTGTGGGCTTGCCTGCAACGGGTCGCTTTCTATCGACATCAGCACATTATCGAGAGAGATGACTTATAAATCGTCAGTACCTTGAAGTCTGCATGCATCAATGGCAGGTTTCTCACCTTTGACGACAATTTACATCATTGACTTTCAATCAAGGGATTCCGTGACATGTTCGACATCAACTCATTCATTCGCATCTCATGGATTGTACTGGGTACTTTGAGAACCATTGACATCACTGGTGGTTTCTCTCACACTTGTTAACAGTTTACATCATTGACTGGTAATCAAGTGGTTTCTACCATGTTTGACATCAACTCATTTATTCGCATGGATAGAATCGTACCAATTCGGGAAGTAGAAATCAAGACCCTGGATCTAGTTTCCACCATCCAGGCTGCGAGGAGTTTTGTATTCATAGACTAATCACAAACAGATGGCTGCGTCCATACTGTGTCTACATGTGTCTATGGTTGTGATGTACTGCGAAATCATTCCTGTATCAGAGCAGTAGTTAGATTGTTAGTTAAAGTTTTCAATCTGAGTATGGGAATGCTTACCTCAACGATGATATCATCTTATATATGTATTTTGTGTTGAATATTTGCAGGTTCTGACTAAGCTCTCCACAAGATAATCCTTGAAATGATAAAGTACTTCACCCTTCCTAGATGATTTGAAACCCTAAATCTACTTCAAGCTTCGCACTTTAGGGGGAAATCTGTTACACTAAAAAATGTCACCATGACTATTTGTAGTTAGTATGGCTCCATCAACTGTCATACTATCCTCCTTGGCAAGTCTCATGCCTCTGATTTCCATGTCAAACTCCAAGAATGAGAGAAAAGTCATTAAAAGTCAATTATCTCTGGGTACACAGTTTCTCTCAGCCTTTCCTGCGTGTACGCAACCCAAGTTCACAATACCTGCGTACTTGTACGCTTTGTCTGTAAAGCAATGGGTGCGTACTCCTGTAAAGGTCAAAAGGCACAAGTTTCACTCCAAAAAAGTTACTTGTGGTCATTTCTAGAGCATTCTAGAAGCTTGTTTGACGTGTATGGAGCGCCTCCAGATGGTTCATGTATTCCTATGGAAGAGGAACTTATCCCATCAAGAGGGGAGCTAACCCACCCAAAAAGGGGCTTATCCCATTGATGGTGGACCTGATTAACTTCCTCTTCAACACTATAAATACATGTATTGGGCCAGAGGAAGGGGAGGTTGAAAGCTGAACTTTCCTAAGGGTAGATGCTGCTGAGATTAGGACTTCCTTGTGGAAGCTTGTGAGGAGAGATTGTCATCCTTTCTTGTTTCATTTGGAAGTGGGCGAGCTGGTCAAAGTAAAGGAAAACTCTTGCTGGACCCTGGGAGGAACTTGCACAACACCAAGGCTCAGGTTGTAATGGTTTCTTTTGTTTCCTATTAATACAAATAAGTCCATTCTTCTCAACAATTTGTTATTTATGGGTTGTTTCATATACTCCTTGGTCTATATGTTAAATATGTTTTATTTTATAATATATTCAGGTGCTATTTAATCATTTGATTGTTAGTGAATGCAGGTTTCGAAGAGAAGGAGGAGCTCATCCGAATCGACGAGGCTGGACTACTACAACAACGTTGGACTATAGGTAGGATCTAAACCCTTGATTTCTTATATGGTAAATGCATATTTAGAGAAGGATTGTTCTTAATTGTCTTGTTTGTCACTAGAAAGCCTTAAGCTTCTAGGGAGGTTGGTTTTGTCCGCAAAATTGACTCTTTTCGCATGACACATATGTATGCAGATGTTGGTGCAGAGCGACCAGCTGACTTGTCTCACAACGTACGGAGGGCACAACCTACAGCCAACCCTCAGGTAGAGGGTGATGCGGGTGACGATCTAGTACAGAACCTTGAGGCACTTACTCGAGGGATTCCAGATTATGCCAGATTGGCAGACATGCCCAGAGCGTAGCAGAGGCACACAGTGGGAGTATCTACTCGCGTCCATCGTCTGTTGAGACATTTGGTGCGAGCGGTGACATGCTATCATGAGCATCACCGTGATTAGACGCCTAGGTTTCATTTTTGCATGTTTTTGAGAGACATGTTGTCAGCAGCCGTATGAGTTTTGGACATGTATTATTTTTTGGATTATGTAATGCGTGTGCGCAAACATTATGACACACACGTATATATATACATATGCCTATGGTTTATTATTGTGTTTTCATGTGCTTGCTTGTATAATGTTTTGGTTACAAATTACGCAAATGTCTATCTAATACATGATTGGCCAATGCATCAGATAATGTGTTTAATTGTCGTGGAATATGTTGATATGTGATAATATCAAAGTTCCTTTCTAACAACCTCACACGTAAATACAACCTTAGCATACGATGGTCTCTGACGGAATATTGCCCGTTGAGCTGGTGGACGACAAGTTGAGAGTCCAGGTTCACTACCAATGCACGAATGCCGAGATTAATTGCTTCAGCAAGTAGCTCGATTACAGCACAGTATTTGGAAACATTGTTAGTGGTACGACCCAAACACACACCCTGAAAATCTATCAGCTCACCATGAGGATCGTAGATCACCCACGTCGGAGAGGACAAGTTGCGAGTACTGCGGCAGGCACCATCAGCGAAACCAACATAAGGTGCATCAGACATCTGCACAAGAAGCGAAAAAACACAATAAGTGGCAGTTACGCCTTTGAAACTGACACACACACACACAACACACTAGCTAGAGTACATCTATGTACAAAATAAAATGTACCAGCATCACGCATAGTACTTTTTCAAATAAAGCCCATTTCGGGGCTTCCCAAGAGGGTTCCCTTCATAATCAATCAGCTCGTAGGCCCCTTTCTGCAGAACTTTCTTAACAATGTAAGGGCCTAGCCACATAGACTCGAGCTTTCCTACTCCTAGCTTATCTTTTGCCTGATCATAGAGCAGGACTAAGTCTCCCTCAACAAAAGAACGTGGACGTACAGTCTGATCGAAGTGAGTCTTGACTCGCTTCTTTTGTGTTTCGATGGCCAAAGAGGCCAGGCGACGAGTCTAGTCTAGCCGTTGTAAGTAAAGAAGGTGTTCTTCTAACGGAGTGGTGTTGGGAAGTAGCTCGACAGCTAATTTTAATGAAGGGATTTCACATTCAATTGGAAGGGTAGCCTCTAGTCCATAAACTAGTTGAAATGGAGTGAAACCAGTGGCATCCTTCACAGAGGTTTGGTAGGCCCACAAGGCAGGGAACAACATCAAATTCCAGTTAGACTTATGCATGCCAACGGTACGTTGAAGCATTGTAACCAAAATCTTATTGATAGCTTCAACTTGGCCATTGGACTGAGGGTAGTACGGGGTTGAACTATCGTGCTGCAAGCCTAGCTGGGTTGTTAATTCCGACATCATATGATTACGGAAATGCTTCCCGTGATCAGTGATGATGGCTTGAGGGACGACGAATTGTGAAATAACATGATTAAATAAAAACTGCGCCGCTGTGTGACCGTCTTCGGTTAATGTAGGCATCGCCTCGGCCCATTTAGTAAAGTAATCAACGGCAACGATAATAAACCCATGCCCCCCGGCCGAGCGAGGGTTACAGGTCGTATAATCGATGCCCCATTTTGCAAAAGGGCCGACGGTGAAAACAGGGTGCAACAGAGCAGGAGGCGCTCGCATTTTGCGCTGGTATATCTGGCATTCATGACAAGAGCGGACGGCAAGAATGCAATCCTTGAAGATAGAGGGCCAAAAGTAGCCAGCACGGAGGATTTTTTGGGCAGTAGCATATCCGGACATGTGACCGCCACAAGCACCAGAGTGGCAGTCATTCAAGACCCGCTCAGCCTCCTCGAGAGTAAGACAATGGTGGAGAACAGATTCGGCGCCGAGACGATATAATGTATCCCCAATGATACGGTATGGTCGTGATTGATGACGAATCCTTCGCCGAGCGTCTTTGGACACACTCGGGCGAAAGGAGGATGTTTGCAGATATATAATTATATTTCCGTACCATGGATCGAGGGTGCTAATGAGGAATAAGGTCTCATCCAGAATTTGATCCTCTATGTGAGAGGTCTGGGAAGAAGATGGCAAAGAGAAAATTAACTCAGCAAACACAAGGGATTTCTTAGACTTGGCAGTGGTAAATTCCAAGTCAAACTCTTGGAGGATAACAATCCACTTTGAGTACTTGCCCCCCAGCAACTGGCGTGACAATATATACGTCATGGGGTTGCAGTCAGAAATCACAGTGGTAGTACGCAACAGAATATAATGACGGAAACGTTGGACAGCACAAACAACGGATTCTACCCTGTTTTTTGGTTATAGGTACGATATTAGAAACCCAATCTGTTAGCGGAATAGGATAAATAAAACCGGCTTTAAGAAGCTTCTCTACCTCGGCCTTAATCGCTGCAGCATTTCGGGGGTGTATAGGGTGTAAACGTTGACGAACAGGCTTAGCACCTGGGTACATGATTATCTCATGCACCACTATGCTAGGATCAATGCCGGGCATTTCTTCATAGGACCATGCAAAAACGTCACGAAATTCGCGAAAAAGATTAGAATAAAGTTGAATCTCCTCCGGAGTACAAGTGACTCCAATGTGAAGATGCTCGACAATCCCTGGTTTCACAGAGATGTCGATAGGCTGGGTTTGCGTAATATTTGCCATATTCCCTTCAGAAGACACCTGATAAATCTGAATAGGTGTTTGTAATGGGAGACAAGGAGAAAACCGCTCAAGGCAAGTAAGAATATCCTGAGGGGCAGGGAGAAACGAGGAACGATGGTGAGAATCATGCCAAGGAAGTTCCTCGAGAGACATAGTCTCAATAATGGCTTCATCTGAAGAGAATGTTTCTTGTAAAGGATCCGAAGAAGTTTTATCTACAAGCCCTGAGGATGGATCGAATGAATGGAGAATCGTGCTCGAAGGAGCAAGTTTAGAAGAGGGAGCCGATGCAGTAATAATTTCAACGTAGTTGAGTTCGGCAGGACTCAACGGCATCTGGTCGCCCCAAGAATCTACTTGGTCGGTGGGAGGAATAATCCACGGATCAGAACAAGTAGTAATCATATTAACAAAAGCGACGTTAGGAGGTGGGAGCGGAAAAACACCCATAAGGGCGGGATCTTTGAAAAGTCCAGCTCCCAGACTCTCAGATAATTTCGAGGTATGCTCCACAAAAGGGATGTTGCCTTTAGAAGAAGAAGCGAAGAAAGATAGCTGGTCTACGGTAACAATCTTCCCCTGATGAGGGAAACGGATGATATGAAACAGAGATGAAGCAACAGCTTTCATCGTGTAGATCCAGCTACGTCCGAGAAGGAGGTTGTAGGTAAGAGTAGCATCAACGACTTCAACTTCCATTTCGACTGTCTTCCCTTCCAAAGTGATGGGAAAATGTTGGAGTATACCATAAGGATGAGAGGCTCTTCCATCAAAAGCTTCCAAGGTTGTGGGAGACTGGCTCAGCGTAGGAGATCCAATAGCTTTCCAACAGGAGACAGACATGATGCGAGTTGAAACACCTTCATCAATGACTGTACGATGAATCGTTTTGGAATCAATAATAACCTGTATAAGGAATGCAATTTGGGGAGGCAGTCTCTGCGTATGGCGTTCTAAGTCAAAAGTAATTAAATCCGAGTCAGCCGGGTCTATGCCACCAATAGTGGATAGCAAGGACTTCCTCTGAGAAGGGCAGCTCTGGAGAACTTCTAAAGCGGACATAGCCAACGGACTCTGCGCTAAGTCCTCAACGATATTGTAGTGCTGTGCAGCACGAGCATTTGGGTTGTAAGAAGATTTCCGGAGTACTCCTTTTGGAGGGGGTCGAAGAGGCGTCTCAGTAGTAGGTCTCTCAATGTGGAGCGGACCCGAACTGAACGGTGGAGCACTAGAGGGGATCTCAGGCTCCTTCCCGGCAGATGGCGGATAATCTTTTGTTCGAGTACTGATATTGACAGGTATCGTTCCAGCCATAAACACTTGAGAACCGAAGGAAGAGGGAGGCTGAGATGGGTCAGCCACCATTTGAGTTTTTTGAGTTTGTTGTGAGGGTAAGGGTTCTTTAAGCACCGCAGGAGTCCCGGAATGCATCCTCCAACGTACGGAAACAGGGGTAACAGCGACGGTGACCAATGGTGACAAATTACTGTGTAACAGATGCCCCCTAAAGCATGAGGCCCGAGAGAGAGAGAGGGGTGAAATCCCAGTTAGACTTATGCATGCCAACGGTACATTGAAGCATTGTAACCAAAATCTTATTGATAGCTTCAACTTGGCCATTGGACTGAGGGTAGTACGGGGTTGAACTATCGTGCTGCAAGCCTAGCTGGGTTGTTAATTCCGACATCATATGATTACGGAAATGCTTCCCGTGATCAGTGACGATGGCTTGAGGGATGCCGAATCGCGAAATAACATGATTAAATAAAAATTGCGCCGCTGTGTGACCGTCTTTGGTTAATGTAGGCATCGCCTCGGACCATTTAGTAAAGTAATCGACGACAACAATAATAAACCCATGCCCCCCGGCTGAGCGAGGGTTACAGGTTGTATAATCGATGCCCCACTTTACAAAAGGGCCGACGATGACAACAGGGTGCAATGGAGTAGGAGGCGCTCGCATTTTGCGCTGGTATATCTGGCATTCATGACAAGAGCGGACGGCAAGAATGCAATCCTTGAAGATAGAGGGCCAAAAGTAGCCAGCACAGAGGATTTTTTGGGTAGTAGCATATCCGGACATGTGACCACCGTAGGCACCAGAGTGGCAGTCATTCAAGACCCGCTCAGCCTCCTCGAGAGTAAGACAACGACGGAGAACAGAGTCGGCGCCAGGACGATATAATGTATCCCCAATGATACGGTATGGTCGTGATTGATGACGGATCCTTCGCCGAGCGTCTTTGGACACGCCCGGGCGAAAGGAGGATGTTTGCAGATATATAATTATATCTCCGTACCATGGATCGAGGGTGCTAATGAGGAATAAGGTCTCATCCGGAATTTGATCCTCTATGTGAGAGGTCTGGGAAGAAGATGGCAAAGAGCAAATTAACTCAGCAAACACAAGGGATTTCTTGGACTTGGCAGTGGTAAATTCCAAGTCAAACTCTTGGAGGATAACAATCCACTTTGAGTACTTGCCCCCCAGCAACTGGCGTGACAATATATACGTCATGGGGTTGCAGTCAGAAATCACAGTGGTAGTACGCAGCAGAATATAATGACGGAAACGTTGGACAGCACAAACAACGGATTCTACCCTGTTTTTTGGTTACAGGTACGATATTAGAAACCCAATCTGTTAGCGGAATAGGATAAATAAAACCGGCTTTAAGAAGCTTCTCTACCTCGGCCTTAATCGCTGCAGCCTTTCGGGGGTGTACAGGGCGTAAACGTTGACGAACAGGCTTAGCACCTGGGTACGTGATTATCTCATGCACCACTATGCTAGGATCAATGCCGGTCATTTCTTCATAGGACCATGCAAAAACGTCACGAAATTCATGAAAAAGATTAGAATAAAGTTGAATCTCCTCTGGAGTACAAGTGACTCCAATGTGAAGATGCTCGACAATCCCTGGTTTCACAGAGATGTCGATAGGCTGGGTTTGCGTAATATTTGCCATATTCCCTTCAGAAGACACCTGATAAATCTGAATAGGTGTTTGTAATGGGAGACAACGAGCAAATCGCTCAAGGCAAGTAAGAATATCCTGAGGGGCAGGGAGAAACAAGGAACGATGGTGAGAATCATGCCAAGGAAGTTCCTCGAGAGACATAGTCTCAATAATGGCTTCATCTGAAGAGAATGTTTCTTGTAAAGGATCCGAAGAAGTTTTATCTACAAGCCCTGAGGATGGATCGAATGAATGGAGAATCGTGCTCGAAGGAGCAAGTTCAGAAGAGGGAGCCGATGCAGCAATAATTTCAACGTAGTTGAGTTCGGCAGGACTCAACGGCATCTGGTCGCCCCAAGAATCTACTTGGTTGGTGGGAGGAATAATCCACGGATTAGAACAAGTAGTAATCATATTAACAGAAGCGACGTTAGGAGGTGGGAGCGGAAAAACACCCATAAGGGCGGGATCTTTGAAAAGTCCAGCTCCCAGACTCTCAGATAATTTCGAGGCATGCTCCACAAAAGGGATGTTGCCTTTAGAAGAAGAAGCGAAGAAAGATAGCTGGTCTACGGTAACAATCTTCCCCTGATGAGGGAAACAGATGATACGAAACATAGATGAAGCAACAACTTTCATCACGTAGATCCAGCTACGTCCGAGAAGGAGGTTGTAGGTAAGAGTAGCATCAACGACTTCAACTTCCATTTCGACTGTCTTCCCTTCCAAAGTGATGGGCAAACGTTGGAGTATACCATAAGGACGAGAGGCTCTTCCATCAAAAGCTTCCAAGGTTGTGGGAGACTGGCTCAGTGTAGGAGATCCAATAGCTTTCCAACAGGTGACAGACATGATGCGAGTTGAAGCACCTTCATCAATGACTGTATGATGAATCGTTTTGGAATCAATAATAACCTGTATAAGGAATGCAATTTGGGGAGGCAGTCTCTGCGTATGGCATTCTAAGTCAAAAGTAATTAAATCCGAGTCAGTGGGTCTATGCCACCAATAGCGGATAGCAAGGACTTCCTCTGAGAAGGGCAGGTCTGGAGAACTTCTAAAGCGGACATAGCCGACGGAGTCTGCGCTAAGTCCTCAATGATATTGTAGTGCTGTGCAACACGAGCATTTGGGTTGTAAGAAGATTTCCGGAGTACTCCTTTTGGAGGGGGCCGAAGAGGCATCTCAGTAGTAGGTCTCTCAATGTGGAGCGGACCCGAACTGAACGACGGAGCACTAGAGGGGATCTCAGGCTCCTTCCCGGTTGATGGCGGATAATATTTTGTTCAAGTACTGATATTGACAGGTATCGTTCCAGCCATAAACACTTGAGAACCGAAGGAAGAGGGAGGCTGAGACGGGTCAGCCACCATTTGAGTTTTTTGAGTTTGTTGTGAGGGAAAGGGTTCTTTAAGCACCGCAGGAGTCCCGGGAGCGCCTTTCAACAAACGACTAACTTCGGACCGCCTCGGGCAGTCCTTGGTATAGTGATCCTCATCACAGATAAGACAAGGATACTTGGGTTTGCGTTTAGCGCCGTCCTCGGGCGGAGGTTTAGGGGAGTCCTGTTTAGGTGGATCTGGCTTATTCTTCGCTTTCCCTTTCTTCTTTCCTTTCGAGGTTTTGTCTGCCGTGGTGGATTGGACGGCATTGACCTCGGAAGTAACATTCGAAGTGGGTATTACCTGGGAAGTGGGTTCATTCGAAACAGCTGGTTTTTGCTTCCCAGGGTTCGCGGAATTTTTCTTCGAGGATGAACTAACAGAACCAATAATCCCGTCAACAGTTGGTGTTGGCGGGGGTTTAGATGTTCCTGGTCTAGGGGCATCAGGCAGATAATCATACAATGTACCTGACTGAGAATAAACCAAGTCAAGGTACTGAGCTCGCGCGATAGCTTGCTCTTCAGTGACACACGCCCCCATGGCAATGTCCCGAGCTATTGGAGGAACGAACGAAGTCGTAAACCAATCGGTAAGAAGCTGGTCGGGAATCCAAAATTTGATCATACGTCTACGCCGTCTCCATTCATGGATATGATCAGAGATATGCATAGCCGTCGTTTGTCTTAAGGATGTGAGGAGGTGTGTACCCGTTTCATATCGAACGGGCAACTGAAAATGAGTGAGGAATGCCATAGCCAGCGAGTTAAAATCCTGAAAGGATCCGCGATTGAGGTCAATATACCACTTAGCGGCAGAGCCGGTGAGAGTCTTTTGAAAATGGCGAAGCCGAATGGAATCATCAAGCCATGAATTGGATGAACACCATAGGTGATAGGTCATGACATGAGCTTGTGGATCCTCATTAGGTTTACCATCGAATTTTGGACAGTCACCGGGAATTTTCGTTGGAACCAGAGGCCAATATGGATTATGTAGAATAGGATCATTGGTCAATTTAGACACATCCGGTAATTCTAAAGTCGCTAAGAAAGGTAATTGAGGATTAAAGGACATCTGGGGCTGCTGTTGGGATGGAGCACCAGGGTTCCAACCAACTGGCAGTTGCCCCCAAGGGCTTGGTCCGGACGGATTTGGCCCCATAGGATTTTGTCCGTAGGGATTCAGGGTCTGCCCCCCAGCATTCCATGGATTACCAAACGTTCCTGCAGGAGCACCATATGGTTGCGGATATGTCTGATAAGGATTCGTCCGCATTTGTTGGTAATTTTGATATGGGGCAAACAACAGTTGCCCTTGAAGTTGCTGGTGACCATACGGCGGCTGGACTCCAAACTGAGTTTGAGAAATAGGCTGAGGTTGATAGGTCTGTTGAGATTGAACTCCAGCTTGCATTTGAAAACCAGATGGGGTCTGGGGTCCAGCCTGGGGTAAAAACCCAGGTTGAGCAGTGCCAGAAAGATGTCCTGTAGGTTGGGCTATCAGGCCGGAAGGATAACCTTGTTGATATTGAGGTTGACCTCCCTGCCCAGAAGGTTGTACCTGCTGGGAATGGAGTTGTTGTTGTTGCACAACTGAGGGTTGTCCTAACGGACCAGATGGCTGAGTGGGCTGGGCAGTTGGTTGGCCTGATTGGATTTGAGGCTGACCGCCCTGCCCAGAAGGTTGACTATACTGGACGGTAGGCTGACCATGTGGTTGAACATCTTGTCTAGATATTGGACCATACTGGACATTGGGTTGGTTTGGGTTAATAGATGATTGACCGATTTTTCCAGTAGGATAACCTTGCTGGGTACTAGGTTGGGCTTGCTGAACAGAAGATTGACCTGAGTTACCAGAAGGTTGAACATAAGAGGAGAAAAACGGACCACCAGAAGCAAAAGGGTTTCCATGGAAGGATTGCCCTTGATGGTCTTGAGGAGGCTGTCTTGGAGATTGCGCAAATGATAGTTGACCACCATGAAAAGAGGTGGAGCCCCAATCAATTGACAACGGGACTGAAATCTCAACCATCGGTTGAGATGGCAAATACCGATCATATGGCCCCTCTGTTGGGACGTTTGACATAGGATCAAAGACTCCGAATAAGGAAGCCGAAGGACGACTAAAAATAGGAGTCGAAGAGGCTACACATACCGTTGGAGCGGTTGTGATTGAGGTAACAGATGTACTGCGACTTTGCGGAGTAAAAGGCTCCGTGGTAGGAAAAGTGAGTGGTGACCAAATAGAACCCGCAAAAGGAGTTCCAGAGGGCATAGTATCCCTTAATGCTTTATAGCCTGGTGGTAGTTCTACAGTAGTGGGAGTGCTACTGATATGTGTAGGTTCCATTGCGGTGGGAATTTCACCGCTCGTCGCAACGGACTCGTCAGTCGTTGTAGGGGACAAGTCCTCCATGTCAGAGGAAGAAGGTGGGATCGAAACAGGAGGAGAAGTATAGTCCCAAAAAGGGACACTGTCCTCAAAAGGTTCCCAAACAGGGTTCCAATGAAACTGGTAAGTCTCGTTGCCTGGGGCATGAGAACTAAGTGGTTGTATACTCGGAACCATAGGAAGACTCACAACCGGTATCTCGGAAGAAGACGAAATTGGTAATTCCGCCAGGATGAAACTTCACAAAACCTAAGGAATCTACTGAGACTAAATCCCTACTCAAACTAACGCAAACAAAATCTAATTGGGTAAATGTTATCGTGGCCGAATAAATTTTAGGACGCAAAGACACAACTTGACCTTTTCATGTTTTAAGAGTCGAGAAAAGGACAAAAAATGACTCTAGTCTCCTTCGAATGTTTAATGAGCACGAAGTGACAAGACGCTCACTGGCACCTTTTCTTTTAAGGAGTCCGAAAAGGATCAAAAGTGACTACTCTGGAGACTCTAGGCAAAGGGTTTACCAAACAATCCGTAAAACTGCTTATACACCTTGGCAATCAGATTAAAACCAAGGACTTCCCGTACGGCAGTCAATCTTCCTGAATGCTGTGTTCAGTGCATTACGGCTTGTAAGGTGGCAGACTCGGCTTCCTACGGAAAAAGGATGATAGCCTAGTGGGGTCTCCCTTATATACGCGACGGTACGTGGGAGCTCAGTCCGCGCTAGACCACTATCGAGTCACAAGAGGAGGAATCACCCAACCGTAGTGTGAAACAATAGTGACTAGGTTTAACGACGCTGGAACACGTCTCTAGCCTAGACCTCTTGAATATGTGCGTTAGGTTCCAATGCGTTGTTAGATTCATTCGGTTTATTTTACAGTTGATCTTCAATTAAATTTCAGTTTTTTGGTCCTACCGTATGTGATCTCTCAAAACTTCCTAAATGCAAACTATATGCCAAAATTATATCATTTCGTTCAATGAATTCTAACTACAGGAGAGTTGAAATTTTCAAACAAACAAAATGAACAATAAACAATCAAAAAAGATCCTAATGCAGCTAATAACAAGAAATGAAACTTTTTCTTTTGTTTTCTTTTTAAAAGCGACTAATAACAATAAATGCTAACTAATATAATGCAAAAAGATCTTTTGTTTTTCTTCTTTTAAAATGGAATAATGCATTTAAACAAATCTCAAGAGATATTAACAAGCATAAACAAACAAAATTCACTCAATGCAAATAGAACTAATTCTGAAACACCAAGATGAACTGTCAAAACAAGGAAAAGCGCAAATACTTTCAATGAACCATGTGATCTAAGTCCAAATGAAGTCAAGCAAAATCCAAACAAGATAGAGGTGAATTGCTCGAAGCAAAGAATAACAAGCTTTAACAACCACTAGATAAGTGCGGAAAACAACCAAAGAGTTGACTGGACAATAAAAGAACCGAAACTTCCCACAGAAGGCTCGATATGCGAAGCCACTAGGTACTCTAGGGCTAAGATAAAAAATTGATAGAAATAAGCAAACAACTGAAGGATAAAGGTAAAACCCAGTCAAACAGAGGTCCAACACACTTCCAGAGGCTGCAAAGGATATAAAAAGACAAAAATCTGAGTTTAAAGAGCTTCCAACAAACACACAGGAAAAATTCACAGGACTGGCGCAACTGTCAGCCTGCAACTTGCACTATTTAGGAACTGGCGCAAGTTGCTGTTGTGCAACATACGCCAACTGGCGTGACTGTCAGGGAAAAAAACGCGCCAGCACAGTTTGCTGGCCCAAAAAATGAATAAAACAGCCCAGGGTCTGGTCAATAGTACTCAAACAGATCTAACAGCAAGAAACAACTTTAAAGCTGACCCAGAAAGCTCATTTATGCAAGCAGGCAAGATAAAACTAACATGCAAGACAAAGTCCAAGCCGTTCGGTTCATAAACGAAACCGGAGATTGACTGAAGTGGCGTTGATCTACTTCGCTAATGCAAAGCAATAGCGTTTCAAAGGCTGCCTGGCCGTGCTTCAGACTCCGTCCAAGGTTTATGAATCAAACAACAAATAGCTCCTCCCCAGTGGATTCGCCAAAATTTTGGAGAGGTAAATCCCCTCTACGGACAGAGGCGATCCCACTAGCCCAAAATGGGTCTAGCAACAATCAATTCACGCTACTATGCAAGTTCCTAGTTGCATACTGAAAGTGGATTATGAGAACCAACATGGAGTCCAACGCTAATGTCGAAGAAGAGTTGATACTCCCGTTCCCTTGCTCCAGCAGGTCACAATCCTTGCAATCCCCGCGTATGGATACCTGCACATGCAAAGAACGAAACGAGAACAAGCATAAAATCCACTAAAATACAACTATATTTCAGTCAGAAAGGAAATAGATCAAACATTATCATGATGAACAATAAGATCGGAACCATAATAGTAGTCGTTTATTAATGAATAATGAACAGGGAAAGATACAACCAAGGTTCTGACGTTGAACCTCTCCTCTGGCTGGGCGAGCAGCTATATATGTCTTGCAATAGACCTTCTCTCTCTCAGACTTCCGGCAGCATAACCTCCCTATGCTTCAAGACTCTTGCTATCACTCAAGACAAGCATAATCACAACTAGCATTACTCAAAACTAGCTTGTCAAATGCATGAGGACAGACTTTTATAGATGGAGAAGGGAGGAAGATACAATGCATCAGGACACCCATTGTGGATTGGCATTATCTCCGAAAAGCCGCTATGGATAGACGTCAAGGATAGATGATGACTCTCGACCTCTATCAGATAAAGTTTATCCTCAAAAGACTTCGTGATCTGAAGGGAAAAAACATCTGGGCGCGCGTTTGTCAAAAATCATTACCAAACTTGGTTGGCGCGGGTGTTGTTCTAAGACAGAGCGCCAATGGTCGCACCCTCTTTTGAGGATCTTAGTGATTGGCGCGGGTAGGACATTGTGGACCCGCGCTAATGGAAAAAAGGCACTTTTCAGGGATATTTTGCAGAAGGTGTCTTCAGGGAACATGAAGTACATACTCAGGGGAACATAATGCAAGTGTTTTTAGGTTATGTCACTGCTCACAGGTCCCGGAATGCGTCCTCCAACGTACGGAAACAGGGGTAACAGGGACGGTGACCAATGGTGACAAATTACTGTGTAACAGTAGGCTTCTTGGGTCTCCCAACCATGCCACTCCTCAACCCAATCTCCTCATGTGAAGCCTAATTTGTAGTAGTAGTAGTGTTATTCTTTGATTTCATGTATTCAATTAGAGAAGTGACAATATTACCACTTGTTAGCACTAAACAAAACCATTTATTGCATCGTGTACATTCCACTCTCACATTTTTCATGTCCTTATAGTCTGCAAGTGTTGCTTCCACTACCTTGAAAAACTTAGGCTCTTGTGTCTTGTTGAAATCATATAGAAGTTTGATTGCTTGATCAATATAAAATTGATCTCCAACCATCACTGTCTGTTTTACTTATTTACATGAAGGAATTTCACTACCTTTTGGCATTGAAAGGCATTGTTGATGGGCCCCTATTTTCGTATGATGGTTTTTGAAGTTTCAAGTTGTTCCCGTTGCCAAGGATACATCACATGTTCCATAATAATTGCCAAAAATTTCACAATGGATATTTATTTTAGATTCTCCCTTTTCTGGATATACTTTGAGAGTAATTTTCTCATTGACAAACTCTTCCATTAAAATCTTCTCTTTTTTTTCCCAAGATGCCAATACACTAGGATCAACAAATATGGCTTGTTCCACTGACAAAGACATATTTTCAACTCTTGGTTGTTTATGCATAACTGTTACAGATCCATTTGGGCACATCACTCCCATCATTCATATCAGTACCATTAGGGCTCATCAAACCCTAATTAAATAGCTACATGCCCTAGAAAATTCACCATTTTGAATGCCTCCTTCCCTGAGAGTTTCTTGGCCTGAAGCCCTCCATAATTGCCTCCTTTAGGGACCAGCGCAGCCTTGGACAGGGGTAAGTGTGCTTCAGTGCAGGTAGGCCCATGTTAGGGTGCTCTACAGAGGTCAAGCTTGAGCGAAATTCACATCGGGTTCTGGGAATATTCTTATCCTCTGGAGCCATCTAGAAGATTCCCATACTTATCATCTCCTATGAGCTTGAAAATGGATGAGGAATGAGTAAAGTAACCTCATATCCTCTCATCCCTTCCTCCATGGAAACTAACTCTAAGTTTGGAAGGCCATTCAATACCCTCATTTATGACAAAGCCTCCTCCATCTGCCTATAAATTGAGCACTCATCTAAATGATCAGGGGCTGGAATTTGAGAATTTGTAAGGAGATAATGTTGGTGTGAGAATTGAGAGTATAAGCAAGTAGTGTTATGCTGCCGGAGTGCTGTGCTATTGATGTGATGTTGGTTGGAACCCAAGCTAGAAGAGTGGCAATGGATCAGACTTCATGGTTGTAATTCTTCCTTCTACTTAATAAAGTTGTTTACACCTCTTTCCATATGCTTATCTTGATATATGATGTTTATATGTGTGAATGTATTTTATTCCATTTACTTATAGTTGATATATCTCTTTCTTTGATTGGTTCTCTGTCTTCTGTGTTAGGATATTCCGACACATAGGAAATAGTTAAGTACAACTTGGTCTAGTGTAGAGTTAGGTATAGAGTTAGGTAAAGTGTGTTTCTTTACCGTTGTAAAATTTGTAACTTACAATCCGACGGTCACGATATGTAGTGATCCGATAGTTCATTCTCTCCTCGGTATTACCGACACTTGATCCGTGGCTTGACACCCGATTGGTCTGTTATCTCAAAATCAGATCCTGATAGGCTGCTGGTCAGGTTGACTCTAAGTAACTATTTCAAACCTACTTTAGGCTGAGGCTTAGCCTCCTCAACCTGAGAGGGCTCTCTCTTGATGGATTAATGATTTTGATTAAAGATAAGATGGCTAACTCTTATAGAACAACTGTGGAAAATATGAATGGTGTAAACACATTAAACAACTATCCATTGGGCTTATGGAGTCAACAACACCTCAATGAACTCAACCTTACATGGAAGTCAGGGCATTCAGCATTTAAACATTCAGAACATAAACTCATATGGGACCACACAGTTTATAAATGTATACAGGAAGTCAGAGCACATTCAGTGAATTCTGAGTGATTATACATCCATACCACTGTAAGAATTAAGAAAAGGACAACATCACACATTCTGAACATAAAAAATCCTTCATGAATCCTGAGAAGTAAAGTCAAGCATGTATTACTAAAAAATGAGTCTTACATAGGCCAAATACAAGATTTTTCATAAAATTTCTAACCCTGATTACATTGCTGTTTCAGCTATATATAGAGCTCTTATTCTAACTGATCGAGATTCCTCCTCCAGCATGAGGGGAATTCGAAAACTACTTCTATTACTGACAACTCTTAAACTCTAACTACTTAATAAATACAACAAAGTGTTGACTGGAGTTTTTAGAGATCTAAATCAACTATGACTCTAACTCCATATTACATGCATGATGGCTGTAATTAAGATGATTTCTTTCTATGACATCTGGTTCTCTTTCAGTTTGGCTGAGATGGGTGTTTAATGCTCCATGTTGACCTTGGATGTTGTATCTTCTTTACTGTCCAGAAAAATTAGGAGACTATCCTTGCTTCTCGGCTTTATGATCTTCAAATCTTCATAAGTCGGTTTTTTAATTGTTGTCCCTCAAAATATGACGGTGGCCACGTTTTGATGTGCTGTCCACTGTTATGAAACCTGATTTGATGATGTGTCATCCACTGTTTTGAAAACAAAAAGGAAAACGTATTCAAGATGTCTAATACATGCTTCAATTTCCTTATGATATGACAAAATGCCACTTTTTGATTCAAACTATTTATTTCCACTTGTGCTAGTCTGATTAGCTGTTGTAACTTCAGGTGTTCTCGTTGTACACAACTGTCCTTCAAAATTTTCCCGCTTCAACTTCAAAACTGCTTGATTTATGTTGAAATCATCATTTTCAGCAGTTTCGTAGCGCGCTACGAAACTGCTGAGTTATTTAAAACAACTTGTTTTTAACCTGAGACCTTTATTAACCGAGTGCTTGATTGCCAAAAACTTCTTTAGATTTTCCAAAGGCCGAATAGGGATTTAGATTTCTTCAGAAAGATAAGATCAAGCAAACTTATCAAAATTTTGAAACAAAATCTTACTTGAAATGAAAACTCATTTAGCAAGTCCTTTAAGTTGGCTTAGCTGTGCCTTCAGATCTTCAATTTGTTTCTTCATAACCTTATTCCTAGCTCTCAGTTGCATATTGATCATTCTGATGTACTTGGCTTCTTTGATTGCTGGTACTGTCTAGGTGTGAGATTGTGTATTGCAATCAACCACTTCTACAGTTGCATTCTCTTCCCATAGAGTTTTAATTCTATAATAGTTTGCTTGTATGACTGCATGTCTTCTAGCAGCTTTCTTCAATTTGGAAATCTCATGCTTAGCTGATTCTAATTGGCTCTTCAGGTCTGCTATATTATCTTCTTTAGATGTAATGACTGTTTTGCCTGTGTTTTTCTTTTGCCAACGTTGTGTCCCTTCCCCTGTTTCCTCTGTTCTTGGCAGTGCTTCCTGTACTTGCTGGAATCTAC
This sequence comes from Pinus tabuliformis, assembly GCA_031772625.1. Classification (NCBI taxonomy): domain Eukaryota; kingdom Viridiplantae; phylum Streptophyta; class Pinopsida; order Pinales; family Pinaceae; genus Pinus; species Pinus tabuliformis. The sequence goes on from CM062807.1 coordinate 1,295,388,189, forward strand.
TTGTCATAGGTCTTCTAGGTTTAAAAACAAACTCTTCAGCTGGCTCATCAAATTTAAGCCTTTTTGAGGCCTTGGCTTTCTTGGTGCTTTCTTGTTCTGACTGTATCAACTCAATTTGAACTGGTAGGTACTGCTCAAAGTCAATAGCCTGTGATAAGTCATTTAAACTTCCCTTGGACACTGGACTTTCTTCGACTGCTATAGCTTTACCTTTTTCCTTATTCATCTGGCTTCTTGTTCTTATCCTTGAGACTACTTCAGATTTGCTTGTTTCAGGTACAATCTTTTTACCATGAGCTTTTTCCTTAGTTGATTGCTGAGGTTGATCTTGGATGATGAGTGGCTTCACTTGTTTTCTTACTTGTGAATTTGGAACTCTTTTAGCTCTTGCTTCTGTTTGGAGCTCAGCTATTGTAAAATCTCTAGCAGGTAGAGGAGTGAGGCCAGTCTGGCTTTTGAAGCCAGCCATAAAAATGAATGAATTCCAATCTCTGTCTACCTTTTGGAGCCCATCTAAAACCAGTAGTTTGATCAAACCATGATGAAACAAAGAGGTTTCAAAATCCTCTTTCCTCAGCTGTACCTTATCACACATCTTACTCAAACTACGGAAAAGATAAAAAGGTAAGTCTATGGAGACCTTCCCGGTGAAATGCAAAAGGAGTTTAAAATGGTAAGAGTAAACCTTGTTATACCTTCCTTCACAAGTCAGATATTTCTGTATGCAGGTGAGTAAATGAGCATAATATTCTTTGACATAACTCCTGGGCACTGCCTTACTTAAATCTTCATTTACAAATTCATCCTTCAAAAACTCCTTGCAAGGATTCATTTCAAACTTGAAGTTTTTAAACCATTGCTCTTGTCCTCGTTGGATCTCTGTCACAGTAGATATCACTTCTGGCGAAACCTGCAATTCTATCATGGCTACTTTTGAATTCAAGCCTGTGAAGTTAAGTGCAAATTCTTTAGCTACCAGTGCGTGTCCTCCTTGTAACTTTTTACAAAAATTCCAGCACCCAACCTTTTTAAATGCTTTCTCCACCTCTTATTTCTTAGCGTTATATCTAAGCCTTTAGGCTCAGTCCTTAGACATTTGCCAGATCTGTGCTCCTTTTTCTCCATTGATTCTTCCAAATCTTCGCAAACAATGACTACCAGCTCCGGCTGGAATTGTGATTCAGCTTCTATTTGAATTCAGCCTCGCTTGATTATCAGCCTCGCTTGATTATCTTTGTAGTTGAATTTTAAATTTTGCCGCTTAAAATCTTTCAAGTTGTAATCTTGCAGATTTGTCATTCATGCAAGACTTACGACCATCATTAAGATTTATGCACGGTAGTCTTTCTTGGAAATGATGATTCGTGCGTATCAACAGATCTAGTGGTGGTGATAGTGGCAATGAGTGGTGAAATGTGATAAGAGGGGTACATGAGCTGACATGAGAAGACACGGCCTATGAATCACCTAACGGACTTGACATTTCGGGAAAGATTCGCTGCGAAATGTACGAATCCATGATTTCGCAGCGCTGTCAGTTTTAAATTTGAATGATGCGCTGCGAAACTGCCTAATCAGGATTGCGCTGCGAAACTGCCTAATTGGGATTGCGCTGCGAAATTACAAAAAGGCACGGTGACTGACATAAGATAACAGGTGGCTATAAAACAATGGTAGATGGAGGGGAACCAATGGGAGCTGAGAATAACTTGACTCAAAAACTCTTCAAAACTTCAGATTCTAAGGGAAGAAAATTAAAACAAAAATAGACTAGCACTGACCTTTGTCATCGGGCTAGGATGAAAAGTTACATATATCAATTTTAGTTCTAAGTGATAACATGGTCCATGAATTCTATTTAAGCGCATGGAGGGTCATTTGTAGGGTAATCCATGCATGATAGAAGCTTATGTAAATTTTCATTCTTTGATTAATAAATTTCCTGAAGTGGCCGTGTTGGCTCAGGCCGTGGACTGTTTCCCTCTTTGAGGGTTTTAACCACGTCAAAAATACTGGTGTATTGATCTGTGATCTGGTTGTGAGCGGTGTCCTTTTGGTTTTCTTTCTGAGGAACTTACCCTGTAAATTCCTACATGGTATCAGAGCTATTTGAGGGCCGCGTCCGTTGGTGATCCAAATCTGAAGCCAGTAGAACTGCATCCGACTGCCGTTTCCTAGATCTGCTGTTTCTGACTACTTTCGGGCCGAGAGGACTGCTCTGTTGTGCTCGGAGCATCTGTTCCAGTGAGGAACCCCTTTCGTTTCACACGAAAAGGTTTCCGGTAGCCCTAGCTGCGTCATTTTTAAGATCTGGAGGTATACAGTCTTTATTTGCAGTTTACTGTTATTTTCTCTCTGTTTATTTCAGTTTTGGTTTATTTAGCCTTTTTATTACCGGATCTATACCTTTCATTTCTGCGTATGCTCTTTTCTCTGCGACTCTGTGCGATCTGGGCAAATCAGAAACAGAAAGGAAGGATTTTTCTCATGCGTATGCTCTTTTCCCTGCGCCTTAGGGTGATCTCGGAAAATCAGAAACATTGAGAAAAATATTTAGTTTCCGGCCAAAGCTAACTTTGAGCCGCAAGGTTCATTTTTCAAAATATTTAGTTTTTCGGCTAAAGCTAACTTCTAGCCATAAGGTTCGTTTTCTTTGCATGTCCGTGTTGGGTTTTGTGTTTTTTTGTTTTGTAGGGAAAAAGAGCTTTCTCAAAGCAAGCACGCAACCCAAAGCCCCCCCCCCCCTCTCTCTCTCTCAATTTTTTTGTATAGATCAATTGGTTCAAAGCTATTTTAAGAGAGTAGAGGTCTTGGGTTCAAGTCTCCATTTTGTGGGGGCGGACTTTTTCATTTCCGCACATTCCCGCACTTCGTCGGCAACTTCAACAACTTTTTTTCAAAAAGCCATAACTTCTTCATCCGGAAGCCTTTTTCAGAGCCGTTTTTTTAAACCAGCCTAATTTTTCGAGATCTATCCATTGGAACACTTACTTTCAGCATCTTCAGCTTCAGTTTCTGTTGAAATGGAAAGTCAATACCAAGTTACCCTTGACAGCCCCAACTACTTCCAATGGTTGTCCTACATTGAGGATTTACTTAGAAGTAAAGGCCTCTACAGAATAGCCACAGGGCAAGAGAAGAAACCGAAGGATGAAGATAATGTTGCTAAATGGGAAAATAGACAAGATCAAGCACGTGGTTTGATAGGGATGTCTATTTCTCCTGATCTTAGATTCCATATTGCAGAACTTGATACTCCTAATGAAGCATTGGAACAAATCACTAAAGTTTTTGGGATTAAAAATGAAATTAGAGCCCATCAACTTGAAAATGAGTTGCTTACATTGGACCCTAATATTTTTTCTTGCATTGAAGATTTCTTGTCCAAGTTCAAGACCCTTAGATATCTCTTGGAAAGTGTTAAGGTTAAGAAAGAAGATAGTAACCTTATTTATTCCATCCTTACTAAGTTGGGACCAGCCTACTCTGTATTTGTTTCCACCTTCCATTCTACAAGAGAAGCCTTCATTTCTCAAGGAAAAGACTACAA